>JAGFBZ010000077.1:0-1255352 GCA_018398805.1 Hirundichthys speculiger | reverse complement strand
TAGTCTGTGGGGTGTGGTCTTCATCATTCAGACCACGCCTCCTAACTCCATAACATGACCTTTGTTGAAGCAGTTAGTCTGTGGGTGTGGTCTTCATCATTCAAACCACCTCCTAACTTCGTAACACGACCTTTGTTGAAGCAGTTAGTCTGTGGGTGTGGTCTTCATCATTCAGACCACGCCTCCACATGACCTTTGTTGAAGCAGTTAGTCTGTGGGTGTGGTCTTCATCATTCAGACCACACCTCCTAACTCCATAACATGACCTTTGTTGAAGCAGTTAGTCTGTGGGTGTGGTCTTCATCATTCAGACCACACCTCCTAACTCCATAACACGACCTTTGTTGAAGCAGTTAGTCTGTGGGTGTGGTCTTCATCATTCAGACCACGCCTCCACATGACCTTTGTTGAAGCAGTTAGTCTTTGGGTGTGGTCTTCATCATTCAGACCACGCCTCCTAAATCCACAACAGGACCTTTGTTGAAGCAGTTAGTCTGCGTGTGTGGTCTTCATCATTCAGACCACTTCTCCTAACTCCATAACACGACCTCTGTTGAAGCAGTTAGTCTGTGGGTGTGGTCTTCATCATTCAGACCACACCTCCTAACTCCATAACACGACCTTTGTTGAAGCAGTTAGTCTGTGGGTGTGGTCTTCATCATTCAAATCACACCTCCTAACTCCATAACATGACCTTTGTTGAAGCAGTTAGTCTGTGGGTGTGGTCTTCATCATTCAGACCACGCCTCGTAACTCCATAACACGACCTCTGTTGAAGCATTTAGTCTGTGGGTGTGGTCTTCATCATTCAGACCACGCCTCCACATGACCTTTGTTGAAGCAGTTAGTCTGTGGGTGTGGTCTTCATCATTCAGACCACACCTCCTAACTTCGTAACACGACCTTTGTTGAAGCAGTTAGTCTGTGGGTGTGGTCTCCATCATTCAGACCACGCCTCCACATGACCTTTGTTGAAGCAGTTAGTCTGTGGGTGTGGTCTTCATCATTCAGACCACGCCTCCTAACTCCATAACATGACCTTTGTTGAAGCAGTTAGTCTGTGGGTGTGGTCTTCATCATTCAGACAACGCCTCCACATGACCTTTGTTGAAGCAGTTAGTCTGTGGGCGTGGTCTTCATCATTCAGACCACGCCTCCTTACTCCATAACACAACCTTTGTTGAAGCAGTTAGTCTGTGGGTGTGGTCTTCATCATTCAGACCACACCTCCTAACTCCATAACACCACCTTTTTTGAAGCAGTTAGTCTGTGGGTGTGGTCTTCATCATTCAGACCATGCCTCCCAACTCCATAACACTACTTTTGTTGAAGCAGTTAGTCTGTGGGTGTGGTCTTCATCATTCAGATCACACCTCCTAACTCCATAACATGACCTATGTTGAAGCAGTTAGTCTGTGGGTGTGGTCTTCATCATTCAGACCACACCTCCTAACGCCATAACATGACATTTGTTGAAGCAGTTAGTCTGTGGGTGTGGTCTTCATCATTCAGACCACGCCTCCACATGACCTTTGTTGAAGCAGTTAGTCTGTGGGTGTGGTCTTCATCATTCAGACCACACCTCCTAACTCCGTAACACGACCTTTGTTGAAGCAGTTAGTCTGTGGGTGTGGTCTCCATCATTCAGACCACGCCTCCACATGACCTTTGTTGAAGCAGTTAGTCTGTGGGTGTGGTCTTCATCATTCAGACCACGCCTCCACATGACCTTTGTTGAAGCAGTTAATCTGTGGTTGTGGTCTTCATCATTCAAACCACAACTCCTAACTCCATAACATGACCTTTGTTGAAGCAGTTAGTCTGTGGTTGTGGTCTTCTTCATTCAGACCACACCTCCTAACTCCATAACACCACCTTTTTGAAGCAGTTAGTCTGTGGGTGTGGTCTTCATCATTCAGACCATGCCTCCTAACTCCATAACACGACCTATGTTGAAGCAGTTAGTCTGTGGGTGTGGTCTTCATCATTCAGACCACGCCTCCTAACTCCATAACACCACCTTTGTTGTAGCAGTTAGTCTTTGGGTTTGGTCTTCATCATTCAAACCACACCCCCTAACTCCATAACATGACCTTTGTTGAAGCAGTTAGTCTGTGGGTGTAGTCTTCATCATTCAGACCACACCTCCTTACTAAATAACATGACCTATGTTGAAGCAGTTAGTCTGTGGGTGTGGTCTTCATCATTCAAACCACACCTCCTAACTCTATAACACGACCTCTGTTGAAGCATTTAGTCTGTGGGTGTGGTCTCCATCAAACAGACCACGCCTCCACATGACCTTTGTTGAAGCAGTTAGTCTGTGGGCGTGGTCTTCATCATTCAGACCACGCCTCCTTACTCCATAACACAACCTTTGTTGAAGCAGTTAGTCTGTGGGTGTGGTCTTCATCATTCAGACCACACCTCCTAACTCCATAACACGACCTATGTTGAGACAGTTAGTCTGTGGGTGTGGTCTTCATCATTCAGACCACGCCTCCTAACTCCATAACACGACCTATGTTGAGACAGTTAGTCTGTGGGTGTGGTCTTCATCATTCAGACCACGCCTCCTAACTCCATAACACGACCTATGTTGAGACAGTTAGTCTGTGGGTGTGGTCTTCATCATTCAGACCACGCCTCCTAACTCCATAACACCACCTTTGTTGAAGCAGTTAGTCTTTGGGTTTGGTCTTCATCATTCGGACCACGCCTCCTAACTCCATAACACGACCTCTGTTGAAGCAGTTAGTCTGTGGGTGTGGTCTTCATCACTCACACCACACCTCCTAACTCCATAACACGACCTATGTTGAAGCAGTTAGTCTGTGGGTGTGGTCTCCATCAGTCAGACCACGCCTCCACATGACCTTTGTTGAAGCTGTTAGTCTCTGGGCGTGGTCTTCAGCATTCAGACCACGCCTCCTTACACCATAACACGACCTCTGTTGAAGCAGTTAGTCTGTGGGTGTGGTCTTCATCATTCAGACCATGCCTCCCAACTCCATAACACCACCTCTGTTGAAGCAGTTAGTCTGTGGGTGTGGTCTTCATCATTCAGACCACACCTCCTAACTCCATAACACGACCTCTGTTGAAGCAGTTAGTCTGTGGGTGTGGTCTTCATCATTCAGACCACGCCTCCTAACTCCATAACACGACCTTTGTTGAAGCAGTTAGTCTGTGGGTGTGGTCTTCATCATTCAGACCACGCCCCCACATGACCTTTGTCTAAGCAGTTAGTCTCTTGGTGTGGTCTTCATCATTCAAACCCCACCTCCTAACTCCATAACACGACCTCTGTTGAAGCAGTTAGTCTGTGGGTGTGGTCTTCATCATTCAGACCACACCTCCTAACTCCATAACACGACCTTTGTTGAAGCAGTTAGTCTGTGGGTGTGGTCTTCATCATTCAGACCACGCCTCCTAACTCCATAACACGACCTTTGTTGAAGCAGTTAGTCTGTGGGTGTGGTCTTCATCATTCAGACCACGCCTCCTAACTCCATAACACGACCTTTGTTGAAGCAGTTAGTCTGTGGGTGTGGTCTTCATCATTCAGACCATGCCTCCTAACTCCATAACACCGCCTTTGTTGAAGCAGTTAGTCTGTGGGTGTGGTCTTCATCATTCAGACCACGCCTCCTAACTCCATAACACCACCTTTGTTGAAGCAGTTAGTCTTTGGGTTTGGTCTTCATCATTCAAACCACACCTCCTAACTCCATAACATGACCTTTGTTGAAGCAGTTAGTCTGTGGGTGTGGTCTTCATCATTCAGACCACACCTCCTTACTAAATAACATGACCTATGTTGAAGCAGTTAGTCTGTGGGTGTGGTCTTCATCATTCAAACCACACCTCCTAACTCTATAACACGACCTCTGTTGAAGCATTTAGTCTGTGGGTGTGGTCTCCATCAAACAGACCACGCCTCCACATGACCTTTGTTGAAGCAGTTAGTCTGTGGGCGTGGTCTTCATTATTCAGACCACGCCTCCTAACTCCATAACACAACCTCTGTTGAAGCAGTTAGTGTGTGGGTGTGGTCTTCATTATTCAGACCATGCCTCCAAACTCCATAACACGACCTCTGTTAAAGCAGTTAGTGTGTGGGTGTGGTCTTCATCATTCAGACCACGCCTCCTAACTCCATAACACGACCTCTGTTGAAGCAGTTAGTCTGTGGGTGTGGTCTTCATCATTCAGACCACACCTCCTAACTCCATAACACGACCTTTGTTGAAGCAGTTAGTCTGTGGGTGTGGTCTTCATCATTCAGACCACACCTCCTAACTCCATAACACGACCTTTGTTGAAGCAGTTAGTCTGTGGGTGTGGTCTTCATCATTCAGACCACGCCTCCACATGACCTTTGTTGAAGCAGTTAGTCTGTGGGTGTGGTCTTCATCATTCAAACCACACCTCCTAACTCCATAACATGACCTTTGTTGAAGCAGTTAGTCTGTGGGTGTGGTCTTCATCATTCAGACCACACCTCCTAACTCCATAACACCACCTTTTTTGAAGCAGTTAGTCTGTGGGTGTGGTCTTCATCATTCAGACCACGCCTCCTAACTCCATAACACCGACCTTGTTGAAGCAGTTAGTCTGTGGGTGTGGTCTTCATCATTCAGACCACGCCTCCTAACTCCATAACACGACCTTTGTTGAAGCAGTTAGTCTGTGGGTGTGGTCTTCATCATTCAGACCACACCTCCTAACTCCATAACATGACCTTTGTTGAAGCAGTTAGTCTGTGGGTGTGGTCTTCATCATTCAGACCACGCCTCCTAACTCCATAACACGACCTTTGTTGAAGCAGTTAGTCTGTGGGTGTGGTCTTCATCATTCAGACCATGCCTCCTAACTCCATAACACCACCTTTGTTGAAGCAGTTAGTCTGTGGGTGTGGTCTTCATCATTCAGACCACACCTCCTAACTCCATAACACGACCTCTGTTGAAGCAGTTAGTCTGTGGGTGTGGTCTTCATCATTCAGACCACGCCTCCTAACTCCATAACACGACCTTTGTTGAAGCAGTTAGTCTGTGGGTGTGGTCTTCATCATTCAGACCACGCCTCCACATGACCTTTGTTGAAGCAGTTAGTCTCTTGGGTGTGGTCTTCATCATTCAAACCACACCTCCTAACTCCATAACACGACCTTGTTGAAGCAGTTAGTCTGTGGGTGTGGTCTTCATCATTCAGACCACACCTCCTAACTCCATAACATGACCTTTGTTGAAGCAGTTAGTCTGTGGGTGTGGTCTTCATCATTCAGACCACGCCTCCTAACTCCATAACACGACCTTTGTTGAAGCAGTTAGTCTGTGGGTGTGGTCTTCATCATTCAGACCACGCCTCCTAACTCCATAACACGACCTTTGTTGAAGCAGTTAGTCTGTGGGTGTGGTCTTCATCATTCAGACCATGCCTCCTAACTCCATAACACCGACCTTGTTGAAGCAGTTAGTCTGTGGGTGTGGTCTTCATCATTCAGACCACGCCTCCTAACTCCATAACACCACCTTTGTTGAAGCAGTTAGTCTTTGGGTTTGGTCTTCATCATTCAAACCCAACCTCCTAACTCCATAACATGACCTTTGTTGAAGCAGTTAGTCTGTGGGTGTGGTCTTCATCATTCAGACCACACCTCCTAACTCCATAACATGACCTTGTTGAAGCAGTTAGTCTGTGGGTGTGGTCTTCATCATTCAAACCACACCTCCTAACTCCATAACACGACCTCTGTTGAAGCAGTTAGTCTGTGGGTGTGGTCTTCCATCATTCAGACCACGCCTCCACATGACCTTTGTTGAAGCAGTTAGTCTGTGGGTGTGGTCTTCATCATTCAGACCACGCCTCCTAACTCCATAACACAACCTCTGTTGAAGCAGTTAGTGTGTGGGTGTGGTCTTCATTATTCAGACCATGCCTCCAAACTCCATAACACGACCTCTGTTAAAACAGTTAGTGTGTGGGTGTGGTCTTCATCATTCAGACCGCGCCTCCTAACTCCGTAACACGACCTCTGTTGAAGCAGTTAGTCTGTGGGTGTGGTCTCCATCATTCAGACCGCACCTCCTAACTCAGTAACACGACCTATGTTGAAGCAGTTAGTCTGTGGGTGTGGTCTTCATCATTCAGACCACACCTCCTAACTCCATAACACGACCTTTGTTGAAGCAGTTAGTCTGTGGGTGTGGTCTTCATCATTCAGACCACGCCTCCACATGACCTTTGTTGAAGCAGTTAGTCTGTGGTTGTGGTCTTCATCATTCAAACCACACCTCCTAACTCCATAACATGACCTTTGTTGAAGCAGTTAGTCTGTGGGTGTGGTCTTCATCATTCAGACCACACCTCCTAACTCCATAACACCACCTTTGTTGAAGCAGTTAGTCTGTGGGTGTGGTCTTCATCATTCAGACCACGCCTCCTAACTCCATAACACCGACCTTTGTTGAAGCAGTTAGTCTGTGGGTGTGGTCTTCATCATTCAGACCACGCCTCCTAACTCCATAACACCACCTTTGTTGAAGCAGTTAGTCTGTGGGTGTGGTCTTCATCATTCAAACCACACCTCCTAACTCCATAACATGACCTTTGTTGAAGCAGTTAGTCTGTGGGTGTGGTCTTCATCATTCAGACCACACCTCCTAACTCCATAACACGACCTTTGTTGAAGCAGTTAGTCTGTGGGTGTGGTCTTCATCATTCAGACCACGCCTCCTAACTCCATAACACGACCTTTGTTGAAGCAGTTAGTCTGTGGGTGTGGTCTTCATCATTCAGACCACGCCTCCTAACTCCATAACACGACCTTGTTGAAGCAGTTAGTCTGTGGGTGTGGTCTTCATCATTCAGACCACGCCTCCTAACTCCATAACACCACCTTTGTTGAAGCAGTTAGTCTGTGGGTGTGGTCTTCATCATTCAGACCACGCCTCCTAACTCCATAACACGACCTTTGTTGAAGCAGTTAGTCTGTGGGTGTGGTCTTCATCATTCAGACCACACCTCCTAACTCCATAACACGACCTTGTTGAAGCAGTTAGTCTGTGGGTGTGGTCTCCATCAGTCAGACCACGCCTCCACATGACCTTTGTTGAAGCTGTTAGTCTGTTGGTGTGGTCTTCATCATTCAAACCACACCTCCTAACTCCATAACACCACCTTTTTTGAAGCAGTTAGTCTGTGGGTGTGGTGGTCTTCATCATTCAGACCATGCCTCCTAACTCCATAACATGACCTTTGTTGAAGCAGTTAGTCTGTGGGTGTGGTCTTCATCATTCAGACCACACCTCCTAACTCCATAACACGACCTTTGTTGAAGCAGTTAGTCTGTGGGTGTGGTCTTCATCATTCAGACCACGCCTCCACATGACCTTTGTTGAAGCAGTTAGTCTGTGGGTGTGGTCTTCATCATTCAAACCACACCTCCTAACTCCATAACATGACCTTTGTTGAAGCAGTTAGTCTGTGGGTGTGGTCTTCATCATTCAGACCACACCTCCTAACTCCATAACACGACCTTTGTTGAAGCAGTTAGTCTGTGGGTGTGGTCTTCATCATTCAGACCACGCCTCCACATGACCTTTGTTGAAGCAGTTAGTCTGTGGGTGTGGTCTTCATCATTCAGACCACGCCTCCTAACTCCATAACACGACCTTTGTTGAAGCAGTTAGTCTGTGGGTGTGGTCTTCATCATTCAGACCACTTCTCCTAACTCCATAACACGACCTCTGTTGAAGCAGTTAGTCTGTGGGTGTGGTCTTCATCATTCAGACCACACCTCCTAACTCCATAACACGACCTTTGTTGAAGCAGTTAGTCTGTGGGTGTGGTCTTCATCATTCAGACCACACCTCCTAACTCCATAACATGACCTTTGTTGAAGCAGTTAGTCTGTGGGTGTGGTCTTCATCATTCAGACCACGCCTCCTAACTCCATAACACGACCTCTGTTGAAGCAGTTAGTCTGTGGGTGTGGTCTTCATCATTCAGACCACGCCTCCACATGACCTTTGTTGAAGCAGTTAGTCTGTGGGTGTGGTCTTCATCATTCAGACCACACCTCCTAACTCCATAACACGACCTTTGTTGAAGCAGTTAGTCTGTGGGTGTGGTCTTCATCATTCAGACCACGCCTCCACATGACCTTTGTTGAAGCAGTTAGTCTGTGGGTGTGGTCTTCATCATTCAGACCACGCCTCCTAACTCCATAACATGACCTTTGTTGAAGCAGTTAGTCTGTGGGTGTGGTCTTCATCATTCAGACCACGCCTCCACATGACCTTTGTTGAAGCAGTTAGTCTGTGGGTGTGGTCTTCATCATTCAGACCACGCCTCCTAACTCCATAACACAACCTTTGTTGAAGCAGTTAGTCTGTGGGTGTGGTCTTCATCATTCAGACCACACCTCCTAACTCCATAACACCACCTTTTTTGAAGCAGTTAGTCTGTGGGTGTGGTCTTCATCATTCAGACCACGCCTCCCAACTCCATAACACCACTTTTGTTGAAGCAGTTAGCAGTTAGTCTGTGGGTGTGGTCTTCATCATTCAGATCACACCTCCTAACTCCATAACATGACCTTGTTGAAGCAGTTAGTCTGTGGGTGTGGTCTTCATCATTCAGACCACACCTCCTAACTCCATAACATGACCTTTGTTGAAGCAGTTAGTCTGTGGGTGTGGTCTTCATCATTCAGACCACACCTCCTAACTCCATAACACGACCTTTGTTGAAGCAGTTAGTCTGTGGGTGTGGTCTTCATCATTCAGACCACGCCTCCACATGACCTTTGTTGAAGCAGTTAGTCTGTGGGTGTGGTCTTCATCATTCAGACCACGCCTCCTAACTCCATAACACGACCTTTGTTGAAGCAGTTAGTCTGTGGGTGTGGTCTTCATCATTCAGACCACGCCTCCTAACTCCATAACACGACCTCTGTTGAAGCAGTTAGTCTGTGGGTGTGGTCTTCATCATTCAGACCACGCCTCCACATGACCTTTGTTGAAGCAGTTAGTCTGTGGGTGTGGTCTTCATCATTCAAACCACACCTCCTAACTCCATAACATGACCTTTGTTGAAGCAGTTAGTCTGTGGGTGTGGTCTTCATCATTCAGACCACGCCTCCTAACTCCATAACACGACCTCTGTTGAAGCAGTTAGTCTGTGGGTGTGGTCTTCATCATTCAGACCACGCCTCCACATGACCTTTGTTGAAGCAGTTAGTCTGTGGGTGTGGTCTTCATCATTCAGACCACACCTCCTAACTCCATAACACGACCTTTGTTGAAGCAGTTAGTCTGTGGGTGTGGTCTCCATCATTCAGACCACGCCTCCTAACTCCACATGACCTTTGTTGAAGCAGTTAGTCTGTGGGTGTGGTCTTCATCATTCAGACCACGCCTCCTAACTCCATAACACGACCTTTGTTGAAGCAGTTAGTCTGTGGGTGTGGTCTTCATCATTCAGACCACACCTCCTAACTCCATAACACCACCTTTTTTGAAGCAGTTAGTCTGTGGGTGTGGTCTTCATCATTCAGACCACGCCTCCTAACTCCATAACACGACCTTTGTTGAAGCAGTTAGTCTGTGGGTGTGGTCTTCATCATTCAGACCACACCTCCTAACTCCATAACATGACCTATGTTGAAGCAGTTAGTCTGTGGGTGTGGTCTTCATCATTCAGACCACACCTCCTAACTCCATAACATGACCTTTGTTGAAGCAGTTAGTCTGTGGGTGTGGTCTTCATCATTCAGACCACGCCTCCACATGACCTTTGTTGAAGCAGTTAGTCTGTGGGTGTGGTCTTCATCATTCAGACCACACCTCCTAACTCCATAACACGACCTTTGTTGAAGCAGTTAGTCTGTGGGTGTGGTCTTCATCATTCAGACCACGCCTCCACATGACCTTTGTTGAAGCAGTTAGTCTGTGGGTGTGGTCTTCATCATTCAGACCACGCCTCCTAACTCCATAACACGACCTTGTTGAAGCAGTTAGTCTGTGGGGTGTGGTCTTCATCATTCAGACCACGCCTCCTAACTCCATAACACCACCTTTGTTGAAGCAGTTAGTCTGTGGGTTTGGTCTTCATCATTCAAACCACACCTCTTAACTCCATAACATGACCTTTGTTGAAGCAGTTAGTCTGTGGGTGTGGTCTTCATCATTCAGACCACACCTCCTTACTAAATAACATGACCTATGTTGAAGCAGTTAGTCTGTGGGTGTGGTCTTCATCATTCAAACCACACCTCCTAACTTCGTAACACGACCTTTGTTGAAGCAGTTAGTCTGTGGGTGTGGTCTCCATCATTCAGACCACGCCTCCACATGACCTTTGTTGAAGCAGTTAGTCTGTGGGCGTGGTCTTCATCATTCAGACCACGCCTCCTTACTCCATAACACAACCTTTGTTGAAGCAGTTAGTCTGTGGGTGTGGTCTTCATCATTCAGACCACACCTCCTAACTCCATAACACGACCTTTGTTGAAGCAGTTAGTCTGTGGGTGTGGTCTTCATCATTCAGACCACGCCTCCTAACTCCATAACACGACCCTGTTTGAAGCAGTTAGTCTGTGGGTGTGGTCTTCATCATTCAGACCACGCCTCCTAACTCCATAACACGACCTATGTTGAGACAGTTAGTCTGTGGGTGTGGTCTTCATCATTCAGACCACGCCTCCTAACTCCATAACACCACCTTTGTTGAAGCAGTTAGTCTTTGGGTGTGGTCTTCATCATTCAGACCACGCCTCCTAACTCCATAACACGACCTTTGTTGAAGCAGTTAGTCTGTGGGTGTGGTCTTCATCATTCAGACCACACCTCCTAACTCCATAACACGACCTTGTTGAAGCAGTTAGTCTGTGGGTGTGGTCTTCCATCATTCAGACCACGCCTCCACCATGACCTTTGTTGAAGCAGTTAGTCTCTGGGGTGTGGTCTTCATCATTCAGACCACACCTCCTAACTCCATAACATAACATGACCTTTGTTGAAGCAGTTAGTCTGTGGGTGTGGTCTTCATCATTCAGACCACGCGCCTCCTAACATGACCTTTGTTGAAGCAGTTAGTCTGTGGGTGTGGTCTTCATCATTCAGACCACACCTCCTAACTTCGTAACACGACCTTTGTTGAAGCAGTTAGTCTGTGGGTGTGGTCTCCATCATTCAGACCACGCCTCCACATGACCTTTGTTGAAGCAGTTAGTCTGTGGGCGTGGTCTTCATCATTCAGACCACGCCTCCACATGACCTTTGTTGAAGCAGTTAATCTGTGGTTGTGGTCTTCATCATTCAAACCACAACTCCTAACTCCATAACATGACCTTTGTTGAAGCAGTTAGTCTGTGGGTGTGGTCTTCATCATTCAGACCACACCTCCTAACTCCATAACACCACCTTTTTTGAAGCAGTTAGTCTGTGGGTGTGGTCTTCATCATTCAGACCATGCCTCCTAACTCCATAACACGACCTATGTTGAAGCAGTTAGTCTGTGGGTGTGGTCTTCATCATTCAGACCACGCCTCCTAACTCCATAACACCACCTTTGTTGAAGCAGTTAGTCTTTGGGTTTGGTCTTCATCATTCAAACCACACCTCTTAACTCCATAACATGACCTTTGTTGAAGCAGTTAGTCTGTGGGTGTAGTCTTCATCATTCAGACCACACCTCCTTACTAAATAACATGACCTATGTTGAAGCAGTTAGTCTGTGGGTGTGGTCTTCATCATTCAAACCACACCTCCTAACTCTATAACACGACCTCTGTTGAAGCATTTAGTCTGTGGGTGTGGTCTCCATCAAACAGACCACGCCTCCACATGACCTTTGTTGAAGCAGTTAGTCTGTGGGCGTGGTCTTCATTATTCAGACCACGCCTCCTTACTCCATAACACAACCTTTGTTGAAGCAGTTAGTCTGTGGGTGTGGTCTTCATCATTCAGACCACACCTCCTAACTCCATAACACGACCTATGTTGAGAGCAGTTAGTCTGTGGGTGTGGTCTTCATCATTCAGACCACGCCTCCTAACTCCATAACACGACCTATGTTGAAGCAGTTAGTCTGTGGGTGTGGTCTTCATCATTCAGACCACGCCTCCTAACTCCATAACACGACCTATGTTGAGACAGTTAGTCTGTGGGTGTGGTCTTCATCATTCAGACCACGCCTCCTAACTCCATAACACCACCTTTGTTGAAGCAGTTAGTCTTTGGGTTTGGTCTTCATCATTCAGACCACGCCTCCTAACTCCATAACACGACCTTTGTTGAAGCAGTTAGTCTGTGGGTGTGGTCTTCATCATTCAGACCACACCTCCTAACTCCATAACACGACCTATGTTGAAGCAGTTAGTCTGTGGGTGTGGTCTCCATCAGTCAGACCACGCCTCCACATGACCTTTGTTGAAGCTGTTAGTCTCTGGGCGTGGTCTTCAGCATTCAGACCACGCCTCCTTACACCATAACACGACCTCTGTTGAAGCAGTTAGTCTGTGGGTGTGGTCTTCATCATTCAGACCATGCCTCCCAACTCCATAACACCACCTCTGTTGAAGCAGTTAGTCTGTGGGTGTGGTCTTCATCATTCAGACCACACCTCCTAACTCCATAACACGACCTCTGTTGAAGCAGTTAGTCTGTGGGTGTGGTCTTCATCATTCAGACCACGCCTCCTAACTCCATAACACGACCTTTGTTGAAGCAGTTAGTCTGTGGGTGTGGTCTTCAACATTCAGACCACGCCCCCACATGACCTTTGTCTAAGCAGTTAGTCTCTTGGTGTGGTCTTCATCATTCAAACCCCACCTCGTAACTCCATAACACGACCTCTGTTGAAGCAGTTAGTCTGTGGGTGTGGTCTTCATCATTCAGACCACACCTCCTAACTCCATAACATGACCTTTGTTGAAGCAGTTAGTCTGTGGGTGTGGTCTTCATCATTCAGACCACGCCTCCTAAATCCATAACAGGACCTCTGTTGAAGCAGTTAGTCTGTGGGTGTGGTCTTCATCATTCAGACCACGCCTCCTAACTCCATAACACGACCTCTGTTGAAGCAGTTAGTGTGTGGGTGTGGTCTTCATCATTCAGACCATGCCTCCAAACTCCATAACACGACCTCTGTTAAAGCAGTTAGTGTGTGGGTGTGGTCTTCATCATTCAGACCGCGCCTCCTAACTCAGTAACACGACCTCTGTTGAAGCAGTTAGTCTGTGGGTGTGGTCTTCATCATTCAGACCACACCTCCTAACTCCATAACACGACCTTTGTTGAAGCAGTTAGTCTGTGGGTGTGGTCTTCATCATTCAGACCACACCTCCTAACTCCATAACACGACCTTTGTTGAAGCAGTTAGTCTGTGGGTGTGGTCTTCATCATTCAGACCACGCCTCCCAACTCCATAACACGACCTTTGTTGAAGCAGTTAGTCTGTGGGTGTGGTCTTCATCATTCAGACCACACCTCCTAACTCCATAACATGACCTTGTTGAAGAAGCAGTTAGTCTGTGGGTGTGGTCTTCATCATTCAGACCACACCTCCTAACTCCATAACACGACCTTTGTTGAAGCAGTTAGTCTGTGGGTGTGGTCTTCATCATTCAGACCACGCCTCCTAACTCCATAACACGACTTCTGTTGAAGCAGTTAGTCTGTGGGTGTGGTCTTCATCATTCAGACCACGCCTCCTAACTCCATAACACGACCTCTGTTGAAGCAGTTAGTCTGTGGGTGTGGTCTTCATCATTCAGACCACGCCTCCTAACTCCATAACACGACTTTGTTAAAACAGTTAGTCTGTAGGTGTGGTCTTCATCATTCAGACCGCGCCTCCTAACTCCATAACACGACCTTGTTGAAGCAGTTAGTCTGTGGGTGTGGTCTTCATCATTCAGACCACACCTCCTAACTCCATAACACGACCTTTGTTGAAGCAGTTAGTCTGTGGGTGTGGTCTTCATCATTCAGACCACGCCTCCACATGACCTTTGTTGAAGCAGTTAGTCTGTGGTTGTGGTCTTCATCATTCAAATCCACACCTCCTAACTCCATAACATGACCTTTGTTGAAGCAGTTGGTCTTTAGTTGTGGTCTTCATCATTCAGACCATGCCTCCCAACTCCATAACACCGCCTATGTTGAAGCAGTTAGTCTGTGGGTGTGGTCTTCATCATTCAGACCACACCTCCTAACTCCATAACACCACCTTTGTTGAAGCAGTTAGTCTGTGGGTGTGGTCTTCATCATTCAGACCACACCTCCTAACTCCATAACATGACCTTTGTTGAAGCAGTTAGTCTGTGGGTGTGGTCTTCATCATTCAGACCACGCCTCCCAACTCCATAACACCGCCTATGTTGAAGCAGTTAGTCTGTGGGTGTGGTCTTCATCATTCAGACCACGCCTCCTAACTCCATAACACGACCTTTGTTGAAGCAGTTAGTCTGTGGGTGTGGTCTTCATCATTCAGACCACACCTCCTAACTCCATAACATGACCTTTGTTGAAGCAGTTAGTCTGTGGGTGTGGTCTTCATCATTCAGACCATGCCTCCCAACTCCATAACACCGCCTATGTTGAAGCAGTTAGTCTGTGGGTGTGGTCTTCATCATTCAGACCACGCCTCCTAACTCCATAACACCACCTTTGTTGTAGCAGTTAGTCTTTGGGTTTGGTCTTCATCATTCAAACCACACCTCTTAACTCCATAACATGACCTTTGTTGAAGCAGTTAGTCTGTGGGTGTAGTCTTCATCATTCAGACCACACCTCCTTACTAAATAACATGACCTATGTTGAAGCAGTTAGTCTGTGGGTGTGGTCTTCATCATTCAAACCACACCTCCTAACTCTATAACACGACCTCTGTTGAAGCATTTAGTCTGTGGGTGTGGTCTCCATCAAACAGACCACGCCTCCACATGACCTTTGTTGAAGCAGTTAGTCTGTGGGCGTGGTCTTCATTATTCAGACCACGCCTCCTTACTCCATAACACAACCTTTGTTGAAGCAGTTAGTCTGTGGGTGTGGTCTTCATCATTCAGACCACACCTCCTAACTCCATAACACGACCTATGTTGAGAGCAGTTAGTCTGTGGGTGTGGTCTTCATCATTCAGACCACGCCTCCTAACTCCATAACACGACCTATGTTGAGACAGTTAGTCTGTGGGTGTGGTCTTCATCATTCAGACCACGCCTCCTAACTCCATAACACCACCTTTGTTGAAGCAGTTAGTCTTTGGGTTTGGTCTTCATCATTCAGACCACGCCTCCTAACTCCATAACACGACCTCTGTTGAAGCAGTTAGTCTGTGGGTGTGGTCTTCATCATTCAGACCACACCTCCTAACTCCATAACACGACCTATGTTGAAGCAGTTAGTCTGTGGGTGTGGTCTCTATCAGTCAGACCACGCCTCCACATGACCTTTGTTGAAGCTGTTAGTCTCTGGGCGTGGTCTTCAGCATTCAGACCACGCCTCCTTACACCATAACACGACCTCTGTTGAAGCAGTTAGTCTGTGGGTGTGGTCTTCATCATTCAGACCATGCCTCCCCAACTCCATAACACCACCTCTGTTGAAGCAGTTAGCAGTTAGTCTGCGGGTGTGGTCTTCATCATTCAGACCACACCTCCTAACTCCATAACACGACCTCTGTTGAAGCAGTTAGTCTGTGGGTGTGGTCTTCATCATTCAGACCACGCCTCCTAACTCCATAACACGACCTTTGTTGAAGCAGTTAGTCTGTGGGTGTGGTCTTCAATCATTCAGACCACGCCTCCACATGACCTTTGTTGAAGCAGTTAGTCTCTGGGTGTGGTCTTCATCATTCAAACCACACCTCCTAACTCCATAACACCACCTTTTTGAAGCAGTTAGTCTGTGGGTGTGGTGGTCTTCATCATTCAGACCACGCCTCCTAACTCCATAACACGACCTTTGTTGAAGCAGTTAGTCTGTGGGTGTGGTCTTCATCATTCAGACCACGCCTCCTAACTCCATAACACGACCTTGTTGAAGCAGTTAGTCTGTGGGTGTGGTCTTCATCATTCAGACCACGCCTCCACATGACCTTTGTTGAAGCAGTTAGTCTGTGGGTGTGGTCTTCATCATTCAGACCACGCCTCCTAAATCCACAACAGGACCTTGTTGAAGCAGTTAGTCTGTGGGTGTGGTCTTCATCATTCAGACCACACCTCCTAACTCCATAACACGACCTTTGTTGAAGCAGTTAGTCTGTGGGTGTGGTCTTCATCATTCAGACCACACCTCCTAACTCCATAACATGACCTTTGTTGAAGCAGTTAGTCTGTGGGTGTGGTCTTCATCATTCAGACCACACCTCCTAACTCCATAACATGACCTATGTTGAAGCAGTTAGTCTGTGGGTGTGGTCTTCATCATTCAGACCACACCTCCTAACTCCATAACACGACCTCTGTTGAAGCAGTTAGTCTGTGGGTGTGGTCTTCATCATTCAGACCACGCCTCCACATGACCTTTGTTGAAGCAGTTAGTCTGTGGGTGTGGTCTTCATCATTCAGACCACACCTCCTAACTCCATAACACGACCTTTGTTGAAGCAGTTAGTCTGTGGGTGTGGTCTTCATCATTCAGACCACGCCTCCACATGACCTTTGTTGAAGCAGTTAGTCTGTGGGTGTGGTCTTCATCATTCAAACCACAACTCCTAACTCCATAACATGACCTTTGTTGAAGCAGTTAGTCTTTGGTTGTGGTCTTCATCATTCAGACCATGCCTCCCAACTCCATAACACCGCCTATGTTGAAGCAGTTAGTCTGTGGGTGTGGTCTTCATCATTCAGACCACGCCTCCTAACTCCATAACACCACCTTTGTTGAAGCAGTTAGTCTGTGGGTTGTGGTCTTCATCATTCAAACCACACCTCCTAACTCCATAACATGACCTTTGTTGAAGCAGTTAGTCTTTGGTTGTGGTCTTCATCATTCAGACCATGCCTCCCAACTCCATAACACCGCCTATGTTGAAGCAGTTAGTCTGTGGGTGTGGTCTTCATCATTCAGACCACGCCTCCTAACTCCATAACACCACCTTTGTCGTAGCAGTTAGTCTTTGGGTTTGGTCTTCATCATTCAAACCACACCTCTTAACTCCATAACATGACCTTTGTTGAAGCAGTTAGTCTGTGGGTGTAGTCTTCATCATTCAGACCACACCTCCTTACTAAATAACATGACCTATGTTGAAGCAGTTAGTCTGTGGGTGTGGTCTTCATCATTCAAACCACACCTCCTAACTCTATAACACGACCTCTGTTGAAGCATTTAGTCTGTGGGTGTGGTCTCCATCAAACAGACCACGCCTCCACATGACCTTTGTTGAAGCAGTTAGTCTGTGGGCGTGGTCTTCATTATTCAGACCACGCCTCCTTACTCCATAACACAACCTTTGTTGAAGCAGTTAGTCTGTGGGTGTGGTCTTCATCATTCAGACCACACCTCCTAACTCCATAACACGACCTATGTTGAGACAGTTAGTCTGTGGGTGTGGTCTTCATCATTCAGACCACGCCTCCTAACTCCATAACACGACCTATGTTGAGACAGTTAGTCTGTGGGTGTGGTCTTCATCATTCAGACCACGCCTCCTAACTCCATAACACCACCTTTGTTGAAGCAGTTAGTCTTTGGGTTTGGTCTTCATCATTCGGACCACGCCTCCTAACTCCATAACACGACCTCTGTTGAAGCAGTTAGTCTGTGGGTGTGGTCTTCATCACTCACACCACACCTCCTAACTCCATAACACGACCTATGTTGAAGCAGTTAGTCTGTGGGTGTGGTCTCCATCAGTCAGACCACGCCTCCACATGACCTTTGTTGAAGCTGTTAGTCTCTGGGTGTGGTCTTCAGCATTCAGACCACGCCTCCTTACACCATAACACGACCTCTGTTGAAGCAGTTAGTCTGTGGGTGTGGTCTTCATCATTCAGACCATGCCTCCCAACTCCATAACACCACCTCTGTTGAAGCAGTTAGTCTGCGGGTGTGGTCTTCATCATTCAGACCACACCTCCTAACTCCATAACACAACCTCTGTTGAAGCAGTTAGTCTGTGGGTGTGGTCTTCATCATTCAGACAACGCCTCCTAACTCCATAACACGATCTTTGTTGAAGCAGTTAGTCTGTGGGTGTGGTCTTCAACATTCAGACCACGCCCCCACATGACCTTTGTCTAAGCAGTTAGTCTCTTGGTGTGGTCTTCATCATTCAAACCACACCTCCTAACTCCATAACACCACCTTTTTTGAAGCAGTTAGTCTGTGGGTGTGGTGGTCTTCATCATTCAGACCATGCCTCCTAACTCCATAACACGACCTATGTTGAAGCAGTTAGTCTGTGGGTGTGGTCTCCATCATTCAGACCACGCCTCCTAACTCATAACACGACCTATGTTGAAGCAGTTAGTCTGTGGGTGTGGTCTTCATCATTCAGACCACGCCTCCACATGACCTTTGTTGAAGCAGTTAGTCTGTGGGTGTGGTCTTTATCATTCAGACCACGCCTCCTAAATCCACAACAGGACCTCTGTTGAAGCAGTTAGTCTGTGGGTGTGGTCTTCATCATTCAGACCACACCTCCTAACTCCATAACACGACCTTTGTTGAAGCAGTTAGTCTGTGGGTGTGGTCTTCATCATTAAGACCACACCTCTTAACTCCATAACATGACCTTTGTTGAAGCAGTTAGTCTGTGGGTGTGGTCTTCATCATTCAGACCACACCTCCTTACTAAATAACATGACCTATGTTGAAGCAGTTAGTCTGTGGGTGTGGTCTTCATCATTCAAACCACACCTCCTAACTCTATAACACGACCTCTGTTGAAGCATTTAGTCTGTGGGTGTGGTCTCCATCAAACAGACCACGCCTCCACATGACCTTTGTTGAAGCAGTTAGTCTGTGGGCGTGGTCTTCATCATTCAGACCGCACCTCCTAACTTCGTAACACGACCTTTGTTGAAGCAGTTAGTTTGTGGGTGTGGTCTTCATCATTCAGATCACGCCTCCTAACTTCATAACATGACCTTTGTTAAAGCAGTTAGTCTGTGGGTGTGGTCTACATCATTCAGACCACGCCTCCTAACTCCATAACACAGCCTTTGTTGAAGCAGTTAGTTTGTGGGTGTGGTCTTCATCATTCAGACCACGCCTCCTAACTTCATAACATGACCTTTGTTAAAGCAGTTAGTCTGTGGGTGTGGTCTCCATCATTCAGACCACGCCTCCTAACTCCATAACACAGCCTTTGTTGAAGCAGTTAGTCTATGGGTCCACTTTTTATTTCTTACCAGGAACCTGAATGTTTAATATGTGTTTACTAAAGACACAGGAATTTAAAGCTGCTCTTGTGCTCGTTTCCATCGTCTGTTATTGAGACTTAGATCAAGATCAGATCACATTTTAAAGCAACTTAATGCAAAAAAAAAAACATTTTAAGAGATTCACATACTTTCCTTGGCAGTGTATGTCCAGAGTTACCCTGCCATTTGCTATAATGATAATAATAATGATCCATAACAGCAAAGTTTTATTAAGCTGAGATGTACTGTCAAAACTGAAATAAGTCAATACATTGATGATTTAATTAACAACTGTACGCTGTTAAAAACAAGACATACAACCTTCTATCCTTCTCAATATTAAAAGGATCTTGAATTTATTTCACTTAAGTCTGCAGAAACAAGGTGGTAAATCCATCCATCATCTATACCCACTTAATCCTCTGCAGGGTCACATGACCTGCTGGAGCCTAGCCCAGCTCTCTTCAGGTGAAAGGCAGGGGTCCACCTGGACAAGTCAGCTGTTAATGTTATTAAAAATAACTAATATACTTAAGATTTACAACTGTGTGGTTTTAATTTCAGTCAGTTATTCATGTGATGGTGGATAATTCTAGTACATTACTCTGCTCTAAAACTACAAAATGTTACACAAACTCACCCACATCACCTGCTGAAGTCAAAATTTTTTTTAAAAAGATATTTGGATGGATATTTTTTCCAGTCCCCCTTCCTTTCATCCTGTCACAATGTCTGCTTTTGCTCTTTTGCAGAAAGGTGAACAGATCCACCAAAAGCCACAGACCTTTGAGCTGTTTTTATTAAGTTCACTTTGACATCAGTACAGACCACATACTTTTTTTCCACTTCTTTTTTCCTGCAACACCTTTCCAAAACTTCAAAAATTGGAATCAAAGTCATAGCTGATACAAAACCAAGTTGTTAGTGAACAACATCTAGATACCATTTAAGAGTTCAAAGCAAATTAAGACAAGTTCAGACTCATTTCTGCCACTCACTCTCATAAGTGATAAAAAACAAACAGGAAGAGGAGAAACATCATGCTGTGAGGGAAAACCAGGAAAATAGACTGCCTTTTATTCATATATATATTACACTCTAAAGAAATAAGCCAACTTGGTGATGGATTCAGCCGTTACAGTTCTCTAACACCTAAAAGTAGTCTAACTGGAAAGCTAACTGGCTTCAACACTCAGGTGACCAGGTCATCAGGTGATCAGGTCATCAGGTATTTTACTGCACGCAGAATCAGATCCCATTCAATTCCTCCAGGAATAAACATGTATGCAGTTCTGTTGTTGAGTTAAAAGATTAGCTTGTGCTGCCCACTGACCAGTTTTCCTACAACGCTGCATTTGAATTAAAGAATGCATTGTTAAAAGACATTTAGATCCAAACATAAAGCAAAACACACAAAAACTAAATTGCTTCTAATCTGGATTTAATTGTCCTTAAAGATCCAAGCTTCTAAGTTTCATTTTCATCTCTGGTGGAATTAAATGCAACCAGAAAATTTGCGTGGCAGGGGGCTAAATTTGTTATCTATTTTATCGTTTGGCCTTACGTGTAAAACAAATCATGTAAACCAAGCATCCAATAAAAATGTGTTCCAGTAGCTTGTGTGAAACTGAATGAGAAAAGAGCTTTTTAAAGCAATAATATGCAACAGCTTCACATTTCAAGAAAAGAAAAAAATCTCTATATATTACTAGTGTGTGTATTCAGGCCTGATTACCTCCCACACCTTCAGCCTGCTGCTTCAGCGCCTGATGTCGGGTATAAATACAGCATTTCAGCCTCAGACAAGCTGTCAGCTACTCAGCACATCAGCAGACAAACATGAGCTTTACCACTCTGAGGCTGGCATATAGAGGACATGCCTTAGAAGGATGATCCAGCACATAACATTCCAGATGTGAGAGCAGCTGTTTGACTCCAAACTGCATGAACAAAGGATCTTCCACTTATGGTCGTCGTGTATTTAGGGGACGTGTGCAGGCCTTCTTCAGAGCACGGTGCAACGGAAATAACACAAACGTATGGAACATCATTTCCATCTATATGTTCATCCCTTAAAACAATATAGACATAGCTGTAGAGCCATGGTTTACCAAAATTAATAACACCACTGAAACAATAACGAGGAGTAATCTTATCAAACAGAGGTCAGGTCAGGAATAAGAGTATACAGCTTATATAAGTTACTCTGTTACTCGCTTACACTATGACATGCACTGCATGGCAGTCGAGGGGGAAAAAATAAAATTAAAAATGAACAGTTCTACAATAACCATTCCAAAAATCCATCTTAGTTTCTCCAACTACATCCTATTAAAAACTGGACTTTCCATTTCTTCTTTTAAACAAATCCTAAATCTCTGAATGTCTTCTCAAGTTACTGTGGATGTTTGTATGAACTGTAAAATATGAAAAAAATAGTAACTTAACAGTTTCTAATTAAAATAGAGAATTCATTTTGTTTTGATTTTGATCCAATTAAATTGCTTACAGAAAGACTTACATTTTACTTTTTCCATTCATTTGCCGTTTCTTTCCATTTGCCTGCTTTAATCCTAGAACCTTTAATTTAAATGAACAGCTTTTAGTTTTCAATCATGATGATTTAATTTTTTGTGAAAATTACAATTAAACACTTGCAGACTTTTACACTGAAGCAACAACAGCAGCAATCTGAGATGTCATTTAGGGATTTAAGACTTGGGTTTATCTTAAAGTTTATTCTTAAAGAGGCCTCTGAAAGAACTACTGTTTAGAATTATGAAGCTCAATAACATTTAACTCTTACAATGCTGTTACCAAGCTAAAAGGGAGTCAAAGCAGCCATCTTATTTTATAACAAGTAATAATAATAATAATCAAAATACAAGCAAATGTGAGACCTTAACACTTCATGGATTGAACAGGTCCAAAGGTAATTACAACTGCTGTGAGTGAGGAGCTTTCTTTAATATAAAAAGCAAGGCTAATGTGTTCCATATAGCAGAGAAAGCCAGGTGTCTTCAGGTGTATATACACACATTGAGAAAACTGTTTAAAAAATTAAATAAAAATAAGCATCTCAACAGATGAGGGTGAACTAGACCAAGTTATCACAGCTGGCTTAGAGTTCAAATCCTTTTATTTCAAACTGCGCATGGGTTAAAAAAAAAAAAAAAGAAGAAAAAGAGTTCAGTGCATTGCAGAAACTTGAATACAGTGCCTGTAACCTGACTGAGAACAAACCTAACAGGCCAATAAATAAAAGCAAACCAATAACCAACTTTTAATTCATACAGTATGTTTCCATAGAACAGCGGTTGACTAAGATGAGACGAGCCACATTAGGACCCATTTCCCAATCTTCCACCTTAAATACCTAATTTACCTTCAGAGAATGCTGTGTTTTACTGTACAGACATTTGCTTGTTTTTTGTGACAATCATCGCCCGCCCTGTGGCTGCTGAACATCTTTAAACCAGGTCATAGATTCAGTCTAGTTCAACCCTGCATCCAGTCCAACGTGGCAGCGTTACACAACCGTCCTGCTAGCATCACACTTCCTGTTTGGACAGGCACAGTTCTGTTCTAATGCTTGCAGTGAAGCTGCGCAGTAGTTTAACATTGAATACTGAGCAGCTTAGAGATGTTTCTATCTAGCAGGATTCAGTGTAGTATGATGGTTGATGAGGGGGAAGTTAAGACTGGGGTGGGGGATCAGTGGAGGGGGGCAGGGAAAGGTAAAATAGTGACAGATGAGGATGATAGTGAGATGAAGGTTTTAAATGAAGGATCATTCGGTTTTGCTGCGCTTTACAGCTCCAGGAAGTTTCTCTTGCAACCTGTCAATGAAAAGCAGAAGGTTAAGAAATCCAAATACATAATACAATAAATTCTGTTTGAGACAGTTTAATCTTTGAAGACAGCACACAGGTACAAAGATTCATGTGAGCTTAGATTGTTTAATAGTCACGGATGTGGCCATGCCTTAAAAGTCTCCAAAAAACCTGATATATATATAACCGGATATAAATATGGATAACCTGAGTAAATCCTGAAATCATATTCTAAGTACATTATTCTGTTAGATTATCTTGAATAACCAGTCATAGACACTTACTTTGCCATCGTGGTGTTGACTTGAGTACGGACAAGATCAATGTACTGATCGATCTGGGTCTGGAGGGAGAAAAGGAGGTTTGTGGGAAAACAAGTGTTATTTCAAAGATAATTTTTGTTGAAAACCAGTAAAACTTAATACTACAAACTTAGAATCAGGTGGTCTACAAGAGAGCAGAAGCAAGTTACGTCCACTTTCGCAGGGGGGGGGGCTGCTACACGAGTCTAGAAACATTCAGCTGCATGGCATCGAGACTGTGATGATGGAAGTAAACTGGGCCAGGAAAACGGTTCTCCGAGCCCACGACCGGGTCAACCACCTTGAAAGCACTGGTCACCTTAAAAACTGTGACCTACTTGTCTGAAACTTGAAGGAGAAACGTTTGCCTACATTGTTATTTACGTCACTAGATTGTCTTGAATGTCAGAGAATTAGATTCTATTTCTGAACTCAAAATATTTAGCAAACTTAATTATATTTGAAACTTAACATGAACCATGAATGAGAGTTAGTCAGTCATTAAGGGTACATAAATCCAAATAAGAATCATTTTAACATTTAGATCATGTGTCCAGTAAATTAACCAGTAATAAACAACACAACTTAACTTCCTTTCGTGGTGCATCATATATGTTCATTTAAACAGTCATCTTTTTCTCCCCGTCCACAGTGACACTGACGGGTTTATAATCTGAACTGATACTGGAATGACTTCATGTTCTCATCAGCTGGACAGAGAAAGACGCGAGTGTCTCATGAAGTCAGGAGTCGTCCACTGAGATCACTACAAATGCTAATGCTAATTTCTGCTTTCAGCTGACATCACTGCTGCTCTTTTTTTTTTTTTTTTTTTGGGGGGGGGGGGGGGGGGTGGTTATGTTTTTTTTTTTTTTTTTTTTTAATCTGATATATTCAGCATCACTATGGATTCGGGTTCTCTCAACATTCTTACCTTGTTTTTCTCATAGATGGGTGGAACAGCAAAGAGCAGGATATCAGCTGGGAAACAGAAATGGAGATGTTTATTTAAAAAAAAGAGACAAAATAATAACAATAACAACAACAACAACAACAACAACAACAGGTTTCTGGTTGGTATTTGGCCTTTCAATATGTTCCACTCAAATTTCTGTTTATTTTTCTTTTTAAAAAAAATCCAGAACTTCATTTAAATATTGGTATCGGCTTGCTTAGCTATATATGATATAATTTTATCAGATAATGATAATGATCCCCCCCCCCCCCCCCCCCCCCCCCAGTCTAATACCAGTATATCCTTTCAGCCAACTGCTCTGTGAAAGGATGTACTCGTATATATTTATAAATCAGGAGGAATAATTATAATTTAACAGATTCACTTCTGTGATGTGAAAGAAAATTCAAAATTACTGATCAATGCAAATGTTGAGATGTTTTAAGTTTTAGATTAAATTTAGAAAGAGGATTTGAAAAAAAGCAACTCCATCACCATGGTGCTTACCCAGGATGAGAATGGTGATGCCATTGAAAACTGCTCCTACGTAGGTGAGCAGCCACATGACCACCGCCAGCTGAGAGAAACAACAGAGTAACAGAACTGAAATACAACCACACTCTGGACACGGATGCAGAGTAGCAAAGGGTTTGCTCAATATAAGACCTAACCTTCAGTTTAATCTCTTACCGTGTATAGACTGTATTGCTTGAAGTAAAAACCAGTTAAGCCTTTAAATGCTTTTTCTACATCTGACAAATTCAAAATATAAATTAAGAGATTCATCAGAGTTTTTACTGGCTTCAGACTGTTTTCTACCAAAGAATTACATTCTCTGAAACGTACCATTGGGGTACTGATTGTTTTATCACTCAGCAAACTGATCAACATTTCATAAATGTCAAAAATGGAAATTGTGTGTTGTGGACAGACAGAAGCAAGAACTGTAACCTGACCTGCTGACATCACATTGATCCTCACAGAACTGTGCTTTTGCTCAGATGTACCCTGTTTATGATTCAAAGTCTACCTCTGAGGTTTTTGATCCCATTTGCTCAGTTATGTTTTGGTGCTACTTTTCTGCTTCTGGCAGCTCAAACCTCAGCTGCAGGTCAAGCACCTCTATCAGAAAACCAACTCCAACACACAGCTGTAAAGGCATGAACAGAACCAAGAATGGCTGTGAACGGCAGTAAAGGTCAGAGAACAAATATTCTGTTGTGAGTAGCATCATTTTAGATTATGGTGTTTTCATTTGTTTTTTTTCTTGGAGTGAAAAGTTTTTTTTAATCTCCCAGCATGTCTTTGGGCGTGTCCTAGGGCTTACCTTCGAGTATGACACTAAATACCTGAGCAGGGAGGCACCGGGGAGGGGACAGATGCCTGAACCACTGAACCACCACAACTAGCTCCTTTCAGAGTCAAGGTGCCCCTACCCCCTCCAAATAACCATAACCCTCAACCCAAATCCTATTTGTGCTAATAGATTTGGAAGGTAGATCACTGGCTCTGCTTTTTAGCTCCGTTCTAGACCCAGGTTTCCCAGAAAAGAGCTATGAGGGACCAGCCTCCCACAGGCCCACTACAAGACCGGGGAGTCGCCGTGGTCAGGTCCAGGTGAGGACTGAAACTAGGGATCTTTGGGGTCAGATTCCCTTATAATGAAATAGGCTGGAGGCAGTTTCAGAGACTTAATATAGTCCAGTCCACACAAATCACTGCAATTTTGCAGGGGCAAGTATATTCCTCAGTCTTGTGCTTCATTTAAGTGCAACAGAAATATTTAAACTGCAGTCATGTTTTAAGGCAGCGAGCTATGATGGTCATCTCTAATAACTGCTATCTAGTGATATAACTATCAGTTGAAATTTTGATGCAACTCTGACTGAATGAAAAGGAACTGAGTTATTAATGTGCTCATCAGAACTGTAAAATGGGACAGAGTGGGAGCAATATTCCACGATGTTCACAGTAAACAGTCATTACGACAGTCGACAGAGACTCCACACCTTTAGGGAGTCAACAAGATCCTCAACCAGGAAGAGGTGGCTCATCTGCTTCAGAGCTCGGTTGATGTAGGTCAGACTGGTGTCCACGTGCTTGCGGAAAGTCTCTGGAGGGATGCTGACATCCTTATCTATCAGCGTTCTGCAGAGATAGAGGAGGAGAGCAGGGACACCACAAAATGAGGCTGAGCATCCAAGCAGAAATGCAGCAGAAAACCATAAATAACTAGCCTGTGGCTAAAGGGATTTAGGCTAACAGCTAGACAGCAACCCCCTTTAATCAAGTACAAAACGATCCCAATAATCTTTGGAGGGATTATAGGTTCATTGGTAAGTATAAATTGTGAGATGACTATTTGCACCATTGTTGAGACTTCTTTTCTTTGTTCCTGAAGAACTGACTGGTTAGGGTTAGAGTTAGAGTTAGGGTTAGAGTTAGGGTTAGGAGTTTTGAGGTTATGCTTTGTGCAGTAATGTGTAAATCAGTGACCCATCACTCCTGTGGATTCTTGGAATCTGGTTTTGGTCACACGAATCAAGGTGTGATTTGTTTTGCTTGGTGTCCTTTGATAGAGGATTTGAGTTTTAAGGTATTAGTCAGGTAACCGTCAGGCGGCTCAGGCGGAGAAAGCAGTGCTTCACCAACACTGTGTATAGTGGGGGTGGGGTGCTGCTGACCTCGACCGGAGATGTCGTTCGGCGGTGGAAGGAATACTTCGAGGACCTTCTCAATCCCACCAACATGTCTTCCGTTGAGGATGCTGAGCCTGTGGACTTGGGGGTGGACTCGTCCATTACTGGAGCTGAGGTCGCTGAAGTAGTTAAGAAGCTGCACAGTGGCCGGGCTCCAGGGGTGGACGAGATCCGCCCTGATTTCCTGAAGGCTCTGGATGTTGTAGGATTGTCTTGGCTGACACGTCTCTGCAACATCGCATGGAAATCGGGGGCAGTACCTCTGGATTGGCAGACCGGGGTGGTGGTTCCCCTTTTTAAGAAGGGAGAAGGGAGGGTGTGTTCCAATTACAGGGGAATCACACTCCTCAGCCTCCCTGGTAAGGTCTATGCAGGGGTGCTGGAGAAGAGAGTTCGATCGATTGTTGAATCCCGGATTCAGGAGGAACAATGCTGGTTCCGTCCTGGTTGTGGAACACTGGACCAGCTCTATACCCTCGCTAGGGTCCTGGAGGGAATTTGCCCAACCAGTCCACATGTGTTTTGTGGACTTGGAGATCGTGTCCCTCGGGGGGTCCTGTGGGGGGTACTCCAGGAGTATGGGGTGCTTGGCCCATTGTTACGGGCTGTCCAGTCCCTGTACAAATGGAGTGGGAGCTTGGTCCGCATTGCCGGTTGTAAGTCGGATTCAGAACAGAATTTGGACAGAATTTCTAGGCGCAGCCATGGAGCGGAAGGGTTCCGGGTCGGTGGTGTCGGGATCTCGTCTCTGCTGTTTGCAGATGACGTGGTCCTGTTGGCGACATCGACTGGGGATCTGCAGCTCTCACTGGAGCGGTTCGCAGCCGAGTGTGAAGCGGCAGGGATGAGAATCAGCACCTCCAAATCTGAGACCATGGTCCTCAGTCGGAAAAGGGTAGAATGCCTCCTCCGGGTCAGGAGTGAGGTTCTGCCTCAAGTGGAGGAGTTTAAGTATCTCGGGGTCTTGTTCACGAGTGATGGGAGAAAGGAGCAGGAGATCGACAGACGGATTGGTGCGGCGTCTGCTGTAGTGCGGGCTCTGTACCGGTCCGTTGTGGTGAAGAGAGAGCTGAGCCAAAAGGCAAGGCTCTCTGTTTACCGGTCGATCTTTGTTCCAACCCTCACCTATGGTCACGAACTGTGGGTAGTGACTCAAAGAATGAGATCGTGGATACAAGCGGCAGAAATGAGCTTTCTCCGTAGGGTGGCTGAATGGGTGGTCAGACCACCCATTACCCAATACCCAAAATCTGCGAGATACCAGTACCGCAAGATACCGAATTCGTGGAAAGCGCAGGAGACACGCCCATTGCAGCGCCCACAATGTGCTTAAGGGAGACGGCAAAATGGGTAACAGGTTTTGGAAGGTGGAAGATTGCATTTCGGTTGGCAGAGGCTCCTAAATCTGAGATTTGCAAGTAATGGGTATTGGGTATTGGGAGGTGCAAGATAGGGCCCTATATCTCTCAGCTGGCCTGGGAGCGCCTCGGGATTCTCCCAGAGGAGCTGGTGGAAGCGGCCGAGGGGAGGGAGGTTTGGGCCTCTCAGCTGAAGCTGCTGCCCCCGCGACCCGATTCCGGACCAAGCGGGAGTTAATGGATGGATGGATGAATGGATGGTATTAGTGTTGTTTGCATCTCAGATTGAAGTGGAGATGGTTTCCATGATACCAAGGGTCTTGTTCTGATAGTAATACACTGGTGAAGACTCTTCCATATCGGCTTTTCTTTGCAGGATATTTCTGCCTTTTCCTGGTCTCAGTGTGTGTGTGTATGTATGTATGTATTAGGGAAGGAACGGTTACCGGTATTACGGTAAAGCGGGCTAAAATTTTACGCAATAACAATTACAGTTTATTTTTCACTTCGTCTCATTATGGCAGTCGATTACCGGGATATGTAATATCAGCTTTATTCAAGTCTGCGAGCGACTCGCGACTGTGTCTCGCGTGAATATGTAGCTTGTAACATCGGCATCATAACGTTAGCATGGAGGAAAGTGGTGATAGCACGGAGGACATTACCAACCCACTAAAATGATGAAATTTGAGGTCTACTTTGTTTTTTTTTTAAGAATGCAGAGGGACAACTGGTGGAGGACAATGATCCTGTCTGCAGAGCACTTGTTTACATTTTATTGTAACTTGTATAAGCAACTTGAAGGACCTATGGCTAATGCTTCAAGCTACTGAGATGTTTCACCAAGAGTAACCGTTGCATGTTGATCGAAAAAGGACCGGAACAATGTATTTCTGATTTAGTTAAAATATTAATTTATTCCATTAACTGATCTGACAACCATAACGTGGGCAGTTAGCGCCACAGCGGTCAAAAACCAGGTCAAACAGCTAACCAATAACAGGCAGCTACCTTTATACCTGACCCTCAGGTAACAACACAGCGACACCCACAGACACACAGAGTGAACCACAGTTCATGACAACATATTTGGCTCCTAAACAACTGTTTCTATATTTTCACAGTTCTTTTCATTTAAACTTGCACTATAACTTTTTTCCTGATAACTGCATATTTTGACCAACTATGGTTGTTAATAGGGCTGGGCCGATACACTTTTGTGCCGATTCCATTCTCCTACGATTTTTGGATCCCGATTCGATTTATATTGCGATTCTGATTAAACAAGTATTGCATTTCGATTTTTCCAAGTATTGCGATTTTTATATTTCAATTACTGAAATATAAAAATCATATAATAATAAATAATAATATTAAATATTATATTTATTATATTTTATTATATGTAATTATTATTATATATAATATTATAATATTAATATATTCTTATTATTACATTGTTATTTTAATTATTAAATGATAATAATTAAAAGTATAAAAATTTAATAAGTTTTAATATAAAAAAAAAAAAAAAGCGCAATTGCTGTAGTTTAGAGCAGAGGTCTTCAACCCTGGTCCTCCAGGCACCCTATCCAGCAGATTTTAGATGTTTCCCCTTCTTCTTCACACCGTGATACAAGAGGCTGTGTCATCAACAGACTTGTGCAGACTTTGAGGACAACCTGATAACGACCATTAATTAAAATCAGGTGTGTTGAAGCTGGGACACCTCTAAAACTTGCTGGATAGGGTGCCTCGAGGATCAGGGTTGAAGACCTCTGGTTTAGAGGTCTTCACGGGTCCACTTTCATGGACCCGACCCCGAATGGAACCGTGAAAATTCGACCTGAAACCGACCCGACCCGAGTCTTTAGTTTCCGACCACGAACTGAACCGAGTTACCCGAATAGAACCGAGACAGTACAGCCTATAGTTGCTAATTTTAAAAGTTGTCTAGCGTTGAATAAAACTTGATTTTCTTACCTAAAGTTGTCTTCTTCTACCCGGTTCAGTTGCTCCATAGGCTACGTGATGGGACCGACAATTAATCCACGTCGTTATTTTCTTTGCGGATACAGATGCTGTTGATAGCAACTGCTAACACTTATAGCCTACACCGGTCAGGACGTGTTGTGAATATGTTCTCTCATCCAATGTTGTCATGTTGGTGATCCGTTGTGCTTTACAGCTGCCTGGCAAACTGCTAATAACACGCTATGGCAACACGATTGTTTCATGACAAACACGCCACGTTAATTAATAATCATTTAACTGCCCGAGTCCAGGCATTAGCTGCCACCGCCAGTATCTTTAACTCTCGAGTAAACGCGGACCCAGCCTGTCAGAGAGCACCGACCTCTCTGGGTGGTGGCGAAGGATGTGCACCGTCATGTTCGTGGTGTTACCACAGTAAGAGATTTGACTGCGACAAAGCTTACATATGGCTTTCCTCATATCGACCTCTCCTGTCCCGTGCTTTTTATAAAAACCAAATAAAGTCCATACGTTTGATTTAAAGTGGGGCGGTGGGGGAAAGAGTTCAGACTCTGTGAAAGTACTCCGCTCGCTGCACTCCGCCATCTTGTCACGTGAATTTGCCGGCATTCTGGTTACTATGGTGACACACGTGCTTCTATTTCCGGAAGTGTAGATGACAAAAGAGACAGCGAGTGGAGTATTTCCACGGAGCCACCCGAACTCTTTACCCCACCATTAAAAAAATAAAAATCGATTCTTGTATGAGAATCGATTTTTAAAAATCCCCAGAAAAAAATCGCGATTAATATAAAAATCGATTTTTTTGGCCCAGCCCTAGTTGTTAAAGTCTTTATTTACATTTGCACCAGACAATTAAGCTTTGTTCCTGTTATTTATTATGTTCATTTAAAATCAAACCTCTTTCTGTGCCAGTTGTTTGCCCTTTTAATGTGAAAGTTTCATTTTGATGAAATTTTGGCTTCTGATGTTTTAGTATGACAAGAAAATCACAAGATTTTGTGAAATTATTTTGTGTTTTTTGGACATTTGTACAGCAATGAAGAATACCGCAATAATATAGTAAACCGTGATAATTTGCTCACTATAATCGAGATCTCAAATTTTCTATATCGTTACATCCATAGTATGTATGTATCTGTCACTTTCTGTTTTTTCCCGCCTCCTAGTTTAAAGGCGTGTAAAGGGCATCCTGAATTCCAAAACCAAGTGCAACATCAGGGAATTTCTAACAATTTTCTGGTCACATCTTATATGCCTGAAACCATCACAGCTAGCGAGCTAGCCTGGTGCACTGAAATGACTGGATTCATTTCAAATTATACACTTCATATATTAAATATAGGCATCTAAATAATCTCTTGGCTCGTTTTGTTTGAAGTTCTGTAGGCCTTGCAGCGTTACTTTGAAAACACTTAACATAATGTTGCATAATTTATGACCTAATTTCCTACTGTCAAACATGGGTCTAAATGATTGGAACAAACATTTTAATAATGTTTGGCTTTTGAAAGTATGATTACTATGAAACTACGACTCAGGTAATCAAGTGCTTTTTTCCCCCAACAATTGGAGGGTTGGCAGCAAGGTTTGTGGTTTTTTGTTTGGTTTTTTTGAGGGGGAAAAAAGTATAAGTGTCTAGAATAAGAAGTGGTACGTGAATATGAAGTGCTGTTTTTTGTATGCTTGTTTTCTTTTTTTCCTGTAAAGTGCTTTGAAGAACCTAGCTAAGGTTTTAAAAAAAAGCACAATACATATAACTGATCATATACCATATTCAACATTGACAACAAGTGTAAAAGAAAGTTTTCATTGTGAAAAACAGAGACTTTGTCTTACTTGAAGGGGTGCCCCTCATTGGACTTCTGCACGGCCTGAACAACAGACTTGTAGATGCGGAAGGTGATGGTGACGCTGAGCAAAGAGAGCAGCAGGTAGGACGCCACGCTGATGACGCTGAAGGCTGCCAGCGACAGCAACAGCAGCATGGACAGACCAAACACCAGGCCCGACTTCTTGGGCTCTCGCCAATGGATCAGATCCTTAACTGCAGACAAGTAGAGGAAGGGGGTCAGGGAGGTGTCAAGTATGCTTATTCTGACTCACGGTTAAATATGGTAGTTTGGTCCTCATTAAATCAAATTCAGAAGAAAAAAAAAGACTGGATTTTTATTAAAATTAGGTTAAAAAAATCATATAATAAATATATGAGAAACCTGTAAACAATTATAAACCTACAATAGCCCAGGTTTTCTTTGCAGCTTAGATAAGCAAAGGCCTTTTACTATGAGAAGGTCCCACAGTAAATTATTTGCAATAGTTAGTTTGCAAAAGAATACTGCCTTCAGCCTTTAAAATTTAAAGGAATAATAATAATTATAATAATAATAAATAATTAATAATATAATAATAATAATAATAATAATTATAATAATAATAATAATAATAATAATAATAATAATAATAATAATAATAATAATAAGGGAAAAAAGCCCCCTCTCACCCCGACTCTGGCCAGATAAATCATGAATGTGTTCCATAAATTTACTTGATCACCTGCCCAGAATAAACGTGAAAAGGAAGAAGATCGCTGCAGATACCTGAATCTTGTCTGTATGCATGTTCAGTTAGCAGTTCTGCATACAGAAGCCTCAATACAAGGCAGTTACATAATGCTGAAAAGGCACAGCTCTTTCTAAATGCCACTTCTCAGAGAATGGGCAAAAAAAAAAACCCTTGTGTGAGTCGGGGGGGGGGGGGGGTGGGGGGGGGGGGGGGGGGGGGTGAAAGCACATGGCCCGATGCCTCTGGGATGAGTCAGGCACAACAGGATATAGGAAATCCAAAGCAAGTCCCTTTTAAAAAAAAAAAAAAAAAAAGTTGTAATTAGAAAATTGCAGGTACAACCAAACATACAAACTAACATTTTAAGTCAATTACCAAAGCTGGGCAAAAAAAAAAAAGACAAAAAATATTTCAAAGTGCAAAAGTGAAGGGAATGTTATCTTTGAATTCAAATAAACCTGAACTGAACAGAAATCTGTTTTTGGCAGGATTTTAGTTTAGGGGAAAAAAAAAACATTTTGTATAAAGACTGCAAATACAGAAGAACTGCAATCTATCCTTTAAAGTTAATATACTGGTACATTAGAATAGGCAATTTTTTTCTGCAACAAGAAAAAAAATAACTGTCATAAACTTATAGCCTGCTCCTAGATTTTGCATCATTTCAATGAAACTTCAGATTGGGGCTATGAGGAGTAAGGTATTGTTTTTATTTGACAGGAACAATGGACAAGATTTCCTCATCCTGCACTGGTAGGGGTGTGTGTGTATCCTCCCAGCATGCTTTGCTGTTAGTAAACACAGGGAGCAACCAGAGTTTGATAGCCCTTATTCATTTTCTCTCCCCCTCCCTCACTCATGGGAAGTTTAATTCCTCTTTAATTCAGAATTAAAATTAAATCCGAATAAAAATTACCATGTAAACACCTAATTCCGAATGAAAATGTCCATTCCGAATTAAACTTAATTCCGAAATAAGTGGTTGGTTTATTCTGATTTTAAATCCTAATAGAATAATTCCGGTCATGTATACACTCGTTCTGCTTTAAATTAATTCCAGTCTTTCTGCACATGCTCGTTCCCTTGCCTGTCTGTCGCCATGATGCTTATATTCCACGCTGGGCTTGTTTTCGAAAACAAAACAACATCGATATGATGTTGTCGTGCTGCTGCTTCAAAAATAAAATCCAAACAAATCCAAAAATGATGCTAATAATGTAGTCCTCCATGTTGTTGCTAATCGAGTAAGTTTGTTTTCTACCAGTAGACATAAATAGATAAAGCTGATCAAACGTGTTTTCCATGTAAACCTGAATTCGGAATTACTATTTTCATGTAAACTCGAAGCAAAATAGTTTAATTCGGAATTATTGAATGGGTGCGTTTACATGGGAAGTTTAATTCCTCTTTAATTCAGAATTAAAGTTAAAGCCGAATAAAAGTTACCATGTAAACACTTAATTCCATATGAAAATGTCAATTCCGAATTAACTTAATTCCGAAGTAAGTGGCTGGTTTATTCCCATTTTAATTCCGCATTAAGTAATTCTGCGGTCATGTATACACTCATTCCTCTTTAAATTAATTCCCGTCTTTCTGTGCATGCTCGTTCTCTTGCCCGTCTGTCGCGATGACGCTTATATTCTGGCAGCATGCAGTAAACGGTGTTCAAGAGCAGAGACGATTTATTTAATAAATAGCTTGGAGGAACTGGAAATAATTAAAAGAACAGATGGCAGGAAACATAAAAATTGTGAGCTTTTCAAAGTGGCCAGGTTAAATGAAGGAGGTTTCGCAGAGACGCCACCCAGGTCAAAAATAAGTGGAATGTTGTTGCTAACCAGTTAGCTAAGTTTGTTTTCTTCCGGTAGATGTAAAGGCGTCCGCCCCCCCTATCCAATCAGAACCCTTCCCAACCCCCAGACCTAAAGCGGAGTTGGATAAAGCGGAACAAACGTGTTTTCCATGTAAACCTTAATTCGGAATTACTATTTCCATGTAAACTCGAAGGAAAATAGTTTAATTCGGAATTATTTAATTCCTAATTTTAATTCCGAATTAAAAAACATCATGTAACCGCAGCCAATTTGGAATAATTAATTCTAAATTAAAAAACATCATGTAACCATGGCCAATGTAGTTTGCTGAAACAGAGTGGCCTGCTTTTCCTGTGTGAGCTGTTAAAACTACATACACACAAAACTAATGGCAGCCAATTGCTGGTTCCACTTTCAGGTATGAGACTTCAAATTTGAAAGTCAACAAGCAGCTGATATCAGGACAATTATTTGATACTACTACATGTTCAGTTAAGGTCAATTCAATAACATTTTATTAATCTATGAAGGAAAGATATGTTGCAGTTGCATTATTAAATTTTCTTAACAGTCATTCTAGATGGTTCCAGCTGAGGCAGAAAGGCTTTTATAATATGCAGTTGAGGAGCAGTGTTTCCACTCATACAACCTTAAAGGAATGGAAATGGGTAATTACTAATAACTACTAAACAGACTGAAATAATGACTTCAAAACTAAGGTAGACACAGCGTACCTCATTACACTTTTGTGTACTGCTGCACATTTAATGAGTGACAGTGAAGCCAGTGGAAATAAAGTGCGAGCTGAAAGGTTGTTGGCTGATCATTCACCTCCAGTGCATCAACTGTATTCTGCTGATGTCAAAATTTGACAACCGACTACAAACCAATGAAATATTTAAATTTCAATCAAAGCTTCATAGCTAAGTAAGAACAAGATGAAAATGATCTGGGGCCGCCCCGGTAGAGCAGTGGTTAGGACAGCTGGCCCATGAACAAGAGGCTACAGTCCTGCAGCAGTCGCAGGTTTGATTCCTGCCCTGTGACCCTTTGCAGCACGTCTTCCTCTTTCCCTCTCTGACCTGATTTCCTGTCTCTCTCTCTCACTGTGAATAAAGGCCACGACGGCCACAAAAGAGGATATTTTCATTTTTGTTTCCAGATGCACATCATCTGCTGTTTCTAACTGCAGGAGCACCAGTCCAGCTCTGTGCTGAGTCAGTACATGTAGAGAACTGAACCTGCCGGGATTACCTTCTGTTTACCAGCCTCCGTGCACGTGTGGGGGGAAACAAAGGAAAGGTAATACAAAACTAGTGGCTGCAACTCCTTAGATACAGTACTAAATAATGACCTGAGAAGATAAGTAAAGAGAAAGCTTTAAGCAGCTGTCGAAAGACCCAAAAGCAAACTCTGTCAAGATTTGATTTTGTTGAAACACAAGTATGAAGTGCCAAATCAAAATCCATTTGGACTACGGCGGTCCCTACATATGCACTTGATCTGACATTTCTCTGCACCTCACTTCATCATCATCACACCATTAACTTCAGTGCTGTGGAAAGAAACCCAACACTGGGGATTGACTGGACTGCAGAACTTTCAGGATTCTTGCAAGCCAACACTGGGCCGCCATATTTAAACCTCTATTCACTCTCTGTTTGACAACCACTGGTGCGCTTTAATGGACAGGAGGGCAAGAGAGGGTGACAAGCTCAAATGGACTGGAGGAATCAATACACCACATGCAGCCTTAGTGCCTATGTGCTACGGTTTAACTGCTAGAAGCAAAATCCAGAACAGTTGGAGTCCTTAGTGCTGTAGTATGCTCTCGTCTCTTATGCCTTTTAAGAGCAAGATTTTCTTTGTGTGTGTGTGTGTGTTGCTGGTCTAATTAGGCATATAAAAGTAAATATGACATCAGGTTTTAAAATTTTTACAGAACAGTAACATCACATAAATGATATTGCCACTTTAGTTTTCATAATATTCTGCTGCACTACAGGTGCAGTGTTTTAAAGGTATGGTAGGTGTTCTTTAAAAAAACAGTTCCAGCAATCCAACTCAAGTGAGATTTTGAAAATATACACTCCCTCCCTCCCAAAGGCTCTGCCTCCTCGTCTTCAGCCCACCCCTCGAATCCACACCTTCACGCGATTGTTTCTCAACAGCAGAAATATTTTTTGTAAAACCCATATCAACTAGCTACTGCGTATTGTCAAGGCTGGGTGATAATAGTACTTACAGGTCTGAGTCTGAAGGCGACTCCGTACGAATGGTAGACACTGGGGGGGGGGTGTATTGATATTTGATGGACGTATTAGGCAGTCATTAAATGTAAAGATGATCAGTACATTGATTGGTCAGAGTTTTTCTCTGATTATACCTTCTAGACCGGACCAAAACATTTCGGGGTTTTTTTTGCAAACATTTAATCTCAGTGGGTGCAATGTCAATGTGAAAAGGTTTTCAGGCAATATTGTAAAAAATGCTGCAAAAAAACATCTCCCACCATACCTTTAATTGCTAATGAACTCTAAACAGCAACGGCAAAATGTTTAGTGTTAGCATGCCATAAGCTAAATATAAAATATTAACAATACCTTCTCTTTAATGCCCAAAGGCCAGAGCTTTCTAATGACAGATTTCACCACTGAACAAGTGCTAAGTGCTATAAAGCAACTACGGCTGTGTTATGCAAAGCAAAGTTGGTAATTTTTCTTAATTTCAAATAAATAAATACTGGGTTTCATTCATGCACCATGTCTGTGCACAAACTGTTCTCAACGCACATTTTATGCATTTTGGCATTCATGAAAATGTTTGTACCTACAAAAATTTCAGAACTAACAAAATCAACTCTTGCCTCCAACATAAAGCCTTTTATAATGAGGAATGCACATATATGTTGCTTGTCATTGTCAGAAATGACAATGTGGTCTGCTATTTTTACAATATGCAGATACCTTTGAACACATATTTTAAAACAAGAGAATACATTTGAAATTTAATATCTTTATCTTAACTTAATTTTGCATAGTTCAGGAGTAGGTGGAGAACACTCCAGATGAAACATTAGTTTCTTCCAATTTATGAAAAAGAAAACATGATTAAATTAGTTTTTGAAAGTTTACCTTTGACTGCAAATTGATTTATTGAAGCGAAAAACAGCACAAAGCTTGTGTGCCAACAATTTTAAATAACCTACAATTACATACATGAATGCACTAAAATCTCGATAGTGCATTAAAAAAAAGGATTTGAAATGTGTGTTAAAAGTAGGGGTGCACGATAACTATCGGGCCAATAACAGGAAATTATGACGTCATCCCGATAGGTCCGATATCACGACGAATAGCCCCGAAAACATACATATTTCTGTCAACACGGCAGTGCCTCGCTCCCTCTGAGCCTTGAATAACCGGCAGTGAATGTTGTGTTCAAGTGACGGCGGCATAATCAGAAAAACGATTACTCAATAAGGAAAATCAAGAATACTCCCTCATGCCAGAAAACAACTAGTTAACTCGGTCATAATTTTGGTAGTTGCGGACTTGAATCGATATTCGCAGTATTCTCCCACATGTTACACATAAAAAAAGAAAAAAGTAGAAAAGGCTGAAATAACGACTAGCAAACGAGGAAATGACGGAATTTACGTTACACCTTGAATGCAGCCTGCAGCACAGCGCTGATCACAACAAACATGGCAGCGCGGAACTTCGTTAAAGATTCAGAAGAAGATAGTTTGGTGGTTATTTGTGATGAATCCTCTGAGCGAATTCTACGAGGAGGGAAGCACAAGCTTTAATACGTAAAAACCCGATTGGCCACCTACAACAATCGCGTCCATGTAGTTTTGAAATCGCGCTAACGTGAGCTAACGGAAGCTAATGCTAACATGCACAATCCAGCAGGAGTCTCTCCTCCCCTCTCCTCTTCTCTCGCTCATTCCTCTCATCTAAAGCTTCCATGAGATTAAAAAATAAAACTACTGAACCTCATTTACTTTAATTAAAGGTATTAATTTAAATGGAACCACAAGCCAAAATCCTTTAAATGTTAATCTTTTGCAGTTTGTAATTCTGATGCATGTATTTCCATCAGTTCAAGGAGCCAATGAGCCAGTCAGTAATGCACCTTATTTAAGTTGATGTGAAATATCAAAAAGGGTTTGTTTGATAGCTTTACGAAAATGTTGGAAAGGCTTGACAATAGTTTTTCATTGGAAAAAATAAATATCTGTTCATTTAAAAAGTCAAAACTATTTTTGATTTTGTTCATAGTATTGATGTAATGATCTTAGGTATATGTGTGTGTTATCGGTTATCGGTATCGGTTATCGGCCATTAAGAGCTGAAAGTTATCGGTTATCGGTATTAAAAAACAGTTATCGTGCATCCCTAGTTAAAAGCAATACTTTGTCCCTGTACAACATTATATGTCAGGTAGATTGTTGCCTTCAGACTTTCCTACTGACTCCTGTGGAGGTTTGGGGTCGTTTCATGACAATCTCCATTTATAGAGACAATGACAACATTCACAATTTTAAACACCAATTACATGGAGTCATGTGTAGTTTACAAATTTTGACTGAAATAAATTTCTGCCAATCAGGGTTTTAGAACATTTAGTACATCATTATGTAGTATATTACTGTCTTATCTTTATATACAAGGACATAACAGAATTCCCACTGATGACTTGTATTTTTTTATAAGTAGCCCGTATAATTCCCAACACATAATTTGATTGGTCAAGAGTCATTCTATGAGTGTGGATATGGGAGTACTACTCAGTTTACACATCTTGCCTGGTGGAAGTTCAACTAGCGTGACTAGTTGTGGTGGTCCATCCTTGGGCCCTCTTGCTCCACGAAGCTCAACAACTGGCCTCATTGTGCTCAAACCAGCAGTAAAACACCTTGTGTGATGCAAACTACACTGAAGGAAAAAAGAAGCGCACCATTTTCGTTTTCTCAATTTTTCCAAAAATATTATAGACAGTGAAAAATTACAGACTACAATGAGTTTAGTACAATTTTGAGTCAAAATGAAATCACTGTTTTCCTGGTTCCGGTTGATTGATTTTGATCAGCAATAACAATTGTAGTTTTGTATAATCACCTATGTCTGGGTCATGAGTAAAACTCAGATGAATTGGACCTGTCCTCAATTGTGCACAACCATTCCCTATGAAAAGACACCAAAATGGATAAAAAGCACATTTGTTCACGATGCCACGACTACAGCAACCAGAGAGAGATCGTGCCATTGGCATGCTTCAAGCTGGAAGGAGCACACGGGCTGTAGCCAGGGTGTTTGGAGTCCATCACTCTACTGTTGTACGCCTTGCTGAGCGTTTCCAGATCACTGGATCCTCCAATGACCGTCCAAGATCTGGTCGACCATGTGTCACAACGGCCGCACAGGACCGAGCGAATCGGCTGTCACATCTCCGTGACAGGTTTCGACCAGCAACAAGAACTGCTGCTGAAACCATTGGGACCCATCAATTATCAGTGTCCTTGAGGCGAATGGTGGTCATGTTAATTACTGACAATCGAATCAAATAAGTGTGTTTTTGTTTACTGTGATGCTTTATTGTTTGGTCATGTTATTGCTATTGAAACTGTCACAAGCATTGATTAATTGGGTCTGAATATCAGGGACAGGTATATGGTTGATGTGCACATGTAATATTTCCATTAAAAATAAGTAACCAAAAGAAAATGTGGTAAAAAAGCAGTGGTGCGTTTCTTTTTTCCTTGAGTGTAGATATGCCTGAGCTAAGACATTGTGACGCCTACTTTATGGTTTCCCTTGTACAGCTCTTCAAAAAGAGATTTTACTAGTTTCACCGACTACACAAGGAGTCAGTGAAACTAGGAGGAAGAAGCAACAGTGGTATGTAGCCTACGGCTCCAGATACCAGAGATGTGTGAAACATACAGAGCTTTCTATAAGTTACTCGTCAAGTCCAGCAGGGTATTTTTTAAGACCTATAAATATTTAATGGTTAAGTGTCACAAATACATTTATGAAAACTTGACTTCACAAACACTTCAAAACAAGCAAGGAAGATGAAGTAAATATACCCGTCAGTCCCTTTGCCACATTCTGAGCTTTTATCAGTGCACATGTCTATGTGGAAACGTGTACATGTGCTCAGCTCAGCAATGTCCTGTGAGAAGTGAGCAAAGTCAAGGGATTCAGATTAGCATTATCTGAACAGACCATAGTGAGACCTCAGAAAACTCTGCTAACAATAACGTGACCACTGTGCTGTACAAAGTAAATATAAGAATGCAATAATTTTTATACAACACTCTCTATTACACATTTACATTTAATGTGTTTTGAACATTAAATGTAAATGTGTAAGACTCTAAAACAGGTCATCTCATTTCATAAGAGGTCCATCACATGGTGAGAACATAGCCATGTCTCAGTCACACATTGTGTTTTTACTGATAGTATTTTGGTTTATTTGACAATCACCAACAAAGAAAAAAAATGTTTTAAAATGAAAAACAAAAGTAACATACTAGTTTGTCATAAAGTATGTAATCAGAGTATATGTAGCACTAGAATCTACAATGAAAATGTGGGCCTGTACTGACAAATATCTAGCACGCTCCCAGGGCTCTCTTAGCATTTCTAAATAATTATTTAAAATTCTTAATGGCAAAGTGTTTTTCTTTCTCATGTTCCCCCAGGCTAGTAACAACATAATGTCAGTAAAAATCTATTGGCCCAAGAAAATTGTGTTGAATACTGAAAAGGTAAGTTTTATGAAGAAGCATAAGAGAGTGAGAGGAAGAGGATTCCTGAGGGGAGTGCATGAGGTTAGCAGGCCTACTGCCCAGAGGGAAGAGATGTTACCTGATAAGTGGGTTAGTATTGCTGTCAAGACATGCTCAGCAAGATGGTAGGCTTCAGCCACCCATTCGTCTATGGTTTCCACCTCTTGGGAATATGTGCCGTCGAAGACGCGGTTGCTTTGGCGACAGGGAGGATTGGGAACTGTAGTGAAGGAAGGCGGCTCTACAGGCGTAACACAAGGGTTAACTTGACTCTGGTCTGATATGTTTGACCGGAGGTTCAGCAACTCCTCTTCTTGACTGCTGCCCAGCTCTTTGAGAGCATTGATGGTAAGCTTTTCTTGCTCAAGATCCATCACCATGCTTGGGGAGATTTGAGAGGAAGAAAAATCTGTTTTGCTGATCTCATCTTTGGAGGAAATAGCTTGGGCCACAGCGTCAGGTTCTTCATCCTGCCTTGATTTCAGGCACTCTCTCATGAATTCAACAAAACTATCTGTAGGTTCAGAAACTGATGTGTCAATGTTGATTCTGTCTGGGCTGCTGATTGTGTCAGTTGCAGTAAGACCCGTTTTAGTTTCCTGCTGCATGTCCAAACCTGATTTTGGAGATGGAAGGGTACTGTCATCTTTCGTGCGGTCTTCTGCAGTGTTTTTGGACATGTTCTTAATGAATTCTTGGTCATTGCTGGTGCTTACTGTCTCAGTTTGGAAACAGGAATATGGGTTCAGGGGATATTCTTCTATTGATGGCTTGCTTGAATCTTCATCCAGAGAAATGGCGCTGTCCAGATATGGCCTGTCCTTGGCAACATCATTTTGAGTTGGATCAGAAAGAAACCGCTCCTTAGCATTACTAAGCCCTTTTTCATTGTGATCTAAGGGAGAGGATATATCATAGTCGTAATCAAATGATTGTCTGTCATAAATATCATCCTGCATGAAGCTGGTTATAGAAATGGGAGGCCTTTCCTGATGAGCCTCTTTTTCTCCTGTATCGCACTTTTCATCCACTTTTGATGGACCGTAAAAAGCTAATTCCTTAGATGAAAGATTAGTCTTGCTAGGTTTAACCAGGATATCTTGTACTTCATCTGCCCACTCATCATCATTGTCTGGGAAGTCCACTTCTTCGTTTTTGACTATAAAAGAGGAGGGGTCATCATTTACTTCATTCAATGTAGTCTGTAATATGTCAGTTTGTACTTGTGAAACATCTGATGGTGCAACCACTGAAACTGTTGGATCCGGTTTGACACCACATTTCAATGGAGATTGCTCAGGCTCTGTTTCTGAAAGGGATCGAACGATATTGTGTTTAGGAGAAGATTCGGCATCTGACTCCACAGGTGAGGATGGAGGTGAGTAGCCGTCCATAAATTCAGTTTCTAAGGGACGTGTTTGAGGTGTTTCAGTTGCGCTGTTTTCTGGCTCTGGTTCTGAGGTTTCTGGAGCCTCTCTGGCTGGGTCTTTTAAAACATAGTCATCCTCAATCTCAGGCTCAATTTCCATCTCTTCTTCACTGTAATTTGGTTCATCTGTCTCAATAACATTGATTGTTGGAACCTGCATGAGTTTCCTCTCAGACTTTGGAGGAGGGACCACCTTTTCAGCAGTAGAAAGATCAGTACCTGTAGACGGAGGGATAGTGGTGGGATCATTTGAAATTGGGGGATTAAAGGATGGTGGGAGCGCACCAACACCATCTTCAATAACGGTATCATCCGACTCTCCTGAGCTGTCTACTTCACTTGCCTGAGGATGCTCCAAGTCTTTAACCCAAGATGGTTTTTCCTCATCTGAAATGTTCACTTTAACATCAGAGGAAGCTGGAGGGGAGAGAGGAGGAGATGGAGAGGCAAAATCTGCAGGAGGTGCAGGTGAAGATGAAATAACCGAATCCAGATTGGGTGGAGCATGGACATCTGGCTTTTCCGGCTGATCCCACATGTAGGCTGTTGGCAAAAAGCTAACATCAAACTCTTCCTCAGGTCCAGGCTGTCTGTGTGTATCACTGAAGTCATCCTTCAGCTTAGAGGCTTCAACAGGTGGGTCCATGAAAGCATCAGGGACACCAGCAAAAGCAGCACTGGCATCAGTTGCAGCCATATTAGTTTCCTTCAGTGGAACGCCGTCCGCACCTTTAATCATGTCTACAGCATCAAAATGTGGCACTGGAGGTAAATGAGCCTTCATCCACTCCTCTGTTTCTTCAAACTCATTTGCTTGTTTTAAATCTCCAAGTAGTTCAAAAGGCGACTCAGGCGACTCCTGATCAACAGAATTCCCCATTTTCTGTGCAACTGGTATAATTTTTTCAGTCTGAGATTTTGAGGTCTCAGTGGAAGACTTTGATGCGTCCGTGGGAGATTTTGAAGTCTCAGTGGAAGACTTTGGTGCGTCCGTGGCAGATTTTGAAGTCTCAGTGGAAGACTTTGGTGCGTCCATGGCAGATTTTGAAGTCTCAGTGGAAGACTTTGGTGTGTCCGGGAGAGATTTTGAAGTCTCAGTGGAAGACTTTGGTGCGTCAGTGGCAGATTTTGAAATCTCTGTGGGAGATTTTTCATGGTGGCGGTCCCTGAAGTGACTGAAACTTCCATCACTTCTAAAATCAGGTTCCCTCTTTTTGGCAGCAAGAGCTTCTAGTGCCTTTATCCGCTCTGAAACAGGAGACGTCTTTATTGGAGAATCCTGTTGTCCATCTAATGGTTCTGCCTCACTCCCAAAACTATTAGGTGAAAAGGAACCTGGTTGAGAAGGAAAGCGAAGAGATGTTGCTACACCTTCACAGGGCCCGTCAGCGCCCGGGGCCACTCTCTTGTCTGGATTACCATTCACGGGTGACAGTAAAAGGAGAAAAGTGGGGAAATAGAATCACTACCACTAAACTCCATGCACTTCTAATATTATTCATACAAGCCTTAATGGAGCAGCCCAAGCATTCATGCATTGCATTATGGAAATGTAAAGCACATTCATATGGGTGGGTTCTTAACTTTTAGCATGCTTGTCTTTACTTCTTTAAAGTTGGAATCAAGCGACCTCTGGTAAGGCAACTTAAAGCATCTTAATGGTCAAATAAAGCAGCCTTAAAGGTGGAGTAGGTGTTGTTTGAAAAACGGTTCCAGCAATCCAACTCAAGTGAGATTTTGAAAATATACACTCCCTCCCTCCTCCCAAAGGCTCCGCCTCCTCCTCTTCAGCTCATCCCTCGAAAACCACGCCTTCACATGATTCACGACTGCATGAACCATAGGGAGGGAGGGAGGGAGGGGTGATATTTGATGGACGTATTAGGCAGCCAATCAAAATAGTGATGATCACTTTTTTGATTGGTCAGAGTTTTTCTCTGATTATACCCTCTAGACTGGACCAAAATGTTTAGTTTTTTTTGCAAACATTTTATTTCAGTGGGTGCAATGGAAATGTGAAAAGGTTTTCAGGCAATATTGTAAAAAGTGTTGCAAAAAAACAACACCCACCCCACCTTTAAATAAATCTAGCTGATTAACAGTGTAGTTATAATAATGATGCACTTTTGTATAACAAGTCTATATGACTTGTAGGCTTGGGAGGTATTACGGTAATACCGTATACTTCCGGTATTTAAAAATAGCAGCGGTATCAGTTTCAATACCGCCTTAAAAAATGCAATGAATGATTTCTGTGGTTTAAAGTTTAGTTTCTCTCCTGTATCGCTGTGTGTACTGTGTGTTCCGCTTTATTTTACCATTTATTCGTGTTCGCTTGGAGCTGATGTCGGTTGACTCGTCCTGTTAAGGTACTGATGATGAAAACAACACTTCCTGAGTTTGCTGCTTCAAAATAAAAGCTTCTAATGAAACTAATAATGTTGGACTTTTATGTTATAGAATTTGTAGGAAGTAAAACGTCCAGCATCAGACACTTTATTATAAAGCACGCAGCACTGCAGGAGACAGGCTGCAGGCAGAGGAGCTGAAGCAGAGAAAGAACCGTTAAAACTACAGTTAAAAGCAAGAAATACACAAATAAACAACAACTGTAGTTGAGCCAACTTTATATTGAAGTACTGAACTGCTGTTTCGAAGTAAACTCGCCTTTTTTTCAGGCGTAAAATCCCGCGGCGGTGCACATAATGGGGACCTCTGTTTTGACGCGCGGCGTCCGCCAGTGGTGTTTGTTCGCCTTAATAGTCGCGGGAATACTGTATACCCCGGTAAAATGTGAGGGAAGTTTGACGGTATCAAAATTTGGATACCGCCCAAGCTTAATGACTTGTTATATACCTGCAGGCTTCTTTTTGATGGTGTCCATAATGACTTAAATATATCTGACATTTTACCATAACATGTCAGACTTCATAGAACAAAATCAAAAATAGTTGGGTGGGAACCAGTTAAAGATCTCGACATCTCTAAAAACAGATTGATCTAATCTATGCTACTGAGTCGATAGTATGCGTTTAATGAGGTAATGATTACTTAAAATTTAAAAGCACATTTTTTTACTTAAGTACTTTTCCTCCTCAGCGAAAATATCTAGTACTAGTGTCCGACCGATTATCGTTCACCGATATATCGGGCCCCGATAGAAGGGCTCCCATTCTGTCGGAGGTTCTATCGTATCGGTGAAATGTCTCGCCAATAGAAAAAAAATGTGTGACAAATAATAAAGTGCTGGTGTAATGATTTATTTTGTCCAGCAGAGCCTCGCTGAGCTCAGCTCACATTTCAGTCCCTCCCTCACTTTACTCTTCACCACATCACCTCACCTAATCGCCAAAACTCTGACCGGACCAGCAGCATCGCAAGAGTTTTTCCCTCTTGCCACAAGCAACGGTAAGTTAGTTACTGAAATAGGCTAAGTAACTGTTAACATGATCATTATAGGCCACATTTCATTGCCCCTTTCAACATGAAAGTGTCCCTGGCCAAGACCCCCGTGTGTAGACTAATTATTAATTAGTAGCCTAACTACGAGGTAACTTTACCATCCGCCTCGTAGCATTAACTGGTGTCTTGTAGCATTAGCTACATGAATGACATTAGCAGAGTTAAGGGATCAGTTCTTGTTTAAGTAGCAAAAACTAAAACAGCCCAACACATGACATGCCATCGGTATAATTGAAGATTCATTGTCCTGTGTTTATTTCCCTGTGATTGTGAACGCGGTTTGCACAAAAGCACAGAAGGGTACAGTTTAATACAAATGCATGGTTAAAAGGATTGACGAATCCAAGCAAGCACTAGTCGCTCGGCTGCACCGTACAATGCATTTACAGTCAAACATAATAAAAGATATCAAGACAGGTAACAACTAGATAAGTGATAGGAGGAGACATACAAAGCACAGGAGAGAAGAAGTAAAGAAGAAGACCACTATTGTATTTCTGTGGATATAAAAAAAAACTTTATCGCACAAATTATTATGAAGTAACGTGACGATGAGGAAGATTACGGATTTGGGAATAATAACACCTTTGGATTATAACGTTTTAAATCCGAGATTTAAGCCTGAGTGAACGCTGTGAAAAACGTGGGTAAGGTAAGAAATATTTCTGTGGATATTTCAGCTGTGACTAGCTCTGACTGAGCAGTCAGACGGTGTCTGCTGCTGTGGACTGATGGGAGCTTTAGATCCACGTGATAATAGTGGTTGTGCTTCGTTTTTTGAATTTCTGACAGTTATAATGGCTGCTATATTGTTTAAGAAAGCTCACATCAGATCATTATTGTGCTGCAGCAGGGCATAAAATTAGAATTTTTACCAAGTCGCCCCTGGCTACCAGGTTTTTGAAGTTGGTAGCCAGCTAGCAATTTTGGTCGCCAGTGTTTTTCGTCGCCCCATACGTCAGGGGTTAATATGACACCAGCAGCATTGTCATACATGAAAAACTCCTATTATCGTCTACTATCACTACATTTCAGAAGCATTTACAAGCATGAAAGCGTATTCTATTCTGTTTCCATGATGCTTACTATGAAAACTAATATTATTTTTTTTTGTTAACACCAGAAGCGCCAAGTAGGTCATTTTTACCTCCTAGCATTTTCAAATGTTTGTATTTCTGTTAAAATAAAACCCCTACATCTGTAAGTTCATGACTTTTTCTTAAATTGATTTATTAATCATTCATTGAATTCTGGTGAGTGTGTGATCAATAGAAAAATAATATGACCATTTATACCTGGAACCGCAGAGGGAGGTCATTTTCACCCCCTCATATAAACGCTGTATACAGCTGTCATTTTTTGCGCCGCGCCCCTCCGCGCCCCACTGCACGTTGCTTGGCAACGCTCAAACTTTATGGCGTTATCGGACTTTGACAGTTATTGTCATCGCTAAATCTTTCAAACAAACAGCGAAATTTAAGACATGAATCCAACAAAAACAACAGCTGGCTGTTGTACCAGGATCTGAGGGAGAGTCAGAAAGAGCGGAAATAACGGAGATGTGAGTGAGGAGGAATCGTGGGGGGGGGGGGAGGTGACCCGTCATTTTTACCAGGTGATACGACATCAACTGAGGATGAGGAGGTGAATTTATGAAAAAGACCCGGCTTCGTAAAAGTGAGGGGTCACCGCCACATACATTCAGTCCTCAGACACAGTGGGGGCTCGCGGAAATACTCTGACAGGTAAATTCAGAAGTCAAGCGTTTTAGTTTCCTCTGGTTCTAATCATTTGGCATTTTAGCGAGGCTATGACTCTGACTGATCTAATCATAAATATTTACATTGATCAGAGCTCAACCTGTGTGTCAGCTACATGAGGCAGCCAAGGACGGAACCGTTTGGAGACCCATAAAGCTGGGACTGTGGACCGGGAGAGTGCAGTCCAAAAATGTCCCGGTGGAGAGAGGTGGTCCAACTGCATAAGCGCGCCCCAACATTGACGACCCTATGAATGCGTTCATGTACTTGATGGACCAGGTGATACAGCACACCTGTGACTGAACGGTGGCGGAGGAGCACCGGTGGAGAGGAGGGCTGGGAATGGAGTTATGTGTGCGTGAGGGGGAGCACAGCGTTAATCCGTTCTTCCAAAATTATTAAAATATCTGTGATTTACATCTGAAATCTGTTGTTTTGTATTGTAAATAGTCTGTCATTCGATTGATGTTGTTTTCATGTTTGTGTTAACATACAGCTCCTACAGTTTGTTGATGAACGTACCGATGTATTTATTTGTGCGGCTGAGAGAGAGAGTGCACGCAACGTTCTACCACGTAGAAAAAAAGCTCGCAAAAATAGACATTTTAAACACTTATTTTGACAAGTGTCCATCATTATTATTTCAGAAATATTCAGGAATGAGCCACGTTACAACTATTAGAAATGACATGTTCGCATCACCTTTCGCCCGTAGACGGCTGGGATAGGCTCCGGCAGATCCCTGTGACCCTTCAAGGATGAAACGGGTATAGAAAATGGATGGATGTTCGCATCACTGACGCTGTTGCAGCGATGGGGTGAAAATGACCGCCCTCTGCGGTTCAAGGAAGTTTGGAATCTTGGCGGATCTACTGTTAACTATTCTGTTGTGTATTTTTATGAGATTATTTACCAAAATGATCCATTTTGCTATGGAGTAGATTCAGTGATGGACAAAACTGAAGACCGACGAATGCAAAAGTCAACCTGTCCATCGCTGGGTTAGACGCATGTGTAGTTATGACTTCCGGCAAACGACGTGCACCCAAAACAGGGCCACTTTCCGATATATAATATATATCTAATTATAAACTTTGTTTCTAAAGTTCTAAATAAACTTTGTTTCTAAGTTATTTAGATATGTTTACCTTGGTGACACATGACAAATGTGCAGAAATCATAAAAAAAAATTATTATTTTTTCCCTAAGTTGATGGTGGATTTTGTGGCCCTCGCCACTGGCAACATGGCAGAAAAAAACGGTCAAAGTCGTTAAATTTGGGTCGCATATGGCGACCAGTTGGTCGCGATTTTATGCCCTGTGCAGTTGAAATCTGTCGGCTCGAAGACCTCTTTTCAGCGCTGCTATCCGGCGCAGCAGCAGCAGTGGATTAAAACGGTTCACTCGTGGCTTTAAACACTAAAAACTTTTTACATCCCTAAGAAATACAATAGTGGTCTCCTCCTCCTTGTCTTCTCTCCTATGCTTTGTATGCCTCCTCCTATCACTGTTTTAGTCGTTACCTGTCTACATATCTTTTATTATTTTTACTGTGAATGATTGGTAATGATTGGTACTGTATGAGCGCAGCCGAGCGCACCAATCCCATGACGTCACATGCAAGGGTCAGGCAATATAAAGAGCTTCTTTTTTTTCTCCTAAATTCTTATATTTATCATGTTTAATATATAATGGTTGTTTAAAGGGGATGTCCATTTAAATGTTTCATGTCCTCTTGAAGCCTTGTATTGAACTGTACTGTTGTCTGTTTTTTTGCAAACTGCTACTGATCAATCAATCAGAATAAGGGGGGAAATATACTGCATTAGTGTGTGTGTGTGTGTGTGTGTGTGTGTGTGTGTGTGTGTGTGTGTGTATGTGGACGCGGTGCAAAGACCCACACATAGATGGACAGGATTAGGAATGCCCATATTTGGCACATTTATAGCAGTTTCTAGTCTACTCTACTGCCTGTATTGCAACTGTAGTAGTTTTGTTACATATCTGATTTGTTTTGCATGCAAAATATATGAACACATTTTAAAATGCCTAGATTGAATAAAATGTTTTTTTTTTTCCTTATTACACAGATGGCTACAAAAGGGAGCCAGGTCTGGGACTATTTCAAAAAAGATAGCAACTGCACTAGTGGCACTAAATTTATTTATTTATAGAAATGTCAGCACAGCAAGAATTTACGTTATTCTCAGGTTCAGTACTAGCTACTACATTATTTTTTTTTATGTGCAAATCTGCTATCTGTGTCATTCCACTTTTTTCTTTTTGCTTGACTGAAAAACTACAAATGTTCATTTAAATAGGTTCAGCGTAATTTAAAAAAAACATTAAGTTTTAAATAAAGACATTGTTGTAATAAAGCAGCTGTCTGTACTACTATGACTGTAACCTTGCATAATTATATCAGGGCAAAATCTTTGCACAACCCAAGGCCTGTTTTCATTCCATCTCAAAAATTCACTATATCGGTTGCATATCGGTTATCGGTGATTGCCCCCCTCTAAAATCGGTTATCGTTATCGGGCCAAAAAAATCCCTATCGGTCGGACAATATCTAGTACATTAGCTCAATTGGAAGAGTAGGTTCACCGACTTTTGAAACATTCGCAAGAGAGTGAGAGAAAGAGAGAATTCCTTTTTTTGCTGCTGGTGCTCCATCCACATCCACAAAATCATCATCAACATCTTCAACTCTGCCACCACCAAGTCCTTTGGCTCTAGCCATTTTACAAACGCTAGCCATCCTCAACAAGAAATCTGTTATTGTTCTCTTTCTTGTCCCCATAACATGAATAAATAAGCAGGAGTGACAGAAGGCTGATATTAATCAATCTAAAACCATCATAAAAGTTAAGAATGTGAGGCTGATGTGACCGATAACGTACAGCTCATGTTGGGTACATACTGATAACAAGGGCTGTAGCGATACACTAATGTCGCGATACGATATATTTGGCTCACGATATGATATATGTATATCAATATTTCATTTCATTTCATATTCATCTTACAATACATTTACATTAGGGATGTAACGGTACACAAAACTCTCGGTTCGGTATGTACCTCAGTTTTAAAGGTCACGGTTCGGTTCATTTTCGGTACAGTAAGAAACATAAATGCAAAATATAAATGTGCTAGTTGTTTATAACACACTTTTGTGCTTTTAAAAATAGGAACATTAGCCTATACAAAGCTAGAATTCTGCTCAAAAATATAAATACAATATTCTAAAATGTAGATATTTTGAAAAACAAAATAAAATAACATTGGCTCAGATTTTTGCTTAAAAAAATAATCCATCTGATGTGCAAAATTGAACAGTTGCAACACTGAACAGTTTCAAGTTGTTGGTCAGATTAAATAACATGAATAAGGCTCAGGGTGTTTCTTTAAAAACGAATCTTTTTATTCTTTCATGAAATCCGGGTATGATTTTCGCACCAAATTTGTGGACGAGAAGGTAATTGATATCCGGGCTCAATTACCTTTATCATGTGTTTGAAGCCAGCGTTCTCTACCACTGATTAGGGTGTTTGGTGCACGTGCGTCGCCTCGCCTGTGTATGTGGTGACACGCGCCCAGTCCGCACACAGAAACTTGCGCTGGCTGTGTACTGAGCCTGGCAGAGAGAGAGGGAGAGCGAGCGAGAAGCGCGGCTCGCGAGGCAGACAGCAGCCAAGTGATGGCTTCAAACCTAGCGGTTTGAGTGCGCGTCAAGGTTATTATAGTTTTGAAATTTTCTTTAGTTTTTATTTTTATTTAGTTTTCCAGTTTGCTTTTTTATTTCAGTTTAGTTTTAGTTAGTTCAACAAGTAATTTAGTAGTTTTAGTTTAGTTTTTATTTTGAGGAATTGACTAGTTTCAGTTTAGTTTTTATTTAGTTTTAGTCTTAGTTTTAGTTTTTCTTCTTCTTGCAGTATGCAGCAGATTATACACCTTTTCGACTTAAAAATTGTGGACATGCGCCCCCTAGTGGCCCCGCCATAACTGGACTGTGCGGTGCTCCACCAACTAACCCAAACACAGCAGCGTGGAGCATTATTTACGGATAACACAGACATGTCTTGGATTGATGATGTTAGGCAGTGGCCTCCAGTTACAGATGAAGGTAGTTTATCGCTGTTTTTAATGATTGGTTATGGAAATAGCATGATCTATTCCCATAATCAAACACTAAAAACTGTGGAACGCTGGCTATAACTAACGTCAACAAGCCATAAAGATTATGCTACTGTAACATTAACGCTAGCGGTAAATTCGGCTATGTGTTAATGTTATATTTAATTTATTTTATCATCCACCTAAGTCATTCATTCATTAATTTATTCATTCATTTATAGGCTTGTGCTAGTGTCGAGGGCTACAGTAGCATCATACTGCTGTTCTTTAGCCAGAATCGTCCGGGACTCTCAGCGAGACTATGACTAGTACGAGATTGAATGTTAACGAAAACTCACCCGGCTGTATTCATTTGGAACAAAGTCCTTTCTGTTGATATTTTTCACCCACGTCTTCCTAACTTCTTGTTCTGCAAACAAGGCAGTCTTCGTGCATACTTTCTTCTTCCATTGTTGGCACAGTTTATGACGGAACATGTATTCCCACTCGACCGACTCGACATTATAAAAATATATATTTGTAGAAAGAGAAAAACACTGGTTAATCTGCGAGCCGGTGAAAGTGTCGCTCTGTAGCACAACCCCGCAATGGCGGACGGGGTACTTCCGGGGGGCTGGCCCGAAAAGGTCTATATCCGCTATGCTGCCCCTCTCTGGAGGGAGGGTATCATAGCGGCTGCTGCAGGACAGGCAGTAATCTCTATGGCAGTAATCGAGGGAGAAAACGAAACGACAACGAAAACGAAGCTGAATTTATCTACAATTCAGTTTAGTTTTAGTTAGTTTTACATCCTTCATTGTAGTTTTTATTTAGTTTTCGTTTTTTTTTAAATTGTAGTTTTTATTTTTATTTCAGTTAACTGAAATATTTTTTCATTGCTAGTTTTAGTTTTAGTCTTAGTTTTCGTTAACTATAATAACCCTGGTGCGCGTGAGTCTCAAAATCACCAGAAAAAGTAGCTAGATTTGTCGCTAGTCGCTTTTTACAAATTAAGTCGCTAGGGGGGTCTGGAAAGTCGCTATATATAGCGACAAAGTCGCTAAGTTGGCAACACTGGGTGTGCGCACAACTGCGCATGTGCAGCTGCAGTGCTCTGCTCCACAACGTGCGGTCCTTTACTTAATATGTCCGTGCGGAAACTCGTTCGGTACGCCCCGTCCCGAACCGACCTACCCGTACCGAAACGGTTCAATACAAATACATGTACCGTTACACCCCTAATTTATCATTTTCCAAAAGATTTTAATGGGACAAAGTGATTTTAGTGACATCTTGTGAGTGTTCCAATTACTTTGTTTGAATTAATTGAACTGAAAGCATCAATTACACATTATATGGCTGACAGGCAGCTTGCAAATGCTGGACAAAATGAATAAAAGACAATAGGATAGCGGGGCTCCATCGCGTTCACCATGCGCCTAAAGCCAACGTTTTCCACCACTGAATACGGTCTTAAATCTTGACAAATAAAGTAGGCAATGGACTCGGTAATTTTCTGCGACCTAAGTGAAGTCGCAGAATCGCAGAATCGATAAAATCACCCAGCCCTACTGATAACATATATATGATAACAACATATTGCCTATGGTCACAGGAAAATGGTCACACTACAACAATTATTTGCATGAATGCCAAATATATTTTGACGTTGCACTGATGAAATTTCAGACACATATGCAACCAAAACAGCTGCAATTTCAAACCCTGTTATTTAAATGTTACCAGATCACATGGTGCAAATTTCAATGACTTTATGTCTGTGTTTCAAAGAAGCTTCATTCTGATATAACCAACCATGTGAGGCCAGATCACAAGTACTATTTTTACTCATCTGTCTAGAAGACATGTTTTCTTTCTCTTCATTTGGTTATGATGCCCTTGTAAGGAAAATAAGGTCATTTAAACACTATTTCCACTGAAACTGCTGAGGTGGCTCTTGTGTACAATGTAATGGTATTGACATCCCTATTTAATCTCATTGAGCAGTGACAGATAAAACTGAAGAAAAAAGAAGAACTTGCATCAAATTTGGTACTTTTAGCAGTGAAAGGTTTGAATACTCCAGTGAATGGATGTTTTCTTCCTTTTCCAATAAGCCTAAAACAATTGACAAATCATTCATTTACTTGTCTGTGAGGGTGTTTAGATTAATGAAAGAAAATGAAAATCATCTGAGCAGTTTCATCTGCCCATGCCAAATCAAAAAAAAAAGTTACTGTTTGGAAGTTAGGCTTGGGCGGTGTCCAAATTTTGATACCGTCAAACTTCCCTCACATTTTACCGGGGTATACGGTATTCCCGCGACTATTAAGGCGCACACACCGCCGGCGGACGCCGCACGTCAAAACAGACGCATGGGGGCTTTCCGCCGCTGTCCTATTCCCAGCATTGACGCGCCTGAAAAAAAAGGCGAGTTTACCTCGAAACAGCAGTACACTGCTTCAATATAAACTTGGCTCAACTACAGTTCTTATTTATTTGTGTATTTCTTGCTTTTCACTGCAGTTTTAACGGTTCCTTCTAGGGCTGGGCGATATGGCCTAAAAAAAAAATCTCCGATTTTTTCAGAAAAAATCCCGATTCACGATTTAAATCGATTTTTTTCATCCCCTACCTAAAATCAATTTGTAGATGACAAAGAAATTGTTCAAAACAAGTTTCAGTTTTATTTTGTTTAAATTTTCCTTTCTGGGGTTTCAGTTACATAAACAAGCCACAAAAAAAGAGATGGCAAGCCCTGCCTGCCATTGTGAACAGTGACAATGTAACTTTTCAGTAATCTAGTTTCGAAAATACACAAAAAATAAGTAAAACATAGTATTATAAGACCCCTTTTTTGAGGTTGACAAATTAAGTGCAAACAAAACTCTCAGTTACCTGAACATGTTTTGCATAATAAGGAGGTGCTTGTGTGGTAAACAAAAAGTATTTGGGCACTATTTTGATTCCCTGAATCATGTTAACTTAACTTAAACATCTGCATCAAATAAAATTAAAAATTTAATTTTAGGCTTCCATTGTAATTTACGAGGCAAGGCAACGTCAGAAAAATATTTGCGGCCTGGTAGCACGTACCTGGGATCCAAAACTTTGAGCAGGTGAATAAACCCCGGCTTTTCCACGGCGTATATGGGCACCATATCTCTTGCAATATACATCACGACTGCATCCGTGACAGCTTTCCACCGGGCTCCTTTTATATCATACGGGATACAGTTTGTCAACGTTTCCAAGACGGTAGGTTGTTTTCTGGTGGCGGTGCTTGGGCTGCCGCGGTCGTTTTTTTCGTAGGGAGCAACACCTCTCCAACTCGGCAGCACGCTTCTGTTTAAGGTGCTGCAGTAAATTGCTAGTACTGCTATCTTTGGTAGCAACAGCCTTTAAACACTTTGCAGCGAGGTGCTGTTTGTTCTGTGTCTGACGCCACGAACCCGAACCAATTCCAAATAACCGAGGATACGTTTCTTTTCTTCGGTGTAAGATCAGCACTGCTTGCTTGTTTGTGTACCTAGCGCGGGTGGGGAGGGGTGCGCGAGGGGGGCGCGCACTCCGCGCTCTCTGACCTACGGGAGCCCAGCAGGCAGGCGCTGGTGGCGGATGTTAATGAGAAAATCGATTTTCATTAAAACAAATCGACATTAAGTACAAATTCGAATTAATCGATTAAATCGATTTATCGCCCAGCCCTAGTTCCTTCTCTGCTCCAGCTCCTCTCTCTGCTGCAGCGATGAAACGCGCTTTATAGTAAAGTGTCTGATGGTGGATGTTTCACTTCCTATAAATTCTTCAACATAAAAGTCCAACATTATTAGTTTAATTAGAAGCTTTTATTTTGAAGCAGCAAACTCAGGAAGTGTTGTTTTCATCGTCAGTACCTTAACAGGACGAGTCAAACCGAGTTCAGCTGCAAGCGAACATGAATAAATGGTAAAATAAAGCAGAACACACAGCACACACAGCGATAGAGGAGAGAAACTAAACCTTAAACCACAGAAATCATTCACTGCATTTTTATGACGGTATTGAAACTGATACCGCCTCTATTTTTAAATACCGGAAGTATACCGTATTACCGCAATACCGCCCAAGCCTATTGGAAGTGTCAAATTACTGGTCTCTATCAAGGAAATGAAACTACTAAGGAGATTATTGAAGTTAAAGCCAGGTCAAGAACTGTCCAATACGTTATTAAGGGTTGACAACAATTAAATAATTTGTATTCAGTTTGTATAACAGTCATCAGTGTTATATTCTTGATACAAGGTCCACATCTTCCTTTCTTCCAGAACAGTTATGAGTAAAAATGTCCTAGTCTATGATTTCATATACCATGATATACCATCCCAAGCAAAAAAAAAAAACAAAAAATATATCAGGTCTCGCCTACACTCAATACAAGATCTTGGCTAAAAATAAAAAATACAGGATACTCGCCGATTTTGCTCTCAGTTTAGGTGAACTGAAACTCACCTTAAAGTTTTTTTTTTCCATAATGTATTTGAATTAGTGGTAGCCCTCGGCAATTTCGTGAATATCTTAGGCCATTTTTTTTTAGCAGAAAAATGCTCACATTCACCCTAAATAGTATTATTGTATTTTTATATATTATTAATATTAATATTGATAATCACAAGAAAATTAAAATGTTTTTAATCTATCATTACTACATTATTACTGTATTAATGAGTAAGAATGTCTTTAGAATGTGTTTGGGAAACATATTTTAGCATATATAATATCATAGGCCTTTTAAAACTGCATCAATAATCCTGAGATTTTTGGGATTCGTGGGGGGACGAAGGAACGTAACCCCCACAAATCATGAGGGTACTGTAGTCCGAGCTAAAGGCGGTCCAACATTAGTGACACATTTCTGGCCAGGCAGTGTATGCCTTCTGTTTTTAATTTTAAGACTTAATAAGGACCAGTCAATTACTCAATTACATTAGTTTATGTGAAAACCTGAAAAAGAGACTGTACTTGCTTTTTACATTACAGGAAATCTTGCATTGTTAGCTCTCTTCTTAGCATAACCCCAATTCTTCCTACAGCTATGGAGACAGTCCTTTCTGCTGGTGCACAACTGACTGGATCACTTTGTCTTGGATGGGACTACCACCTCCTCTGCCCCACAATGCGATGCCTTGTTCAAATTAGGCCACATGAATGGACCTCCCATCTTGCAGCATTGTATTCTTTTGGCTCTGTCCTTGTAAACAAATTCCCAAACAGCTAGTACCGTGACAATGCATACACGAAAACGAGACAGCATTGGGTGAACTTTGGTAAGACCTATTGGAATTCAAGAGTGGCTTTCTAAACAATGTTCAGCTAAAGTAATCAAGACCACTGCATTTTTGTAAGACTCAGTGTCCATACCACATCTGAATAAATAATGGAGTACACTTATTAAAGAAAACATGAAGTTTAGTCATAACTGTTGCCTCCAAATAAGTGACAAGATAATCTTGAGTCAAAAGCCATTATCCGCAGCTTTTCCTCAGCTTTCAACATATCTCACAATATTCATCAGCAAACATCAGGAATCTTAATCACTTTTTCTCAGATCAGTGCTGGCCTTCTGCTTACAGATGATGAAACAGTAAACAGTGCTCATCTTCTTGCAGTGCAACTGACGTTCACATTGATCATAATGTGGTGCTTGGCACCTACTAAAGGATTTTTGCATCCTAATTACACCCTCAACATGGTGACATCTTCCTCTACAAGAGTCAACTCTTCTAGCAGGTCAGCAGTGGGCCTCTCCAAAAACATTTTCAGGAAGTGTTTAAAGAACAAAGAATCTGAGGTGTTCATTTGGTCTTCAAACTCCACAGCAACCTGATGGAACCTGACGGCCTCTGCAGATGCCAGCTGAAGCTCCATCATCAAAAATGAAGCCATATTTAAACATGTCCAAAAGCGCCGTTGTGGATGGACTGTTTCAAAGTGAGAAAGTGTTCAGACGAGTAAAAACTGGAGATGCTTGTTTGTAATCATGCTGTGCCCTCCGGGCTAAAAAGGAAGAAAACCTTCGAGCAGGCATCACATTTGTAATGAGCTCATTTTGGGTTTAAAATTATAGAATCTTTCTGTTTAAACATTTGTTATGTTATCAATGTTCTGTTGTGATTACAATATTGGCTCTGTGATTTGAAAATCTTTCAGTTTTCATTTCATTCAAATTCTAAAAAATGTCCCAACTTTTTGGGATTCCCAGTGCTAACATTAATTGCCATTTTGCTGCGAACGCATATTACGCTCTCACTGAACTCTTTTTTTGATTCATGTCGTTTTGATCCCTAAAGAAAATTTAAACTCCCACCTAATAGTAGACCGAGGATTGTTTCAACTCTGAGAAGCTCCTTTAGCTTAGTCTCTTAATGATTTCAGCTGTGCTGTAAAACATGTAAAATGACAGATCATTTCCATGTTCATCATATAGCCACAGTCAGGCTGGAAGAACAGCATGTTCTTGTGCTTTTATTACAACCTGACAGAAAGATTTGTAGCCACAGTTTGTCCAACACGTCTTAAGACTTTCCTTTTTGAAGTAGGCTTGTCTGCAATTCACCTAAATTACAAATACTCAGGGCAAGAAGGGAGAAGGCTTTGCTGTGAGTGAGCAAAAATACAAACTAATAACAGCATTACAAGGGAAACAGAGAGATTATATTGGTAGAAAGATATTATCTAATCTTTTTATGTTTATATCTCATTAGTAGAAAAACAGAGAGACAAATATAATGCCCATCCTTTAAAAAAGGGACAAAATATTTACTGTCAAAGATGTTTTTGACAAATTTTGCCTGGTTAGTGCACAATTTTCCTCTAGTGTGATAAACTCAAGGACAGACACACAAAAATTATACTTTAATCTGACTGCAATAAAATTCCAGTAACAGAATTCTATCCCAGCTAAACCACATGTCAAAAAGAATCAGAGAAAAAAAACAAAAGGGGTTTAAAGAAAACCTACTTATTACACTATGAAAGCGATGATCTGAGACATGCATTAAGCCTACAGAGCCATCAGCAAATAATGGGCTGGAGGGTGAGAGAGCAGCTACAGGCAATGGCAGGCCACTGGATGGTGGATGATATCTCCAGTGCCACTCATCCTCTGAGATCCAGTAGATACTGGGGGTGGGGTTTTTTTTTTATATACTAGGGCAGTGGGAAGGTTGGAACATTCCTCACGGGAAACAAAGCTGATCTACTTTTAGATTTCTGCTCTTTTGCGCACAATGTGAACTTGAACTTCTCTGCTTTCTTAAAATAAGGTGGCAGTCTTGGGATTATCTTGAACCTACAGTGAGTGAAGATGACCTAAATAATGCCTGCTAACAGCTGGTAAAGACTGAAATGGGTTATCAGCTGGGAATCAAAGTTTAACAAAATAATAATAATAGTAATAATAATTGTAATAATGTCCTTCCTGGGGGGGGTGAGAATGAGAAAAAAACATCAGCTGACAAGTGGAGACAGACTAGTTCAAATTTGAGGCAATGACTCTTTGCTATTTATGCCAATTTATTTGATTTCCCCAATGGGAATGAAAACACAGTAATACATATTACACATAAATGTGTGGGCAAGCTCTGATGCTCTGGCTTGAGCTACTGAAAACTCAACCTGTCAATACACCAAGGTGGCAATTTTCTACAGTTACAGCAGAGGTTGGGAGTCATGACGAAAATCAAAAATCCCACGCCACTGAAAAATAGGTGGAATTCTCTTTTCTGGTAAAATTACAATTAGTGTCGAAGCTGTGTGTGAACAGCTTTGAAAACAACTGGGAAGATGTTTGTAGGGAGGACGACGTGTGACGACTAGTAAAGGTAGAGAAGCAGCCGAAATGAGAAGAATTCATGTCACCATTTTATCTTTTCACGTTTGTTGTTTTCTTATTGGAGCCTTGCGAGCAGGAGAGGGGCACCGGGAAGAGGGATGGAGCTGAGCAGTACAGCGACAGGCCAGTGAGAAAAAACAGTACAGAGGGATAGAGCAGGCGAGCAGCGTAAGAGAACCATACACTTGCCTTGAGGAGACTGAATGAGAGATACAGGCGAAGAGGAAAGAAAGGAATCTGAAAAAATAAAAAGGACAGAAGAATGATCAACCTAGAAGACAAAGAACTCCTATCCAAATAAAGACATTTCAATCAAGAAAGTGCAGAAATTAGTTAATTCAACCTTAACAGCTCTAATGCTACACAAGAATGACTTAAATCTAAGGCCAGAAATACCACTGTTACCACTGATCCCCAGTGGTATATCCCCAGTCAGTAAACCTACAATAACACATGCACTTACATTTCCTATGCAGGCAAATCAAATGCAGTTTATCCAAATGCAGCATATGAAATTAACAAATACCACTTTTACCACCATTATGAACGGGCACAAACTGATCCCAAAGATCCCAAGCATTTCTATGCTAGCTTATACGGCACTTTAAGTTTAAGATGCTAGATGAGCACAACAAATGTTTCAAAAATATTCACACAACTACAGAAATTGTTAATGGTGCTAGACAGAGCGGTATAGGACCCCCGGGCCCTATATATGCACGCATATGTCACCTGATCTGAGACTGTTAATGTTCAGTCACCAACTGAACTCCTGGAAAATTACAAAAGAAATGTTAAATACTATCACTTTTAAAACAACCGTTTGCTTGTTTTGAAACATAAAAACTAAATCATGATGTAACCCAAGCTTCCAATGACAATGACAAGACAAACAGTTGTAGCTTATTAAAACATCTCGATGTATGGCGACAGCCTTCATCCGCCTCATCCTTTAAAAAAAAAAAAAACCTCTCCCTCTCTCATCCACACATATCTTGCCAAAGAGTCCCATTACATCAGTCTTTTGTTATTTAACCACATTTATCTCTCAAAATGAATTAAAAATCAATAATAATTTTACACATTTTCACATAAGAACTAGGGGTGCTCCAATCAATCGGTGACCTGATCGGATCGGCCGATATGCATATGATCGGGATCGGTCAGAATTGTCATTAAAGCCCATCAAAAGAGCCGATCAAAAACGCTCTATTCTCGTGCGCATACACTGTGTATAGTCCTTTTCGGGCCAGCCCCCCGGAAGTACCCCGTCCGCCATTGCGGGGTTGTGCTACAGAGCGACACTTTCACCGGCTCGCAGATTAACCAGTGTTCTCTTTCTACAAATAGATATTTTTATAATGTCGAGTCGGTCGAGTGGGAATACATGTTCCGTCATAAACTGTGCCAACAATGGTGTGAAAATTCAACAATGGAAGAAGAAAGTATGTGAAATACACAAGCCTTTACTGCACGAAGACTGCCTTGTTTGCAGCCATACAGTTTGCACCGATTTCCTGGGCGCACCGACAACCAAGATGTTAGGAAGACGTGGGTGAAATATCAACAGAAAGGACTTTGTTCCAAATGAATACAGCCGGGTGAGTTTTCGTTAACATTCAGTCTCGTACTACTCATAGTCTCGCTGAGAGTCCCGGACGATTCTGGCCGAAAGAACAGCAGCATGAGGCTACTGTAGCCCTCGGCACAAGCACAAGCCTATGAATGAATGAATGGATGGATGAATGGATGAATGAATGAATGAATGAATGAATGAATGAATTAGGAGAATGATTAAATAAATTAAATATAACATTAACACATAGCCTAATTTACCGCTAGCGTTAACGTTACAGTAGCATAATCTTTATGGCTTGTTGACATTAGTTATAGCCAGCGTTGCAGCGTTCCACAGTTTTTAGTGTTTGATTATGGGAATAGATCATGCTATTTCCATAACCAATCATTAAAAACAGCGATAAACTACCTTCATCTGTAACTGGAGGCCACTGCCTAACATCATCAATCCAAGACATGTCTGCGTTATCCGTAACAAATGCTCCACGCTGCTGTGTTTGGGTTAGTTGGTGGAGCACCGCACACTCCAGTTATGGCGGGGCCACTAGGGGGCGCATGTCCACAATTTTCAAGTCGAAAAGGTCTAAGACAGCAAGAAACAAAGGGAAATAAATACAATCGGTGATCGGTATCGGATCGGCCGATATTGATTTTGATGATCGGCCCCAAAAACCCTGATCGGAGCACCCCTAATAAGAACATAATTTGTTCAAAACTATTTAATCCCAGACTTTCAAGAATTATATAATTTGCACAGCAGTTTCAAATGTAAGTGAATTTTACAATACAGTGATCCCTCGCCAATTCGCACTTTAAGTTCCGCGGTTTTAGTTATTTGTGGATTTTTCAGAAATATATAACACATAATAAAAAAATCAAGAAAAAAATCACGGAAACATCACAGGATGCTGTGCGCGTTCTCTCACTGCAAGTGCAGTCCATTTACTATATGTAGAGGTCCAACTCCAACACGTCCCAGCATCTTCAGAGACAACTGCAGGTGTACTGTGAACCAGGTCCACTTATTTCTAGTCAGAAGCAAGAGAACATATGTCTCTTGAGGAATGGGCCGAAATTAATATCACAAATAATTTCTTAATTTTGATTGATATAATTACAACATCAATATGAATAATTCAAAAACCAAAAAGAAACTGCCAAGTGCCAAAGTTCCACAGGATAAATGGATAAAAGATAAATGTACACGTAAACTTCTGAAAAGTAAAACCGCCCAATCCATAAAACCTTGTCCTATGAAACTATATAATAATATTAAAGAAATAAAATTAGCCATTAAAAAAAATCCATGTCCACATTCACTTTTCATTTAAATAGTAATGTATATCAAAATATCGGAAATGTCGGAAAAATTATTATTAAAACTTCAACATAAGGGTCATTCCACCTCAATTCAACAGGACCTTCCCACATGACCATCTCTGATTTGCTTGATATTTTTTTCTTATGAACTTTGACTATAATGTAGTAACTTTGTGCAATATTAGCCTGGTACTAGCAATAATTTCGGATTTATAAATTTTTGAAAAAGTGTCCGTACGGCCATTTTCGTGACATTCCTAACGCTTTTAAAATTATTACCATTTTTGAGGGGCTGTATCTTTGAAACCGTACAAGCTAGAGAGCTGATTTGTTTTATGCTGTTAGTCCTGTATGTGCACTCTGTATGGGGTCAGTTTCAGGTGTCTATTCATTGCTGTTTGTTTTAAAATAAATTTCAAACATCCAAAATAAATTTCACTCGCTTTGTGCGATTCACATTTCAAGTCCCCATTTGGACCCCTTGTAATAGTAGCTGAGACTTACTTTTTTTGTTGAACAATCTCCTTCTCTTATAGAATAAAAATGCATAAAGAATTTGCAGAAACAATTGTATTTTAGTTCTCATATGACCCAGCAAAAAACGAATTTTGCATTTTATTGTCGATATTCAATTGGCAATTGACAAAATATGACAAGATGTACCAAAAAACTAATATACTACCAGAAAGGTAATGACAATATCTGTTTATATACGAAGTTTCAAGTTGGTACTAAGGGCCCTATCTTGCGCCAAACCTCCAAAACCTGCTATTAAGGGATATTAGGTATTGGGAGGGGCGTTCCCCCACAAAGAACGCAATCTTCCACCTCCCAAAACCCACGATCTTACCTGCAAAAACCACTATATTATGCACACATTATGCATGGGAGTGGTTAGGGCGTTCCACCTGTTTAACCAATCAGTGCGTCAGTAGCCATTGCCTTTAAGAGCAGGTTGCGGTACCTGCAAACTGCCATGGAGCGTCTTTTCACCCAGATCAGAGCAGCTCTCATGGGCAGCTCATCTGGGACTCTGCTGTAGAGCTTCCTCCTCCTTTTTCCTCCTCCTCCTCTGCACTGATATATACATAACTAGCTTTAACTAATGTGGAGCAAATGATTTAATCATTTCTTTTGTACTCAAAGAAGTTCCAACAAACTGCTCAGAAAAAAATAGAGCCAGTGAGCTTCCAGGAAAGCATTTATTAACTAGAAAAGCAATCGGAGAGCGCAGACCTAGGCCAAGCACAGCAGTTGTGGTTGCTTTAGGGTTCAAGAAACAACTAAACAGCGCAATGTTATCGAAAATTTGAAAGTGATCCAGAATCCAGGATTTCTTCCGGATCACACCCAAATTAAAATCAGTCTTCCTTTACACATTTCTGACAACTCCTGAAAATGTCATCAAAATCCATCCATAACTTTTTGAGTTATCTTGAACATATCCCCTGCGCAAAGACGCACAGCTGCGCCAAGACGCATAGCCGCTGGAAGCGGTGCTTTTTAAAATACTGCAGAACGGATCATTGGATGAGCATTGAGCCAGATGAACACGTATGATGACATCTACCTTCTACCAGTGAGCGCATCTCGGGTGCTCCAGTGCACAAGGAGAGGGTCAGAGGGATACGAGCACAGTACAAGAAACTCCACAACAGAGTTCTGTGATCTCCTCGTTTCCTCCACAGCAAACATCTGAATGAGATCATGTCACAGCTGTACAGAAATCACCTGCTCTTAAGAGAATAATGTATGAAAGTAATACAGTGATGCATAATCGAGAGGTAGAGCCGGTTGTGCAGTCCACATGTGACTGGGTGGACGCGCAATGACAGGATTTGGACGCGCTCTTTTACGCGCCGACATGCCAGTTGCGCTTTCCACAAACTCGGTATCTTGCGGTACTGGTATCTCGCAGATTTTGGGTATTGGGTAATGGGTGGTCAGACCACCCATTACCCAATACCCAAAATCTGCGAGATACCAGTACCGCAAGATACCGAATTCGTGGAAAGCGCAGGAGACATGCCCATTGCCGCGCCCACAATGTGCTTAAGGGAGACGGCAAAATGGGTAACAGGTTTTGGGAGGTGGAAGATTGCATTTCGGTTGGCAGAGGCTCCTAAATCTGAGATTTGCAGGTAATGGGTATTGGGTATTGGGTTTTGGGAGGTGCAAGATAGGGCCCTAAGTCTCTAAATTACCTAGAAAAAATTCTTAAATCGAGAAACATACAGTTATTGAATTACAACCCCAATTCAAAAAAAAAAGTTGGGATGCTGTGTTAAATGCAATACAATGATTTGCAAATGTCATAACCCTGTATTTTATTCCCAATAGAACATAAAGCATATCATCATTTCATGGAAAATATTAGCTATTTTGACTTTGATGGCAGCAACACAACTTAAAAAAAGTTGGAACGGTGGAAACAAAAGGCTGGAAAAGTAATTGGCACAAATCAAAAACAAATGGAGAATTTGACAACTAATTAGGTTAATTGGCAACAGGTCAGGAACATGACTGGGTATAAAAGGATTTCAGAGCTGGAGAGCCGCTTGGAAGTAAAGATGAGCAGTTTCACCAATCTGTGACAGTGTCTAAATTGCAAAACAATAAAAAAAAAAAAAAAAGGTCCTCTACAATCCATAATATGATCAAAATACTCAGGAAAGTCCGTGCGTACGGGACAAGGTAAAAGGAAAAACGGTAAAAGACAAGAAAAACGGATCCACGTGATCTTCTGGTCATCAGGCATTTTAAAAAAACAAACAAAAAAAAAACAACCCGCCATGATCCTCTACTGCAATGATTCTCAGCTGGTGGGTCACGACCCAAGAGTGGGTCATGGACCCATTTTCAGTGGGTCGCAGGTAGGGGTGTGAAAAAAAAAATGGATTTGGTTAGGGCTGGGCGATAAATCGATTTAATCGATTAATTCGAATTTGTACTTAATGTCGATTTGTTTTAATGAAAATCGATTTTCTCATTAACATCCGCCACCAGCGCCTGCCTGCTGGGCTCCCGTAGTTCAGAGAGCGCGGAGTGCGCGCCCCCCTCCCCACCCGCGCTAGGTACACAAACAAGCAAGCAGTGCTGATCTTACACCGAAGAAAAGAAACGTATCCTCGGTTATTTGGAATTGGTTCGGGTTCGTGGCGTCAGACACAGAACAAACAGCACCTCGCTGCAAAGTCTGTTTAAAGGCTGTTGCTACCAAAGGTAGCAGTACTAGCAATTTACTGCAGCACCTTAAACAGAAGCATGCTGCCGAGTTGGAGAGGTGTTGCTCCCTACGAAAAAAACGACCGCGGCAGCCCAAGCACCGCCACCAGAAAACAACTACCGTCTTGGAAACGTTGACAAACTGTATCTCGTATGATATGAAAGGAGCCTGGTGGAAAGCTGTCACGGATGCAGTCGTGATGTATATTGCAAGAGATATGGTGCCCATATACACCGTGGAAAAGCCGGGGTTTATTCACCTGCTCAAAGTTTTGGATCCCAGGTACGTGCTACCAGGCTGCAAATATTTTTCTGACGTTGCCTTGCCTCGTAAATTAGAATGGAAGCCTAAAATTAAATTTTTAATTTTATTTGATGCAGATGTTTAAGTTAAGTTAACATAATTCAGGGAATCAAAATAGTACCCAAATACTTTTTGTTTACCACACAAGCACCTCCTTATTATGCAAAACATGTTCAGGTAACTGAGAGTTTTGTTTGCACTTTATTTTGTCAACCTCAAAAAAGGGGTCTTATAATACTATGTTTTACTTATTTTTTGTGTCATTTCGAAACTAGATTACTGAAAAGTTACATTGTCACTGTTCACAATGGCAGGCAGGGCTTGCCATCTCTTTTTTTGTGGCTTGTTTATGTAACTGAAACTCCAGAAGGGAAAATTTAAACAAAATAAAACTGAAACTTGTTTTGAACAATTTCTTTGTCATCTACAAATTGATTTTAGGTAGGGGGTGAAAAAAATCGATTTAAATCGTGAATCGGGATTTTTTCTGAAAAAATCGGAGGTTTTTTTTTTAGGCCATATCGCCCAACCCTAGATTTGGTACTATATCGCAATTTTTGGCAGCCCAATATAATATCGATTTTTCAGCTCCTAATATCGATTTTTTTTTTTAGTTAAATGTATTGGACGCATTGTGAATACTGTACCAATTCCGCACCTCCACTCTGGTAGATGGCGCCGTAGAGCCACTTTGCTGTGCGGCGCAGCACCATTTCTGTAGTAGAGGCAGTCACAGTGGCTGAAGAGGAAAGACTAAAATCTCAAACAACATGGCTAACAGAATAACAATGCCTCCACTAGAGGTGTCCCGATCTGATATTTGTATCGGATCGATATTTGTATCGGATCGGCCGCCGATATGAGCAAAAAATGCGGATCGGTACCGGATCGGCAAGCCCTAAAAATGCCGATCCAGACTCCGATCCAGTTTTTTTCCAAAATCCGTTCTGGGTTTTCCAGCGCACCGCGCAGCGCATTATTCAGATAACCCATTCCAGGTCTTGCTCTGTGTTTCCCTAATATCCGGTCCGCATTTTCCAGCACACCTTCAGGAGGAGCTCGAGTTGTCTCGCGCGGGGTGTTTGGTTTGTGGCTGTGCCCGACAGTGAGAGAGAAAGAGAGAGAAGCGCGGCTCGCGAGGCAGACAGCAGCCATCAGCGGCCAAGTGATGGCTTCAAACCTAGCGGTTTGAGTGCCAGTGAGTCGCTAAATCACCAGAAAAAGTCGCTAGATTTGTCGCTAGTCGCTTTTTACAAATTAAGTCGCTAGGGAGGTCTGGAAAGTCGCTAGATATAGCGACAAAGTCGCTAAGTTGGCAACACTGCTCTCTCTCTGTCGGGCTCAGTGCACAGCCACAAACACCCCGCCCCCCGCGTGAGACAACTCGAGCTCCCCCCCCCCCCCCCCCCGTTTGAGACGTTTGGGAATCGTGACAAACTGCCACTGAACAGTGTCAAAGCACAGGTACTAATGCTGTTAATAGACGGTTAAACTCAGGTTGTATTTGCTTAATACAATTAACAATATTATCTGCACTTATGGCTTGTAAAGCCGTGGTTTACCAGGGTTTCCTGCAGACCTTATTTGGCCAGGCGCCCCGCCCGGCCTGAAATCTCGAGCGCCCGGGCTACAATGTCGGGAAAAAAAAAAATGTCGGGCAAAAAAAAAAAATGCAATGCATACAAGCGACACGGCAGCGCTTGAGAACTGATCAGCGCACATAGGTTTGTGTTATAATGAATTAATGTTGATTCTCTAGTGCTGCGCTGTTTGCCTGCAGTGTATTCTGCGCCACCTCTCTCTCTCTTTCACACACACACACAGTAATAACCTCTCTGTCGATCACTCACGTTTGACAGCTCACGTCTCGTCTCACTTCAATACAAGTTTTCCTCCGCTCGCTTTTATGTCGGTCCGGAATTATTTATAGTCAGTAGAGATTCTGGTAAACTTTATTCGTAATAGACCCGGTGCTTTTGTTTTGACCAGACAGTGCGACTTCTCACGGCCGTTTTTTTTTTTTTTTTTTGATTCGACAATTCATTAAAGTGACACACGCATACATTAATCAACATTATGTTTAACTTTGTCTATAAAAGGAAAAAAAAGAACATTAGGTATTCAAACTAACTAACTAAATAAATAAAGACCAATGGGCGCACTGCCTGTCATCTGGACTCCAAGCTCACGTAGCTTCACTTGACAGCTGTCACTCTGAGGTGATTGATGACCAGTCCGCCCAGTCAAAAAGGTAACGCCTACTATGTAATTTACTGGTATGCAATTGATCAGTAGTAGAGTAAATGAGACATAGTCTTTTAGTTAAGAAACTGAGGTAGCCTACACTTTATAGTGCTTTCCATCATCATGTTTGTGGGTTTGTTGTTAAGCAACTTCTTTCATATTTTGAGGGCAAAAATAATAATTGAACAATCTAATTAATTAAGTAATTTATCCTTTTTTTTGGTTCTCGGCTACCATTCTCGGCTTGAACCCCCCCCCCCGCCAAAGTTTTTTCCTGCAGGAAACCCTGTTTACTGATGCCATTTATGTTTGTTATTTATCATTTTGTCTATTTTGTGTTGATTTGTTAAATAAATAGGTCCGTTTCTCGTTACCAACCAATGTGTATTATTCAAATGCACCTAATTCAGCTGGCTAGTTATTATCAGGAGTAAAACCCTATTCCAGTGGTCTTTAACCAGGGGTCCGTGACCCCTAGGGGGGCCGTGGAGGTACTGTAGGGGGTCCTCCAACTTAAAAAGAAATGAAGGCAATTTTAACCAAAATAATTTGAGAGTAAAAAAAAAAAAAAAAAAAAAAAATTATATATATACAGGCAGTTCTAAATATATAACTGCCTGAAGTTAAACGTTTCATTGTTGGAAAATAACAATAATAAAAAATATAGTCTCATACCAACTAAAAATAATAATAATAATAATAATAATAATAATAATAATAATAATAATAATAATAATAATAATAATGATATGCATGAAAGTTTTATCAACCATAAACACATGTTGGCTAAAAACCCAGTCAGGAATTGGTTAATAAGGTGAAATAAGCAGAATAAAATACAGCTAAAAGTTATTATAAGCCAGGCTTAAAATGTGACACTTTAAAAAAAAAAAAGGGGGAAGGGGGGGGGATAAGAATTACAAGCAGGGGTCCCTGCTCTGTTTTTCTCTCATCCAAGGGGTCCCTGGGCTAAAAAAGGTTGAAGACCCCTGATCTATTCAGCATGAGTCTGACAACAAAGTAAGTTGGTTAAATTACTTAAAACTTTAATACATGCTCAGATAGGCCGGTATCGGTATCGGCAGATATCGGTATCGGATCGGAAGTACAAATAAATATCGGTATCGGATCGGAAGTTCAAAATGCTGGATCGGGACATCTCTAGCCTCCACAGTACAAAGCTGACGTTTGGAAGTACTTTGGCTTCCATTCCGGTTGTTACATTTATCTTTATGAATCTGTTCGGTTTGTACAGTGCAGCTGGGTACTGTGTACCTTACAGGAAAGATTTCATCCGGTGTTTGTATAGGCTTTTATTTTATTTTATTTTTATTACATCTCTGACGACTGGGAAATGGTTACACATGTGTTGCAGATATTATAGCACCCAAAACCAGACCAGTTGAGAACCACTGCTCTACTGGACCACTGTATGGGCTCAGGAACACTTTCAGAAATTGCTGTCTGTGAACACAATTGTCCATCCAATCCACAAATGCAAGTCAAAGTTGTAGCATGTAAAGAAGGAGCCATATGTAAACACAGTGCAGAAACACTGCTTTCCTCTATGGGCCAAAACTCATCTAAAATGGTCCCGGTCAAAATGGAAAACTGTTCTGTGGTCAGATGAATCAAAATTTGAAATGATTTTTGGAAACCATAGACAGAGAAGAGGGACCATCCAGCTTGTTATCAGTTCAAAAGCTTGCATCCCTGATGGTATGGGGGTGCATGAATGTCTATGGCGTGGACAGCTTCCACATCTGGAAAAGTACCACTAATGTTTAAGAGTACATAGAGGTTTTAGAGCAACATCTGCTCCCATCCACACGTCGTCTCTGTCAAGGAAAACCTTGCATATTTCAGCAAGACAATGATAAACCACATACTGCATCCATCACAACAGCAATGCTTCGAAGGGGAAGAGTCCAGACACTGAACTGACCTGCCTGCAGTCCAGACCTTTCACCCACAGAAAACACAAACAAAATGAAAAATCTGACAACGAAAGCCGAGGACTGTTGAGCAGCTTGAATCCTGCATCAGACAAGAATGTGACAACATTCCTCTCCTTACATTCCAGCAACTGGTTTCCTCACTTCCAAGCAACCGGTTTCCTCACTTCTAGAGCCCTATTGAATCCGTGATCACGGAATCACGGACGGAATCGCGGAATTGGAGATTAAAAACGGAATTCACTTTAAATGCGCAATATAACAGAACTGAACAGCAATTTGCGCAAAAGTTTGTTTTTTTTCTTCCGGACTAAAAGTGACTTTTCTTTTTTTAAGATTTTTTTTGGCACTAGTGACTTGTATTGATGGTGGAGAGAAGGGGGGCAGAGAGAACGGGGAAGACCCGCGGCAAGGAGCCGACAAGCCGGGAGTCGAGCTCGCGATTAGCCGCACGAGGACTGTAGCCTCTGTACATGGGCCGCCTGCCCAAACCACTGCTCTACCGGGGCGGCCCGAAAGGAACTTTTCTTTCAAGAAAATGTTCCAACGGGGGTCACGAAAAGCTGGGACACTGCGCGCTTCTCCGCCTCCTGCCCCCGCTTTCCTCATTAATAAAAAAAAAAAAAAAAAAAAAACACGTCGAAGCGGCCACCTGAGAAACCGGCGAAGAAGCGAAGGAACTACCGGCTGTCTCCCAGGTACAGGACAGAACAGTTTCTCCGAGATTATTATGTGTCTGGTGATTCAGTGTTCTGCTAGTTTAGCCAGGACACGATTGAATGGACATGAAAAGATACGTGCAAGGATCACTGGACGAGTGAAAAGCACAAACATAAAAAGGCGAGAATCCCTCACTGATCAAAACACAAAGAGGCTGTAACAGCTGGAACACCTAAAGATAAAAACACACTGACACACACAACCAGTGTTCAGTGCTTTGGATTTCATAGCATCTACATCAGCTGTAGTAAATATAGTTTATTCTGTTATCAGACACATAGTTTGTCATGTCGTACCTGAAAAATGTCAGGTACGTCATGACAAACTATGTCTGATAACAGGATAAATTAAACAGGCTAAAATGATTAGTTTACAGCTGTTGAAATTCCTTTCTTTTTTTCACTTTAAATGGATTTTACCTATTTTAGTTTTTTTTTCTTGAATTTTTTTCTTTGTCATAAAATGAATGTTTTATTGGACACAATATGTTTAAAAGTATGATAACAGTAACGTTTACAGTTATATTTGCATAAATTGTCTATATTTCATTATTTTATATACTGTATTGGGGTTAAATTTGCATAAAATGCTTAAAACGAAATTCTCAAAAATTAAAAACCGAAAAACACCGAAAATGAAAAAAATCAAAACGGAATTTGAGAAAAAATAAAACGGATTTCATAGGGCCCTACACTTCCCATGTGTTTAGAAAAACAGTTAACAACAGTTAATTGCTTCACAATCCTTAACATTTTCCTGTTCCAACTTTGAGATGCATTGTTGCCATCAAAGTGAAAATGAGCTGGTATTTTCCATGAAACAGTGAAATGTATCAGTTTCAACATCTGATATGTTTATATTCTTGGGAAGGTTAGGGTTAGAGTTAGGAATATATGGATTTATGAGATTTGCAGATCATTGCCTTCTGTTTTTATTTACAATTCACACAGCATCCCAGCATTTTTGGGATGCTGTGTGAACAGCATCACAGCATTTTTGGAATTTTGCTTGTATTGTACAGCCCTAAAGAGGACTTGGGAATGTTTTGGTCCATTTTCTCATGTACAAAAATTGAATCTCAATCTGAACATCCTACATACACTTAAGACCATTATTCATTCTGAACAAAATCTCCGTCAGTGCAACAAGGGAGCTGGTAAGAGCATGGTCCTAACTCTCCTTTATCAGAAGCAAATGTAAAATCTCTTAAGTCACGGGAGGGGCCTAACTCTGTTTAAAGATGAGGTGTGGTGTTGCACAGGCCGGGCAGGTTGAGCTTGATGTGCCCTTGTAGTGCAACATTCCCTCACTTGGCTACAAGCCTCTCAAGACACCACACCTTTGCTGGTGTGAAGCACTGCTGAAGAGTAAAGGAGAATGAAAATAAATACCAAGACCATTTAAAACAAACTATAAATATGAAAATACACAATGCAATTAACATCCCAAAGCACAGCAGAATCTAAAAATGCATCCAACAATAACAATTCTGTACATACATACTGTTAAGATATGAAAGAATCAATATTGAGTACAGTTGACTAGCTCAGATATTAATGCAATATTTCAATAGAATTAAAATCACAGCTTCGACTTAAGATTTTTTCTCAAACATTCATTTTAATCTTACTGGACAATTCTTTAGTAGAACAAGTTATACAATTGCCATCGTGCTGCATCACCACTTTCTTGAAATCCAGTCCAAGAAAAAAAAAGTTAACTGACATTTTCTTTTGAAATATGCCAGTATGATTCAGACTTCATTTAAACATTAATTTCTAACAATGTTCTGGGGAATATGGAGCAGAACAAAGCCAAACCATGATACCGTTTCTAATCTAACATGATCCAAAACAAGAAAATCAAAACAGCATAAATCTGAATTCTGGACTTGATTATGATGCACAATATTAAAAACATGGTTTTGGACAGAGTGGATGCATTCTGCATGAGTTTAGTTACAAATCATAGGAAACCTACAAATATATTTGCAGAGACTGTAAGAGCTGCTCATTTAAAACTGGTTTTGGGCCAAACTTTTTGGCTCCCTGTAAAGTTCAACCCCAATTCATTTTGTTATTTACGAAAGTAAAAAAAATCATAATAGTTTAAATATGTTTACTTCATGGAATCATGGTTCACATCTTTGTTATGTTGAGTAAACAGAGAGTGAGGCATGATTTTAGAGGCTAGTCTCAAAATTTGTTCACAAAAAACACCTGATCCTGATTGTTAGGAAACAGCAGACCTGCATGCGAGGTGGCCATGGTGCCGCTAGTATAACTCTACAATATGGTGCCAAACACTAATAGTAACTTCAAACAGTAATCATTTGATTGCTTTAATTGAGAAGAAAAAATATTCAGTACTACATTAAGTAATGCCTAATTGTGGAAACTGTAATGGTACATTACATTGTGCTCCAGCAGTCATAGTATTCACCCAGACATGACATTTCTGTGTTAATCATTGTAATGCATCAACTGGAAGTGGGGTTTTCCACTGCAGCCTTCCACTTCTTGGCTTAGAGCCTTAGTAAAAGCGATGGTGCAAGACAGATCTATAGCCGTGGCTGCAGTTCCTACCCTGCTTCTGTTCTGTACTGTACTGTACTGGGGGCTGGCCAGTTGCCCTGTAAATAGGGATGTCCCGATCACGTTTTTTGGGTCCCGATCCGATTCCGATCTTTTAATTTTGATGATCGGCCGATTTCCGATTTTTTCCGATCCGATTTCACTTTTTTTGAGTGGGCAAACATAGTTTAATTTCCTGTGCATTTTATTTCCTGTGTACATTAATAAATAGGCCTGCATCCAAGCTGAGATTAATAGCTTTTATCATCTCATAAAATAAACAATAACTTATTTAAACACTCTTCTTTCTTAACAGTGACTGTTCAACAGTCTCAGTACTAAAGAACAAAGCACTTCCATTTAAATAGCAGCAGGTGAACTTGACTAGCAGTTTAAGGCAATGAAAACACTAGCAGAAGTCTTTGCAATCAATGAAATCACATCAGAATAAAAATAACATAAATATTAACTTCACTTCTTTCAAGACCCGCTGCACATGTTCGCGCACCTTTGTGTCCTTTGTCGTTCATGTAATGATGGGAACGAGGCTCGAGGTAATTAATGAGCCGGTTAAATGCCTTGTAAATGTGCTGGTCGTCCTCAGTAATACATTCCGCGATTCGCTCGGTGATTTTTCTGTATTTCTCCGAGTCTTTCGGGAGTTTCTTTCTTTTAAAAGTTTCACAGAGCGTTTGCTGCCGAAGCTGGTGCCGACGGCAGCAGCTCTGAAGCTGCAGCCGTCGGCACCACGGCACCTGACAGAAGGCTGCGGTGATCAGTGCTGCGTGCTTTTTTAAGTGTCTGATTAAATTGGTGGTGTTGTAAACTCTCTTTTTACTTACCCCTCGTGATATCTCAGCCTTCCACACGTTGCAAGTCGCAGTCGAAGCGTCGGTCTTTGTAATTTTATAGTGCTGCCACACTGCTGACATTTTTGCTAAAGTTTAGCCTGACGCCGCCGGTCTTAAAACTTTTAAGGTGGATACAAGACAGCGCTGCTGGGAAACCTCATTTCAGTGCAAATTATTAAATGTATATAGTTTAAAAAATATTGTTGTTTGTGTAATATGATTACTTTATTGATTTGTGTTAATCAGGATCACTTTTTGAGGAAAAAAATAATAAAAAAAAAAAAGATCAGCGTGTTATAATAATGTTGATCGGCCGATCCGATCCACCTTAAATTTTTAAGATCGAAGGCCGATCGCCGATCGCGATCGGGATCGGGACATCCCTACCTGTAAACTCAGTGCTATGGTTTTAATGGTTAGTGTTTGTACCTTAGCAGCACCTTGGCAGCACCAGCAGTGCTGGTTAGTGTTAACTCACATTATAGTCATTTGTGAAATGATGTTGATTAAATTAGCTTACAGGATGAGCATCACAAACATTTGAACAGTGTTAAATCCCACTACTGCAGCTTTGTTAACCCATAAAAATCAGAGCTTTTAAAAGTAAAAAGTTTGGAAGATTTAAGATAAATCTGAAAGACAGGAATTATCCCTCCAGTAATTGAAATATTAGGCATGTTCAAATACAAACAAGCTACAAGTACACAGCAAGTTAGACCATTGAACAGGAACTCCTGATCAAAATGGTGAGCTGAAGATTAATGCTCAGTATTTGAGAGCAACAGCAATCTGTTTCTTAAGCAAAGCACAATAAGAAAAATGAATTAAAAAAAAATTGTTTTCTGATTGCGACTTGCATGTGATGCAATAATGCACTAATTAATCTGTGGGTTGACTTCCCTCCAAACTTGATGTAATATAGTTTGAGAAATGAGGTCCTCATTTCAAAGTGTGCCACTTCCTTTGTGACTGTCGTCGCTCATCTGAGTGCAAGTCTATTAAAACAGCTCAGTAAAAGACGAGAAGCTGAAATGTGAGGGTCAGGCCATAAGGAAGCTGTAACGTACGTGGACTCCAAGAGCAACCAAATGAAGACAGATGTAAAATACAATGCTAAAGCTTGAATGATACTGACAAAAGCAACCTAACAATGTCCTGGATGTACAATGCATAAATATTGTCAAGGGCATACAACATAAATACACAAAGACTGCCATGGAAAAGCTCACAGAGTTAAAGGTGGAGTAGGTGTTGTTTGAAAAACGGTTCCAGCAATCCAACTGAAGTGAGATTTTGAAAATATACACTCCCTCCCTCCTCCCAAGGCTCCGCCTCCTCTCTTCAGCTCACCCCTAAACCACGTCACATGATTCACGACTGCATGAACCATAGGGAGGGAGGGAGGGAGGGGTGATATTTGAATAGGCAGCCACAAAATAGTGATGAACTTTTTTGATTGGTCACTGATTAACCTTCTAAGACTGACCAAAATGTTTAGTTTTTTTTGCAAAAAAGTGGGTGCAATGGAAATGTGAAAAGGTTTTCAGGCAATATTGTAAAAAGTGTTGCAAAAAAACAACACCCACCCCACCTTTAACAGTTTATTCTGCAGTACCAACCAAATGTTTTTTTGGACACACAAATTCAAAAATGAATGAGGGGCTGTGTACAAAATATGTGACTGGTGCTGTATATAAGCTCATTACCAGTTCTACTCATGCTGTAGAGTGGGGTTATTCTGCTCTCCGTCTTTAAAAAGGGGTTTCTATTCACTAATTTCAAATAGCTTCAACTTCAATGTGTGTTTTATAAGTGTTCAAATATAATACATACAAATCATCACTCCTTATCAATGTTTAAATTAAAGGAGATACTGAAAAACAGTTAAGATATATTTTCTTGAGGTCTAAATGAAATGTTTGACATATTTTGGTCCAAATACAGAAAGATGTTGTACATCAACATTTGTCTATTTTTAATTAATAATTTGAAAATGTATGTTTGTAATCTGTGATACTGGGCCAAATGCAATATCATAAACCTCTAAACCTCAGCATAGCTGAGGTTTAGAGTTCAAATCCATATAAACCATTGCGAGACATAAGGCAGTATGTGACGTCTTCAACCCTACTGCGCTGTCATTTCTGCATGCGGTTTAACCTGGACTGATCTGAGCTTTAGCTCCATCTCATTTATCCTGAAGACAAAATGATGTCACAACAACCACTAGAGGTCTCTTTTCCTGTGTTTGCCTAAACCCGACACAGGTAGGTTTTAACATGAGTCCAAGTCATTTCTGTACCCCTACCCTACAACCCAGTTCTGTTCATCTTTATCCTCAGTTGACCCATTACGTCTTGAAAGCACAGTTAGTAGACTATTGCATACCAGTTGTTTCCTGACTACATGGAGCTGAATTATGACAACAGTTTTTTATAACGAAGTAGCAAGGGACAATCCAAGTACAGATTTACATTAGATGGTAGCATCGTTATAATGCTGACATGGATTTAATCTGTACTTCAACTATTAATTACCTTTACCATGAAAAGAAAATACTTGTATTGTCCGATACAATGTTTGCCAAAGAAATGTTTTCAGCAACAATCATGCATTTCTTTCAAATGATGTAAGCACACCCACTACTTAAAACTTAATATTTCCAGCTGAAGAATGAGCATCACCTGGCAACATCTTTCTTTAATGATGGGATTCTAGCTCCTATACTGCAAGATATGTATACTCATTTGCATATTGACGCATATAAAAATATTTCAAATTTATTCTCAAAAGATAAACCTCCTGAAACGAGTGGTAAACTCTCTTAACTCCTCACGTCTTTGTAAAATTTGGAATGATTCACAATTATGCTCTAAAAATAGTATGTCTAACAAGAAAGAAATTTTGTGTTTCTTTTACGCCGCAAGACATATGTTTAAGGAAACAAAAAAAATACCTCCACGAGGTAAATGTGAAGTAGCGTCTAAATCACATTTCAGTCAGGTTTTCTATTTTTGGAGTCAGGCTCCTCATCCAAGGTCTATAAATCACTCTGCAGAAAGTATTATCAAGAGTAGAAAATTCTAAACTTGACAACAGCAACCATTTTCTGAACTGTCTGTCTGGTTTCTGAGTTTCTAATGAGAATAAATGTGCTTACTTGTGCGTTCCAGCTTATTTCTTGCAAATTTCTTTCTGAGTTTGAGTTCGGTCGTCTTTCATCTCCGTGACCAAGGCACAATATGCCACACCCTACCATTCAGGCTACCTCCCATCTGCTGCATGCTCCTTGAATCCTTCAATCCTCTGGAAAATGAAGCTGTTTAGAGGATTTTCAAATGGATTTCGTGTAGTTGCTTATTATGCCATGGAGTTTAAACCACAAATCCAAGCCTTAAAGACAGAACCATGCAGACTGTGATGGCGAAGCAAAAAAGAAAAAGAAAAAAACTGTACACACAAAAAAAATGTCAACTCAGAAAAACAACGTTGCTTTTAATTAGACTTGACAGTGTAACTTGGAGGAAATGAAAGAATTCCAAAAAACAGGGACGACAATTTAAAGAATAAATGCGAGATTTTAATGGAGCCTTTCTATCATGATATCGGTTAGAAAGAATAACGAAAGAAAGGTGACAGTGTACCTTTAAGAGCGCCCTCCCTTCATTGGCAGTTGCCCAGTAACAATGCATCTGCACTGCAGAGCATCTTAACATTTAGCATATACGACGCTTTGTCATAGTAAACGTTACTGATTTAAGTCGTTACTAACTTAAGAACTCACCTCGTTATATATATATATATATATATATATATATATATATATATATGCTAAGCCCATGTTTCGTTATGCAACTGTCTGTTCATGGATATGCAGTAATAAAACGTCTAACCTCTAACTCACAGCCTTTTCATTCTGTATTGAAGCGGCCTAAAATGGAAAGAGCTGTGAAAGGCGTGTTAAAAAACAAAACAAACAAACAAACAAACAAAAAACGACAACGACGAGAGAACAAAGCTCCAGTGAGAGTGACGAGTCATCGTGTGTATGTACGTGTTAACTACCACAGGTGTTCCCATGATAGCAAACACTGATGCAAACAAGCACGCTGATAAGTAATGTTCCGTTTTAACACTGCGCTGCATTACTGAGTTAGACTTCAAGTAAAAAAAAACACAGCACAATAACTACGGCAAAATTTAAACGTTAATTTAACGTGAATATAAATGCAGCACGTTGCGTAAAAATAAGTCTTACCAGATAGCTTTGATTCTTTGGCAGCAGAATTTTGTCCATCGGCGAAGCCTTGCGACGATGATATCTGGGCGGACTGAGTCATTGGATCCATTTTCGTGTGATTTCAATACAACTGCGTAAAGCCGAAGAAATGTCTGTCGTCTCAACTGAGGATGAATCTCTCTGTCTTTCAAACACGTATGTGTCGTCTGTCTTTTCCCAGGTTTTCCAGAGACAGGGTGTCGACTGCGCACCGTTCGACCACTGAGAGAAGAACAGAGATGGAGGGAAACCAAGCAGAGTCAGACGGTGGAGGAGGGGCGGGAAAAAAAACCATGTCGGGTGAGATACGTTCAAAGTCTCCTTCTGAAGCTCCTCTATCACAGACTCAAATGGACAAACTTTAATTAGTCACACATCTCATATTCAGAAACATGATTGCGTATGTTTATTAATATCATCGTAATGTGATAACTTTGTTCCTTACGCATATTACGATTTAAAATATAAAATATAACTGTGCCAAGCACAGTTTCTCGTTACGAATATTCAATAGATTTGAAGGCAGCACGAGGAATATTCTTGAACAAGGCCTTCAGAGATATGGTATCAGTAGAAACGAATTTAACCTGTTCTGATCAAAAATGGATTTTGTATTTCGCCCATTATGTTGACTACATTAAGCAATATTAATAAAAATATAATTTAAGAAAAAATATTTAAAATGTATATTTTTATTAAGTACATGAGTTGTTTTAGCTGCTTCTAACAAAGCCAACCATTGCCGCGCAGATAAATTCGTCTTTGAACGATTATGGGGCCAGTCCAATTTAATATAATTCTACAATGCCATGCTCAATGTGCCCTTTTTTCATCATTGGCATTATGCAACGCTGACTTTTGTTCCATTTTGCTCAATTTATTTCATGAAAGCACGATGCTGCCCCCTACTGGGTAAGTTTAGGATTTATATAATCAGAACTGCGTTTCCCAGTACATGGCGAAAATGACTGTAGATTTTTCTTTGCATACATTTTTTTTTTTTTGAATAAAATATAATTTTACAGTAATACAAATTCAATAAAATGACATATGCATTACAGATATAAACGCATTATTGTGTATGGAAGTTAAACTATATGAACAGAAACAACGTAGCAAATATAGGATGTAACAAATATAAGATATAAAAACCGGAGCAAGAGAAGCCTTTACTCAGAAGTAAGAACTGTTCCCTCAAATGTAGAAATGTATGAGTCTGTCATTCTTTCTGTTGTTTTTGATAGGTTTAAGAGACATAATGAAGATTTCATTAGATTAGGGGTAGAGTGTTGCTGTTTTAGGTATCTTTGTTTATTGCTTAAGTATTTAACATTCAGTTTTACAAAATTAACTACATGTTCAAGAGTTTTTTTTTTTTCATAACAAAAATGTAATATCTTGCAGCCTGAGGGAGCAAATTAAAGTTAAATGATTTAAAGAGTAAACATTGTTGAGTTAAAAATATTTAGGTTTTCTCACATTTAAAAAAAAAAATAAATGTACCTGTGTTTCTATATTCATGTATTTGTATATCATAGAATTCACATGATAAACATTATTATAAAGAATTTTAAAGTGATCTTTTTTATTTATTAGAAATGCAATATTTATTGAATAGAAACCAGGCTTTATGCCAGTCAATATTCCTGAGTGTAAGATCTCCAGAAGAGGAGAGTGAATCTTTTGAGTTTGAAATATTTGGCAAATATGTTTATTGCATTTTTGTTAGATATGACAATACGATTTGGAAGTAATTTGGGTTCCAGTGTTCCGTAGGGGTCAAAAGATAAATACCCTTTAATAAGACAGATCAAACCATGATGAAGAGCCTTTATCACGAGGTTTAATCTTTAATGAGCACTCTGTCAAAAATCAGTTTGTAGAAAACCTATAGGTGACGTCAATTAAATTAAGTCTACGGATGGTCCAGAGTAGGTCATAAGCAAAGAGATGTATCTTGTACATTTGGCATTTGGGTATTATTTAGCGAGTAGCTTTTTGTTATAAGATCTACTTTGAAAGATAATTATTGAGCATGGGTAAGAGTGGGTCCGCTCCCTTTACCGTCGTTGGTACGTTAGCCAGCTGGAATTGATTACGAACGTCAAGGTGGAGTACATTTTTTTAAATGTATGGCAAAACGTTTACGTAGAGAAGATGCATCACGTTAAAGCGGCAGTGATACACGTGAACGACCAAGGTTTGCGGTGTTATGTGCAGTTTGAATAAGTGTGGTGCTTACTCCGCCCACTCGGCGCGCCGTCGGCACGCGCCGGTGTGGTCTCGGTGTCGACTCACAGAAGTGACTTTTGAGCAGACTGAACTGCGCGGTAAAAGGAGAGGGACACAAACAAAAACATGTGGCTGGGCTTGTGAAATAAAAACAGGTACGTAATGCTTCATGCGTTGCTTAAACTGCGAGTCCATTATAACCGAGACAAAGTATATTTTGAGCATCATGTGATGATATATTTGGCATGAGATTTAGAGGCTATGGTTATCTAAAAGTGGGGAGTTTAGCTCACTAGCGCCTCGTTAGCTTGTTAGCTGGTTCTGAGCCAACTGGCCGTTAATCAGAGAGCTGCTCATCATTACGTATGTCTCATTTTAGGTTTCGGAATATTTTTGTATTTTATTTAACCTATTGAAATGACGATGCACATATCCAGAAAACCAACAAAGCCTAAAAAAGAGAAAATCTTAACCTAATCTAGTGTAGTGAGCTAGTTAGCCTAGTTTAGCCAACTATTCTAGAATATTTACCTAGTGAGGTATGTCGGCCCTTATATAAGGATTCTGAGAAATTCTAACTTTGTGGATAAAGTACAGGGTATAAATATGAAAGGCTTGATTCGCAGCTTGGCATTGAGTGTATGAATGTAGCTGTGGGAGTGCCCCGCCCACCTCAGTTCCACTGTGTTAACTGTTAGATATAACCGGTGTATTATGCAACGAGGAAGAGCTTAGGTTTCGGTTCGGTCACGCTCACCTTAATCGTTTGGCGTGCGATGTTCATGGCAGCACGAACAAAATGATAGTAGTGAAAATAATTAGTAGGATATCTCCTTGTATCGATTGATCTCCATACTAGCCAAGAGACCACCACACTAAGTTAGACTGAGACATAAGCTTTGCTCTCAGGAAGCAAAAAGGCTCATGAATAAATTTATCCAGCATGTCTAAATCTTATTATGACACATTTCAATTCAATTCAATTTTATTTGAATAGATTCTGTTACAATATCAATTGTCTCTAGGTGCTTAACAGAGACCCGGAGCATGACCCCGAGCAAATATCATTAACTAAAAATATAATATTGAATTCTCATTCACACATAGATATTTAGCCAAGATAAGAGGCCAAACAATAGAAACTCTTATTTTGAAGGTCCAGCAGTTTGAAATTGAGCTTTTCATTATTATAATATAATTATAATTCTGTTTTAAATCATTATTCATATGTGTGTGTGTGTGTGTGTGTGTGTGTGTGTATGTATGTGTATGTGTATGTATATATATATATATATATATATATATATATATATATATATATATATATATATATCATGGAAAAAATTATTAGACCAACATTTTTTTCTTCACTTTCTTGTTCATTTTAATACCTGGTACCACTAAACGTCATCATGTGACTAAAACAGACAGAAAAGAAAACACTGAATGCATAAAAACAGTGTTTTTGGCAGTACAACGCCATAGCTATTGATGTAAAAACTTAAGTGATTTAGGTTATAATCAAGAAAACTATGGAAAATGGTAAGATATCAGCTCTTAAATAAAACTCTTATGAGCAATCTTTGTGGTTATCGTTATGTTTGTCCAAACAAATGTACCTTTAGTTGTACCAGGCATTAAAATGAACAAGAAACTGAAGAAAACAAGGGTGGTCTAATAATTTTTTCCATGACTGTATATATATATATATACATATATATATATAGATATATATATATATATATATATATATATATATATATATATATATATATATTATATATATATATATATATATATATGTATATACATATACATATATATATATTACATGTTGTTTTGTTTTTTTTAAATGAATGAAACTGACTTCTGAATAACATTTATATTGCAGGAGAGGAGACAGCTGTGCATCCGAGTTGTGACTAGCAGCAAACATCATGGGTTTGCATTCCTCCCAGAAGAAGCACTTTCCTCTGCGAGGTATAGACGGTGTGGTTCAGTTGTTTGATGCTGAGCTACACAAGTCTGAGCCAGACCTAGCTCTTCTCTCACTGGTACTGGGTTTCGTGGAGCACTTTCTGGCTGTGAACCGCGTTGTCCCTATAAATGTCCCGGGAGTTCGATTTGAACCTCTGGAGCCAGACTGTCCCAGCTCTTGTTTTCCCACAGTGGAGTTGGGCATGATTTCAGCACTATATGAGAGGTTCACAGCCCAGATCCGTGGGGCTGTGGACCTTTCTCAGTATCGGAGGACTGCTTCAGGGTCAAGCAGAGAGTTGGTGAAGAAAGTGTCAGATGTTATCTGGAACAGTCTCAGTCGCTCTTACTTCAAGGATCGGGCTCACATCCAGTCTCTCTTCAGCCTTATCACAGGTAACGCATTTCCTGTGTTAACTACGGAGATGATAGCTGAGTTTAGATATTTATCAAAGACATTTTCTGTAATTTTTCATCCTCGTCCTATTTTTCTTTATATTGGGTGTAACACATTGATATGCACAGTATGTCGGTTTACCCAAATTTTATTACTCTGAAAACGTGCACATTCATGTGAAAAGGGTTGTGATGGCATCAGTTGACCAAATTGACCAAATGAAGAATACTCTAGAAATACTCTAGAAATGATGGTGATAGTGTTCTTGCATCACATGTGTGTAGTATTGCAGTTGGTGTCATTACACTCATTAAAGTAATTGTCAAATATATTTAAACCAGGTACAAAACTGGACAGCACTGGCGTGGCTTTTGCTGTAGTGGCAGCCTGTCAAGTGTTAGGCCTGAAGGATGTTCACCTGGCACTATCGGAAGATCATGCATGGGTAATATTCGGCAAAAATGGCGAGGAGACGGCAGAGGTTACTTGGCATGGAAAGGGTAACGAAGATCGCCGAGGACAAACAGTCACAGCAGGAGTTAATGAGAAGGTCAGTCTTACCTCCAGGTCTGCTAGAGATATCAGGCAACTAGGATCGGCTTATTCTAGGCAGTATCATCTTGTATTTTAGATACAAAAATGTTAAGTCCACCAATACACAGATGTGGACAAATGTGATGATTTGCATGTTGGCAAGCATTGCACTGTAAATTTGCCTTTTATGAGGGCTCGATATAAATCCCATTTAACATTCGTGCATAGATGCGAAGAAAGCAATGTTGACAAGGCATTCTTCAAACCTGAGACTGTTAAGGTTATTTACTCAGGAGGAGTTGACCAAAATACCTGTTTCCATATGCTGAATTCTTGTTGGATGCTACTGTTATTACTTGGTGGTGTTTGCTGCTAAGGTTGCATCAGTTTTCTTCATTATGTAAAATATTTAAACAAATCAAAAAGAAAAGATTTCTGGATGTAGTGAGAGAGGATATGGAGTGGGTTATTGTGACAGAGGAAGCATAGAAAGACAGTAAGAATGAAACAAATGAGTTGCCGTGCTGTCTTCTAAAGGGAAAAGCCAAAATAAGTTAAGATTTAAATAGTCTGCATCATATGGTGCATTCTGGAAAGTTCTCCCTCATCTGGTTCCTAGTGTCAATGTTTTTCTTGTTTAGTACTTCTGATCACAAATAACTGCTTTAATCCTTCTAGGAATTCTGGGTTTTTTTTTTTTTAACTCTAAGTGGTTGGATTCATTATTTGTTTAACTCTGAGGAATGTTAAAAATACAGACACGTAGCATGAAGAAAATCTGTATGTGGAAAGAACATTTCCGTACCGTACCGTACCGTCTTCTTCCGCTTATCCGAGGTCGGGTCGCGGGGGCATCAGCCGGAGTAAGGAAGCCCAGACCCCCCTCTCCCCGGCCACGTCTTCCAGCTCCTCTGGGGGGATCCCGAGGCGTTCCCAGGCCAGCCGAGAGACATAGTCCCTCCAGCGTGTCCTGGGTCTTCCCCGGGGTCTCCTCCCAGTGGGACGTGCCCGGAACACCTCACCAGGGAGGCGTCCAGGAGGCACCCTAACCAGATGCCCGAACCACCTCATCTGGCTCCTCTCGATGCGGAGGAGCAGCGGTTCTACTCTGAGCCCCTCCCGGATGACCGAGCTTTTCACCCTATCTCTAAGGGAGAGCCTGGCCACCCTGCGAAGGAAGCTCATTTCAGCCGCTTGTATCCGCGATCTTGTTCTTTCGGTCACTACCCAAAGCTCATGACCATAGGTGAGGGTGGGAACGTAGAACGACCAGTAAATAGAGAGCTTCGCCTTCCGACTCAGCTCCTTCTTTACCACAACAGAACGGCGCAGCACCCGCATCACTGCAGATGCCGCACCGATCCGTCTGCCAACATCTCAGTTTGGAAAAACAAGTCAAACTTAATGATTTTTATGCTGAACAGAAATGTAAATGTTACTTTGGTGTCCAGTTATCTGTTATCTTGACTTGTTTGTTTGTTTGTTTTATCCTCAGAGCTGGCTGTATCTGAAGGGTTCATATATGAAATGTGACAGAAACATGGAAGTAGCCTTCATGGTTTGTGCCATCAACCCTTCTCTTGACCTACATACTGACAGTTCTGAGCTTCTGCAGCTACAACAGGTGAGAATCAATACTTTACACACTTTACACTGATGTGACCTTTTACACACACACACACACACCGCAGTTGTTATAGTCAGTGCGTAGACTTATACAAAATAATTCCTCTCAATCATGCTCATCTAACTCAACTTTAGCTTGTTGAGCATAGGAGAACGGACAAACTTTGAATTCAGGTTTTGTAAACTGTACCTGAAAAAGTCATTTAATCTGACAGTGTATTGTGAAAAAATTAACATTTTGTCTTTATTAAATTTAGTTTGCGATCTTTCTCATATTACTTTCACACACTTTAAATATTTTTTTTCTTCTCATGTATGAACAGAAACTACTTTGGTTGCTGTATGAACGAGGTGACCTGAACAGGTAAGATGGTCTGTCTTGGCTGACAGAAACAACTGTTAAACAGGTACCAGTTCACTGCTAAGAATACACGAGTTTGCTCATTTAAATCTGCCTCCTACCCTCTCTTCCACCAGATACCCCATGGCCATGGGTACCCTAGCAGACCTGGAAGATCAGGATCCAATACCAGGAAAGGAGAGCCCCCTGAAGATACATCTTAAGGTACTTCATTCAAAGCAGTCACCTGTAGAGAGACTTCTTTCTTATGTTTGCTGGATATATGTGCCTCTCGGGGCTCAAGTCAGTGCTGGTAGTCACAAGATTGTACGAAACATGGTTCATAAACAATATATAATAGTTTCATCATTTATAAACCATTTTTCACTTGATAACCAAAAAAAATTAATCCTAAAACTCCATTTCATTGTTCAGAGATTTGACATTAACTTGGTGGAAATAGCTGGATCTTGTTCTAAATGATCTACTCTGTTGTTGATGGTGTTTGCATCTCTGCTTATTATTTGATAAAATCAGCAGCTTGCTGTTAATCTTAGTTTCACTAGGCTCAATAAGTAATATTCATGGCATTGCTACTTTGCAGCCTGTAACAGAAAATATGTAAATACTGTTCTAGACACTGACAGATAAGTTAGTCTAGGACAGTGGCAAGCACTTATTACATATTCAATATGGCAATTATACCAGTAAATCTGTCATCAAACATCATGAAAAATTCCCATATCTTGACATTAATTTTGGCAAAGAATTGTTAGACATGTCATAGTTTATATTGTGGAAAATCTTGATTCATGCACATCCTTGTTCAGAGATTTAGATTATTTTAATTATGTGTAGTTACGAAATAAAGTGAGTCTTGGGTTCAGAGTTTTCACTTTTTGTTGGGTTGGATTCATCATCATCATCATCATCTTTTCCTCTTGTTAAACAGATGTGATCCCATCTCTCTTTAGGTATTGAGAACCAAAGATGTGACTCACTGAATCAAATTCATTATATGAACATAATCAAAGCATTAAGATCAACGTTGTGGTAGTATTCGGTTGGTGTAATGTTTGTGTGCGTGTCCCTCATCTTTTAAGGCTGTCAGTTCTGCCCAGAAGTTCTACAACAACGAGCACATCTACCCCTACATGTATCTGGCCGGGTTCCACTACAGACACAAGAACGTGCAGGAGGCTCTGCGGGCCTGGGCTGAGGCAGCTCAAGTCATGCAGGAGTGAGTTCACACTCAGGGGGCTGGGGGTACCACCATGTAGTTCAACCAACTCACTGTTCCCATGTTCACTTGATGACAAGGTCAAGACATGTGTAATCGTGAAGGTGTTGGGCACCAACTTCACATCAGCAGGATCAGTCTGTCTTTCAGAAAAAGAGCTCAGTGGGCAAACAGACATCAAGGAAAGGAATAAAAACCTGTTTTGAGGAGAGATACAGAAGAGATGGCATTATTGACACCAATACAGTGGTTCATTGTTAGAGTACAGTAACTGTAGACCAGTTTTATTCCCATCTATAGGAAGCTTAAGTTTACTTCAAAGAGAGTAGAAATTCCCGTAGGCACTACATGAATGTGGAAACTACGCAGAGCATCAAACCATCTGAGCTTCAACTGACCTAAATCGTGGTTCAAGTTTTAGAGTTTTTGATGCCAAATTAACTTTCAGATACAAATACTCATCAGTATGAGTATTTGTCAAAGTTTTAATTCACAAAGTTAAAAAAGGAACCTCTGTTTCCAAATGGCCTATAAAATATCAAAATGTTGGATTAGGCCCATGACTAAAAAAAAAAGCTAAACACTGAAATAGACTTGATTACATAAACTGCGCTTTTGGATTTTATACATAAGGCTGAAATGAACGTGATGCTGTAAGTGTGAACCATACACCACCTTACAAATGTAACAGAGTGTTGTGTCGACACGGACTGCAAGAAATATGATTGGTAGACTTGTTTTTTATCTTTGAGTTTCCTGATGCTTCTTCTTTGTCATTTTCAAGTCGGGTAGAGTGATTAGTTTGTAGAAATATCTGGAAAATTGCTGATGCTCAACATTTATTAGTGCCAGCTCATGTAATGTATAGGGTGTTAGCTCCATTGCTATGTTTGTGCTACATACAGTAAGTAAACAATAGGAAAGTTGGCACTGCGAGCTACAGTGCGGCAGAAAAGGATCCACACTGCTGTCCCGCTGTTGGCTGTGTAATTACAGAGCTGCGGAAACAATAATGCACAAGTGTAAAGAGGAGCCGTGTGTAGCTCATGTGCATAGCTGCTTCACAGAGGCATAAATCAGCCTTTAATAACACACTACAGCCAGCTGCTTACAAGCTAGGCATGTCCTTCGGCTTCAGTCTTATTCTCATCTTTGACTCTACTCTGCCAGATAGATGTTCTAGGCAGTATCAAAAATTAATTGAGGCCAGACCAATATATAAGAATATAAGAACACCATGGATTGTATTATAAACATAAACCAAAACTCAGCTGTTGGTTTCAGTTGTTATTTTATCCAGTGAACACAAGGTGGCAGTAGATGCACAGGACTCTCTAATGATGTTTCAGTGCATTAACCAGCCACCTCATCTTTCTTCTTTTTCTTTTTTTTAACCCCAGATTATTAAAGGAGGATGATCTGGTAGATAAGTTTGAGTTGTGGTTGAGATTGATTCTTATAATTTTTCTCAGAAATGTCAGTGGCCTTCATATAAAACTCCCAGTACAGAGGAGCCCAGTTGCAAGTAGTCAGAAAGGGCCTTGTGCTTGATCCAGAGTGTGTCCAGTCTGGTATCCTTGTACTTTCTCAACCACAGCGAACAGACTGTTCATGAGCCATAGCTATAAATACCAGAACTAACCTAGCACACACATTCCCTCCCAGTCCGTCAGCTTCCTTTTCCTGCTCTCCCATTGTTCTGCACTATCGAAAGGAAAAAACTGCGTGTGTTTTAAGGAGAGAGGAAAAAGCTTCACCAGAGTTCAATCACTGTAATGTCACAGACAGTTTTAGTCTGATACAGACCCACAGTTCCAGTATATTACACATCTACGGTTCTAATTTTTCATGTGACCAAGTCAGAGGGCCTTCACTCAGAAGGTCATCTTATACATAACTTATTGAGATTTGATTTTTATAATGGATATTAATTTATGCACAAAAAAAAGAAAAATAAAGTGTCTCTCCAGTCAATGTTCTGCAGACTGTTCTGACCGCACCCATAAAATATTAATGTCTCATCTCACCTGTTCATGCAGCTATAACTATTTCCGTGAGGATGAGGAGATCTACAAAGAGTTCTTTGATATTGCAAATGATGTTATCCCCACTCTGCTGAAGGAGACAGCTGCTGCTGAGAGTCCTGGCGAGGAAGGAGAGGGTGGAGAAGGGACTGATAAGGTGAGCATCTGATCCCATATGGCTGGATTTAAATATGCATTACGGCCTGAAGGAAACAGTCCTTTTTATGCAGGGCAGACTGTCTTTGATAACAATTCCTGAGCAATTCATATATATTTATATATATGTGTGTGTGTGTGTGTGTGTGTGTGTGTGTATATATATGTATATATTATTATTATTATTATTATTATTATTATTATTATTATTATTATTATTATTATTATTATTATTATTAATTTTTTTTCTTCTTTTAAGAAATTAAATTTCACCACACAAGAATTTCAGGAAAAAAAACAAACTACATATTAAATATGATTCAACTAACAGTCTTTTGTTCTCTTTTATTTTCAAACTGTCAGTGAAGAGTGGAGCACAAGTTTACTCTCTGGTTCATTAAGTCTAAAGGAGATTCAGAGGCCCTGTTTTTGTTGTTAGAAATATCACTTAGCCTCCTGATTCACTTCCTTCACATATGTATTCCACTGTTTTTTGTAATACTCATTTCCTTTTTCTGCTAAAATCCAAAATGCTCATTAGCAGCTTACACCTTACAAACATAGAAATTCGCTCTACCATCTCCTATTGAAATTTCAGATTTCATTAAAAAAAATCCAAATCTTCTTGCCAATTAGACCTTCCAACAGTTTTTGTTAAGGCCACTATAAATGACCTAAAGACTAGCTTTATACTCTGCTACCACTGATTCTTCAAACTTACAGTAAGATAGAATAAACTTAAGTTCTTTGTCCTAGGCAGGTGTGCAGGTGTGGTTGGTAAGGAATGATTTCAAAAGTATAACATTTACCTCCCTCGAAGATCTGTGGTTAGTTTGGGTGATCTCGGACGTTTGGGACCTACCTACTTGTTCCTTCAAAAAGAGCTTTTGTTTTTCTGAAGAGAAAGGGTGGTCCTGCTAAGTATTGATATAATTTAGATTAATTTCTATACACAATTTTTCCATTTTGTAAATTCCTAAAAAAAAAAAAAAATAATAATAATAATAATAATAATTTTTAAAGTATTCTTACTTTATATCATTTCTTTACACCCACCAAAGGTTGTTTTCACACTGGCCTTGTTCAGATCCACCCAGAGGAGTTCTGGTCATAAGTGTGGTTGAACACAACAACTGCTCTCTGGTTCACCCCTAAACAGCCTGAAGAAGGGATCTCCATACGGCTGTTGTCAATCTCTGGTGCAGTTCATTTATGGTGTGAAAGCTTCACGACCTCAGGCTGACCCAACTAGAGGGTGTACAACACATGTTTGAGCTAAAAAGGCTTCCGTAGTCCGCTGGACAGCGCATTGTTGGTTGTGAAGCTGAAAAATGGTCAACTCTGGGTCAGTAAAGTTAGTTATTGTGTGACAATGCTTTTTAGCTCTTTGCTTCAGGCCGGTTTTCATGGAAACATGACACTGCTAGTGACCAATGACGGCACTGACTGTGTGGCGACATGTGGTGCAGTTTTTGAGCTACAGTAAAAATGTGTGAACAAGAACTGAACTAACTGAAACTGTGGTCCACACTGAGGCCACACCAGGATGTGAACCAGCGAGCGGGAAAACAACCTAAGACTTGAGCACAGTAGCTACTGTACATCTCGTTTGACAGAGTGATGGCTTCACACCTTGTAAACAGTATATACAGTATTTTTTTAATGAATCAATATTTCATTGCACGCTTGTTGTTTTTCAGGAGCACACCAAGCAGGCAACATCCCTCTCTGCACTTCAGGATCCTGATTGCTTTGCTCACCTGCTGCAGTTTTATGATGGCATCTGCAAATGGGAGGAGGGAAGTCCCACACCAGTTCTTCATGTGGGCTGGGCCACATATCTTGTCCAGTCTCTTAGTCGCTTTGATGCTCAGGTAAAGGACTCATACTATCTCTGCTTTTGAACTTCAAAAGTGTCTTCATCAAATACAATTTCAGAGGCGACGTGATACAGCTCACACTTAATAATGAAATGTTTGTGCTTGCTTGCTAAAAAATGTATTTCTGGTTTGATTTTAAAGGTCCGTCAGAAGGTTTCTATCATCACCAAAGAGCCTGAGTGCCAGGATGATGATGACCAGTCAAGCGATGATCCCCGGGAGGGCCGAAGGAGAGGTCCAAGGAGAGAGTCAAAGCTGGAGGACCAGAGCTCTCCCCCTGCTCCCACCTCCCCATCTGCCCTGCCACCAGCAGCAGCTCAGCCCAAGAAGGTGGGGGAGGGAGGTGCTGGGCTCCGGTCCTCTCAGGGTCTGCAGTCCGGTGATAATGAAGGAACACCAAAGTCCCCCAGCCCAGACTCTGTCTCCTCACCCTCCTCCCAGCAGCAGGTGTCTCCCTGCCCAGCAGGCCCAGCAGGCACAGTGGTCATCTTTCAGAGTGAGAAGATGAAAGGGATGAAGGAGCTGTTGTGTGCAGCCAAGGTGAACTCCAGCGCCATAAAGCTGCAGCTCACCGCCCAATCACAGGTTCAGATGAAGAGGCAGAAGAGCACACAAGCAGGAGATTATTCCATGTCCTTCATGAAGCGCCAGCGCAAATCACTGTAGTAGTTGTGGGAGAAACTGTAGGACATACTGTGAAAAACAACTGGGACATTGACCTTGCTTCTGTTTATTAAATGTTTTATTGGTGTTTTCATCCAGATCACCTTCTCATTCTGCTTCCTAATAGTTCTGAGCAATACATGATTTGCACAGATGTTATTTGAGCATCACATATCAAATCAGAAGGAATCAACATTTCATTTTTATTTTTCCTTTAAAAATCATTTCTTTGAACTGCCTGCTTTAAGAGATTGTACGCATTCACCCATCTTTATTTTGTATTGTAATTGGCAGCCAATTGCGCACCAATGTAACTTCTCATTCACTTACAGGAAGAAGGTACAATTAACAGATGTATAAAATTCAATTTGTACCAATAATAACTTGGTCTTGACTGAAGATTTAGAAGTTATTAATTTAGGATAGTTACCATGTAACATTGTCCACTCTAGTTTATTGACAGCTTCTTTCTTGCTAGCTCTATGTTGCCTTATTTTGTTTTAGTTATTTTCTAAAGTAGATGGCCTTTAGTTTTGAGAATGCCTGAGCTCAGCCTATTTCTAATAATTTGGGAAGACCAGAATGACCATGCACTGTTGAGGCAGAGCCACATTAGGTGACCCTGCTGCATCCTACTTGCTTGATGACTTGTGGTTCTTGTTTTTGTATCTGCAAGTAATAAAGACTCGATTAAAGTGGAAGCTGATGACGTCTGATGATGTGTAATAAACCAAGCTGTAATGCCCATGTGAACAGGCTTCTATGTTATCTTGAGATGACATGTAGCCCATTTCCCATATTAGATCTAATTGCCTCTGCAGGGTAAATCACTGGTAAATAACATTCCAGGAGAAAGTATTTGAAGTAGTTGTAAGGGAAGGTCTGTTGTAAGATACCAAACCTTTGTGATGTGATTAAGTGATGAAGTTATAGTTGGACACCCAAGAAGAAATGTCCCAGTGTCAGTGGAGCTGTGTAACTAGGTTGTTATGCAGTAACCTTTGGTTTTACTGTCAAATTACAACACAAGAAATAAAAATAATGAAGCTATTAAGCATCCTTTTAATTTAACATAGCTGTGGACCTCAAATGCATCAGTGAGAAACTATTACTGGGAAGGATTGTCACCCATAAAAAGTATTAATTTCTTCAGTGAGAAATTTTAGATAAATGTCAATATTATGGAGCAATCTCATATTTGAGAATATATTGATAATTATTCTTAAATTTTCAAGCTTGGGATCTACCCCTCCCATTGCTCATGTTAGGAATCAGCTCTTTCATGGCCTTGTTCATATATTTTCATTTGTAATACAAAACTAAGGGACAGTTCAGATTTATCAACCTTTGGATATATCAGTTTTACCAGATGTAAATAATAAACTTGGCAGCTATAGAGGAGGTTGCTATTTGTATGTCCCATCCATCAACTTCCGCAGCGTTTTGAGAGGCCCAGACCTCCCTGTATAGAGTACATATATATATACAGTATATATAGATAGGCTCCAGCAGATCCCCGTGACCCTTCAAGGATGAAACGGGTATAGATAATGGATGCATGGATATATATATCCATCCATTTTCTATACCCGTTTCATCCTTGAAGGGTCACAGGGATCTGCTGGAGCCTATCCCAGCTGTCTACGGCCGAAAGGCAGGGGTACACCCTGGACAGGTCGCCAGTCCATCGCAGGGCCACACATACAGACACACAACCATTCACACTATATATATATTTATATATATATATATATATATTATATATATATATATATATATATATATATATATATATATATATCTATATATATATATATATATATATATATATATATATATATATACTGCTACAGGTATCCAATCAAATCGCACAGGCAGTACGATTTCAAAGCATGTGGGTGATCTGTGTAGTGAGCAGAAAGAAATTTGATTTGCTGTTGTTGGTGTGTGTTGCCACACCGTGAATCCAGCGTTAAACCCCTGCCCTTTTCTGACTGAGAGCTCAGATTTGGAGGTACTGGTTCTGATCCCTGCCCCTTCAGTCTCGACTGCAAACTGCTCCAGTAAGAGCTGAAGATCATGACTCGATGAAGCCAACAGGACCACATCATTCACAACAAGCAGAGAGGCAGTCCTGACACCACCAAACTGGACCTCTTCCAGTTGCCTAGAAATTCTGTTCATAAAAGTTATGAACAGAATCAGGACACCTCAAGGAACGTGGTCAAACACGCCATCTCCAAGTCCACAAAGCACATGTTCATTGCTTGGGCAAACTCCCTTGCTCTCTCCAGGACCCTAGTGAGGGTCTAGAGCTGGTCCAGTGTTCCAGGACCAGGGGGGAACCCACATTGTTCCTCCAGGACCCTAGTGAGGATCTAGAGCTGGTCCAGTGTTCCACGACTGTAGATCAGTCTCTGTGTTAGTGTTGATGTTTATTGAGCCATTGCAAACACAGTACTGAGGGACAGGCAGTTATACAGGTTACCGGGTCTGCGAGTAAAAAAACTACAATGCTACATGCCAGCTACTTGTATGTTGTCTCGTTGCTTCCTTATCGTGTTGGATAATAATCCAGGCTGTGAGTACTAACCCTGCGTCATTTTTGGAACACGAAACATGGTGTCAGAAGCAGTGGATTTCGGAACTTTCACGCGCATTTTTTTGGCTAAAACTTTACTATTTTTTCCAGCAAGGACAACGGAGCCACCTAGCCGACGGGGCTAATCAGCGAACATGACAGACAGGTTTCAGCGGCCCGACCCTCTTGTCTTTGATGGCAAGATCAGTGAAAACTGGAGGCTCTTCGAGCAAGAATACAACATTTTCGTCGCGGCGGCACACTCTGACAAGCCAGCCCACACCCGTGCATACATCCTGCTTAACTTGGCAGGACCAGAGGCCATTGAACGCGAACGGTCTTTTGTGTTTGCAGCGGAAATGAGAGCACCCGGCGAGGGAGGGCAAGTCCTCGTTCCCACTGAATCCAAGGAGGATCCTGAATGCCTGAAAAGAAAGTTTCGTGAGTTGTGCAACCCACGGTCCAATGTCACAATGGAAAGACACAAGTTTAACACACGTAATCAGAGGGCTGGTGAGACCATTGAATCATATGTCAGTGACTTGAGAATTAAAGCAAAAAGCTGCAACTTTGGAGATCTATGTTGTGATGAGACATAGCTTTTATTTTTGTTTATAAGGTCCCAGTGAATACTATTGGTATACGTCACACGCACTGCACGTCAGTTAAGTTATGTCAGGAATTCAGCCGACAGAATATTTTTGTAGTGTGTTCAGAGCCTTCATTAAAGAGCCATCAAAATATACTTCTTGTCCGTCCATTTCATGACATGGTGTCAGAAGTGATCGCGTGAAACGCTTATGAAGAGAGAAAGAGAAAGCGGCAGCACGTTGTGGAAAAAAGTTAAGAAAAGCGACGAAAGGGGAGACGGTGAGAACAACGAGGGAAAATGCCGAAGTTCCACACACCCGAAGCTTTCGATTTCACGCAGCCTTCTACATGGTCACTGTGGAAGCAACGTTTTACACGCTTTCGGATTGCAACAAAACTGGACAAAGAGGACCAGGATGTGCAAGTAAATTCACTTCTGTATGCAATGGGCAAGGACGCCGAGCCGGTGTTTAGCACTTTCACTTTCACTGAGCAGCAGGAAGCGGATTACTTTGACACATTAATGGCGAAGTTCGACGAACATTTGGTGCCCAAACGTAATGTAATACACGAACGTGCCTGTTTTCACCGACGTTCCCAACAGAGTGGGGAAAGTGTTGAGGCTTTTACACACAAACAATTCAGAAAGTTTAAAAAGGGCTCTGCTGGGAAGTCGAAAGGCGAAAACAAAGATAGAGCAATGGAGAGAAAGTGCACGCGGTGCAACGGGGAGCACGAGATAGGGGCGTGTCCTGCTCATGGGAAAAGGTGCCGAAAATGCAATAAGACAGGACATTTTGAGATCGTGTGCAAAACAAAGACTGTAAAAGAAATAACTGCACAAAACAAAAATGAGGAAACAATGGGTGCTTTCTTCTTAGGATCAGTTTGTAATGACAACAGTGCAGATGAAAGATGGCACATTTATCTTCCAATCTGTGGCAAAACACTTAGCTTCAAAATTGACACTGGGGCAGATATAACAGTTATGTCACACAGCTCATATCTCAGTCTGCCTATGCGACCAGCCCAGCAGCAGACGTGCGCAGTCCTGGAGGCAAGCTCCAGTGCATGGGAAAGTTCCTGGCTACCACTGAACGAAAGGGGCAAAAATATAGTTTTTGGATATTCGTAGTCAGTGGTGCGTGCACCAACAATCTGCTAAGCCATGCAGTAGCATGTAAGATGGGACTGGTGCTGAGAGTGGAGGAGCTGGAGTGTGACAGTGTGTTTGGTGACATTGGACGTTTAAATTGCAAACCAGTCAAAATTGAGCTCAGAGAAAACGCTGAGCCCTACACTGTCACATAGTGATGGGCATTCCGGCTCTTTGTGGAGAGCCGGCTCTTTTGGCTCGGCTCACTAAAAAGAGCCGGCTCTTTCGGCTCCCAAGTGGCTCCTCAGATTTTTTGTTAATTAAATTAATTTATTACCAAATTATGTGTAAAATGAATAACTAATCTTAAAAAAACATAAAATATTACATATGTATTGTATTTATATGTCTTTATTAATAAACTTAACATATACATGAATAAATTCTAAATAAAAAAAAAAGACCCATTTTAATTTGTGAAAAAACAAAATCAACTAAACATCACTCAACAAAATATAAATTAAAATGTGCAACTATTTACCGTGCAAAACCTTCAGAGTCCCTTTCTGGTCTTTTCTCCAACTCTGTTAATTGCACTGTTGGATGATTAGTTTGAATATGACTGTGCAGGTTGTTTGTGGAGTCTGCTCCATATGAAATTTGTATTTTACAAAGTGTACACTTTGCCTTAACGGAGTCTAACACTTTAAAATGTGTCCATATTTTACTCCTTTTCCTGTTGTCACTCATCTTTGGTGAACTGGTCAAATCCTCTTGCGCTCCTCTCGCTCTCGTCTCTCTGCCTCCTGTGTGTGTCTGTAACCCCCCCCAGCAGAGTGTTGTTGACTCTGCTCCCCGCCTCCCTCCTGCTCAGTGTAGTCGCACAGACGTTGCCACAGCCACACATGTTGACCAATGCGGCTTTAAAAGACAATATAAAATAATAATTAAAAAAAAAAAATCGCTCTGGCTCACGAGCCGGCTCCCGTCGATCGCGAGCCGGCTCCCGTCGTTCACTTCAAAGAGCCGGCTCTTTTCCGGCTCTCGTTCGCAACCGACCCATCACTACTGTCACAACCCCACGGCGTGTCCCCTTCCCGCTGCTCACAAAGGTGGAACAGGAGCTAGCATGCATGCAGTCCTTGGGCATCATCGAGGAGGTGAGAGAGGCCACGGACTGGTGTGCGCCGATGGTTCCAGTGGTGAAGAAGAATGGCAAAGTCCGTATCTGCGTAGACCTGAAGCGACTAAATGAGGCAGTACGGAGAGAGAGGTTGATCTTGCCTACGTTGGAAGATGTGGCGCCAACGTTGTCAGGGGCCGCTGTCTTCTTGACCCTTAATGCGTCCAGCGGGTTTTGGCAGCTTCCCCTGGATCCAGCTAGCCAGAGACTGACGACCTTCATTACTTCTATAGGGAGATTCTGTTTTAAAAAACTGCCCTTCGGAATCCCCTCTGCTCCTGAAATTTTTTCAGAGGGAAATGAGCACCCTGCTACGTGAACACAAAGGCACAGTAGTGGTGATGGACGATATATTAGTGTCAGGAAAGAGATGTGATGAGACATAGCTTTTATTTTTTTTATAAGGTCCCAGTCAATACTATTGGTATACGTCACACGCACTGCAGTCAGTTATGTCAGGAATTCAGCCGACAGAATATTTTTGTATTGTGCTCAGAGCCTTCATTAAAGAGCCATCAAAATATACTTCTTGTCCGTCCATTTCGTGACATATGTGAAGAGCTGGTTCGGGACAGATTTGTCTGCGGCATAAATAGTAATAATCTGAGGAAAGTGCTTTTACGTGATGGTGACTTGACGCTAGCCAAAGCAGTCTCTATTTGCCAAATACATGAGCTGACAGAAGAGCACAAAAAGATACTAGCTTCACAGCAGCACTATGCCACAAATGTTGATGCAGTCTGTTAAGGTTTTGATCTGGAGTGCGCAGTCCTCTGGTGCGTATGGAGGATAAGCAGAATATACTCGGATCTTCTTTTAGCCTCTCGGCATATTTATTCAGCAATAAAGTGCAAACTGGTGTGGATGAACATGCTGCCGTCCAATCACTCGAAGCTAACACAGAACAACAACAACTGGCGTTCTCTGGGAGCGTGGTGACGTCATGTCTCGTACGTAGTCGTTTAGTCGTTTACAATAGCAGTGCAGTACATCAGTCTACCGTAATACAGTGAGTAAGGGCGCCATTAAATTACAACACTTAACACCCCCACTCGCTCTTAGCTCTCTGGGTTATCTGAAAATAAACACAAAACATAGTAACATTGTTTCCCTTTAACCATGTAAATAAAAACACTCTGCACATCTAAGTGCCAAACAGACCCTGAGCAAACTTCTTTAGTTTTAGCTTGGTGGCTGGCTTTGTCATCACATCAGCAATCATTTGTTCAGTAGGACAGTACTCCAAAGTTACCTTTCCACTGTTTACAGTTTCTCTTATGAAATGGTACTTAATGTCAATGTGCTTGCACCTTTGCCTGTTCACTGGGTTTTTGGCTAATGCCAAAGTACCCTGATTGTCTTCATACACCTTTGTTTGTGCATATTGGTATTTGTCCATACCCTTGAGTAGTTGCTCTAAGTACATACATTCCTGTATCGCTGATGCTAAGGATATGTATTCTGCCTCGCAAGTAGACAACGCTACTGTTGGTTGTTTCTTGTCTTCCATGAGATCAGAGAACTTCCCTTACTTAGACTGGCACAATATCCTGATGTACTACGCCTGTCTGTTGCATCTGATGCCCAGTCAGCATCACTATACACTTTGAGGCCTAGTTTCTCTGTGTCACTCCTTTTGAAGCATAACTCCCGTTCTGCTGTACCTTTAAGGTATCTGAGGACATGTTTAACTGTGTTCCAGTTTTCTTCTGAAGGTTCAGCAAAGTGCTGAGATAGTTTACTGACCCCAAAAGTGATATCTGGTCTAGTGCATGTGGACAAGTAAATTAAACTTCCTACTGCCTCTCTATACTTTCCTGGCTCTTTCATCTTTTCGGCATCTTCTGTGTACTCTAGTTTTGACTCGCATAGAGTCTCTCTGGACCTGCAATCCTCCATTCCAAACCTCTCCAATATTTTGGTCACATATTTCTTCTGTGACATTTTAACTTGACCATCTGTTTGGTCGAAATCTATCCCCAGAAAATGCTTAAATTTTCCCAGGTCTTTCATCTTAAACCTTTTAGTGAGCATCACCTTTACACTGTTGAGTACACCCTTGTTGTTAGCTGCAATGATAATATCGTCAACCCATACAAGTAATATCACCTTTTCTTTGTGTCTTTCTTTTGTATACACACAGTGATCTGCAGGATTCTGTGTAAAACCATTCTCAGTCAGATATGTATGTAACATGGCCAGGGGCGCCGCTAGGGATTTTGGGCCCCATGAAAAGAATCTTTACCGGGCCCCCCAACACAGCGGCGAAATTTGTTGATGCTATTTTTGATCATCATTAGGGGCATCTCTGGGCCCCCCTCAATCATGGGCCCCTATAATCCGTATCCTTTACCCCCCCTTTTCGGCGCCCCAGAACATGGCATTCCAATTTCTGCCTGACTGCTTTAGGCCATAGAGACTTTTGCAACTTGTATACAAGCTTTTCACCTGTTTCTGACCTTTTCTCATAGCCTTCTGGTTGCTCTAAATAGAGCTCACACTCAATCGGCGCATGCAAATAGGCCATTTTAACATCCATCTGGTGCAGGAATAAATCTTCCTGCGCTGCCTTTTGCATGATCACTCTCACACTTGTCATGTCAGCTGTGTGTGAGAATGTCTCCTCATAGTCGATTCCTGGTTTCTGACTGTAGCCTTTTGCCACAAATCTTGCTTTGTATTTATCTGATCCATCTATGTCACTCTTTAGTGCGTAGACCCATTTGCCCCCCACTGCCTGCTTGCCTGGTGGCAACGGGGTGAGGCTGAAGGTCTCGTTTTCCTCCAGTGATTGCATCTCCTCATTCATGGCATCCCTCCACTGCCTTGACTTGGTTGATGCTATGGCGTTCTGGTAAGTTTGGGGAATGTCACATACTGCTCTGTAACAAGAGTCCACACATGTTAGCAGTTTGTCCACTGTATCCTCAGTTTCAAACTCCTGTAGGTAAGCTGGCTTCTTTCTGATTCTCTGTGGGTTCCTTCTGTTTACAGTCTCCGTGATTCTAACCGGCTGTGTGTTTTCAGCCTGTTCAGTTAAAGTCCCAGAAACACCACTCTGCATTTCCTGACCTGGTGCATTTTGCATTTTGTCATCAACATTTTCTTCATCGTTGTGAACCCCATCATCATATTCTATGTATGACTCAGATGTTTGTGTTCCTTTTTCATTGAATGTTTTGGTTGTGAACTTTACCAACCTGTGTTTTTGGACCCTCTCTGTGTCTGGATAGTACACTAGGTAAGCTGGGCTGTTTTTATCGTAACCAACAAAAATACCTTGCTCACACCTAGAGTCTAACTTCCCTTTCTCTTGCTTGTAAGTGAAACACATTGATCCAAATCTCTGTAGTTTGGATATGTTTGGTACCTTGCCTGTGAATAACTCGTATGGCGTTTTCTTTGTACGCCTGCTGTAGCACCTGTTCCTCGTATAGGCTGCTGTCTGTACAGCATAGTTCCATAGATTATTTGGTAACTTACTGTCTAACAGTAAGCATCTGCCCATGTTGTAGAGGGTTCGCCAACCTCTCTCTGCTGTGCCATTTTGGTGTGGTGAATAGGGTGCAGACGTCTCATGTCTAATCCTATTCTTGGTTAACAGTGCCTGGAAGTCTCGGCCTGTAAACTCAGTGCCGTTATCTGAGCGAATACACTTGACCTCTACATAAGGTGTTATGTCTGCTAAAAAACTTGCGGTAGCCAGCACAACGTCACTTTTTGACTTTAGAAAATACACAAACATGGTACCTGAGTAGTCATCTGTAAAAGACTGTGCATATTTGTGCCCTTCTATGCTCATTGTTGGCATGGGACTGGCTAAATCAGTGTGAACCAATTCTAAGGGTTCCTTAGCCCTTGTGTCTGGCTCCCTGTTTCTCGTCTGAGTGAATTTTCCCTGCGTACACATTTCACATAATTGATTTGGCTTGACTGTACTTCCTTTTATCTCCATGCCTTTCACTACACCTTGTAACTTTTGCAAATCTTCATAATTACAATGGCCCAAAATCTCATGCCAAGTTTGCATGTGATGACATTGTTTACATTGATCAACATTTGACTGTACAGTTGGTAAGTAATACAAATTTCCACTCTCATGGATGTCAAACCTGCTACCATCCTTGGTAACCATGTGACTGTCTCCTTTCTTGAAGGTGATTGTCGCGCCTCCATTTGTTGCTCTTGCCACTGAAAAGATGTCATGTGGGTATGAAGGCATGTACAGTGCATCCCGTAGCTGTGCTCTGTGTTGTCGTCCAGCGCTGTCTAGTAGGTTTATTATCGCTGTTCCCTTCCGCTGCGCCATTCCACTGCATTTGGTGCCGTCGGCCAACTCCACTGAATGGGTCTCTGGCTGGAAGGTATCATCAAAGCTTTTAAATTTTCCTATGTTGTTCACAATGTGGGATGTTGCTCCTCTGTCAACCATGATGCCTTTCATTTTAACATTGTCTGATGGTCTCTCATTCTTTGAGTGTTTGGCCTTGAAGAGATGATCTTGGTTGTCCTCTTCTTCCTCTACGACCTTTCTGGCACCGTCTTGTCCTCCCTTTTTCTTGCACAGGGATTCTTGATGTGTATTATTTTTGCAGTAAGTGCACCACACTTTTCTGTAGCACTTTCTTGCTTTGTGACCTTTTAGTCCACACTTGTAGCATGTCACACTGGCATCTTCATCTTTTCTGTTGCCAGCATGTGTCTTAGTGGGAGCTCTGCCTTGTCTCACATGTGTTTTCATCACATTATCTGTAGACTCTGCCTTATTCATTTTCTCTGCTTCTTCAAAGACTCGCAGTCTTCTTTTAAAGTCTCCTAATGTAACATTATCTTCATTTTGTGTTACATGAACAGCTAAAGGTTTGAAAGATTCTGGGAGCCCACCTAGTATCATGGCAACAGTTAGTCCATCGCTCATGGCTTCGCCTGCATCTCTCAGAGCCATAATGATGTTCTCTGCCCTTATAAGGTTTCTTTTAAACTCTCGTTGTCTGCCATGTGTAGCTTGGTCAGCGATGTGTACAGGTTTATTATCCTTGGCTTACTTTTTCCAGAATAATGTTCTTTCAGTATTTTCAGGGCTTTTCTGCCATCATCAGCTGCTTCATGCCTTATCAATGATAGGCTTTTATCATCTATCAGTCTGATTAACTCAGCATAGCAGTCTGCATTTTTCTTTGTATCTTCAGCTTGCTGTTCATCATCGTCACTTGGCTCATTTAGAATAGTGTCTTTCAGCTTTAGAATATGTAAGTGGCCAAGAAATCTTATTTCCCAGAGGTCATACTTATCTTCAGATCTGTCGAAGAGAAGCTGAGGTGGTAGCGCTCCTATTGCTCTGCTTGTCATTCTGTCCTTTAATGTGGATTTTGTTTTTGCTAAATTAGCTTGTTAGCTTCACCGACTTTCGCGTTATACATCGCGCAAAACTTCTTCCGAGATTTTATTGTGCACTTATCTCCAAACTGGTTGACTCACAAGTCCATGGTAGCGCCGTGTAATACTTCAGGTTATACTTCATGTTGTCTTGTGTCCAACTCTGCCTGGGCCCATAACCTGTTAAGGTTTTGATCGTTTACAATAGCAGTGCAGTACATCAGTCTACCGTAATACAGTGAGTAAGGGCACCATCAAATTACAACACTTAACACAGTCCAGCCTAAATTTATGAGACTAAAAAAGTATAATAGAGGCAAAGTGGACAATCATTTAGAAAAATATGTCAAACAGAGCATTGCTAACTGCAACAACTGTGGAGGCAGTCATGCAGCCAAGAGAGACAAATGCCCAGCTTTTGTCATCAGTGCAACGCCTGCAAGAAATGGAATCACTTTAAAAGATGTTGCAGATCTGTACAACAGGGCCACAACAAGCTAAAATGCTTATTTGGAGTTTTTGTCTGAGTTCTCTGATTTTTTAGCTGGTTTAGTGCTCAGCTCAGACAAAGTCATCATAGTGGGTGACTTTAACATCCACATGGATGTTGACAGTGACAGCTTTAAATTAGCCTTTACATCTCTTTTAGAGTCATTTGGCGTCTCACAAAAAGTGAAAGAACCGACTCACTGCTTTAATCATATCCTGGATCTGGTTCTCACCTATGGTATAGATACTCATCACTTGTTAGTGTCGCCGCTGAATTCTCTTCTCTCGGACCACTTTTTAGTTACATTCGAGTTCAGCATTTGTGGCATTAAAACAGGAAATGAAACGTGTCATTACAGCAGATGTCTTTCTGAAGATGCTGTGAATAATTTTAAGGAGGTCATTCTCTCTCATCTCCCTATGGTGGAATATGATAGAATAGCTGAGGGCAACGACCTGAATATTACTCCGGCAGACTTTGATCACCTTGTTAACAATACTGCCGATATGTTACATTCCGCCTTGGATGCGGTCGCTCCTCTGAGGAAGAGGGTTTCTTATCTTAGGAGCTCAGCTCCCTGGTATAATTCACATATTCGCATGCTGAAGCAGAATGCACGTAAAATGGAAAGGAGGTGGTACTCCTGTAAATCTGCGGACTCCCATCGTGCCTGGAGAGATAGTTTAATAGTCTACAAAAGAGCCCTACGCAGAGCTAGAACATCTTATTATTCTTCGCTAATAGAAGAGAACAAACATAACCCACGTTTTCTGTTCAGCACTGTAGCCAGGCTGACAAAGAGTCACAACTCTGTTGGTCCATGCATTCCTGCTACTCTCAGTAGTGAAGACTTTATGAGCTTTTTCAATGGGAAAATAATCAAAATTAGAGATGAGATCGGCCAGGCCCAACTGTCGGCGGCTGTGGACATCCCTGCAGTTTCGTTGATCTCTTCCGTTTCTGATTTGACTCTGGACTGTTTTTCTCCTGTGGGCCTCTCTGAGTTGACCTCAACTATCAGTAAAGCTAAACCATCTACATGTCTGTTGGATCCCATCCCAACTCGACTGTTCAAGGATATTATATCCTCTATTGGTATATCAGTTTTGGATCAGATTAACCTATCTCTACAATTAGGATATGTGCCACAGGTTTTTAAAGTTGCAGTCATTAAACCTTTGCTCAAGAAACCATCCCTTGACCCGGACATCTTGGCAAACTATAGACCAATATCCAACCTTCCATTTATCTCTAAAATTCTGGAAAAAATAGTTGCTAGCCAGTTAGGAGAACACCTGCATAGAAATGATCTATTTGAGGTCTTTCAGTCAGGGTTTAGAACTCATCATAGCACAGAAACTGCACTGATTAGAGTCTCCAACGACCTCCTCATGGCCTCAGACAATGGATTAGTTTCTGTCCTTGTTCTGCTGGACCTCAGTGCTGCTTTTGATACTGTTGATCACGGCCTTTTGCTGTACAGATTAGAGCACACTGTTGGAATTAAAGGGACAGCATTAGGCTGGTTTAAGTCATACCTATCTGACAGGTTCCAGTTCGTCCATGTTAATGACGTTTCTTCTACACAGACTAGGGTCTGCTATGGCGTCCCACAGGGTTCAGTTCTGGGACCAATCCTTTTCACTTTATACATGCTGCCCTTGGGAAAAATTATCCAGAGCCATGGCATAAACTTTCATTGCTACGCTGATGATACGCAGCTGTACTTATCTATGAAACCAGAGGAAACAAAACCTTTGGCTAAACTTCAAGGGTGTCTTAATGATATTAAGTCCTGGATGTCCTCTAACTTTTTGCTTCTAAACTCGGATAAAACAGAGGTTATTGTCTTTGGTCCCAAACACCTGAGAAATGGATTGACTGGATTTACGCTGGCTTCCAGCACAGTTGCGAAAAACCTTGGAGTTATTTTTGATCAGGATATGTCATTTAAGCAGCATATTAATCAGGTTTGCAAGACTGCCTTTTTTCATCTCCGAAATATTGCCAAAATTAGGAGCATCCTCTTCCAGGGTGATGCCGAAAAATTAATCCACGCGTTTGTTAGCTCTAGACTGGATTACTGTAATGCGCTGTTAGCAGGATGTCCGAAAAGCTCGCTAAATAGCCTTCAATTGATCCAGAACGCAGCAGCGAGGGTGCTGACAGGAATCCGCAAGCGAGATCACATCTCTCCCGTGTTAGCCTCCCTCCATTGGCTTCCCGTGAAATTTAGAATTGAGTTTAAAAAATTCTGCTTCTCGCATATAAGGCCCTTAATGGCCTAGCTCCGCGCTATTTACAAGACTTGATAGCTCGTTATGCTCCTAATAGAGCTCTCCGCTCTCAGAGTGCAGGATTACTCGTCGTTCCTAGAATATCTAAAAGTAGGTTTGGAGGACGGGCCTTCTGCTACCAGGCACCTTTTTTATGGAACCAGCTACCAGTTTGGGTTAAGGAGGCTGATACTATCTCCATCTTTAAAACTAAGTTGAAAACATTTCTGTTCAGTAAAGCCTACAATTAGTCTTAACTATAGTGTGTAGGGGCTAATAGTTATAACTATAGTTGTAGTAGTAAGACTAGAGTAGCTCGTCTTAATCACAGCTTCGTCATAGTTATGCTGCTATAGGCCTACGCTACAGGGAGACACCAGCATGATTTGCTGAGTGAGTGGTGTCTCCACTGCTCTTCTCCTTTTTCTTCCCTTTCTTCCTCCCTTCCTCCTCCTCCAGCTCATTTATAATTATTGGGAGCACCCTGCTACTGAAACTGTGCTCCATTTTCTTTGCTTTCCTGTGTTTGTTGTGCTGTTTCTGCCCCCTTTTCTCTTTGTGTATTTGCAGGCCAGAGTTTCCTGGGTTTCATGCTGACTTGCAGTTCCATCCACTGTCCATCCCGGGGTTCTCCTCCACTTGTGTTTGGGTACCGACTGGCGTGGTGATCGGCGACCTGGTCCTCTGGCCATCTCATCCCAGTGCTGCTGCCTCCATCTGTTTATGTTTATATATTGCATCCTTTTGCTTGAAATCCTACCCTTCTCTTTTCTTAAACCCAAACCCCTTCCTCCTTCCCCCTCCTCCCCCTTCTCTCACACACCTCACCTACACCCCACCCGCACATTACTGATACTCAAGAGCCTATCATGGCTCATTACGCTGACCACACGCCCAAGGGCCCTCTATAGCTCGCTTGCATTCACCCTACAACAATTCCACTACTTCTTTATTATTATTTTTACTTTTTCTGTGCTCTCCTCTCTCTGTCCTACATCCTCTTTCTGTCCTCCATCTTCTCTCTGTCCTACATCCTCTCTCCGTCCTGTCTCCCCTCTTTTTCTTTCTCTACCCGGCTGGCCTTCGGCAGGAAGGTCCCCCCATATGAGCCAGGTCCTGCTCAAGGTTTCTTCCTCTTAAAGTGGAGTTTTTCCTTGCCACTGTTTGGTATAAAGGTTTTTTTTTTTTTCTCCCTACGTGGGAGTTTTTTACCTGCCATTATCATTGATTGGATTTAATTATATAATCTTAGTTGATGATATTTGCTCGGGGGTCATGCTCTGGGTCTCTGTAAAGCGCCTAGAGACAATTGTCATTGTAACAGACGCTATATAAATAAAATTGAATTGAATTAAAATCCAGGAGAGCTGTTCACCAGATTGAACCTGACCTAGAAGCTTGTAATATTGCTGACGATACATTCTACGTTGATGGCCTAACACTGCAAAAGACTGTTGATTCAACTGCTGTACACGTAATTGAAAAAGATGAAGCTTTTGTTACTGTACATGTAAATCAAAGTCCAGTTGAGTTGAAGGTTGATACTGGTGCCAAGTGCAATGTCCTGTCAATACGGACATTTGAACAGATAAAGACAAATGAACAATTCGAAGTACAGATGAAACCCACAAACCTTGTTGCATACGGAGGTAGCAAAATTAAAACTGTTGGTCGTGTTCAGCTGCAGTGTCACCTAGAGGGACAAACGCACACATTGCCATTCTTCATTGTTCATGAGGATGTCTTGCCACTGCTTGGTCTGTGTGCGTGCAGAGAGTTGGGACTTGTCTCGTTCAGCAAAGATGTTCATCAGCTAAGTCCTACTGATGATGATCTGTCGCAACAAATTCACACTGAATACAGCAACCTTTTTTCAGATGAGCTTGGGAAACTACCTGTGACTTACTTCATGACACTCGATCCTGAGGTGAGACCTGTTGTTCGTCCTGCACATCACATTCCTGTGGCTATGAAAGACAGTGTCAAAGCTGAATTGAACAGAATGCAGGAATTAGGTGTCATCACACCAGTATCTGAGCCAACTGACTGGGTCATCAATGGTAGCTACGAACAAAAAGGACAAGCAAGAAATCAGAATATGCATAAATCCAAGAGACCTCAACACTGCTCTAAAAAGACCACATCACCCCATGTGTACTGTAGAGATAGTGGCTGTACACATGTCAAATGCAACCGTATTTTCAGTTCTAGATGCAAAAAATTCATTTTGGCAGATTCCTCTTGATCCTCAATGTTGACCACCTTCAGCACCAGTTTTGGTCATTACAGATTTCTGCGGATGCCCTTCGGACTCAACTCAGCCAGTGAGGTCTTCCAGCGCTCCATGGAGCAGATTTTTGCTGGATATCCCTGTGAAGTCATCATTGATGACATACTCATTGGCGGTAAGACTATGGCAGAACACGATGATAACTTGAGAAAAGTGCTCAACCGTGCCAGAGAGGTGAACTTAAGACTCAATCCTCTCAAGTGCAGGTTCCGACTGAACCAGGTCAGCCATGTTGGTCATGTTTTCTCCAGTGAGGGCCTCAAGGCAGACCCCTCAAAAACAAAAGCAATCAGTGAAATGCCAACACCAACAGATGTTCCGGCTTTGCAACGATTTCTTGGGATGATTAACTACCTTTGAAAGTTCATTCCCAACTTCAGTGAGCTTACGGCTCCACTACGACAACTGACACACAAGGACACAGCATGGACATGGCATGAGCAGCAGCAAAATGCTTTTGAACAGCTGAAGACACTCATGTCTAGTCCACCAGTTCTGTTGTACTATGATGTCAGTAAACCAGTGACACTCACATGCGATGCTTCACAGTATGGACTGGGTGCTGCGAGTTTGCAGGGAGGAAAACATGTAGCCTACGCATCACGCACAATAACTGACACGGAAACTAGATATGCACAGATCGAGAAGGAGTTGCTAGCGGTGGTTTTTGCATGCTCAAAATTCTATGACTATATCTACGGCAAGCCTGTGACTGTAGAAACGGACCACCAACCCCTGGTCACCATACTAAAGAAGCCCATACATGCAGCTCCAGCAAGACTTCAAAGGATGATGCTCAGATTGCAGAAGTATGACCTCACACTTGTGTATAAAAGTGGCAAACTCATGTATGTGGCAGACACACTGTCTAGAGCTCCCAGACGTTCAACTGCTCAGGAAGCTGAAGAGGAGGACAGCTTTGATGTGATGACGGTCACCCACATCTCTTCTTCCCGGCTGTTGGAGCTTAAAGAGCACACAGCAACTGACACAACTCTGTAGACTCTCAGTTCCCTCATCAGACATGGTTGGCCTAGCAGACCATCCAGCCTTCCTCATGATATTCATTCCTATTATCCTTTCAGAGATGAACTGACTGTTGAAAATGGTGTGATCATGAAAGGTCATAAGGCTGTCATTCCAAAGTCTTTACAAAAAGACTACACTAGCATTGTGCACAGAGGACATCCTGGTGTAGAAGCAACTAAACGGAGAGCGAGGGGGATTGTTTTCTGGCTTAAAATGACAGATGATATTGATAAAGAAACACGGTCATGCTCAGTGTGTAACAGCACAAAACCTCATCAGCAGAAAGAACCACTCCAGCTACACCCGGTGCCGGATCTTTCCTGGTCCATTGTAGCAACAGACATCTTTGAGTGGCATAATCAGCTCTACCTAGTTTTGGTAGACTCATATTGAGGCTGGTATGAGGTTGATCTGCTCCGCGATGCTACATCAGCAACAGTCATCACCAAACTCAAAAGACATTTTACAGTTCATCGGGCACCACACACACTCATATCTGACAATGGTATACAGTTCACAAGTCAGCGCTTCAAGGACTTTGCAACACATTGGGATTTCACTCACATCACGAGCAGCCCAGAGTCTCCTCAATCTAATGGTTTAGCTGAGAGGGCTGTTCGCAGTGCAAAACAACTCATGGAAAAGTGTCATAGAGATGGAGGCGATGTCTTTCTCAATCTGTTAAATCTCAGAAATATACCACGTGACACAAAACTTGGATCCCCTGCACAAAGATTAATGTCAAGGCAAACACACACCACTTTGCCAGTCTCAAAAGAGCTGCTTGAACCGGAGGTGCACAAGCCACTGGGGGTAAAGGCTCAGCTTCTTAACAAAAGACTGACACAGAAGTTGTACTATGACAGATCAAGCTGACCTCTTCAACCATTAATGGAAGGACAAGTTGTAAGAATGCAGACCCCTCAAGGACACAATCGAACAGGCATGGTAAAAGAGATCTGCAAGGAACCCAGATCCTATCTCATTCAGTCAGAAGGAAAGCTGTACAGGAGAAACAGCCTGCTCCAGCACAGCACGATCCAGATGGCAGTGAATGTCAAGACAGAGGCCATAGATTGAACAATCAGCACACTCCAACTAAAGTGTCACACAACACTCTGGACACTGGACAGTCTCATATGAAAAAACCTAACATTATTGGAAGTCCATACATAACACGCTATGGTCGTGTCTGCAAGCCAAATCCTAGGTATTAAGACTGAGTCACTTGGTCAGCTCAAAATTTTGAAGGTTATGTTATGTTAATTGATTTTCTGATCTGCTAAGGGCTAACATTGAGGTCTTTGAGTTTCGTTTCAGGTATCCTTACATATTAATGACCTCATTTTGTGTTAAAGACAACTATTTTCATGTTATTCATAAAAGAGGAAATGTTTTTTTTGTATTTGATAATCCTCACTGTGGTTATTGAACAGTTGTTTACTATATGTTATTTTAAAGGCCTGTTCATTATATACTGTTCAGCAAGTATTGACAAATGACAACACGGTTTTGTATGGTATGAGCAAGAGCTAAGAAAGGGGGATGTAGATCAGTCTCTGTGTTAGTGTTGATGTTTATTGAGCAATTGCAGACACGGTACTGAGGGACAGGCAGTTATAGAGGTTTTTTCTGCGAGTAAAAAAACTACAGTGCTACATGCCAGCTACTTGTATGTTGTCTCGTTGCTTCCTTATCGTGTTGGATAATAAACCAGGCTGTGAGCACTAAGCCTGCGTCATTTTTGGAACATGAAACAACGACCAGGAGGGAACTCACATTGTTCCTCCAGGACCCGAGTGAGGGTCTAGAGCCGGTCCAGTGTTCAACGACCAGGACAGAACCCTTTTCCTTTTTGACTCCTTTTCCTGCTCTCCCATTGTCCTATATTTTCTGCTCACCCTGTTATTTTAAAATTCAGGATCTATTTACCTGTGAGGGTGGTAATACTATGCAGTGGTGTAGCATTCAATTCAGCCGGTAATTAAGGCACAAAAAACTGACGCAGGTGCACAGGGATTTATTACAGATGTTCACGAGAGCCAGATCAGAACAGAATGCCAAATCACACAGGGCAGACAGTAACTTAAGAAAACAGTTGCATCAATATCTGAAGGCTAAGTGGTAAACAGCACAACCTTGATCTTATTTAGACACACGTCAAACTGCAGACAAGTTTACGCCTAATATCATAACAACACAGTGGCCTCGTCTGAGACGAGGTTAATCACGGTTAACAAATGTCATCCAGCCCTGTCAGCGATTTTACTCCAGGGTTTAAGAGGTCAGGAAGGCCTCAGAAAGCCTGAAATAAATTTTTAATATCACAATCCCTGCTTTTTTTTTTTAACACCTCATTTTCTTTGGATATATATGAAAGCTTATCTGGGCACAGCAGTAGAGCACGCGGTTCCCAGCCCAAAGGGCGCAGCCCACAATTGCGAGCTAAACAGGGAATAATGGTGCGCAGTCTACTCTATAGGAAGTGCCCCCTCTAGCGGCCAAACACCCGTCCCCAGCTATGTAACGAGTTTGCAGCTCAGATTGGAATCTTGTTGATTGGTTAAAATGATTGGACTGATTAAATTTAGAAGTTGAATTTTGGATTTGGTATAATTTAGATTGTCAGATTCCCGGAAATAAGGGGAATGGCAAGACCCCTAGAGACTATCTAGGCCAAAAACCCAGTGGGAAAAAAGGCCACACTCTACCTAAAGCACAGAAACATTCAATTCTCAGAAGCACCCGCAGGTGCACTACCCCAGTTGATATCGGGGAAGGGGTCAGGTCTCTGATCCCGCAAAAAAGATGTCGTCATTGCTTTTAGCATCATGTGGCGTACACATGGAATCACACATGTAAATAAAAGGAAAAACACAACCAAAATAATCAAGATTGGAGTAAACATCTTTAAAATTACCCAGTACCATGAGCCTGAGGTCAGCCACGTCCACGGATCAAACCCCCCGGACTCCGCTGAGTCCCTTTGGCGCTGCATCTGCAGCAACCCATTCAGGTGTGAGATGACATGAGTCATGTTATCAGTAATATCAGGCACAAACGTGCAGCAACTTTCACTTACGACATGGCAGACACCGCCGTGGGCAGCCAGCATCAAATCTAGGACCATGCGGTCCTGTAACTCCACGTTACGCAAGGCTTGGACCTCCGTTGTGACCTCAGTAAACCCCTCGGCGGATTCAGCAGTGAGATTTTCCAGATCAATCGCCAGATCATCAATCTGATGGGCCAAGTTTACAGTTCCCCACCAAGGAAGCAAACCCCCCACCAATTTCGCCCCTACTGAAACACGATTACTATGAGCCGGAGCCTCACGCTTTGAAATAGAGCGGGTAGAGTAATAATGAGGGTAATTAGCATGATGATGAGTCAGCGAATCATAAATACCCACATGTGGAAGAAGTCTAGCCAGATAACACGTTCCACACCAATCGGGAGGCAGAAGTTGATAAACATGTTTGCCACAAACCCACACATGACGCCGCAAGCATCCAAATCCATCAGAACTAGGGAATAGAACTCGAGGATTATCAGTAACACCCAGATTATCAATCGGAGTGAGAAGCTCGGAGATGTTCAAATAGGACAGGTGGGGATGGGGACATCCGTCACCGTCCCGACGTCCGCATGTGGCAGTCCTAGTGAGCTTACACTCACTATCCCCAAGAAACCGCCCACGAGGAGAACACGATCGAGAAAAACAAACGGGAGCTTCGTAAAGTGTCGGATTCGCGGTAAACACAGATTCATAAACCTTCTGATTCCAAGGAGGACCTGTAGCCTTTGGAAACCGTGTCATAAACCCAGAATAATCAGGGACGTGCACGTTACATTGGCTCAACAGGCTTGAAACGTTTGCAACCCTCAGTCGACCCCCAGCGTCCCTTGTCGCCCTCTTAATCCCCACAGTAAACGCCACTAACACCCCTAATGTTTCTGCCCCGGTGAGCGGATATGGAGTGAGGGGAATAGCGCTGTCAGACGCATGAGGTCAGGCCGAACAAACGTAACAGCTATTTGTCACGCCCAATCCACGAGCCGTTGTTACCATCACCCGATACCATCCGTTGCTACGGTAGTCCCCCCTTTTCGTGAGCATGTTACGACTCACGAAAGAACCCCCTACATCTACATCTCGGGTGGACCGTGACCTAGCAGGGTCCTGGTACATGAAACCAAAAACACAGAAAATTGATAACAGAAATGAAATCAACATCCTAAACATTTTAACATGCAACATCCTAAACTCTGATTAGCACACAACAGTCCTGTATATATTGAATGTCTTCTTTTCTTCACCTTTGTTTCTTCTTTCTTCGAGCTCAGTGTGTGTATGTGTAAGGGTGTAAGGGTGTAAAGGGGAAAAACAGCCTAGGGGTCGGGAGCTGGGCCAGGAACGCTCTTGCAGTGGCTGGCGTGGATCCAAGTCGCCCACTCCGCTATCTTAACAGCAGTGTGGGTCGTCAACAGGATCTGGAACGGTCCGTTCCACCACCTGGCCTTCCAATGCCTTCGACCCAGGTCCCGCACCAGAACCCAATTGCCTGGCCGTAGCTTGTGAAGGGATCCTCCCGCTGGTACCGGCTGGGCAGCTTTCACCTGTGAGTTAATCTGTGTCAGTACAGAGTGCAGATTCTTGCAATACGACAACACAGAGTTCTCACACAATTCAGCTGATGGAAGGATGCACTTATCTGGTGCGTCTACTCCCATCGGCGGTGGTCTGCCAAAGAGGATCTCGAACGGACTCAGGTTAGCCCTCGACCGCACACGCATCCGCATGTACAGCAACACAACAGGTAGCCAGGACAAACCTGTTTCTGCACAACACTTCGCCAATTTAGACTTCAAAGTACCATTCTCCCTTTCCACAGCACCCCCACTGGCAGGATGGTAGGCACAATGTCTCTTGAGGCTAAACCCCAAATATTTTCCTACCTGCGCCAGGGCCTTGTTCACGAAGTGGGTGCCGTTGTCACTGGAGATCCTAGATGGAATTCCCCAACGTGGCAAAATCTCCATCAGCAAAGCCCTCGCCACTGTGGAACTGTCAGCCTTAGAGGAAGGAAAGACCTCAACCCACTTCGAAAACATATCAACAATCACCAAACAGTACTTCTTCCCCTCACAAGGAGAAAGTTCAACGAAATCAAGCATGATGTACTCAAACGGCCTGTCAGGCTGCGGATGAGCAGCCAGCAGCATCTTCACTCCCCCTCTCGCGTTGTGGGCAGCACAGATCACGCAGGAGCTGCAGAGCCTCTGCGCATAAGAGAGGAACCCTTTCGTGAGCCAGTACTTAGTCAAGGTCGACAGCATGACCCCCGGTGCTGCATGGTCAAACCCGTGAGTCAGCCTAGCAAAATGGGAGAAAAAATGTTTAGGCAAACACGGTCGTTTGTCACCTGCACGCCACACGCCACCAACCAGACCACAGCCCGTGGCCCGCCGCCACAACCGTTTCTCATCTGGGGAAGCGAACATCTGTATCGCACATAGAGACGTGACCACGTCATCTCTCCCTGGGGAAGCCACTGCAGAGACGAGAGAATAGTTAACAGGAGAACGAGCAGCCACCTTCGCAGCCGCATCCGCACGAGCGTTGCCTGCGGAAATAAGATCAGGCCCGTTAACATGAGCCGGACATTTACACACAGCTATGGAACTGGGCAGGAGAATGGCCTCCAAGAGAGCATTCACCTTATCCGCGTTCAGGACAGGCTTCCCGTCGGACTTCAGAAATCGCCTACATCTCCAAATCACTCCAAAGTCATGACAAACACCGAACCCATACCTGCTGTCCGTGTAAATCATTACGATCTTCCCCTTCACCAATCTGCATGCCTCAGTCAAAGCCACCAGTTCAGCTGCTTGGGACACTGATGCGGCAGGGAGCCGGATGCCAGGACCTCATGGTCTGACACGACTGCGAACCCCACTCTGTTCCTTCCTGTGCGCTTATCCCTGAATGCTGAACCAACTACATACAGAATCAAATCAGGATTTACCAGAGCCGTTTCCTGAAGATCGGGTCTCGGGGTGCAAACTTCATTAATTGCAGCCACACAGTCGTGGGGCTCGCCGTCCTCCGGACCTGGCATGAGAGTGGCTGGATTCAAAACACTGCAGCGCTTCACAGTTATGTTCGGTAAATCAAGGAGAACAGTCTGATACCGAAGCCACCTAGCAGCAGACAAATGTGATGTTTTCTGCTCCAACAGGATCATAGACACAGCATGCGGAACCAACAGTGTCAGATCAGCATAACCTACCAGATCGCGTGAAGCATAGACGGCTTTCTCAGCAGCAGCCACAGCCCGCAAACAACGGGGAAGCCCAGCCGCAACTGGATCCAGCTTACCAGAGAAATAAGCCACAGGCCTTAACGCCCCGCCATGTTCCTGTAACAGAACAGATGTCATGAACCCCTCCCTTTCACTCACTGTCTGCGTGAAGGGCCGCATGGGGTCCGGCAGGCCCAGGGCCGGAGTGGTTTGGAGGGCCCGTTTCAGCCGCTGGAAAGCCTCTTCTGCCTCAGGTGTCCAACTGACCTTATCGTGTGCAGCCAGCCCTTGCCCATGGATGAGGGCGGTCAAGGGAGCCTCCAACTCCGCATAGCCCACGATAAACATCCGACAGTATGAACACATTCCTAGAAAAGACATCACCTGTTTCTTTGTGAGAGGTCTGGGAACACGCTGGATCACCTCAACCCTCTTCGGTGACAACGATCTGCCATCAGCTGAAATAGAGTGTCCCAGAAATTTCACATGCTATTTCACAAACTGTAACCTAGACAGGCTGGCCTTGTGGCCCTCCTTCGCCAGGTGATGAAGGAGAGCGATCGTGTCAGTCTCACACTGCTGCTGTGTGGGACACGCTAACAACACGTCGTCCGTGTACTGCAGCATTACTGTCCCAGAGGACAGTTCCAAAGGTTCAAGGCTGCGTCGCAGAGCAGCATTTTAAATCGTCGGTGATTCACAATAACCTTGACACAGACAAGTAAACGTCCAGGCCTCATTTCTGAAATTAAAAGCAAACCAAAACTGGCTGTCAGGATGGACAGGAACACTGAAAAAAGCATTAGCCAGATCAACAACAGAAAACCATTTAGCTGAACTAGGAATCTGTGAAACTATAGTGTATGGATTTGGGACCGATGGCGCCCGGGCCTGCACGGCCTTGTTGACGGCCTGCAGGTCCTGCATGAAGCGCCACTCTGTCGGCTGGCCATTTTCATGACTTTTTTTTACCGGAAAAATCGGAGTTCTGACAGGAGAGTCAGGGCATGGGACGATCACACCTGCGGCGCGCAGAGATTCGAAAACAGGTGTAATTCCCATCACCGCCTCCGCTTTTAACGGATATTGTTGTTGACACGGCCTAAAATCAGACTTTGGTGTAATCACAACTGGTTCAACATTTCTGATTAACCCTACATCGTGTGGGCCTTTTGCCCATAACGTCGACGGGACGCTCTGGAGCGCTGGTATTTGGTCAAATTCAACATCAGTAAGCAGGCAGAAATCCATATCTTCTATCAGGTGAACACACCGCGTCACGTGTGTCCCCAAAACGAACGGCTAACGATATGCTTTTCTGCCGGCACTGTAAAAAACAGCTGGGTCAGGAGTCGCCTCCCAGTCACCTGCCTCCACACAGTCAGTCAGAAAGGAGCCCACGTCAGTCCAGGTGTGATCAAAGCCCTTTGAGAGGGCCACATGTGGGCGCAGTCGCCTGAAACATTTGCATCGCCCTGCAGGCAGATCATAATGCACATCAGAACAATCACAAGCGGTAAACAATTTTCCCTGACTCTGAGTCAAGGTCACTGACAACGCGCTTTTGTGCGTTGACCAGTACAGATGTTGTGTTATCAATCTCTCACAATTGGTCCCCTCCCGGTACCACTGCTGCTCGTAACCAGCATCAGGCCCCAGGGACAAATGTGACGTACAATTAATTGTACCGCTTGGGGCAAACTCAGTCCCTGTGGGAGAAACGACCCCGTGCACTGCCTGCAGCAGATGGCTGGTGATTTCGCCGACGGGGAGTTTCCAATTATACACATACAACGGGGTGTTGACAGACAACTGCACAAGTGAACATCATTTAAATCTAATTTAGTTACCTTGAGGTCTTCTGGCGTCGAAACAAGTGATAACCCCAGGTCACAGATCAGATCACGTCCTAATAATGACACAGGACAATGTAAAGAGAACAAAAATGAGTGTTTAAATTTCTTACCATCAGTATCGGTACAGCCCAGTGGAACTGTAAAATTCTCACGGACAACGTGTCCCGTGGCAGAGACAGAATGGACATATCTGCCACTCAGCTTCGGTGCAGATGGCAGATCTGCTTCCCGAATAACAGAAATCGTCGCACCTGTGTCAACTAAAAAAGTTACTGGGGAATCAGAAATAGACAATGTCATTTGGGGCATATTTTTAAAACTGGCGCGCCCCAGTTTTACATAACTGGATGTCAGAGGTGTAGTACCTTTTCCCAACCGCTTGATGGTGCCAGAAAGCTCAGCAAGCAGGTCTTCATTGCAGTTTGCAGGTGGCAGAGAATTGTGTGACATGTTATCAGCAGGTGGTGTCAGTGTGTGTGTGTCACATTTAGCAAGCAGGTCTTCATTGCAGGTCGCAGTGAGAACATTGTGTGATGCGTTATCAGTAGGTGTGTCATCTGACTCCACCCGTGCGCCCGTGGCAGAGTCCACATGACGTCAATCCTCAGTCCCCGCCCCCGCTGGGCATTGTGCCGCCCAATGTCCTACCTCGCCACACTGAAAACAGGCGTCCCTCCGGCCGGCCCCTCCCCGGCCCCGCCTCGATCCTCTGCCGCGGAGTGGGAAGTGGCCACGCCGATTCCCTCCTCATTTGAATGGAGCCTGGTAAACAGCGTTTTAGAGACACAAAGCAGACTTGTGCATGTCATCGTCTTTCTTCTGCAATTTGAGACGTCTAGCGGCAGTCTGGTTCCGGTCCACATGAATAGCGTGTCTACGTATGTCAATCAATCTTGCTTCATCGTAGCCGACACACGTTTTCTGCAGTTCATCCACAATTTCACACTTAAACCCTTCAGAAATGAATTACGGAAATGCTGCTCCCACACCGTCGCTTCTGCCTTTGCAGCGTATCCTTCTGGCGCGTTCCCTATGCCGGATGACTCGATATAAACGTGCCAGAAGCGAACATAAAAGTCGGCAGCTGACTCGTCCTCTTGTTGCTTGCACTGATCAATTTTCAATAAATTCACCTTAGATGGAAACACAGTCTCAATGCCTTTTGCAATAGCATCAATTGCCTGTACATACTCGTGGTTGGCAGCCCACTCAACCTGCTCGCAGCGTGCATCCTCTTTAGGCACGTATGACTTCAGATTATTCCAATCTGTGGGCTTTAGCCTCATGGCTAACAGACGTTTTAGCTCAGTCAGAGTCGGTCGAAACTCTCTGCAAAAGGCACGGAATTCCTCCGCAAATCGCTCACCTGAGTCGTGCGGGTCTGGGAGTCTCGCTGCTGCCTCTTTTATCTCCGTTAATGTCCAGGCTCGGAACACAAGTTGAGCCCCTGACGGTCCGCCGACTTCAAACATCGGAAGCGAGGCCACCACTTCCTGCTGCTGCTGCTTCTTCGTCTGGCCCCGCGTGGTCACGGCTCCGCTCGTCGTAGCGCCCCCCGGCGCTCGCTCAGCCTTGGCATCCTGCTCAGTCTTTGCAACCTGCGGAGGGGGAGGAGCGGAAAGGGGAACAACAGGGTCCGCGTGTTCTCCCTCCAGCGGGGGTGGAAAATCCTCCGGGCTCGCAGCAGCTCGAGCCAGACGGTCCATCCACGTAGCCGTCTAGGTCATAATTCACCTGTGCACACTGAAACGCTCGGGGCAGAGCAGACGTGACCGGCGGCGCGTGTGTGTGTGCGTGTCGTACAGAAGGAAGCGCTAAAGCTGGCACCGGGGCTGGAAGAGCTGGATATAATTTTTTACTCTGACTATGGGGAATAAAATTCTTATTGGCCTCGTATTTAGACAATTCCGACAAAACTGTAACACAGTCAGGCGCAGAATCAGAACATGGAAGCTGATTAAGTTCACTTTTATCCTGCTTTTTAAGTCTCTGTTCAACCTCCTCTCTGAATACCTGGAGCGCCGCTCTGTGACTTTCCAACCTCTCCCAAGCGGCAGTATTCATTTTCTTTTTTTTCTTAAGCTCCGCTGTGCACATGCGCAACCGCATTTCCACCTGATCGAGAACGCGCAGCGACAACGAGCCCGCTTTCGGGAAATCATAATCTTTAATCCACGTTCGCACATTCGTCTGCCAAAAAAACCCCGTACCTGGCTCTCATGTCGTTAAACAGATATCCCTCTAATTTCACTTCCTCCCCCCCCGCGCTGCTTCGACCCAGCCTGTCCCATTTCTTCACGTGCGTCTCAACACCGGACCTAGTCCAGGCTCTATGTCCGCGGAAGCCGCCCCCCAGGTGCAGGTACCTGTCTTTCGCCTCTGCACAATCGTCACCGTGCGCGAACCGTACTAATCCAATGACCCCTGGTCAACTAATCTGTCTTTTCGGCTGCGACCTACGCAGACCGGCGGCCCGGCTATTTCCCTTCAGCCGGTAACCCTGGGCAGGTCTTTCTCTAAGCTTCCCTCCGGACTGGGCACCAGCCAGAGACAGAAAACTGGCGTGCTCACGAGTCCACGGACTGAGCACGCACGCGTCAGGGACAGACGGCCACAGAACACACACACAGAAGCAGGCAGGGGGCTACACAGCTGATACTAAACTCCACAGTGCACCGCCACACGTCAGTGAATAAAATATACAATTTTCAAAATCAACTCACCAAAGCACAGCGGTTCCATCGGAATTCTGCCAATGTCCCGGTCCAGACGCCGAAACCCCTTCACGAGGCCGGATTTCCGAAAATCCTATGGAACTTGCGGCCGTGAGGAGCTACTCTCCCCCGATCCGGGACCGCAGCGAATGGGCCAGCAGACACAAAACAGAAAACGACGCAAAAACAACAAAAAGAAAACCCAGGGACGCCAACTGTTATGTTAAAATTCAGGATCTATTTACCTGTGAGGGTGGTAATACTATGCAGTGGTGTAGCATTCAATTCAGCCGGTAATTAAGGCACAAAAAATTGACGCTGGTGCACAGGGATTTATTACAGATGTTCACGAGAGCCAGATTTTACTCCAGGGTTTAAGAGGTCAGGAAGGCCGCAGAAAGCCTGAAATAAATTTTTAATATCACACACCCTCTGTGCACAATCGAAAGGAAAAAACTGCAGGTGTTTTAAGGGAAAAAAAGAAAGCTTTACCAGAGTTCAATGATTTTAATATTGGAGTTTATAACACAGTTTTAGGACAAGTGAGAGCCACGGTTACAGTATATCACATATGTACAGTTGTAATTTTTCAGCTGCAACATTTCCAGACACTCCTGTTCAGGTTGTAGGGGAGCTCAATCAATCCCAACGCCTCCAATTTGCCAGTTACAAGGGCTTTAAGCTCCCTTTTCAAAGCTTGCTTTGGAAACGTGACAGCGAAGCGGGTGGCTATCTGTGTCCTTGGTGTACGACCCTTACGACAACATTCAATACCTACTTGTGTAGGGTTTTCTAGGAAAGGCAAAGCCATAACTAACCAATCAATGTTCATATTAGAATAACTTTGAGCTCTGTGGATCTTCTAACAGGTCACTTTGGAGAAGATAATTTCCCAGATGAGTCCCCAGTAAGGCAGCGCGGTGGCTTGGTGGTCAGCACTGTTGCCTCACAGCTAGAAGGTTCCTGTTTGAACTTCAACAGAGGCCTTTTTGTGTGGAGTTATAAAAGTTTATGAGGTGATAAAAGCTACTCAAAAGGATAAAGCTGTCATTTTTAAGATGTTACAGTTGAAGCTGGAAGTTTACATACACTGAAGTCAAATCAGATTAAACGTCCTGTTTCAGGTCAGTCAGGGTTACCTAAATTATTTAATTTTGTTAAATGTCCATCAACATCTATATTTAGATGTTGATGGACGTCTTTGTTTAGACGTCTTTTCTCTGAAGAGACGGCTTTTCAACTTACACTTTTCAATCAAATCAAGACATTGTTTAGATGCCTGACAAAGTCATCTTTTCAACGTAACTTTGCTTGGTGGGATATATCTTGGTAAAGTGGTGGGTCAAGATCAAGAGTGGCCTGTTGAGTCCAAGGTAGCTGCTATTAAGCCCATTTATCCTGTTCCTGTAACCAAAGTAGAGCTTATAAAGTTCTTTGGTTTAGCTGGCTTCTACAGCTGCTTTTGTGCCAGTTTCTCATTAGCTGACACCATTGACCAACTTGCTAAAAACTGGAGAGAGGTACACCGGCCCCCATCCCCCAGGTGACCTCCTTCAGCTGCAGGTTGATGCAAGTGCTTGCGCAGTTTTACTGCAGCAGGATGGTAATGGTGTTTCAAGGCCAGTAAGCTACTTTTTAAAATAATTCAAACCTTATCAGCTGAATTTCTCAGTTGTGGAAAAGGAGGCCCTTGAATTAATTTGGGCTGTCCGACATCTATGACAGTTCAGGTGTATGCTCTCTGCATTCTCTTCAAAATCGCAATCAAACGTTCGTGAGATGGGCATTGTTTTTGCAGCTGTATTACTTGGATATAGTCCACATCAAAGGTTCTTATAATGTTGATATAGATGCTTTGTCTCATGCACCTTTGACATAGCTTTATGTATATATATATATATATATATATATATATATATATATATATATATATATATATATATATATATATATATATATATATATATATATATATATATATACACATATATATCCCCTCCCTGAATCGCCACCTTAACGTGGTGGAGGGGTTTGTGTGCCCGAATGATCCCAGGAGCTATGTTGTCGGGGGCATTTGCCCCTGGTAGGGTCACCCAAGGCAAACTGGTCCTGGGGGACGGGCCAGACCAAGCGCGATTCATACGACTCTTATGAATAAGAAAAGATCAAGAGCTCGATGTCCCTCGCCCGGATCAGGGTCACCGGGGCCCCACCCTGGAGCCAGGCCTGGGGGAGGGGCTCGTTCGGGAGCGCCTGGTGGCCGGGCCTTCACCCATGGGGCCTGGCCGGGCTCAGCCCGAAGGAGCTGCATGGGTTCGCCTCCCCGTGGGCCCACCACCCGCAGGGAGGGTCATAGGAGTCAGGTGCTGTGTGGTATGGGTGGCAGCCGAAAGCGTGGGCCTTGGCGTGCCGACCCTCGGCTGACGAAACTGGTTACTGGGACATGGAACGTTACCTCTCTGGCGGGGAAGGAGCCTGAGCTTGTGCATGAGGTTGAGAGGTACCGACTAGATATAGTCGGGCTCACCTCGACGCACAGCCTGGGCTCTGGAACCAATCTTCTCAAGAGAGGCTGGACCTTATTCTACTCTGGAGTTGCTCAGGGTGAGAGGCGACGGGCTGGTGTGGGTTTGCTTTTAGCCCCCCAGCTTGGAGCCTGTACGTTGGGGTTTTCCCCAGTGGATGAGAGGGTAGCTTCCCTGCGCCTTCGGGTCGGGGAACGGGCTCTGACTGTCATTTGCGCTTATCCGCCAAATGACAGTTCAGAGTACCCAGCCTTCTTGGGGTCCTTGGCGGGGGTGCTGGAAAGCGCCCCTAATGGGGACTCCTTTATTCTGCTGGGGGACTTCAACGCTCACGTTGGCAATGACAGTGGTACCTGGAGGGGCGTGATTGGGAGGAACGGCCTCTCTGATCTGAACCAGAGTGGTGTTCTGTTGTTGGACTTCTGTGCTCGTCACAGTTTGTCCATAACGAACACCATGTTCAAACATAAGAGTGTCCATAAATGCACATGGCATCAGGACACTCTTGGCCGGAGATCGATGATCGACTTTATAGTCGTATCATCTGATCTTCGGCCGTATGTTTTGGACACTCGGGTGAAGAGAGGAGCTGAGCTGTCAACTAATCACTACCTGGTGGTGGGTTGGATCAGATGGTGGGGGAGAATGCCGGTCAGACCTGGCAGGCCCAAACGTGTAGTGAGGGTTTGCTGGGAACGTCTGGCAGAGGAACCTGTCAGAAGGATCTTCAACTCACACCTCCGGCAGAGCTTCAATCACATCCCGGGGGAGGCAGGGGACATTGAGTCTGAATGGGCCATGTTCTGCGCCTCCATTGCTGAAGCGGCTGACCAGAGCTGTGGCCGTAAGGTCGTCGGTGCCTGTCGTGGCGGCAATCCTCGAACTCGGTGGTGGACACCTCGGGTGAGAGAGGCCGTCAGACTGAAGAAGGAGTCCTACCGGGCTTGGTTAGCTTGTGGGACTCCGAAATCAGCAGACAGGTATCGGCAGGCCAAGCGGGTGGCGGCTTCGGTGGTCTCTGAGGCGAAAACTCGGGTGTGGGAGGAGTTCGGTGAGGCCATGGAAAAAGACTTTCGATCGGCTCCTCGGAGATTCTGGCAAACCGTCGGGCGGCTCAGGCGGGGAAAGCAGTGCTTCACCAACGCTGTGCATAGTGGGGATGGGGTGCTGCTGACCTCGACTGGAGATCGTTCGGCGGTGGAAGGAATACTTCAAGGACCTTCTCAATCCCACCAACATGTCTTCCGTTGAGGATGCTGAGCCTGTGGACTTGGGGGTGGACTCGTCCATTACCGGAGCTGAGGTCGCTGAGGTAGTTAAGAAGCTGCACAGTGGCCGGGCTCCGGGGGTGGACGAGATCCGCCCTGATTTCCTAAAGGCTCTGGATGTTGTAGGATTGTCTTGGTTGACACGTCTCTGCAACATCGCATGGAAATCAGGGGCAGTACCTCTGGATTGGCAGACCGGGGTGGTGGTTCCCCTTTTTAAGAAGGGGAACCGGAGGGTGTGTTCCAATTACAGGGGAATCACACTCCTCAGCCTCCCTGGTAAGGTCTATGCAGGGGTGCTGGAGAAGAGAGTTCGATCGATTGTCGAATCCCGGATTCAGGAGGAACAATGCGGGTTCCGTCCTGGTTCCGAGTGGGAGCTTGATCTGCATTGCCGGTTGTAAGTCGGATTCGTTTTCGGTGGGAGTTGGACTCCACCAGGGCTGCCCTTTGTCAGCGGTTCTGTTCATAACGTTTATGGACAGAATTTCTAGGTGCAGCCATGGAGCGGAAGGGTTCCGGTTCGGTGGTGTCGGGATCTCGTCTCTGCTGTTTGCAGATGACGTGGTCCTGTTGGCGCCATCGAGTGGGGATCTGCAGCTCTCACTGGAGCAGTTCGCAGCCGAGTGTGAAGCGGCAGGGATGAGAATCAGCACCTCCAAATCTGAGACCATGGTCCTCAGTCGGAAAAGGGTAGAATGCCTCCTCCGGGTCGGGAGTGAGGTTCTGCCTCAAGTGGAGGAGTTTAAGTATCTCGGGGTCTTGTTCACGAGTGATGGGAGAAAGGAGCGGGAGATCGACAGACGGATTGGTGCGGCGTCTGCTGTGGTGCGGGCTCTGTACCAGTCCATTGTGGTGAAGAGAGAGCTGAGCCAAAAGGCGAGGCTCTCTGTTTACCGGTCGATCTTTGTTCCAACCCTCACCTATGGTCATGAACCGTGACCGAAAGAATGAGATCGCGGATACAAGCGGCAGAAATGAGCTTTCTCCATAGGGTGGCTGGACTCTCCCTTAGAGATAGGGTGAGAAGTTCGGTCATTCGGGAGAGACTCAGAGTAGTGCCGCTGCTCCTTCACATCGAGAGGAGCCAGTTGAGGTGGTTCGGGCATCTGGTTAGGATGCCCCCCGGACGCCTCCCTGGGGAGGTGTTTCGGGCATGTCCAACTGGGAGAAGACCACGGGGAAGACCCAGGACCCACTGGAGAGATTATATCTCTCAGCTGGCCTGGGAGCGCCTCGGGATTCTCCCAGAGGAGCTGGTGGAAGCGGCCGAGGGGAGGGAGGTCTGGGCCTCTCCTCTCAGCTGAAGCTGCTGCCCCCGCGACCCGATTCCTGGACCAAGCGGGAGTTAATGGATGGATGGATATATATATATATATATATATATATATATATATATATATATATATATATATATATATATATATATATATATATATACATATATATATATCCGCTCACTCACAGTGACCAGCTAATCACACTTGGGATGGTTGGCTACAGCTCATAGACCCACGATCTTACCTGCGTAAGATCCAGTTGTTACCAGTTGTGCTTCTTGGCGCAGCTGATGTGCTTTTTAAAATACTGCAGAATGAATCATTGGTTGCGCATTTAACAATCACGAACAATTAATGTTCCTGTCTGTGATGGCTGCATTAGCTGCTACACATCAGAGGACATGTTGGTAACATTTTGATGCCTGTTTGAATAATTATGTATATAAATATATATATGAGGCCATGGAAAAATATATATAAATATATATATAATAATATAATCATGCCATTTGAATAATTATCCACATGTTTTGTTGACTGTACTTGAGTTCTATTTGTAGTGCACGCATTTATTTAACTTTTGTTCAGTCAATTTGGTTTGTTTGTTTGATTCATGTTTCTTTGAGTTGCCAGTTCTGTGGTGTTGCTGTGGCTGGAGTCTCTGGGGCCCAAGGACAGATGCCAATCAAGACCAGATGCAGCCTCTTAGATTGTACCATGTTTAATACTCCATGAAAGGGGAGATGTTACCTTTTGAGTTAATAATTTTGGTTTAGATTTTTGTACGTTTAGTTATTTTGTTTAAAGATTTATTTTGTATAATTGAATAATGGTTTGCTTAGGTTTTGTAAGTACTGTAGTGTGATTGTATTATTTGTCAACCCCCTGTGTGTGTTTGTCAATGGTTTGATCAGCCATTATATATGTAGCCCTCTTGTGTTGTGAGTCAGGTCAGTTATTTAATGTTGTTCAATTCAATTCAATTCAATTTTATTTATATAGCGTCTGTTACAATGACAATTGTCTCTAGGCGCTTTACAGAGACCCAGAGCATGACCCCCGAGCAAATATCATCAACTAAGATTATATAATTAAATCCAATCAATGATAATGGCAGGTAAAAAACTCCCACGTAGGGAGAAAAGAAAACCTTTATACCAAACAGTGGCAAGGAAAAACTCCACTTTAAGAGGAAGAAACCTTGAGCAGGACCTGGCTCATATGGGGGGACCTTCCTGCCGAAGGCCAGCCGGGTAGAGAAAGAAAAGAGGGGAGACAGGACAGAGAGAGGATGGAGGACAGAGAGAGGAGAGACACAAATGACTAAATACAATTGTTGTTGTGTTCATTTGTTAAAAAGCCTAAGTTTAGTTTGATTTAGTTGACCTCTTTTAGGAGCTCACTTATTTTAATCTGTCTACATTTTTGATTTTTGTTAAGTTGGATAAATAAAATCCTTTATTTTTGATATTTCCTGTTTTTCCTTTTTTGCCAGCCTGCTCGGTCTCTCACATATGGTGGCAGTGGTGGGACCTGCTGTCTAGGAATACAGGTTTTTTTTTTTTTTTATTTAATAGAACCCTTTTTTTTTTCTCCCTTGATTAGCTATGCAACATGGAGGAAAAAGTATAAGAGCTAAACCTGGTAGAGAACTGCACTTGGGACCAGAAGAGCAAGCAAATTGTGATGATGAGGTGGATGCCAGAGCTTCTGAAGTGTGTACAGGCACTGAGGGTGAAGGGGCCCGGGAACCAACACTCAAGGATCTGGCAAGTATTCTCCAGGCCTTTATGGGTCAGCAGGAGGTTCGGGATGTGCAGCAAAAGGAGCAAGCACCACGTCAGGAGCACCGTTTTAGGACATTAAAACAGTTCCAGCTTCTACAGGCTCGAACGTCCCCTCTAGAACCTACTACAGCACCAGATCCTCTAGAAGGGTCTAGGTTGGAGGATTGCCTTCTGCAGGCCTCACCCATGCCAGAGAATGTCCGGCCAAATGATACACCATCAGGCCAGATACGATTTTCGATTGATCCCAGACTTGAAAAACTAACGGAAAATGATGAAATTGAACACTTCCTCATTACTTTTGAGAGAATTTCAACAGCATGTAGGTGGCCAAAAACGGACTGGGTCTTCCGGCTCATCCCCTTACTGACGGGTAAGGCTAGAGCTGCTTATGTACAAATGGATATGGATGATTCACTGGACTATGATAAAGTGAAGGCTGCTATTTTACAAAAGTATGATATTAATCCTGAGTCTTACAGGCATCAGTTCCGTGCTCTAGATGTGGGACCAGGTGAGAGCCCTAAGGAATTGTATGTAAGACTAAAAGAACTATATACAAAGTGGGTTCAACCTCATGGTAAAACTGTTAATGAAATTGGTGAAATTATCATTCTGGAACAATATCTAAGAATGCTGTCCCCTGAGCTGCAGGTTTGGATAAAGGAGCATGATCCAAAATCAGCAGCTGAAGCAGCCGCCCTGGCTGTGTTTGTGGCTGCTCGGAAAAGGAACCAGCCATGGTTCCTGGAAAGCTTCAAAGGACTCTCACAGGACAGCAGCCCCTCAGCAGTTTCAGAGGTCGACACTTAGTGTGGGTAGGTCTCCTGTAAAGGAAAACCAACGGGTGTTTGTGCATACAACGCCTCAAAGTAAAGTCCCAGTCTGTTACCTGTGTGGACAGGAAGGTCATATTAAACAAATATGTCCCAAAAATCCAGCTAAACTTTCACATATGTGTCTAGTGCCATACCGAACACATGACTTTGGACTTAAGAATAAATCTCTTATGAAAACAGTTACTGTAAAGGTTGATAGGAAGGATCGCAGGGCTTTGGTTGACACTGGCAGCACTCAAAATCTTGTACATAGACAGCATGTTCCAGCTAACATCATTTTCACCCTTGAGACCATCTCAGTCTGCTGCGTACATGGTGATGCCTTATCCAACAGCTGAACTTTTGATTGAAGTACAAGGACAAGCTTATCTGTTGAATGTGGGAGTAGTCGATGACTTGCCTTTCCCAGTGGTTTTAGGTCATGACTTGCCAATTCTGGTGGACCTGGTGGATACGGCACGAAACTGCAGTATTGCTATTACCAGATCTCAATCTAAGCAAACAGAGGATTTTTCAGACCTCATTGCCTTGCCTTTTTATGGTGTCGAGCTGGAGACGCAGCCTGGGAAGTCTCGCAAGCCACGTAGCCAAAAGAGGCGACAGAAGTTTAAACACACTGCTGTCGATCAACCAGATGAATCTGTTTTAGAAGTGCCTCTAGGTTTCCAGGTCCCAACAAACATTATAGCAATACAACAGAGTAACCTGACCTTGTCTGCCATTTTGTTGAGAGCTGAAAAGAAGAAAATGGAGACTGGGCCTGATAAGAGGGAGGAGTACTTTTTGCGGGATGGCATTCTTTATCATCAAAATGGCCAGGTTAAACAACTAGTGGTTCCTCAGGCAGCCTGAGATAGAGTACTTACCTTGGGCCATTATATTCCCTGAGCTGGCTACCTAGGGAAGCATCAGACAACTGCCCGAATAAAGTGCCACTTTTATTGGCCTAGTTTGTGTTCAGATGTGGATCGATTCTGTAAAAGTTGCCCTCAGTGCCAGAAGACATCTATTCGAGGCCCAATTAAGGCTCCACTCCAACCACTCCCAATCATTAATACCCCATTTGAACGTCTTGGCATGGATGTTGTTGGTCCCGTGGAAAGGAGTAAAGCAGGAAACCGCTACATGCTGGTTATCACGGGTTATGCAACTAAATATCCAGAGGTTTTTCCACTGAAATCAGTCAAGGCGAAAGTTGTGGCATTCTGTTTGGTGCAGTTTTTTTCAAGAGTGGGATTCCCATGTGAAATTGTTACAGATCAAGGGACTAATTTTACGTCTACTCTGTTGAAGCAGGTTTACCAGTTGCTGTGCATCCGGAGCATAAGGACTACCCCCTATCATCCTCAAACTGATGGCTTGACGGAGAGGTTTAATCAGACTCTTAAACAGATGCTCCCTAAATTTGTTAATGACACCGGGTCAGATTGGGATCAGTGGCTTCCATACCTCCTCTTTGCCTATAGAGAAGTACCACAGGCCTCTACAGGTTTCTCCCCTTTTGAGTTACTTTATGGTCATGAGGTGAGGGGACCTTTGACTTTATTAAAGGAGATCTGGGAAGGGGAACAAGGCAGTGAGGGGCAGGTAAATATAATCTCTTATGTGCTTCAGATGAGAGAGAAGCTGCAGAAAATGAGTATACTGGCCCAGGCACACATGACAGAGGCCCAGAAGAACCAGAAGGTTTGGTATGACCGCTCATCGAGACAGAGAAGCTATGAGCCTGGTACAAAAGTGTTGGTAATGTTGCCAACTAGTGAAAGCAAGCGATTGGCAAATTGGCAGGGACCATTTGTTGTACAAGAGAAACTTGGGCCCACCACTTACAGAATCGCTACTCCGGGTCATAAACACTCTGACCGTGTACTTCATGTTAATCTTCTCAAGGAATGGGTCCCAAGGCTTGAAAAGAAGTCTGATGTGTTCCTGATTCAAAGTGTGGAGGAAGAGGAAGATGTGGAGGAGTATTTACCCTTCTTGATGTCCACAGAGCTGGATCTTGGCCATCTCTCTGAAATCCAGCAGTCTGAGGTAAAGAAGTTAATTGATCCAGAAGTATTTCAAGGATGTCCTGGATGCACAAATATTGTACAACATGAGATCAATTTGACAAGTAATGCAAAGGTACGACGAATGAGTTACAGGATACCAGAGCGCCTCCTGGGGTCATTAAAAAAGGAAATGGACTTTCTGCTGTCTTTAGGAATCATTCAACCATCACAGAGTGAGTGATGTAACCCAGTGGTTCTGGTTCCTAAGAAATATGAGACTCTGAGATTTTGCATTGACTTTAGATACATAAATTCAATGTCAAAGTTTGACTTTAGTTGAACGGTTGGGCAAAGCTAAATACCTAACCACTATTATCTTGTGCAAGGGCTATTGGCAAGTACCTCTTGCTCCCAAGTCAAGGGAGTTGACAGCTTTCCGGACACCCTGGGGACTCTTTGAGTTTACCGTCTTACCATTCGGATTACATGGTGCTCCTGCAACATTTCAGAGACTAATGGATAGGGTACTCCATGGCCTTGCTGATTTCACATGTGCATATTTGGATGACATTGTTGTTTACAGCGCCACCTGGGAAGACCATTTGGGACATCTAAGAGGTCTTGAAGCGCTTGCGAGGGGCAGGTTTGACGGTTAACCCTGCTAAGTGTGCATTTGCAAGAGCAGAAACAGAATACCTTGGTTTTACCATTGGAGGTGGGTTGATTAGACCACAAGTTCATAAGGTCCATGCTATTCAGTCATGTCCCCTTCCACAGACTAAGAAGCAACTTAGATCGTTCCTTGGGATGGCTGGCTTCTATCACTGGTTTGTACCAAACTTTTCAGCCAGGGCGGCACTCATGATTGACATGACTGGCTCCAGATGTCCCAATCAGCTTTGGTGGTGGCGAAGGCGGCATTTCGGGATATTCAACAGTCTCTTAGTAAGGATCCTGCATAGTCCAGATTTTGACAGACATTTCATTTTACAAACAGCTGCATCTGAAAGGGGTGTTGGAGGGGTGCTGTTGCAAGGTCCACCAGAGGAACGTCATCCTGTCGCCTATATCAGCCGTAAGTTACTTCCCAGAGAAGTTAAATACTCAACAGTGGAAAAGGAAGCTTTGGCGATTAAATGGGCCATGGACTCGTTCAAGTATTACCTCCTGGGAAGGGAATTTACTTTGGAGACTGACCATAAAGCACTACATTGGCTGGAGTGGATGAAAGATACCAATGGGAGGGTTACAAGATGGTACCTTGCTATGCAACCATTCTGGTTCACAGTTCATCACATCCCTGGGAAACACAACCTTGTTGCAGACTATCTCGCTGCCCCAGCAAGCATTCGAAGGGGGAGAGAGTGTGATGGCTGCATTGGCTGCCACACATCACAGGACATGTCGGTAACATTTTGATGTATTATTTGAATAATTATCCACATGTTTTGTTGACTGTACTTGAGTTCTATTTGTAGTGCACGCATTTATTTAACTTTTGTTCAGTCAATTTGGTTTGTTTGTTTGATTCATGTTTCTTTGAGTTGCCAGTTCTGTGGTGTTGCTGTGGCTGGAGTCTCTGGGGCCCAAGGACAGATGCCAATCAAGACCAGATGCAGCCTCTTAGATTGTACCATGTTTAATACTCCATGAAAGGGGAGATGTTAACTTTTGAGCTAATAATTTTGGTTTAGATTTTTGTACGTTTAGTTATTTTGTTTAAAGATTTATTTTGTATAATTGAATAATGGTTTGCTTAGGTTTTGTAAGTACTGTAGTGTGATTGTATTGTTTGTCAACCCCCTGTGTGTGTTTGTCAATGGTTTGATCAGCCATTATATATGTAGCCCTCTTGTGTTGTGAGTCAGGTCAGTTAGTTTATGTTGTTGTTGTGTCGAGAGGTAGAGCCGTCTGTGCACGTCCACATGTGACCAGGTGGACGCACATTTATGCCATTTGGACGCACTCTTTTATGCGCCAACATGTGAGTTGCGCTTTCCACAAACTCAATATCTTGTGATCGCGGGTTTAGGGTAGCGGGTGGTCTGAAACTGTACCGAATCCGTACCAAAACCGTGACACAAAAACCGCAGTACAGACCGTACCATGAGCCACCTGTACCGTTGCACCCCTAATACACACACACACACACACACATGTATATATATATATACATATATATATATATATATATATATATATATATATATATATATATATATATATATATATATATGAGTCCAAAAAATTTATGTTTTGTGTTTAAATATAGCGATTCATCATTGGCTTGGAGTCAACCGGCACATACACTAAAACTTTCTAATGACCAGTTAATTCCCAGAATAGGACCTTATGTCCACTGAGCTGAAGAGGAGACGTTCAGGAAGTAGGAGTAAAATGCAGACAAAGAAGAAGGAAATATAACTAATTTTCCCCCTTTAATCATCAGTGGAATGAGAGATCACCTGTTTATAAAATGGACATGAAACACAGGAAGACAAGATGGGACTGCTGAGAATGAATATATGGTTTGTTGAGACATGTATGCAGGAACCTACGCTGGACTCCAGTACCAGTCTACCCAGCTTTCAGATTACACTGGGAGGCAGAAGGAGCAGTAAAACTGAAAGGAGGGATTGCTTGCTTTTCATCAGATGCTATAATACGGTCTTGTTGTGAAGGAGCAACTCTGCACCCCAGATATTGAACTGTTAGCTGCCAGTTTCCATCCATGTTGTCTGCTGAGAAGGTTCCAACGCTAAATGGGTTTAAATGCTGAAAAGACAAAGTTCATGACATTTGCAAAAGCTTGTTCTCAAAGTGTTGTGCATAAGAGAATTTGGACCACAAAAGGAGAAACAAATGAAAAGGTGTCATCTTCTTTGGGCATCTGGACCGATGACAAACTGCTTTTTACATCTCAAAAGAAGAACATCTGTTGGAAAAGTTTAAAGCTCCTCTTGGCTTTTACTACAGACTCAAACCCTGTCTGAAAATGTGGTGAGAAAAAAAGCTTGTACAATGAACTTTGAGTGTGTTTGATTATGGGGACATTATGGACATGCTTCTTCAGCTTCTGGGCACAATTTATCACAGCGTGTTACATTTTATTACAAACTCTGCCTTCAGGATCCATCAGTGTCTGCTTCATAGTCTGCTTTCATGGCCTTCACTGAGCCTTAGGAGACAAAAGCACAGGCGGGTTAGGTTGTTAGTACGTATCATATCTCTGCTGCCTCATGTCTCCATCCAGGAGTGGGAACATTTCTGGTTTCTCACAACGTCTCTTCTTCACAGTCCTCAGGATCCACTGAGAACTTGAACAGCTTGTTCTGGTCCTGGACCAGTCTGCAGGACCCACTAGAGCTTCAACATTCAATTCAATTCAATTCAATTTTATTTATATAGCGTCTGTTACAATGACAATTGTCTCTAGGCGCTTTACAGAGACCCAGAGCATGACCCTCGAGCAAATATAATCAGAATCAGAATCGTTTTTTAATCAGAATCGTTTTTTAATCGCCAAGTACGTTCACACATACAAGGAATTTTGTTCCAGCAGGTGGTAACACTCTCAGAATAAGAAAGGAATATGTAATAAGAAAAACAGGATATGTACATCTATATACAAAAGTAAAAAAGTAAGTTAAAAAATAGAATAAAATAAAATAAATAGGTAAGTAAGTAAAATAGTATGTACAAGGGTGCAAAGTACGCAAGACAGTATAAATGATTTATGAGCTGTTCATTAAAGTGATGGCAGTGCAGTAGAAACTGTTTTTAAGTCTTGTGGTTTTGGTGCGCAGGGCTCTGTAGCGCCTGCCAGAGGGGAGGAGGGAGAACAGGTTGTTTCCTGGGTGGGCGGGGTCTTTGATGATGTTGACTGCCCTCTTCCTGGTTCTGGAGCAGTACAGTTCCTGGATGGAGGGCAGGGGGGCCCCAGTGATCTTTTCAGCAGTTCTAACTGTGCGCTGCAGTCTGTTCCTGTCCTGCTGTGTGGCTGCTCCGAACCACACGGTGATGGAGGAGCACAGGACAGACTGGATGACAGCTGTGTAGAACTGGACCAGCAGCTCCTGAGACAGGCCGTGTCTCTTCAGCTGGCGCAGGAAGAACATCCTCTGCTGGGCCTTCTTCAGGATGCAGTGGATGTTCTTCTCCCACCTTAGGTCCTGGGAGATGGTGGTCCCCAGGAACTTGAAGGTCTGGACGGCTGTCACAGGGCTGCTGCTGATGGTGAGGGGGAGCAGTGGTGAGGGCTGTCTCCTGAAGTCCACTGTCATCTCCACAGTCTTGAGCGTGTTCAGCTCCAGATTGTGCTGACTGCACCAGAGCACCAGCCGCTCGATCTCTCGTCGGTATGCAGACTCGTCCCCGTCCTGGATCAGGCCGATGACGGTGGTGTCGTCTGCAAACTTCAGGAGTTTGACAGCTGGGTGCGTGGAGGTGCAGTCGTTCAACTAAGATTATATAATTAAATCCAATCAATGATAATGGCAGGTAAAAAACTCCCACGTAGGGAGAAAAAAAAACCTTTATACCAAACAGTGGCAAGGAAAAACTCCACTTTAAGAGGAAGAAACCTTGAGCAGGACCTGGATCATATGGGGGGACCTTCCTGCCGAAGGCCAGCCGGGTAGAGAAAGAAAAAAGGGGAGACAGGACAGAGAGAGGATGTAGGACAGAGAGAAGATGGAGGACAGAAAGAGGATGTAGGACAGAGAGAGGAGAGCACAGAAAAAGTAAAAAATAATAATAAAGAAGTAGTGGAATTGTTGTAGGGTGAATGCAAACGGGCTATGGAGGGCCCTTGGGCGTGTGGTCAGCGTAATGAGCCATGATAGGCTCTTGAGTATCAGTAATGTGCGGGTGGGGTGTAGGTGAGGTAGGTGAGGTGTGTGCGAGAAAAGGGGGAGGAGGGGGGGGAAGAGGGGGTTTGGGTTTAAGAAAAGAGAAGGGTAGGATTTCAAACAAAAGGATGCGATATATAAATATAAACAGATGGAGGTAGCAGCACTGGGATGAGATGGCCAGAGGACCAGGTCGCCGATCACCACGCCAGTCAGCACCCAAACACAAGTGGAGGAGAACCCCGGGATGGACAGAGGATGGAACTGCAAGTCAGCATGAAACCCAGGAAACTCTGGCCTGCAAATACACAGAAAGAAAAGGGGGGCAAAAACAGCACAACAAACACAGGAAAGCAAAGAATATGGAGCACAGTTTCAGTAGCAGCGTGCTCCCAAATAATTATAAATGAGCTGGAGGAGGAGGAAGGGAGGAAGAATGGGAAGAAAAAGGAGAAGAGCAGTGGAGACACCACTCAGCAGATCATGTTGGTGTCCCACTGTAGCGTAGGCCTATAGCAGCATAACTATGATGAAGCTGTGATTAAGACGAGCTACTCAAGTCTTACTACTACAACTATAGTTATAACTATTAGCCCCTACACACTATAGATTAGACTAATTGTAGGCTTTACTGAACAGAAATGTTTTCAATTTAGTTTTAAAAATGGAGATGGTATCAGCCTCCTGAACCAAACTGGTAGCTGGTTCCATAAAAAAGGTGCCTGGTAGCAGAAGGCCCGTCCTCCAAACCTACTTTTAGATATTCTAGGAACGACGAGTAATCCTGCACTCTGAGAGCGGAGAGCTCTATTAGGAGCATAACATGCTATCAAGTCTTGTAAATAGCGCGGAGCTAGGCCATTAAGGGCCTTATATGCGAGAAGCAGAATTTTAAACTCAATTCTAAATTTCACGGGAAGCCAATGGAGGGAGGCTAACACGGGAGAGATGTGATCTCGCTTGCGGATTCCTGTCAGCACCCTCGCTGCTGCGTTCTGGATCAATTGAAGGCTATTTAGCGAGCTTTTCGGACATCCTGCTAACAACGCATTACAGTAATCCAGTCTAGAGCTAACAAACACGTGGATTAATTTTTCGGCATCACCCTGGGAGAGGATGCTCCTAATCTTGGCAATATTTCGGAGATGAAAAAAGGCAGTCTTGCAAACCTGATTAATATGCTGCTTAAATGACATATCCTGATCAAAAATGACTCCAAGGTTTTTCACAACTGTGCTGGAAGCCAGCGTAAGTCCAGTCAATTCATTCCTCAGGTGTTTGGGACCAAAGACAATAACCTCTGTTTTATCCGAGTTTAGAAGCAAAAAGTTAGAGGACATCCAGGACTTAATGTCATTAAGACACCCTTGAAGTTTAGCCAAAGGTTTTGTTTCCTCTGGTTTCATAGATAAGTACAGCTGCGTATCATCAGCGTAGCAATGAAAGTTTATGCCATGGCTCTGGATAATTTTTCCCAAGGGTAACATGTATAAAGTGAAAAGGATTGGTCCCAGAACTGAACCCTGTGGGACGCCATAGCAGACCCTAGTCCGTGTAGAAGAGACGTCATTAACATGGACGAACTGGAACCTGTCAGATAGGTATGACTTAAACCAGCCTAATGCTGTCCCTTTAATTCCAACAGTGTGCTCCAATCTATGCAGCAAAAGGCCATGATCAACAGTATCAAAAGCAGCACTGAGGTCCAGCAGAACCAGGACAGAAACTAATCCATTGTCTGAGGCCATGAGGAGGTCGTTGGAGACTCTAATCAGTGCAGTTTCTGTGCTATGATGAGTTCTAAACCCTGACTGAAAGACCTCAAATAGATCATTTCTATGCAGGTGTTCTCCTAACTGGCTAGCAACTATTTTTTCCAGAATTTTAGAGATAAATGGAAGGTTGGATATTGGTCTATAGTTTGCCAAGATGTCCGGGTCAAGGGATGGTTTCTTGAGTTTAATGACTGCAACTTTAAAAACCTGTGGCAGATATCCTAATTGTAGAGATAGGTTAATCTGATCCAAAATTGATATACCAATAGAGGACATAACATCCTTGAACAGTCGAGTTGGGATGGGATCCAACAGACATGTAGATGGTTTAGCTTTACTGATAGTTGAGGTCAACTCAGAGAGGCCCACAGGAGAAAAACAGTCCAGAACAAACAAACATCTGATCAAAACTCTGACAACTAATGATTTAACAGCAGAGTATTACTGCTATTCTTAAACTGAATTTAGAATGACTTCATGAGGTCTTGTTTGTATGCAAATTTTTCCTTTACTCATTTTTATTTATATTTTTGTATTGTACTGGAGTGTCGCTTGGCCAGATCTCCCTAGAAAAAGTTGTTGTTTTTTTATCTCAAGGGATTTTCTGGTTACATAAAGGTTAAAGAAAAAATGCTGGATGAGCATCATCAGCTCAGTTGTAGCTAACAAATAAACAAAGTCCCAAACCATCTATCAGATCCCCCCATCTCTCCCTGCCACACTTAAACACTTTTTTCTTTTTCATTTTGACTTTTTTTTTTTCCCCACTTCGATTTGATCTTCTCAATTTGTATTGCAAAAACAAATTTTTCTTTCTGGATTAGTGAAGTTTAATTCATGTCTTTTCAGTAATGGAAAATGCTGAAAAAACAAACAAACAAATTCCTTTGAGACCAGATAGATATCTGTCCACTGTTGTAGCATAATTTCATTGATTTGGATCCCGTTTGAAATATGACATGGTGCCAAATTAAAATAATACTGTAATCATCTTACATTTACTAAAAAAATAATAATTACACATCAGAAACCATAGAAAGTAGTCTGGAAGAGACCAGTGCAAGTTACTGAATATAGGATGGATTTTGTGTCATTAAAAAACGTTTGAAATGAGACTGAAGCTTTCGAATATGATATGAACACTTCATCTGAACGTAAAGATGTAAATGTGCCATCATTGATTTATTTTTGAACAGCGTGAGCTGTGCGCAGGCGCATTGACTCCAGGACGGGCTGCTCTAAAGAGCAGGGAGCGCCGCGGTGCGCGCTTCTGTCAGTCTGTCAATGACCTCCCCTGTGTGTCTGATTCACTGATCGATACACCGACAATCAGCCAGCCTAACTGCAATCACTTTGCATTAATCGCTCAGTTAGTGACAAGGTCTTTTATTTATTTATTTAGAGAAACAACTGGCATGCGTGAATAGAAAGCCCGCCAAGCTCACACACAGCTCCCAGAGGTCTCCAAACATGGACAGTATAGGAGTGTCATTCCTGGACCCTCTGGACGACTACGAGTTAATCCACCGGATTGGGTGCGGCACCTATGGAGATGTGTTCAAGGTAAGTAACAAAAACAAACAAACAAACAAACAGCTCTTCGCGTTTTGCTCTGTGATACCAATAGGACGTTAGTTCATTAACAAAGATGGTGTCTCTGCATAATTAGTCCTGGACGTTTTAATCACCGTGAATGTGTGTTTGCAGAGATGTCTGAGTGATTATTGATCACCTGCTGCAGTGAAAATACTGCAGCAGATCACACAGATAATCCTAACCCTAACATCAAACCCATAAGGTTTGATGTCAGTCATGTCAGGGCTCTCTGGGTAGACTTTTATCAGAGTGAGTGTTCAGTTCAATTCAGTTTTATTTGTATAGCGTCTGTTACAGTGCCAGTTGTCTCTAGGGGCTTGACAGAGACCCAGATCATGACCCCTGGGTTGTTCTTGTCATTATGACCCCACAATGAAGCTGTTGGAGGCTAAATTTTACTACACTGTCCCCCTGCTGCTGCCAGTGCTAGCTGATAATACCAGGATTTCCTGAATAAAACCTTAAAACAGTGTCATTTCATTTAGCAACAAACACAGCTTTATTGATACCATCCACTGACAGGGACATATGCTTTTGAATGATTTTAGTAAAACACCTGATAAACTTAATATCTCTATGTTAAAAAGATGTACCTCAAAGTTATATAAATTACATCTGAAATCATGTTCATTACATAATCTAATCTAGAATCTTTAAGAGACACTGCATATCTTTTTGTTGGGTAATAAGAGTGTCAGGATGCAAACATCCTGTTCAGTTCTCACGCCCTGGTGCTCTGTGCATCCTGCAGAAGCTGAGCAAGAATTTCTATTGTTAAGGTTTTTTTGTTGTTGTTTTTTTCTTTCCCCCACACCTCATACTTTATTGATTTTTGGAGTAAAAAAGTGAACCAATGCCACCGCTACCATCGGTCACTGTATATTACATTACATAAATAAACTTAGAGGTTGAAGTGTGTTTTTATGTGTATCAAAGACTGTCAAAAATGTCACAAAAAGACTGAAGCCATTAAACTAAAAAACCTGTTTCTCAATGCTCCTTTTTCAGTAGCTCCCAGTTTAAAGAGTGTAAGGAAAGAGAAAACATAACGTCCAGACAGGTTCAGTGTCACATTCAGCTACAACAACTATGGATTTAATAATAATAATAATAATAATAATACATTTTATTTAAAAGCGGCTTACTTGCACTCAAGGACACTGTACAATTAGAATCAGGAGGAAAAAAAAGTAATAGTAATAAAAAACAGTAGTAATAAAAACAGTGTTTTATCGTGACTTCTCATCTGGGAACCACTTAAGGCGCATTCACATTTACACTCATAGAAACGACTGAAAATGCAGCTGTAAATCAGACTAAATGATAATAAAGATGTTTTCCGTCACAGAAATTACCCGTGACAGGCTAATGGCTGCAGAGAAACTGTTAGGATGGAGAAATAAATAATTAACCCTGTCATGGCAGTAACATTTGCAAGAACACAGAAGAGTCAGGGAGGTCAAAGAACTGAAAATAAAAAGCAAAGATAATGATTCATTCTTAGTTTGCTCTCTGGAGTATAAATTATACAATGAAATGCTTTAAACGAGATTTAGGCTAATTATATATTTAATCCAGTACATTACAGTCTGACCACCAGTTGTCTTCTTTAAGAAAGTTTGTCCATTGACATTATAATCTATCCTTGCTTTAGGTGGTCTCTTTTTCATACTTTCCTCCATAGTGCGAATTACGGGGGGGTTTGGGGGGGTTTGACCCCCCCAATTACAACTTCGACCCCCCTAAAGAAGGGGCAAATTGTCATTTTTGTCATCTCTAGAAAATGTTGACCCCCCCAATTGTCATTGTATAATTTGCACTCTGCTTTCCTCCTCTAATAAAATACTACACACCTATTTCAGTAAACACCAACATGTTAATTTTCGCTACAATAGACTCAAAGTTGGGAAAAATTCCTGATTGAGAGGATCAAGGCAGATATAAACCAAACATAAAATGGATGATGCAGGAACTTCCCTTGTGTCCTTTTTTTGTTTGTTTTTAAAAATGCTTTGTGTCATTTGGCATTAATTGGTAGAACCAATGCTGCAGAACAAGACGTGACAATGTGGCCAAAATTTATATCACAATATACACCATTTCATATTCCAATATCGATTTAAATAATGTGAAAACTACAGGAAAACTGCCAAAGAATAGATAACTGTACCCTCAAACCTTTGAAAAAGGAAACTGAAAATCCATGAAATCTTGTCCGATAGAACTTTTTAGAAACATTTTAGAAATAAAAATGTTTTAAAAAAGAATGAAAAATGTTAGTATGTATAGCAACACAGCTATGATGAAGCTGTGTTTCAGACCAGCCTGCTTTAGTCTGGTCTTCAGCCATTCCTGTAATTGTAACTATGACTATTGGCCCTAATCTACTATTGTTGAGACTAACTGTAGGCTTTACTAAACAGAAATGTTTTCAGTTTAGTTTTAAAGGTGGAGGTGGTGTCAGAACCCAAACAGGTAGCTGGTTCCATAGTAAAGGTGTCTGATAGCAGAAGACCCGTCCTCCAAATCTACTTTTGAATCTTCTAGGAACGACAAGTAATCCTGCTCTCTGATGATCAGGTACTGATACAGATGATACTGAAACAGATCCAGCTCTCTGTCATCATGTAAGTCATAAACAGGTTATAAAATGATTTCACACAAACACAAGGCTTTTGGTTGAAAAATAAGCAAAAATAAGCAGTTGACTAATGCCTCAATAGTAATGCCTCACTATTCTTCTAAAACAGATGACCACTTATACTAAGTAATCAAATGTTATGCAAATAGGTGAAAATACAGGATTTGTTGTGGACTTTCAGTTGCAAATCTATACTGAGAATGAAGTTTTACAGTTAAAACTTTAAACAGTAAAGTCTGACTAAAGCAGATGGCCACTGTAGTTGGAATCAATGCAAACAGGAGGAAATGGAGCATTTTCAGTTGCAGATGAATATATGTGTTTCTGAACTGCATCAGTAGCAGTCTTTCCCACCAGAACTATAGTGTGTCAACGGAAGTGATGTGTTTTCTCTTTATATTCTGTGGTTTGTTAACTGTCAGATATATGGTGGGCGTGCCAATCTGTGTGCTCCATTTTTGGACTAAACTTAAAATCAGTGCAACAGCAGATAAACTCCATTTATCTTTCTTTTTTTTATTCTCTGTTGGTCAAGCTGCTTGGGGCTGCTGCTGATTGGACTTAAATATTTTAATTTGATAGAAAAGATTCTAATTCTGGAATTAAAGGAGAATTTGATTTCACCTACCGATGTAGCTTTAGTGGTGATGCATTGTGGGTAATTTATGAAAGAGGCAAAAAAATAGAATAAAAAAGAGCAGAATATATCTAGGGCCATAACAGTTTAGCTTAGAAATAAAACTTTGATTTTCAACAGTGTTATATAGATATTCTTAATAAGTAGACTACTGTAACTTACGTTCATTTAGACTAGTGGTGCGCAAACTGTGGTACGTGTACCACCAGTGGTACGCCAGCGCTCTCTGGTGGTACGCAGGGGAACGTCTGCACTTTCCACAATTTTTCCATATTTTCACTTGAAAAAAATCAGAAACATACAATGCATTATAAATATGTTTCAAACAAAATGTAGCTTGAGATAATTAAAATTGTCTGATAAAAAAATATTTGTTGCATATTCAGTTGCAGTGCAGATGTAACAACTTTGAGTGTTTATTATTGCTCTTTATGAGAGCATGAGTCTGTGAGAATTGTTGGACAGAGTTGTAAATGTCTGATTCAGTAAAGTAACAATTCAAGCAACAATAAATAACCACAATAAGGAATAAACATCTCTGTGTGTTTAAAGCTATTTGAGAAGGTATATATGGCTATATTTTAAAATTGGTCATCATGGTGGTACTCAGAGAGCTGAACAGTTTCTCAAGTGGTACACAGGATTAAAAGTGTGAGAACCACTAATTTAGACATTATCCTCTTGAGTCTCTAGAGAAGGTTTGGTCAAATACTTTAATTGATTGACATAAAGATGTATATTACTTAAAGAAAAGAGAAAGAGTAGTTGAAAAGTCGTGTGGACTCTACTATTCTCACATACTTTTGAATCTCATGTGTCTGATGTATTTTTTATTTTTTTGTCATTTCTTCTCACAAAGTCCCATAAAAATCAGTTAAATCAAGTTGATGAAAACAAGCTTTTTTCTTCTTGCTGTTTGGTGCAGCGGTAGCGTGTTTCGGCCTTAGCAGAGCTTTTTTCTTTGGAAACAGCTGTTTGGATCTGAAGAAAGTCTTAATGTCTGTTTCATTTAAATTGCAGTATGACACCATTCCTTGTTTGTGTCTAAATATACACTGACTGGTGCATGTTAGACATTAGCAGTGCAGACAAAACTGTAACACAGCATGACTCAGGGCCCAGAAAATCCCATGAAACAAAGTACACGGGACTAACACAAATATTGCTAGTGACGGCAGATTCACGGTCTCTCAGATACTGGCACACTCCAGATTCCAGTTTAAACCAAAGATGTAGTCATCTGACTCTGACATATCTTTGTGTTACTGTAACATTTGGACATATTGCAGCCTGTGTCTCAGCTGTGAATGGGAGCTGCAGTACGTACAGGAACAGACAATAGCACATTATGACCTCCCACTCCTGCCGTTGGTGGGTTTGGTGGAGCTGCAACTGCAGGACTGGGGTGAAACCTCTGGACATGTGACTGCGTGGGCTTTCAATGGACTGTCATTATTCTGCTGTTACTCAGAGGAAACTCAGCTCATGTGTAATCTTCATCCATGTCATTCTCTGCTGCTGACTGGCTGCAGCTGCTCATTAAAGAGGCTTTTCTTCATGCAAGAATTCTCCAACTCAGTTAAATCATTTCATATTCTAAAATACTTTTAAAACTCTTAAAAAAAATAAAATAAAATAAAGGTTTACTGACTTATGCAAGATGCTCTGTTCAACCAGCCAGTTACTGCAGATGCTGGACCTTAATACAGCTAAAATAATATAATAAAATAATAATAAAATATAATAAAATAATCCAGGAGGTTAATCATTTTTGTTTGCTCTGACATGATTTGACATGATGAAATTCTAGAATGCGCCGCAAGGTGGCTGCAAATTGTAGTTGCTCTCACATAGTTTTAATAATTTTTTCGATTTTCTTTTTGTCTTTGAAATACAGCCATCATTTTTATCAATTTTTTTGAAGAGGTTTTTACGTCGGTTCGGAGGCTGTGCTGCACGGGAGAGTTTTCAGCATACTTTGTCTCTTTTTGGCTGTCTCCGATACTTGTTATGATGTGTCTCCATGGCAACGCTGGACTTGTTTACAGTCGTGATCAACTGCTAAAACTCTCTAAAATGAGGATTGGCAGTGATATAACACGACAAATCCCGATGGAGTTGAGAAGAAAGAGAAGAGAATGCAGGGCAGGAGTGAAGCAGAGAGAAAAGCGGTGTGGTCTGTTTGTGACCACAAACAGACCACACCGTTTGTGGTGTTTAAATGGTTTAAATGATTTAAACCGTTTCTTCCAACTGTTGTGATGGGTAACGTCAGATCGCTAGCTAACAAAACGGACGAGCTTGAGATGCTAACCAGGTCCCAGAGAGAATGCAGAGAATGTAGTCTCATGTGTTTCACCGAGACGTGGCTGCATGAACACATCCCGGACTGTAACGTCTGTTCGCGGCTTTAAGGCGGTCTGTTCAGACCGCAGTAAGCAACTCAGCGGGAAGCTGAGGGGAGGTGGGATTGCAGTGCTGGTTAACCAGCGTTGGTGTCATCCTGGTCACGTCACCGTCAAGGAGAAGATCTGCACGAGGGACCTTGAACTGTTAGCTGTGAGTTTCCGTCCTTATTATTTACCCAGAGAGTTTACCTGTGTTATTCTGGTAGCAGTTTATATTGTACCTGGTATCGCTCCAGACGCAGCCTGTGATGTCATCAGCTCCGTTATTGCAAGGCTGCAAACACAGTATCCAAACTCAGTTATGGCGATCTCTGGAGACTTCAACAATGTCTCCCTCTCTACAGATTTACCATCATTCCAACAGTTTGTCAGCTGCTCCACCAGAGAAAATAAGACATTGGACTTATTTTATGCAAATATTAAAAATGCATACAGCTGCTCTGCCCTGCCACCTTTAGGAAGATCTGACCATAATCTGTTCTCACCTCCAACTACAAGCCCATCGTTCAGCAGCAACCAGTGATCACAAAAACTATCAAAACCTGGTCTAATGAAGCTGAAGATGCTCTGAAAGGTTGCTTTGAGGCTACGGACTGGAATGCCCTCTGTGAACCTCATGGAGACAACATCAACGCCATGACTGAGTGTGTGACAGATTACATAAACTTCTGTGTGGACAGCATCGTTCCAACAAGAACTGTGAGGTGCTTCCCCAGTAACAAACCCTGGATCACCAGAGACCTGAAAAAGCTGTTAAACATCAAAAAGAAAGCCTTCAGGGATGGAGACAGGGAGTTATTGAAGACAACACAAAAACAAATTAAAGCACAAACCAGGAAGTGCAAGGAGGACTACAGGAAGAAGCTAGAAAGGCAGCTCCAGCAGAACAACGTGAGGGATGTGTGGTCTGGAATGAAGAAGATCACCGGCTTCAAGGCAAAGGGGGACCAGACTGATGGAGGTCTGGACAGAGCTAATGAACTGAACAGGTTCTTCAATAGGTTCAGTTCCCCCCCTGCCTCCAGCCCAACAGACCACACACCCTCGGTGAGCCCACAGCTTTCCTGTCACACCTCCACTCTGTCACCCTGCAGCTCAGTCATGGACCAGAAACCAGCATCATCTTTCTCCACCTCAGAGACCTCCTCTGCCTCCCCCTCCACTCTGTCCGTCTCCTGCAATCAGGTCAAAAAACAACTTGAGAAACTGAACCAGAACAAGGCTGCAGGTCCAGACGGTGTCTGTCCCAGAGTTCTCAAGACCTGCTCATTGCAACTATGTCCAATTCTCCAGCCTCTTCAACACCAGTTTGAGACAGAGAACAGTTCCTGTGCTGTGGAAAACATCCTGCCTTGTTCCAGTGCCTAAAAAACCACAACCAGCTGAACCTAATGACTACACACCAGTTGCCCTGACATCTCACATCATAAAGGTCCTGGAGAGACTCTTACTGGTCCACCTCAACAAGCAGGTCAGCACCTTTCAGGACCCATTCCAGTTTGCATATCGTAATGGGCTTGGGGTTGAAGACGCCATCATCTACCTGCTTCACAGAGCCCACTCTCATCTGGACCAATCAGGCAGCACTTTGAGGGTCATGTTCTTTGATTTCTCAAGTGCTTTTAATACAATTCAGCCTGCGTTGTTATGTGAGAAGCTCCATAAGTTCCAGGTGGATTCCTCCACAACCTCCTGGATTTATGACTACCTCACAAACAGACCACAGTTTGTGAGACTGAAAGGTTGTGTGTCTGAGATGGAGGTCAGCAGCATTGGAGCACCACAAGGAACTGTTCTCTCACCATTTCTCTTCACGCTCTACACCTCTGACTTCCAGTCCAACTCTGAGTCCTGTCATCTGCAGAAATACTCTGATGACTCTGCAGTTGTTGGGTGTATCAGCAACGGACAGGAAGCAGAGTACAAAGAACTGATCTGTCAGTTTGTGAAATGGTGTAGTAACAATTAGGGCTGAACGATTTTGGAAAATAATCTAATTGCGATTTTTTTCCTCAAAATTGCGATTGCGATTTAATATGCGATTATTTTTAAGGTCCTCTTCTCATGTATTTTTCAAACACTGTCATAATAAACAATATCAGATTTATTAAAAGTGCAGATTACAACAATAAAGCAAACAAATCTGTGGCTTTACCTCTTCAACATCTAACTTTTCACGTTTCATGAAACATGTGTAACGTTTATGTAAACATGTGGACTGCACTTCTTAAACACTGTCTGAGATTGACAGGACAGTGTATAAATAAATAAATAAAATATACAGATATAGAAAAAATAAAGCTTACTGATCTCCAGTCAGTAACATCACACAGGAAAATAAAGAAGACCAAATATCTGCTCTAACCAATTGGACATTTTCAAAAAAAAACTTTTTGAACAGTAATAGAAATATTATATTTACTCAGTAATAGCAGCACACAACATACTGAAGTGCAAAATGAGTATGGCACTGTTAGCCAGAAAGATTCTTCTGTATAGATCTCAGGAGCTCACAGATTTTTTGCAAGGAAAAGGGGGGGGGGGGGGGGGGGGGGGGGGGGGGGGGGAGCTCGAGTTGTCTCGCGCGGCGGGCGGGGTGTTTGTGGCTGTGCACTGTGCCCGACAGAGAGAGAGAAGCGCGGTTCGCGAGGCGGACAGCAGTGATGGCTTCAAACCCAGCGGTTTGAGTGCGCGTGAGCCTCTAAATCACCAGAAAAAGTCGCTAGATTTGTCGCTAGTCGCTTTTTACAAATTAAGTCGCTGGGGGGGTCTGGAAAGTCGCTAAGTTGGCAACACTGCTTGCCCTGTCTGCTCTGCTCAGCTCAGCTGGGCTCACTCGCAAGTCACGTGACGTCGCCAGATCACGTGACAAGTAATATCGCGGCCTTTGCGGTTAGAAAATCTCGTTTTATGATATCGCGAGATTATCGCAAATGCAATTAATCATTCAGCCCTAGTAACAATCATCTCGTATTAAATACCAGCAAAACTAAGGAGATGATTGTCGACTTCAGGAGGAGCAAGAATCAACACAGCAGTGTTTCCATCCTGGGAAAGGAGGTGGAGGTGGTTGTTGTAAATTGAACTGCCAGGTAGTGCTGAATAAGAAAATGGCATGTGCACGCTAGACTAAAGTAGTCATGTTATTGATAATGCACTGTCTTTAAAAAGAAAAAGCACACACACTCAAACAATAAACAAGCTTTACTTCTATTTCTGAGCTTAAACCCATAAACTGGTGCCTTTTTCAGTTTCAGTTTGTCGGCGTCAGAGACTGAAAAATGAGAAGTTTAATCTGAAAAATAAATGTAAAGGCATTTCAAACCTATGAATTGTTTAGGTTCCTGATCAAACTGCAGTGAAGCTTCCACTTCCTCCTCCAGTGTGTTTGCAACCACAGCGGGGTGTTATTTCAGGTCTGTGTGTCTAAAAACTCTCACAGAGACATTACTATCATGTTGTCACAGGAAGCTCAGAAGTGGAACAGGAAAGAAAACAGGAAGTGAATACAGCCAAGCTGCAGGTTGTCTTGAGGCAAACGGCTCATTTGATTGGCTGCTGGCTTGTTTCTTGTAGATGCTCAAACTGAAAATCAAATCATGTGACGTCAGTTCAGTCGGTGAACAGGGCTGACTGATGCTCTCAGGAAGGATCAGGGATGTTTGAAACATGGAATGACTGTCTAGAAATAACATCCACCATTACTGTCTTGTGCGCTATTGTCAAATAAAACAATGTCCAGCATTTACGTGTTCCATGCTCTAAGATGTGAGAAAATGTTGATTTTATTTGTCTTAGTTTACTGTAAATGTAATATGTAGTGGTTCCTACGGTGGCCCTGAAGGGCAAACAACACCAACAAAAAGGAAAACACAACGACATTAACAAAAACAAAACGACAAAAAGGAAAACACAACAACATTAACAAAAACACAAGGACAAAAAGGAAAACACAACGACATTAACAAAAACACGACAAAAACAAAAACACAACGACATTAACAAAAACACAACGACAAAAACGAAAACACAACGACATTAACAAAAACACAACGACAAAAAGGAAAACACAACGACATTAACAAAAACACAACGACAAAAAGGAAAACACAACAACATTAACAAAAACACAACGACATTAACTTCTAACGGAAAGGGTAGGTACCTGCTATGACAAGGATCATTGCTGATTGGACGAAAGCACGTCAGTCTTTTTTAGCTGGTTTTTTTCATGGATGTATTAAGAGAACGGTTTTTAAGGCTGCTTTACGCCATAACACCTTGTTTACGACTCGGCCCTTTAGTACTTGCCACATAGTCCGATAGCCGAACATTTGCCCGGGTCCACGCAGCTCTGTCAGTATGGCTCGTCTCACCTGAGCGAGTGGGGAATAATTCTTTCTCCTATACAACCCTGCTTCTCTTAACCGTGTTTTAAGAGTGCGAACACTCATCGTGATCAGTGTTTCCGCTAGAAAAAATTGGCACCGGACAATGTGACCGGCAGGTTTTCAATTTACCGGACAAATTCCGGTCACATAGGCTATATGAATTTACTGAGGTTAAAAATAAATCATATGCAGTAGTACGATATCAATGCAAGTCATTTAATTGTGTTTTTATTGAAAAACAGGCTATTTCAAATAAAATAAGTCTCGTCAATTGACTCACGAGCTTAACTTCAATAAATAAATAAATATTGCAGAAGCTTGCGCTCTTCTGACTCCGCTGCGCTGTTTTAATGCGGTTCTGCAGAGAGAAGCCTCTCTCTGCTGGCACACTGGAGACAGTGATCAGCAGGCTATCTGGGCCAGTTGAGCCCACTCGGGGTAGATTTCACTGAAATCCCCGATGAGAACTTCACAGGCCGTTGAGAAGTTCAAGCCTCCATAACCGCGGAGCGCTGTCATGACGGAGATGGCATCTCTGCGTGCACTTGTGGCATCAATGAGTGGGGCTGTGGCTGGAGCCGACTCGTCCTCACACACTACTCATTCGTAAAAAAAGTATATGTTTTTTCATAAAATGATGTGGAAATTTCCCATTTTATTACAACTGAAATTGTGCTTGGGAGGAGTATTTTCACCGGACATTTTGACCGGAGAGATTATAAAATACCAGACTTCGGCATATTTTACTGGACAAAGTTCGGCAATTACCAGACAACGGAAACCCTGATCGTGATGTTGTGAAAGGTGGACAGCATGTGAACTATCACCTCATATGTATGCCCAAAATAATACCTAATAACTTCTTCTGTAGTAGCCATCTCCAAATACACCTGACTGTAGACCACAGATGTGGGCGGGGCCCTTTACCCACCTTTCAAACAGACTGACGTGCTATCGTCCAATCAGCAATGATCCTTGTCATAGCAGGTACCTACCCTTTCCTTTAGAAGTTAATGTCGTTGTGTTTTCCTTTTTGTCGTTGTGTTTTTGTTAATGTCGTTGTGTTTTCCTTTTTGTTGTTGTGTTTTTGTTAACGTCGTTGTGTTTTCCTTTTTGTCATTGTGTTTTTGTTAATGTCGTGTTTTTGTTAATGTCGTTGTGTTTTTGTTAATGTCGTTGTGTTTTCCTTTTTGTCGTTGTGTTTTTGTTAATGTCGTTGTGTTTTTGTTAATGTTGTTGTGTTTTCCTTTTTCTTGTTGTGTTTTTGTTAATGTCGTTGTGTTTTCCTTTTTGTCGTTGTGTTTTTGTTAATGTCGTGTTTTTGTTAATGTCGTTGTGTTTTTGTTAATGTCGTTGTGTTTTCCTTTTTGTCGTTGTGTTTTTGTTAATGTCGTTGTGTTTTCCTTTTTGTTGGTGTCGTTTGCCCTTCAGGGCCACCGTAGGTTCCACATTATGGTTGAACAAAAAAAAAAAAAAAAAATTCTGGACTTTTTTGTTGCTGCTGTTGATTGACAAGACCAAAAGAAACAAGCGAATAGAGATGGTCCTCAGTACCAGGGGGTCTCAGGGGGTCTACAGAGTCTCAGGGGGTCTAGAGTAGACCCTAGACCCTGTGGAGAGATCAAGAGATGTGAAGCTGTTCAGTTTTTCTCTTCATGACACATTGAGAAAAGACCCGGTGAAGGATGACAGTTTCAGTCAGCATTTATGGAGAAGGGAGGATTTGCCCTTTAAAATGTTAAAGATTGGTCTAACAAGATGGGAAGTGAGAAAGAAGCAGCTCCAGCCAAGTTCAGGCTTCTGTCACAGAGGCCTGTCAGGAGAAAAGACCACATACGAACAAATCACAAGACTTCTGGAAAAATGGCCTTTGTATAGACGAGACAAAAGTGGAGTTGTTTGGCCCTGCCAGGAATGCAAATACCTACCAATACCTGTGTTTATTTAGCCATGTTATTTAGTAAAAACTAGGGATGTTCCTGGTGACTAATTTCCCTGTCGACTAAACACAAATTTTAATTAAGACTAGTTGACTAGTCTAAAAAAAAGATGCGCTCCAGCCTGGAAGTCATCAGTTTGCGTCCCGGCACGGTGTATTTGGGCTCAACATATTCCTGAAGCCTTTACCTTCCACAAAGTTAAGTAAAAGCATATCTTGCGAAGTCATTATCGTGATGAGCTGCGTTAACCTCTCAAACCGGACGGGAGAACACGTCTCCGGGTAAACAATGTCAAATCGGCCTGAGTGTGGCTAGCACCGCTAGCATCAGCACCGCTAGCATCAGCAGCCGTCATCTCGTGCAGATTAACATCCAAATGCTTGAGTCGAATGTGGTTGCGCATTGCTCCATTCGAGTGATTGTATGCCAGTTGATTCTGACACAGTCTACATACTACCTTGTTTTCATTTTCTAGATTAAAGTACGGCCAAACCGCGCTGGTTTTGCGAGAGGCTATCTTTCCACCATGCCGTTTTAAAACTCCAGTCTACTCGAGCATTGCCGCGGAGAGGGGGACTGCTGTCTGACGGCTCTGTAGCCCCGTCTAGTGGCGGGCGGCTGTATGACAGTTAAGCAGCCTTGTACATGAATAAAACACAAATTGGTTTAAACGACTAATATTTCTGGTGCCGACTAGTAAGTGAGCGGACGTTTAATCGTTTAGACGACTAATCGCGTGCATCCCTAGTAAAAACCAGGCGCAGCATCTCTGAAGAAACACCTCACACCTGCTGTCCAGTAGAGTGGTGGAGGGGGGATTTCCATCCCTGGGGTCCTGGCAGTCATTGGGTCTCACTCATGAAATCTCTGTAAAGTTGTGAGTAGATATGCCCATAAATCTTTAAAAAAAAAAAGGAAAGAGAGAGAAAGCAGACAGTTGAAGCCGTTTTCTGTACAAGTGTCTCAAATGTTAGTGGCATACTCTGGCAAGGTTTTTTTCTTCTTTTGTTTTAAAGTCACATATATATGCAGGTTGATCTTGCAGCACATGTCAGTTGTCCTGTGTGCATGTGTGAGAATGTGTCTAACACATTTAATTTACACCTGAAACTCTCAGATGAATCTAAACTGACCGACAGTGAACCAGGAAGGGAGGAATGCGGTCTGGTGATGCATGTGGTGTTCTGTGTGATGTGTTGTGGTGTAGACGCATTAATGTGTGAAGGGCTTTGTTATGATGTCTTGATAACCCCCCCCCAATTCACACCAGAGCTGAAGTAGCTGAGCAGCCAGACATAAAACAGATATGTTGACCTCGAACTGTTAAGGTTGGTAAGGACCCCAAAAGCACGACACAGCCAAAGACAGTTCAAAATGCCCGAAGGGCAAAGTTTATTAGAAAATAGTTCAATCTCAGGCTGATCAGGCGCACCGGAGCTCCAACGGGTGAATCTGAAAGTCCTGTCTTTCAAACCGGAACTGTCACTGGAGCCGGAGACGCGGAGATGAGCCGGGAAGTATATATCCACACAGGAGGAATAATCCACTGAGGTCCAGTTCCTCCTGGGACCGCCACTGGAAGAAGTTCACAAAGGTTAGTAATCCACCACCAAGGTAAATCCACAAGAACGGGAAAAAGTAATCCACAGAACGCGAGGACGGGTGAAAATATCCACCAGGACTCGGAGCGAGAACCCACAGGAAAAAACACACTGCACTAGTGTACGTACGGCACGAACTCACACCGAGGTGCCGGAGGACCCGGCTTAAATGTCCTCCCAAATGAGCTGGAGGCTGCAGGTGTGTGATGACAGATGCCCCTCAGGTGTGTAGAGGAGCGCGCCTCGCCCGCTCCGTCGAAGAGCGCGCAGCTCCCTGGCCGCGCTCTGAGAAGTGCTGGGCGTGTTCTCCTGAGGGAGACGGGACTGCGGTGTGGCAGGTGGAGACCCAGCAGTACCCCCCCCCTCTACGGGAGCCTCCAGGCGACCTACCGGGCTTGTCCGGATGGGCGCAGTCCGTGATCAGTCCCGGGTCCACAATGAGCTGGCGAGAAAGCCAGCTCCTCTCCTCTGGCCCGTAACCCTCCCAGTCCACCAGGTACTGGAAGCCCCTACCCCGCCGCCAAATGTTCAGCAGCCTGCGGACCTTCCACTGGGGGTGTCCATCCACAATGTCCGGGGGGAGCGGCGCTGGGGAAGGAGGCAGGAGAGGGCTGTGGGAGACAGGCTTTATCCGAGAAACATGAAACACTGGGTGTATTTTCATGGACACTGGCAGGCGGAGACTCACCGCGGCAGGATTCAGGACCCTCTCCACTTCGAAGGGACCGACAAAGCGAGGTTTCAGCTTCTTGGTTCTGGTCTGGAGAGGAAGATCCTTGGTCGAGAGCCAAACCTGCTGCCCTGGTTGGTAACATGGAGCAGGGGTCCTGTGTCTGTCAGCCCCTCACCGGGCCTGGTCTGCAGCGCGGAGGAGGGCCGTGCGTGTGATTTCCCACACGCGACGACAACGGTCCAGATGGTCCTGTACTGAGGGAACCGTTACCTCTGCCTGCTGTGTGGGGAAGAGAGGTGGCTGGTAGCCCAAGGATACCTCGAAGGGGGAGAGTCCGGTGGCGGAGCTGACCAGGGAGTTGATGGCGTATTCAACCCATGGGAGGAACCGGCTCCAGGAGGATGGTTTTTCGGCAACGACACAGCGAAGGGCAGACTCGACGCTCTGGGTCATGCGTTCTGTTTGCCCGTTAGTCTGTGGATGGTAACCAGAGGAGAGACTGATGGTGGCACCCAACCCCTTGCCGAACGCCCGCCATACCTGTGATATAAACTGCGGGCCTTGGTCCGACACGACGTCCTGGGGAAATCCGTGAAGCCAGAACACATGACTGGTGAGTAGTTCGGCGGTCTCGAGGGCGGACGGGAGTTTGGGAAGGGCCACAAGGTGCACCCCCTTGCTGAACCGATCAACCACCGTCAGGATCACAGTATTCCCGTAGGAGGACGGAAGACCTGATACAAAGTCCAGGGCTACGTGAGACCAGGGTCGACTGGGCACGGGAAGGGGCTGAAGGAGCCCCGACAGGGCTTGGTGGGACGCCTTGCTGCGGGCGCAGACAGGACAGGCTGTGACGAAGGCGTGCACATCCCTTTGCATAACGGGCCACCAGAACCGCCGAGCTAAAAAGGTGAAAGTCCAATTAACTCCGGGATGGCAGGCGAATTTGCTGGCGTGTCCCCACTGGAGGACCCGAGACCGGACCCCTTCAGGCACAAAGAGTCGGCCGGGTGGTGTGCCTCTGGGAGGAGGATGAGTGCGGAGGGCGTTTCTGACCAAGGTCTCCACTCCCCAGGCTATCCTGCCAATAATCCTGCTGTCGGGGAGGACAGACAACGGCTCCTCGGCGGCGGACTCCTTAGAATGTTGGCGGGATAGAGCGTCGGCCTTGGTGTTCCGAGAACCAGGCCGGTAAGTTAGGGTAAAGTCAAAACGACCGAGGAAGCTAGCCCAACGAGCCTGGCGTCCGTTGAGACGCTTCGTGGCCCGGATGTATGTCAAGTTCTTATGGTCAGTCCATATTGTGAATGGCTGTGCGGACCCCTCCAGCCAGTGGCGCCACTCCTCCAGGGCCGCCACCACAGCCAACAGTTCTCGGTTCCCTATGTCGTAATTCTCCTCCACAGGGAGGAACCAGCGAGAGAAAAAGGCGCAGGGATGGACCTTCTGGTCAGTGGCAGAACGTTGGGAAAGAACTGCGCCCAGTCCGGTATCCGAAGCGTCTACTTCCACTATGAACTGACGACCAGGGTCCGGAGTAATGCAGGCACCTGGGTGAACCATTCTTTGAGCTCCTGGAAAGCAGCGTCAGCGGCAGGAGACCAGATGAAAGACTTGGACGGAGAGGTGAGCTTGGTGAGGGGTTCCGCCACGCTGCTAAAGCGGCGTATGAAGCACCGATAAAAATTAGCGAAACCCAGGAAGCTTTGCAGTTCTTTGCATGAATGGGGGGTGGACCAGTCCACAACGGCCTGGATTTTACGTGGATCCGCCCGGGTCTGGCCCTCCTCGATGATGAAACCTAGGTAATCCACAGAGGAGGCGTGGAACTTGCATTTCTCGGCTTTAACGAATAGTCTGTTATTAGAGATGCGCGGATGACGTATATTTTAACCCGCAACCGCTTCTTAAAATCTCTATCCGCCCGCTATCCATTTGCAGGAACGTTTTTTCACCAATTTTCAAAACCGAACCGACCCGCCATCCTTTTTAATAATATGTAAAATATTTTTTCTTATTATTATTATTTGAGTGCTTCAACCGCAACCCACCCGAATTTAATTAAAGTATTATTTTTTGACAAGTCATCCGCCCGATATGCGGATTATCCGCTCCGCCCGCGGGTGCGCGGTTCATCCGCGCATCTCTATCTGTTATGTAGGAGGCGCTCGAGAACCCTGCGAACATGCTGGATGTGTTCCTCACGGGTCCTGGAAAAGATGAAGATGTCATCCAGGTACACCACGACGAACTCATCCAGCATGTCGCGAAGAACATCATTCATTAAGGCCTGAAAAACAGCAGGGGCGTTGGTGAGGCCAAAGGGCATCACCAAATACTCATAGTGACCCCGGGGCGTCTTGAAGGCCATCTTCCACTCGTCACCCTTACGGATCCGGACCAGATGGTAAGCGCCGAAGGTCCAGCTTGGTGAATATGGTGGCCTGGGTGAGGGGTTCAAGGGTCGAGTTCATAAGAGGCAGGGGGTATTTATTGCGGATGGTTATGTCATCCAGGGCTCGATAGTCTATGCAGGGACGGAGGTCCCCATCTTTCTTCTTAACAAAGAAGAACCCTGCGGCCACTGGTGAAGATGAGGGTCTGATGAGGCCAGTCGCCAACGACTCAGAAATGTACTTATCCATAGCCGCCTTCTCGGGGATGGTCAGGCTGTACAGGTGGCTGCCAGGAAGCGTAGCCCCAGGTTTGAGGTCAATGGCACAGTCATATGGTCTGTGAGGAGGGAGCGATTGGGCTCGGTCCTTACTGAACACCTCCCCGAGATCATGATACTCAGAAGGAACAGATGAGAGATCCACCGAGGCGACACAGGAGACGGGGAGGGACGAGGAACAGGGAGCTGCCTTCAGACAGCGGGCATGGCATGCCGGACCCCACTCTAATATAGCGCCTGAAGACCAGGAGATGCGTGGTTCATGTTGGGCAAACCAGGGAAACCCCAGGACGACAGGAACCAGTGGGGATTTGATTCCGGAGCTCCTGTGGCGTGGTCGTGGCGGTCGTCTGCAGCTGCTGGGTGTTAACCTGCGTCAGCTTCATCTGTTGGCATAACGCCGCCTGAATTGGGCTGGTGTGTGTTGCGCTTGTGTCGGCTGAGGTCATAGACATGGCGAGTTCATACTGTTAAGGTTGGTAAGGACCCCAAAAGCACGACACAGCCAAAGACAGTTCAAAATGCCCGAAGGGCAAAGTTTATTAGAAAATAGTTCAATCTCAGGCTGATCAGGCGCACTGGAGCTCCAACGGGTGAAACTGAAAGTCCTGTGTTTCAACCCGGAACTGTCATTGGAGCCGGAGACGCGGAGATGAGCCGGGAAGTATATATCCACACAGGAGGAATAATCCACTGAGGTCCAGTTCCTCCTGGGACCACCACTGGAAGAAGTTCACAAAGGTTAGTAATCCACCACCAAGGTAAATCCACAAGAACGGGAAAAAGTAATCCACAGAACGCGAGGACGGGTGAAAATATCCACCAGGACTCGGAGAGAGAACCCACAGGAAAAAACACACTGCACTAGTGTACGTACGGCACAAACTCGTACCGAGGTGCCGGAGGACCCGGCTTAAATGTCCTCCCAAATGAGCTGGAGGCTGCAGGTGTGTGATGACAGATGCCCCTCAGGTGTGTAGAGGAGCGCGCCTCGCCCGCTCCCGTCGAAGAGCGCGCAGCTCCCTGGCCGCGCTCTGAGAAGTGCTGGGCGTGTCCTCCTGAGGGAGACGGGACTGCGGTGTGGCAGGTGGAGACCCAACACGAACACTCCTTCATCATCAACCAGTAACCACAGCCAGTTGTTGCTGGTGGTAATGTTAAAAACCTCTTCCTGGGATGCGGTCTGGGACTTGGGACAGACGACATATTGATCATTCAAGCTATTTTTAATCGCACCAAGTATGACGCATTCATGCAACACGCCAAATTTATGGAAAAAACGTAGCTTTAAATCCAAAGAGACTCTTTGCAGATGAAACACCATTCAGGATACTGAAGATATAACAGATGTATTTACATGTTTGTGTCTTTTCCAGTATGATAGTTTTCCAGTCATCAGCTGCAGCGCAGATGAAAGTGCTCAGTGAGGCTTGAATGACTCATAGCAGCACATAGTTGTACTGTTCTCTCCAAATGATATTTTTCTGCTGCTCATCTGACACTTTGAAATCTGAACCATCATCAAATATTTGCATTTTTGTTTTGAGTTTTCTGGACCAGTGTCTCACTGGTAGCTTAATGGTGGCCTGGAGCCTGTTTCCAGCTGTCCATCACTGTTGCCGTTGTGGGTGGGAGGGGTTCAAACCTGAGACTGGCAGACCTGCTGGTCTCGGACTGGTACTGTAATGCAGCAAAAACTATATTGCTATGAATGATATATTCTCATTGTATACAGTGTGCATGAAAAAATAAAAATAATGTGTGTGTGTGTGTGTGCACACACATTATATACATTATATCGTTTATAACAACATAACACCCTTCCCTTCTGCCAATGTTAAAAGTTTAAAAACTTTTAGACAGCTCAGTCTTCTATTTTTTTAAACAGGGGCAGGTAGTGGGTTAGGGGTTAGGGTAAAGGTTAGGGTTAGGGGTTAGGGTAAAGGTTAGGGTTAGGGGTTAGGGTTAGGGTTAGGGGTTAGGGGTTAGGGGTTAGGGTCAGGGTTAGGAGTTAGGGTTAGGGTTAGGGGATAGGGGTTAGTGCTCTTTTCTGTACCTGGACCCAGAGGAGGAAGGCCACTGTGGCTGTGTGTTGCCATCTTCACCCTCCTGGGAGCGTTTAAAAAACACAGATATTTTTGTCTGTTTTTCAGATGGTTGACGCAACGGTATTGCCCTCTGTCCACCAGCTTGCACAGAGGGCAGGGAGAGCAGAGGAGAGTTGTAACGCAACCATGTAGAGACAGAAAAGACATGCTGTTGTGTAAATAAGATCATTAACGTGAGGCTTTTTAGTTTGTTTAATAAAACAATAAGGTATGGACCTGTTTTATAGGACTGGTAACCGTAAATTACTATGTCGAAAGTAAAACAATAAAATGAACTTGATCCTGAGACAGAGATGGGACAGCAGCCAGGTCCCTCAGCCCCACACCCCCCACCCCAAAAACCCAGCACACATGGGAGACCCCAACCCCAAGCTGTCCCTGGACCTGTCCCTGGACCAGTCCCTGGAGCAGTCCCTTCCAGGGATGACCTACGAGACCCAGCAGCTGAGGGACACCAGGCTGTAGCAGCGCTGCCCCCCACCCACACCCACATACTGAGATCCCAACCCCGTACTGGGGTGTATACACCTTTTGTGGCTTCAACAATAAACAACTTTCTCAAAGCTTTTTAAAAAACTTTTTCAAGGAAATTTGTTTTATCTTTTACAAATTACTTCCAGTGTTTAAGTAGCCTCGTACTCTGGACAGAGAAGTCAGATACATCCAAGCACAACCTCGCCTTCTTATCACCACTGGTGCATTTATAACAGCGTAACAAGGTGATTTAATCAACCCACTAACATTTTAGGAAACTGAACTTGAACTCTCCTGAAATGTTTTAGAAGCAAATGTGAGGCCATGTTTCTGACAGCTTAAGCTTGGCTGAAAAACGGATTATACAACAGGACAGTGATCCCAAACACACCAGAAAACCTACATCAGGATGGGGAAAAAATAAAGAGAAAATAATCATGGTTTTAAAATGCCCCAACAAAGTCCAGTTGTCAATCCAACAGAACATATTATGGTTAGACTTTAGGAGGGCAGTGCATAAAGAACTGGGCCCTGACTTGAGAGAGTGTGAGGTGAGTTAAGGATGTAGCGGCTCAGGGAGGCGGGTCAGTGCTGGGCCGCCTGCCCTAACCATTGTGCGACCGGGGCAGCCCAGATACAGGGGCTCCAGTCCTGGCCCAGATACAGTGGCTCCAGTCCTGGCCCAGATACAGGGGCTCTGGTCCTGGCCCATATACAGGGGCTCCGGTCCTGGCCCAGATACAGGGGCTCCAGTCCTGGCCCAGATACAGGGGCTCCGGTCCTGGCCCAGATACAGGGGCTCCGGTCTTGGCCCAGATACAGGGGCTCCAGTCCTGGCCCATATACGGGGGCTCCAGTCCTGGCCCAGATACAGGGGCTCCGGTCCTGGCCCAGATACAGGGGCTCCGGTCCTGGCCCAGATACAGGTGCTCCGGTCCTGGCCCAGACACAGGTGCTCCGGTCCTGGCCCAGATACAGGGGCTCCGGTCCTGGCCCAGATACAGGGGCTCCGGTCCTGGCCCAGATACAGGGGCTCCGGTCCTGGCCCAGATACAGGGGCTCCGGTCTTGGCCCAGATACAGGTGCTCCGGTCCTGGCCCAGATACAGGGGCTCCGGTCCTGGCCCAGATACAGGGGCTCCGGTCCTGGCCCAGATACGGGGGCTCCAGTCCTGGCCCATATACAGGGGCTCCGGTCCTGGCCCAAATACGGGGGCTCCAGTCCTGGCCCATATACGGGGGCTCCAGTCCTGGCCCAGATACAGGAGCTCCAGAGTCCTGGCCCAGATACAGGTGCTCCAGTCTTGGCCCATATACGGGGGCTCCAGTCCTGGCCCAGATACAGGAGCTCCAGAGTCCTGGCCCAGATACGGGGGCTCCAGTCCTGGCCCATATACGGGGGCTCCAGTCCTGGCCCAGATACAGGGGCTCCGGTCCTGGCCCAGATACAGGGGCTCCGGTCTTGGCCCAGATACAGGGGCTCCGGTCCTGGCCCAGATACAGGTGCTCCAGTCCTGGCCCAGATACAGGGGCTCCGGTCCTGGCCCAGATACAGGGGCTCTGGTCTTGGCCCAGATACAGGGGCTCCGGTCCTGGCCCAGATACAGGGGCTCCGGTCTTGGCCCAGATACAGGGGCTCCGGTCCTGGCCCAGATACGGGGGCTCCAGTCCTGGCCCATATACAGGAGCTCCAGAGTCCTGGCCCAGATACAGGTGCTCCAGTCTTGGCCCAGATACGGGGGGCTCCGTTCCTGGCCCAGATACAGGGGCTCCGGTCCTGGCCCAGATACAGGTGCTCCAGTCCTGGCCCAGATACAGGTGCTCCAGTCCTGGCCCAGATACAGGGGCTCCCGTCCTGGCCCAGATACAGGGGCTCTGGTCCTGGCCCAGATACAGGTGCTCCAGTCCTGGCCCAGATACAGGGGCTCCGGTCCTGGCCCAGATACAGGTGCTCCAGTCCTGGCCCAGATACAGGGGCTCCGCTCCTGGCCCAGATACAGGGGCTCCGGTTCTGGCCCAGATACAGGTGCTCCAGTCCTGGCCCAGATACAGGGGCTCCGGTCCTCAACACAGCGGTCGAGGGTTCGACTCCCAGCCCGTGCAGCCCCTTGCTGCATGTCCTCCTCACTCTCCCTCCACCTTCACTGTCAATAAAGGCCACTAGTGCCCAAAAACTTAAAAGAGGAAAAAAAGAGAGGTAGGTCAGGTCTATATTATTGAGAGGCTTAAATGCAAAAAAAAAAAAGAAAAAAAAGTATCCTAAAATGTAAAAGCATCCAGTGTAATAAGGCTAAAACTGTGGAACTTTAATTTACATGTGCTTGTTCAAAGACCTGCAGAGGGGTGATGGGAGACCCCTGAACACCCACATGCAGTTTATTACAGTAATCCAGCCCACTGGAAACAAATACAGATTACTGTCTCAGATGAACGGGCTTTAATCTGTCCAGATGCCTCGACTGTAGAAGCTTCACTTCACTGAACTGCTCTGATCTGTCCATTTTAAAACCATTATTTATGATGGTTGGCTTTGTACACTGGGCCAGGTGATCCAGGTCTGCAGAAGACGTTCCAGTGGCGCCGCCAAAAACCATCACTTGCACTTTTTTTCCTAATTAAAATTAGAGTGATGAGGCCCATCTAGGCTTTTATATCATCCAGTCACTTCATTCATATAAAGAGGCATATAAATCTGGCTGTTTTATCTGTAACAGCGGGATGAAATCCAAGGATGAAAGGATGAAACCCAGTTGGAGATAAATCTGGTGACACACATAGTTATTTATTACAAATGATGCAAGAGAATGTTTCACTCACTTTCAGGTCTTAATCTGTCACCCTACTGAAGAAATGACAAATTAGGACATCCATCCTTCCATCAGTCCATCCATCTATCCATCTATCCATCCATCCATCCATCCATCCACCCAACCATCAGCCAGCCATGACAAATCCATCCACCCACCAGCATCCATCCATCCATCCATCCAGCCATCCATCCATCCATCCATCCCATCCATCCAGCCATCCATCATCATCCAGCCAGCCATCCCCCCACACACCATCAAGCCATCATCCTCCAGCCATCCATCCATCCAGCATCCATGCCATCCAGACCATCCATCCATCCATCATTCCACCATATCCCCATCCATCATCCATCCAGCCAGACATCCACAACATCCAGCACCATCCATCCACCCATCCATCCAGCCAGCCATCCATCACATCCACCCATCCATCCATCCACCCATCCATTTCCAGCCATCCATATCCCCATCCAGCCACCACTCCATCAAGCCATCATCCACCCAAATCCAGCCATCCATCCACAGCCAGCACCCATCCATCCCAGCCATCCATCACCACCACAGCCCCATCCAGCCATCCATCCATCCATCCATCCATAAAGCCCATCCATCCATCCATCCATACATCCAACATCCACCCATACAGCCATCCAGCCACAGCCACCCACCCCCACATCCATCCCCATCCATCCAGTCATCCATCCATCCACCATCCATCCATCCACCACCATCCATCCATCCATCCATCCAGCCATCCAGCCAGCCAGCCATCCATCCATCCATCCATCCCACCCACCCACCCAGCCAGCCATCCATCATGCCAGCACCATCCATCCAGCCACCCACCCAATCCAGCAATCACCCATCATCCATCCACCCACCCATCCATCCATCCATCCAAGCCATCCATCCATCACCCACCCACCCATCCTAGCCAGAATCATCCATCCATTCCATCCACCAAGCCATTCCCCCATCCCCATCCATCCAGCATCCATCCACCATCCATCCACCCACCCCACCCAGCCATCCCACCATCCATCCAGCCAGCACAGGCATCCATCCAGCCACCCATCCACCCCCACCATCCAGGTCCAGCCATCCATCCAGAACCAGCCACCAGCCAGCCACAGCCATCCATCCATCCATCCCCCAAGCAGCCACAGCAGCCAGCATCCAGCCATCCATCCAGCACCAGCAAACCATCCAGCCATCCAGCCATCCATCCATCCACACCAGCCATCCAGGCCATCCATCCATCATTCCATCCATCCACCCAGCCATCCATCCATCACCCATCCACCATCATCATCCATCCATTCCATCCATCCATCCACCCACCCATCCATCCATCATCCTCCAGCATCATCCATCCACCATCCATCCATCCATCCATCACCCCACATCCATCCAATCCATCCATCCAACCCACCCCATCCATCCAGCCATCCATCCCATCCCCATCCATATTCCAGCCATACAGATCCAGCATCCATCCAGCCCAGAAGCCATCCATCCAGCCATCCATCAGCCATCCAGCCCATCCATCCAGCCCATCCAGCCATCCAGCCAGCAAATCCAAGCCATCCATCATCCATCCATCAGGCCATCCACCACCCAGCCAGCCATCCATCCAGCAATCCATCCAGCCATCCATCCATCCATCCATCCATCCATCCACCCATCCATCCAGCCATCCATCCATTCCATCCATCCATCCCATCCATTCCATCCATCATCCATCCAGCCCCCAAGCCAGCCATCCAGCCAGCCAGCCAGGGCCACAGCCAGCCAGCCATCCAGCCATCCAATCCAACCAGCCATCCATCATCCACCCACCCAACCATCCAGTCCTATCAGTCCATCCACCACCCACCCACATCCAGCCATCCATCCATCCAGCCATCCATTCCAGCCAGCCAGCCATCCACCCATCCAGCATCCATCCATCCATCCCCATCCATCCCCATCCATCCATCCATCCATCCATCCATCCATCCATCCAGCCATCCACCCACCCACCCATCCAGCCAGCCATCCCATCCATCCATCCAGCCATCCATCCAACAGCCATCCAGCCAGCCATCCATCCAAGCCATCCATCATCCATCCAGCCATCCAGCCACCCCAGCCAGCAGCCAGCCAGCCAGCCATCCACCATCCATCAGCCACCCAGCCAGCCAGCCAGCCATCATCAGGCCATCCATCCAGTCCATCCAGCACCAGCCACCACCAGCCAGCCACCAGCCAAGCCAGCCACCCCAGCCAGCCACCCAGCCAGCATCCCATCCAGCCATCCATCCACCCACCCACCACCCAGCCATCCACCCATCATCCATCCATCCATCCATCCCACCCAACCCACCCACCCATCATCCAGCCACCCATCCATGCAGCCATCCAACCATCCATCCATCCATCCACATCCACCCACCCACCCAGCCATCATCCATCCATCCGAACATCATCCATCCACCCACCCATCCATTCCATCCATCCATTCATCCATCCGACCATCCATCCAGCCACCCACCCATCCATCCATCCATCAATCCATCCATTCATCCACCCACCCACCCATCCATCCATTCCATCCATCCATCCATCCCCACCATCCATCACCACCCCATCCAGCCATCCATCCAGCCATCCATCCATCCATCCACCCATCCACCCACCCATCCATCCATCCAGCCATCCATCCATTCCATCCATCCAATCCATCCATCCATCCATCCCACCCATCCATCCATCCACCCATCCATCCATCCATCCATCCATCCACATCATCCATCCATCCACCCATCCACCAGCAACCAGCCCCATCATCCATCCAGCATCCAGCCATCCAGCCATCCAGCAACCCATCCAAGCCATCAGCCCCACCCAGCCAGCCATCCACCCACCCATCCATCCATCCATCCATCCCAGCCATCCAGCCAGCCATCCAGCCATCCAGCCAGCCAGCCAGCCAGCCAAGGCCATCCATACAGCATCCAGCCTAGCCACCAAGACCAGCAGCCAGCCAAGCCAGCCAGCCAGCCAGCCACCCACAGCCCACCATCCAGCCAGATCCAATCCCCACCCAGCCAATCCAGCCAAATCCATGCCATCCAGCCATCCATCCAGATCCATCCATCCAGCCATCCAGCCAGCCATCCATCCATCAGCCAACCACCATCCCCCAGCCAGAAATCCAGACAGCCAGCAATCCAGCCACCACCATCCACCATCCATCCAGCCATCCATCCACCATCCCATCCAGCCATATCCATCCCAGCCATTCACCATCCATCCATCCACCATCCCATCCACCCACCCATCCACCCATCCAGCCAGGCACCCAACCAGCCGAAGCCATCCATCCAGCCACCCACCACCACCCCCTCCACCGAAAATCTCCATCCCACCACCATCCATTCATCCAGCCATCCATCATCCATCCAACCCACCCACCCATCCATAAAGCCATCAACCACACCCACCCACCCACCCAGCCCTCCAGCCATCCAGCCCACAACCAGGCACCCAACCATCCACCCATCCATCAGCATCCACCATCCAGCCATCCAGCCAGACAGCCACCAGCCCCCACCCATCCAGTCAGATCCAAGACAGCCATCCATAGGCACATCCAGCCAGCAAGCCACCATCCATCCAGCCACACCAGCCACCCCCATCAGCAGCCCCACCAGCCAAGCCACCCACCAGCAGCCAAGCCAGCCCAGCCATCCAGCCAGCCAGCCACCAGCCAGCCAGCCACAGCCAAGCCAGGCATCCAGCCAGACAGCCAGGGCCAGCCACCACATCCAGCCATAGCCAGCCCAGCCAGCCACAGCCATCCAGCCATCCACCCACACATCCAGCCATCCCAGCCAGCCAGCCATCCAAGCCCATCCATCCAGCCATCCCACCCACATCCTCCATCCATCCCATCCCACCCAATCCATCCTGCCAGCACAGCCAGCCAGCCATCCAGCCACACACACAGCCAGCCATCCATCATCCATCCATCCATCAGCCATCCATCCATCCAAGCCCATCCAGCCACCATAGCCATCCATCCAGCCCACCATCCATCCATCCATCCATCCAGCCAGCCATCCATCCCATCCATACAGAAAAGGCATCCAGACACCCCCACCAGCACCAGCCCAGCCAGCCAGGCAGCCAGCATCCAGCCAGCCACCCCACCACACCCACCCCACCCCAGCCAGCCAGCAGCCAAGCATCCAAGCCATCCAGCCAGCCAACCAAACCATCAGCCACCAAGCAAGCCATCCAGCCAGCCAGCCATCCAGCCAGCCCCAGCCAGCACACCAGCCACCATCCAGCCATCCAGCCATCCACATCCCATCCATCCATCCATCCATCCACCCACCCACACATCCATCCATCCATCCATCCATCCATCCACCCATCACTCCATCCACCCATCCATCCATCCATCCTTCAATCCATTCATCCATCCACCCATCATCCATCACAGTTTAATCCTCTGCAGGGTCATGGGGATCTGCTGGAGTCTATCCCAGCCCTCTAAGGGTGAAAGGCAGGAGTCCACCTGGACAGGTCTCTGGTCCATCACTTGAACAGGTCTGGACAGGTCTCCGGTCCATCACCTGGACAGGTCTGGACAGGTCGCCGGTCAATCGCAGGGACAAATTAGGACAGATGAGGATATTTTTCTTTAAGATGTTTGTAGACTGAAGCATTACGGAAAAAGTGGAACAATATCAAGAGCAGAAGGCAGGGACGATTCTAGGGTCAGAGCTTTAGGAGTGCTGAGCCCCTAATGAGCCCCACAACAACCCACAAGTAATGTTAGTGAGAAGAGGACCATACCATTAGGCGGGAACGTTTTTATTTTCATTCTTAAAATATAAACTTAAACCACAAACTATGGATTAAGTTTTGGACATTATCTAAGCCTGTCAAATGCGAACTAAAATTTTAGAATAACAACATTTCTTACTCCAGGTTTTTGGGGTGCTAAATTTCAATTTAGGGGTGCTTCAGCACCCCTAAAAAAGGGCTAGCCTCGCCCATGGCAGAAGGTCAGGATTATATTTCATGTCAGAGTAATATTAAAACACTTTGGCAGTCAGCACATACAACAAGTTGAAAGTGATAAAATCATCATAAATGCCTGACTTGTTCTCATGTCTTCAGTTTAGTCATTGTGGATTCACATTAGAGATGTTGTCAGTTGGAGCCGTTATAAAACACTTCCATGTTCTGTGATGCAAAAACACCTTTTTTTTTGTCTGCCAAGAAGCTTGATATCAGATGTGAGAAACAGAATTACTTAAGCTTTTGAAACAACAGTTGTGCATTTTACCACAATGCTGGTGGCCAAATGTGCTAATTTCCCCCAGAGTGGTGTCTGGCCTGTAGTTTTCTCAGCCCATGTCGGTCTGTGGGCCGAGGAGGCTCACTGGTGTGTAAAAAATAACAAGCCAGTGAATATATGAAGCAGAATAGTTTTTTTCCAAACTATGATTTGACTTATGATTTACATGCATGAATACTTAAAAAAATGTTTTTATACAATTATTTACTTCTGAGGACATGCAAAGTTATGTTCATTTTTTCCTTCTATATATTTTGAGCTAGTAAATGTGTCTACTCCATAGGACATCAAGCAATCTTTTCCCAAAGTAACTGATTCTCTTCACAGAATGACATGTTCTTTAGTACAACTTCAGTTTTACGCATTGATTTAAATATGAGTTGTCTCCCTGATGTCTACTGATGCAGCTGATGTACAACTAAACCATCCAGGGCTGTGCATGAACAAGAAAATGCCTTTTTAACAGCTGTGTACCGTTGCTTTCCCGCTCACACCTGTAGGAGGAAGTACGCTGTTTGGTTTGGTGTGTCCTCCACAGGAAGACAGTCATCGTACTTTTTAGTTCTAAGTCTAAGTCTTGGTTTGTTGGGACCAAGCAGCTCGTGACATGATATAAAAATAACTGGTAATTCTGCTTTCATATATTAGCTGAGTATATTTTATTTTATTATGATCTGCACCAAATAAAACCAAACAATGTTTACCAGCAAAACTCGGTTTTCAGCATGGCCTCCCACAGAGGGAGGAGACTGTCCCATACAGATGATTGCAATGATATTCATTTAGATTCTGTTATATTTAGGTTTAAAGGAATCGTAAAGAAACTAGGAAGGAAAATATGGATGTCATTTGAACTGTAATAAAACAACAATATGAGGGATGCTTAAGACTTTTGAACAGGACTGCACTTTAACTTGGCTCATCAAAAGTGTACTGTAGCTGTCTTATTCAGTCATGCACCCACATCCTCTCTGTTTCCAGGCTCCTCCGCTATATTTATTTATTTATTAATTACATTGACTCTTCCTCCTCTTCAGGCCCGCAGCATCAGGACGTCTGTACTCGCAGCTATCAAGATTGTCAAGCTGGATCCTGGTATGATGAGTCAAAACTTGACACGACACACTCAGAAACTGATTATTTGCCACATCACTCTCAGGTTGACACACACACACACACACACACACACAAGCAACCTTCTATTTACCTTCATACTGACTCGTCGCATCCATAGATCAGGTCCCTGGTTCTGCAGATCAACTTCATTTTGAAAATATATATATATAAAAAAGTCATGCAAATTATAATAATCATTTCATTACCCATCTTTGCTGAGTTTGGTCAAAATACTGACTATAACTCATAGAAACCCTGTCGGTAAATAGCTTGGTAAATATGCTGCATTTTGTGTTTATACTTACAACAAAACACCTGAAATTTGTTGTCTTTGCTGAAAGCAATAACTTACTTGAACTTCTATTACTTGAATATTTGTTTTTTGGGACACATTTTCCCAATGCAGCTTATACTATCAGCAGTGATTTACATATGAGCCTGTGTGTAAATGCTACTAAGAAAGAAAAACGTAAACCCTATTTTCTAATAAACAGATATTTTGTTTGAATATTGGGAAGTACACAGTCAGCATCAAGCATCTCTCGGCTCATTCAGTTACAGAACTTTTCTAGCATCAGCTGGTTCATTTAAATTGCAGTCTGATACTAAATACCACGATAAGCTTGTGCCATCTTTACTGGAGATCAGACAAAACTTTTGAATGAGATTTTGCTGATGGACAAGGCCACTAGTCTAACCCTACCATTTACTCCTCTGTAATTTAGTTGACTTTGTTTGAACTCCATTTTGGATTTAAGGAGGCTGTTGAGAATAAATACTGACTCAGGTGTCTGTCTGCAAAGGTGATGACATCACGTCCATCCAACAGGAGATTACCATGATGAAGGAGTGCAAGCACAAGAACATCGTGGCCTACTTCGGCAGCTATCACAGGTGCTGTGTGTTGTTTGAGATGTGCAGGATTCTTGGGACTGTTGGTGGACTGGAATACAGAGCTGATTTACTCATTTCTTCTTTTTTTGCTGTTTTGGATACAAAAAGTGGATGATTTCATTATTGAGGGGAAAAAACTATCCAAACCAACCTGGCTCTATGTGAAAAAGTAATGCCCCCCTTGTTAAATCATGAACTGTGAACTGTGAACTGAATCGGGTCTGGCCACACCCAGACCCGATTACTAGACCCGGAGACTCGAGATGTTACTTAAACAGAACCTTTCTGACAACATGAAGCAGGCTAAAAGATCCACAAAACAACACATCAGGTCCCGATCTAAAGGAATTCAATAACAGATGAGAAACGAAGTTGTTACCATCCCAGTCTGGACAGGGCTACTGAGCCGTTTTTAAGTGTATTACAGTGAGATTATCCACAAACGGAGAAAACATGGAACGGTGGTGAACCTTGCCAACCAAAATGAGTCCAGGAGCACATTGATGGCTCATCCAGGAAGTCACAGAAGAACCCAGAGCAACATCTAAAACACTGCAGGCCTCAGCTGGCTCAGTTAAGCTCAGAAAGAGACTGGGCTAAAACCGTATCCATGGGAGAGTTCAAAGGTCAAGACCACTGCTCACTAAGAGCAGGACAAAGGTACCTCTCAAATGTGTCAAAGACATCCTGATGATCCCCAGGACTTCTGGGAAAATTCTCTGTGGACAGACGAGGCAAAAATGAAACTTTTTGGAAGGTATGTGTCTCGTTACATCTGGTGTTAAATTAAGGCAGCATTTATGAAAAAGAACTTCATATCGATAGTTCAACACGGTGGTGTGATGGTCTGGGACTGCTTTGCGGCTTCAGGACCTGGACTATCTGGACTGGATGGAGGCATGACTTCAGATCTCTACCAGAAAGTTCTGAAGGAGAACGTCCAGCCATCAGTTTGTGACCGTAAACTGACGGTTTCCAGCAGAAAGTCCACCCTGAATGGCTCAAAAAACAATGTTGGAACGGCCTAGTCCGGATTGAAATCCAAAGGGGATGCTGTGGTCTGACCTTAAACGTGCTCTAAAACCCTCCAATGTGGCTGAATTGAAGAAAATGGGCCAGACTTCCTCCACAGCACAAACACCAGTTATCAGGGTTAGGGGGGGGTGTTACTTTCTGTTTGGATAGCTTGTTTTTTTCCCTTAGTAGATGAAATTATAATTTAAAAAACTGCTTTTTGTATTTTTTCAGATTATCTTTGTCTGATATTGAAATTTGTTTGATGATCTGAAATATGTCCATATGACAAAAGAGCAAAAACACCAGAAATCTGTAGGACGTTTTCACAGCGCTGTCTAAATTTATTTCTCTTCAGGCTGCTGCTGTATTTCTCCCCCACTTTTCTGTTATTCGACTGTTGCAACAGCAGCTTATGTTGCAGCTTATTTTGGGGGCTGCAGATCAATCAGTTGTTTTACATTAAACAGTGTCTACAAAGTATATCCATGTGATGCATTTTTTATAATGCCTCCAGAGCTTTATTTTATTCCCAGATAAAGCTTTATTCCCTTTATGTGACTCCCAGCTCTGTGTGTCTACAGGAATACCAAGCTGTGGATCTGCATGGAGTTCTGTGGTGGGGGGTCGCTTCAGGATATTTATCAGGGTACCATCATAAATAAATGGCAATGTTATTGTCTTTCCTATCTATTTATATTTCTGTCCATAGTTACATTGTAAGATACGTTTATGACACTTTAACATTTACCAAGTAAGTCTGATATAACCAATAGTGTATATTTTTATTATAATGAGCTAAAATAACAATTATAATATCGCTCACTTGGCCAATTACAGCAAACACAGTCCAAAGCTAGTATCAGTACATTTACTTTATTCTCAACGATTAATTACGTGATTTATTTGATAAAATGAAAAAGAAAAACCAAAATTTCAACTGCAGTGGAGCAGGAGTTTTTGTTAAAGGGTTTTCTGAATTCATTCAGTAGTTGCAATTGTTAAATAAATCCTTAAATGCCAGTATTTGGCTGCCTGTATGCCAGGTCGGTCTATACCTGTCAGCACACAAAATGCTTCATAGACTGAAAATGAAAAAATAGGAAACGATAAAAGGAAGTGTTAAAAGGAAAACTCCTAACACCCTGCTACAGTCTGCCTCTGCCTCACTCTACTCCAAAGAAATAAAAAAAATATGTATCTGAATGTAGAAAGAGAATACAGTCGTAACAAATGAACAAAGTTAAAATGTGAAAAGGAGAATTGCTCTTCCTGAGTGGACAAATCAAAGTCTGATATTAGAGAGGGTCTTTCAGGCTTCAGCACAGTTGTCTCAAGGTGTTTCTGGAAGGTTTACTAATGATTTTTCTTGACATAATGTGATTTGAAATAATGTTTGTTGCATCTGCACTTCTACTGCAACACTCATCCTTGAATGGTGGACTTGATTTGAATGCACTCTCAGTTTCATCTGTCCCAGACTGTTTTTTTAAAATCCTCCGATTAGCTTAAATAAACATGTAGTAACAGAGACTAGAAACATCTTGCTTTGTGTTTCTATAAAGAAAGACTTCTCTGAACACTACAGAGCACATTTACTCCATGAGTCAGTTGTGCTGATATTAAACTAAGCACAGTGAACTCTGAAAAGCTAGTTTGAATTAAATTTTTTAAGTTTCTTTTTCTATTTTTCTCCAGTTTCTGAGATATGAATTAATAACTGTCATTTGCAGTGACGGGCCCATTGAAAGAGAAACAGATAGCGTTTGTGTGCCGGGAAACCCTTCAGGTGAGACATATTACCAACAGGTACTGGCTCATAATTATTACTGATGTTTGGAAACCATGGAGGAGCTAATTACCATTTACCCTCGTCAGGCTACTAAATATACTTTGTAATTGCATCTTCAGTCCACAGCAGTCAGTTTGTCTTCATGTCTCTGTAGATTGTTGGTTTCTCTGGGTCATCAGGTTTTCACACTACAAAATGTCCTTCATATAATACTTTGCGGTTTGATAAGATTAAGAAGGTAAAGATACCTGAGATAAGTTTTATATTCAAAGTTTCAGTGAGCTCTACAAATATATAACTGCAACATTTACACTTTACCTGAAGTAAAATGTCAACTTCTGCTCACGCTAGGGTTTTGTGATTACATCTAACTACAGGTTTCAAGTCATTGTTGGCCGTGTTGTAAACTGATTTCAGGTTCATTTTTATACTTCGTCCTCCAGAATTTTAAAGTCATCATAAACAAGAAGCTTTAAAATAAATTAGGGTGAAGGAATGTTCAGAAGTGTTTTTTTTTTTTTTTTTTTTTTTTTTTTGGGGGGGGGGGGGTATTCTGACTTAAATAAGTGCCCAATATTACATTTCTTTTACTGAAAATATCTTTTACTTGTTCATCTGCTTGACGTTCTCGCAATTAAAGATAAAAGACTAATTTCCACAGAGCTCAGCTGCTTTACGTTCTTTCTTGTCTTTTTTTCCAGGGTTTGTATCACCTGCATGAAACTGGCAAAATGCATAGGGACATAAAGGTGATTTTTATTTTGAAAGCTTTTTTAAGCTATTGCTGCATTAGTGATGATTCATAATTGAAGCTGAGATGTGTGTGGATATTCTAGGGGGCCAACATCCTTCTGACGGAGAGAGGAGATGTGAAACTGGGTTAGTGGAGATCTGTATCGACTACCTGAACACACATCTGCCGTAGCTATTTAAGCACTCACATGCAGTCAGATAGGCCTAATTAGGGCATCGGTGTTGGAGTTCAGCCTCCCATGTAGCTGTTTGTGTCTCTTCTGCATCCAGCTGATTTTGGAGTGGCAGCAGAAATCAGTGCCTCAGTGGCCAAGAGGAAGTCTTTCATTGGAACTCCATACTGGTAAGATCAATGCTCACCTGGCTCCCTCTGAACACACCTGGGGATCAGTAGACTGGGAAGTAAAACCTGAGGGCTTTTAAACCGAGGTCCAGTACTGCTGTCAGTGTTTTGGGTGTCGGCTCCAACTGACCTGAAGAACTCATTAACAAGACAATAAGCAAGAATGAACAAAAACTAACCAAAAAGAACAACAAAATACAACATACAACATGTAACATACTAACAGACTGAATGAATGTTTTTACAGAAATCCTGGCTCGTGCTCTGCCTCGTCATGAACCCTACGTGGCGATGTTACTTGTCAGGCACATTAATCAGCTTCCCAGTAGTAATTATCACTCTAACCTTCCTGTCAACAGATTGAGGGGAAAAAAAAGTGAAGAGAAAAGAAATCATGTCAGTTTCTCACAATTTGAAGTTTGTTACATTTGATTTAGCCAGCCTGTATCTGTATGTTTGTTTTTATGTAGAAAATACTGTCTTGGAAAACACTGGAAACACTGGAAATCACTGTCCTCGCTTTGGAATGCAGGAATTTATCAACTTCTTGTATACACAATATATATGATGTCCTATTCTTGATGTTTAATGTGAAAAGTCCCGTGTCTGCTCCAAACCTTTTTCCCCAGACGTTTTCACCCTCTCCAGTGTGTCTGTTTGTTCTCCACATCTGTCTAGGATGGCTCCAGAGGTGGCGGCGGTGGAGAAGAAGGGCGGCTACGACCACCTGTGTGATATCTGGGCTGTTGGCATCACTGCCATCGAGTTGGCTGAGCTTCAGCCACCAATGTTTGACCTCCACCCAATGAGGTGAGTCACCACAGATACTCCAGCCCTGCTGGCAACAGAGACAAACTCTATATATATTTACTGGTTGACTGGATTTTATTTTCGCACATTCAGTGCATGTAAACTATCAAGGTGTTTTAAAGTAACTAAAACATTTCAGGGCATTGATGTTGATGTCCAAGAGCAGTTTCCAGCCTCCAAGACTGAAGGATAAAGCTAAGTGGTGAGTTGACTGTCGCTCTGCTCCTTGAAAATCATCCCTATGTTAAACACCAACTGTTTCTTTTTCATTTTCTTCTCTTTGCTCTGCAGGTCTGCAGGTTTCCAAAGCTTTGTGAAGATGGCTCTCATTAAAAACCCTCGCAAAAGGCCCTCAGCAGAAACCCTGCTGCAGGTCAGTTTTCCTCTAGCAGCATATTATTCTGTTCTGCTAGTTATATTTATATTCACAACATCAATTCAGGAAGGAAACGGGGCCGCTGATGATCCTTGTTTCCCCTCTTTTCTTATTGCTCCTTCTCTCCAACTTGAGATGTTTTCTGTGGAGGACAGCGTGCTAATGGTTGTGAAGAGGGTTGCTTCCTCTTACTGCCTGAGGCTTAGTCATCTTGGAACTAGACGGGGGTCACGTTACATGATCTGACAGTAACTGGGCCCCGTTTCATAAACAAGGCTCAACAAACTCTGAGTTAAGAAACTCTGAGTTTTCGGTTTCAAAAGAGGTTTAGAAATGATCCTGTCAACTCTGAGTACATTGGTCCAGAGTTAAAGTGACTACAGGATATAAAGAGATCATCCGTGGAGCTGTGTTACTGGGACAACTCATATTGTGTGAACTTGTGTTTACATTAGTCTGTTCTGTGCTCTCTCTTATTGGCTGTATCTTTAATGGGATTAGCCTAAAGACTCCACATATTTGGAATGTAAAGATGTAAGTTGGCAATCTGGGTTGTTGGTCTTTGAGCGGGTCACTCGTAAAGGTTGCATGTCGATGGTTGACCACAGAGCCGGTCTGAGCTCAGTCTGTATGGTCCGTCTGGGCCGTGCTCTCAACATGGCTCATATCTAATTAGAGTACTGCGTCAGCCAGTGTAACGTGCTTATCTTCATCTGACTGTGTGAAGGACCAGATTCATTTCAACTCTAGCGGGACAAAGTGGTATTTGGGATCTGCCCTGGGGCCTCTGTCCTGTTGGACATGCCCAAAACGTCTCTCCATCCTAACTAGATGCTCAAACCACCTCAACTGGCTCCTCTCGTTGTGGAAGAGCAGCTACTCCACTCCACCCTGTCTTTAACGGAGAAGCCAGCCACCCTGTGGAGGAAACTTGTTTTAATTCCTTCTATCAGTGATCTCCATATTTGGGTCATCATCCTTAGTTCATGTCCATGGTTGAGAGTAGGACCATAAACTGGCCAGTAGACAGAAAGCCTTGTCTTTTTTACTTCAGAAACAGCATTACGATTAACTGAAGTTAGGGACCACTCTAAAAGTGTATGTAAAAAGGCAAATCATTTCAGATTTTCATCAAATTTCATCAAACTCCTTGATGTTAGTGTTGATGCAAAACCTTCGGGGGTCCCCTTTGTGAGATTTTCATATTTTATTTTACAGTATGTGTTCAAGGTCTTGATGTGTGCTTTGCTTTTCCAGCATCCATTTGTGACACAACTGCTGACCCGAAACCTTGTGATTGAGCTGCTCGACATGGCCAACAACCCTGAGCTCCACAGCTCGCTCATGCACAGCCTTGATGACAACGAGCTGGAGGTCAGTGGTGCACAGAGTGAGACTGATCACTACGCAATCATTTTTATTTCCCCCCAAAACCTTTAATTCTAATAAATGTCAACGTAATGAACAGCCTGTGCCATCTGTTTAGTTGCATCTGTCCCTCAGCCTGAAGGATACTAATGTAACTATATGCTGGTAATGTGGACGGCAGTCACTGGTATGCTGTATTTACATGGTACACTGCTTTGTTTCAATATGTCCTTGTAACAATGTCCCAGTAAACCTAAAATATAAAATGCAATGGGTTTTAATCCACTTAGATTTTCTCTTGATCATAATTCAATAACCTGTATTATATGTGTTTTATCGTAGGCATATTTCATGTGGATAGTGATTCCCCATGCAGAAAAACTTACAATTAATATTTTAATTGTTTTTTTTTTAATTCCCAAACACATCTATAAATTGTTATTGTCCATCCAGTATCCCCTTTCATATACCCCCCTTTTCCCTGGAGAAACCTTTTTATTGTCAAGTTGTAAAAGATACAAGTAAGCCCACTTGGCTTGATCTCCTGGCCAGTAAAAGCTCTGTTCTGAGACTTTCCCCAGGCCTGAAACGCCATCCCTCATCCAGCAAAGGCACCTGGGGGCCATGTTTCTGTCATAAGTTTTTCTTTTATCTTGAATCACACTTTGTCTGCTGCCTTAGCTGAGACCAGTTTGCACTGGAAGAGCTTAGTTAAAACAAATCTCCTCTGACATCACAACTCCAAAACAGGTCCAGCACAATAAGGTGGCACTCCATGGAAGTGTTGTTGTGTTAAAATAAAATGAACTACACTAGACCTGCGAACCTGTCTCAACTTTTACTTTCTGAATATGCAGCTGGCATCTAATCCAATATGAGCTTATATTTAATAAAAGAGCAATAAAATGGCAGTTTCAGGATCTGATATCTGTGATCCATTTTTCAGTTAACTGTTTACTTGATTTGCAGATGAATGCTTTCTGTTGGAGGTTATGTGTGCTGTAATGTGTAAAATCTATGGAGTTACTCTGGAAACAAAATCTGAATAAGACTTATTATTTTGGTGGCATTTATCATAATATAAACGCTGTTTTTGGCAGGTTGGGGAAGTTGCTCCAGACAAGATTCAGTCAGCAGGAAAACATCTGCCTGTAGAGAGGACCCTGTCTGAAAAACAATGTGAGGACTCGACAACCCCTCCCTCCTAAATCACACACACACATGCACATCATTTAAAGTCCCCCAGCAACACAATGGGGTGGATAAGGCTGCTGTTATTATTCCCAGCTGCTAGAATCTCTTTCCATTTGTTAGAAGGAGTGACGCAGCTGTCAAAAATGGACGTGTACAAGTCAGCATGAGCGCACATTCATCTAAAAAATATATTTATTATCAAATGATTATGATCATATATCAAACTAATTTGTATTTTGACTTGTATTTTGTCTGTGAGAATATGATTGAATATCAGAGATGATCCCTCGGACCCTGTCAAGTATTTTTGACAGTGATTCCTCACTTGTGTCTTTTCATAATTAGACTTAGACTTAGACTTTCTTTATTGTCATTGCACAAAAAATCACACGGGAGTGAGGTTTTTCGTCAACGAAATGTCGTTGCTTGGCTTTCTGTATAACAGCTTAAAAGATTACAATACAATACTGTAGTGCTACAGACCTAAAAAACCTAAAGGTTGTGGTGAGTGCAGTGTAGAGAATAAATAGATAAAACCAGGATGTAAAACAGCAGAATCCGGTGTAAACAGCAGGTTCAAGTGCAGTGCAGAGCTACGTAGCAGCAATAAAAAATATATATATATATGAATATGAATATGACTATGGAATATACAAATATACAAATATTGCACAGAAATTGAGATTGAAAATATTGAACAGAATTTGAATTTGAAAAATGTATTGCACAGAAAAAATATATTTCACAGATATTTACATAAGGGAAATTATGCGCCATTGTCCATGGGGTGGGGGTTTATTTGTCCATTGAGTAGTCTGATGGCCAGGGGGAAATAACTGTTCTGAGTCTGGCTGTTCTGCAACGGATGCTGCGGAACCTTCTGCCAGACGGCAGGCGTGAGAACAGTCCATGTTGGGGGTGGGTGGGGTCAGAGAGGATCCGATGGGCTCTGGATAAGGAGCGGCTGTCTGCTATGTCCTTGATGGGCAGGAGTGGGGTCCCGATGATCTTCTCCGCTGTCCTCACCACTCTCTGCAGAGACTTCCAGTCTGAGGCCCTGCAGCTCCCAGACCAGACGGAGATGCAGCTGGTCAGCAGGTTTTCGATGGTCCCTCTGTAGAAGGTGGTTAGGATGGGAGGGAGGAGGGAAGCTCTCCTCATCTGTCACAGAAAGTGCAGGCGCTGCTGCGCCTTCTTCGCCAGGGAGGAGGTGTGGAGTGACCAGCTGAGGTCGTCGGTGATATGCATCCCCAGGTATTTGGTTGTGCTCACGACTTCCACAGCTGTGTTGTTGATGAGGAGTGGTGTGTGGCTGGGTCTGGATCTCCTGAAGTCCACAATGATCTCTTTAGTTTTATCGACATTCAGGACTAGGTTGTTCACCTTACACCAGTCCACCAGATGTTGCACTTCCTCCCTGTAGGCCAGTTCGTTATTGTCCTGTATGAGGCCCACGACTGTTGTGTCATCCGCGTACTTCAGGATGTGGTTGCTGCTGTACCTGGGGCGACAGTCGTGGGTCATCAGGGTGAACAGCAGGGGGCTCAGAACACATCCCTGGGGGGAACCGGTGTTCAGAGAGATGACGCTGGATGTGTTGTTACCCACTCGGACAGACTGGGTTCTGTCTGAGAGGAAGTCCAGCAGCCAGTTGCACAGTGATGTCTTGAGGCCCAGTGGCTCCAGTTTGCGTACCAGGTCCTGGGGGATGATCGTATTGAATGCTGAGCTGAAGTCCAGCAACAGCATCCGTACGTGGGTGTTCCTCTCCTCCAGGTGCGCCAGGCTCAGGTGGAGAGCAGTGGAGATGGCGTCCTCGGTGGTTTGGCTGGTATGCAAACTGGAAAGGGTCGAGTGATGGGGGGAGTGTGGAGATGATGTGGTCCTTAACCAGCCTCTCGAAGCACTTCATGATGGTGGAAGTAAGTGCAACGGGGCGAAAGTCATTAAGGCATGTGATGACTGGTTTCTTGGGCACCGGGATTATTGTGGCTGACTTGAAACACGGGGGGACGGTGGCCTGGTTCAGTGAGATGTTGAAGATGTCTGTGAGCACGTGGGCCAGCTGGTCTGCACATCCCTTGATCAGCCTTCCTGGGATGTTGTCAGGGCCGGCAGCTTTCCGCGCGTTGACCTTCCTTAGGGCTCTCCGCACTGCAGTGGTTTCGAGCCTGAGTGCCTGTTCATCGGGGTGGGGGGTGGCTTTCCTCGCAGGTGTGTTGTTCAGAGCTTCAAACCTTCCGAAGAAGTTATTGAGCTCGTTGAGGAAGTTAATGTCACCCTGGCAGGGTGTGGGTGTGGCTTTGTAGTCAGTGACAGTCTAAATGCCCTGCCACAGTTGTCTGGTGTTGTTGGGGTCCTGGAAGAAGCACTGGATCTTCTGACTGTGTGCTCGCTTTGCTACTCTGATGGCCCGGTTCAGATTTGCCCTTGTTGATCTGAGTACCGTTGCATCACCAGATCTGAACGCAGCATCTCGCTCCCTCAGTCTGTCACGCTCCTCCTTAGTCACTCAAGGTTTCATTCAATGAAATTTGAAATTTGAAATGAAATTCATTCGTTTCAGTGAAGAAACCACAACCGTAAAATTGTACTTCCTTTTCATGATATTTTAAGTTTTTTTTAAATTTATGCACAAGTTTAGATGGATATGCACAAATGCTAACTTGTACAGGTACATTGTTTTCGACAGCTGTCTCCATACAGCTGCTGTTGAGCCTTAACTGAAACTTACTTTGCCACGTTCAGCATTTTTGTGCCAGCGCAGTTACATTAGCATGTTAGATCTTAAGTAAACTATAAAATACAGAGTGCAGTTAATGCTGATGGAAATGCTACTAGTCATGCAGACACAGGACAAACTGAATTTTGATTAGCGGCTTGTCCTTACAGTCACAAACATTATTTCAATCTATCATTTCAAAGCAATCAATCAGTTGTAGTGAGATACACACGTGGACAAAATTGTTGGTACCCCTCAATTAAAGAAGGAAAAACCCACAATTCTCACTGAAATCGCTTGAAACGTACAAAAGTAACAATAAATAACAATTTATTGAAAATTAAACAATCAAAATCAGCCATCACTTTTGAATTGCTGATTAACATAATTATTTAAAAAAACAAACTAATGAAACAGGCCTGGACAAAAATGATGGTACCCATAACTTAATATTTTGTTGCACAACCTTTTGATGAAATCACTGCAATTAAACGATTTCTGTATTTGTCAATGAGCGTTCTGCAGCTGTCAACAGGTATTTTGGCCCACTCCTCATGAGCAAACTGCTCCAGTTGTCTCAGGTTTGATGGGTGTCTTCTCCAAATGGCATGTTTCAGCTCCTTCCACAGATGTTCAATGGGATTCAGATCTGGGCTCATGGAAGGCCACTTTAGAATAGTCCAACGCTTTTCTCTCAGCCATTCTTGGGTGTTTTTGGCTGTGTGTTTTGGATCGTTGTCCTGTTGGAAGACCCATGACCTGAGACTGAGACCAAGCTTTCTGACACTAGGCAGCACATTGCTCTCCAGAATGCCTTGATAGTCTTCAGATTTCATTTTACCTTGCACACATTCAAGACACCCTGTGGCAGATGCAGCAAAGCAGCCCCAAAACATTACTGAGCCTCCTCCATGTTTCACCGTAGGGACAGTGTTCTTTTCTTCGTATGCTTGGTTTTTGAGTCTATGAACATAGAGTTGATGTGCCTTACCAAAAAGCTCCATTTTGGTCTCATCTGTCCAAAGGACATTCTCCCAGAAGCTTTGTGGCTTGTCAACATGCATTTTTGCAAATTCCAGTCTCGCTTTTTTATGATTTTTTTCAGCAGTGGTGTCGTCTCCCATGAAGTCCACTTTGGCTCAAACAACGACGAATGGTGCGATCTGACACTGATGTACCTTGGCCTTGGAGTTCACCTTTAATTTCTTTGGAGGTTGTTCTGGGCTCTTTGGATACAATTCGAACGATCCGTCTCTTCAATTTGTCATCAATTTTCCTCTTGCGGCCACGTCCAGGGAGGTTGGCTACTGTCCCGTGGGTCTTGAACTTCTGAATAATATGAGCCACTGTTGTCACAGGAACTTCAAGCTGTTTAGAGATGGTCTTATAGCCTTTACCTTTAAGATGTTTGTCTATGATTTTTTTTCGGATGTCCTGGGACAATTCTCTTCTAAGCTTTCTGTTGTCCATGTTCAGTGTGGTACACACCTTTTCACCAAACAGCAAAGTGACTACTTGTCTGCCTTTAAATAGTCAGACTGACTGATTATGAGTTTGGAAACACCTGTGGTGTCAATTAAAGGACACACCTGAGTTAATCATGTCACTCTGGTCAAATAGTTTTCAATCTTTTATAGAGGTACCATCATTTTTGTCCAGGCCTGTTTCATTAGTTTGTTTTTTGAATAATTGTGTTAATCAGCAATTCAAAAGTGATGGCTGATTTTGATTGTTTAATTTTCAATAAATTTTTATTTATTGTTACTTTTGTAAGTTTCAAGTGATTTCAGTGAGAATTGTGGGTTTTTCCTTCTTTAACTGAGGGGTACCAACAATTATGTCCACGTGTGTAACTGATTCTGAATGAATGAAATCTAAATGAAATCTTCTGGGAGCAAAATGCAGTGCAGAAGACCAACATCCTGCAAGTTAAGCTAAAACATTTTTTCAGGCATTCCTCAATTTTGTACTTTTTGTAGCCACGTTATAAATGGAAAAAAACAAAACAAACGTATAGTAAAAAAAAAGTGCAAATTTCAGTCAGAATAATAGCCCTCTGTGGTATAATTTTACTTGTTGAAATTTGAAGGAAAACTATTATGGCAGCAAAAATAAAAATGAAAAATGAATTAAAGATAAATACTGTAGAAACAAAGCAGTGTAACAAAGTGGAGGGAGAATAACATTATTGGATTTAAAGACACTGAGACTACAAGTATTCTTAATTTCACATAAACATGCATTTATATGAATATAATTATGCATTTTACAGTATTTATTTGCCTGTTTGTCTGGTAAATTGTTGCACTCTTCTCTCATAAAGCATATTGTAGTTACATACCATAATATAGGCCGACTACGTTAAACCTCTCAATAGCCATGTTTTAATTTTACTGTTAAGGATATTTAAAGCAAATATTTGAAAAAAGATTTTATTGCCATAAACAATAAAGGATGAAAAATGACGCGGCACGAGTGGAAGCTGCATGAATTCCAGTAGTGCATGTTTTTAATCCTGAAGTGATTATCAGCATAGAACTGGGAAACAGCTGGCGTTTAGCAGACTGGTGCTTCTGGACGGTTTTCCATTGGACCGTAATCATATGAGCAGTTGTCACATACAGAATTTTACAGAAAATGGGAAGTAGCAACAGAAATTCCCATTTGCAACAGAGCTTCTCTGTTATTCCAAGGAAGGTTGTGGTCCTTTAATTTAAACGCTCTTTGCTCTGGGCCTCCATTACTCATGTCAGTGATGCATAGCTGCAAACACAAGACTGTTGGTGCTTGTTGTGGAGTAAATATATATGTTAGATTTTTCCATGTCTTTGCAACTTGCGCTCAAAGTAAGACTGAAAGGAAAGACTTGAGATTTTCAAAATTTTCATGAAGTTTAATACCATTGCATGAGATAGGTCAGACAGCAGTTTCAGATGGTAGTGAATGGGCCAAAATGAATTTAAGTGGGAGAAAAAAAGACAAGGAGATAGAATACCAAGAGGAGAATTATATTGATTGGATTTAATGATATAATCTTAGTTGATGATATTTGCTCGGGGGTCATGCTCTGGGTCTCTGTAAAGCGCCTAGAGACAATTGTCATTGTAACAGACACTATATAAATAAAATTGAATTGAATTGAATTGAATATACAGGGTTGTTGTTGGTTTACATAATACAAGTCCTGACAAGATAAGTGTCTTGTCTCCCAGAAGCAGATGGCTGGAACAAACTTTACATGCAGTTCTGTCTACTTATGAAGATCATAAGTGCTTATTAGACCCCCATATTGTATAAAAATATTTCCATCACAGTGACTCCGATTCCAAACCCAGAGGTGGTCACCTGAGTTAAAGGTGGGGTAGGTGTTGTTTTTTTGCAACACTTTTTACAATATTGCCTGAAAACCTTTTCACATTCCCATTGCACCCACTGAAATAAAATGTTTGCAAAAAAAAAACTAAACGTTTTGGTCCAGTCTAGAGGGTATAATCAGAGAAAAACTCTGACCAATCAAAATAGTGATCATCACTACTTTGATTGGCTGCATAATACGTCCATCAAATATCAATGCACTCCCACCCACCCCTCCCTCCCTCCCTATGGTTCATGTAGTCCTGAATTGTGTGAAGGCGTGGTTTCGAGGGGTGAGCTGAAGGGGAGGAGGTGGAGCCTTTGGGAGGAGGGGGGGAGTGTATATTTTCAAAATCTCACTTGAGTTGGATTGCTGGAATCATTTTTCAAACAACACCTACCCCACCTTTAAAGGGAACCGTTAGGCTCCCTGCACCTCAGGGACTTGTTGAGACGAAAACTGCTGTAGGAGAAGTTTGGACCATGACTTCTGGTTAACCCTTAAAGAGGTTCTTACGGTGGCCCTGAAGGGCAAACGACACCAACAAAAAGGAAAACACAACGACATGAACAAAAACACAATGACATTAACAAAAACACAACGACATTAACAAAAACACAACGACATTAACAAAAACACAACGACAAAAAGGAAAACACAATGACATTAACAAAAACACAACGACAAAAAGGAAAACACAACGACATTAACAAAAACACAACGACATTAACAAAAACACAACGACAAAAAGGAAAACGCAACGACAAAAAGGAAAACACAACGACATTAACAAAAACACAGCGACATTAACTTCTAACGGAAAGGGTAGGTACCTGCTATGACAAGGATCATTGCTGATTGGACGAAAGCATGTCAGTCTGTTTAAAAGGTGGGGAAGGGCCCCGCCCACATCTGTGGTCTACAGTCAGGTGTATTTGGAGATGGCTACTACAGAAGAAGTTATTAGGCATTATTTTGATGCAGGGCATACATATGAGGTGATAGTTCACATGTTGTCCACCTTTCACAACATCACGATCAGGGTTTCCGTTGTCTGGTAATTGCCGGACTTTGTCCAGTAAAATATGCCGAAGTCTGGTATTTTATAATCTCTCCGGTCAAAATGTCCGGTGAAAATACTCCTCCCAAGCACAATTTCAGTTGTAATAAAATGGGTTATTTCCACATCATTTTATGAAAAACGCCTCGGGATTCTCCCAGAGGAGCTGGTGGAAGCGGCTGGGGGGAGGGAGGTCTGGACCTCTCTGCTGAAGCTGCTGCCCCCACGACCCGACTACGGATAAGCGGAAGCTAATGGGTGGATGGATGGATGGATGGATTTTATGAAAAAACATATACTTTTTTTACTAATGAGTAGTGTGTGAGGACGAGTCGGCTCCAGCCACAGCTCCACTCATTGATGCCACAGGTGCGCAGAGACGCCATCTCCGTCATGACAGCGCTCCGCGGTTATGGAGGCTTGAACTTCTCAACGGCCTGTGAAGTTCTCATCGGGGATTTCAGTGAAATCTACCCCGAGTGGGCTCAACTGGCCCAGATAGCCTGCTGATCCCTGTCTCCAGTGTGCCAGCAGAGAGAGGTTTCTCTCTGCAGAACCGCATTAAAACAGCGCAGCGGAGTCAGAAGAGCGCAAGCTTCTGCAATATTTATTTATTTTTTTAAGTTACGCTCGTGAGTCAATTGACGGGACTTATTTTATTTGAAATAGCCTGTTTTTCAATAAAAACACTATTAAATGACTTGCATTGATATCGTACTACTGCATATGATTTATTTTTAACCTCAATAAATTCATATAGCCTATGTGACCGGAATTTCAAACATTTGTCCGGTAAATTGAAAACCTGCCGGTCACATTGTCCGGTGCCAATTTTTTCTAGTGGAAACACTGATCACGATGAGTGTTTGCACTCTTAAAACACGGTTAAGAGAAGCAGGGTTGTATAGGAGAAAGAATTATTCCCCACTCGCTCAGGTGAGACGAGCCATGCTGACAGAGCTGCGTGGACCCGGGCAAATGTTCGGCTATCGGACTATGTGGCAAGTACTAAAGGGCCGAGTCGTAAACAAGGTGTTGTGGCGTAAAGCAGCCTTAAAAACCGTTCTCTTAATACATCCATGAAAAAAACCAGCTAAAAAAGACTGACATGCTTTCGTCCAATCAGCAATGATCCTTGTCATAGCAGGTACCTACCCTTTCCGTTAGAAGTTAATGTCGTTGTGTTTTTGTTAATGTCGTTTTGTTTTTGTTAATGTCGTTGTGTTTTCCTTTTTGTCGTTGTGTTTTTGTTAATGTCGTTGTGTTTTTGTTAATGTCATTGTGTTTTTGTTAATGTCGTGTGTGTTTTTTGTTAATGTTGTTTGTGTTTTTGTTAATGTCGTTGTGTTTTTGTTAATGTGTTGTTTTTTGTTAATGTCGTTGTGTTTTTGTTAATGTTTTGTTGTTTTTTTGTTAATGTCGTTGTGTTTTTGTTAATGTCGTTGTGTTTTTGTTAATGTCGTTGTGTTTTTGTTAATGTCGTTGTGTTTTCCTTTTTGTCGTTGTGTTTTTGTTAATGTCGTTGTGTTTTTGTTAATGTCATTGTGTTTTTGTTAATGTCGTTGTGTTTTTGTTAATGTCGTTGTGTTTTTGTTAATGTCGTTGTGTTTTTGTTAATGCTGTTGTGTTTTTGTTAATGTTGTTGTGTTTTTGTTAATGTCGTTGTGTTTTTGTTAATGTCGTTGTGTTTTCCTTTTTGTTGGTGTCGTTTGCCCTTCAGGGCCACCGTAGGTTCTGCCAGACTGCCAGATGCCTTCAAGGGCATAGTGATGCTTTATCAGACTGTTTATGGGGACATGGAGTATTGCTGTCCCTATACCCTCCATGTAGCTCAGAGGTGGAAGAATTATTTTGAAGATCTTCTCTGATACACATTCTGTGATGAAAGAGAAGGCTGGAGAGTCACTTTTGACTTGGTTCTGATCTTGCTGAGTTAGTTTAACAACTCTGGTATAGCAGGGCCCTCCTTATTGGTGACTGCTTACCTATTCGCCACCGACCCCTCAGCTAGCTCTCTGGCTGGCAAATACTACGTGAAATCATTGAATCTGAAAGTGTCCTTAAGGTCGCGTCACTGCTCAAGCCAGATAATGGATTGGACATCTAGTCAGGATGTTTTCCTGACAAAATGCAGGGGAGGTGTTTTAGACACATCCCAGTGGGAGAGGTTTAAGAGCGGACCCAGGATCCTAACCCTAACCCCTGTGAGTGTGTTTGAGTGAATGGATAAATGAGAAACACATTAAAGCTCCCTGTTGAACCTGGATAAGGTTTAAAGGCCACATATATGCTGCAAGTGCAAGACCGTTAACCATTTACAGTTCACCTCAAAACTGCAACTAGATGTTTATTAGAATAAATTATTTGAAGTTAACAAAATATATATCTCGATGCATTTCAAATTAAATAAGGGTTAAATGTAAACATTAAAGGTTTAACTACAAAGTCAAAGATGCGACTTGTTTTGGGCCACCTCATTTGAATTTCCTCGCTTGTAAGCGTTTGCATTTTTGCCCCCAGGTTTACCTACCTTACCAGAATATTACACTCAAATGAGGCTGAAAATGCTACAGTACCTCAGTGTAGAAAAAAAGATGAAATTTGTATTTTCCAAGACAATACTTTTTTTTTTTTAAACAGACAGTTTGCCCCTCAGATGCTCATATAGTTTTCTCTGAATAATCTTGGTTTATTCTTGATATCTATTTAAGTGCATCTGCACTTCATGGCTTTGCTTGTGATTGTGTGGATGTATGTGGAAATATAGAGCATATTGGCTGCACTTGCTAAAGAGTGGCCTCATTGTCCACCATGACTCCAAGTATTCAGTGCTGTAATCTCCATAATATGAATGAGGACAAAAGCGTCTCAGTCATCCTGCTGATGACTGCCCTGGTCTCGTAACTCCTTTATACATGTGGGATGAAGGCTGCGTCAGAGGATGGCACTTCTATGCACTAATCTCAGTGACTTCATACTCCTGAGCTGCCAGTGGGCTGGACAGGTGTAATAGACTGGCCTTCCACTCTTTACTACATCTTACATTCATTCTGCTTAACTTCTTGTACATAAACTGGGCTTCATTAATGAAACATGAGCAGATGCTAGTAGTTCCACACACTTCAAAGCTACGAACAAAATCTACTCCTGTCTCCAACCATGTGTCTACAACATATTTATCTTAATTTGCATTTGCATGTTTAAGCTTCAGCTTGTTTTTATTAATGCGTGAATGGGTTGTTTAAATGGACTTGATACGCTGACAGACACACACTGAGTGGCTCGGGCCGTTATACAGCACACCAACAGTGTCCTGAAGCCTTGCTGGATTCCTGAGAGCTTTCACACATAACAGAGACAAGTGTATTGCAGACATAAATGAATGCATGCATTTTTTCTTCTCTTTTTTTTTTAACCTTTTTTTTTAGTCAGCAATTTTTGCTTCACTTTTTGAATGCTTCATTGGACAAAAGACTAAATAAATGTCCTTACTAAATATCCTCATTAAGTCCTGGGGTCTGTGTCAGAAAGTGGTTTAAGTAGAAACTGAGTATGTTGAACCAGAAATCAGAGAAACTCACATTACTTAACCCTGAGCAAGAGGGTTCAGTTGAGCTGGTTTCAGAAACCACGTTAATGCAGTAACTGACTGTGAACTAAACCTGGGGCCTGTTTCAGAATGGAGCTTCAACAAACTGAGTCACAGAATAAACTCTGAATCAACAAACTCTGAGTTAAGTAACTCTGAGTTTTTGGTTTCAGAACAGGTGTTTAGAGTTGGTTCAGCTCTGAGTATGGTGACCCGGAGTTACAGCGACTATAAAAAGCTGTCATCAATGGAGCTCCAAGACTGTGATTCACCATGGCAACGCCGAGTAAACGGAAGAGATCCTCCTGCTCTCCATCAGTCATGTGACTTTCTGCAGAAACGTTAAATGGCAGATTTCCCAAAAAAACGCTGAAGTAGCTGATGAAGTATAAAAACGTTAAAGAAAATAAAAAATAATCCACGGAGCATCAGTGGTTATCTGGGTGGAGTCAATACATCCAGTCACTCTGGTGATCTTTATAGGAATTTTCTTGATTCACAGAGGTGGAAGCAGGATGCTAACAGGAAGTTATTTTAAATAATTAACGATATCATCTATCATATAGGTAACCCAACATCCTTCTTTCATGACTCCTACGTTTGTGGCTGATGAGAAAGAAAGTGTATAAATCAAAAGTAATGATTTTTTAAATTATTTTTAAGGGGGACAGCAGGCTGCTTTTATCACAGCTCTGTATTCACTTTCCAATAGTCTAACATCCTCATTGCTATGAGGAAAACTGAAATGGGTTCAAATTCACCGGATAATCAATCATATAATGCACATTTTCTGAACGATAACATGCCTCTATTGCGATGGGAAAGTATATTGAGGATCTTAATAGTTTTGTGCACTTAACCAGCCGTCGGTATATATATGATTTTTCTTTTTTTAAGAATGTTATGTCTTCTGTTTTTCTGCCGTTACATAACCTAGACCTGCATGGACATATTTACACAATATATAAACATTGACAAATATCACCCATCATGTAAACATACTTTACATAATATACCTTGTGTTATTTTTATTTTATTAGCTATTATTTATTTGCAAATTTCAGTTTCCGTAATAACAACGGGGATGCTGAACATAGACTGCAGAGCTGAGAGAGAAGCTGGCCAACTGTTGGAACTTTACATATTAAAATGTCTGTCATGATTTGTAGCGGATAATTTAAGGAGGGATCCAAGGTGCAGGAGTTCAAAACAAAGGTTTATTAAACAAAATTACAAAAATCCAAACTTAACTTTTAATCCATGAAAAGGGGAATCCGGAGGGGAGCCAGGAGACGAGCAGGGAGTCGAGCAGGGAATCGATCAGGGCTAAAAACACCAAAGAAGATGAATGGACCAGTACAGACAGGGGAAATGACAAGACTTAAATACACAGAGGGACTAACCAGGGGCAGGTGCAGGCAATCAGGACAACACAGGGGAGGAGAAGCAGAAACCAATCAAGACAAGACAGTTTCAAAGAAACACATGAAACAAGAGACTCAGGACAGGGGAGACAAGACGAAATCCTCCCAAAAACCTAAACACACACCGTGCACAACCTACACCATGACAATGTCAAGCTTTCATGCCTTTTACTTCAGTGATTATGATTTTCATGTCAAGACACAGTTTTATCATAAACCCTACACTCTTTATACAGCGTAAAGGGGCAGCATGAAAAAGCTGTCCATGTTAAATTGCAGCTGTTCCCCTTTGGACAGTCACACAAACTGAATAGAGGTGGCAGTCAGTATTGCATCAGTGTGGGATTTTTGTGTAATAATTTGAGTGACGAGAATAGCAATGGTTAGAGTGTCATGTTTGCCAGCTCGTGCTTAACCACAGAGCTTGTCTCCTCACTGTTTTACATCTGGTACTACCTCCCAAGACGGAACAGAGGTGTAACACAAATGTCCTACTGTTACATCTCAGGGTAGTACACAGACACACAACAGGGGATGAGATCAGCAAACATGTCCTGCCTTGAAAGTGCTGTGCATAAGGGACTATTGACAACTCCATCCTGCAAACTGTCACTTATCTGATGTAGTGCGGTGTTATCAACCACCGTTATGTTGCTGAGGGACTGTCATTATTTATAGTTCTGCAGCATCCAGTCAAACATGCCAAACAGTCTCCTTGTTTTAGATTCAACACAGTATGTAAATGTGGAAATAAGTCATTTTGTAGTTTGAAATTAAATTTTAAAAATTAGAATTTTGTAGGAATTAAATAAAATACTTAGGCTTTCATTCTCAACGTCAGCCTAAAGATCAGAAAAGGAAGAACACCCAGTTGGTAAGAAGCGCTAACCTTCAGTTGATATCTGATCTTTCTTTCCTCCAGTGAGAACAGCCTAACCAAACATACATTTAAAAACAGAAAAGAAGGAAAGGGAGCAGGAATATTAGTTCAGCTGGAGCATAAGGCTACTTGGCTAATGTTCTTTAATGTTCGGTTCTAACAGGACATGAGGCTCAAATCAGATAAGTGTAAGAGGACTGTTCTTTAAATCACTCACACAACCCCAATGAAAATAGAGTTGTGTAAATTTAAATGAAAACAGAATGCAATGATTTGCATGAATAAACCCCTTTTTTTATTCCCAGTTTTTATAATTTTTATATTTTATATATGGGCAACATAGTGGTTTAGTGGTCAGCCCAGTTGCCTCACAGCAAGAAGGTTGCTGGTTCAAACCTCAGCAGGGGCCTTGTGTGGAGTTTGCATGTTCTTGTGTGGGTTTCCTCCGGGTACTCTGGCTTTCTCCCACAGTAACATGCAAGACATGCATGTTAGGCTAATTGGTTGTTCTAAATTGCTCATAGGAGTGAGTGTGAGTGTGCACAGTTGTTTGTCTACATGTACCCCTGCCTTACACCCGAACAGAGCTGGGATGGACTCCAGCAGATCTCCATGCCTGCAGAGGATTAAGCGGCTATAGATAATGGATGGATGGATATTTTATTTATTATTTATACTTTTTAGCGTTCCCAACTATTTTATTGAAAATATTAGCTCATTTTGACTTTGATGGCAGCAGCACATCTAAAAAAAAATTGATAACAGGGACAACAAAAGGCTGGAAAATCAAAAACAAATGGAGGAGACATCCTATTGTGACAACTAATTATTTTTTTTTCCTTTATTTTTGTCTGCATTTACATTCAGGTAAGTGCCATTGTCTAGGAAAACCATCTAGTATGTATATACAATTTAATCTTATAGCAGACTTTTGTTGTGGGGGTGTGAAGGGTGAATGTGTCCTTCAGTCCTCTCTGGCAGTAATTTCTAACGTCTTTGTTAATATCTTAAATCCTGATTTTGTCAGAGAGGACCAAAAAACACCAGCAGTGAAACATTTAAAGGCAGGACAGTTAAAGAGACAGGACGGTGAGGGTGTGGTGTGTGCTGGGTTGTGAAGTGTGAGGGGTGTTGTGTAGTGGATTGTGTTGTGACAGCTAACAAACTCAGAGGATAATATGTAAGAAGCAGAAACTACTAACAAGAAAACTGGATGAACACCTTCTACCAGCTATAGGCCTGTATATGGAGAATTGATGTAAACATTATTGATTGATTGTGTTGACAGTAGAGGAGGGGTGTTGGGGGAGGGGTGTAAAGAATAAATGTGTCCGTGCCCATATAGACCTCCCACAGCCACGCGACACACACCTTGACGACAAAGCGCAGTCGCCATATTGGAGTGAAAACAAAGCTATCCCAGATAGCAAAATATGGTTGAATCAACGTTGAAAGAGTGTCAGCAGTGATATTGATTCTACGGTGAAACTTGGCATTTAAATTGTACAGAAAGCGCAAAGGAATTCTACCCTTCTTCAACGTTGAGGTTTCAACCATTCACTGACACTATATCAACGCAAATGTTTACTGGTGCACTGAATATGTCAACCAGTATGGTAAGAACTCTGTAAGAACATGTCTTGTGATTTGAAGCCCACTAGTTAACCAGTATAATGTACTAGTTAACTAGTTTGGCCTGAAGGTCCACTAGTGTGTTAAAAAGCTGACTAGCATAAACTTTAATACTACTAGTGCAAGACATGGCTTCACAAGTACAGCCTCTGCTTAAATTAGCTGGACAAAAGTGTTATAAGTTGCTTGAAAATTGTGACTAGTATAACCTTTTGTTCAACTACGGCAACAAAAGACTGAACTAGTGCTAAAAATGTTCAACTAGTGTAGGTAAAGTGCAAACTAGTAAAGAGAACTGAGGTCTGATATCAAGGGTGTGGAATAAATGCTAAAACGGCTAGCCATAAATGCTCAACCACACAACCATACAGAAGAGACCAGATGATGAACTGGGCTGCCTGCAGTCCAGACCTTTCACCAGTAGAAAACATTTGGTCCATCATAAAATGAAAAAAAATCTTTCAACAAAGGCCAAGGACTGTTGAACGGGTAGAATGCTGGAAACTCTCCTCTGTTTCCAGATGGATACAGACAGTTAGTAAAACTATGCTAATGCTAAACAACGACCTGCTCCAACTTTTTAAAAATGTGCTGCTGCCATCAAAGTCAATAGTTAAATGTCTGTTTCAACATCTGATATGTTCTTTATGTTCTATTGTTGATAAAATATGGGTTTGTGAGAATTTCAAATCATTGCACTCTGTTTTTATTTACATTTTACACAGCATCATCATTTTTTTTTTTTTGTTGTATATTAATTAGGGCTGGGCAATGATTAAAATTTTAATCCCGATTAATAGCATGATTTCCCTGATTAATCCCGATTAATCACATCGTATATGCAAACTCAAATAATGAAATCAAAAGTGGTGTAAAGGTAATTTTTATTTAAATGTTCTTCTGCCATATGAACTAAAGTGTCATAACATTTGTTTTTCAAACACCTTTAACATCAGCACTTGTCAGTAACACATATTTAGTGTAAATCTCATCTGAAAGAATGTCAAATAAAATAAAGCTCATTGCCACTGCCAGGGCAATAATGTCATCCTGTTTTTATGAAAAATTAAAAAAAAAAAAGTCTACCAACAAAATCCTGAGTCACAATCATAACATTAATACAGTCAGTTTCTGAGGTAACAGCAGAAACTTTTATCGGGGAGTTCAACTTGGCAGTTGTTACAAACAACCTTGTTTCTGTTGAATCCTCCGTCTGGGAGAACTTTAAAATGAAAATGTCCATGTTAAAGTTCAGTAACTTTACTGTTCTCCATGTCGGTTTTAACTTTTCTGCATGTTTTTTTCACCAATTCTTTTCAGATTCTGCAGCAGCCAGTAAAAGACTTTTCAAAACAAAAGCATGTGAGCAACGTGCGTTAATGCACTATAAAATAAATGTCGGCGTTAATAAATTAATGAGTTAATGCGATAAAAACCCGTTATTTTGCCCACCCCTATTATTAGTACTTAAAAGAAATGTAAGTTGATCAACAAGCTTTGAGAGCATAGTTTCTTGGTAAACAAGGTTTTAAGTAATATCCATCCATCCATTATCTATGTCCGTTTAATGCTCTGCAGGGTCACGGGGTTTTAAGTAATAATCAGGAAAAATATAAATATAAATATCAAGCAAAAGCGCTGATATATTTTTGTCAACATCCAAAATCCGTTTTTCTCAACTCTTCTTCCTTTTCTGTAGTTACTGCAGAAGTGGAAAGTCAAATGAGTTTTCACCAAATGCATTACTAAAAAATAAAAAAGGACATTATGGAAACTGTTTTTATTGCATGTAAGAATAAGTGCGTGTGAAGGCTTTACTGAGCCCCACTGACTGCTCTGAAAGTGGAGAGGAAAGGTTTGTACTATGGACTCAAAAAAATGGAACACAGGAGATAAATTATTTGTTAAATTAACAATTGCTCATTTCTTATTTCTTTAGTTGTAATCTCAATGTGTACAGATGTTTGTAACAAGATCCTTGGGCAACTTGGTTTCAGAAAGCCGAGAAAACAACTTCACACACCCCTATATTAAGCAGCCAACTAATCTTGACGTGAATCAGACGTTCAACGACACCATGAGAGCTAACCGAGATGAAACCAGGCAGCAGCTTCCGCTTTCTGCTCCAATAGTTTCCTCTTTCTCTCGTGCAAAGTCAAAACTGTTTAGCGACAGTTCACGTTCTCTGTGGTTAGACGACAAACTGTTTCTTCCTTTCACTGACATCTGGAACAAGACAGTTCAAAATGCACCAAAACAAAAAGAGAAATAAATAAATACATTTGTAAATTCTCACTCCCATTTTGAATTTATGCTTCACGATTGTCCTTGTAGTATTTGATAATTATTGATGTCTTCTTTTTTCTCTGCAGTTGATCAGTTAAAGTTTGGGCCTCCACTGAGGAAAGTCACAGAGCCCTATCCTGATTTGGTAAAGTCTTTTATTTGTATGTTTGTCCTGTAAACTGATGACATTCATGGCACAGCATGAGCGTAACCGAAAGGACTGTTTGGCTCTGTTTCTACCAGGGTTCCTACGAGGATGACTGGAGTCTGTCTGGAGATGAAGACAGCTCACAGTAAGAGTTCGCTCTGTTTTAGCTTTAGTTTGTACTGAAATATCCCATTGGAATCCTTCAGAAATAAGATTGAGAAATGTTATCACGTGATGATTTTTCAAACATGTGCTTTAGTGCCCTCAAAATAAATATTAAATATTCTAAGTATTAATTAATTATAAATATTTTGTCTAAATAAAAACATTGACGATTTAAAAATTGAAACAGAGCTGGATAGTGTTTTACAAACTGGTAGGAACAGATGGAGTCATAATACTGAGAAGTGTCAGTGGCTGTGCACCTGTGGTGAAAAAGATGATCATTGCTAATCATTTATTTAGAATAGGATAAAAAAATTGAAATCCAGTTTGTATTATCATCTTCAATAAGTTATTTTTCCATCATCCATCCATCCATCCATCCATCCATCCATCCATTGCTTTTATTTGCTTATGTCTGTGCAAGGTCATGTGTATTATAATATTGTATCCTCCAAATAAATATCTGATTAGTCGTGATGGAGTTACGGCAGTCGCATGTTCTGAAAGGTAAACCGTATAACATTATTTTGAATGTAGATGGTTTGTTTAAACGTATCTAAACCAAACTGTTTATTTGGTTCACCATGCAGACATACGTGTCGTCTCAGAGACGTCAGTGGTCACCAGGACATACGTAGTTAGAAATGCAAACAAAACTGGTTATCCAAAATTAACTGTTCCTGAATTCACATAGGCAGAATACACAAGAACAAACTGAGTAAACTCAGAGTAGATACTTCAAGGATCAGTATAGATTCCAGAAATATAGCATTTTAAAGTGCCCTTAAAGAAATAAATATAGTTACATATGAGTACGTATGAAAGTAATACAATCTGAACTACATTGTTGTAAGTCACCAGCAGGGTTAAAGTTTTCATTGTCACTGCTGGGCATTAATCTTGAATGAAAATTTGTCATAATCTATTTATAGGGCATAATAACCATGGGTTAATTTTATTCTGGATGAACATGTGCACAGCTGCACGTTTGATTGCTAAAATGCAACAGATTTTGCAGTTGTAAACGTCACTACCACCATTGTTCATCGATGGGATCGTTTACCTGCAAAAAATCTGAATAGTCTAGGCATCTGTAGAAGCGGAGGACCTTTGGTTTGTCTCCCCCCTCGTTGTCGTGGGCCATGCAGGCCCATAGTCAGATAAACACCAGGGGTCTTCCTGTTGCAGGAGCCTGCTGGAATGTGTGGAGGAAGCTCTGCAGATGAGGTAGGCCACATCAGCCCACTCCAGCTTCTAACAGCAGCGTTTCCCCATCACACCTGAATTCACCTCAAATAAGCCTCTTGTGATGGTATAATTATGTTGTGTATATCACCTCATGCCAGTATCTTTGATAAAATCATTGGGTTTGTGTCCAGTCCCATCCTCAGATCAAGCACAAACCCACTGGTTCCCAGCTTAGGGGGCTTGTATGTTTGCTTAACTGTGGTGTTTCCTTTTGTTCATGTGCTGCTATTACCACGTCCTCAAGCAGCTTTAGCATCTGTCTTTGTTGCTTGATGTCATGGTGCTTGATCTGGATCTCAGCTCAGTTATTTGATTTTCTGAGAATGACCAGGGTATTGTTGCTCCTTTTTCTTTTAGGAGTTTAACCATTAGGAGGGCGCCATCTGCTGATGTGAGTATGAACAATATCAGCATGACATGAATTGATAAAATGTATGTGTTTTAGCAGACTGCAGATGCATCGTAACTACTTTAAAGAACGTTCTACTCGTGCCTTACAGTGTTATCAATAACCAGTCAAATATTTGTTTTCTTCCTATGGGCTTTAAAGATTTTATTCATTTATTTAAATTTTTCATGAATATATACATTTTCTTTCTGACTGAAATTCTTAGTTTTGAAGAAACTTGCCAAAATGGCATGCAGCTGTGCAATTGTTGATTCATTGTTTAAAATGAAAAATGATAACTTGTGTCTTTTGTTTATTTTTTTATCTATTTAACCTCTATTTAACCTGGTTAGTCCCATTGAGATCAAGGATCTCTTTTACAGGGGAGAAAAGACTAAGAGGGCAACAGTACAGCTTCATCCAACATAATAAACAACAGAATAACATTAACACAGACACAGACATAATCACAGACAAGGTTACTTACCATGATTTAACCAGAGCTTTAAACTAATTTAAGGCAACAACAGCTCAAAGTTTCAGTTCTGACTGTAGTTTATTCCAAGTATTAGATGCTGAAAAAGAAAGGCTTTCTTGCCCAGTTCAGTTCTTACTGTGGGAACAACAGATTCAGTAAAACAGTATCAGTAAAACTGAGCATTGATACAGTGGATATAAAAACTCTATACAACCTTATAAAACTTCACCAGCCACGTTCAGAATTAGACCTACAGGTAAACAGAATACAAATACCACCAATTAAAAGTGATTCCAATTAAAACCAGATCAAAGTCAGCTTTTGCTGTTGTATTTGCTTTAATTTTGGGGGGTTGCATTTTACTGAGAGCCATGACGTGCAAAGAGACCACAAGACTTAACTGTTGACAAGGATCAATCAGAAGGGGGATCTAAAAGAATATTGAAGGTGGACATGCTGTTGCGCTCACTGGCAAAAACCTTCAAAAGCTGTTGGATTTTCAAGCACAGCACATCATACTTCTTTGTTTTTGTTTAGTTTTGTTTTTTACTTTTTAAAGTACTCACTCATGAGATATTTTTTATTGAAAGTAAACTAAAGATACAATAACTAAAGATACACACAATAAAATCATATTTCAATAAAAATCTGAATCATATTGCAATAAACATCTGAGTTTTGCTTTCAGAAAAAGTTTACACTTTTCTGATTAACTTTCTCAAAACGTAACAAAATATATCCAAAGATTTTGTCAATGGGAGTGAAATGTTGTTCCTGTTTTGGCACAGACAAAATAAGCATTGGGATTAAATCTGATTGTTTGAACCATAATTGTGCTGAAATCCATTTTCTAATTTAGTCCGGTTGCAGGTGAACCTGCAGTTTTGAGTTTCCAGTTTATTCCCATTAATTACCATATCTTGTATTCTTGTTATTCATGTATATTCTCATTTATTCCCCTCCAAAGTCCCCAACTCTGAAAATTCCCAGACTTTTGATGCATTACGTACGTTACTCGAACATCACGCTCACATTTGCCTGTGATGTCGGTGAAATTACAACTGCTGCACTGATGGCCAACAAAAATCATTTTAAATACTTCACCACCTCCATTTGTACTCCACATGTTGTCTTATGCAGGCTTTATAAAAATGTCAGCTATAATTATAAATGTGCTGTATTTATCCACATAAAACCAAAAAAGTAATCTGTTGGTCATTAAAAACAGCAGCTGAGCATGTTAAAATGTAAAATTGTCAAAATGAAAAACAAACATAAGGGACAATGTTTTGATAGGATATATACAAGTATGTTGTAATAAATGGATGGTGATTTGGGTTTTAGCGCTCATAACAATGAAACATCACTCACAGCTTTATCTTTGTTTTATTGGCAGCTAATACCAACTCACAATAATTTTCTCATGGAGCTACATCAGCTTTTGTTCAGAAAAACTGATAGTAATAGTATCCTTGTATTTTCCAGGGAGGTAGGAAGAGTGGTTTGTTTAGTTCTACTACGGCCTCCTTGCCAGCTTTCAGCTGTTTAACATCCGCCACAGAGGACAGAGACCCGACACTGAGACCGAGCTGCACACTCGGCCCAGACGCTGCCATCCTGACTGAATCCAGCTCTGCAACGGGTGCAGCACCCTACACCTATTTCTATAAGCTTTTTATATACATAGAAGAATTTCAAAAACAGGATATATATACACTTAAAAGTTCATTTTCTGACAGTATGTTTCTCTATTGGTTGAATGAATAAATCCGAGAAAAAAGAATAATTCTTTCTTTCTTTCAAAATAATTTTTTTCTACTAAGTCTTGGCCCGTTGCTCAGCCACACAAGACGTCAGACAGCACTGTAGTGATCCCAGTGATCCCAGCCTGCCTGTGGAGGACACTGGAAGAACAGAAAGGAGGATGGTGACTGCGGTTTCCTGTAAAACAACCGAGACGCCGCTCTCACCTGAATGGAGCACACTGAGGAGAAAAACTGAGGACTCTGTGAGTTCACATGAACTTCTGTCTCTTCCTGTCACTGTCATTTTCTAACCTAATAACTTCCTAATGATTCTGTGTGAACCCTTTAAAAAGATGGTTCTTAGACAAATTATGCAACCAACAAATAATGCAAGTTGTTGATTTGTAATGTCTCCAAATTACTTTTTTTTCTTTTTTAAAAAAACTCCCTTTGTTTTGTGTGTAACATTTGTAATTTCTAGAGAGCTGACTGTCATGGACTTCCTCCCACCCCTCAAGTCCATGTAAGTGTTAATCCTAACAGCATGTGGCCAGATAGAAAATGTAAATGCCCTCATGACTAACTAGATGTGCTGCATCACTGGACAGTTCTCACCACAGTTTCTGCAACAATTTTATTTCCCTTCAGGGATCAATACGCCATTTTGGAATTTTATTTTAATTGAATTATACATATAATGAATATATTATGGAGTTTGCATGTTCTCCCCGTGCTTGCGTGGGTTTCCTCCAGGTACTCTGGCTTCCTCCCACAGTCCAAAGACATGCATGTTAGGTTAATTGGTAATTCTAAATTGCCCGTAGGAGTGAATGTGAGTGTGAGTGGTTGTTTGTCTGCATGTGGCCCTGCGATGGACTGGCAACCTGTCCAGGTGGACCCCTGCCTTTCGCCCGTAGACGGCTGGGATAGGCTCCAGCAGATCACCGTGACCCTTCAAGGATGAAACGGGTATAGAAAATGGATGGATGGATGGATGAATATATTATATCAGATTTCCTTATCTGAAGATTTTGTGGTTAAAGGACTGACAGATTTTTCTATTTTCAGAAAGTTCACAGCAGAGTGAAATGACCCAGAAATGTCTCAGTGACATTTAGACACATCATTCATCATTCATCTTTAGCACAGCTTTGAACATAAAAAGCAATGATTTTCCTTTTTGGCAACAACTCTGTCTTTGCTGTTTTTCTCCTCAAATGTAATATCCCTTTGGGGATTATAAGAGTAATTAAAGTGAACTGAATTGATCCCACTGATAAGGCTGCCTGCCCATTAATGATTCAAATATTTTACTGGTTCTCTAGATGGGAGCGTGTTTCTCTAAAGTCTTCAATGGTTGTCCTCTAAAAATCCACTGTGCTGTCACATGGATTTTACCCAAAACAAGAGGTAAGAAGACAGGTCTCTTAGGCCCTGATCGTACACCTCCCGCTAGCCGGTAGCCGCAAATTGCGGGTTTAGGAGCCTCCGCTAACCGCTAATGCAATCTTCCGCTTCCCTAAAGCCGCTTTCCGCTATGCCGACTCCCTTACTCACTTTGTAGGTGTGGCAATGGGCGTGTCTTTTGCACTTTCCGCAAACTCGGTATCTTGCGATCGTGGGTTTAGGGTAGCGGGTAGCGGGTGGTCAGACCACCCGCTACCCGCTACCCCTTAATAGCGGCTTTAGGAGGTTTGGCGGAAGATCGGGCCCTTAGTGTCCTTTAGGTCTAAGAAAGTAAACTTTTCTTGACATATTTTTGTAACAAGTTTTAGTTGTTAGACTCCTAAACTAACAATGATGCGAGAATACGTTTATAACATGGTCCCTGAGTTGTAAAGAAAGAAAATTAGTTATTCTCTCTCTTTTCTTTTTTTCTTTTCTACTTAGATCAATATCTCATTCTTGGGGCAGAGGAGGGTATCTACATACTGAACCTTAATGAACTTCATGAAGATACACTAGAGAAGGTGAGATAAGGCCTTATGGACCAAGTTATTTAAGTGCTTACTGTTATTTACTGTAAAGATTTCTGAAATGTTTATAATGTAGTAAATGCTTCCCAATTTGCATCTGAAAAAAGGTCCATCAGATGGTCTACGTGAGACTACTGTAGAAATACATTTAATTCACATTTCAAGTGCGATATAAAACATGTTAACCAGAAAATCCTCTTATTTTTATGGTTCCTAACTTGTGGTGGCAGAATTAAGCAGCTTCAAGAGAAAAAAAAAACAGTACTATAACCTACTACTATGACCTGTGAGGAGTCTACCAACACAAAGGTTTCTTGCTGACACCCAGCAGAGGTCATTTATATCTTCTGGGTTACTCTGCTCTCTTCCATGGATCTGAGTATTGACAGTTTAGGGATGGAGACCATGAGTGCCTTAACCATCTCATGATTTGTTGCCACTGTTGCATATTTCTCAAATTTGCCAGAACTTTGGGCCTCATCTAATATTATCTCTCAGTCAAAGTCATAATGGATATGTATGGGTGTAAATATACTTAAAATGAGCAGTTAGTAGCTGATCAGCATCTAGTGGTCTCCACCCATCAAACTATCAAGAGTCAGATTAATTTGAGTGTAGAATTAACCTGAGAGGAAGCGTGTCTTCCAACGGTAGACAGAAAGACCTGAAACTTCCACGCATGAACATGGTTCTGGTCATACTTGTCAAGGTTTGAGGCAAGATAGAGGACCCAGGCGCAGGAGTAAAAAAAATGGATGTTTATTTTACAAAACAAAACCAAAATCCACAAAAGTAATTCAAAAGGGAAAAAAGACAAAATCCAAAACAAACCAGAAATTCTACCAAAGTCATCAAAACAAGAATCCAGGTGTAACAAACAGAAAAACACTCACAGGACACAACATGCAACTTACAGGGCATAGAAAAAGAGACCTACAGAACATAAAACGTGAAAAGACAGACCAGCACAGACAGGGGAAGATGACAAGACTTAAATACACAGGTGAATAGACGAGAGGCAGGTGTGCACCATCAGGATAACAAGAGGAAGGAAGCAACGCTGAAAACCACACAGACAAGACAGACCTTCAATGTAAAACAGGAAACAGGTAACACAAAAGGGACTGATGCCAACTTAACACAAAACCAAGACAAAACCCAAAATGGCCGTCATGGCCACCCCAGACCATGACAATACTAAACAGGATCTCTTTAATGGATGTGGTTTTTTTGCTCTGGTTCTTCTTTATTCTGCAACCACAACTGATGAATTTCTTCATGAGAATGAGATAATTTGCACTATTGCGCTCTCAAACTATAATACACATTATAAATGTGCAAAAGTGAATTGGTTTGGCCATGTGTTGAGGACAGATCGTGGGTATACTGGAAGGTCGATTAAGGTGGGCTGCTGCCAAGAAAAAAAGAGATTCATGAATAAAATGTTTTCTGGATGAAAAGATTGAAAAATTTATGAATGTAGTGTGAGAAGATTATCAAAAGACTGTTTTCCTGAAGAAGGTCTTATACCAAAATGTTACTAATATATGGTTTTTTCAAGTTGCAGAGTTGGGAGCTCTTTTTTTTCTAAAAGACTCACTACAAAAAGGGCCTTTACAAAAATGCAATAATAAATCCATCTGTTCATTATCATTACCTGTTTTTTCCTATTCATGGCCACAGAGGAAAAAAAAGCAATAAATGAACAAATGTATTAGAAAAGGTGGGTAAGAGTTGTGAGCTTAAAGTCTATAATAAAGCTGATAATGCTGATTCTTTACTCAGTGATCTGTTCTTTCCACAGCTGCTTCCTCAGCAATGTACCTGGCTGTATGTGATGAACAATGTGCTGATGTCTGTATCAGGTGACGCATCTCTTGGAATAAAGGCAAATAGTTATTTGTCAGAGAACTCAATATGCTGCATATTATCTACCACTGTAAGAAAATCTCTGTTCTGCAGGAAAGTCGTCCCAGCTTTATTCCCACAGTCTGACAGCTCTATTTGAACAGAGAGGACATCTCCAAAAGAAACACAGCAGTCTTTCTCTCAGTACCAACCGCTTCACTGAGAGAATCTACCACAGGTAGTGCAGGCCGTTGCAAATGTCACAATAAAGTTATAGGGAATGGCAGTGGTGTGCTAGTTGCAGAAATAATGTCATTCTTAATACTATCATCGAAGTGAGTAACCATAAACCTTCCTAAACCTGTACATAGTAGGTTTAGACACTTCTTTGATCTTTTACTGAACTTGGTATCCTCTCCATTCACAGAAAGTTTGCTATATCTGTGAAAATCCCCGACACTAAAGGATGTAGGAGATGTAGTGTAGGTAAGTGATTCAAAATGCACCCTAAAACCACTTTCACACATGTACTGTAGTCCATAAATGTTCTGGAGATCTTCCAGGGGGGGGGCATGAGGGGAAAATCAACAGGTGAGACAGTGTGTGAGTTTAGCAGATTATTGAGAGTGTGTATTGGTAAGACATTGATGCCCCTGTTGGTTGACCTTGGTGTTGCCTCTCTCTCACTTGTCAAAACTGTGGATTTGTTAAAAACATACAGTATTAATATATATCACAAAAGTTGTCATGAAGGAACCTCAGCGACCATTTTCAATGTTTTGTGAAGAAAACACACCAATTTTCTCCTTTTTGCATAATGTCGTGCTGTGAAGTACATCTACAAGCAGCACTTGCAGAAAAAGTCAAATGAAAATCTCCTTTGTTCTAGTGTAGACAGTTTAATGATCTTTTCTTTTTTAAATGAAATAACAGTAATAGATTCTCCTACTTGATTCCTTTCTTTTTTCTGTCTTTCTTTCAGCGAAACCCATACACAGACAGTATATTTCTGTGTGGGGCGGTTCCATCTGGGCTGGTTCTGTTGTTGTGGTATGAGCCTCTTCAGAAGTTCATGCATCTAAAGGTTAATACAGATAATGATTCCCATGTGATATCCTTTAACCTGTGATCACTGTACCCATCTCTCCATACCTCACAGTATAAACATTCACTTCCATATTGAAATATACTGAACTTGTTGACTTTCTCTATAAAGTTCATCGATTTGTTGTGGTGCTATGGGAACTATGTAGTTGATCATTGTCAATATCAAGACTAGACGTCAAGTAGGAAGTGACTCCACTAATGTCATCAGGACAGTGAGCAAAGCCTGCTAAATAAGAAGAAAAAGGCCTTCGGGGAGGAAGACAGGGAAATATTGAGTGATGTGCAGAAACATTGTAAAGTTAGGTTAAGAAAGAGCAAAGAGAAAAAAACTGGAGTCTTAAGAACGTGAAAGACGCATCTTTGATGTGTGAGTAGAGATTTAAAAAAAAACTATCCCAGGTTTAAAGCAGAAGGGAGATCTGAGTGATGGAAGTCTGGACAGCACCAACGAACTGAACTTGTTTTTTTAAAAGGTTCAGCTCAGGAATAGAGTCTAAAGCTCTGGGGCTGACACCAAAGAGAGTCATAAATCTCTCCAACTATATCTCTATGACTTGTAGATAGTTGTAGAGATTCTGCAGCACCTCTTCAGCCACAGCCAGAAGGTTCTGGTGCTGTGGAAGACATCCTGCCTTGTTTTACTGCCTAAAAAAATCTCATCCATCTTCCCAGGACAACAATGAACCAATTGAACCCTAATGTCTCACTTTCTGAAAATCCTGGAGAGACTTTCATTGATCCACCAAAGTAGATGACATCTGTAGAATAGTCTGGATCACTGATGAACTGACAGTTTGTGAGACTGGAGGGTTGTGAGCAGGTAGTCGGCAGAAGCGGTGGATGGTTCTGTGGACGGTGTGGCAACAATCATCTCCTGCTGAGCAGGATCAAGACCAGGACCAGGAGTAAGCCAAAAACTATTTCCATCCTGGGAGAGGATTGGAGGAGCAGCACTGTGTACAGGAAGGGACGGAGCAGACTGGTCTTCTTGACTTCAAGAAGTGATTTGATATTTGAAGCCAGATGTTACATATCTTCTTTAAGTCTGTAGGTAAAGAGTGCAGTTTTATTTGCAGTCTTTTGTTGCAGCAGAATAAGAGCCAGTTGTTAAAATAAACTGGAGAATCTAATAAAGAAGGAAAAGCTCTGCTTTTGGAGCTGATTGTATAAAGAATATTCCATCAGATCCAGAATGAAATGGACGACACTGCACATCCTCTGCACAACACCGTAATTAAACAACTTCAGAGACATTTTGTGTTTGCTGATTATTCCTGCCTATTCTAATCACTGGCCAACTTTTTACTGCCATATCATTTAACTTTGGGGATTAATGATGTATTATTCAGTTTGGTTTAAATCCCAGACCTTTTGAGTTTGCTTTTATTCAATTCATTTCAATTCAAGTGTCATGACATGTTGCTGTTACGTTGCCTGAACTGACCGGAGTCAACTCTCCAGCTGAGAAACAACCATTTGCTCCTTTTGCCCACAAATCCAACCTACCATCCCTATAACTGTGTGAATCTGAATATCTGTCCTGTCTTTTTGAAAATTCCTCAGAAATGCTCAGTTTCTGACTCTAATGCCTCCAATGTTTAGAACTCATGGAACCTGATTGAGCTTTTTTCTTTTTGTTAATGTTTCTCTTTCAGCACATAGCAATCCGGTTACCAGACTCTCTGCCAGTATTTGAGCTACTGGTCCTGGTAACAGATGAGTTTCCCCAGCTGTGTGTTGGGGTGAGAGAGTGTAGTAATGGGAAACCTCCAGCCAGCCAAGAGCTCAAGTTTGATATAATAGAGCTGAATGGTGCACCTATTTCAGTACCAGGTAGGTACTAGAGCCGTCTCTCCACTGAGATTTGAGGCTTAGATTAAAAATCCTACTGAACTTGTCTTTGCCTTTGTGTATCTGCAGATAACGGGGCACTTAAAGCTGTACAGGTAACCCAACTTGATCGAGACACTGTTCTCATTGCAGTTGAAGGTAAGCCACTTTCATGTCAAAACACTATATGAAACATACTAGTTTCTTTCAAGCTAATTCTTGATAAGCTGTGCATCAATGTTGTTGCTCAGAAACTGTTCGGACCGTGAACCTGCGGGGGCTTCCGTCCAAACAGCTGGCTGCTGAGATGGTCTTTGACTTTCCAGTTGAAACGTTAGGTAGTAGTAATGATATGAAGAACACAAGCAGACTGGTTTTTCCCGACATGTTGAGTGATGTCACTTTCTCCTAAAAGTCTGTTTACAGGATAGTGTACTGGCTTTCTGGAAACATGGCCTCAAAGGGAGGAGTTTCCAGTTAGATGAGGTAATTATAATAATAATAATAATAATAATAATAATAATAATAATAATAAATTATCTGCACTGCTTGTGTCAGGCATGGACCACCCACATATCATTTGCTTGTTATTTAGTCAAATATATCTTTTCTTCTTTTAAATACAAAGCTGAATGTTCTGTTCTTGTTTAGGTAACGCAAGAAATTACAGATGTCAGTCGAGTATTCCGAGTTTTGGGAACAAACAGGTACATTGATACTAATCCATCCATCCATCCGTTATATATATAATCATCTGCAGGGTCTCGGGGATCTGCTGGAGCCTATTTGATACTAATCTGATGACATAAATTGTTCGCTTTCTAAAAACAGTCAAATGAGAAAGAAGCAGAAGCTGCAACTGTCAAATAATAGAATTGGTTCACCTGTTAGTTTAAGTAGCATTATCTGTTAAAGAAGTGATTTGTAGAGATAGTGAATAATACTGTTAACAATAATGGCAGTAGTGCAACAGTAGTGTAGTAGAAGCTGTAATGGAAGAAGCAGTGTAGTGTGATTAAATTGGGTGAACTGTGTTTTTTGACTGAACAGAGACATCATCCTTCAGAGTACGCCAACTGATGACCCGTCAGCACCAAGCAACCTGTACATTTTGACTGGTCACGAGAGCAGCTACTGAGCAACAAAATGGATCAACTACTTAAAGAATCACACTGAAGAAAATTCAATCCATTCAATAATATAAAAGCAGAAATAATGAGGTTGTGTTGAAGTGGAAGTTGTGGACATCATTGCTAGTGTAGTCTACACTAGTTTCCTTGAAGAAATGAAAAATATCTGCAAAGGAATTCACGTGTCCATCCGAACTCAGGCTGTATTTTGTTAAGGAAGTAAAATTCATCAAAATGCTTCAGCATTTTGATGAGTTTGCAGTTTGCAGTTAATTACACAAAAGCCAAGATTTTTTTTAGCATCTTTCAACTCGTCAGTCTTAACCACAGCACAACAGTGTGGTCTACAAATGTGGGACGACATGTACATAGCATCTGTAAAATTCTGAACAAGTTCTTGAAATTATGTTTTTAAGCTTTTACTTGGGTTTTTGTCAGTAATTACAATATTTAGTCAGGAGGGACAGTTGAACAGACTTTGATTGACTGAAACACATCCAGAGAAAATATTAAAACACAAGGTGTATTGTGGACTTGAGCAGATATAACTATAGATTGCTGCAACTCAGATCACGGTGTGATTGGTCTACTTTGTATGTATTTACAGGACGTTCTGCTTCCAAATAGAGCATTTGAATATTACACCTTTGTGGACCAAGAATGTAAAATTTTAACAGTATGTAACTGAATCAGGTTTACTTATGATGCTAACAAATTTACCAGTATTTTGCCTTCAGCTACTTTTCTCATTTTAAAAGCTCTGCCAGTGCACGTAGAAGCATGGTTCGAAGCTCATTCACACTGTTTCCTCTAAAATCTTCCCTTTTTTCCCTTTTCTTTTTTAAATTTTCACTGTTCCTGGCAGATGCTTTGACCATTGTTAAAGTTAGCTGGTTGCACTTCTGCTTGTAAATCAGCACAGTCGCTGAACGTCACCCACAGGTTTGGAGTCTCCCATCAGTGTTAGTTTTGATTTTGACCATACACTAATTTACTCAGCTTAGTAAACCTGCCCCTACATACATTTTCATAAAGATCTAAACTCAGTTGTCCTTACTGGTTTGAGAAAAATATAAATTTCACTACATTAGACTCTGTGTGTGTGTGCGTGTGTGGGTGTGTGTGTGTGTGCGTGTGTGTGTGTGTGTGCGTGTGCGTGTGTGCGTGTGTGTGTGTGTGCGTGTGTGTGCGTGTGTGTGTGAGAGAGAGAGAGAGAGTGATGGTATTTGTTATTTATGCAACAGGAACTGTATAATGAATCTTTCGCTGAGAGATACTTGGGAGACAAAATATGCATATGTGTGTATTTATGTTTTTGGTATTTTCATGAGGGAAATTTTTGTATTTAACAATACAGCATGTTCTTACAACATGGAGCGCTTGTAATGAAGAAATAAAGATTTTTAATGTTTTTTAATGCTTTAAGTACATGAAGTTAAATATCACTGTCATAACTCAAAAAAAATTTCCATTATAAAAGCCAAAAACCTACCATTCATTTTAAACTGAAAGCACAGCGATGATGTTACTCAAGAAATGCTTAGATGTAAATTAAAGAGTTAAGATGACATTATGCACTGTGTTATTGTCTTGCTTAATTGCTCAAAGTAGATCAAATCACAAAGAAGCCAAGCTGTGATGGGTTTTTGTTTTAAGTTAGTTAGCAACTCTTTTCTGCTAGAATCGACTTACTGTACAACTTTGTTCTGGTCATTCAGTCAACTCGTTCAAGAGGATGTGTTCCCAGATCATGTCACAAAGTGGTCCACCAAATCTTTCTCACTGTAGTTATATGTTCAAAAATATTGGAGAAATCAAAGAACATCGTTCTCAAATGTTGCCTGCTGTGAAGAAGGTAAATGATGTTTTCAACCCCAACCTCAGGACCGTAACCATGGCTCTGAAAGATGTGTTCGTTTAAGGTCCGAGCTGGGCCAAGTATAGTCTCAGTAATTCTGAAAAAGAATTTTCATTTATATTTAGTATGTTATGTTCTTGTTTGTCAGTGTTGTGATTAGTTATTTTATTTTTTACCACAACATGTTTGGGAGGGATAGGGGGTTGGTGAGAAGGAGAAGAATGGGAGGGTATTTTTATGGCAAAATATATAGTATTATTCTATACCATATCTTTACCGCTGAGGATTTAATGATTCTGGTGAGGCAGTAAACAGAGTTAAATAACAACTTGGCTGTGGCTGGAATCCTAGTGAATTTAATTTCATTTGTATATAAATGAGGCCATTACCATACACCACGCTTTTATACAGTGTCTGAAGTCAAACAACATTAGGACAAAACCTTTTCTGCACCACCATAACATACTTCAGATGAGACTTAGTGGTCATGATGAGACACATGATGAGAAGGTGACACTTCTCTAAGCATAATATCACACACTCATACATGCTCTGCATAACAGGTCCCTGACGGCCTGCAGACATTTACCATAACTGTCACTGAAGCTGTTGAGTTTATTTGTACGTAAATGGGATTTACCAGAGAAATGAACAAAAAACAAAGAGACAACAGTTCAAAGGCACTACCAAAACAGTTTATTTGTTCTCTGAAACAGAGTAAAGACCTGTAACGTGGTATTCGCACTCTGAAGACATTTACTCACTGCAGCAGAAGAGTTCTGACTGATTGTATTTTTAGCTTTTTCTGGGATTTGTGTCGAAGTGACAGAAGCACTCAGTGAGTTGAGTGTAAGCTGTTCTTCAGTTGTTGAGGGTACTCCAAGTTCAGGGCATAAATAGGTCCACAGAGAAGACATGAGGCATTTGGACCAAGACATCACCATCGCTACATCCAAAATGATTGAAATATCACAAATCTGTAGGTGCGGCAAGTCAGGAGTCCAAACTGGCTTCAGAAATCACTATAAGGAACCTAATGGAGGTGTGGGAGACATGTAGGTCATCACAGTCCTCGAAGGAGTAGCAGCATTTGGGCCACAATTACATGTCAGCAATTGACTTGCAAATCTATGGTTGAAAACACAATAGCCTCAACAAAGAAGCATTAGATCACGCACAAGTGTCAATAATTAACAGATTGATTGAAAAATCATTCAAGCAACAAATAATTGCAACAGAACAAGAAAAAAAAAAGATAGTCAAACTTGACAAGAGAAGATGGAAGAACCTGGTAATAATAATTGCTAGATGCAGCATCACCACATTACAAAGTATAACAGAGCAGGTCCCTTCAGTGGTATTTTTACAGCTACATAGTTATCCCACACAGAACCCAAATACCTTCAGTAATGAAAGACTACAACCAAACATCCTATTAAACACATCAGAGTTCTGAGTATGGACTGCTACAGTTTGACTATTTTCAGGATGTTTTTGCTTCCCTATGTGGCAAGGGACACTACGGAGGGCCTGGGCAGGATTTGATCCTAAGACTCCCAGGTGAAAGTCACACATGCTTACCAGGAATCAAATCAAATCAAAACAATAATGAAGATTTTTCTGCTGAACTGACCATGGTGCTATATTTATTTCTAGATTTGAAACCCCCAAAGCTTTGAGAAATTCTGTTGTGTGTAAATATTTTTCAGATCTCTCTCAACTGCGTTATGGCATTTTAGTTGAAAAGCTGAAAAATGTTCTTTTCCCTTGAAATTCACAGCAGTGACAGTGTGGAGGATCCAACAACAGCTCTGACCCAAGTAGAAACTAATACCAGATTATGAAATGTAATAAATGCTTTCTTCTGAACATTCATTTGTATGAGCATCAGCATCTCTGTCACTATTTCTGCTTTCATCTCAGGAAGGTAATAGGTAACCTACAATCTACAATCTACATTACAGATAACTTGTCTCCTACAGCTGTCACACCTGAACCACAATGGCCGTCTGCTCATCAGCCTCCTGTGACAGGAGCACATTCCAAGAGAAAACATACACTTTGAAAACATACTCTTAATTTGCAACCTTTCACCAACAGAAAGAATATAGCATAAAGCCAGCTATGTTTACCAAATAAATGGACAGTTGAATTTACCATTTTGCAGCAATTTATCTGAACATGGTTATGGTCATTAGTTTTGTTGGTTATTCAAATAAGTTAGTAAATAAATAAATCCTACTACATTTCAAATTAAAACTAATGGTGTCTTTGTTTTTAAACATACAGGTCAAATGTTAAGTACTTGATTTATGATGCTAGTCACTACATATATAACACCTTAATCTGAGGGTGACAATAAAAAAAGGTTGACAATAAAAAAGGTTGAATTACTAGACCCCTAATTCAACCTTTTTTATTGTCAACCTTAATCTGAGGGTGACAATTGAAAAGGTTGAATTAGGGGTCTAGTAATTATCAATGGTTTAAAACAATCATCTCATCTTGAATGTAAACAAGACAACAGCTCTCCTCTCTCAATATCCCTGTGTCTAGAAGACCAAAGAGATGGTAATTACCTTTTCCAAAAAGCAGAGGAAGTTAGCCGCAGAAACCATCAGCACAATCCATGGGAGGCCTGTGGAGATAGAGAAAGAACCCAAATACCTAGGCATCATCTTTGACAATTCTCTGAAGTTCTCTGGCAACACTGCAAAGATTTGTGGGAAATGCGAACAACATCAGCACCTCCTGAGGATACTCAACTCCTTCAAAACCAGAAGGTGAGCAGAATCCAACAGACCTTCTACTACTCCTTCATAAAAATTGTTATCATCCCCCAAGGGGACAAATGGAGTCGTTTGAAGAGAAATGAATGAAATTGAATCTTTAAAGATTCAGATCAGGTGACGCACAGCCTTCAGTACACCCAGGGTAGACCTGAAGAGGGTCATCAAGAAGGCCAACCATGACCACAGGCTGAAGGTGGAGGAACTTTTCTGTATTACATGTTTAAATATACATTAAATATCTATACAAATATAGTGTACTGACACATTTATCCATATTACATCTGTATATTGCCCTCCTGTACATTAATACTATTCTCAACCTCTTAGATAGTATATATATATATATATATATATATATATATATATATATATATATATATATATATCCCTTTCTGTACATAACTGCTCTTATCATTATGTATATTGCATATACCGTATATATTACACTTGCTGTTAATTGCACTTCTGATTGAATGCTAAGCTATATTTAATTTCATTGTACCTTGGATGTGTAATGACAATAAAGCTGAATATAATCTGATCTAAGTAAATAATGACAAGTACTGCAACAATCAATTTATCTTTGGGACATAATCAAGTATTAGTGAATTTGAATTGACTCGAATTGGGAAAAGGTTTGTATTACATTTAAAAACATTCTGCTTACGAAGATTCAACAGACAACTTGATTTAGATGATAGACCCTGTTTTTCTCCTCCTTGAGCAGAAGGGGGCGGTAGTGCTCAGCTTCCATGGCATGCATCAGCAGAAGAAGAAGACAGCGCTACTGCAGCTGCGTCATTTCGCTTTTCATTCATTAGTTTTGAGGCCTTTGTTGTTTTACAGGTGAGTGATGGATTTAGCTGTTTAAATGTGAAGTTAAAATTAATACAGAAAACTGTTGATGTGTAACTTTGGCTTTAGTTCTCATAATAGATGATCTATGACAGAATGTGAGCTTATTTAACCGGGTAAACTTGAGTTCATAGCTATTAGCTTCCTTCCTCAAATTTCTCTTTTTTTGGTTTGAATAACGGCACTACAATTAAGGGTACATGGAAAAAGAATTGTGCACTTATACTTTAACATGTTATTAATAGAAAATATGTGCGAAGCGTTCAGAACTTAGCATTATGTCTGTTTTAGTAACGTAAACATTTCTAAAACAGTACCTAAGCATGCGGGACGCTCGGCCTGATGTGATGTTAGTGTTTCAAAGGTCCGTATTACTGTCAGTGAGGAGGGGGTATTTGGTTCCTTCTGGGGTGCCGAAAAGGGGGGGTAAAGGATACGGATTATAGGGGCCCATGATTGAGGGGGGCCCAGAGAGGCCCCTAATGATGATCAAAAATAGCATCAACAAATTTTGCCGCTGTGTTGGGGGGCCCGGTAAAGATTCTTTTCATGGGGCCCAAAATCCCTAGCGGCGCCCCTGGGTTCCTGTATCATAAAATGTGGGGCTCGTGAATAATGTTATTAAGCTCCAGATTGAACTTAAGCTGCAGGCTGTTATATAGTCCTGGTTTGTAGAGCAGCGCGCGTGACGCAAATCAGAGGTTTAACACCTGCGTTTTAGGGTAACGTTACCTGCAGTTAGGTCGCTTTAATCACTTTATCTTCATGTTTTATATATATAAAACATGATATAAAACATATATGTATATATATATATATATATATATATATATATATATATATATATATATATATATATATATATATATAATATAATGTGTGTGTATGTATATATGTATATATGTATATATATATATATATATATATATATATATATATATATATATATATACATATACATATACATATGTATATATATGTGTGTGTGTGTGCCTAAATTGCATTCTGATTTTTCGAGGTGAACTAGTTTGACCTTTTGAGTGAACATCAACAACTACTCAGTGTTTCAGTACTTATTGTATAAGATGATGTTCTCTAACAAGGTGATCAGCTGGAAAAGTCACAAGTGTCTAATCCATGAACTGACCACTAAGTGTTCTGGTTCAATGGTGATTTGTATTTAAACAGTCTTTTTTTTAATCATACTGTTCACATTTTGACATGAGACAAAGGCAACACCTGGTGCGTTGAGAGCATTTTTTGTTGTGGTATATCTAATTCTGTTTTTAGCTTTTGTTTCAATAAATTGTTTGAGAAGAAGAAATTACCATTGCATCCTTCTACTTAAATGCCCTATTTCTGTGATATAATTTCACTGTAGCATGAACATTTTACATTTTGAAAAATTTCACCTGAAAGTTGAATATTCCTCAGTTTCTGCGAGTACTTTATATGCATTCTTTAAAAAAAAAAAAACCTAGCAAATAATGGTTGTGGTTTCAAAGTAATAATTGACTATTTCTTCCTGAATCTTCTAGGAAAAACAAAACATCATCATGGTGAAGATTTTTATTGGAAATCTTGATAGCAACACTACTGCTGAGCAGCTGCGAGAACTCTTTGAGAAGTACGGCAAAGTCACAGAATGTGATATTGTCAAAAACTATGGTTTTGTGCACATGAGTATCATGTCAGAGGCAGAAGAGGCCATTAAAAACCTCAACCAGCACCAGTTGAATGGCTGGTGCATGAATGTGGAGATGAGCAAAGGCAGGCCCAAGTCCACTACCAAACTACATGTAAGCAACCTAGGTGAAGGAGTAACTAGCGATGTCCTGCGAGCCAAGTTTGAAGAGTTTGGCACAGTAGTGGAGTGTGACATTGTGAAGGACTATGCCTTTGTTCATATGGAGAGAATGGAGGATGCCATGGATGCCATCAATAAGCTGGACAACACAGCCTTCAAAGGTGAGCTCAAGGAAAGCTAATTGTCTTTCTAACAGTGGATTACTATTTCCTTCATTTACTTGGTGGAGGAAAAGAAACCGCTTAACGTTGGTTATGTATTTTGTAAAAACTAGCAATTTTGCTGGTTTTAGGGCATTGACATAAAATTTACCAGGCACTACAGATTTTTCTTCCTTTATTGGTCAAATGCTTTAACATGTTCTCACCAGTAAGACTCTTTCAGTGTTGGACAGTCTTATGCATGTCTTTTCTCTTCTTACAAGGCAAGCTGATGAACGTACAGCTGTCCACCAGTCGACTTCGCACTGCTCCAGGAATGGGAGATTATACTGGATGCTTTGTCTGTGGGAAACATGGCCATTGGTCAAAAGACTGTCCAGTCGATGGTAACGGTGGCTATGATGAGGCCACGAGAGGTCGCAGTGCCCCGCCCCCTCCGTATGGTCCCCCAGCTTATGCCAGGGCTGGCTATGGAATGGCCCCACCTCCAACAGCTGATTACATGAGAAGTTCTGTGTATAGTCGAGCTAATTACGTAGGTGGGGTGCCACCTCCCCCTCGTAGACCTGGCAGCTTCAGCTCAGACATGGGGAATCATTATGCCAGCAGAACAACAGCTGCATATCCTGACAAGTCATCTGCTTATGATCGTCTCTATAGCAGCAGTGAATATTACAGAGCTCGCCCTTATGGCTCAAGCTATTTCGAGGAGCGTCGTATGTCCTATCTCCCTCCTCCTCCTCCACTTCAGTCTTCTTCCGTTTAAGCCTTTCTTCCAGTCGGCCATTGCCTCCACCGGCGTCTCCATCTTCGGCGTACTACACACAAGCGCAGAGCTCCCTCGGAGGAGCACCAGGATTGTCATCAGGCTACACCTATGAGCGAACACGGCTGTCACCTGCGTCTACCTCGAGGAGCTCCTATCCTGCTTCACGACCCAAGGACATCCATGCACAACGCTATGCACCTTACTAAAGCCATGGTGCCAAGGTGAGCGCCAGAGTAAATACACATCACAGTTGCTGTGGCATTGTAAAATGATTTTCTTCTTTTAGCACAAGAATTTCAAAATGTATATGTGTTTTCCTGAAGTTGGATTATTTTAGAGCTGTACTGGGCATAATGGGATTTAAACCTGTTTTTTGAAAAGCAAATTCTTTGCTCTCTTTCCAGATCTGCGAACTGCAGGACTTTCCCTTTTCTGCCATTTCTTTCAGCCACACGATTGGATCAGTCTTGATGTGAAGCAATTATTCAGAGAAGAAATGTCTGCATTTTCCAGGTACCTGAGATGCCAGCTGTCTGCAGATGATCATCTTTTCATTCACTCTTACAAAAGGTGGCTTTCAGAAGATGATTTGTAAAATGCACTGTCCGACATTCATAGCATATAACAATATTTGTCTCACTTGCTTTGCAGGCTTTCAGCTATATTTTTTAGCCATGTCTTTATTTTCCATCACGCGAAGAAAATAGTTAAAATCTGAAGTTTTTATTTGTTCTCTTTCTGTTTGTGTAATAAGTGGTCATTTTTGCATTTTTTTAAATGAGGGTTTACATTGCTTTGTGGGTTGCTAGTTGTTCCAAAAAGTTTTGTTGTAACTCTACAATTGACATATTCTGAGTTGGCGACATGGAAATTTAGAAAGATAAATGTTTGACAAATATTTTTGAAAAATGCTCAATGGGTACATCTGGACCAACCAGTTTAAAGGACTCTCTTAGTGTTATGGGTGGGGAGTTCCTAGAAGGAGTTCTTGACTTTGGATTCATACACTAAGTAGGAACATTGAAGCGACAAATAGCCAGTTGGTGGTAAACCAGTGAAAATCACAATGAAGTTCCTCAGTCATACATTAGGTAAATAAACCTTGGGCTTCACTGTTGCACCTTTTGTGTTTTGTTGGTCTTCTTGTTAATCTTCAGAACTATTGTCTATATGGACAACTTTTTTATAGATGTAAACATTTTTTTTTCTCAATAAAATGATGGTGGGTTCCAGTATTAGACAAGTCACAGTATACTGATGTTGTCTGGACTAGTGACTGCTCAATTATGCAAGTTCAACAAATCACTGCACAGTTGATCCACAGATGATTCCCCTCTAGATAAGAAAGCTCTTAGCATGAGCTGAAGCTTTGGAGAGAGAGAGAAAAAAAATAAAATAAAATATATACATACATATACACACACAAATCACAATTGATTCCCGTTCTTCTGGTGAGGAAGAAAAGGAACTGACTCTTAATTATTAAAAGAACGAGGGAAAAGGTTTCTATGGTTCTTTAGGTATGTTAAACCCCAAGCAAGACGTTACTTCCTGTGTGCCCAAATGGGTGAACCACTATGTGAGCATTTACTTGGGGATGAAAACCTGCATCACCTTCTTCTTGTAGCACATGGTAGACCATAGCTCACACAAAAGACAATTAGGAATTCTGTCCACACAGCTGAGCTTAGAGTTAAGATAAAAACTTTGATATTTTTCAAATTCAAGCTAAGATGAGCAAGTTCAAACATTCCAGTCACCTTTTATGTTCTCATTTCAATGTTTCTACATAAAATACAATTGAACAATTTGATTAAAAAACTGCATTAGTTGTCTGCTGCTCTTAAGTAAAATGTCAAACCTTGGCTAATAAGAATGTTAGCTGTCATGCATCATACAACTAAATTAACATAACGGCCTGCTGACCTGTGGAAACGTTTTAGACTTCACATTTGTGTGGTGGTGATTCTCAGAGATCCAGGTTATGGTAATTCTCAAAGGCAACTGGACTTCCTTTCCTGGGTTCTTAAGGATGTTTTGCTTTCCATCCAAAAAGTTTTGTTTGGATAGAAGATGAAACATCTTCAAGAATCTAGAAAAAGAGGGTGATTTGTTTTTCATTCAAGCCTTTCAGAACTTTTTATTTGTTTCTTTGTATTTGGGGTATTGTATCCATGAAAACATAAAGAAATATATATACATATATACATATATACATATATATATATATATATATATATATATATATATATATATATATATATATATATATATATATCTATATATAAGAGTTACAACTCAGGGTCTTGGCTGTATAAGTATAGAGGCACTTGTTTTCTGTGGAAGGTGCCTTTGTTTTGCATATCAGTGGATTCATATTTGTATTTTCATACTAGGTGTAAGAATTCCAATACATTAAAAGTCTGAAGTGATTTTTTTAAATAAAACAAAATTATTTTGGTGATATCCGATTCAGTGCTTTATTTTTAAAATAAAAAGAACTGTGGCTGGTGTAAATAGGGAAATGTGTAATCTTAAGACATTAGCCAAAGTGGGTGAAAGCAACAGTCACGATCTAAGTTAAGAATAGTGAGCAGTAAATGTTTATGGTATTTTTTAGGCTTCGATCTTATATTTGAGGGGATCATTGAGTTCGAAGGCTTATGAACCTGTTTATTTAGCTTTATATTAGGCCTGTTGTTCCAATTCTATATACTCAATAGTTCTGACTAAAGTTTATAGCTAGACTAAACGTGTGCATGAATCATGCCTAATGTACTCTAAATAAATGGCCAAAGTGTCCGTTAAAACTGACGTCTTGATTAGTCAAATTTGTGTCTCATTTCCTCTATTTCTTTCGTTCCGTGTCTGAAGATAACCGATGAAGTCTGCTGCATGATGCTAACGGAGTTAGCTACGCGCCATTGTCGTAGCGTTGCGCTCGCGAGCGCACGACTCGGTTTGACGTAACGTCATAAACGACTCGGTCGCCATTTCATCCTCCGGGGGTCGAAGCGCAGTTTGCTGGTTTTAGAGGTATGAATAATGCTACGTAGCTAGGTGCACAATCCGAAAGCATTCCTTATCATAATTAGCCAAAATGAAATTAAAAAAAATCGCCGCAGATTAGGATCGTTTAGGATAATATGATTGAGCAAATACGCATTGAGCAGCTATGCTAACTTGCACGCTAAAATGGGTTATGCATCCTGGGCATGAAAAGACATCGGTACTGCAAAGGTGTTGAGAATTACTATGGACATCACGTCTTTTTTATTGACCAGAACTTGACACAGTCACGCGCACTTGTCCTTTCTCGTGCTGATATTCAGTTAAAGCTACTAATAAGGCCGATGTTGCCGTAGCTCACGAACAGCTAGCGGCCGAGCTAAGACGCGTTGCGTGTTTAGTTAGAACAGAACAGGATATCCGTGGGACCTTCAACACGTGTGTTTTAACAATAATGCGTTTAAAATATCTTAGAATGGCCGATTTCTTATTTGTTACCAAATATTTAGTTTTGTTAGGTTTCTCTGTCTCGCACACAGACTGCGGTTTTGCACTAACAAAGACTGTTTCCTGCGCAGTCAAACCCACTGTCGCCATCTTCTGTGGGAAGTTTTCAGAATGAAACTCTAATTATAAACTTTTTAAGAAGTGTATTAAAACTTTTGATCCGATGTATCCTGTTCCATCATTCCATCAAATGTGCATGGAGGGTTAGAGGGTTATGGTCCGAGCCAACAATCGCATAAAACATGTTTTCAGAATGCTGCTACTTTCAAATTAATATCTGAATATACTTATATATAAATCGTATGTTTATATAGTTAGGATTGTAATTGAATCAGTAGAAATGTCATGGCAATAATTTTGATTTCTACTTTTTTTTTTTTTTTTTTTTTTTTAGTATCAAGGAGCCTTAACAATGGTGAAAATATTCATTGGGAATTTGGCACCTGAGACAACGTCAGATGAAGTCCGTTCTCTCTTCTCCCAATATGGCAAGATCGCTGAATGCTCAATAGTCAAGAACTTCGGATTTGTCCACATGGATAGTCAGGCAGAGGCAGAGGAGGCTATCCGTAACCTTCACCATTATGAGCTAAACGGTCAGCCCCTGAATGTAGAATTGAGCCGTGGCAAGTCAAGAGGATCTACCAAACTGCATGTTGGCAACATTGCATGTACCAACCAGGAGCTGAGGGCCAAGTTTGAAGAATATGGCGCGGTGCTGGAGTGTGACATCGTTAAAAATTATGCTTTTGTTCACATGGAGCGAATGGAGGATGCCATGGAAGCTATTAAACAATTGGACAACACGGCTTTTAAAGGTGAACTCTTTAGCTGGGCTTTATGGGCTGTTTAACTTAGATTAATGTTTTAGTACCTTAGTTTTTTTCCCCTGTGAATTTACAGGAAAGACATGGATGAAGCACAGGTAAGTAAAAAGAGAGTAGGAAGGGTGAACCAGCCTTATTTTAAAGCTGTGATCCATAATGTCACCTGTAATTAACTGCAAGTTTGATATAAGCAGGTTTTTTATTTTTATATTTTTCTACAGCAGTCAAATCTGTTTTTGCCATAACTGCATTTAAGGGCCAGCAAGTCATCAAAATGATGACTTGTGTGATTGTTTATAATTTGATCTTTGCACACAGCATGCAGATGCAAATTTATTAATTTAAACATTTTCTGCTGCATAAGTCCAGCAAACATAATTGTAATTTTCTTTGACCACAGAGAGGGTATAAAGGTTTTCAAGTTACGGATTTCAGCTTTAAAAACCAGATATTTAAAGACTTACACTCCAGTTTTTTTTTCTTTTTTTTTTAGAAATGGATTGGTGGATTAGCAACATGAGACTGCATAGCACACAGGAATTGTCAGATATATAATTGATATCAAATGCAGGAATAAGTCCTTATTGAGTCTTCTCTTTTTAAGGCAAACTGATGAGCGTGAAGCTTTCTACTAGCCGCCTCCGTACTGCGCCGGGAATGGGAGACCGATCGGGTTGTTATCGTTGTGGGCAGGAAGGCCACTGGTCCAAAGAATGCCCTCTAGACCGAAATGGCTACCACAGAAACGGCTCAGAGCCACAGTCTGACGGATACGATGCTTCGAGATTTGGTGGGCGTGGTCGCAGCAGGGGTTATCCGGACTTTGGTGGCGATCCAGATTATGGTGGCAGCTTTGTACCTGGTTTTACCAGGGGTGCTGGTCACGGCAGCAGCATGGCAGGTTACAGAGGAGGTACAGGCTATGAGGGTGCAATGAGGTATGGGCCACAACCAGGTTATGGCATAAATGCCGCCGCTGATCATAGCATGACTCGGATGTATGGCAGCGAGGGGGCATACAGGAGCAACGGCTCACTCTATGGCGCGGTACCAGCCTTGTCGATGCGACGGTCGCCTTATGAGGAAAGGGATCCGTACGGGGTCGTGGACTACTACGAGAAGTACAGGGCCAATTCTTTCGGAGGCGGTTATTTTGAGGAACGCCATGCTGCCCCCTTGCCTGCTCCACCAACAACCTCCACTACACCTATGAGGGAACGTCTGCCCCCCTCTAGCGTCGAGTCATTCGAGTGTTCTCCCCTCCCTCCTCCACAAGCCCCAGTCTCTACATACTACGCACGTGACCGGAGTCCGATACGGAGAGTCGCTGGTGAGGCAGGTGGATATGCATTCGAGCGTTCGCGCCTTTCACCGGGGACCGCCCTCTCAAGGAGCACTACCTTTGACCATTTGCGGGATGCTGGTGCTAGTGCTGGTGCTGGCGCCAGCGCTGGCGTTGGCACTGGCACTGGCACTGGCACTGAGCGGGCACGATTTACATACTAATCCTGGTCTAGTACAGCTAGATGACGGCTGGCTAATGTCAAACAGGTAGGATAGCCTAAGTGCCGCTGGAATAGTAGAAATGTCAACCTATACTGAATCAGCGATGATTACGGCTACAAGGAGTCCTTTCCATCACATTAGCCAAGAAAAAAAAAAAAAGAAAATGCATCTCGGTGTAATGGGATTCATATCATGCTTTGATTCCATTCCAGATTATTCATAGGTGGAGTTCAATTGATGGTTTATATTACCACTTTTCATTTCTTTGTTTACCTGTTGTGCTCTCTGTGCTGTTTTCAGATGATTTTGCCTGTGTGTAATTGCAGGTACTGGGTTTACCTACAACCTGGTTCCATTCATAATATGGTAAGAACTGAATTTTAGCCCTAAATAAATGGGTGCGTTGTGCATGTCTAAAGTGAGTCTGCATTAATTAAACTTACATTTTGTTTAGCCGTATCCAGTTATTATTTCTATTGTAGTTTCTGTTAGTGGAAATTCACATTGTTACTGAGTATATTTAAAGCAACAGCAGATAAAATTTGAATGCTGAGTGCTTCTACACCTACTAGCAAATATGGACCTGTTCAGAGATCAGAATTCTTTTTTTATTTGGGTTCTATTAAACCATTTGTGAAATTGTTTTTGAAGAACCTTTTTTTCTTTTAAATAGTTACTTAATGTTTTTGTTTTAAACATGGAATTCCGTTGCTGTGATAAATATGGGGTTTGAAATATTCATCTTATAAGAAACTGACCTCAATTGCCTATTCTGTCTTGTTTCCTCACTCTTTGGTTAAAAATAAAATTTGTAAAGTTTGAAAAGTGTGGCCTTTTTACTGAGTCATCTCCTGCATTGTTAAATGCTTTTAAGCAAGCTGGTGAAAAATAGGAAATCTGTAAATTAAAGCAGAAAATCACTATTTTCCAATAAAATGATCTAAAGAGTGTCTAAAAAGCAACTTGTTTTTGATATTTGGCCATGACGACAGTAAAAATAGGATGACTTGATACCAAATTAACATTGTAAAAAAGCATGTCTTTTATAACTAGCTACATGGATATTCATATAAACCATCCAGTCAATATTAGTTGAAGGCAGCTGGGATGCATTGGACTACACATGGGGATTATACATCCCTTTAATTGTCACACTAGTTTCCTAAATACAGTACTGTGTGAAACACCTCGTGTGGATAGAAGCAGCCTATTTTCTACAAGTTCAAGCTTATTTTACAGCAGGTATTTTTTTTAAAAATCGTATTGTGATCTCATTCTTGAGAAATTAACTCCAGTTCCAATGATCTCTTAACCTGAGGGAACCACATTCAATGTCATATTGAAAAATCTCCAAGTCTAGTTCTCTAATAACACTATACCGAGTGGTGTTGCAACAGTTTGCTGTTTGAATTTTCCATTAAAATAGACAAAACTATTAAACATCAAGCACACAAAGCAGTTGTTTATATGGTACCTGTGCAAGTCAACTAGACTCCATCCAGCCTTGTGATAGTTCCCATTAGTTCAATTCAATTTTATTTGTATGGCCCCTGTTACAATGCCTGCTGAAGCTCAGCCGGGTAAAGAAAGAAAAAGAAAGGGGAGACAGGATAGAGAGAGCATGCAAATGACTAAATGAAATAGCTACATAAACAGATGCAGGTAGCAGCACTGAGGTGAGATGGTCAGAGGTCTAGGTCACCACGCCAGCCGGCACCCTGAACACACCTACACACACAGGTGGAGGTAAACGCTGGGATGGACAGAGGAGGGAACTGCATGCAACTCTGGCCTGAAAAACATACATAAAGAAAAGAGAAAAAGGGGGCAAAACAGCACAACAAACTACAGTGGTACCTCTTATTTACGATTTCTGTTCCAAAATTTGGACATAATTTTTTTTAATAAATCATAAAAATGCATCAAAACATGTAACAAATACATGTTACCATTAGATTACCACACAATAAAAATAGAATGAGGGTTGTACATAATAAAAAACAGAATAAAGTAAAGATTGAAAATTATGTTAATTCACCTTTTAACTGCTATCGTGGTCACCTTTTGCCTTCTTTGGTTCATGTTCTCTCTCAGCAGTGGTTATTGCCTGACGTTTTGTAAAAAACTGATCAAAGGACATTTGCTTTTGTCGGCTTTTAACAATCCTTCAAAAATGTGCAAGGTAAACATCCTCATAATGAGAGATACCGTAGTCTGACTTTTTCTGGGTGATTCTTTACAACAAATTCTGAAACTTCATGGAATTTTCCTAAAATGTCAATGGGATGCCAGGAAGATGCTAGGAAGATGCTAGGCGATAGCCAGTGGCAGAGCAGCTACATGTATATTTACATTCTGTAAACTTTGGGAGCTGCGAGTAGCAGCGCATACTGTATTTTTGTCTTTCGTATCCTGAAATGTCTTTCGTAACAAGAGGCAATATTTTCCCGTTGAGACGTGTCGTGACCTAAAAATTCCGTAAGTAGAGGTACCACTGTGCAGGAAAGAAAGTGGCGCAGTTACACTAACAAGGTGCTCCTAATTAACTATGGATTGAGCTGGAGGAGGAAGAAGGGAAGGAAAGGGAGAAGTATGGTGGAGAAACCGCTCAGCAGATCATGTTGGTGTCCCCCTGCAGTGTAGGCCTATAGCAGCATAGCTATGACGGAGCTGTGATTAAGACGAGCTACTCTCGTCTGAGCTCCTATAACTACAGTTAGTTGTACATGACTCCTTGAATTGTACACATCAAGAATTTGCTGAAAAGAAGAACTCACATGCTTCTAAGTATTCCCTGGGGAACCCAACACTTAATCTTGTGTGTTTTTGAGGAACAGGTTTCCAAATTTACAAAGAAGCTTTGGTCTCTAAGGTAAGAGGAGAACCAAGTTAAAACAGCACCAGAGAGTCCGACCAGGTTCCTCAGTCTGTTTATTAAAATGTGATGATCCACTGTATCAAAAGTGGTGGTTAGATCCACCAGAACCAAGACTGTGAGGTTATGATTACCTAAATTGAGCCTGATGTCATTTAAAATCTCTAGAAGGGCTGTCTGTGCTGTGGTTTGTCCTAAAACCAGACTGATATTTCTCCAATGTATTGTTTGAACTTAAAGGAGCAAAAAGCGAAATCATTTCACCGCTAGGTTTGCTGTTGAGCACTGCCTGTAGACCAAAACAAAGTGTGCCATTAGCCACACCTCCCTCTGCCTCTGCTCGCCACCCCCCCCCCCCCCCTCCACACACTCCCCCACTACACCCCCGCTCGCTTCGAAGATCTACCTACACCGAGCAAAACATCACCATGGCGAGTAACAAAGTAAGTCATTTATAACATTATAATGTTTATACTGGTTTGTCCGTAAATTAATCTTTATGTCACTAATTTAGTGAGTCACCATTAGCATCAAACGTTATCTATTCGCCGCTAATAGCGTTAGCAGACAGTTCAACGTTAGTAACAATATGACGGCAGTGAATAGCTTTCCTGTTTTGTTCCGCTGTCTGCCATTTCAGTTCGAAAATGCTGCCGCCGTCACTACTCACTGGCTGTCGCGTTTTATAGAGAGGGAGGGGGGAGGAGGGAGGAGGCGAAGTTTCACATGAACGCACAGAACACCGGCTTGTAAACTTGAGGCTGGAGATCAACACAGAGAGCGGGTGTGTGACGTCATCCTATACTCCAGATGAAATTACACCTCTCGTTCTCCATGTAGCGATTTTTTAATTCCTTCAGTCTTAAATAATGGATTTCCACTTATTGCTCCTTTAAAAAAATACTAATCTGGGTAAAAACCAGTTTTTCTAAAATTTTGCTTAAAAATGGTAAGTTGTATACCGGGCGGTAATTATTAAAAATGGTGGGGTCTAGGCCACTCTTCCTCAGAAAGCTTCACCAGTGCTGTTTTAAAGGAGGTGGGGAAGACACCCGTCTGAAGAGTTCACCATATATAAAATCTGTTCCTCAATGACTTCATAAAACATTTAAAAAAAAAAAAGTCTGTGGGAATTGGATCTTAAAGGTTCTGTGCTTTACTTGGGAGAAAACTCGACCAAGTGTCCTGCATCAACCAGGGCAAAACAATCCAGTGTTTCCTCAGGTGGAAGCATTGATCCAGGAGTATTTGAGGATCAAATTTGATCAGATAGACTGGATCTAATGTTATCGATTTTACTTCTGAAGTGGTCTGCAAATGCTTCACAAACGGAATCAGTTGTTTTTGGCGACAGGTTACAATCACTGTTGGTTAAAAACTCAATTGTGGAGAATAGAAGTTTTGGATTATTTTTATTTTCAGATATTAGTTTTTTGAAGTGTAAGGTTCTGGCCAATTTGACTGTTTTATTGTATATTTCAAGGTGTTGACACAGTGATTTATAATGGACTGTCAACTTTGATTTTCTCCATCTCCTTTCAGCACTCTGGCAGGTTCTTTTCAGGTTCAGCTTTTCTGTAAGCAACACCAGAAACGCAGACGGCCCAGCACTCTAGAATCTGTGCGCTGATTGGCCGAGACGCATCACCCAAGAATCACAGGATGTTGTGCGCGTTCTCTCACAGCAAAGAAATGTTGTGAGCCAGCCTGGCCCCTTTAAGAAGGTAGTCTTATGGGTAATGGTGTGGCCTTATGGGTAATAGTGTGTGTGTGTGTCTTGGGATGGCAGAATGAAAACAGGGTTAGATGAAAAGTGGAGTGAGCATAAACAGCAGCCCAGCATGTATAGCAGCCTTTCTCAACTTTTTTCAGTCACACCTTTCAAAAGTGAATAAAATCTCACGACACGTCAGAGTAAAATATAATCCAAAACCACACTGCATCGCTCTGACTGTAAATGCATACGTCCCGTTTATTTAGTTTAAATAACCTGAACAGGATAACTGCACCAGAGTAGGCCTCAGCAGGAAAGCTTCTTTTCATCCGTGATGTGCTTTCTTCCATCCATCATCCTTGTATGGCCTCTTTTTAGCCTTATCGCTAGCAGCTACCTTTGGTACCTATGGAGCAGATTCAGAGCTGGTGGATGAAGGCTTGATGAAGAAGTCGGCTCCTCTGTGATGTTCCGTTCCTGTGGGGCTTTTCTTTTTAGAAAACCATCCATGATGCTGCTAAAAAGTTCTCTTTGCTATCTGTGAATTAAAATTTCAGTGGTTAAATGATATTACGACGTAAGCTAACTGGGCAGTCACGCTGACCTTATGCTGACCCCGTGCTGACGTTGTTGACATTGGGAAATGGATGTGAGACATATTTTTGTTATTCATTTCATGTCCAATTATGTATCTTATTTATTCATTTATTCATTCATTCATAGGCAAAAAGTATGTATTTATGTATGCATTCATATATTTATACAGTGATACCTCTACTTACGAAATTAATTGGTTCTGGAAGTAGTTTCGTAACCTGAAAATTTCTTAAGTAGAGACGTGTTTTCCATGTAAATGCCCTAATCTGTTCCAAGCCCCCCAAAATTCGAACATTATTTTTTTTTTATAAATTATAAATAATACATGAAATGACATAAAAACCTGTAAGAAATACATGTTAGAACTAGAAAAGCACTCAGAGAGTGCAGACCTCCACTAAACGCAACAATTATCAAAAATCTGAAAGTGATCCAGAATCCAGGATTTCTTCCGGATCAGACCCAAAATGAAATCAGTTCTTCCTTTTCACAGTTCTGACAACTCCTGAAAATTTAATCAAAATCCATCTATAACTTTTTGAGTTATCTTGAGACAGACAGACAGACAGACAGACAGACAGACAGATAGATAATATAACCTCCTTGGTGGAGGTAAAAATTGTTTGTTTACCTGGATTGCTGGGTTACGCTCATACAGACAAGGGCGCCTCCTAGCCAATGGGATGCCAGGAAGATGCTAAGCCATAGCCAATGGGATGCCAGGAAGAGGCTAAGCGATAGCCAATGGCAGAGCGGCTCAGACGCTTTCAAACCGAGATACAGAGCCGACAGCTATGTTTACGTTCGGTAAACTCTGGGAGCTGCGAGTAGCAGCGCTACTGGATTTTTGCTTTCCGTATCCTGAAATTTATTTCGTATCGAGAGGCAATATTTTCCCTTTAAGACGTTTCGTAACCTGAAAATTTCATATGTAGAAACGTTCGTGACGACACCCCTGAAGCAGTCAGACGACATCCCGGTTGAGAAAGGCTGATGTATAGATTTACATTCTCTGTTAACCGACAGGAGCCCAACAATACAACCTGTGTGATGTTACAAGTTCCTCCAGTGCCAGAATAAAGTGCTAGTTCCATGCAGAGAAAACCCGACTTTTTCTTTTGTTGTTGTTGTTAGCGTGTTACCTGCTAATTATGAGCCAAAAATAACACAATACTAGTGGTTTGTTTACAACAGTTCAGAGACCAGAGGCTGTGAAGGAAACAGAAAGACCACAGTTGAGCCTTTGTCTTGTTTCGCTACTTTTTTTGCTGTTTTTAAACATATTTTAAACACATTATTTTTGCTGGGGGGGCTCCAGTTCGTGGATTTTGATTTTCGCGGAGGGGGGCGCTGGTCCCCATGAACCGCGAAAAAATAATGATCACTGTACTGTAGAAGTCTGTAGATGGTTATGCAAAAAATAGGAGGGCTGCTTAAAACAAAGGCGTGGTATTCAAATGATAAATATTTGTTAAAAGAAACTTAATTTGATAAGAATGTTGCCCTTGTGATTGAGGCCATTCCACCTCCTTTCCTGCCCACCCTTGTTGAAAATAAAAAATAAAAATCTGGAGAACAGGTCTCTGTGAGACATCATGTGTCCAGCCGTGTCTCAGTAAGGAGAATACTGTCCAGTTTTCTATCTAAAATTAGATCATTTATAATAAAAGATTTATTCAAAAGCGGTGCACATTCAGCACAGTCACCTTTATATCTGTGCTGAACGTGTGCTCAGCATGTCTCTTTAAGGGAACATTAAAATTGTAAGTTCGTCTAAAAACAGTCCTGGGTTTATGTCTGTGAGTGATGACTGTTTCAATGGAGTGAATGTCCTGTGGTTCTGATGGGGGTAGTGATGGAGGGGTGTGTGGGGTATGTATGGTGCAGTGAGTGGGGATTGAGTAAGGATGAGAGAGTAAGGCAAAGTGTCCAGGTGTGAGTCAGGAGGTGGGTGTGGTGCATGAGCATCATGGTCAGGTCTATGTTCACAGATAAAAGCCGAGAACCCTCCTGGTTTGGCTGAAGGCCATCCCGCTTAAAAAGTTGCAGTTAAAAAGGCAGTGTAATTGTCAACAAAAGGGACAGTGTTGCCCAAGTATCCCTTTAGCCACAGATGCAGTTGGCGGATGCGGCTATTTAACAACACAATCAGTTGGATATATATTTATATCAAATCTATATTGTTTAGATGCACTGTATTAAAAAAAACAGCCTTTTTCCCTCACTGTCAGATATATCAGACATTTAAATCAGTTAAGATTACCAAAATTATTTCTATTTGCTAAATGGCTGAATAAGGAGAGACATTTTTTTAATTGATTTCTTCAGACCTTTAAACAATTTGGGAAAACCCAGATGATGATGTCAAGGGCCCGATCTTCCGCCAAACCTCCTAAAGCCGCTATTAAGGGATAGCAGGTAGCGGGAGGGGCGTTTCCCCGCAAAAAACGCAATCTTCCACCTCCCTTAATCCGCAATCTTACCTGCGCTTGTGTTGTAATAGTATATATTATAGCAGCTGGACCTTTTTTAGGTGTTACACCAGAGCTTCCTGTTCGCGGAACAACGGCCAGTGTTGTGTTACTGTGGATACCGTGTGAGTTAATAAAGCTACCAAAAGATACACTCTTAACCCGAATTAATTGACTTTACTCGCAAATCGCGTGGAAACCCGTTGCCCTATCCCACTTTAGTTTTTACTCAAGCTGAAACGAAATATCTCAAGTTGTATTAACATGGAACCTTAATTTTTTACTTAAGCTGAAACTAAATATCTCCAGTTGTATTAACATGAAACCTTAATTTTTTACTAAAGCTGAAACTAAATATCTCAAAATGTATTAATACAAAACCTTAACTTTTTCCTCATGCTGAAATTAAATTTCTTGATTTATATAAACATGGAACCTTAATTTTTTACCTAAGCTGAAACTAAATATTTCAAGTTGTATTAACATGGAACCTTAAGTTTAGTATTTACATTTATTAGTTGTGTGTTGTCAAAATCATTAGATAAAACTAATTGTTATTGCTACTTATCACAATTACAATATTTTCCTCTAATTAGCCTTTGATTTTATTTTTTTAAATACTGTGTGAAACACCATTAAACAATTAAATTGGATAGAAAAAAAGAAACACCGATGCCCCAATGCATTTTTTTTAAAAATAATAATGGCAAAACACAGCCAATCTTGTTGTGACAAACTTAACATCAGGTCAACATTAACACATCCAATCTGTTGAATGCATCTGTGCAATTTGTGTGTGCTTTGAATGTGTCACAAACTTATAAGAAAAAAACATGGATGTAACATAATATCTAAGTGGGAAATCCATAAACAAAACAAAATTCACAACCCCCACTAAAATGGCCAATAAATTGCAAACAAGCAGTATCTGTTTTCATCTACCAAACTGAAAGGAGGCCAATGCATAGACCAACAAACTGTCATATCAGCATAGTATCTATTTCCATTTAAATAGACTGATGATGCAACAAGAACTGAACAATTATGTCTCTCAATTTTAAGGTTCACACAAGTCATATCCTTCAGGATGCTTCCTACAGCATTTAACTGTATGTCGGTGTGTAGGTGTGTCAGTGTTGTATGTGTCTGTGTTGTTTCTATACTCTTCACATTGCAAGATGATTTTTCAAAGTCTGTAGCTTTGGCTTTAGGTCAGTGTGGCCTAATGAGAGCAATACCTGTTGGATGAACTGAAATGTGAGCTTCATAGTCTTGGGGTAGTTAAGATGGAGTGAGTACATGAGTCCAAACAGAATGCACATTGCTTTTGGCAGATCTTGAATGTTGTCCATCACGACTTCTCCTTTAATGATGATTTTCAAGGAGGTTGGACTGAGATGCTGGGAAGATGTGAGCACAGCACCTTCACGCTCGATGAGAAGTATCCCAATGTCAAGGTCACGAAAAAAATTATCATCATCAGATTCCTTAATGAAGAATAACAGAAGAGCACAATCATTGTCTTAAATTTCTCATTTGAAAACAGCTTCAATCAATATAAGAGTGTTATGGTGAAAACTAAATAGCTGCAAGAGTTCCATTTTGAGTTTGAAGCAAAAGATTACCTACAAAGCCTGCTTTGAAGAAGTTTGTGGGGTTGTCCCCTAGGATGATAGGAAGTCCTCTGAGCACCTGTGTCCAGATCGCAGTTGGCTCTGTAGTCTGTTGGGAAATAAAACACAGTTCCACAAATTAAATATCTAAAATGAAAACAAAACAGACAAGACAGTGTTTGGACTGACTTACACAACTAAGGGCCTGATTTACTAAAGGTTTGCGTGCGTAAAAACATGTGCAAACTTGACACCACCCGCAAACCAATGCGCAAGCTGATTTACTAACAGCGTGCAAAGAGGACTGCGCCTCTCAAATGAGGAAAATAGCACACGCTGTTCATTTAGTACTTTTGCTCTGATGAATAAACAATATGGGGCGTACCCGCCAGAAAGCGCAAAATACTGGGAGGGGAAAATGCAAATAGGTTCATTTACCACGCGCAATGAGATTTACCAACCCTAAAAGGAATTGCGGGGATTGTGATTGCGTCTGTATTTAATACATTAGAAAGGAAGGTGCTAATCTGCCCAGCATTACGCACCGATGGCTGCTGTTATTGTGGCAAGGAGGCGACATCGCCAAAATCAAAGAATACGCAGAGAGAGAGTCTTTCGGACTCGTGTAAATTTGTTTGGAATGAATGAAAACCAGATAGTTGAAACTTAAGGGCTGATTTGGAGCCTGTCACAAGCACATGCAAAAGGAGAAATATTTTATTTGAATGTTAAATCGAGTATTATTCAGCAAAAGGTTGCCACAGGAGGCACATTCATTTTTTTATTTGTGATAATAAATAAATCACGTGTTTTCATGGAGAAAAAAGTGTTTCTTATTGTGCGCCTACCTTGTTCTGCAGTTGGCTCTAGCGTGTCATACCCCGTATCCCTGTTATCTGCTCCTCGCAGAAGGTGAGCTGCACCTGCTGCTCAATGCTGGTTAGAGGCATCTCTTCCGCAGGCCCTCCACCTGTCTGTCTTGTTTGCCGAAGTTTTATTAAAGGCCACTTTTTCTTTAGTTCTTCGCCTTATATCTTGCCACCTTCTTTTAACCTCATCTGCCGTTCTTTTTGTCTTACCAACTGCATTTATTCTATCGCAGATTTTCTCCCATATTGTGTTTCTTTTGGTGATGTTTAAATGTCTTTGCTGTAGTTCATGAATGTGTTTATTTGCCTCTTCCACTAATATCTCTAACTCCAACTCGTCAAATTTCATTTTGCGCTTGCGTCTATCCTGCTTTCCATCCAGACTCTCCATGGCGCAAACCTTAAGACACGCAACACCTCATTTAAATACTGCGGTTTGCACCCGTTATCAATTGCGCGAGCATTCTTAGTTGATCACCCGCAAAACACACAACAACAGCACGCGCAAACTTTTTCAGTGCACACGCAATTTAGTACTCTTTATTTAGGATCTTAGTAAATCAGGCCCTAAGAGTTTCATTATATGTTTTTACAAAACCTGTGAAAAACAATGCCAAATACATAATGTGTATGGACCTACTTTGGTCTGTTGTGAAATTTGTGTCAACAACTGTCCAACATGCCCTCTCTTGGATCGAAACAATTCAAGGAGACGAGGACTATTCCGATCGATGCTATCATAGAATTCCTGCTTCAGATTCTTGCCCACAATCCTGCTGAACTCCATGAACACCTGAAAATTAAGAGCAAAAAAAAAAACAAAAAGAAAAAAACAATAACTTAAACCAACTGAACTACGCAAGGCAGCTAATCCATCTACAAAGTAGTGCTGAAAAACATCCATGAATGTCCTTTTTATGATTTGAAATTTTGATGTTTAAATTTGTGAACATCATGCCCCAACATAAATACCAAACATAATTACATATCAAAACACATTGTATAATTATAGACAGATAGTCATAATCTTCCCTTTCTTGAACATACCTGATCTTCAGTGAAAAGGGCAGGCCAGCGTTTCACCATCATGCTTGTGGCGGGTTCAGACTTCACTACTTCCTTTCTTCTCAGAGCAAACGTCTGATCCATCTTCTGTAAATGTAGTATACACATTTGTGTTAAAGTTACAGCCATTATATGGACACTGGATTCTGTGATTTACCTTTAAATGTGTACTGCGCAGGTGAGTGAGAAAGACTGCTTCTGTGCAGGGTGCAGAAAAATCACATGACTGACAGTGAAAGGTTACTTGGGAGGTTTCGCTCAGTTGTGCACCCTGGGCTTTCTGGTGAATCTTTGCCAAGTGGACCTTAAGTGCATTAATTGAGCTGAATGTACACACACATTCTTGGTGTAAGCAGGGAAATGGGATAGTTCTACCATAATTTCCATGTTTGAAGCGATAATGTTTTAAAAAGGTAACCCCTTTTCTCACACATAAACTCACAATACTTACACTTCCACAACATCCTCACACCACAAGGATCTGTAAAAGAAAACAAAACTTTAAGCTCAACAACTCAGCTCATCAATGTCCCTGTTAAATACAATAAGGTAACAGAACTAAAATGACACCTGTTTTGATTTTATTGTCTTACACATTCAAACCAATAGATTCAATTTTAAAAATTAGTCCATTAAGATTCAGATTTTAAAAGCAACTATTCAAACCGATCAATCCAGGTTCAAACTGAATGATTCACATTAAGATATAAAGAATTCAAACTCACTTCTGAGTGGGACAAAATTTATCCCATATGTGGTACTGAGAAAATTTCATCTAAACAAGTGTGTGCGAGAGTGAGGGGAAAACAGAGCGGCAAACTCACTGGGCTGATCCACTTTTCTAGCGTGGTGCTTCGCAGTGCTTTCAGCTTTCATTCGACATTAGTTTAGAATTACAGAAATATAAACTATAGTCCTGTAAACTAGTTATGTGTACTGTTAACGTGAAGCTAACGTTTACATCCAGCTTAAACTATTTTGAGTGGACATTAGCTAGTGTTAGCAATAAGCTATTAACACCATGTGCAGGTTCAGTGATTAACATTAGACAGGAAAAAAAAAAGCTGTATCAACAAATTGTCTCAAAGCCTTTGGGCATTAAAAATTCCCACAAAGACAACAAAGCTACAATAGTTATTTTACATACTAACCATTCCACTTGGAGTAAAGCTGTGTCCTGGTCGAGATATCTGCTGCAGATGCCTGTGAACTTACACACTGAAGAGCCTGGTCCTGCCGTTGCTGGCCTTGTCACATGACCAGGCAGGTTTTTGAATTAGCCCCTCCCATTTCTTATGAAACTAAATATACCCAGTTATCTCTGTTAAACCTGGTAAGTACAATGAATTTTTCAGCTAAATAATACAGAAAACTAATGTTGTTTTAGTAATGGTAGCAGGTTTTTAAAAAACATAAAAAAATAAGTAATGATCACTCAGAAGTTTAATTAGAAACAAAATCTGGGTTTACAGTGTACGCTACGTGTGGATTCTTCCATAACACTACATGGTGTCAGAAGTCGTCGGACGATGGCTAAGTTCCCACCTCCAGAGAATTTTGATTTTTCCCGGCCGGAACAATGGCCCGAATGGCGGCAGAGGTTTCAACGCTACAGGATAGCTACGAAGCTAAACAAAGAGGATGGAGACATACAGGTCTGTACACTGCTCTATTCGCTGGGGAAAGAAGCGGAACAAGTTTTTAAAACTTTCACATTTTTGGAGGAGTACGAAGAAGATCCGGATGATTATGAGACTTTTATGGAGAAATAGGACAATTACTTTGTGCCTAAAGTGAATACAATTCGAACGAGCCTGCTTGTGGTAACTCAAGGAGGAGAACTTCTCAATTAAACACAGGCGTTTATTATTTCCAAGAACTCAGTATTGCAGCTTGCTTTTTCTTACAACAGGGATGAAACGTTCTTCAGTTCTTCTTCTCTATCACCTAACATCAATAGAGGAAAAACAACACACTTGTGCCCTCTAGTGGACTGGCAGACATCTAACACCACAACAACAACGGTCACTACATCCTTCCCCCCTTAAGCGTTTTCTATATGTCCCTAGAACATTATGAATTTTTTTTTCTTTTTTTTTTTCTTTTCTTTTTAATTCAATTTAAAGTCCTTTAGGTAACCGGGCAACTTAGGTTCCCTTCTTGACTGTCTCCTCAGTGGAGTTTGGTTTGTTTCAGTTCTTAATTCAGTCTCTGAGTTTCCCACAGCTTCAGTAGCTGCTGGCTCCTCCAACTTGTCCTCACTGAGTACCACCTCCTCAGCTTCCAGCCATGCTTCATCTCTTTGATTGGCCTGACTGGGCTGAATATAGACAGTCTGTGGGGATTTGTGGTTTTCTCCTGGTCTCTGGTGGTACATGTGAATCTGATCCACATGTCTCCTAACCACTCTCCCATCACCCAGCATCACTTTGTATGACACTGGTCCTGTCACTGACTCAATGAGTCCTGGAATCCACTTTGGTCCGAGACTGAAGTTCTGAGTCAGCACTGAGTCTCCTGTTCTGAACCAACGTCCCTTTGCCTTTTTGTTGTGATCTTTTTTTTGTTGTTCTTGTTTTTTCATCACTTTCCTGTCTAGACCTGGGTGAATTGAGTCCAGGGTGCAACGGAGCTTCCTCCCAATCAGTAGCTCTGCAGGTGATAAGCCAGTTGTAGTGTGAGGAGTCACTCTGTAGCTAAATAACACTCTGGCTACTTTAGCTGTCAGTTTGCCCTCAGGACATTTTTTCATCATTCTCTTGAAGGTTTGTACCGCCCTCTCTGCTAACCCGTTACTGGCAGCATGATAGGGTGCAGAGGTCACATGACGAATACCATTCTTACTCAGAAAGTCTTTGAACTCTGTGCTGGTGAAACAAGTACCATTATCAGACACCAACAACTCTGGCAGGCCATGGTTGCTAAAGCTGGTACGCAGGCACTCAATGGTGGTGGCTGATGTGGCAGAGTTCACTGGATACACATCCATCCATTTTGAATGTGCATCGATGAGTACAAAAAACATTTTTTCCATAAAGGGTCCAGCATAATCCACATGAAGGCGACTCCAAGGTTTGTCTGGCCAGTCCCACGGGTGTAATGGTGCTGGTGCAGGGACGTTGCGGTGTTCTTGACAGGTCGTACAGCTCCTGACAATATTCTCCACCTCTTTGTCCAGCTTTGGCCACCATACATAACTCCTAGCCAGTGCTTTCATTCGGGACACTCCTGGGTGGCACTGGTGGAGCTGTCTCATAACATTTTCTTGTCCTGCTTTTGGCACAATCACCCTCGATCCCCATAACACACATCCATTTTGGATGCTGAGTTCACATTTCCTCAACTCATAGGGAGCAAACTCCTCCCCCATTTCTTTTGATGACCAGCCATTTTGTACCATCTCCCGCACTTGTGAGAGTACTGGATCTGAGTCTGTCCATGCCTTCACTTGATCAGCTGTTACCAGTGTGATGTCAGAGTTCTCCAACATCAGAACCCTCTCTTCAAGCTTCTCCTCTTCTACCTCTGGTAAAGGAAGGCGGCTCAGTGCATCTGTATTACAGTGATACTTCCCTTCTTTATACACGATTGTGTATTCGTAGGCTCTCAAGGTTACTGCCCACCTCTGTATTCTGGGCGAGGCCATTTGTGGCACCGCTCGCATCTCACTGAAGAGTGCCAACAAGGGCTTGTGATCTGTCACAATAGTGAATTTCCTTCCATAAATGTACTTGTGGAACCATTTTATCCCAAACATCACTGCTAGTCCTTCCTTGTCCAGCTGTGAATAATTTTTTTCCGCCGGGTTTAAGGTTCTTGAGGTGAATCCAATGGGTCTCTCTGTTCCATCAGGCATGTGATGCGACAACACAGCACCTACTCCGTAGGGTGATGCATCACATGACATCACAATGTCCTTCTCTGGGTCATAGTGCACAAGGACCTCAGCAGACTACATCATTTCCTTGGACTTTTTAAAAGCAGCTTGTTGTGCTTCTCCCCACTTCCACTTTGTCTCTTTTTTTAGCAGTTTGTGTACTGGTGCAAGTACAGTTGAAAGTTTGGGCAGAAACTTGTTGTAATAGTTTAACAGTCCCAGGTATGCCTTCAACTCTGTTACATTTGAAGGTGTGGGTGCTTCCTTGATTGCTTGTACCTTCTCATGTACTGGGTGCAGTCCCGTTGCGTCCACCTTATGACCGAGGAACATCACTTCCTCATTCATGAACAGGCACTTTGCTCTCTTGAGTCTGAGACCGGCTTCCTGTAGCCGTTTTAACACCGTTGCCAGTGTCTGCAGGTGCTCTCGGTCATCTTTACCTGTGAGGAGGATGTCATCCAGGAAGATGGTCACATTAGGGATGCCCTGTAAAAGTCCCTCCATTGTCCGTTGGAAGATCGCTGGGCTTGATGAAACCCCAAAAGGTAACACCCTGTATGTGTACAACCCCTTGTGAGTATTTATGGTCACATACTTCTTTGCTTCTTCGTCCAAGGGAATCTGGTGATAGGCGTGACTGAGGTCTAATTTTGAGAATTTCTGTCCACCTGATAGCGTAGCAAACAGATCCTCAATTTTGGGAATTGGGTACTGCTCCAACTTTGAGATCTGGTTTACTGTCAGTTTGTAATCTCCACACAGTCTTGCTGTGTCATCAGGTTTCAACACCGGAACCACAGGGGCGGCCCACTCAGAATGTCTTACAGGTTCAATGATCTCCTGTGCAAGGAGTCTGTCAAGCTCCGCCTCCACTCTTCCTCTCATGGCATATGGGACAGGCCGGGCTTTAAAAAACTTGGGGGTTGCTTCCTTGTCCACATATGTTTTTGCTGGGGGGTCTTTAAATCTCCCCAGTTCATCTTTAAACACCTCTCTGTACTTCCCCCAGTACCTCGTCCAAGGTCTCTTCTGCTACATTGTGAATTTGGGTTTCTGGTCTCTCCTGGACCTCCTCTGCAGTCTCTACCTGGACGTGATGGACCTGGGGAGTTTCTCTCCACTGTAAACTTAACCTCCTAATCCAGTACCTGCCAACTAAACTGGGGCCTGAACCTCCTACCACTACCACAGGTAAGTCTAGTGCTCGTCCTTTATGCTGCACCTTAACCACAGCTGCTCCTAAGACTTTGACCTTGTGCCCTGTGTACGTTTTGAGTCTAACTCGACATGGGCGTAGCTTTGGTGTTTCTTTTCCCCCCAGGGATTTGAACGCTGAGTAGTTCACTACTGTTACCCCACAACCTGAATCCATTTCAAACTGTGTGTGCGTCCCATTTACTGTCAAAGTCTTTACAAATGGAGCTTCTGCTGGTATGTCCAGTTCGTCTATTTTGTACAGTGTGAACATGACTTAATCTGAATCTATGCCATCCCTTTCTTCCTCCCCCTGGCTGACATAATTCGTTCCCTGAGTTTTTTTCTGTTTGCCCGTCTGTACTCCATCCCCTCTAGCCTTGAAGTGATTCGCTGAGCCCCTAAACCTACACACCTTCTGAATGTGGCCCACTTTGCCACACTTGTGACAGGTTTCTTTAATAAACCTACAGTCCCCAGCCCTGTGCTGCTCACCACCACACCTGTAGCAAGCCTTATGCTGGTGCTGTTGTTTACCCGGGGTCTGCTTTGAAGACATCTTGTGCACTGCTTGAGGTGCCTTCATGTGTGGGGGGGCAAACTCCAGAGACTGCAAGTCTTTCACATCCTTGCTTGCCGTCTCAATGGCCTGGGCCAATTTCAGTGCCTTGTCGAAGGTCAAATCCGGCTCCGAAAGCAGCCTGCGCTGTATGCGATCATCTCCAATGCCACAAACCAGTCTATCTCGTATCATCTCAGACAACTTGTCTCCATAGTTGCAGTCTTGTGCTAATTTCCTCAGCACCGCAACATACTCCATGACTGTTTCTCCATGCTTTCTGTTCCTGGAGTTAAACTTGTAACGCTGCACAATCTCACTGGGTTTAGGGTTGAAATGATCCTTCAATATCTTCACAAGTTCATCAAAGTTCTTGTCTCCTGGCTTGGCGGGGCTTACCAAATTCCGCATGAGGCTGTAAGTCTGGCTGCCCACTGAACTGAGCAATATAGCCTTCCGTCGACCTGCATCGTCGATCCCATTAGCTTCAAAAAAATAGTGGAGCACTTCACAATATTCCTCCCACGACTGGGCATGACTGTCGAAAGGAGCGATGCTTCCTACCATAGCCACCATGCTTCGTGCACTCGGTTACAAGTTAGCTGTACTCACTTAGCCTCTTAGCAGCGAGTCCTCATTCATATGCATCCACACGGGGCATCCGCCGTGTCTTTATCCTCGTCGCCATTTATGTGGTAACTCAAGGAGGAGAACTTCTCAATTAAACACAGGCGTTTATTATTTCCAAGAACTCAGTATTGCAGCTTGCTTTTTCTTACAACAGGGATGAAACGTTCTTCAGTTCTTCTTCTCTATCACCTAACATCAATAGAGGAAAAACAACACACTTGTGCCCTCTAGTGGACTGGCAGACATCTAACACCACAACAACAACGGTCACTACACTGCTTCTATCAGCGGAAGCCAGGGGAGACTGCGGAAGAATACGTCAGGAGCCTGCATGATCTCGCTGACACTTGTGCTTTCGCTGGTGCCAAGAGTGAACATATCAGTGACAGGTTAGTCATAGGGATATTTGATAAAGTACTGTCAGAGAAGCTACAGTTAATGCCTGACTTGAAGCTCGACACAGCGGTAGAGCTTGTGAGGCAGTCAGAGCAAGTTAAACAGCATGTTAGCGAGCAAGGTGCTAATGCTGTTTGTGCACAAGTGAGTGAAGTCGCACGTAAATATGCGCCAGGCAGGGACAAGCAGAGGAACACAAGTGGACATGGACCAAATAAATGGGGCAGAAGACAACAGTAAGGACATAAATGTTCCAGATGCGGCCGGGCACACACAAAAGAGGACGTGTGTCCAGCACGGAATGCTGAATGCCGTAAATGCAGGAAACTGGGACATTTTGCGGTCGTGTGTCGCCCCCATGTGGTCAATTAGGGCCCTATGAAATCCGTTTTATTTTTTCTCAAATTCCGTTTTGATTTTTTTCATTTTCTGTGTTTTTCGGTTTTTAATTTTTGAGAATTCCGTTTTAAGCATTTTATGCAAATTTAACCCCAATACAGTATATAAAATAAGGAAATATAGACAATTTATGCAATTATAACTGTAAACGTTACTGTTATCATACTTTTAAACATATTGTGTCCAATAAAACATTCGGGGCGGCTGTGGCTCAGGTGGTAGAGAGGGTTGTCCGGTAACCGGAAAGTTGCCGGTTCAATTCCCATGCTCCCCTGGCTACATGTCGAAGTATCCCTGAGCAAGATACTGAACCCCAAGTTGCTCCTGGTGAGCATGTGGCACCCTGCGTGGTAGCCTCGGCCATCAGTGTGTGAATGTGTGCGTGAATGGGTGAATGTGAGGCCAATTGTAAACCGCTTTGAGGGCACCTTGGTGCTGATAAAGCGGTATATAAGTGCAGTCCATTTACCATTTATGACAAAGAAAAAAACTCAAGAAAAAAAAACTAAAATAGGTAAAATCCATTTAAAGTGAAAAAAAGAAAGGAATTTCAACAGCTGTAAACTAATCATTTTAACTTGTTTAATTTATTCTGTTATCAGACATAGTCATGACGTACCTGACATTTTTCAGGTACGTCATGATAAACTACACTCTCAGAAAAGAAAGTACAGAATTGTACCTTTAGAGGTACAATGGCTTGTCACTGGGGCAGTACCCTCAGAAGGTACAGTTTTGTACCCTTTTGTACCTTTTGTACCCACCTGAGTACATATATGTACCTTTTGGACCATCACAAAGGTACATATAGGTACCTTAAGGTCCAATAATTAACCCTAGGGGGTACATTTGTGTAGATTGTACCTCAGGGGACAAAAAAGGACTCGTACTGTACCCCTATTTCTGAGAGTGTATGTGTCTGATAACAGAAAAAACTATATTTACTATAGCTGATGTAGATGCTATGAAATCCAAAGCACTGATCACTGGTTGCGTGTGTCAGTGTGTTTTTATCTTTAGCTGTTCCAGCTGTTACAGCCTCTTTGTGTTTAGCTCAGTGAGTGATTCTCGCCTTTTTATGTTTGTGCTTTTCACTCGTCCAGTGATCCTCGCACGTATATTTTCGTGTCCATTCAATCGTGTCCTGGCTAAACTAGCAGGACACTGAATCACAGACACATAATAATCTCGGAGAAACTGCTCTGTCCTGTACCTGGGAGTCAGCCGGTAGTTCCTTCGCTTCTTCGCCGGTTTCTCAGATGGGCGCTTCGACATGTTTTTTTTTTGTTTGTTTGTTTTTTTTTAATTAATGAGGAAAGCGGGGGCAGGAGGCGGAGAAGCGCGCAGTGTCCCAGCTTTTCGTGACCCCTGTTGGAACATTTTCTTGAAAGAAAAGTTCCTTTCGGGCCGCCCCGGTAGCGCAGTGGTTCGGGCAGGCGGCCCATGTACAGAGGCTACAGTCCTCGTGCGGTTAATCGCGAGCTCGACTCCCGGCTTGTCGGCTCCTTGCCGCGTGTCTTCCCCGTTCTCTCTGCCCCCCTTCCTGTCTCTCTCCACCATCAATACAAGTCACTAGTGCCAAAAAAAATCTTAAAAAAAGAAAAGTTACTTTTAGTCCGGAAGAAAAAAACAAACTTTTGCGCAAATTGCTGTTCAGTTCTGTTATATTGCGCATTTAAAGTGAATTCCGTTTTTAATCTCCAATTCCGCGATTCCGTCCATGATTCTGTGATCACGGATTCCATAGGGCTCTAGTCAATGAGGTTACTGCACCCTACAAGGAAGGAGAAGGGAGTGAAGCACATTTCCTAGGAGAAATAACAGACGTGGGAGATTCAAATGACGCATGGACTGTGAAGCTGCCTATACAAGGTATTGAAATAAACTTTAAAATTGACTCAGGAGCAGATACAAGTGTTATATCTGAAAAGACTTTTAAAAAGCTAAAACCCAAGCCACAACTCAGAAAACAGGCGAGAAGACTAGAGAGCCCAGGAGGCACATTGGACTGTATGGGACATTTCATAGCCACTACTGTTTGGAAAGAGAAACGGTTCAGGTTTAAAGTGACTGTGTTAAAGGGCTCACATGGCAGCCACCTCCTGAGTCGCAATGTCGCTGCTGCCATGGGCTTGATAAAGCGGATAGAGGAGATCAAAAATGCAGAACAAATAAAAGATCCCTGTCCAACAGAGGTTGGTAAACTAAACATAAAGCCAATCAAAAATTATTCTAAAAGAAGATGCCATACCTTACAGCGTGACCACTGCCAGGCATGTGTCAGTCCCCATGCTTCCAAAAGTAAAAAAAAGAGCTAGACCGCATGGTAGCCAGTGGAGTGATACAGCCAATCAAAGAACCGACAGAGTGGTGTGCTCCCATGGTTGCTGTACCAAAGAAAAACAAAGAGCAGCCAAGGATATGTGTCGATTTAAAAATGCTAAACAAAGCCGTGAAGAGAGAAAAATATGTTCTACCGACCATAGATGACATCCTGCCGAAACTTACAGGTGCCAAAGTGTTTTCTCTTTTGGACGCAGCCAGTGGGTTTTGGCAGATACCACTAGATGCTGAAAGTGTCAAACTGACGACATTCATAACCCCCTTTTGGAGATATTATTTTAATAGACTGCCCTTTGGGATCACGAGTGCGCCTGAAATCTTTCAGCGTGAAATGACTGAACTTCTGAAAGATCACGAAGGTGTAGCCATTTACATGGATGATATCCTCATATATTCAGACACACAAGAGGAACATGAGGAGAGGCTACAAAAAGCCCTGGACACACTCAAGAACGCAGGTTTAAAGTTGAATCACGAGAAATGTCTCCTGTGTCAGCGACAACTCAATTACCTTGGACATCGCATTGATGAGCATGGCATCAGACCAGACGAGGCTAAGGTCAAAGCCATAACTGACCTTCAACCACCAAGCAATGTCTCTGGTCTAAGACGAGTCCTGGGTATGATTCACTACTTAGGCAGGTATTTGCCAAACCTGTCTGAGGTCACCAAGCCCCTCAACGACCTTCTCAAAAATGATGCAGCCTGGGTCTGGAGTACAGCACAAGAGGACGCTTTCAGAAAGGTGAAAGAGCTCATCACGCAGTCACCTGTTCTAGCATTTTATGATGTGTATAAGCCAACCATCGTTAGTGCAGATGCTAGCAGTTATGGTTTGGGAGGAGTCCTATTACAGAGACACGATGGACAGTTGAAACCTGTTAGTTTTTGTTCCAGAACACTCACTGAGGCTGAACAGTGCTATGCGCAAATTGAAAAAGAATGTCTTGCTGCAGTCTGTGCTTGTGAGAAGTTTTCCAGATATCTGTATGGGTTAGACACCTTCATCCTGCAGAGTGATCACAAACCTCTCATCCCATTAATAATGGGATGAGAGAGGAGCCTATGAGGAGGCAGTCCAGAAGGCATGACCCATCTCTCCGACCAAGCTGGACCTCATCAAGCAGCAAACCCTGCAAGACGCTGAACTTGCAAATGGTCCAGCGCTATGTGATGACTGGTTGGCCCAAGTATGCAGTTAAGGTCCCTGACAAGGTAAAAGCCTACTACACTTCAAGACATTGCCTCACTACGTCCAGTGGACTGATATTGTACAATGATAGGATAGTGGTGCCACACAAAATGAGGCTGGAAATATTGCAACGCATACATGATGGACACCAAGGCATTGTGAAATGCAGAGAACGTGCTAGGTGTAGTGTGTGGTGGCCTGGGATAAGTAAAGACATTCAGGACGTAGTCAGCACATGTACGCACTGTCAAGAGTCCAGACTTACACAAAAAAGAGAACCCCTGATTACTACTCCACTTCCCAGCCATCCGTGGGAAAAAGTAGCAGCTGACATATGCGAGTTAGATAGATAGATAGATATAACTTTATTGTCTGTCACGAGTGACAGAAATTCGTCTTTGACAGGCTCATGTTAAAAACACTAAAAGTAACAAACAAACATTAAAAACAATGCAATGTTGTGCAAACATGCTAAAAAGGGGAGGGGGGTGTTAAGAGCAGCAGTGTTCATTTTTTATTGTTCAGGGTGGTTATTGCAGAGGGAATGAAGGATTTTTTGTAGATGTTTTTCTTGGCCAGTGGAACCTTGTAGCGTTTGCCTGATGGCAGCAGCTGGAAGCAGTGGTGGAGGGGGTGAGAAGGGTCTTCTGTGATCAGGGTGGCCTTCCTGATCACAGACCGGCTATACAGTTCTGAGAGGGGGGTTTGTGGTGCACCGATGATTTTACTGGCCTGGTTAACTGTGCGGGAAAGTTTGATCTTGTGTTTGGATGAGAGGAGGCTGTACCAGGAGGAGATGTTGAAGGTGAGTATGGATTCGATGAGGGACTGATAGACCAGAGTTAAAACATGTGTGCTGACGTTGAAAGTCCTTAGTTTCCTCAGCAGGAAGAGGCGCTGTTGTGATTTTTTAAAAATGGTGTCTGCATGCTGAGAGAAAGAGAGGCAGTTGTCCAGGTTGGTTCCAAGGTATTTAAAAGACTCGACCTGCTCCACCAGCTGACCCTGGATGCTGAGTGGTTTAAAAAGAGTGGTTGCTGACTCTCTTCTGCCCCCACAACACAGCTCTTTGGTCTTCTGGACATTTAGCTCAAGACATAGCTGGTTAAAAGTCTGTGCCAGGTTTTCAACAGCCTGCTGATACCGGTCCAGAGCAGTGGTATCAGTCAGGTGGGCCACCAGGGCCATGTCATCCGCATATTTAAAAAGGCTGATTCCCTCACTGTTGCAGGTGATGTTGTTTGTGTACACAGAGAAGAGAACAGGTGATAAAACACAACCCTGGGGCACACCTGTGTTTAAAATCAGCTTCTGTGATTTAAAACCGTTTAAAAGCACCTGTTGTGGCCTGTCATTTAAAAAATTCCTGATCCATAAAACCAATGTGGGATGAACTTGGAGGTCTAAAAGAGCATACAGCAGGGTGTCTATGTGCACAGTATTAAAAGCAGAGGAGAAGTCCATAAACAAGATCCTGGTGTGGGGGTGTGGAGAGTCCAGATGTTTAGTGACCGTATTCAACAATGTGAGACTTGCGTCCTCAACACCCCTTTTTGCCCTATAGGCAAACTGAAAAGGATCCATTTTGTGTGACAGCATTTTGGCCAGGAGGTCACACAGGACTCTCTCCATGCACTTACACAGCACAGAGGTCAGGGCCACTGGCCTGTAGTCTTTCAGCTCCTTAGCTGGTGTTTTTTTAGGGATGGGAATTATGGTGGATTCTTTCCAGTTATTGGGGACGCTTCCCGAGTCCAAAAGGCACTGAAACAGTCTTGTGACCACTCCACCTAGCTGAGCAGAGCAGTCCTTAAGTACCCTGCCTCTTAGCTTGTCAGGGCCAGAGGCTTTGTGTGGTTTGACCCGGCAAAGGATGGAGGTTACCTGCTGCTCGTTGATGATGATGGCTTGGTGGAGGGAGGTGGTGGTTGGGCAGTCAAAGTTGGATGGAGTGCTGTTGTTGTTGAACCGGGCGAAGAAGGTGTTGAGTTGTTCTGCAAAGGGGGCGGGGTCCGGGCGGCTGGCCACTGTGGGTTTGGCAGCTCTGTCCATCATGATGTTTAGACCCTGCCACGCTTCCCTTGCATTGCCAGATGTTAATTTTCGCTCCACTTTGTTCTTGTAGTTGATTTTTGAAAGCCTGGCCATCCTTCTGAACTCTTTCTCCAGCTCCCTCACTCTGATTGTGTCCCCTTGCAGAAATGCTGCTTTCTTTTGGACTAGGCAAATTTTCATGTCCCTTGTGACCCATTTTTTATTATTTGGGTGAATAGTTATCTGTTTAGTCTGTGTCACTGTGTCCTCACAAAATAAGAAGTAAGAGGTTAGCACGTCAGTAAGCATGTTCAGATCATTACCACAGGTATCAAAAAACAAATCCCAGTCTGTCGATTCAAAGCAGCCTTTCAGTGCTTCAGTTGTTTCATCATTCCAGACTCTTATTGTTTTTGTGATGGTTTCATCTGTCTTTAGTTTTGATCTGTATGTGGGAAGCAATAGAATAACATTGTGGTCAGAACGGCCAAGTGGGGGTCGTGGTTTTGAGGTGTATGCCCCAGGGATGTTGCCATAGCACATATCCAATATATTCTGTTTTCTGGTGGGGGTCGTAACATACTGCTCTAGATCTGGCAGATGTGTGGTGACATCACACCGATTGAAATCCCCCAATAGAAATACTGGCTGTTCTCCAGTTTGGTTGACTGCTCTGTTGTAGTAGTCAGATAAGTGTTCAGCAGCAAGGTTAAAATCAGGGCCTGGGACATAAGCTAAAATGACAGTGATCTGGGAAAATTCCCGTGGTAGATAGTGTGGTCTGAACGACACAGTCAACAGTTCATAGTGTTTGCAGCACATAGTCTCTCTCACCGTGACGTTTGTTGCCCAGCTGTTGCTCACAGCCATACAGAGCCCGCCCCCAATTGACTTCCGCGTTCTCGCCGCATCCCTGTCAAAGCGGATGATTTTAAATCCTTCCAGACAGAACTCCGCATCCTCCGTCAACCATGTCTCAGTGAAACAGAAGAGACTAGTTTGCCGGTAGTCCTGGTCAAACTGGATGAGCGTGGAGAGTTCCTCCGTCTTGTTCCGCAGCGATCTTACGTTTGACAGCGTTATTGCAGGTAAAGGTAGACGGCTCCCTCTCCTCCTCAGCCTGTTCCGTATCCCTCCTCTTGACCCCCTTTTCCTCCGAATCCGTCTCCTTTTATGTCCCCGGAGTAATTCAAAAGGTATATTGTCTGTGGGGGGAAATAATTGAGCGGCCGTCAGTGGCTCACGGCGGCCCAGCTCCAGCAGGTATTCCCGCGAATAGGTGAGCCTCTCCAGGCTGACTGCAAGCGGCGGTCGCCAAAGTCCGTTTGCATGCCTTGGGCCAATGATCAAAAGCCAGAGAAAGGCCAGGGAAACAACTGTTGGTTTTAACATGATGCCCTCCGAAAGACATACAGAAACAGGCAGTAGAAGTACTGAAAAAAACACACTTTTACCCACTCACACACGGAGCCCGTCAGGAGTCGCTCACTCACGTAGCGCCCCCAGCCCTATGCGAGTGTTTTGAATAAACAAAACTACTTGGTAGTTGTTGACTATTTCTCAAGATACATAGAAATAGCCTACCTCAAAGACATGTCCGGTGAAACAACAAGAGCTAAACTGAAAAACATATTTGCCAGATGGGGATGCCCAAACGAACTAATCACAGACAATGGCCCCCAGTTTTCAGGCAGAGCTTTTGCACAGTTTTCTAAAGACTATGATTTCAGACATGTAACAACTAGTCCTCACTATGCTCAAGCCAATGGAGAGGCAGAGAGAGCTGTACAGACGGCCAAGAAAATCCTGAGTCAGACTGATCCTTTCTTAGCCCTGATGAGCTATCGAGCGACCCCACTGCAGGCCACAGGTGTGAGCCCATCTCAGCTCATGCTTGGTAGACAGATCCGCACCACAGTCCCCACCTTGGAGTCTAAACTGCAACCTGCATGGCCAGATCTCTGCCAAGTGAGAAAGACTGATGAAAAGACTAAACAGAGCTACAAGCGTGCCTATGACAACAGGCATGATGTACGACCCCTGCTAGAACTTGAGCCTGGAAATAGTGTTGCCATTAAGCTGGACAATGAACATGCATGGACAAAAACAGCTACAGACCTTGGAGAGTCACATTGTCCTTCAGACAATGTGACTCTCCAAGGTCATATTTGGTGCAAACAGACAGAGGTGGGCTGCGCAGGAACCGCCGTCACATGCGGCCCCTCCCATCCACTCAGGAGACTTCGGTGAGGAGTGTAGAGGAAAGCATTGAGCCCCATGGACAGTTGCACTCACCTGCTCCAGAGGTTGATCCACCTCTTGCCACACCCCTGGTCACTGTGCCACCAACTCGGGCACGTGTTACTTCCAGTGGCAGGCTTGTGAGGCCACTGGATAGATATGGAGACTATGTGCGGTAGTTGTGACAAAACTGCATGATACCAGTGCCTTAGTTCCAGAGGAATACATGTTAAGAGACTGTTCATTAATGACTGTTTGAAGTGAAATTATTTTTTGTAATGAAGAGTGAACCAGAGAAACTGTTCTGTTAATAGAATGAAATGTTGAAAGTGTTTTGCCTACACTGAGTTAATAGTCAGCCTAAAAAAAAAAAAAAAAGGCTGTATTCCCAGAAATATGAATGTTGGTTAATTTATACTTATGGAGATGTTTTGAGCTGGTCCGTTAACAGTAATTCATGCTTATGTGTTACAATATAGCATACATTTTATACATATGTCTTAAAAGACTCAAAGAAAGGGTGATGTGTTGTAATAGTGTATATTATAGCAGCCGGACCTTTTTTAGGTGTTACACCAGAGATTCCTGTTCACGGAAACAACGGCCAGTGTTGTGTTACTGTGGTTACCGTGTGAGTTAATAAAGCTACCAAAAGATACGCTACGTGTGGATTCTTCCATAACACTACAGCGCTAACCGCTATATTATGCATATATTATGCATAGGAGTGGTTAGGGCGTTCCACCTGTTTAACCAATCAGTGCGTCAGTAGCCATTGCCTTTAAGAGCAGGTTGCGCTGCCCGCTATTAGCAATCTTCCGCTTCCCTAAAGCCGCTACCCGCAAACCGCTATGGAGCCTTTTCATCCAGATTGGAGCAGCTCTCATGGGCAGCTCGTCTGGGACTCTGCTGTAGAGCTTCCTCCTCTTCCTTCCTCCTCCTCCTCTGCACTGATATATACATAACTAGCTCTAACTAATGTGGAGCAAATGATTTAATCATTTTTTTAATACTCCAAGAAGTCAACAAACTGCTCAGAAAAAATAGAGCCAGTGAGCTTCCAGGAAAGCATTTCTTAACTAGAAAAGCACTCGGAGAGCACAGACCTCCGCCAAGCACAACAGTTCTCCCATATAGTGATGTACAGATTGTGATAAAATCCGCGTTCTGGATCAGATCCGGATCAGCCTCTGAAATTTGATAGAGGTTTTCATTGTCAATACATGAGTGAAATTTCATGAGTTTTTGGCAATAATTAACGGAGATATTGAGAAACAAAATTTCCGGCCCCATTGACCGCAATGTTATTGAAAATTTGAAAGTGATCCAGAATCCAGGATTTCTTCCGGATCACACCCAAAATGAAATCAGTTCTTCCTTTTCACATTTCTGACAACTCCTGAAAATTTCATCAAAATCCATCCATAACCTTTTAAGTTATCTTGAACACAGACAGATAGACAGATAAACGCCAGCAAAAACATGACCTCCTTGGCAGAGGTAAAATATTCTTACCTGAAAGTCCCAGATAGTTTGTGAGCTCCCGGTAAACATGCTCAGGCAGAGCCGCGAGAACATATTCCCAGCAGTGGACGCTGGGAGCGGCTGTGCGCACAGCTATGCCAAGAAGCACAGTCACTGGGACCAGCGCAACTGATGTGCTTTTTAAAATACTGCAGAATGGATCATTGGATGAGCATCGAGCCAGAGGAACAGGTATGATGACATATACTTTCTAACACTGAGCCCATCTCAGGTGCTCCGACCACAAGGAGAGGGTCAGTGCACGAAGGATACGCGCACAGTAGGGTAGAATGGGCTAATGTGAGACACCCACTGTATCTAAGCAACAGGATGCAGCTGTGGTGATTTGAGCGGCTGATTATCGAGGTTCATCCTTTTCACCGTGGCCAGGAAGAGCCTGACTCCGCTGTGTTGTGGTAAGCATGTGTTTTGTTCAAAAATACATTTTGGGGATGTACATTTTTTGGTTTTCACCATAAATAACTCTGGTGCTAAAAGTAATTGATTCAAGCGGACAAACTCATATCCTGTATATTGTCGAACTATCACCTTTTAAAATGATGCGGTGCTGTGAGTGTGTGTGCCATACACACACACACCATGTCCTCTATGGGACACGTTGGACACGTTGTGAAACATACTTTTTTTTTACCCTCTTCTCTCTCTGTGTGACCTCATTTCCTTCCTTCTAATGAAAGGCAGCGCTAGGCACCTGGCTGCAGCCTCAGTGCACTGTCCACCCATGTCCTACTGTTTTGTCTGTTTCTTGTATGTTCTCTTGGACGATGGACTGGAATGCAATTTCGTTGTGCTGGGACGCTTGAATCTGACTGGTGGAGCTAGGTGTCATTAGCGCTGACATGTTTTACAACCTTACTGTACTTATAATTGCTCTTTGTCGCCAGCTTCAACTTGGCCTCAGTCCCACCTACTCTTGCCCTTGGAATACACCTAACTATAGTTACTGGAGTCGGCGTCACATGTCTTAAAATAGAGTCACCAATCACCAGGGTGAGTTTCTCAGTGGGTGTGTCGCTGAGTGGGGAAAACAGTTACAGATGTGAAACGGACGGTGGTGATCCACAGGTCTTTGGGGCAACACTTCCTCCGAACTGTCAACCAGCTGCCGTGACTTTCCGGCTACTCGAATGCTGCAGGGGAACTGCTAGAGGCAGCTCGTCTAGGCCGGTCCACCGCTTCGTTAGCCTGGCTGTGGAACCGGACCTGTCAATTAGTGAGCCTTGTCTCCAGAGCTATAAAACTGCACTTTATGCATTTATGCATAAACCATTCTTACTTTATGCATTTACCATTTTTACGAAAGGATTCAGAGAAAGAGCTAAACAGTTTACACACTGAGCAGTAAAATGGAGAGACGGAGGAAGAGGAGGAGGCCATGCAAAGAGGCTAATAGGCCAATAAGCTGAAGATAAACCAGTGATTAACCACATGAAAATAATCGGGGGGAAAGTGCGACAGTGAAACTGGGTGCAAGTGCTCAATCACAAATGACCAACTACAGTGTTGAGATATCGGAGGAAATAAATCAAATTTTAGTTTAAGGAGGTTGGTAGAATCAGACACCATGACACCATGCAAGCAACAGACAGACAGGAAGTTATGCTCTACGTTAGCAGTGACACACTACCTTACCAGATCATGGGTAAATTAAAAAAAATCACCCAAGATATCAGGAGGAGACACAGTGCCTTGCGAAAGTATTTGGCCCCCTTGAACTTTTCAACCTTTTGCCACATTTCAGGGTTCAAACATAAAGATATAAAATTTCAAATTTTTGTCAAGAATCAACAAAAACTGGGACACAATCGTGAAGTGGAAAAAACTTTATTGAATATATTAATCTTTTTTAACAAATAAAAAAAATGAAAAGTGGGGCATGCAATATTATTCGGCGCCCTTGAGGTAATACTTTGTAGCACCACCTTTTTCTGCAATTACAGCTGCAAATCGCTTGAGGTTTGTCTCTATCAGTTTAACTCATCCAGCTGGAGCTCAGTGGTTGTTAGCTCAGGTTGGATGGAGAGTGTTTGTGAACAGCAGTCTTCAGCTCTTTCCACAGATTCTGGACTAGATTCAGGTCTGGACTTTGACTTGGCCGTTCTAACACCTGGATACGTTTATTTGTGAACCGTTCCATTGTAGATTTGTCTTCATGTTTTGGATCATTGTCCTGTTGGAAGATAAATCTCCGTCCCAGTCTCAGGTCTCCTGCAGACTCCAACAGGTTTTCTCCCAGAATGCTCCTGTATTTGGCTCCATCCATCTTCCCATCAGTTTTAACCATCTTCCCTGTCCCTGCTGAAGAAAAGCAGGCCCAGACCATGATGCTTCCACCACCATGTTTGACAGTGGGGATGGTGGGTTCAAGGTGATGAGCTTTGTTGCTTTTACTCCAAACATATTGTTTTGCATTGTTGCCACTCTTCCATAAAGGCCAGATTTGTCCAGTGTAGGACTGATTGTTGTCCTCTGGACAGACTCTCCCACCTCAGCTGTAGATCAGTTCATCCAGAGTGATCATTAGCCTCTTGGCTGCATCTCTGATCAGTCTTCTCCTTGTTGGAGATGAAAGTTTAGAGGGATGGCCGTTCTTTCTTGTTCAGTTCAATTCAATTCTATTCAATTTTATTTATATAGCATCTTTTACAATGACAATTGTCTCTAGCCGCTTTACAGAGACCCAGAGCATGACCACCCGGGCAAATATCACTAACTAAAATTATAATATTAAATCCAAATCAAGGATAATGGCAAGTAAAAAACTCCCACAGAGGGAGAAAAAAAACCTTTAAGGCAAACAGTGGCAAGAAAAAAATTCCACTTTAAGAGGAAGAAACCTTGAGCAGGACCTGGATCATATGGAGGGACCTTCCTGCTGAAGACCAGCCGGGTAGAGAAAGAAAAAGAGAGGGAAGACAGAACAGAGAGAGGATGGAGGACAGAAGGAGGAGAGCACACAAATGACTGAATGAAATGACTACATAAACAGATGCAGGTAGCAGCACTGAGGTGAGATGGTCAGAGGACTAGATCACCAGTCACCACGCCAGCTGGCACCCTGAACACATCTGCGTTATTGACAGTGATGTCACTGTTGTTATCTCAGTTTACGCTGGCTTCCAGCACAGTTGTGAAAAACCTTGGAGTCATTTTTGATCAGGATTTGTCATTTAAGCAGCATATTAATCAGGTTTGTCAGACAGCCTTTTTCATCTCCGAAATATCGCCAAGATTGGGAGCATCCTCTCCAAGGGTGATGCTAAAAAAATTAATCCACGCGTTTGTCAGTTCTAGACTGGATTATTGCAATGTGCTGTTAGAAGGATGTCCGAAAAGCTCGCTGAATAGCCTCCAACTGATCCAGAACGCAGCAGCGAGGGTGCTGACAGGAATCCGTAAGCGAGATCACATCTCTCCCGTGTTAGCCTCCCTCTATTGGCTTCCCGTGAAATTTCGATTTGAGTTTAAAATTCTGCTTCTCACATATAAGGCCCTTAATGGCCTAGCTCCACGCTATTTACAAGACCTGATAGCACGTTATGCTCCTAGTAGAGCTCTCCGCTCTCAGAGTGCAGGATTACTCGTCGTTCCTAGAATATCTAAAAGTAGGTTTGGAGGACGGGCCTTCTGCTACCAGGCACCTTTATTGTGGAACCAGAATTTTACATTTTAAAATTTCAATTTTAGAAGACCCAATTTTGGAAGTCTCTGCTCTAAAACTCATATTATTGTGCATACTTTCATAGTACATGTTCATTCTGCATATTGGTCAGTCTCTTCTTGCACATTTTTTGTACACATTTTTATTGCTTCTGCTAAGTGCCTTATTTACACAGATTTAAGTTAAATCCTTCTATTTGTTTGGAGTTATTTTTAATGCATGCCTTGTCAGTTTTTCATTTCTCAGTATAACTGTGTTACTGTGTGTATATGACAATAAATGTCTAAACATCAGTCCTGTCAGGAGGAATGGACCAGAATTCCAGCTAACTATTGTGAGAAGCTTGTGGAAGGACGCGTAAAATGTTTGACCCAAATAGATAGATAGATAGATGGATGGATAGATAGATATATGTACTTTATTGATCCCAAACTGGGAAATTGCAGTGTAGCAGCAGCAATTAAATGGCAATATAAAAAACAGAAGGTATTCCTATTTACAATTCAATTCAATTCAATTCAATTTTATTTATATAGCGTCTGTTACAATGACAATTGTCTCTAGGCGCTTTACAGAGACCCAGAGCATGACCCCCGAGCAAATATCATTAACTAAGATTATAATATTAAATCCAATCAAGGATAATGGCAGGTAAAAAAACTCCCACGTAGGGAGAAAAAAAACCTTTATGCCAAACAGAGGCAAGGAAAAACTCCACTTTAAGAGGAAGAAACCTTGAGCAGGACCTGGCTCATATGGGGGGACCTTCCTGCCGAAGGCCAGCCGGGTAGAGAAAGAAAAGAGGCGAGACAGGACAGAGAGAGGATGGAGGACAGAGAGAGGAGAGCACACAAATGACTAAATACAATGGCAATATAAACATAAACAGATGGAGGTAGCAGCACTGGGATGAGATGGCCAGAGGACCAGGTCGCCGATCACCACACCAGTCAGCACCCAAACACAAGTGGAGGAGAACCCCGGGATGGACAGAGGATGGAACTGCAAGTCATCATGAAACCCAGGAAACTCTGGCCTGCAAATACACAGAAAGAAAAGGGGGGCAAAAACAGCACAACAAACCACAGGAAAGCAAAGAAAATGGAGCACAGTTTCAGTAACAGGGTGCTCCCAAATAATTATAAATGAGCTGGAGGAGGAGGAAGGGAAGAAGAAAGGGAAGAAAAAGGAGAAAAGCAGTGGAGACACCACTCAGCAGATCATGTTGGTGTTACCCTGCAGCGTAGGCCTATAGCAGCATAACTATGACAAACCTGTGATTAAGACGAGCTTACTCTAGTCTTACTACTACTACTACAACTATAGTTGTAACTATTAGCCCCTACACACTATAGTTTAGACTAACTGTAGGCTTTACTGAACAGAAATGTTTTCAATTTAGTTTTAAAAATGGAGATGGTGTCAGCCTCCTTAACCCAAACTGGTAGCTGGTTCCATAAAAAAGGTGCCTAGTAGCAGAAGGCCCGTCCTCCAAACCTACTTTTAGATATTCTAGGAATGACGAGTAATCCTGCACTCTGAGAGCAGAGAGCTCTATTAGGAGCATAACGTGCTATCAAGTCTTGTAAATAGCGCGGAGCTAGGCCATTAAGGGCCTTATATGCGAGAAGCAGAATATTAAACTCAATTCGAAATTTCATGGGAAGCCATTGGAGAGAGGCTAACACGGGAGAGATGTGATCTCGCTTACGGATTCCTGTCAGCCCCTCGCTGCTGCGTTCTGGATCAATTGAAGGCTATTCAGCGAGCTTTTCGGACATCCTGCTAACAACGCATTACAATAATCCAGTCTAGAACTACAATATAATTATAAGACACATATAAAAACACACAAGAGCAATAAAAACAAGTGTACATAAAACAAGTAGTGCAATGAGCTGCAGGTGCAGTGAACTGAAGGTGCATTGAATTAAGGTGCAATATGTATTATGAACCACAGAAAAACATCAGTCTTATTGTCCAGGTCAATGATGCGGCAGGAAAGATTTCCTGAATCTGTCCCTTCGACAGCGGAGCTGTAACAGTCTGTTAGAGAAGATGCTCTGCTGTCTGTCCAGTGTGAGGTGGAGAGGATGCTCCTCATTGTTCATGATGGAGAGCAATTTGTTGAGTGTCCTCCTCTCCACCACGGTCTCAAAAGACTCCAGCCTGAGAGCCACTACAGAGCCAGTCTTCTAGATGATTCTATCCAGTCTGCTGGTGTCTCTGGCTCTCTCTGGCTGCTGCCCCAACATACAGCAGCAAAGAAAAGACTGGTAGAAGATCTCTAACATCTGCACACGTTGAAGGATCTCAGCTTCCTCAGGAAATAGAGTCTGCTCATCACCTTCTGGTACACAGCATCCATGTTAGATTTCCAGTCCAGACTGTTGCTGATCACCACTCCCAGGTATTTGTAGTCCTCCACCTCCTCTACCACCCTCCCTCCCCTCTGATCTGTAGAGGCTGTGAAGGCTTCTTCTTCTTCTTCCTCCTGAAGTCCATCATCATCTCTCTGGTCTTGTTGACGTTCAGCCTCAGGTGATTCTGCTCCATCCACTCTACAAAGTTGTCCACCAGTGCCCTGTACTCACTCTCACCCCCCCCACCACCACCATACACCCAACAGCTGAGTCATCAGAAAACTTCTGCAGGTAACATGACTCAGAGTTGTACTGAACATCAGTGGTGTATGAGGTGAAGAGGAAGGGAGAGAGCACAGTCCCCTGTGGAGCTCCTGTTTCACTGACCACCACATCAGACACAACTAACCCTAACCCAGACGGACAAACTGTGGTCTGCCAGTCAAGTAGTCAGTAATCCAGGAGACCACAGAGCCGCTGACCCCCATCACCTGCAGCTCCTCCCCCATCACCTGCAGCTCCTCCCCCATCACCTGCAGCTCCTCCCCCATCACCTGTAGCGTCTCCCCCAGTAGCAGAGGCTGGATGGTGTTAAAAGCACTGGAGAAATCAAAGAATGTGATCCTCACAGTGTCTCCTCCACCATCCAGATGCACCTGAGCTCGTTGCAGCAGGTAGATGATGGCATCATCGACTCCTAAATGTGTAAAATCATACAGTTTAAAGGCAATGTAACCAATAACTAGGGAAATGTATGTAAACTTCTGACTTTGAGGGAAATCATAAAAGATTTTCTCTCTCATTATTCTGCCATTAAGCAAATAGAAAAAATAATTTGAGTAATCCTAACTGACCTAAAACAGGAAAGGTTAAGTCTATTTTAATGTCAGGCACTGAGAAAAAAAAATGTAATGTTTGCTTTTATGCAGTCAATGTAAACTTCTGGTTTTAACTGTGTGATCAGATTACTGTTGTAAGATTTTGCAGAAAGGCACCAAGAGGGCCCTCAAAAATATGAAGAATTTAATTCTTGTTGTACTGGGGCTACAGTGTTCTCAAAACTTATCAGATTTACAAGTTCTCCTTTACTTGAAACTGCTATCCAAGCTATACTACTTTACAACTATACAATATAATTTTACTCTGAGCAATATGCCCAACAATAGGTGCTTTCTTTAAAAAAAAAAAAAAAAAGAAAAGTCATTTTTTGTGTGTGTTTGTTTTATTTGAATGGAAAGTGTTAATGGTTAATGTTGGTAACAATGTGAACAGTGACAATAAAGGATTTGAATTTGAATTGAATTTGAAAGAGGTGAAAAAAAAGAATTTGCTCTGTAATCAATATATATGTTAATTCTCTAAGTCACCAAGATTCTTGCCTAAATTTTGATTTTACACAAGTCTACAATATTGTGATAAATATTGATAAGTATTCTTGTCCTTTAAAAACAACTTATACTACACTCTAATCTTCCTGAACTGAGGAAATGGATACGACATGTTTTAATAGCTCAGTATTGCCCTTTTTTAGCTGAAAACAAAACTTATTTTTGATGCGTTTTATTAGGAAAAAGCTAAGAAAGTAAGGAAAATATAAAAGTTTTACCAAAGGTCAAGGAAGTGAGAGTCAAATAATTGGAATTTATCCATCTACAGACATCCCAAGTCTCCCGGAAGTTCCGGGAGTCTCCCTGAACTTAATAGTGGCTCCCTGATGCCCGCGAGCTAGGTAAAATATCCCGGATTTTGGACTACGCAAGGGAGTTTTTTTTTTTTTTTTTTTTTTTTTAACAATGCGAGCGCGAGCATGAAGACAAGATACTACATCCCGCATCATGCTCGTACTTCAGTTACATTGCGCAGGCACAGGAGGGGGGGAGGGGGGGGGGGGGCTACGCTTGCATGCATTCAAACGAGAGCTCTGTTCAGTGTGTTCACTGTGTTCAGTGTTCCGGGCGACTGGTTGTAAGAGAGCGCGCCGATTGATTTGGTCAGCAAAATAAACCAATAAGCAGCCAGTACATATAATGAGAGTCTGAAAACGTCCCTGGAAAAATAAAGCATGAAAAGCGTTCAATGCAGGCTGGAAGATTGAAAAGACATGGACATATATTTGAAATGCTCAAAGAAATACTGTATTGTTTTTAAGAAATTACCGGTAGTTAATAAAAAGCTGGTGAAAAGTTGTATGTGTGTATGTATGGGCCGCGCCGGGGGGGGGGGGGGGGGGGGGGGGACGGCGGTTAGTTCGATGAACATCTCCCTGAAATGACCTTTTGGAACTTGGGATGTCTGCATCTAACTACTTTTCAGATCAAACTAACTTGTTAACTAGAATAACAGTTTGTGTGGATATTGTGAGAGGGATGTTGAGACAGTAGAATTTATGCTCTTTCAGTATAAACGAATCTTGGTTGGCATTTTGGAGTTGGAATCCTTCTAAAAATTACTTACTTAATCCTTTAAAGGTGACACCGAGACATAGAGCCAATTGTATGTTTTTTTTTTTTTTTTTTTTTTTTTTTTTTTTTTTTTTTTTAAAAACAACACCTTAATTTGCAATTTTTTTTAAATTAGCTTCAGTACAGGGATTTTGAACTAAATGCAACAAACTAGTTGTGTAGCGAACCAATCACTTTTCAGAATAATATAACTAGATTTGACCAATAGGAAGGGTGGACATTGTGACGTCTCATCCCACGTTTTAACGTTACGTTCAACCCTCAACCCAACCTTTGTGATATTCCGCTGTGCGCCATTTTGAGAGAAGCGTTACACTTATTTGTTGCAGTCTAGACCTGTTGGAGATTTTTCCAGTTGGAATAAAATTATACCCAAGTGAGTTGCTGTTTGACCGAAGCAAAGCCATTTCAATACATCGAAAATGGCCACGGGAGCAAACGCAACTCCCCTTGGGAAGTTGCACCCCAGTATCGGAGCTAAACGAGGATTTGACGCCGGGCCTGGTGCGGGCAACGGATTGATGCCAACACCGGGGCCGCCTGGATCCTTTCCTTCTCTGCAGGGTTTTCAGCCATCGATGCCGAACACAACTTTTCCTCAGTTCAACCCAGGGACAGGTTTTCCGACCCAGGCTCAACAACAACCAGCTTCTGGGTCTGGGCTGGCTAAAACTGGTACGTTTGCTGCCGTCGCTAGCACCTGACACGAGTTACCGTTAAAGCGAGTCCCGGCCCTGCACAAAATGGAGACCGTATCGCTAGCGCCAGTTTGCAAACAAGCCATGCCGTGTGTTTAACGTTAGCTTGCCGTTTTGCTTAAAACAGGCTTTTTCACATCATTTTCTCTAACGTTTAAATTGAAATAATTACATTTTGTGCTTGCTGAATATTTTATGTATGATATATGTATTCTAACTGACTATACGCTGTAGACGCTCCTTTTATTGTCGAGTCTCTAATAAGAACTTCTCTTAAAGGAGTGACTAGTCCTAATTAACACATATTTCGTATTTCTGGGGAAAAAACAAGTCCACCAGGTCACGCTAACATGAAAACCAGCCTTAAAAAAAATCAATTCTTTATTGATGAATACAAATAATACCGGTTAGTAGAAGTTAGGTCAGGGATTATATATGTGTACACATATTTTGAGAACAAGGTAAACAGAAAAAAAAAGCAATTGCAAGGAAGCAAGTGTAGTACAAATCACAAAAATATTTTAAATTTTGAGCACACGTCCAATGTTTTTATAGCTTGTTATCTGAAGTAGAAATAGTTTTAATATGAGATTTCATTTCTTGAAGGAAAGCAAAGAAAGATGGAAAGTTTTAATAACCCTACATTTCTACATATGAAAATTTCCCATTAGAATTATAAAATTGCAAAATAAAAATTGATCAGTCAATTCCTTCTCATAAACAGTGAAGACAAACAACATTTTTGATGCGTAATGCATGAGTATCATGGATATTAACTAAAGTAAATCAACAAATACTTTCCCATAAGCTTTTGGTGTGTTCACAGGTCCAAAAAAGGTGATAAACTGTTTCTGGATGCATGTTACAGAAAGTGTACATGTGACATCAATGTCTGAAAATCAGCCATTTTTGCGCCTTTGTTGATGTTCATCACGTCACGTGACACGACACATCGAAGTTAAAGCCGCCACACTGTGCTCTGTTTGTCGGTAGATTTCAGCCAAAAGAAGCAAAGAAAGAAGAGTCGATGGAGCAGCGAGACGCCTGATCAGAAGACCGTCATACCGGGAATGCCCACTGTCATTCCCCCTGGACTTACTAGAGATCAAGAGAGAGCATACATAGGTAAATGTTCATGATCTTCTTTCCACTCACAAAAATTGCATTTTTTTCCTCATGCTTTGTCAGTTATTTTTAAGGTTCTAGTTTTCTCAAGTTTCATACCATTATTAATGTCATGTCTTGTTTGCCAAATCCCCAACAGTTAGAGCTTTCTAAAGGCACCTTCAAGATGAATTGCTAACTAAAATCTGTGAATAATGTTTCTTGTGTATCTACTACCATTGTTTTCCAAAATGAATGTCTAATTTTGCTCCAACTGTTGAGACAAATCAATCATTTCTAATGAGCAATGATTAACATGTTGACATAAGGTGTTGAGTTGACTTCTCTTTAAGTGGTTCTGCTGTGTTTTGTAGCATTTTTGGTTTGCATACCATTGGGCACCCATTAACAAGAGGACTTTTTGATAGCTGATTAACCACCACTGCCTGCTGATATCTGTCCTGAACTGCAGGGCACTGCTCAGTGCCTTGCCTGGTCCCCAACACATCATCAGTATTGTTCCCATGCATGGAGGCATTATAATGTCCTTACATAGCTAAATTTAAATTTGTTAAATTGATTGGAATATGAACAATGCTGCTTTCATGGCAGAATAATTCCTTGCACTAACATGATTCAACCCCGGGGTTTCATGGGTATTGTAGTTGGAGGAACAATTGATGATTGTGTTCATGCTCTTACCCTTAGCTTCATTGAACATGTAACACGTGCACCGTTGGACCTCAAAACTATGCTGTAAATATTCAAAATTTTTATAAAGTGTGTGATTTTAAAATTTATAAAAGAAACAGAAGTAAAGATAAAGATGGTACATTAATAATTTTCTTTCAGGGTTAACATGCTGATTTCTATTTTTCTTTTTTTTTTTTTTTTTATTTCTTTTCCTAAGCTTCTTTTTCCCCCTTAAGAGCTATATTCAGCCAAAAGCTGTGACATTCTTACCCAGTGAAAGGTAACGGTGGCTGCTGGTTGTGTGCTGCATTAGCTTTAATTTTAACATTATAGCCTTTGATGGCTTCATGGCAATGACTATAAACACCCAAGTACAGTCACAGTAGAAGAACATTTGGTTATTGTGTTCTGACAAGCGTACTGATTGGGTCATAAAAACAATTTCTCAGTACTTGATGGTGACGCTTTCCCCTCAAAAGAAGTAAAAAAAAAATAAAATTCTCTGTGCTGTGCGTATCATACATAAGTGGGGGAAATAATTTATTATTAAGCTGCTCATTGTGTAGATCACTGTCCAGTTCTGATTAGTTGGTGTGTCTCTGGTTGTAACGGGTTACACAGCAGTGCCGTGGCATACTTTCGTCATACTATCAACAACCAATCAAGTTTATTCCCACCCGCTACCAAAATTAGATGGGTTGAAGCCCCCGTGTTTGTTTCCATTTTAAATTGGCTAGCACTAAAACACTAGCTTTTATCAAACTGCTGAAAGTTGAACATTTCACAACTTTTGACGGAAGCGATGTCCGAAACCCACAATTCAGTTCGCCAATGCTTGACATCACCTCATTCAGAGTCAGAGGCAAGCAACACTGAGGATCCTTCCAGCGTTTCTTCTTAAAAAAAAAAACCTAATGACCAATTTCTGTGCACACGTTGTCCTTGATATGAGAAGACTGCAGAGTGAATTTCTGTGGTGCATATGCACAACTTAACTGTTGTTAAAGCACAGCACTGTAAGAGCAGCTCTAAAAATAGTCTGCATGCATTATGTTTAATTTAGCCACATTATTAGTTTAACTTGTTTTGAGTAGATTATATATCTGGAATATTTTAACCACATGTGCCTTCCAACAGCAGCGTGGCACCAAAACACTGCCTTCACTTTCTTTTTTTAGAAATAGATGCCCCCCCCCCCCCCCCCCCCCCCCCCTTTTTTTTTTTTTTTTTTTTTTTTTCTTTCAATAATCAACATCCTTACTGATGTCCTCTCATTGGTAATGGTTGTTCTTCCTTGGTATGTAAACGTTCATTTGTGCCTTCGGTTGTCACTTTTTTCTTTTTCTTTTTCCTTTGCCCATTCAGTAAATCCCCTAAAACAAGAGTTTTAAGCTGAAATTGCTGTGAAACACACGCCATGGGCCCTGTATTCATCTGAATAACATCATTTCAGTGACCAATAAATCTATGTTCAAGGGGATACTCCTTCACAACTTTCATAATGTGCATGTAATAAATGATTTTTATTTTTCATTTCCTTTTACTTGCAAGATTTGTTCTGTGTCACAGCAGACCCTCAGTGTTAGATCTGCAGAGTGCAAAAAGTGATTTGAGATTATCTGTTTTGTTATTGAAACTTGCAAATAAATCAGTTTCGTCTTTAGGATGCCAAAAGCTTGAAAGAAAATGCACTGAAATAAGTGAAGCCCTGTATTTATGGAAGCTGATCTCAGTATGGGTTATAAGTATTAATGTTTTGGAAAGCATTTGTAGGAATCATGGTTTTTATCATTTGACATATTGTCATGCTTAATCATTGTCCAAGAAAGAGTTGGTCTTTTTAATCCTAATTTAAATGACCTCACAAGCATGTTAATAGTACCACCAAAAATGAGTAAGTGGTTTCATGTTTAAGTGTTGTCAGATGTTTATTTGATCTCCCTTTTTAATTTAACAGACTCATCAGTTGTCTTTACTGCAGTAATGAATGAGGCATTGCTCTAATATGCAGAGCGTTGTCTCTCTGATGTTGTTGTGGTAACCACATTTCTCTCCATCCTTGTTTTTCTTTCCTAACCTGAATTCTTCCAGTCCAACTGCAGATTGAAGACCTGACTCGTAAACTGCGTACAGGAGACCTGGGAATCCCTGTAAACCCTGAGGACAGGTCGGAAAAAGATTAAACCCTTGAACAGTAACACTTTCTCTACCTTCTTGACTATTTGGAAGACAAATGTTGATTTGCATTGTTATTGTGGTTTCTAGCTAATCTCACATTACATATTAGTATTAGCTGTAGACTATAGTTGCAATAGACCCTAAATGAAGAATGGTGTTGTGTAGAATATTAGAGGTTCTCTCCTTGTCAGAGCCTTCTGCTATAGAAGAGATACAAAAAATGATTTCTGAAATTATGAAACTGGGAGACTTATTCACCAGTAAAAGCAAAACATTTAGTTACCCGTATTGCCATCTTGATAATTTGACATTCTTAGACTTACATTAATTGTATCTTTTTTCTTTCTTTTTTTTACCCAAGACAAGTACACATTTCTGATTGGACTGAAATTAAACTAGATTAAGTAGTTCAGACATATTTTCCCCCTTTTTTTTCTTTTTTTGTTTAAATTGAGGAAGGACTGACTTGTGAGAAAGCACAATCAGTCCAACTAGATATAGATCTAACTTAAAAGATCAGAAATGTTCTTGAAAGCAGAATATTGATAATACAGTTCCTTATTGTGATATTCTTAGGATGGCCAAAATTTACATAAACTCAAATTCTATTTTTGGTGCCTTTTTGAACTTACAGTCCAACATCATGGTCTTCCCTGTAGGACAGAACTTCGCTAGTTTGACAGCTGTCATGAGCAAGGGGAGATCGTGAGACACGGTTGACAGTATCAAACAAAAACCACACCAACAGTGTTAAACAGTTGCCTGTTAAACTGTATCTTAATCTTGGGTTTTTAAAAAAAAAGTAAATAATAAGACTTGGTCATAAGTGGTAGTCAGAGTGGAGAGATGTTGGTGACTTAGATACAGTATGTAGGTCAGCCTGAGCTGAGTTGATGCATTTCTTTAGTCAAAAAAGGAGGGGGGGGTACTACTAGAACTAAGAAGAAAAGGGTATGGGATATTTCTAGTTTTTTTTTTTTTTTTAACTTGATGGAGGAATTCTTTCATATTTAGCCTTCTAGCATTATTGTTTCAGCCACTACTTTTGTGGTTTGATGCATAGTGCTGCTCATACAAAGTACAGTGTGATACATGCTGTATAAAGAGTTCTTTCTGAAAAAAGGGTTGGTCCGTACTTGTGATACTATGTTAATAATTTTTTACATTTATTATTTAGCTTGTTTTAAGGTGAAGTTATCCAGTTGAATTGTTTTGGCTCTTTTGGGAATATTAACTGGGTAAAAATCACCCGTCCAGCCGCATTAACTTTAGTTTTGTATTTTCTATCTTATTATTTTGTATTTTATTTACATACATTTTTATACATATGAGCTGAGCTTGTCTAGCTTACGTCATAACTTACCGGTGATTAAAAGGCACTGTATTAGGAAAACAAACGACTTGTTGCTGGTCATCTCAGGTTTTCCCATGTGGCTTTTAAATATTTCCACCAGGGAAGGGGGTCAAGTTCCACTTTTTCCTCTGGACTCTAGTTCTGCAAGAAATCTGCCAGAGTTCTACATTATTTTGGACAAGCAACGGCTAGCCTTTAACCTAGTCATAAGGATCTGTTCCCACAGGAAGTGGCTTGCCTTCAAGTGTGTGTGGATTTAACCTTATTTAGTTAGAGACCCTTTCACCTGTAGATTTCTCAGACATTTTCACAGCAACCGAAAAAAAAGAATGCAGAGCTGCATTATCCAACACCAACTTGGGAGGTGTTTCAGGTTGTTGTCACCGTTGGAAGTTTGAAACTTAGGGGGGGGGGGGGGGGGGGGGGGGGGGGGTCCCTTTTTTTTCTTCCCTCATTTATTCTTCTCATGTACACAAAACTGTCTCTAATGGGAGAGCATAGGAAAAGGTGGACATCTAATCTTAATTCTTTTCCTCTAACCCAAATTACCCAAGTCAACCTAACCCTTTTTCAAGCACAGAGCCTCCTTGTCACAGTGACACAGGTTTTCAGCATCCAAGGGGAGGTATGGACCTCTTCCACCACGTCAGCACCAGGCATCTCTCAAAGCCAGCCTCTCTGCTTAGGATTGCAAATTTTGCTATTGGTTGTCTGTTTGTTTCTTCTTTGTGGTTGATCCCCCTCAGTGTATTGGGTTAATTACCTCATGCAGCTTTGGCTGGTCCCTTCTTACCCTGAGTTTTATAAAACAATTGACTGTAGCTTTTTATATGTTGGTGCAGAGTTTTTAGTATATTTTGAGTTTTCTCAGGTCATACTCAAGTCAGTCCGAGAATCCTCTTCAAGGATACAGATTTTCAGAACAGCTTTTAAAATTTGTTACTCAAGACTTTAATTTTTAACATGAGCTTTAGGAAGTGTATGCGACTCTTAGTGCAGAATTCTACTTCTAGAAGGGTATCAATGTTGTCTCTCCTTTATTTTGTTTGCTGCTCTCAGGTCTCCCTCTCCAGAGCCCATCTATAACAGCGAGGGCAAAAGGCTGAACACCCGCGAGTATCGCACACGGAAGAAGATTGAGGAGGAGCGCCACGCCCTCATCACTGAGATGGTTGGACTCAATCCTGACTTCAAGCCTCCTGCAGACTACAAGTATGGATCTCCTACTGATACGTTGAAGAATAGTAATGATGGTGTTGGAGTGTTTTGATGCATTTGGGCCAAATGAATGTGGGGAAACAATTCTTCTAATTGTTCATTACAGTATTTTGGTTACTCATATTGCACAGATGGCAGTTGCCCTACCCCTAACAGATAAATGCTTTACTCTTTAACCAGTACAAACAGTTCCTTTAAAAAACAGCTGTTCATTAAGGTTAACTGAAAATATTTTCTGAAGACACAATCAGTACTTGTTTTACACAATCATGTTGTTTTACAATATCATTGTCACACATGCTAATATGAATAATTACATTGTGTTACCTGTGCATAAGAAAATAGTTTCGATAAGGACTTGAAGGTGCAGCCAAAACTTACTTTACTTAATGCGGAAACTTTTTTTAAAATTATTTTTTCTGACTGTCACATTTGTAAAACCAGTCAATGCTGGTTAACATAATCTTGACAAGTGTTAATTCAGATGGCATTTCTGAATTTGCTGTTTTACAAATGGAAAGCTTGATTAGGGATTAATCATTAAAACACATTATAAAGTAACACAGATGGTAAGAGAAAAGAAAACCAGTGATAACAGCTGATGATGGATAACGGGCAATATAATCCAATTATTTAGTTGTCTGTAGTGCAGTCTATATAACATTAAATCAAATTAATAATCTGTTACAATATCCAGAAAGCAATTTTTTTTGTGATAATTTTCTTTATCTCTGTCCTTCAGGCCTCCCGCCACCAGAGTGAGCGACAAAGTGATGATCCCACAGGATGAATACCCTGAAATCAACTTTGTTGGTCTACTAATTGGGCCACGGTAAGTGGGATTAAGGTTTATTTTCACATTGCTTGTTTTAAATACTCTGATGGAGTTGGGAACAGTTTTATAATCCTAGTAACATTGCATTGCATGTTCCACTTTAAGCATGTTTACAGTACTGTTGAAGGGGATTTCAGATTCTAACCTGCACTTCATTTTATCAGTGGCAATACTCTGAAAAACATTGAGAAAGAATGCTGTGCTAAGATCATGATCCGAGGGAAAGGTTCTGTGAAAGAAGGGAAGGTTGGCCGAAAAGATGGACAGATGCTGCCAGGAGAAGATGAGCCTCTGCATGCCCTCGTCACTGCCAACACAATGGAAAATGTGAAGAAAGCGGTGGAGCAGGTTAGATTTCATTTCAGCTCATCTCAAGATATAGTTGGACCTTGCATTAAAATGAGTTCTGCCTCAGTCTTTGAACTGTGACCTGAATTGAAAACCTTTTCATATCTTTTTCTGGTTTTCATTGGACTCTTTAGAACACAATTATTTGTTTAATTAATAGAAAGAAATCTGTCCACAGATTCGCAACATCCTGAAGCAAGGTATTGAGACGCCAGAGGACCAGAATGACTTACGAAAGATGCAGCTAAGGGAGCTAGCCAGACTCAATGGCACACTAAGGGAAGATGACAACAGGTGTGTGCCACTCAAAGCTTTATGCAAAGCTTTAAAAATGTTTCTCACAGTTTCTAGGAGCTTGATCAGACTCTCCTTCAACATTTTGGTTCCAAAATATGTGGATGCTATAGATTTGAAGTGTTAAAGCTGTAAGCTCAGTTTAAAAAGAACCAGTGAAGAGCCCGTCCTCCCCCCTTGTAGGATTCTCCGTCCTTGGCAGAACTCTGAGCCACGCAGCATCACCAACACCACCCTTTGTACAAAATGTGGTGGAGCAGGTCACATTTCTTCTGACTGCAAGTACACCAGGTAAAAATGCCTCGACAGTATTGACAGGTTTCTGGTGCAGCTTGTTTCAGATCTAAACAGTGTATCCTGTTTTGCTTTTCCCAGCACATTTGCTGCACACAGAGCTACAGGTGGTGAGCCTCCTCAGTCAGCCCAGGACAAAGCTCGTATGGACAAGGAATATCTGTCCCTCATGGCTGAACTGGGGGAAGCCCCAGTCCCCACTTCTGGCGGAGGACATTCTAGCAGTCAGACTGGGGCGCCCCGGGCCTCGGGCCCCAACAGTAACCAGCCACCACCGGTAAGTTAAAGAGATGCAGTTCGACACTGTTATTTTCATAGGGAAACGTCTGAAAGGACTTGATTTTTGTGTGCACCACAGAATCGGCCTCCCTGGATGAGCTCCAGTCCAACTGAGAACAGGAACTTTCATGGCATGCATGGAGGGCCTACTGGCCCTGGAGGACCTCACAACTTCCCTCCACCAATGCCCAGCATGGGGGGTCCACCTATGCCCCCTAATCCTAATGGCCTGCCTCCACCTTGGATGCAGCCCCCTCCACCTCCTATGGGCCAGGGACCCGGACCTCATGGACACCCAATGGGTCAGAGCTGAGGCTTATTAACTTGAAATATTGTTGAAATCAGTAATTGGAAATTGTCAACTTGTTGGGGGTCCCAGGTTCGAAATGCCAGTTCCGTCAGGAAGGGCATTCGGTGTAAAACTTGTGCCAAACCAATCATACAGGTCACTCCGCTTTGGTGATCCCAAATGGGGAGCAGCTGAAGAAAACAAATAATTTCTCTGAACTAGAGGTTGTTGAGTTTGTGCTGCTCTTTCAACACTCAGTTGTTTGGCTGCTGGAATACAAGGAAGTGTTTTTAGATTTGGCCCTGGCACCAAAACAAGCAGTGGAGTCTCCTTAACCAAAGAAGTGATCCTTGAGTCCTGGAAAAGTCCACCACAACAGACCATAATTGCACAGTGGCCTAATATCTTAATGCTACATTTACTTGTTTACTTTCTTTGTTTCAATTATATTAACTATACTACTTTTCTCCCATTTTAGGCCTGCTACCACCTCCAATGAGTATGATGCCACCCCCACCCCCTCCCCCCAGCAGCCAACCCCCTCCTCCCCCCTCTGCTCCCCTGCCACCGTGGCAACAACAGGCTCCACCGCCACCACCTACCAGCAGCATGGCAACAAGTACACCACTACCCTGGCAACAGAGTAAGACCCCATAAAACATTCAGTCTTGGCCCGTTTATTTACTGCGGCTGGACCACTGTAGTATAAACATGGGCAGAGCAGTTTTTGATCAGAGTTTTCACATTATAGGATTTAAATGTTCACTTTCTTGGTTATAACAATGTTTTCTAACAATTATCTACAAAAAGAGATGGACAGGGACTCAACAAAGCTCATCTTCCATCTAGAAATGTTTCTACTGTGAGTACAGAAAAAACAAAAATAGAAGTGGATGCTGCCTGTAGGATAAAAATGAGCTCTGCAAGAGTAACAACCTAAACATTAGGGATAATATCATAATCCATCACCCTGCTGAGAAAAAAAGAAAAGCCAATATCAACTGACAGTGGTACTTGTAGAACCGCAGTAGTTATTAATGAACTAACTGTCATCCTGCGTTGTAGCTTTTGGTTCTAGTTAGGAGTTAACCACGGGTTGTCCAACCCTCATTTCAGATACCACGACCACCACGTCCAGTCCTGGCACCGGAACTCTGCCTCCATGGCAGCAGCCTCAGCAGCCTGCAGCCTCTGCTGCCCAGCCCCCTCTACCCATGGGAACCCCATCCATGGTACCGCCTCCCCCAGGAGTCCAGCCACCATTGCCCCCAGGCGCTCCACCACCTCCCCCTCCACCGCCTCCAGGCTCAACTAACATGATGTATGCCCCCCCACCTCCCCCACCACCCATGGACCCTTCTAACTTTGTCACCATGATGGGAATGGGGGTACCAGCCATGCCCCCTTTCGGGATGCCCCCTGCACCCCCTCCTCCCCCGCCACAGAATTAATCCACCCACATAAGAATTTTTTTTCACATGTCCTCCAGCACATTCTACACCTGATATCAAGACAGATGTTTCAGAGTTTCCCATTGCTCGTGGAAGACAAATATGACCAGTGCTTTCATTTTTATTGATCCTCGTTATTGTTGAGACCTTGCTGAAACAACAAAAGGCTCTGTTGGTTCAAAAATGTTCAAAATGTGAAGCTGTGTATCTTGTTTTTTTTCCTCCCGTTTTTAAAGTTTCTATTAACACAAATATGTTAGTGTGCAGACACTGGCACTGTTAGGTGTCAGCAGTGCAACGATGTGTCACGTTACTTGTAAACTGAATAAATGGCTCATTCAGGTCCAGGTTTAATTTGTGCTCAACAGTCTTACCAAGAAAACCTGAACACTTGGTTTTAATCTATTGAAGCTCAACTTGCATGATGCTGTTTAAATGCCTCATTCTTTTTCATGTGAAAAACTTGTATTTCTGTCTTGTTTCTTGTCTTGGTTTTGAGCTGAATAAGAAATATTTTTGTAATAAGTGAAGTGTATCTTAGTTCTGTAAAACATTTCTAGTTCTAAGATTTATTTTCAAAAATGCACAATTGTTGGTTTTGTCACTAGCCTGCATCTTGGTTGTAACTTTGAGTTTGAAATGTCTGGCAGTCTTAACTTACGGCTGCCTAGAGTACTTCTGAGAGTACCCTTGTTTTCTGCATCTCTGCCCTGATAAAACAGCGCAGTGTTTGTGTTGCCTCTGCAAGGAGTTAAATTTGTCCCTCAAGTTATTAGAAAAAGAAATGTTAGTTTTTCATTGTTTCTGGAATCAGTCTTATTGCTCTAGCTTGAATGAATAGCTGTTGAAATCCTGCTTGGTTTAGTATTAAACTTGTACCAAATTAACTTCTTTTATCATGACTGCCCTCTGGTTGCTCTATTGCTTTAAAAAAAAAAAAAAAAATTTTTTTAATGTATTTCAGATATTCACTCCTAAAAAGTTTGCCCAGTCTTGTTCTTCTCTTCCTCTGATCTAGCATGGTAACAAGGTTGTCAGCTGGATATGGTTTCATGGGATTCCCCCAGCTCCCTCCACTGTGTCACACTGAATTAGTTTTTGTTAAACATAGTTCTCCATGTAGGCTATTGTTAAGGGATATTTAGATACAATACTTAATTTTATTGGCAGCACTGTGGGTTAGTGGTTAGCACTGTTGCCTCACAGCTAGAAGGTTCCTGGTTCAAACCTCGGCGGGGGGGTCCTGGATTGAACCTCGGGGTCTTTCTGTGTGGAGTTTACATGTTCTCCCCGTGTTTGCGTGGGTTTCCTCCGGGTACTCTGGCTTCCTCCCACAGTCCAAAGACATGCATGTTAGGTTAATTGATAATTCTAAATTGCCCATAGGAGTGCATGTGAGTGTGAATGGTTGTGTGTCTGTATGTGTGGCCCTGCGATGGACTGGCGACCTGTCCAGGGTGGCCCCCTGCCTTTCGCCCGTAGACAGCTGGGATAGGCTCCAGCAGATCCCTGTGACCCTTCAAGGATGAAACGGGTAGAAGATGGATGGATGGACTTAATTTTATTTTAATAAGTTCCATTTAATAGTTTCACTTTAAAATAAAAGCTGCATTTTTTTGATTTTCATCAGTTAAACAAGTTATTAGGTCAGCATTCATGAAAATAAAAATAATAATCTTGGGTTAACCTTTAATAAATTATATGGTGTGACGTGATGTGTATCTGACGTATTTACATCAAGGTGGAGACTTGGCATGGGCCGGATTATTCATCTTTGATCTTTTTATGTAGTTTACTTCCATCTAAACTTAGAATCAAGAGTACTCTCTTGCATGAGCAGATAGCCAAGTACAGTAACTTCAGTTTACTGCATCATTATGTGACCTTTTGTCAAAGGGCTAAATAGAAATACGAAACACACACTCGTTAAGTCAGCAAATGCAGTTAACATTCATGTTTTTGGACTGTGAGAGGCAGATGGAGAATACAATTCAAAATATGTTTTTTTTTCTTAAGTGAACAAAATTCCAAGCTTTTATTTCCAGACACAAATGCATTGGGGATACTAAATTCTATTCAAAATCAAAACAAGTTTAAATTTGTTACTGTTTACAGAAAATGAAGAAAAAGGAATATTAGATTAAAAAAAAAATTGCAGTGTGCAGATGTCCAACAGGAGGCCTTTAAAGATGAAGGCACCTCGATGCACCACAGAGCGCCACAGGAAATCATTCCTGCCAGTGGCCATCAAACTATACAACCAATCACTCTAAATCTGTATTATCTCTGTATGTCTGTTTACACTAGGTTACTTTTTAGGTTACTTTTTTCTTTTTTCTTTTACTATTAGACAGGGTATTTTGAAATCCCTAATTTGTAAATTTGTAATTTTTTTGTACATTGGGCTTGCACATGTGGGCCAGAGTTATTTTGTCTAATTGTTATTCTTATATATTTAATTCTTGGTAAGGTGTAGTATTTAAAGTGTTAATTTACTTATTTTATATGTAGAGTATTGTTGTTTTTATAGGATGGAGCACTGAAAGAATTTCCCGCAAGGGATTAATAAAGTATTTTCAATTCAATTCAATTCAATTCAAATGTACACTGTGGTTACAGAGCATTTCTCTGAAAATCTGAGCGAAATGCATCGTTCAAGACATTTTTAAGAAGAGCAGCATACTTTGATTAAAAAGTTTATTGGAGAGGTTAAATGTCTAAAGAAGGGCATAAATGATCTTAAATGCTTAAAAATGGCAACCAAAATGAGAAAGATGTGGAAGAAGACTAAACTACCATTAAAATGAAAGGAAGAATAGCCAAAAGACAAAGACTCAGCCAGTGGCCAGCTCTGGTGTGACCCTCTAAAGATCTAAAGTTAACTTGAGTGCTTGGACAATTAGAGGACACCTATGGGGGACAGACAGATAGACAGATGACCCCCAAACACTGACTTGAAGCCACAAGTCTTCATGATTCACTGAAGACAGTGAATCATGGTGGTGCAAGCATTATGATATGGGGATGTTTCTGTGGAGTCAGGCCCCTTTATCCCATAACAGCCCAGTCCCTGGGCCTTGATCCAATAGAAAACTTGTTGGGTGACATCAAAAATGCTGTTTCTGAGGCAAAATCAAGAAATGCAGAGGAATTGTTGAATGTATTCAAAAAACACCCTGAACTAGAAAACCTGTTTGAAGCTGGTCGACTCCACGAACACAGATGTGAAGCAGTTCTTAAAAACAGAGGTTACACATCTGAATATTAGTCTAAATATTTAAATATTCACTGAAAAGCTAAAGCGTCAAGCATTTCTTAGTTTATATGGGGGAACAAATAGCAGTGTCTGCATTTAAAATAAAGACATTGCTATTTTTTTTTTTGAAAAGCCTAATATTCTCTTTTCTTCATTCTGTAAAGTAAACAGTGAACAGTAACAAATTAAAAAATGTTCTTCACCTTTTGATTTAGAATATAAAGTTGAGTGAAAGACAATTGTAAGAATTTTGAGCGCTTTACTAACAAAAAAAACCATAATTTTGAACACACACACACACACACACACACACACACATATATATATATATATCTATATATATATATAGATATATATATATATATATATATATATATATATATATATATATATATATATATATATATATATATAAATGAAACGGTATGCATGAATTTGGGGAGTTGAGCGACTGTTGGTATAAAAGCATCACTAATATTATTGTTGTATATATTATTGTTGTATATATTGTGCCAGTAATTGTTATATTTTTATTTAATTTTATTCAAATTGTACAGAGAGCTTAGTAACCGGAGTCAAATTCCTTGTTTGTGTGCACAAACTTGGCCAATAAAACTGATTCTGATTCTGTGTCTGTTTTTCACCGGAAGTAATAGAACTTTCAAATAAAAAAATAAAAGCAGGTTTTCCGAATTTCTCCACTCTTTTTTGTTTATTTTTAACAATTTATGTGAATTGTTTGAATGTGAGGGTTTCACAATTTTTATGATTTTTTTTTCTCCAGAGGTAAAACTAGAGTTTAATAATCTACAATTGACTCAGGCGCGGGCAAAGGCGACGACGATGCGTGTGACGCACTTTAAAGGATGGTAAATGTGAACTTTACTTTGAAAGAATTTACCGGAAGTCATTGTTTCTACTCTCACTTTAACACGGAGGCGTGACATATAAATACAGCTGGAGCTTCTCACATCGCTGGCATATGTGCTCAGCTGAGGGTCGGAGAGGACCAGCAGGTTACTGAAGATCCAAAAAGGTGTCCGACGAAGACTGTTGAAGACTATGGCCAAGCCGCTGACAGACCAGGACAAGCGGAAGCAGATCTCGGTCCGGGGACTGGCCGGGGTGGAAAACGTGGCAGACCTGAAAACTAATTTCAACAGGCACCTCCACTTCACCCTGGTGAAGGATCGAAATGTAGCAACTAAACGAGACTATTACTTCGCCCTGGCCAACACGGTCCGGGACCACCTGGTGGGCCGCTGGATCCGGACGCAGCAGCATTACTATGAGAAAGACCCCAAAGTAAGCAGTTGTGTGATGCCGCAGTCCGTCACGTACAGCTGAGCGCGGGGGGGGGGGGGGGGGCATCTTAGAAGCCCATTTATAGTCACAGTAGAGGCTCGTTGTCAGTGTACGTGCTGCTAGGCGCTTCCTTCTTGCGTCGTTTCCTCGTTTCTCGCTCAGGACCTCAATGATAACTCAGTCTGCTTTTGTTACATAATTACATAATGGCTTGTCACGGCCTCGACCTTCATCCTCCACCCCCCCACCCCCCAGCCCAAAGCCCAACACCGTCACATCACAAAATGGCCACGCGCTCTTTGAAGGGCAGTTGGAGATAAAATGCCCTTTTATAGTTATTGTTGATGTCATCTGCTTAACATTACACCCTGGTGTTGATGCGACAGGAGGCTGGGTTTGATAATATCTACACCATGATGGTGTAAATCTGCATTAACGTTGCTCCTGCTGCTGTACTGGACCGGAACCGCAGTTTTGATCCTCCCTACATCTTGTGGCCCTATTTTGTAGATGAATCAACATATCCTGTAATACTGGCTTAAATGGACACAGATGTCAAAATTGATGGCAGCTGATGGAGAGGACAATTTTAGTCTGAACATTAACTTTATTTCAGGATATACTGCAACAATGAAAACCAAATCTCAGATTCATTATTTTCCTCACATACTTGCACTTGCTTCATAATCAGAATATCACCTCATGTAAACGTCAGATGCATCAAACAGACTGGTTTCCTAATCCTTGGTATCTTATCACAACTCAGTTCAAAACTTATCCACAAAGAAGACATTGTGATCCGGACGAAACGAAGTCGTCCTCATGATCCAAACCCTGATCGCGTCCTGACAAGGGTGCCGGTCCAACGGCTCAATCAAACAGAAAGCTGTGCTCTTCCCAGTTTGTGATGCTCTGGTTCCCACTTGCACCTTGTCATATTTGCCTATGAGATTAGTTTATTTTTCCACAATTCCACAAAAACATTTCCTGGTATCCAAAGCGATCCCTATGGCAGTAAAGGTGCTCTAGATTCATATCAATCACATCAAAAATATGCAACAATAATTTCAACAGTAATTCAACATTTAAGTGAATACTGGAGGATCTTGTTTCACAACGTGCCTAAAAAAATGGATAAATATTTATACTGCATCAGCTGAAGTAATTCTTGCTACATCTGCATGCTACATTAATGATGTAAATAAAACAACGCATCTGCAGTTTAATGGATTTAATTGTGTTCATTATGTAAAGTTTGGAATAAGAGTATTCACTTGGTCATCAGGGTCTGTGCTTTCATTGACTTTTTGGTGAAATATATGGATGATGTATTGGTGAAATATGGGATGATGTGGGCAGTAACAGCTTCCCTGCTGTTGTTTCCATTACCAACATTTCTTTTCTGTTCAAATATACAGTAGTTTCAGAGCCAACATCCACCACAAATGTATTTGCATTAGTTAGTGTGCTTGCATGTGTTTCATCCTGTCAAATTGTTGAATGAAATCTGATTTTTCAGCTTTTGTAAAGTTAAGATCACTGAAAGAAGTAATGGCAGTTTGACAGCATGTAGAAATTGAATGAAAGTGAGCTTTCACAGGTTTCTCTCTGGTTTCCTGCAGCGCGTCTACTACCTCTCCCTGGAGTTTTACATGGGCAGGACTCTGCAGAATACCATGGTGAACCTGGCCTTGGAGAACGCCTGCGATGAAGCCACATACCAGGTGAAACGAATCAATTTAACTTTGATGGAATCAGTAGAGTTATACAGAGACATGTGAAGTAACAGGATATAATATTTTTTAACATTAACGCTTTATTGTGAAGTCTGTGAATAAATATATCTTCATATGACCACTATGTGTGTCACCTCATATTGTATTTTAATGATAAGCATTTGAGCACTTGAAAACATAGCACTTGCAAAAAGTATATATTGGGATTCAAACTCCACAGCTATTTATTTCCATGGAAGGAGACTTAATCACTAGAGAGACGTTTTTTTTTTTGTTTTTACCTGTCTTTCAAGGTTTTTCAACACACACACACATCATCTTAGAAGCTGAGGCAGTGACTTCATGTATGCAAAAACAAGCATAACGTTGTCTGAAGTTAACAAGTATGCAACATTACAAAAATAACGTTTCTGCTTCGTTTTACCTAAAACAACCAATCTAATCTGTCGCTGCTGTTACACATCTAACTCTCTTGTTTTGAATTAGTCCTGCCTCCATGTGCAATTTCATTGGCTAGCGTTAGCTGTATAGCCGCAATCCGATTGGTTGACGCATTCGTTGAAGCGGGAAAAGTTGAAAACCTTCCAGCTTTTTACGTAGCCAACGCAGCCCACGGAACCCGCAGTTTTGTTCGGGATCGGATGACGTCACCCCATTCAAAGTCTGTGGTGACGAACCAGGCCACGAATAACGCGGCTGTCAGTCCAGGCAAATCAATCCACCAATCATGAATGTGGTGCAAAAACTCAACACTCAAAGATTATTTTAGTAAGGAATGAGGCTTAACAGGATTTTACATATTTAATTTCTTTCCTTTAATTAAAACTGTGTGTATGTATGTATGTGTATATATATGGGTGTATATGTGTGTGTGTGTGTGTGTGGTGTGTGTATATATATATATATATATATATATATATATATATATATATTAGGGGTGCAATGGTACAGGTGGCTCACGGTACGGTCCGTACCGCGGTTGTTGTGTCATGGTTTTGGTACGGTTTCGGTACAGTTTCAGACCACCCGCTACCCTAAACAAGCGATCGCAAGATACAGAGTTTGCGGAAAGTGCAACTCGCATGTCGGGGCGTAAAAGAGCGCGTCCAAATGGAATAAATGTGCAGCTGTGGCATGATCTGATCCAGATGTTTGCTGTGGAGGAAACCAAGGAGATCTTTGTCTCTGGTGTCAAGCTGGAAAAGGTTGGATGCAGGAATTTATTTCCGACATGTCTGAAACTGTTGGTGGTCGAGGAGGGACAGGAACATTAATTGTTCCTGATCTTTAAATGCACATCCAATGATTCACTCTGCAGTATTTTAAAAAGCTCATCAGCTGCGCCAAGATGCACAACTGGTAACAACTGGATCTTACGCAGGTAAGATCCGGGTTTAGGGAGGTGGAAGATTGTGTTCTGTTAACTGTTTTCACTCCCTCCCCGGTGTATTCAACAGCAAAACCAAAATGCTCCCACACCGGTGATTTAAAAAAGTTTTTCCCAATTTGTCCACTACCGCTGGCCATGCCTGCTGTTTTTTTTTCTTTTTCTGCGTCTATGAGCTGCAGCCAACCGGCCAAAGTGTGATCGGCTGGTCACTGTGAGTGAGTGGAGGTGAGTGGACGTTGACATGCAGTGGCTGCCTGTTGCCTAAAAGGCATGCACGCTCACGTGCAAGTCAAATGCAAAGTTAATGGAACATAAATACCGCGGGACATAAAAGCATCCCGTGTCCCGTGCAGGTCGTACCAAATCGTACCGTATTTTTACCGAGTACCGTTGCCCCCCCCCCCCCCCCCCCCCCAAAAAAAAAAAAAAAAAAAATATATATATATATATATATATATATATATATGAACACACATAGCGTTTAATAGGCTGACATTAGTGACACGCGTAGACGATCATGAGCCATTGGATGGTGGATCTGAACCTTTTAGACTTTTGTCTGCTGACACACATCCAGATTTGATATAATTAACTCAAACCACACATCTTTTGGTGACCACTGAACTTGATATGGATGGAATTATTTATACTTCTTATCCTGCAATATTCATGTTTTCCAAGTCACTGCAGTCACTACTACCTTTGCTGTACAAACGTGTTAATGTGCTCTTCAGCTGGGTCTGGACATGGAGGATCTGCAGGACATCGAGGAAGATGCTGGTTTAGGTAACGGTGGACTGGGTCGTCTTGCCGGTGAGCTCCAGATTGGCCGCTGAAAGGGTTCTGGATAGACATGTCTCACTCCTCATAGCCTCTTTCCTTACCTTCTTCCTTGTCATCTTCTCAGCTTGCTTCCTGGACTCCATGGCGTCTTTGGGTCTGGCTGCTTATGGGTATGGGATCCGCTACGAGTTTGGCATTTTCAATCAAAAAATAATCAACGGCTGGCAGGTATGTTCATCTGACCAACAACCGATAATTTTATCTTTCATATCCCACCATGGTTACCTGATGTATTTTGATGAATGGTCGCCATAGAAGAATTTGTGTCTAAATCAATACTGCTTCAAATAACAGTGCATTAGATACGTGTCCATATTTGTTTCCCCTCATTATTTGTAAGGTTTTATCCACTTTCTGAGAAAGGTTTTTGTTAGATTACCCTTCTCTTTAAGAACTTTCAGTTTATAAAATCCATCATGTACTTTATCTCTTATCCTATCTTAATGACTACTTAATTGTGATTCTTATATGGGGAATGGTTAATTCTTCTTGGAAACACTTGACATAAATAGTTTCTGAACAGTTTCTGAAGAAAAGTTTGCATCAGGATTTTACAATCGAGTTTTTGTTCTACTTCCTGAAATCCTGTTCTCCAGCAGTCACAGTTAGTGTTAATTATTGCACACTAAGTGCATGTTCTCCAACCTGTAACCTGTAAGATGCAGGGTTACAAATGACAAATTTCTTTTTAAGACACTTATTGATTAGATCGTAAATATCTGTAATTTATTGTTTTGCAAATAAAACATCAGTGTCCTTTGTGCTGTGGCCTATGTGTTGCTTTCCAACAATCAATGAACTATTTGCATATTTACCAGAAAATCTCTATGCTTCATGAGTGAAAATGGCTTTAATGACTTTTCAGTCATTAAATCTTAGTTGCCACTAAGGCTCCAACACATATTGATTTCCAATACTGATTTGTCAGTTATTTTCTTGATCATTCTTTATCCTCCATTATGTGAATGATTTTAAATGATGATTTATGAAACTAAATGTTTCAAACCCAAAGAAACTTTCACAGCACTGGAGGGAGGGAAAAAACTTAGTCACAAGTCATCTGTTTTATAGCAGTTATTTTTTACCTTGTTGTTTTGAGTTTAGGGTGATCAGTGGGGCCCAGTTCTGGTACTGGACTTCTGAATAATGCCCAATTTTATCAACGCAAACTGATCCGGTGTTATGCTCATTCACCGTTCTCGGGACTCTTCCTGTGCGTATCAAGGCTCAGTAGGCAATATAAAGAACTACTTGACGGGCGGCAAAATTTTCCATAAAAATTTCCCATAAAGCATCAACAACAAGGGAAAGATATGTTAAGATTTAAGTTACTCAACTCAAATAAAAAAAAAAAAACAGAGTCGGGACATTGCATTGGGTGCTGCCCTTTTTCCTAATGACAGATAAAGGCCAGAGTGTCGTCTCTCTGCAGGTGGAAGAAGCTGATGACTGGCTTCGGTATGGTAATCCCTGGGAGAAGGCTCGGCCCGAGTACATGCGCCCGGTCCATTTCTATGGCCGGGTGGAGCACACAGATGAGGGAGTGAAATGGGTCGACACACAGGTTTGTAGGAACAGATGCACTCTGGACTCTGGTAGTGGAACATTATGAAAAAAATCAGAAGAATTAAAGGACTTGTTTAATTTCTTTTGGCAGACACAGTTTATCTGCTCTATGGACCTTGTTCTCTTTTGAGAAATAATCAAAAACCAAAAAAAGAGTTAATTTTGTATTTTTCTTCATGACAACGTGTTCCAGTGTGGCTTGTATTTGGTGGACTGGTTAGAAATCAACCAACCAACCAACCAACCAACCAATATTTATTTAAGAAAATATTAAAAAATAAATAAATAAATAAATAAAGAATTGTGGCTTTAGTAGCCTTTATTTACAGATGCATTAAATCATCTCTAAATAGTTTAAGATAGATCTGATAATCTAAAGTCCTCTGAAAATGATTTTGTGCTGATATATCTTTGAATGTATTTGCAGTTGTCTGCCACTTGATAGATTGGTTGATTGATATTGTTTGATTCCTGGCCCTCTCAGATCACATTGACGTGTACTTGGGAAAACGTTGAGCCCCATTTTGTTCCCGTTGGGCTCATTGGTTTTTGAGTGTGGTTATGATAAAGACACAAAACAAATGCAGCCCATTCAACATTCAAGATTTAAATTTCACTCTTAAATCAACCAGGCACAACATTAAAACCCCTTACAGGAAAAGTGAGAAATACTATTCATCTTGTGATGATGTTCATCTACAAAAACCTGTGTCCTGGCATTCACACATGAGAAATGATCTGCAGTGTTCTTTTTAAATCTGATGGCATCTGTGGGATCAAGCCCAATCCACACAGACCTCACACATCACCTGCAGGGCCCAGCAGGTAATTAGCTAAAGTCACTGTAACGGCTACACCAGGACACCCTCAGATGTGCTTTGTCCATGTCGGGACCCCCGACCCTGACTGGTCAGAGCTGCCTGGCAGTAGAATGGGGACGTATTTAATACTGGTCACATGGTCCTATTATTAAAGTCATTGTCATATTTAGCTGCATTGATGTCATCTGTCAATCATCTGTGAGATTAAACCAATTTAATCTTAATTTCTCAGTTTAAACTCAATTCATTTCAATTCAACTTCATTTATATGGCATCCATGACAATACAAATTGTGGCCCAGAGCTTGACCCCCAAGCAAATATTAATTATCAATCGTGTCGGCAACAAACACTGGGATGGTCAGAGGGTGGAACTGCAGCTCAGCATGTAGCTCTGGAAGACTAAAAAAATTCTCCAAAATACTACAAAAACAATGGAGCACAGTTCAGTTTATATGATTAACAACTATGGGCAATGAACTATAAATAATAATAAATCTGTTCAATCTCACAGATGACAGGCAAACATGTTTATGTAGATTAATGTAAATGAAAGTGATTTACATGTTGCTTACATTTATTTATATATTTGCTGTTGTAATCCAGGTAGTTCTGGCTCTTCCTTATGACACCCCAGTACCTGGTTATAGAAACAATATTGTCAACACCATGAGACTGTGGTCTGCAAAGGCCCCCTGTGACTTTAACCTTAAAGACTGTGAGTATTTTTTTTTTCTTTAATTACTGTTACTGACACACTGAATGTGTTTGGATTGTCTGCTACTCAATAGAAATCTGAGGAGCCTTATTCAGACCAGATGTAGGGTGAACAGTACTTCCTGTTGTGCTGCTGCGTGATTGTTAACTGGTGTTACACTGTGGGCTGTAAATTTGCATTTTCTCATCTGCCTGAGGTAACTTAGACATATTTGGTTTGTGGACATTTTCCAGTGCGATGTGAGAAGATATGATTTGGCTGTTGCCATTAAGAAAAACAAAAACCAGGCCTGTTGAGAGAAGAATCAAGGATGTAAAGTGCAGTAAACTGGTACGAGCTGCTGACGTTGCTGTTGTCCCACAGTTAATGTTGGTGGCTACATCCAAGCTGTGCTGGATAGAAACCTGGCTGAGAACATCTCCAGGGTTCTTTACCCCAACGACAACGTGAGTGGATTTCTCTGGTTCATAAAGGCCCACCTGCCATCCACTAATCTCTGTCTGTAATTAAAAAAGAAAATACTACAAACCTACTTTCCATAAAAGTTGAGACGTTTCTAAAATGTAACAAAAACATAAAACTTAAAATGTTTATTTTGTGACCCTTTAAAAAGACAGAAAACAATTTTTTTTTCCAATATCTTAATTTACATATGTTAAATGATGCTCGTAACACATCCAGAAAAAAACTATTTGACATCAAGATATTAACTATAACAACTTGCATTATATGAACCTATTTCAGATGTTTTGTTTTCCTGTTGTGGAGCACTGCAGCTCCAATAACTGTCCTGAAACCCAAAAATATTACAACATTATGTCTGTAAGAGCTGTTCTACCATTTAAGGTGGAGCTAAAAGAATAATTGCACTGTTTAAGTTACAAAAAAAGAGATTAGACTCATTACAGCTCCCTGGCTTTTTTGTTTAGTTCTTTGAAGGGAAGGAGCTGCGTCTAAAGCAGGAGTACTTTGTAGTAGCAGCAACTCTTCAAGACATCATCCGTCGATTCAAAGCCTCTAAGTTTGGCTCCACAGAGTTTGTGCGATTGGACCTTTCTACACTGCCGGACAAGGTGACAGCTCTGTCATATTGTGATACTCATGTTTGTTTATTTGTTGTCATTTCAGATTTAGAGGCACACAGGTGCAGTTTTGTCCCAAGAGTTATGTGACAACACACACCAGTGTCAACTGGTCAAACTGCTTTTCACTACTGCTGTGAATCTACAAATGTGTCATATTTAGTTATGTGTGAACTGGAACGTCAGACATCTTTAGCTTGTATTACTGCCAAACTACAGTGATGTAGTGGGTTGAAATGTTTATGCAGCACTGAGTTTTCTTTTCATTAGCTTTTTGTTGTGTCTGTATCTCTTGCAGGTGGCCATCCAGCTCAATGACACTCACCCAGCTCTGGCTATTCCTGAGCTGATGAGGATCCTGGTTGACGTTGAGAAGCTCTCCTGGGAGAAGGTAGATGACATACAACACTACTATACTGTTGGACTCAGCTAGATTTATCCAGTTGTGTGCCAGCTTGGTGTATTTGCATCTTTCTGGACTGAGTTTTCACATCGACCACACCAGAACGATGATGTTGGTTAAGTCTGAAACTGTCGCTTCAGTTTCAGACTTAAGTGACAAACAGCGACAGAATGAGAACATATCGACTTGGCATTTTGACTAATCTTTCCTGAAGAAATAGGATTCACATTCAGCTAAATGTATTCATTTATCTGGTCCTTCCTGTATTAACTCATGACGATAATAAACTTGTCTCCATCCAGCTCTCATGTTAATGTGAGGTAGAAACTATTTTCAATATGCTGTCTGTGTGTCCAGGCCTGGGATGTTGTGGTTCGCACCTGCGCCTACACCAACCACACCGTCCTGCCGGAGGCGCTGGAGCGCTGGCCCGTCGACCTCTTCCAGAACCTGCTGCCGCGGCACCTGGAGATCATCTACGAGATCAATAGGAGGCACTTAGAGGTATGAGTTTTTAGGAATTAAACTGCTGCTCCTTTATTTAATTAGGCTGTTTAAACCAGTCTTTCTCAACCTTTTTACAGTCACGACACCTTTCTAAAGTGAATAAAAGCTCACGACACCCCAGAAAAAATTTAATTAAAACCCACACTGCATCGTTCTGACTCTAAATGCGTATGCCCCGTTTATTTTGTATAAATAACCTGAACACCTGAACCGTAGGCCTCAGCAGGAAAGTTTCTTTTCATCCATGCCTCTGTAGCCTACATGCACGCACGCACGCACGCACGCACGCACAATAATCAGCAATTGAGAGAAGTGAGAGTGAGAAAAGGGGGTGTGATTCACCATCAATGGGGGAACTGAGGCTTTCTCCTGGCTGGATGGATGAGAGGCAGACATGGAGCTCCTGGTCCACAGTCCTCAGTCGCTCTCTGAACTTGTTCTTGATGTATCTTAGGCTTGAAAAGCTCAGCTCGCACAAATAAGTTGTGGAGAAAGGTAGCAGAATAGAAAGGTCACAACTCCAAGGATCATGTACCCAGTCAAATTATGCATAAGACTTGGATGGAAAATAATGATTAAAGCGCTCATGGAGAGTTTTCAGATGCTGGGCTAACGGGGTCAGAAAGCTGCTGCTGCTGTTGGTATACACATTGAACAGCCTGCCTTCTCCAAGAATGAACGCCAAAGTGTGAGCTTAGATCTGAAGCCACGCAGTTTGTCAGATGAGGAGAGGAGGTTTTTTTTCTTTACCTTGCATTTTAATGTTCAGTTAATTTTAGGTGCTTAGACATGTCGGCCAAATGCGCAAGCTTTGCGCACCATTGCTCATCTGTGAGCACCTTCACATATGCAGATTTCTCTTCTACCAAGAAGGCCCTGAGTTCTTCTCTTAACTTGTTCAGGCGCCTCAAAACCTTCCCCAGTGAAAGCCAGCGGGCAGCTGTGTGTAGTAACAAGCTTTGTCCCCATTTCCTCGCAAAGAACTGAAAACATGCAACCCTTTAACGGGCCCGCCTTTTTTAAAATTAACTATGTCCACTGCTCTGTCAAGTATGTCTGAAAAATCTTTTGGTTGCAATAAGTGCCTGTCTGTGACATTTATATATGAAATGTCAGAATAGGCCATTTTTGACGACACCCCTAAAGCAGTCAGACGACACCCCGGTTGAGAAAAGCTGGTTTAGACTTATAAATGAATAGAAAACAACTGAGGTATAATAATTTTATTTCTGTCTCCATTCATACTATAAAGATGTACTTGATATAGCCTCTTCATGTTCTCCAGCTGTGCATTCACCATCCCAGTGTGTGCTTTCATAAAACATAATGGCATTATTATTAGCACTTGGGGGGCAGCTGGTCTCCTGGATCTACTTGTGATACTGCGATGGTGTTCTCTTTCCGGTTCTTCTGTGCCGAGCCATGTTATCCATGTGTTTATTAATCTTGTCTCATCATTTTTTATATGTATGTGTATGTCTATGTGTTTGTGTGTATGAGCATGTGCAGTGGTGGGAGGAGTGTGTGGGCCCACCGCTGGTTGCGGTGTGCCGGGGCTGGTGCTGCGGGAGGGATCCGTGTGTTTCATGATGCCGTTGATTATTTTGTTTTTACATTGTTAAGCACTTTGTGCTGCATTTATTTGTATGAAAAGTGCTATATAAATAAAGTTTGATTGATTGATTGATTGATTGATTGATTGATTGATTGATTGATTGATTGATTATGCAGTGGAAGCAGTCCCTTTGGTCTTCCCGGTGGAACAGTTCCAGTGTTACTGCAGCTGGCTGACAGGGCCTCAGCTGGCTGACGGGAGACTCCTCCAGGTTGCTGAGCATGGCAGCATGGCAAACATGCAGCTATGTGGTGCAAAGAGCAAAGTAGTTAGAGAAGAAAGCAATATATATTTAAAATTTTCCTAAAAACTAACCCTAACCCTAACCCTAACCTGCACACTGCTACTGACTGTCACCCCCATTAGCCAAAGGTTATAGTGCACAGACGCCCCTTTATACTGTACAAGTGTAAAGTAGAATACAGGTGGGGGAGGGGAAGGTCTCTAGATAATAAAAAAAAACAGCTGCACACTTCTGAAGGGTCTTTAATGATGAATGAGTGGATTTCTGCTTCTGTTATTAAAAATCTTTTAACATATTTTAATGTCAATCATATCAATCAAACGAGGGACTAAATGTTAATATGGAGAGTTATCACCTGAAGCACTCAGTCCAAGAGCTTCATCCAGTTTCACCTCTTTGTTTGTTTCCAGGCCACAAACTGCTGGTTTGCCAAGGCCCAAAGATTTTGTTTTGAGGAGGAAACAATCCAAATGTAACTTTGCTTTAACAGCTGGCAACAAACAGCTGGCAGGCGCAGGCAGAATTGTTCTACAGGAATAACTGATAGCTGATAGCTGATAGCTGGCAGGCTGAAGTGGCTTGATGCTCTCCTCAGAGGAAGGAGGGGACCAAAGGACAGACACCATCAGATTCACAAGACAGCTCTAAATAATGATTTATATGTAAACATTTAACAGGAATTAAATTTTTTTTCATAAAGGCTGTTTCCACGTATTTTCTGCTCACTAATAATGCATTAAGTGTGATGTATGCATTTTTTTTGCCTCTCCAGCGCATCACCAAATTTTACCCTGGAGATGTGGAGCGTCTGCGCAGGATGTCCCTGATCGAGGAAGGGGATGTTAAGAAGATCAATATGGCTCATCTGTGCATTGTGGGGTCACATGCCGTCAACGGAGTGGCCCGCATCCACTCCGAAATCATTAAACATACCGTGTAAGGAAACCTGCCTTATTTCTGCTCCTACTTGTTTGTGAATCCAGGTGTTTCAATTTCGTGTAATGTTTTCTGGCACAAATAGTTTGGGCGTCATATCTCATATCAGTTTCTGGTTGTGCTTACAAAACTTCTCCAGGTTCAAGGATTTCTATGAACTTGACCCTCAAAAGTTTCAGAACAAGACGAACGGCATCACACCCAGACGCTGGCTGGTCATGTGCAACCCAGGCCTCGCAGAGGTCATCGCTGAGGTAGACGTCACTCAGGCTGTAGATATGTGTGGTCGTACAACTTAGCATCTTGAAAAAAAAAAAATTAAACTTGAACTAGTTGTATCTTTAACAGCAGCTGATCAAGTGATATAATCATGGGCATAATTGAAGTTACAAGATCTGTAACTGAACTAGTGACTGGTACCAAATGACTGATTAACATGTTGAGTCATGTACAACAGCAGTTAAATATTGAAGTATTTTTCAGTCACTGTCAGATACCTGAAGAGTCTGCATTGATGCAGTGAACATTAAATAATAAAACTCTAAAAACTCACTGGTAGGTGAATGTTTGCACGAGCAATTGATTCTCTGAATCCAAGAAATTATTAAAATTGTTGGCAAAAGATAATCTCTTGTATTGTAAAGTTATGTGTTTCTCATTTTCTGGGACTTTTTGAAGATAAAGTAAGATTTGTAAGGGAATTAGTCTTAATGCTTTTTTTTCTAATGAGATAATTATCTTTCTGTAATAATAAAAAAAGAACATCTGTACACACATTTTAGCAGAACATTTGTTAGTAGTAATTAGGAGCATGTGAAACAGTTTTGAAACAGTTTGTCCTCTTAACAACTTTGTTGAACCGCCAGAGGATTGGAGAGGACTACATCCGTGACCTGGACCAGCTGAAGAAACTTCTGGACTTCGTAGATGACAATGCCTTCATTCGAGATGTTGCTAAAGTCAAACAAGTGAGAGCTTAAAATGCATAAAAAATATATGATTGTGGTTTTTTTTATGTTGGTTTCTAAATGTATCCCTCTGCTTGAACCTGAAGGAGAACAAGATGAAGTTTGCTGCTCATCTGGAAGAACACTACAAGGTGAAGATCAACCCCAACTCTATGTTTGACGTCCAAGTCAAGAGGATTCACGAGTACAAAAGGCAGCTGCTCAACTGTTTGCACATCATTACGCTGTACAACCGTGAGTGCTTTGGAGAACTTTGCAAAAAATTACATGGGTTCAGAGTAAAAAAATTAAGCCCCTGCATTTTTTTCCCCTCAAACCAGGCATCAAGAAGGAACCCAACAAGCCATGGACCCCCAGGACTGTCATGATTGGAGGAAAGGTGGGAAATGCTTGGTTGTAACTAGAATATACCTCATTTGTATCCTAAAACCCTGATATATCATAAAATATACAAGCATACTGTTATTTAGAGTTGAGGGGGAAGGCGTTGAACTGGTTCATATTACAGGACAATAATCTTCTAGCACAACAGAGTGGCTGAAAAATGAAAAAGCTGCCATTTCCCAGTCAAAGTCCGGATTTCCACCTTGTTAAAATGCTGTGGGAGGAGTTTAATAGAGCTGTGCATAAATAAAAACATCAATGAATGGAAGTAATGTTATAAGAAGAGCGGGACAGAGTTTCTCCACAACAAAGTGAATTCTGATCAGATGATTACTTCAAGTTATTGTTGGTAACGGTGTTTCTGCAAGAATCAAGAAATGTACATAGCCAAAATAAAAAGCAGTGTGTGAATAACGGTTTCTGTATTTACTTAACATTAAAGCCTAAAATGACTTCATTTTGTCCTGATAGATGAAACCTGGTAATTGAAAGATGGTGCACTTTCTTTTTTCCTCCTCATGGCTGTAATTTTAAATAGTAATAGCTAAACTAATTTGAAGTTAGTGTTTGTCAAAATCTGGGTTGTCTCTTTTCAGGCAGCTCCAGGTTACCACACTGCCAAGATGATCATCAAACTGATCACATCCATCGGTGATATTGTCAATAATGACCCTGTGGTTGGAGAACGGCTCAAGGTCATCTTCCTGGAGAACTACAGAGTTACTCTGGCTGAGAAGGGTAATGAATAGTGTACAGTTTTATTAAAACTATATCAAAGAATTCATTCAAGGTTAAACTGCTGGTTGATCTAAGGTTTTTATTAGCAGCTACGGTGGTCAGCCGGGTCTGTGACGTCAGTCCCGTCTGGAAGCCCATGTTAAGTGTGTCACATGTGACCTCTTCTTCTTTTCTTCTCCTCTCTGCAGTCATCCCTGCAGCTGACCTGTCAGAGCAGATCTCCACAGCAGGTACTGAGGCCTCTGGCACCGGGAACATGAAGTTCATGCTGAACGGCGCCCTCACCATCGGCACCATGGACGGAGCAAATGTGGAGATGGCAGAGGAGGCCGGAGAGGAAAACCTCTTCATTTTTGGCATGAGGGTTCAGGATGTGGAGGCTCTGGACCAGAAGGGGTGAGCTCCAGCGTGGCGTCGGTTCATAGATGTGCGTTAAACTGAACTGATACGCAAGACTTGCTAAAGTCATGAGATAAATAGATCCTTAATACACAAATAAAAGCAGTGTCATAACTTTGAGAACAGTTACAGATGCCAGAACTTAAAAAGACAAAAGACAGAGATGTCACTGTGATGTGTGAGTGTGTATGATGGGGGAAAATGTTTTAGATGTATAGCTGAAGAAGCTCTGTATGGATGTGATCGTCTATCACACACTTGAGTAGAGTCTAGTAGCGTGCAGTTGTACTGCTGTTGTACATGTTTATTGTAGCAATCAATATCTACAACTTACTGCTGCTACAGTTAGAAATCCTCCAACAACCCGTCTACACAATGATCTACCAAATGAATTACGTGTTCTTAGCTTGTGGGTGGGAGGAGTCAAAGTTGAAGCAGTTGAAGTGAAAGGCTAAATGGATCCAAGAATCATTAGTCAATAATTAATCGTTATTGTTGTTTACAGTTGTTTGGTTGGAGCTAATTGGGTTCAGAGGACATCTCTCCACTGTAATAAAGCTTCATCTTAGAAAAAACATATATTATCAACAGAATGGGAAAAACTAACATCTGTGATTTTGTTGTTTTTTTTTAATCACCTATTTTACATGTGACACCTTTAAATGAGCGTTTGGTCTTTTTGTCAGCCCCTTATATTGAGTCAGGGCTTAAAAAAGTCAGCTTATGTACAAAATTAACCCCGGATTTTCTTATTCAGTCCTCGCTATATGATTATTAAACAGTGGGTTTTCTCTATTGCAATCGGCAAATAGAGATCTTGTTTGCTATTTGATTAACCAATGATCAATTCTGATTCTGTAGCACAGTACTTTTTTGCTTTTAGATGCTTTTTTTTGCATGTTAGAGTTGCTATTATAAGTTTGTAAATTAGAAGTATTGCCATGGACGCAGCTTTCATTTTGTTATTTTTTTTAAATGTCTGAGGATACTACTGCAGATAAAGAATGGTATTAAAAATTGACCAAGTGTGGCAACTCATGTACAGATATATGGTCCTCCTGCAGGGGTTGCAGGTTCGACTCCTGGCCCGTGAGCCTTGGCTGTGTGTATTCCTCCTCTCTCACCTTCCTGTCTCAACTTCCAGCAGATAGATGGTGACGTTGGGGGGGCTACAGGTCAGGAGGGAGCGTGGTCGTCTTTCAGTCAGCCAGGTTGCTGGTTTGATCCTCAGATTTCCCTGTGTACCTCGTTTAAGTCTTCATAGGCAAGACACTGAACCTGTACTGTGCTGAGAATGGATGAGCCACCTTTGACCTGTCTAACATTAACCCTAAGTCTAATCCAGTATTTAATGACCTCTGTCCCCAGTTACGATGCTTTGTCCTACTACAACCGTATTCCAGAGCTGAAGCAGGCAGTGGAGCAGATATCTGGAGGCTTCTTCAGCCCCGGCCAGCCAGGCCTCTTTAAAGACCTCGTCAACATGCTGATGCATCATGACAGGTTAGAGTTCACCGACGCTGACATGGAAGAATCAACATGCACAAACTCATGAAGCACCTCTTTAACATCATCTGAACTGGAACTCTGGACCTGTAGAAAATGACTTGTGTACTTTACTCACTCAGAGGACTGCAGTGCTGTTTCCAGTGTTTTATAATGTCTGTTTTATGACTCCTTGTCTGGTGCAGGTTCAAGGTGTTTGCAGACTATGAAGACTACATGAAAAGTCAGGAGAAAGTCAGTGCTCTCTACAAGGTCAGTGTGTCACGAAGGAGCAACCTTTAGCTTGTATTTAGACAGAGTGGCATCCTGAATTATTGAAGCAGTGTGTAAAATGCTTCCTGTACTGCCATCTAGTATTTCTATGTGATGAACAGTAGGTTCTTATGTTTTTTGTGCTTTATGCAAGGATTAAATTGGTTGCAGTTATTTTATTTTCCCCCAAAGAGATATTTTATTGCTGAAGTACAGATTACATGGATTAAAAAATAATTAATTAATTAAAATTTCATTTACAAAGTAGAAATAAAGTAAGCATGAATGTTGAAATGTTAGAAATGATAGAAATATCTTTATATCACCATTAATGCACTATGGTTTTATTTTGATATCTTGAGCTGCAGTAACATGAAACAATCAAAAACAAAATAACAGCGTAAATATTGTATATACATTTTCATTGCTAAATGCACTTCCAGCCCCCTCCCCAGTTGTAATATTTTTTGGAGCACCTTTAGTCTTGAACATAGCATGCGTTTGCTGTGATAGTTTCACTAAACATGTGTGATGTCACACAGTTTCCCTCCAGAGTTGCATTTATTTTTCACCAAGACCTTTTTCTGTTTAGTTTTCTCCTGCATGTTTGATGGCTTGTCTGTGGGGTGAAGGTCTGGACAATGTGGAAGTCAGTCCATGTGTGAAAATAACGTATCCTCTGAACGACTCTTTCACAGTTCAAACTCAATGAACCCTAATGTCCAATATACTCTGGAATATGCTTGTAGGAACAAAAACCTAAATTAAATAAAAATAAACTGATTAAAAATTCTGACCATCCTGCTAAATTAACTCAAATCAGTTAATTTGCATATTTTAAAATTCAGGTGTTTTTTTTTTTTCATCATGTCATTTTGTCACGGTGCTTAATTTAGACCTAATTTAGACCAATCCCAGATTATACTTTCCCCAAAAGGCTTTCACTGTTGGCACTCGGCATGATACGTTCATTAAATGATGCCCACCACATGACCTTGGACCTGGAGAATTTAAACCCAGTTTGACTTCATTATTGTATCAGCTTTAGAAAAAAACCAGTTTAAGTTTCATGTGCTCTCTTTCTGTTACCAGGGGAGGGGGGGAAAGTGGGTGTGTATTGTTGACCAACGTCTTGTGTTCGTCTGTAAACTGCTACTGGATGCCCTGAATTTCCTTCGGGATCAATAAAGTATCTATCTATCTATCTATCTATCTAGAATCCTCAGGAGTGGACCAAGAAGGTCATCCATAATATCGCAGGCTGTGGTAAATTCTCAAGTGACCGGACCATTACCCAGTATGCCAGGGAGATCTGGGGCATAGAGCCCAGTTTGGAGAAGATTGCTGCACCAGATGACCCTCGCTAGACCACAGAAACGTGCCTCCTCAACCTCAGTGTGGCTCACCATGTGGTCCAGTCACCAGAGACAAACCTGCAGCTTCTTCACTGTGGCATTATTTCCACACAGTATTTATCTCTGTGCAGCCTTTATGACTTCCACTACACTCCCAGACCAGTGGACCAGTGGACCACTGGACCAGTGGATCACTGGACCACTGGACCAGTGGACCACTGGACCAGTGGATCACCTGCACTGATGCACTGAACCACTGATCCATTATGTCCAGTTTTTGTTTCCTCTTTGTGCCGGAAATATACTTGTGAGTGAAAGCATTGTATCTCCCAGTCACCCTTTCAGGAGTTAGGAATATTTAAACATTAAAGAGGAAGAAATGTAGATGTAATCTAGTGAAATAATAATGAATTAAACCTAGAAGTTTTAATGATCTGAATGTCCATGTAAAGCATGGGCTCATTTTATCACAAACAGCACTAGGATTATTTGAAAACATTGAAGATGAACTCTGTTATATGCATCTCTAACCAAACATGGACATTTTAACCAAGATTCCTCACATTCCTTCTCTACAGAAAGCCAGCAGAAATCCAAATAGACCTCATTTGATTTATAACGTTGAACTAAACATGTCTTCTGTGGAAGAGAGAAGGGACCAACTGGTCCGAGCATCATTACATCACTGTGACTGTATGACTTTGAAATGAAGGCATTTGTCCAGATTTGGAGCAAATTAATATAATTGTTTCATATTAAGAGTCCTTGACTGATCTGTAAGTTTTTGATGGTGTTAGCTGAATGTATCCACCTGTGTATTATCATTATAAATGTAGTTATTTATGATAGAAAAGCTCTTTAGTGTGGATATTTGCTTGTCACCTCCTCAGCATGTTTGTGTGTCTTATTCTTCTATTCTCTGTTCCCATAAGTGACCTATTATAGAAAATAACAAAGCCTTCTCTGCCTAAAACCTAAGTGAATGAATTTATTTTTGGAAGATGTGTGTTTTGTCGGCTTTACTTCCGTGTGAAACATTGAGTCCGTGACATTGTACTGTAACAGCGTTGATGTACTGTAATATCCTCACATGCTTGTTTGGGGGGGGGGGGTCCAGAGTCCGCTGTCCTCCACACTGAGCCTCATGTTGTCAGTCTCAGTGCTTCTTCATCAAATAAACAACTAACCTGAAATCTTTCTTTTCACGGTTCCATCTCTGCTGTCTCTGACACATTCAGTGTAATACTTCACCAGTCTCATGGCTGTTTCTTTCAGTGTAATCTCTATATTCATGTTGTGGGACACTATTTTTTTCCCTCATGTGCACTGACAGAATAATAAAAGTATATGATTATTCAATGAAATTGTCAGAAAAGGATGGTAGACAACTTGATGAAATTTTAACTGTTTGAGGACATTCACACTTAGAGGCTGGGGGTGGTGGTTTATATATGCTTTATATATGCTTAGGTCTGCAACTTAATTTTGTTTTTAGCTGCTGTTTGTTATATCTATACTTCAGAAAAAACTCACAAGGCTGAGATTGAACATTTATGTGTTTTGTATTGTATAAGCACTGTGTTTATTTATTTTGACCTGGTCAAGAATGACCTAGATATGATGAGAAAAACATTTACCATTCACAGAGTTTCAGTTTCACTCATTTGAAAAAAAGGGTTTAGGTAGCAATAATTATTATTCTAACTCTAACCCTAATGCACCAAGGGACCATCAAAGCTCTGGGAAACTAATAAAAATATGTAGTTTGGGTTCAGTAGAGGACAGAGACACCAGGGATGTTTGCTATGAGAGAACGACAAAAGAGAAACAGTGACAATGTTAAAATATATGTAGTGTAAATCCATGTAGAGTAAAGAGTTCCTCCTATTCTGTTTTTGAAAACTAAAGGCAACGAGCAAGCTTGCAGCCTGAGAGCTCAGTGGTGGACAGTGAGTCCTGACTGTAAGCCTTCAAACTGATCACTGGATCATGGATCTCACTCTATTATCAGGAGTTGTTTAGTTTAAAGCCGTGCTCTTAAAGCTTGTGCTAGATTGCATAATAATAATGATAATATTATAATGGGGAAACAAGATGGCTTGGTGGTGAACATTGTTGCCTCGAAGTCCTGATTCAAATCCCGACAGGAGCATTTCTGTGTGGAGTTCGCATGTTACCTGAGGGCTTGTGCAGGTGTCCTCCAGGTGCTCCAGCTTCCTCCCACAATTCAAAGACATGCATGTTAGGTTAACTGGTGATTTTGAATTGTCTGTAGAAATGAGTGTGAGTGTATGTGGTTGTCTACATGTGGCCCTGTGATGGACTGGAGACCTGTCCAGGGTGGACCCTGCTTTTCAATTCAATTCAACTTTATTTGTATAGCGTCTGTTACAATGTCAATTGTCTCTAGGTTCTTTACAGAGACCCAGAGCATGACCCCCGAGCAAATATCATTAACTAAAATTATAATAATAATATCCAAATCAAGGATAATGGCAGGTTAAAAAAAACTCCCACAGCAGGAGATAAAAACATTTAAGCCAAACAGAGGCAAGAAAAAACTCCACTTTAAGAGGAAGAAACCTGGACCAGGACCTGGATCATATGGAGGAACCTTCCTACTGAAGGACAGCCAGGTAGAGAAAGAAAAGAGGGGAGACAGGACAGAGAGAGGATGGAAGACGGAGGACAGAGAGAGGATGAAGGACAGAGAGAGGAGGGAGGACAGAGAGGATGGAGGACAGAGAGAGGATGGAGGACAGAGAGAGGATGGAGGACAGAGAGAGGATGGAGGACAGAGAGAGGATGGAGGACAGAGAGAGGATGGAGGACAGAGAGAGGATGGAGGACAGAGAGGATGGAGGACAGAGAGGATGGAGGACAGAGAGAGGATGGAGGACAGAGAGAGGACGGAGGACAGAGAGAGGATGGAGGACAGAGAGAGGAGAGGACAATAATGACTGAATGAAATGACTAGATAAACAGATGCAGGTAGCAGCACTGAGGTGAGATGGTCAGAGGACTAGATCACCGGTCACCACGGTTCACCGACACCCCGAACATGACCTCTTTCACCCAAAGGGGTCTGCAGGAGGCTCCAGCAGATCTCCATGACCCTGCATAAGAATAAGGGTATATTGATAATGTATGGCTGGATTACAATAGTCAATAATTTTGAAATCAAAATGAATATATTTTTACTCATAATTCTTTGCAAATGTTGTGCAACAGTCTCTATGTTATTAAGGTCCCTGTCATGAAAAGATGAAAACAGAGCAAAAGAGATTTCAAATGACCATTTTCTCCAAGTTGGTCAGTTGGGTCATCAGCCAGTTGATTTTCATCAGAAGCCATCAATACAGACTCCAGCCTGGCTCAGCTCAGTCCACCTGTCTCATTTTTAACCTTCTAATGTTTGTGGTTAGTCATACATTTGCAATACAATTTCAGAACATTACAGTTTCAGATGCATTTTGAATTAACTGCATCATCATTTCCTTCTGAGCATGCAAAGATGGCTGCTGCCCAGTGGAAAAGGCAGTCTACTGGATCTTCTCTTTCAATCTGCCCTTCATCTGCACTACTGTATACTATATACCAGAAGAGGGTGACAAAGGTCCTGGGTCACTGCTATGGAAATGTATAACATAGAAATAATGCCGTGTGGTGTCTGCTATGTGGTTTCAACAAGTCTTATTGGATATTATACTGTACATGCAACAGGTATTTAATTCTTCTCACTGGAGTAATCAAAAGTCTTGGTTACAGTACCAGAATTATTTACTTTGAATAGAAAGCAAAGGAAAGAGCAAGCAATTAAAGGACTATGGAGAACAACGTAGGGTCTAATTCAAGTAGTTAACTAGGAAAGATGTTGATTTTGGAGCACAGGTGGTCATTGAGAAAGAAAATTAAGAGAGAAAAAACAGAAAGATACCATCTCATGATGCAACAGATAAGCTATGATACTAACAGGCTTTCTTTCTTTCTCTCCTTAATTTAACTTTAACACTGTTTCATCAAAAATACTGTGTACTAATAAAGCTGAAATCACATCATATTACCATTTCATAGATGTGATGATGCTGCCCTGCAGTTGGCATCAAATCTGTTTCAACTGTCCCACCCACATGCACATGATTGACATTCATCCAACACAACCTGTCCCCACCCCCCAGCTATCATATTAATGGCTCATTCCCCCCCTGTGATCTCTGTTTTGTCCATCTGATCCCCAGAATCCACACATGCAGGTATGGACGACACTTATGGTAAGGCTCTTTTCTCAGCTCACTATATTTGTCTTTAATCAAGATTTTCTTTAAAAAAAAAAAGCAATGCAAAATAAAAAAAAAAACAATGTAGGGTTGTTAGACAGAAATACTTAATTTGCTTACACAACTAAGCAGCACAAATGCAGTAATCATATCTTTTAAAGTCCCTGATGATATTAGAGCATATTAAACATTTATCAACGTATTTGTGAAGAGTTATAACTTCTGTGAGGCATCTGGAACTATAAACAGATAAGGAATGATAAATATTATATTTTAGATATCACAACAACAACAACAACAATGGTATGATATTATTCTGTAAAAGGTGCTTCATAAATAAATAAAGTTAAAGTTAAGACACTCAATGTTGCTGTCTTTTTCACAGCCAGATTTAGCCTCAAATATACAACATAAAAGCTAAACTAAAGTGAAGAAATTGTGAGCAATTGTTTTTGCTCACTGATGCAGATTTCTGTGATGGTTTTGATTAATTTAGTCAACATTTCTGTCAAAGCTAAATGTCCTGGCAAAGATAAAATACTAAATAATACAAAGGAACAGTGCAGACGTGGTTTATGAGTTGGAGGAGAATAAAAAGAGGAAGAAAAGACAAGAAAATGTAACTGTTTTTGTAAACACAGTCTTAACCCTGTCAAGCCTGATATATGAAATAATACATAGAAAATTCTAGTTTTTTATTTGATTTAAAATAAAATATCCTAACTTTTGCTTTAACAAGTCCTATTTATTACTTTTGTGTTAATATTGATACATTAGCTATTTATTTAATTTCATTTATTTATTTATTTTACCTTGCCTTTAAGGCATTATTTCTTAAATTTGTTTTTGATAATAATAATTATTTTTTTAAAGTGAATTTTTCTGCTCCCTTTTTTTTGATTGTGTGTGTGGTGAAGAGGTCTCAAATATTATTAATTTAGTTTTACAGATTTAATTTTACATTACAGTATAATAATCATTTATAATATTTTAATTCAATTATTATAGAATTGTTAATATTTCCCAGTGACACACAATTTACATCAATAAAATACAACTATTGTATTTATAGTTTTAATTAATTGTCTATTAATAGTGTCTTCAGAACCTTAAAACTAAGTGTTACTGCATCATGTAGCTGTTCTCGAAGTATAAAAGCCAAATGCAAATTATATTAATGTTACTTTCGTTACTATGTGACATGCATACATATGTATTTAACAGCATTTTCACATGTTAAAACTTAATGTCCTTCTTTGTTGTACATGATCAGACACTGAATATTTTGAGGTATTTCACTGTTGATCAGAAGCATTAGAAGGATAATTTTTTCTGGGTTTTTAACAAAAATGTTACTACTGGTAGATAAATCCAAACACCAGTTAATGTTGGGCTACTGTGGTTCATAACTTCTTTCTGTCCCAGAGCTGGAGGTCCCTCCTCTCACCCCCACCAGTAAGGAGGTCTTGAGCCAGGCCATGAGGGCCAGTTTCGCTGGCTTTTCCCAGGAGATAATCAAGTGTCACTTTCCGTATGGTACGGTACGGTACGGAAGTATTTAATCCTGCCCTACGTTTAGATCTTTAGGTTTACGCATGTCTTTGTATAACTCTAGATCCTACCTTGTGGTCTGAGTGGGAGGTGAACCACTGGCTGGACTGGTGCCAGAACGAGTTTGGTCTCCACTGTCTGGGCTCAGACCTGAGAGGTCTGCAGGGCGATGAGCTGTGTGGTCTGGAGAGGGAGGCCTTCCTGGGCCTGATGAGTGACAGCGCAGCAGGAGAGATCCTGTGGGAGCACCTGGAGACCATGAAGACAGGTAAACCCCACAGGAGCTCATCCTCGGACTTTCAGAAGAATAACACTTAGAATAAGACAAGAATAAGACTTTCTGGGGGACATCCTTCTTTTTCTAGAGGGCATTTTTCTGAATTCCTAGAGACTGGATTAAAAAACCTTTGATTAGTAATTTAAAATAATTTATTGCTTAAACAAAAATTTGTTGTTGAACAGACGTTCTTCAAAAGCTTGAGCTTGGGAGTGTGTAGATATTTGAAAGGTTGCCTATTATTTATTTTTCTATAAATCAGTCAATAACAATAATAAAAGGTGCCCCGTATATAGAGGAAACTGTATTCTGTTGCCACAGAGTTGCTTTTTTATGCCCTCTGATGAACCTGATGGTCCTGTAAATGTGTTTCTCCAGAGAATGAATATTGTAAATGTGTTTCTCCAGAGCATGAATATGACTGCAGTTCCACATCATCCACCTGCAGAGGGCCGATCTACTGTCAGCTCCAAATCAACAAAGGTCATCATCTGAAAATGTGCTCTCTCCAGTTTTGAGCTTTTCCAGGCAGCATTATTATACCTTTTACATGTAGCTATGGTAACTTTACATATAATACTTTCATATAATTGTGTGTGTTTTTCCCCCTCAGAAAACTACTCAGAGTATGCTCAGGAGTATCCAGACAAACAAATTCAGTATCATTCCACCGAAAGCACAAGTCTTCAGATTTTGGAGCCTGTGACTCTGCAACATAAAGGCTACTATCTGCTGAAAACAGAAGATCCCAGCAGGACCAGCAGCTCGACGGCTGTGGTGCTGAGAACAGACTGGAATGAAGGTAAGAAACTAAATGTTGAATGCTAATGGAGTGAATTATTCTCAGTCTTATCCTGGTACGGTTATATAACCCAAACAGATACAACATCATTTTCTAGAATGAAAATGTGGAACAGTTTCAGAAAAAAAAATGTTTCTCAATGAAAAATTGCAAAAGGAGAGTCTGTGTGAATGTGACTAGATGGAAGATGAAACCTGGATGCAGGTGATCTCAGGTGGCGCAGCATTAAAATCAGACATCACTCTCTGCTGGACATCACTGCAGGAGCTCAGGAACACTTTCTGTGAACACAATCCACAAATGCAAGTTGAAGCTGTATCATGTAGAGAAGAAGTCAGATGTGAACATGATTCAGAAACACTGCTGTCTCCTGTGGGTCAAAGCTCATCTAAAATGATCTAAAATGTGATCAGGTCAATCCAAATCTTTTTGGAAATAATGGACAACATGTCCTGCGGACTAAAGAGAAGAGGGACCATCCAGGTTGTTATCAGCTGACAGTTTAAAAGCCTGCATCTCTGATGGTATGGCTGCACTGGCGTGGACAGTTTCCACGTCTGGAAAGGCTCCAGAGCAACATCTGCTCCCGAGCAGAAAGATGTGTTGCTGTCATCAAAGTCAAAATGACCATGAAATAACCATGAAAATAACCATGAAATAGTAAAATCTCTTAGTTTCAACATCTGATGTGTTCTTTATGTTCAACTGGGAATAAAATATGAAATTATGGGTTTAAAATATAGGTTTAAAAATAATGCATATGATTGGATTCTTTTTTTATTTAGTGCCCCAATGTTTCTGGAGTCGGAAATTCAATGTGGATAACGCACCACAACAAAAATAAGTGGCTCCTGTGACTTCCAATTTTGATGAGACTAACTGAGTCAGAATCTGAATTGTAACTCATGCTGGGTGCAGGGTTGAGTACTAAATGTTTTTAATGTTTTGATGTCATTGATATCATTGATGTATGTCTGCGGGTGCGGGTGCGGATCGGTCCTCTTGTGGCTGGTGGAGGCGTGCCGCCGCAGGTGTGGACGGTGTCGCTGGGGGCCGGGTGTTCTGAGATTTCTTCCTACCTAAACTTTTTTCCTACCGTAGTGGAACATTATAGCCTCATCTGTCATTTTTTTCCTACATTGTAACAATATCCTACCAGCACTTATATCTGCTCTCCTCTGTGTTTTGGGTGGTAGCATATTATTATACACGTTTAATAACCATAATTATCCGGATAAGCGGAAGACGACGGACGGACGGACGGATTATGAATCCGTATAAAGATGAACATGAGGATATAAAGGGTGGATAGAAGAGGATTGACTAGATAAATGTACACTGGAGTTAAAAAAGTTGATATTTTATCATTTTATCTCTTGTCATAATTTAAGGTGAAGAAAAAAGTCATCCAAGTCCAAAATACAAGAAACTAACCTTTTCTCTTCCACGATAACGAAGTTGCTGCTCTACGCATGCGCAGTCAACACGGGTAGGAAAATATGAGTAGGAAGAAATCTCAGGACACCCGGTTCGGGGAGGCTGAGTGGTCCTGGGCTGCTGCCCGCGGCGGCCACCGCCGCTGGATCTGGGCTGCGGCATTGGCTGGGCCGGGGCAGGGGCCGTCTGGAGACCTGGTGGGCCCGGCACCGCCGGGGGTGACGCCAACAACCTGGTCCGCATGATGAGCCGGGCTCTGGGACGGTCGGTGTCGGCTCCGTCGCTCGCCGGACTGAAGGAGCTCTATGGAAGTAGATTTACTTCCATAGAGCTCAGTCTTCCCAGAAGAGATGGTTTGGTTCATCGGTGTTTCCTCCTCTGACCTGGAGATATCTCACTTGATTCATCATAATGGAGATATACTGGTTCTAACGGCTGTTAACTGGTTTAACTGGAGTTAGCACTCGGACCACAGGACCGGGACATGAAAAGGAGTGCTGGACGCCTGCAGCTCCTCTAGTACACCAGACTGGACAGTACTGAAACCTGAATTTCCCCCTTGGGGGATCAATAAAATATATTTGAATTTGAAACAGAAAGACCACAGTTTAGCCTTTGTCTTGTGTCACTGCAGTGTCTTGCTACTTTTTTTGCGGTGATTAAGCATAATTCAAACACATTATTTAGGCTGGGGGGGGGGGGGGGGGGGGGGGGGGGGGGGGGTCCCCATTAACCGCGAAAACTAAGGGATCACTGTACTCCCTGCACACTGTGATAATGAGAACGCCACTGCCCCCTGCTGGAGTATATTAGCAGTTACACTTTATTCCAGTACGGCAAATAAAAAAAAATAAAAGTTTGTGTTTTTAGTTGTTCATCTGGGTCTTCATTTAGTTTCAAATATGCCAGTTGTCAAAATAAAAATTATTACAATCAAGTACAATGATTCATTTGTTATGAACATATTTCTAAATATTTTCATTACTTTTAAGTTTAGAATAAACAAAACCTGTCTCAAAATGTTCGTTTAATTCAAATAATGACTAATGTGACGTCAAATAATTATTTACAAACATTGTACATCCAAGCACTTAATTTTTCAGGAGTTGATGGCAAAAAAGAAATGTCCTTTATTATAATTACACAAATAAATGGAGGAACTCAATTAAACGTGATTCTTTGCAGGAGCAAATGCTCCTTTTAAAGCTGTTTCAGTAGTTGCTGACTTTGTATTTCCAGTTCCAGATCCAGTTCCGGATCCAGTTCCAGATCCAGTTCCTAATCTACGTTCCTTATCCAGTTTTTCTGTTCTGGTGAACTTCCAGAACAGAAAAACTGGATGAGGAACGTAGATTAGGAACTGGATCTGGAACTGGATTCAGTTATAGAAATACTTTATTGATCCCCGGGGGGAAATTCTGGCGTTACAGTAGCAACATTGAAGTATAAAGTGACCACCACCAAGACAAAACAAAAAGTATGAAAGTACTCATGTAAATGGTAAATGGTAAATATATATACAATATTATAAACAAAATTATAAACAAATTATGTGTGCAAGAAGATGGTATATGGCATATTACAGTGCAATGCAGTACAATAACAACAACAGTTCAACAACAGTTCCGGATCCAGTTCCTAATCTACGTTCCTCATCCAGTTTTTCTGTTCGGGTGAACTTCCAGAGGCTCACTCAGAGGTGAAGACTGCTCACAGCGGGGACTCGGACCTTGTGGGTTCTCTGTCGTGGTCGGCTCCAGCACCTGACCTGGAGCCAGTACTGGCTCCAGCACCTGACATGGAGCCAGTACTGGGACACAGTCTGCCTGATGGGGCTTTTCCTTTACCGCAAAAACACAAGAGCTTCAAGGAGTATGTGGGGCACAAAGCAGATGTGAGCAGAGCTGTGATACCAGCAGCCATCCTTGCTGGTTACACTGGTAAATGCAGTTATGGTGACAGATGAAGTGTCTGTATTTAATATCATTTTACAGGCAGAGATAAAAATGATTGATTTATATGGCGGTGTTGTTTTGTTTGATCATGTTTCGTCAGGCAGCGGTCCCATTCAGCTGTGGCAGTTCCTGCTGGAGCTGCTGACGGACCGCAGCTGTCAGCCCTGGATCAGCTGGACCGGAGACGGGTGGGAGTTCAAACTAATGGACCCTGATGAGGTGAGGATGGGTTCACTTCCATCTTCCCCTTCTTACCAGTTTTCTATAATGATAATATCTACATCAACTAGGAGATCAATATTTCTGAACCGTGAAAGTGAGAAAACATGAATTTCAGTTCAGTGTATTTAAATGCTAAAACATTAACAGGATACCTTAAACCTTCAGATTTAATCTGTCAGCAATCACACTTGTCTCAAACCACATGAACCTTTGCTATGTAAAAACCAGCAGGGTAACATGACACTAACTTTTTATTTTGACGGTCTTTACTCATTACAGCAGCTGCACTTACATATTAAAACTACCAATAAAATGTATTTATCTTTTTACTACTCTGAAGCTGGAATTTTTTTAAAACAAATTTGTTCTGGAAAAAAAACCCTTGCTAAATGACAAAACACAAATATAAAATAAATACATTTGAAAGTATATATCATGGCTGATATTTAAAAAAAAATGTAGGAAATCTTCAGAAAAAATAGTTTTATTTATAAGCTCGGTCAGTATGAAGCCTGTTGATCTGGTTTTTTAGAGAAAAAAAAAGACACGCATTTTTAAATTTGATTTAACTTTGATTGCACCAAACATGTATGTGTTCCTAATGTATAGCTCATTAAAAGACAAAATTTAAACCTAAACGTACCTTTTGAATCTTGTATCTATCTGCTTACTAACTATTTATTTGTGTAAATTAACAAAAAAAAAGAAATATGTTTAATTTTGTTTGTTATTTTTCATGTTATCTCAGTTTCACAGCATGGGGCTGATGTTTGGGATTAAAATGTTTCCAGGTAGCTCTGCTGTGGGGGAAGAGGAAGAACAAACCCAAGATGAACTACGAGAAGCTCAGTCGGGGCCTGCGTTACTACTACGACAAGAACATCATCTGCAAGACTGCTGGCAAGCGCTACGTTTACCGCTTCGTCTGCAACCTTCAAGGCCTGCTGGGATGTGAGCCTGAGGAGCTGCACGCCCTGTTGGACATCAGCAATAACAATCACTGATGGCGGGAAACGCTGAAAGAAATAAACTCTGGTTTACAGCTGTTAACAGCTGTTGTTGGTTAGGATCCAGACCATAATGCTGCAGGGACTCTGTTGGTGTGTGTGTGTGTGTGTGTGAGGTCAGCAGGTTAAAAGCAACTATGTAACAATCTCTTTTTCAATTTTCAAACAATAAAACTAACAGAAAAGTAATTTATATCACTTACTCCCGCGTGAAAGTGAATACTCTGGCAGTCCTTTACTTTATTATAATTATTTTAATCAACACAGTCATACAATAACTCGCATAAATGGATAAAACTTGAAAGATGTGAATCATATTGCCAGAAATGTGGAAAATTAGAAAGGAAACTCCAAACCTAAAATCATATAGAGATGGAGCTTTAACTGACTGGAACACTGTGTTATAACAAGAAAATGTAGCAGATATTACTTTCACATATTTTTTGTATAAAATTATCCTTGAGGTGAGTTTTTTCTTCTTTATTTAGACACATCGTGTCTTATACCACAAAAACAAATGTTCCACAGATTGAACAGAGATCTGAAAAAAGTATAAATATGAAAATAAAAAGGAGAAGGAAAATGTAACTAAAAAGGACTGTGTCATATTTAAACGGTTCAAACTGCTTTGAGGCTTTTGTTTAACATGTTTCCTTTATCTGCTCAAGGTTCTAAACTTATTTGTGCAGAGGATTTGAGCTTTGTCTTAAAATATCTGCTCTTATGAATAAGTTCTTTCCTCACGGAGCAGTGGAGCATTAACTGAGAATACAAGCCTCTTGTTTGTGTCAGACACTAGACAGAACAACAACACAGTCTCTGAACCTGTAACCAGCTCTGCACATCAATGAAAGACATGTTTGAAAAGGTAGGACTGAAAACAGTTTCTCTTGGTAATTGTTTTGAAAAGTCGTGGAGCAGAAACTGATCACTACTGTACCCTCTGCTGCAAAGGATGCTGGGTTGGAAAGACGGATTTGTTTTTTTTAGTCTAACAGCAGTAAATCATTTAAATTGTTTAACAGTAAATATTTGTGGAAAAGTGTTGCATAATTTACTTTAAGTTCTTTAAAAAAAAACACATTCATTTTTAAATTTAGGGCCATATCTTCTATCTTTTGTACTTTAACCACAACACAGAAATGATAAACTTCTGCTTTCTTCTTTTATCCTCAGCAGACAAAGGTGGGGTCAAACAAACTTTTATCTCTTCTCATTATTACCTATTCAGTCTTTGAAATAAAGCTCTAATCAATTGAATTTCATGTTGTTATTTATCTTTTTTAAATGTCTGAGGACAGCATACTGGAGCATAAAAACATGGTATTAAAAGTAGATGGGCCGCCACTCAACCGACTGAGCTTCCTGCCTGCCCACATCCAGAGGTCTTCATCATCATCATCATCATCATCATCATCATCATCATCATCATCATCATCATCATCATCATCATCATCATCATCATCATCATCATCATCATCATCATCATCATCATCATCATCCTCCTCCAGCAGTCTCAGGTTTGATTCCAGGCCTGTGACTCTCGCTGTGTCCTCCTCTTCTCTCTTTGCTCCTAAAAAAAAGAAAAGAAATTGAAACTAAAATTTTAACATGAAAAAAGTCCTTTGTGCTCTTTTTATAATGTGATAATTTGTAGAATATTAATGTGATAAATCTCATACTTTACAAACTAAGTTACTAAAAAAGTTGGAAATGTCTGAAAAAAAGAAACTAAAGACATAAAATTATTATTTTTATTATGAAAATATCAAAAACGTAATTTTATCATTAAGGTTTGAGGCCAGCAGTAGGTTTCAGAAACAGACACGGGTTTACTGGTGGAAGAGTTTGAGACGAAACTACCTCAGAGTCTCTGACTGACTCAGTTCTCAGCTGAGAGTATCCTCAACTTTGCAACTATCTTTTTCTCTAAATGTGAAAAACATGGAATATTTTCTTCTTGTGCCATGTTTTCAGCTGATCTTTAAAAAGATCTTTTATTTCTTATTAAAAAACAGCCCTGGTGGCCAGGCATGTATTACTTTATGTAGTTTGCAGCTGACTTCAGTGGTGTGATAAAAATAAGAATAAATGTAAATCTACATGTAAATGTGAGTAAGAATGATCTGCAAAGAAGCTTTGATGGTGAAGTTACTGAAGAAGAATGTTCGTCATGCAACACTGGAAGAAATGTAATTAGAAAGAGAGATCCATTTTAGCCCTGTTCAGAGTCACCAGTGAGGTTTGAAACTATACCAGCCATCATCAGAATATCGCAGTCATGCAACCACTCCTATGTTTGAATTATCCCTCAGCCTGACACGCGTGTTTCTAGACTGTGAGAGGAAACCAGAGTATCTGAAGGAGACCAACGCCAGCATCTGGAGAGGACGCTCTACAAAAAAGCTTCAAAACATTCAAAACAACATCATTGTAGCTGTGATGCAACAGTGCTAATCACCATACTGCTCATCAACTGAAAACACTATATTTTTGTTGAACAAATGGAAAAGCAAGAATAAGAAGATAAAAAAACAGAATAATGTAGAGAAGCAAACTATAAAATTACATCCAACTAAGGCAAAGAAATTAAAATGACAATGATTAAAATGATCAGTTGAGTGGGTGACAGAGTACTTTTATTTGTTTATTTCAACATATAATTTACATAGCCAAATAGGAGACGCACGAACATGAGAATATTTCTGTTAAGAAACACCTGAATTCTGATACGATTTCATCCATCAAAGAACAGGAGAACAGAAAAAGGGTGAGGACTCCGATGAGAGGATTACTTCCACCATTTTCCCTCCCGGGGGGGGGTAATGGAAGAACCTGCCAGGGGCAGAGAGAGTGTGTCTGAATGAGTTCATTGCTCAGAACAGAGCTCATAACCTTTACAGGGTTTACCAACATGACATTAACCTTGTCATATACACCAGACTCATTTAATGCATCTTGAGAGGGAAAAAATGTATGGAGCGATAGGAGTGCCACATTAATAAATAAATAAATAAATGTGGAAATAAAAAGAGAAATAAATAAATAAATAAATAAATGTGAAAATATAAAGAGAAATGAATAAATAAATAAATGTGGAAATATAAAGAGAAATAAATAAATAAATATATGGTAGAATTTTAGGCTGTGAATAAAGTACCTACCTCTTCAAGATTGTGCCACACAACCGGATCAATGTCTGTATCGGTCAGTGCAGATATTTGCCCAAGACTTTCGCTGACATCTTCTACCTTCCTCAGAATGTAGTCCGGCTGAACATTTTCATCCACACACCGAGCAATTCTTAAAAGTTCTTGTTGAACACCTCTCCTTAACTCCTCCACATTTTCCATATTTACTTTTCCACCGTTATCAGTCAAACTATGTGAGTTGTCTGCACGTCCTCCTCAGCGCTGGTGACATCAGGCTAAACGCTAGCATACATATCTATGAGTTAGCGCCCATACCGCCAGGCAGAAATCCAGTGATCAGGGAACGACTATCCATCCTGGACAGGAAGTCCCGCCCAGAGCCATTTGATTGACAGCTCAGTCCACCAAGCGTTTTGTCATTGCTTTATCCTTGTGTCACAGGAGTGCCAAAAAGGAAAAGCAAATGCAATATGAAAATTAAAGATGATTTTCCTTTTCATTTATTTATTTCTCTTTATATTTCCACATTTATTTATTTATTTATTTCCCTTTATATTTCCACATTTATTTATTTATTTCCTTTTATATTTCCACATATATTTATTTATATATTTATTTCTCTTTATATTTCCACATTTATTTATTTATTTATTTCTCTTTATGTTTCCACATTTATTTATTTATTTATTTCTCTTTATGTTTCCACATTTATTTATTTATTTCTCTTTTTATTTCCACATTTATTTATTTATTTATTTATTAATGTGGCACTCCTATCGCTCCATAAAAATGGAATCACAGAAAAAGAGGAAATTATAGACAAGGCATCTGGTTCACTTATTCACTGATTTTAGTTCCCAGTTCAGTCTGTGCTCTTCAACTGACCTGACAGACTTTATCATAGGTGATGAGCTGAATCTACAGCAGTTATTAAATTGCAAAAAACAAAAAAAAACCAAACAAACAAAAAAAACCCAACAACAATCAATTGCCTCTTTTTTTCTCCATAAATGAGCACTCACTTCTCACGTGGGTGGACAAACTCACTTGATTAGAAGCGTGCAAATTTAAATATTTCTCACATATTGCAAAAATACGGCTTGTAATATTAAAACTTCATTTTGGGGCCTTATTGTACTTACTGGTTTATAAGTCCATGACTTTTAGTCTTGATTCTGGTCTATTGAAGACCACAGCTTTGTTTATCGTTCTTGCTCCATCAAGTTGCTAAGTTTTGACACGTAGACATTTTATCCCAAGGTCTCCGTGTTTTTTGATGCTTAAGACTGTTCTCTATTGGCAGTTTGTCATTTCTGATCATCCTGCTTTTCTGTGATGTTGGTAATGACCTCTTTACCTTGTATACAACTGGAGATTAAATCCACTTTCATTCTCTGTCCAATTGTCCAGTCAAGTGTTTGTTAAGTGTTTTATTATTACCTCACCTGAACTCACTAATAATTGATAAACTGCCCCCTAATAGTGAACATTTAAACAACATGGCTGTATAATATGCTGCTGGCAACTGATGCAAATGAACGATCTTAAAAGGGTTTTAAATGAAAGGTCATCTGTGCAGCTCTTTTCCATTGACCATGGATAGTTTTAGTCCTCATGATGCGTGTTTTCCGCTTCTCCTTTAGTTTCAAATCAAGTAATTTTGTACACTGTGATTTGATCATTTGATTTTCTTGGTACCAGACCTTGAAGTGGGAATCTAAAAGATGATTCCCACAGATTGATCTGCCTCTCAGCCCACAGACACATCCCCGTGAACCAACACCAGACCACTTCCTGCTCAGATTCAGATTCAGATTCAGAATATTTAGTGTACCCTTAGATACATTCAGTTTACAGTGAGTGAATTGAATTCTCTCATGTTTGTAAACACACATAAAATAAGACAGGACAAGACAGAGTGGCAGTAGTGTTTTGGCTAAAAGAACAAAAGAAATGGCCCCAAAGTAAAAGCAGGATAAGTTAAAACATCAGTAGAAAAATAAAAGAAGATTAAAACAAATGAAAAGGCCTAAAAATATGATAAAAGAAGCTAAAAGATAAAAATGTGCCATTCATAAGATCATTATGAGATCAGTTCTTAGACTTTGGAAAATAAACTTTCATTCAAAATCTTTGTGCTCTGCAGTGTGCATTAGTCTTGTTCAAAACATGCAAAAAAGTACATAATCTTATCCCTGGACAGAGAGAGTTATAGCATCTGAGATGTAGCTCTTGGATTTTTTTGTATTTCTCTCACGCAACACAATCTAACCCTGGGGTAGATCAGGATGGGAACATTGGCAACCGTCTTGAAAGCACAGAGCGTTGAACTCCACACTGTTCAGAAATAACACTTTCCACATTGATATGCCGCAAAAACTGTCTTTCTAAGGTAGTTTCTCATGTGTTTCCGTCAACACACACCTGGATGCCCCTAACCAGCAAAGTCCCCAAATGACTGCTCTGATAGAGATCTGGACACCTGCTTGATCGGTTCAGAAAGGGCTGATGATTAGAAGCATCTTACTGAGTATTTTCTTTTCCTTTCTGGTTTATTATTGTTAAACAAAAAATTGTGCCATGAAAAATGTTATATTTTGTTGTCCGAGAAGTATTTAATTCTATGACTCATGAATATCAGATGATTTTCTTTTCTATTACATTTTTACTTTGTTACACAAAAAGAAAGGAAAGGAAAGAAAGAATCCTTCTGCACATGACTGTATAACAACAACTGGGATGTACAATAATAACAACTGGGATGTACAATAATAACAACTGGGATGTACAGTAATAACAACTGGGATGTACAGTAATAACAATGATAACTACATTTGACATACAGAATATAAAGATAGTCATCTATGCATATACAGACACTTACCCATATATTTATAAAACATAAATAAATTGGAGTATAAACATATGTCCAGCTCAACTGAGTAAGGCAAGTTTATTTGTAGAGCACAATTCAAACACAAGTCAATTCAAAGTACTTTACAGAGGCATAAAATCCCAAGAAGGCAAACAGAATCATTCCATAGTAATTTAAAATGAAGAGTGCAGATACAATCCTTAATAAATTAAATAAAAAATGAATTAAAAATGAAGAGTGCAGATAAAATCCTTTCAGTTGTCATATGCACATCTAAACAGAACTGTTTTCAGTCTGGATCTGAACATTGTCAGAGTTCCGGTCTGTCTCACATCTTCTGAAAGACTGTTCCAGATTTTAGGAGCATAAAACTGAAATGCAGCTTCACCTTGTTTAGTCCTGACTCTGGACACCAGCAGGAGACCACTACCTGAGGTTCTCAGAGTCCAGGTTGGTTCATATTCAATTCAATTCAATTCAATTTTATTTGTATAGCGTCTGTTACAATGTCAATTGTCTCTAGGACAGAGAGAGGATGGAGGACAGAGAGAGGAGAGCACACAAATGACTAAATGAAATGACTATATAAACATAAACAGATGCAGGTAGCAGCACTGAGGTGAGATGGTCAGAGGACTAGATCACCGGTCACCACACCAGTCGACATCCAGAACACATCTACACACACAGGTGGAGGTAAACACAGGGATGGACAGAGGAGGGAACTGCAAGTCAGCATGAAACTCAGAAACTCTGGCCTGCAGACATACAGAAAGAAAGAAAAAAAAAATGGGCAAAACAGCACAACAAACTACAGGAAAGAAAAGATTATGGAGCACAGTTACAGCAATAAGGTGCTCCTAATTAATTGTGGAATGAGCTGGAGGAGGAGGAAGGGAAGAAGAAAGGGAAGAAAAAGGAGAAAAGCAGTGGAGACACCACTCAGCAGATCATGTTGGTGTCCCCCTGCAGCGTAGGCCTATAGCAGCATAACTATGACGAAGCTGTGATTAAAACGAGCTACTCTAGTCTGAGCTACTACAACTATAGCTATAACTATTAGCCCCTACACAGTATAGTTTAGACTAACTGTAGGCTTTACTAAACAGAAATCTTTTCAATTTAGTTTTAAAGATGGAGATGGTGTCAGCCTCCTTAACCCAAACTGGTAGCTGGTTCCATAATAAAGGTGCCTGGTAGCAAAAGGCCCGTCCTCCAAACCTACTTTTGGATATTCTAGGAACAACGAGTAATCCTGCACTCTGAGAGCAGAGAGCTCTATTAGGAGCATAACGAGCTATCAAGTCTTGTAAATAGCGTGGAGCTAGGCCATTAAGGGCCTTATATGAGAGAAGCAGAATTTTAAACTCAATTCCAAATTTCACGGGAAGCCAATGGAGGGAGGCTAACACGGGAGAGATGTGATCTCGCTTACGGATTCCTGTCAGCACCCTCATATGGCTCTAACATGTCATAGATGTACCGTATTGGCCCAAATATAGGATGACTCTGATTAAAAGACGACCCATATTTTTCAAATATCATTTTGGGAAAATAAAAATATAATGGAGACAATATGGTTATTTATAAAACAACTTTTTATTTTACAATTACTATAGAAAGGGTTAGGGTAAAATCACACAGAGATAACATTCTGCTGTATTGTTAAACATTTTATTGATTTCATCAATAAAATGAAATCAATATGAAATATGAATCAATATGAAAGCATGGTGTCTTGGTGGTCAGCACTGTTGCCTCACAGCTAGAAGGTTCCTGGTTCGAACCTCAGCAGGTCTTTTTGTGTGGAGTTTGCATGTTCTCCCCGTGCTTGCGTCGGTTTCCTCCGGGTACTCCGGAAGCCGGCTTTCAAACCCCTTTGCTCGAGTCGGTCGCATGGTTCATTCATTTTATATCAGATCCTGCTCGAACGCGCTCACTGTGACGCTCCGTTCACTTACTGTTTACTTTGGTGCGGCTCCATTTAGTGGCGCAGATGTGTAATGACAATAGAAAAGACTAGACCACTAGACCTCGATTGTAAAACGACCTCCATTTTTGAGAATATGGTTCTAGAATAAAATATCGTCCTATACTCGGGCTATATTTGGGGCTAGACCATGAAGAGATTTGTACACATGTAGAGCTGTTTTAAAGTCTATTTTCTGAGGGACAGGAAGCCAGAGACCTCAGAACTGGACTAATATGGTCGTATCTCCTGGTTCTAGTCAGGACCAGTGCAGAGACCTCAGAACTGGACTAATCTGGTCGTATTTCCTGGTTCTAGTCAGGACCAGTGCAGAGACCTCAGGACTGGACTAATATGCTCGTATTTCCTGGTTCTAGTCAGGACCAGTGCAGAGACCTCAGGACTGGACTAATATGGTCGTATCTCCTGGTTCTAGTCAGGACCGGTGCAGAGACCTCAGAACTGGACTAATATGGTCGTATCTCCTGGTTCTAGTCAGGACCAGTGCAGAGACCTCAGGACTGGACTAATCTGGTCGTATCTCCTGGTTCTAGTCGGGACCAGTACAGAGACCTCAGGACTGGACTAATATGCTCGTATTTCCTGGTTCTAGTCGGGACCAGTGCAGAGACCTCAGGACTGGACTAATATGGTCGTATCTCCTGGTTCTAGTCAGGACCAGTGCAGAGACCTCAGGACTGGACTAATATGGTCGTATCTCCTGGTTCTAGTCAGGACCAGTGCAGAGACCTCAGGACTGGACTAATACGGTCGTATTTCCTGGTTCTAGCCAGGACCAGCGCAGAGACCTCAGGACTGGACTAATATAGTCGTATTTCCTGGTTCTAGTCAGGACCAGTGCAGCAGTGTTCTGGATGTCCTGCAGCTGTCCTACAGCTGGTTTAGAGCCCAGTGAGCAGGCCGTTACAGTAGTCTAACCTGGTGGAGACCACAAATGGATTAGTCTTTCTAAATCTGGTTTAGACACTATTCCTTTGATTTTGGCAATGTTTTTTAGATGGTAAAATGCTGCTGATGTTATTGCTTTAATGTGGCTGTTAAAGTTCACATCTGAATCCAATATTACCCCTAAATTTCTGATCTGATTATTAGGTTCGAGAGAGGGGTGTCTCAAGGTGACTGATAACACTTTCTCTTTGTTTCTGTGGGCCACAGACAATGATTTCAGTTTTGTCTGAAATTATCTGAAAAAGTTGTTTGAACACTGATCTGTACGATGCAGTGACACAATGAATCTACAGGCCCATGTTCTCCTGCTGTCAGTGACACATAGATCTGAGTATCATCTGCATAGTTGTGGTAGGACACATTATAGCTGCGTATTAGCTGGACTAATGGAAGCATGGACAGATTGGACAATAGGGGTCCCAGGATTGACCCCTGGGGAACCCCACAGGTCATGGCCATTTGGTCTGAGACACAATTGCCAATTTCAACAAAGTAGACATAAAGGAGAGCTGACCAAGACACACAATCTCTCCAGAGAAGTCTGGGTCTGGCTCAAACCCTTCTTGTGATAGATTTTATTTCTGAGTCATTCAATGAAATGCATGGAATTTAATTGTATCACTTTTAACTGAAAAGAGTTATTGAAGAATTTTTTTTTTTTTTACTTTGTCTTAATTATGTCTGCTGACATTACCAAATACAGTACAGTAATTTTCCTTGTAAAAACCTTCCTTTCAAAACAACCTTTATAAAGAATATTTTGACATAACCTCAATAAACTTTTCTGTAGAACTTACATTGATCATTTACATTAGTATATACAGTATTACAAGCCAGCTAAGTAAGCACAACTCATTGGACCAAAAGGATCCACAGACACAAAAATGTACTCCCAGCTGCATTAAGATTTGGAAGGCAGTAAATCAATAAACCAGCCTGGTGTTTTTTTCATAAAGGTTAAATTAAACTGCTTCGTTTCTCTGTTGGAGCCATGTATTGCAATCGCCCAAACAGACTTCACATATGCACCCAAGTGAAAAGTAGAGAGTTTGCTGAGCGAGAGTAAATCCATCAATTAGGTTCCATTAGCTCAACCACCACCAGCTGATTTTTGCTGAAACCCTCCTGACAGGGATCCTGTCAGGCGGTAAGATCCTTCTGCATCTTAGCTCACCAGATCATTCATGTGATGTGGTTAGTTTCATACTGGGAAGACTTATTTGTACTTTTTGTCAGTGGTCAACAGCATTCATCATGTTCACAGCGGGAGCTCATTTACCATTTGCAATTTGGGCTTTAAGAATCCTGTTAAGAATCCTGTTAGGATCATACATTAAACATCCCCAAATTTTCTTTTTTTTTTTTTTTTTTTTTTTTAACAAAGTTTAACTTTTCAAACAAGCAAACTTTCAGTCATATTTCAAAGTTAAGTTTTTTTTATACCATTGAATTTTCATATACTTGTTTTTAGTTACCTATTTAGAAATGTTTGATGGAAAAGATAAACTAATTCAACAGGTCCTTCATCTGATTTAATCTGGTTTAATCTAACTTCTGAATAACAACCACTGAGTTACTTAGGTAAACAGGAGGCGTGTCAAAGATCAGTAAAAATCTCAGTATCTCATCTTCTGCAGCTTCGCGTCGAATACATGTCACAGAGGTGGACAAGGAGGTCCTCTTCTTCTAACTCCTCTGGTGTAAAGAGAAAGAATAAATTGAGAATTTCCCCAGAGCAGTTTATCAAAGAAAGTCAAGTCTTTTTGGTCGTTTGGTGGAAGAAGTGGAGCACAGTATTGCATATCAGGTCACGATAAATAAATGTCTAGTCCTTACATGGTTTTATAATTTGATAAATACAACCTCTGATGAAATATATGCATCAAATATTTCAGTGTGTCATTATTTGTTTGAACAAAAACTAACCCAAAAATGCAGGAGTGTTTAATAAAGTCCACTCTGTGATTTTATCAGTCACTCATAGTATAGTGGAGGACTTCTGGCCCACTCTACTTCTGCTACAGTTTGAAGGCGTTTATTTATGCTCAACTCTTTTATGATCCATTTTAAAGTTGAGGTCTGGACTTTTAATGAGTCACTGCTGTTTCTTGATTCTTTTCTTTTTCAGCCATTGTGTTGCAGATTTATTGGTTAGGATTATTGTTATATTACATGACCCAGTTTTAGCTGAGCTTCATCTGTCCATCTCTAAAAGAGAACGTTACTGCCTAACTTTTTATTTCAATTTTAACACAGTATTTCTGCAGTGGCTTGGATTGGTTCAGAAAGTAATGACACTGTAATATGTTCATTGTTTCTTTTGGTTTTACTAACCTGGGACCAGATGATCATTTCTTGATATTATAACCGGATGTGTAAACACTTAAATGATTAGAATGAAGGCCTACTTTCTTTTTCACATAACTATATATGCATATGACCTGTCAGATTAGGCGTGTAAGTCTGTAGATCAGGACAGACAGAAGAAAAGTGTGATTGACCATAGAAACCATCCAGGCAGGGGGTCCGCCTGGTCCCAGTAACACCTCACCACCTCCCAACAGTACACGTGTGCACTGGAGGAGTAAATATGCACTTTAACAGAGGGGATTTATATGCTCACTTATTCAACTCATTTATATTCAATGCTAATTTTTACATGTCATACACTTGATTTCAGTGACTCTTCATGTGTCGTTAAAGAATACATCTCAGATAAATCTATACAGCACATGTAACTGTTAATGGTCGGTTCACTGGTTATGACATCATGAGAGTGCCTTCCCACACGACCTTCATTCACAAAACTATGTGATTTTGTCCAGTTAAAACACCAACATTATGATACAACCAACACTGTTTCTCCCATGTTGAGCGCTTTGAGCTGATAATAACAATAGCTTCACCCTAACAATCAACATTTTTCTTAAAGCCCATCCAAATCCAATTATTAAAGAATGTTTCCCCCTTAATTAACACTGTCACTTGACTGTGATCTATTGTACGGAAGAGTATTAGGGCCACTTTAAAAAAAATTAAAAGAATTCTGAGAAAAAAGTCAGAATTCTGACTTTAATCTGAGAACCGAACCAATTTCAGTCAGTGTGTCACAGTTACTGCAGAAGGCAAGACTGAAAATGTCTGATATTGATGATTTCCTCCAAGACAGAACTGCAGTCAAGCCAGCCTTCACTTCAAAAAACATGGTCATTCTAGCCCCCACTTGTTTTGTGGTGCGCATATATACTAGAGATTATGGTACGGCTGCATTAAGGACTGATTTCAAAATAAAAGAAACCTTTTTGTTGACGTGTTGTCACACATTCAGTCAGCCTGTCTTTCTTGTGTTTGTTAATCAAATAATCAAACATTTTATCAATCCATCTATTAAGTATTTAAATAAAACCACGGGAGGAAATACAATTAAAATAAGTTTTTTCAGTATTTACACCTAAAATCAGATTGATTTTAAAAGGAAACGCCCTGTTTCCACAGACCAATTATGATTCAGAATGATAGTACACCACCCCAGAATGTCACTCACAAAATTTCAGGAAGTTCTGATGGAGAATTTCAAAATTAAAGCCCCGAGAAATGTCCAATATTTCCAGTATTTACGCCTAAATTCACAATGATATTAAAAGGAAACACCCTGTTTCCACAGACCAATTATGATTCAGAATGATAGTACGACACCCCAGAATGTCACTCACAAAATTTCAGGAGGTTTTGATGGAGAATTTCAAAATTAAAGCCCCGAGAAATGTCCAATATTTCCAGTATTTACGCCTAAATTCACAATGATATTAAAAGGAAACTCCCTGTTTCCACAGACCAATTATGATTCAAAATGCGTTTCCTTTTAATGTCAATGTGAATTCAGGTGTAAATACTGAAAATGTTGGACATTTCTTTAACTTTGAAATTCTACATCAGAACTTCCTGAAATTGTGTGAGTAATTTATATGGCTAAGTCAGAATTCTGACTTTTTTCTCAGAATTCTGAGATTAAAGTCAGAATTCTGACTTTTTTCTCAGAATTCTTTTTATTTTCTTTAAGTGGCCCTAATACTCTTCCGTACTATTGGTACAGTAAGGTAAGGATTTTAGATGCATGTTAGGATATTAGATATTAGACACAACTGTTGCCCTGGAAACGTTCAGCTCCTTGATTGTGTTACAGCCTTAATACAGGATGAACTGCAGGTTTAAGTCTCATAAATTAGTTTTATAATTCCTTTAAACTTACTTTGGATGCTTATATTTCTGCATTTTGGGACTTGATGGTTTCAGTGGAGCTTTTCTTAATGGAAATCAAATTTATTTCAGATGATTTCCTACAGTTGACATACACAGACTTCATACATTTTAAATGATCATTGCTTTGATTTTTTTTCATTGATCTTCCTGTTCATTTCCCATTTGTTTGTACATGCTCCAAATTTTAGACACAGCTGCATGGAAACAACAATTATCTTTCACGACACTTTGTGCTTTGTTACATTCTTGACGTTTATTATGCTTTTTATTGTTTCTACTCACCAGGGGCAATTCTAGGGTCAGAGCTTTAGGGGTGCTGAAGCACCGCTAAAAAAGGCTAGCCTCGCCCATGCTCTGATCTACCTGGATCCTCTGTTGGACTGAAAAGCGTCTGCCAGTGGCTTTGGTTTCAGGGTTGAAGGTCTGTCAGGGTCAGGGATGGGGAATGTCTCTCCTCTTCTCTCCGTTTCAGCAGCTCTTTGTTTTCCTGCGCATGGTTTTTCATGTGCTTGTATAAATTTGTGTGTTTCCACTGTATTTTACGGACTTTTTGCAAACTACACAACTTGCCGTTGTTTCGTTTTAATGATTCAAATACAGCCAAACTGCGCTCCTTTTCCTTTCTGCCATCCTGGATTCTTCTGCTCTGTTGTCCCTCTCCATGATGTGTGTGTTTCGTTGAGGGGGGAGAGAGCGCTGAGTGCTTGGGTCCGGGGGGAGGGGCCAGGCTGAGTACCTGAATGCTTGCCACCATGTGACGGTACCGTGAAAACACCAGACGAGAGGGGAGGGGGAGGAGGACACAGCGACAGTGTCTCAGTCCAGGGGGTCGGCCTCGGCCTTGGTGCCGGAAGGAGGCCCTAAACAGTCCAGGCGGTCAGCCTCAGCGCCGGAAAGAGGTCCTAAACAGTCCAGGTGGTCGGCCTTGGTGCCGGATGGAGGCCCATAACAGTCCAGGGGGTCGGCCTCGGCACCTGACGGAGGCCCAAAACAGTCCAGGCAGTTGGCCTCGGCGCCGGATGGAGGCCCTAAACAGTCCAGTGGGTCGGCCTCGGCGCCTGACGGAGGCCAATAACAGTCCAGGCGGTCGGCCTCGGCGCCGGAAGGAGGCCCTAAACAGTCCAGGGGGGCGGCCTTTGCGCCAGACGGAGGCCTGTAACAGTCCACGGGGGCGGCCTTGGCGCCGGAAGGAGGCCCAAAACATCCCAGGGGATCGGCCTCTGCGCCTGACGGAGGCCCATAACAGTCCAGGGGGGCGGCCTTGGCGCCAGGTGGAGGCCCATAACAGTCCATGGGGGCGGCCTTTGCGCCAGACGGAGGCCTGTAACAGTCCACGGGGGCAGCCTCGGCGCCAGACGGAGGCCCATAACAGTCCAGGGGGGCGGCCTTTGCGCCAGACGGAGGCCTGTAACAGTCCACGGGGGCGGCCTCGGCGCCAGACGGAGGCCTGTAACAGTCCACGGGGGCAGCCTCGGCGCCAGACAGAGGCCCATAACAGTCCAAGGGGGCGGCCTTTGCGCCAGACGGAGGCCTGTAACAGTCCACGGGGGCGGCCTCGGCGCCAGACGGAGGCCTGTAACAGTCCACGGGGGCGGCCTCGGCGCAGACGGAGGCCTGTAACAGTCCATGGGGGCAGCCTCGGCGCCAGACGGAGGCCCATAACAGTCCACGGGGGCAGCCTCGGCGCCAGACGGAGGCCTGTAACAGTTCATGGGGGCGGCCTTTGCGCCAGACGGAGGCCTGTAACAATCCACGGGGGCGGCCTTGGCGCCAGACGGAGGCCTGTAACAGTCCACGGGGGCAGCCTCGGCGCCAGACGGGAGCCCGGGACTGGCTGCACCCCCCGTTGCGGCGACTGCGAGGAGCCCGACAGTCACAGCCGACTTGTCACAGCCACAGCCCCTCGACGGTGGAGACTCGGCCGGCTGCAGCTCCCACTGCAGCGGTGACGGTGAAGCTACCCTGGACCAACAACACTAAAAACTGGTTCTGCTGACACCACCAGAATGGGACAAACTGCAGAGACTGAGCACTCTTCTAGAGTCCTGCAGGTAAGGAATGCACATATAATGTGCAAATTGAAAATTGATTTGAACTGATCAAGCTCAAATTAAATGTTTAACTGATTTGCCAGCATACTAACTGGTGTTCAAATATATATTGTGTGTGTGTTACTCTAGCGCAGGTATGTAACTGAGGTTCTGGTTGGAGAGACCTATATCTCCTGCTCAGTTGTACTACCTGCTCTCTGCCACCTGCATCAAGTGATGAAGGTCTCTGAAGAAGACCCTGTATATGTGGTGAAATTTAAGACAATCTTCATGGAAGACCTTGCCTCCCGCCAAGAAAATACTAACAATGCATGGCTCAAGCTATGTTCCATTCACCTATTCTGTATTTGCTAAAAAAAACAAAAAAAAAAAACAAAAACAAACAGAAAAAAAACAATGGCTAAGTTGTATGGAGCGATAGGAGTGCCACATTACTAAATAAATAAATAAATAAATGTGGAAATAAAAAGAGAAATAAATAAATAAATGTGGAAATATAAAGAGAAATAAATAAATAAATAAATGTGGAAATATAAAGAGAAATAAATAAATAAATAAATAATAAATATATGTGGAAATATAAAGAGAAATAAATATATAAATAAATATATGTGGAAATATAAAGAAAAATAAATAAATATATGTGGAAATATAAAAGGAAATAAATAAATAAATGTGGAAATATAAAGGGAAATAAATAAATGTGGAAATATAAAGAGAAATAAATAAATGAAAAGGAAAATCATCTTTAATTTTCATATTGCAGTTCCTTTTCCTTTTTGGCACTCCTGTGACACAAGGATAAAGCAATGACAAAACGCTTGGTGGACTGAGCTGTCAATCAAATGGCTCTGGGCGGGGCTTCCTGTCCAGGATGGATAGTCGTTCCCTGATCACTGGATTTCTGCCTGGCGGTATGGGCGCTAACTCATAGATATGTATGCTAGCGTTTAGCCTGATGTCACCAGTGCTGAGGAGGATGTGCAGACAACTCACGTAGTTTGACTGATAACGGTGGAAAAGTAAATATGGAAAACGTGGAGGAGTTAAGGAGAGGTGTTCAACAAGAACTTTTAAGAATTGCTCGGTGTGTGGATGAAAATGTTCAGCCGGACTACATTCTGAGGAAGGTAGAAGATGTCAGCCAAAGTCTTGGGCAAATATCTGCACTGACTGATACAGACATTGATCCGGTTGTGTGGCACAATCTTGAAGAGGTAGGTACTTTATTCACAGCCTAAAATTAAGAATTAAGAAGCTGCACAGTGGCCGGGCTCCAGGGGTGGACGAGATCCGCCCTGATTTTCCTGAAGGCTCTGGATGTTGTAGGATTGTCTTGGTTGACACGTCTCTGCAACATCGCATGGAAATCGGGGGCAGTACCTCTGGATTGGCAGACCGGGGTGGTGGTTCCCCTTTTTAAGAAGGGGGACCGGAGGGTGTGTTCCAATTACAGGGGAATCACACTCCTCAGCCTCCCTGGTAAGGTCTATGCAGGGGTGCTGGAGAAGAGAGTTCGATCGATTGTCGAATCCCAGATTCAGGAGGAACAATGCTGGTTCCGTCCTGGTTGTGGAACACTGGACCAGCTCTATACCCTCGCTAGGGTCCTGGAGGGAACATGGGAATTTGCCCAACCAGTCCACATGTGTTTTGTGGACTTGGAGACGGCATTTGACTGTGTCCCTCGGGGGATCCTGTGGGTGGTACTCCAGGAGTATGGGGTGTTGGGCCCGTTGTTACGGGCCGTCCAGTCCCTGTACAAATGGAGTGGGAGCTTGGTCCGCATTGCCGGTTGTAAGTCAGATTCGTTTTCAGTGGGAGTTGGACTCCGCCAGGGCTGCCCTTTGTCACCGGTTCTGTTCATAACGTTTATGGACAGAATTTCTAGGCGCAGCCATGGAGCGGAAGGGTTCCGGTTCGGTGGTGTCGGGATCTCGTCTCTGCTGTTTGCAGATGACGTGGTCCTGTTGGCGCCATCGAGTGGGGATCTGCAGCTCTCGCTGGAGCGGTTCGCAGCCGAGTGTGAAGCGGCAGGGATGAGAATCAGCACCTCCAAATCTTAGACCATGGTCCTCAGTCGGAAAAGGGTAGAATGCCTCCTCCGGGTCGGGAGTGAGGTTCTGCCTCAAGTGGAGGAGTTTAAGTATCTCGGGGTCTTGTTCACGAGTGATGGGAGAAAGGAGCGGGAGATCGACAGACGGATTGGTGCGGCGTCTGCTGTGGTGCGGGCTCTGTACCGGTCCGTTGTGGTGAAGAGAGAGCTGAGCCAAAAGGCAAGGCTCTCTGTTTACCGGTCGATCTTTGTTCCAACCCTCACCTATGGTCATGAACTGTGGGTAGTGACCGAAAGAATGAGATCGCGGATACAAGCGGCGGAAATGAGCTTTCTCATAGGGTGAGAAGTTCGGTCATTCGGGAGAGACTCAGAGTAGTGCCGCTGCTCCTTCACATCGAGAGGAGCCAGTTGAGGTGGTTCAGGCATCTGGTTAGGATGCCCCCCGGACGCCTCCCTGGGGAGGTGTTTCGGGCATGTCCAACTGGGAGAAGACCACGGGGAAGACCCAGGACCCGCTGGAGAGATTATATCTCTCAGCTGGCCTGGGAGCGCCTCGGGATTCTCCCAGAGGAGCTGGTGGAAGCGGCCGGGGGGAGGGAGGTCTGGGCCTCTCAGCTGAAGCTGCTTCCCCCTGCGACCCGATTCCGGACCAAGCGGGAGTTAATGGATGGATGGATGGATGGATATTTCCACATATATTTATTTATATATTTATTTCTCTTTATATTTCCACATATATTTATGTATTTATTTATTTATTTCTCTTTATATTTCCACATTTATTTATTTATTTATTTCTCTTTATATTTCCACATTTATTTATTTATTTCTCTTTTTATTTCCACATTTATTTATTTATTTATTTATTTATTAATGTGGCACTCCTATCGCTCCATAAAGTTGCCTAAATTGTTGAGAATTAAATTTTTTTTTCAAATTTGTCATTAATAAAAACCAAATGTAATATCCACTTCTTGTCATTTATCTTTCTGTTATGAGAACAGTACACAGAAAATGTGAATTTTTCAATAATATTTAGGATTATGATTAATCGAAATTAAGTCAAGAAACCTTGTGATTAATTGATTAAAATTTTTAATCATTTGGCAACCCTATAAATAACTAAACTCTGCCAAGCCCAACATTTCCCCATACAGGGATTTCCAGATTGTGATAAAATCCGTGTTCTGGATCAGATCCGGATCAGCCTTTGAAATTTGATAGAGGTTCCCATTGTCAATCCCTGAGTCAAATGTCATGAGTTTTGGGCAATAATTAACAGAGATATTGAGAAACACATTTTTGTGGCCCCATTTACCGCAATGTTATCAAAAATTCCACGATTTCTTCTGGATCACAGCCAAAATGAAATCAGTTCTACCTTTTCACATTTCAGCAAAAAATTTCATTAAAATTCATCCATGACTTTTTGAGTTATCTTGAACACAGACAGACAAACAAAAAAACAAACAGACAGACTCATAAACGCCGGCAGAAACATAAGCTCCTTGGCGGAGGTAATAAGTGTTCTGGTGGAGCTTTGAAAAACAACGACACTGCAAGGAGTGAAACCTGGTTCTAGTGAATTAGAAGAACCGCTACCAGCACCTTCAGGTATGAAAGGAGACTTTGCTCTGAAATACTGATTGTTCTTTTTATTAATCTTTTATTCATAAAATTAAAAGTTTGTGGGAGAAACTCAGAGCTCCTGGAGAAAACCCACCAGCACAGAGGTAACATCCAGTACTAGTGAAAAGGTTGAACAGACTCAGTTCATGATGAATGAACAAGTGTGTCCAGACGTTTAACTGTTACTGTGTGTGAATAATAAACCTCTGTGCTGCCCTTTGACCTGTTACAGTCCTGGTTCTGAGTCCTGATTCTGGCTTTTCTTTCTCTTTTCTTGTTTGGGTCGGCGCAGGCACTTTGGAGTCAGGAATTTGATGATTCGCCTAAACAGAGAAGGTTTGTCCGGTGTTTTGGAGTTTGCAACAGAAACAGAGACCTCTTCTGTGTGTCGGACCTCAGTTTGTGCAGCCGAATCCTCCGGTTTTGGTCTCGTCAAGTCCTCTGTTGGAATGACTTCCTGTGGTTCAGGGGATTTTTCAAAGATTTCAAGTTGCTTGTCGATGGCGAGCATTTCTTTTTCCTTGTTGCGTCGACGCTTTTTCTTTTTCTTCTGTAATAATTCTTGTAGAAAGGAGTCATTTTCTACTGGTACGGCCCCCACCAGCTCAGACTCCCCCTCAGGTTCTTCTGGCTCTACAAAGATCCAGGTTGGAATCAAAATGTCACATTCAGGACCATCACTGAAGACATCAAGTTCTTTCAGTTTGGAGAACTTTTCAGACTCCAAATCTTCAGTTTGTTTGGAAATGTGCATTTTTGTACATGTTGTCAGTTTGGTTTTGTTCGTTTGTACATTTCCACTCAGCTCAGGCTGCTCTTTGCTCAGTTCTGCTACTTTACAATTAAGATTTTTTATAATTTGGTCCTGTTCTTCAATTTTTGAGGCCATTTGATGAATATTGCGGTTCTTTTTTGTTAACTTCTTTTTCATCTTTTTCAAGTTACGTCTAAACTGCTTGTCCCTGTTTTTTCTTTTTTTTGTGAAGTTCTCTTGCATATCAATAATAATGTTGTGACATGCAACGAGCTGACTTTCACTTTCTTGTCTGAGTTGCACTTCTCTCTTCAAAGCAGCTGCTTAACGTTTGGCATTTTGATCAGGCTGTTCATTTAGTGCTTGTGATTTATTTGCCTGTCTTTCCTGATGAAGGAGGAAGCTCTTTTTTTGTAGCCTGGTTCTCATGTTGTACAGCTGCTTTTTCAGATAGTAAATCTCCTGCTGATCTCTTTCATGAGAGTGAGTGCTATTCAGGCCTCTCAACTTTCCTTCATTTTCACATTTGGGTGGTGAAAGTTGAGGTGGGTTATCCCAAACTTCCCTCAAGTCATTATGAGGAGAGATGATAATCCGTCCGGCTTAATTTTTAAAATCATTATCTTCTACCTTGTCAGCCCAGTGCTGTTTAGGTGATGTTTTGCTTTGATTCATTTTTCTGAATAATTTATCAGTGTTTAATAAAGGTTTGTTAACTGTGATGTTTCAGTCACCAGAGTAGAATGTGAAGGAACTAGGTCGGATAATACATAGATATCTATAAGAAAGGCTAGATGGCTCGAGGCGGAGTCACCAGCGTCCCTACACGGCGGCCATCTTACTACAGCATAGCAGTCTGGTACGCCCTATGGTAGCTGTCGGAAGGTGAGTTATCTGCATAATCAAAAATACTCTTAACTCGCTGAAATCTTGACTGATTTCCAAGTGGTTTTGTTTATTACAAACCTTAATAAGACTTAATCGTTCAGCACAGTTGTTTCGTGGCTATTTGCGCTAACTTTGAGTCGCTTTGCGCGAGTTCTCAAGGCTGAGACCACAATCGAGATTTTAATTTCTTGTATGACAGCCTATTTTTTTTGTCTTTGTGGATGTGCTTGTGTTTATTAGCTGTCTAACTTGGCTAACAGACTGGCTGTGAGTGAGACTAAGTACGTATTACAAAGTTGACCCAGCAATTTTACATCAGTGTGAGAGGCAGAAATGCTCTTTAGTTTCAACATAACTTAAGTTGCACGTGATTTCCAAGCTGTTTGGTTTGTTAAAAACATCTTAAATGTTAATACATTATAATACAGGAAACCTCTGACTTTGTGTTTACAGGAATACTTCAAAATGCCTGATTTTTGTGCAGCCTATGGATGCTCCAACAAACGGTGTCTGGAAACCAGGAAAAGGGAGATCACCTTTCACCTGTAAGATGTGACAATATGACTAGAATTAGCATAATAGTTTGTTACTTCGTGAAATGGTTCTCAAAGTGGATTCTAGGGACTCTGTGGATTCTTTTAAGGGGTCTAAATTGACCCATACAAGTCTGTAACTTTGACAGTGTACAAATGGAACCAAACAGGTCTATTTGGTTCCATTTGTACACTGTCAGAGTTGAGGGGACACCTTGAAAGTTAAAGGTTTGAGAAACACTGACGTAGTACATGTATGTACAATACAAGTTCTGCTTCACAGGAACAGCGGTAAATAAAAAACCCTTGTTATTTTGGACTGCATTCGTTGTCTTGTGATTCGTTTCGGAAAGTGGGGAGGAGAGAGGGATCCTTATGCTATGTTCTGGTAGTCCCTTGGCCGGGGCATAACAGACCTGTACATGGCATCATCAGTTCATCAATATAAATGTCAGTGCATAGTATGTTGCCTATTATGAAGGAAGATACATTTTAAAGGTCAGGTAGAGGAACACAGAGATTAAATATTTTTTATTTGTCAAAGATTTAGAAAATATAATTTCATGTTAGCACCTCATTTGTTTCAACTACTGTGAACTTTGTTAAATTAACTCACGTGTCTTCATCTTGGATATTTAGGCCATCATATAGAAAGCATAAAGCATAAAGATGTGCTCAGAGGGCGCCCCCTTCTCAGGGGCCAGGACCAGGGGACCAGGGGCATAACAAAATAAATACATATATGTTAATGTTATGTGTTGTTATAGTTATCATTATAATAGAAATATTACTAATATAACATACATGGAATGATTAAATGTTTTATATATAAATTATTTAATAAAACTACCTTGTGTGTGTAGTCCTATAGCTATTGCTCTACCTAGCTGCTTAATGTTTATTTATCCATGGTTAAAATTATTCTTGAGTATGCGGGAACATAACTACAACTCTGAAGTTTATAACAAACCAAACCGTTTGAAAATCGGTTTAAAATTAAGCAATCTGTGGTTATTGAAATGCTTCATGCACCATAGACTTTGATGTTAGGAGTGGGCGAGCTGCCTGTGGCAAGATGGCCGCCATGCGAGGACGTCGGTCTCCATTGGCTAACAGCGTGAGTGAGCCATCTAGTGTTTATATATATATCTATGGGATAATATACCTACCGTTGCTTTATGACGTCATGCAATATGGCGTCATCGGTGACTGTGACCACGCCCACCAGCTGTCAATCAAAGTTAGCTATTTTAGCGTGGCTGTCTTAGCTCCTGTTAACTTTGCTGGATCAACCCAAGGACTGGTGATGATGACATTTGTGGGCACAAGTCCCAGAAGTTATCCGGCACCCCTCTCCTCTACGGCTTCCTCCAGTTATTCCAGTAGAAGTAGACAGTTCCACCACTGGTCTTTCAGTCCCAGTTGTTCTGGTTCTGCTGAATTGACAGGACCAGAGCCTGGAATTTGTGAGGCTCTTCAGACCTTGTGAAGTTGATGCTCTTCCCTGTTCTGTCCTGACCCTCCTGTTAAATCGGTGCCTTCTGAATCAAGTAATCAAGGGTTTATTATATCATCTTCATCAATTGTACACATTTTATTTAAATTGGGTTTAGTGCATGAACCCGTTTTTCAGCATTTCACACATATTGGTGTAATTCATATTGAATACAGACACAGTTTCTTAAGTATTTGAACCAAATTAGAGGCATGAATGAAAAATTATTAAATCTGTCATTGTGTGTTGGTGTGTAACATATAGCTCATTCTTCGTTGTTTCATTGACATTTGACGGACAAATATGCACCACATAAAGTTTATTATTATGTTTGTTATAAATAATATTATAAATAAGTAGGGCTGTCAAAATTAACGCGTTAACGCGAGATGATTAGTTTCTGGAATTAACTATTCTTTTTTTTTTTTTTTCTTTTTTTTTTAACGTATTAACGCACCACAGTGAAGTTAGTTTTAAGTTGGATATTGTCAGACATTTGCTCCGGGTGAACCTCTCATTTGCTCAGGGGGGGAGGAGGGGACTCCAAGCAAGCCGCTCCAACATTTCTTACTCCAGGTTTTTGGGGTGCTGAATTTCAATTTAGGGGTGCTGAAGCAGCCCTAAAAAAGGGCTAGCCTCGCCCATGTTAGCAGCCATGTTTCTTATCAATCAGCCAGGTGCAACAGTTCAATATGGTCTCTAAACTCTGGATTTTAACAGAAAATTCATTTGCACATTTAAATTTGTGCATGTACTTTCAGTTAATTCTATCATATTTTAGTTACCGTCATTTCTTCTTCAAACCTATTTAGAAAAGATTTGCTAGTTTTCAATTAAATCTATTTTATATCATTTTTGTAAAGTATGGTTCACTCTAAAGCTGACCAGGATACCCAGAGGTTAATGATTTTGTGTAATAGCTGTGATTGTATTCTTTATTTTATAAAATTAAAGAGCTGAATGAAGATCATATATAAAGCTGGTGATTCCATGTTCTTTACCAGGGGTTGTAGTGGGGAGAAAAAAAATATAAATAAATTAAAGTATTTCAAATTTTCCTTGAGCTAAGGTGGTGAAGTTCATGAGGTCAGTAGGACAGACTCCTGAGCTGCAACGATAACCGGACCACTTAGATGATGCTCTCATGAATCTACCGTAGTAAGGCTCCAGATGTTCAAAAACCATTCCACAAAAATATTTGTATCATATTGATATGATAAAATATAAATTATACTTCACAGATCAGCTACAACACCAAGGCAACTGAAACAAGGAAGGAAAATGTTGAGAAAAGTGAAAGCTGTTTACATCTTCCAGCCTTTATTTGTCATCCAGAACCACCATTAATACCAGTGGATCTCAGCTGGTGGAGCGGGTCGTCCAGTCACTGTAAGGTTGGTGGTTTGATCCCGGCTCCAACTGACCACATGTCATCCTTGGATAAGAGACTGAGCCCTAACTGACCCCCAGCAGGCCTGCCAGCGCTGTCCGCCGCTCTGTGAATGTGGCGCTGATGTAAAGAGCTTTTGGGCGCCATGATGGTGTTTAGAAAGCGCTATATAGGTGCATTTACCAAACTGAGTATTACTGTACTTTGAAGGTTTAAGCTGCATGGATTTCTGGGATTGAACACTTTTCTTTTCTTTCGTAAAGGATAGTTGAGTGTTTACAATGGTAAAGAAGATAACAAAGAAGGCATCACAACTGCGTTTACTATTTCAGAGAATTTTAATCAACTCTTGTCATAACTGCCACACACGTCATTTTTCAAAAATATAAATTCTTATTAAATGTGACAGATGACACAACTGCACCATCAAAAGAAAAAGAGAATAACATATGTACAAAGCTCTCATCAGATCAACTGTTTAGACTCAAACATTTGAAACAGATTTAGCTTTGATGACAATTTTATAGTTTTCATTTGCAATACTGGTACAAATAAATGAATTAGTCTCTTTGAAGCCTTGTGATGGACTAAAGACCTGGTGTCACCCACCTCTCACACCAGACTCAGGTCAGGCTCCAGAAGACCCTGGATGGATGGAGAAACCCTGAAGCATTACATATGAGGCATCTTCTACAATGCTGCTGGATTGTAATTATCATAATTATTGAAAACCCATAAATAAGCTCTGCCATCACAGCGAACCCCAACGACAACAACTCAACCCCCACGGGACAAAAAACAGCATGAAACTGTGTTATTGTTTGAATTATATCAGCATGAATTTATTGAGAGGTTAGAACAGTGTCAGTAAACAATGAGGCCTGTTTTAAGGAGAAACACACTTGCATGTGTGTCACTGTGACTTTTGTTTTTTCCACTGCTCCGGCGTCAGCGTCTTCTGTTCAAACGCATGGATCTCTTTCAGCTCCTCAGCCAGACAGCTATTCACCATCCTGTCAAACACAAAGCACATAGATCGGGTTTATGAAGAACCAAGGTGCAATTTGGTATTCTGAAAGTAACTTGATTGACTTTGTTAATTCATAACGGTGGCTGAGTTTAATACCAGCTAATCTGTCTAAAAACAAAGAAAAGTTTAATAAAAGAAACAGGAAAAAACTGCAGGGGCTTTCAGAAAATGGTGGAGTCTAACTCAACATGATATTAAGATTTGAGCTCTTTGTAAATGTGCAGAAATCAGAGAAATATTTCACATCATAAAACACTGATAAAATGCAGTTTTTCTTTTTTTAAAACCAAGGGTGCATTCACACAAGGCCATCCATAACGTGTTTAAGCATTCCCAGTCCCTCATTTGACCAGTATAATTGCTCTGCTCATGATTCCTGGTCTCCTGAGGTTTAGAAATGTGAATGTTGTATCTAACCTGAAAAATAGACTTTTCCATTAAGTTTTGGCACTATTCCATGACCACTCAGTCCAGAAAACTTGGCTTAGGCAAAAAAATAAAGACAGATGTTATAATGAACTAAAATTATGTTTTCTAAAAGAAGGATATGAATAAAAAAAAGCCTCTTCTCATTTTGAAATATGTCATTTGTTTGTAAATTGACCTAATAATTGTGTCTAAGAAGCTGCTTCAGTTTGTATCTGTATTCTGGTTTAAGATAAGAAAGAAGCAACTTTGCTTGATTGCTAGAATAACTAGAAAATTTCGGAGAAATTTTGAGGCGTGGCCAATGAAGCCGCCAATGAAGCCGCCCGTCAGCGGAACCAGTGACCAGAGTGGCCTACAGAGTCCTGACCAAAACCTGATAGAAGACTTCAATGATGTTGACCTTCTTGAACCGTAAGCGCCACAAGGCTTTCAGGATTCCAGGGATATATTTCTTGCCTTTCATGCCTACAGTTTTTAAATTACGGCAGTGTAAAAACATGAATTATTTATTTATTTGGACTTGATAGTTTTGTCATCTCCTGCACTGTATGTTTATTTCTTATTTCTTACTTATTTAAAGTTAATAGTTTTTTCTCCTGTTTGTTCTTAAAAAAAAGAAAGCGTTTGCCCTGTGGGTACAATAAGAAAATTTACTGCGCAATGTACAATGTATAATTGCATAGGTAACAAATAAAGATCTTGAATCTTGGAAGAAAAAAAAAAAAAAAAAAAAAAAAAAAAAAAAAAGCATTGGCAAGCCAGAGATTCAAACTCAGAGTCTCCCGTATGGGAGTCAGCGTACCTAACCATTATGCTATCGAAGCAGTACACTGGCTTCCTCCGCTGGAGAACACTAAGACTGTTTGTGCTGAGTCAGCCCGTCTATTCTGTCAAAGTCTGATTTTCTATGTCCCGTACAAACGGATCTCATTCAAAAGCTGAATACGTTTTTGAAAAAATTCTTGAACCGTGAGCAGCACAAGGCTTTCAGGATTCCAGTGATGTATCTTTTGTTTCTCAAATGCCTACGGTTTTTAAATTATGGCAGTGTAAAAACATGAAACTGTTTCCTGTTAGACGAGATCATTCAGAAATAGCCCCATTGAAATAAACCTGAGCCGGTAAGGACCACCTTGAACTCTAGGTTGATTTGACGGAAAACTAAACACCACACAGACACAAAAGTTACATCATCAGAAAGAGGACAAAAATGCCTACGTTTTGATGTATAAATTATGTAGGTTGAGCAAAAGGAGTGGACGTGAAAGAGGAAAAGGCAAGTTTAAAAAGTCGGTTTCTTCTCTCTTCTGAGCTAGAGTGCGCGATGACGTCACTAGAGTGAGGACACATTCTGAAGTTTTTGTAAAAATCATAAAACGTAAATCGCGATTTCTCAAAGACGGTAAATCACAACAATACACGGCTTCAGTATGTTATCGGTCAAAGTCTTGTGACCCGTTTAAACTTCGAATGGTGTCTCTGTGATGAAATATGGCCGTGCTAGACAGGTCCAAAGAGGGGTGGGTTTTGAGCTTATTTTTCTGGAATCCCATTCATTTTCTATGGGACCAAAATTGACAGTTTTTTGGGATTATCGCAAAAACCGTTCGATGGAATGCCACCAAAAGTCATAGCACACCGATCCCGATCGAGCCGGTCGTTTTGATGTATTTTTTTTATTGGGGTTTTCTCAAAACTGCGGGCCGTAAAAGCCGTCAAAATTCGCACGGAAACGGAAGAACTAAAAATAAGTAACGAGAATAAATATGCCGAATAGTAGTAGTCCTGGCTCCAATGCTTTGCATTGGGCCACGCCTAATAAGTAACAAGAATAAATATGCCGAATAGTAGTAGTCGGGCTCCAATGCTTTGCATTGGGCCACGCCTAATAAGTAACGAGAATAAATATGTTGGATAGTAGTAGTCGGGCTCCAATGCTTTGCATTGGGCCACGCCTAATAAAACTCAGCACCAGATGGCATCATTGGTTCTTAAAATATTTTATGGACAACGGTACAGTACTGTCTTTGTTTGGCTGATTATTGGCTATTTTTAATAATCTTCATCAGACACTGAAAAACACATCTTATCAACTTCTAAATGATATGGACACAATATAAAACCACAATGTTCTGAACAAAATGACTCTACAAGTAAAGGTCAGTATTTCTCGTGACCTTCTTCAGAACCAAAAACAGATTTATTCAAATCTTAGTTCGAATCCAGCTTGTGTCAGAAAACACTCCTGGTATAAAACTTCTGCCCAATCATGTGGATCACAAAGCTGTGGCTTCCAGCTTTGCTACCTTTCTATGTGGTCTCCTGAAAACACAGAATATCTACCTCCCTCCTCTGCATCATGTCAACCAACTCTATAGCTTTTCCTGTCATAGTCCCAACATTCACAGTCTCTACTCTCAGCCCTTGTCTCCTGCTTTTCCTTAGGTTGTGCTATCAACATTTTTTATTATGTAATACCTGTGTCTCTGTAAAAGTGGTTTACCCTCGAACTGGGATGACACCACCAGGACCTTGAAGCTGGCAGCACATCTGTTGGGTGATGTATCCTCCACCTCCTGAAAAACACGAGACAATTGATGACATCATTCAGACAGCCAAACATCTGACTGGTTGGGGTCTATGACGTCCCAGTACTAGGGCTGGGCAATTAACTGAAACTGACATTCAGAACCAATAATCAATATAATCTCCCTCATGTCAATTTTTCGTCTTCTCTGAAATATTTAATGATCCTGTGCAGTTAATTATCCAGAAGAGACAAAGACCGTAGATAGTTTATAGAAAGATTTTTTTCTTCCTGTACTTGAGATAATTTGTCTGTGTTATCGCAGACTCCGATCAGAGAATAAAGATGTTCCAAACTTTTTTAGTAGGATGAAACAGGCTGCTCAGAACTTTTTTAAAGGCCACATGAGAACTAGGAAATCCCAGTAAATATCTTAGACAGAATCAGGACGTCCCATTTTGAACTCATAACCAAAGATAGCTGCGTCTTTTGTATTAAAGTTAAAACTCAGTTTTTATTTATTTTCATCAATACTTATGATATATTTACTTTATATGTATATATTTACACACACACATATATATAGATATATATATATATATATATATATATAGATATATATAGATATATATAGATATATATATATATATATATATATATATATATATATATATATATATATATATATATATATATATATATATATAATCCTTCCATTCCTTGGTCCGGAATCGGGTCGCGGGGGCAGCAGCTTCAGCTGAGAGGCCCAGACCTCCCTCCCCTCGGCCGCCTCCACCAGCTCCTCTGGGAAAATCCCGAGGTGCTCCTAGGCCAGCCGAGAGATATAATCTCTCCAGCGGGTCCTGGGTCTTCCCCGTGGTCTTCTCCCAGTTGGACATGCCCGAAACACCTCTCCAGGGAGGCGTCCGGGGGGCATCCTAACCAGATGCCCGCCCGAACCACCTCAACTGGCTCCTCTCGATGTGAAGGAGCAGCGGCTCTACTCTGAGGTCTCTCCCGAATGACCGAACTTCTCACCCTATCTCTAAGGGAGAGTCCAGCCACCCTGCGGAGAAAACTAATTTCCGCCGCTTGTATCCGCGATCTCATTCTTTCGGTCACTACCCACAGTTCATGACCATAGGTGGGGGTTGGAACAAAGATCGACCGGTAAACAGAGAGCCTTGCCATTTGGCTCAGCTCTCCCCTCACCACAATGGACCGGTACAGAGTCCGCACCACAGCAGACGCCGCACCAATCCGTCTGTCGATCTCCCGCTCCTTTCTCCCATCACTTGTGAACAAGACCCCGAGATACTTAAACTCCTCCACTTGAGGTAGAACCTCACTCCCGACCCGGAGGAGGCATTCTACCCTTTTCCGACTGAGGACCATGGTCTCAGATTTGGAGGTGCTGATCCTCATCCCTGCTGCTTCACACTCGGCTGCAAACCGCTCCAGCGAGAGCTGCAGATCCCCACTCGATGGCGCCAACAGGACCACGTCATCTGCAAATAGCAGAGACGAGATCCCAACACCACCGAACCGGAACCCTTCCGCTCCTTGGCTGCGCCAAGAAATTCTGTCCATAAACGTTATGAACAGAATCGGTGACAAAGGGCAGCCCTGGCGGAGTCCAACTCCCACTGAAAACGAATCCGACTTACAACCGGCAATGCGGACCAAGCTCCCACTCCATTTGTACAGGGACTGGACAGCCCGTAACAACAGGCCCAGCACCCCATACTCCTGGAGTACCCCCCACAGGATCCCCCGAGGGACACGGTCAAATGCCTTCTCCAAGTCCACAAAACACATGTGGACTGGTTGGGCAAATTCCCATGTTCCCTCCAGGACCCTAGTGAGGGTATAGAGCTGGTCCAGTGTTCCACGACCAGGACGGAACCCGCATTGTTCCTCCTGAATCTGGGATTTGACAATCGATCGAACTCTCTTCTCCAGCACCCCTGCATAGACCTTACCAGGGAGGCTGAGGAGTGTGATTTCCCTGTACTAGGAACACACCCTCCGGTCCCCCTTCTTAAAAAGGGGAACCACCACCCCGGTCTGCCAATCCAGAGGTACTGCCCCCGATTTCCATGCGATGTTGCAGAGACGTGTCAACCAAGACAGTCCTACAACATCCAGAGCCTTCAGGAAATCAGGGCGGATCTCGTCCACCACCGTGCAGCTTCTTAACTACTTCAGCGACCTCAGCTCCAGTAATGGACGAGTCCACCCCCAAGTCCACAGGCTCAGCATCCTCCACGGATGACATGTTGGTGGGATTGAGAAGGTCCTCAAAGTATTCCTTCCACCGCCGAACGACATCTCCAGTCGAGGTCAGCAGCACCCCACCCCCACTATACACAGTGTTGGTGAAGCACTGCTTTCCCCGCTTGAGCCGTCCGACGGTTTGCCAGAATCTCCGAGGAGCCAATCGAAAGTCTTTTTCCATGGCCTCACCGAACTCCTCCCACACCCGAGTTTTTGCCTCAGAGACCACCAAAGCCGCCGCCCGCTTGGCCTGCCAATACCTGCCTGCTGATTCCGGAGTCCCACAGGCTAACCAAGCCCGGTAGGACTCCTTCTTCAGTCTGACGGCCTCTCTCACTCGAGGAGTCCACCACCGAGTTCGAGGATTGCCGCCACGACAGGCACCGACGACCTTACGGCCACAGCTCCGGTCAGCCGCGTCAGCAACGGAACATGGCCCATTCAGACTCAATGTCCCCCGCCTCCCCCGGGATGTGATTAAAGCTCTGCCGGAGGTGTGAGTTGAAGATCCTTCTGACAGGTTCCTCTGCCAGACGTTCCCAGCAAACCCTCACTATACGTTTGGGCCTACCAGGTCTGACCGGCATTCTCCCCCGCCATCTGATCCAACCTACCACCAGGTAGTGATCAGTTGACAGCTCACCTCCTCTCAAAAGTAGCTCTACACTGGAGCTTCTCCACACGAGAAAATGTATCTCTCCGCCGTGTTTGAGGACCTTGCAAACAGTTTCAGCTTCTGATTGGCTTTGTGTCTATGTGCTTGGATTGCGTAATCAAGATGGCGCTGTGAGCGGGGCAGTGCTGGAGACAGAGAAGCACAGCTGCATCCGAGCCAAAATAATTTTAGTTTTAAATCGGCCCGTTGGATTAAAAAAAGGCAGATGCCGATATACGAAAAAATGCCAAATATCGGTGCCGATAATCAGTCCGGCCGATAATCGGTCGATTCCTAATTTCAAGTCCCCATTTGGACCCCTTGTAATAGTAGCTGAGACTTACTTTTTTTGTTGAACAATCTCCTTCTCTTATAGAATGAAAATACATAAAGAATTTGCAGAAACAATTGTATTTTAGTTCTCATATGACCCAGCAAAAAACAAATTTCGCATTTTATTGTCTATATTCAATTGGCAATTGACAAAATATGACAAGATGTACCAAAAAACTAAACAAGTTTCAAGTTGGTACTAAGTCTCTAAGTTACCAAGAAAAAATTCTTAAATCGAGCATTTTTGCCGTTTTTCGAATTATTGAGAACTTGTAGAATATCACCAGAGAAAGTTTTCAATGTACATTTCAGTATACAGGCTGTACTTCTGCATTGTATTGTCTTGTCTGGACATGTTTGCTGATCTCAAATGGACAAGGCCTTTCAAACAAAATAGTTTGCTGCATGTTTTATTCCTCCCTGTCCGTGCTGTGTGAAAGTTTGGTGAATGACTCAAGCAAAAGTGCTTTGTTATTTATACTAGATAAACATGATCAATTGTGTAGTAAAATTACCAGTACTGGTAGTGCTATGCTGAATTGCCACAACTGAGGTTTTAACATATTAATAAATGTGTAAATATAGAACTTATAGTAACACAAGTGCCTTGGCATTCAGTGCATGACATCATGCTTATGTCATCAGAAAATTCAGTGAGCTGTTCAGTTGATCAATAGCCATTGTAGACCAAGCTTCAAAATCAAATGCAGTAATGTGAAATCTTTGAAGATGGCAGAGAACTTGGATACTTGTACAATTGGGAAAAAACTTCAGTTCAGAACAGGATTGCCACAAACTGGACTTTGTCCAAAGTCTGAAACGGTCAGTATAATTTTGGTGTTATTATGTGCCAGCTTGATGTTCATTCCTTTATTCATATAATTAAGTGATGCAGGAGTAGTGTACAATACCTCATATTATCATAATTATTTTCTTACAGTTCAAAGGAGTTGATCAATGTACAGGATTTATCTGAACATGACCGAGAAATGCTGCTTCACAGGTGTGGATTTGATGGACTCCCATCAGAAGCAACCATCTGTCTGCATCACAAGAAAAAAATGCCCAGTTTTTGCACTTATTGTATTACCATACCGTACCGTCTTCTTCCGCTTATCCGAGGTCGGGTCGCGGGGGCATCAGCCAGAGTAAGGAGGCCCAGACCCCCCTCTTCCCGGCCACTTCTTCCAGCTCCTCTGGGGGGATCCCGAGGCGTTCCCAGGCCAGCCGAGAGACATAGTCCCTCCAGCGTGTCCTGGGTCTTCCCCGGGGTCTCCTCCCAGTGGGACGTGCCCGGAACACCTCACCAGGGAGGCGTCCAGGAGGCATCCTAACCAGATGCCCGAGCCACCTCATCTGGCTCCTCTCGAAGCGGAGGAGCAGCGGTTCTACTCTGAGCCCCTCCCGGATGACCGAGCTTCTCACCCTATCTCTAAGGGAGAGCCCGGCCACCCTGCGAAGGAAGCTCATTTCAGCCGCTTGTAAACGCGATCTTGTATACTTATTGTATTATTAACCAAATTTTTTTTCTGCAATTCAATTTGCAACCCTTAAAGTTGATTTGGAATGGTCTCTACAGCACTCCTTGGAGACTTGCAGGTGAGCCTATGCTTGTACTTGGGTCTACAAAAAGAAGTGCTGCCGAGACTTTTGAACTTGTCACTCTAGATTATTATCAACTATCGCTTTCTGCAGCTAAATGTTTTTCTTCACTGATCCTCATTCCATATCAAGATTCCATATCAAGATATTTGCCATTTGTGAAATTTAAAGTTCTGCACACAAAACAAGCATATTCTTGAAATTTCCGAAAAACGGCAAAAATGCTCGATTTAAGAATTTTTCCTAGGTAACTTAGAGACTTAGTACCAACTTGAAACTTTGTATATAAAAAGATATATAATCAACTTTAAGGGTTGCAAATTGAATTGCAGAAAAAAAATTTGGTTAATAATACAATAAGTATACAAGATCGCGTTTACAAGCGGCTGAAATGAGCTTCCTTCGCAGGGTGGCCGGGCTCTCCCTTAGAGATAGGGTGAGAAGCTCGGTCATCCGGGAGGGGCTCAGAGTAGAACCGCTGCTCCTCCGCTTCGAGAGGAGCCAGATGAGGTGGCTCGGGCATCTGGTTAGGATGCCTCCTGGACGCCTCCCTGGTGAGGTGTTCCGGGCACGTCCCACTGGGAGGAGACCCCGGGGAAGACCCAGGACACGCTGGAGGGACTATGTCTCTCGGCTGGCCTGGGAACGCCTCGGGATCCCCCCAGAGGAGCTGGAAGAAGTGGCCGGGAAGAGGGGGGTCTGGGCCTCCTTACTCTGGCTGATGCCCCCGCGACCCGACCTCGGATAAGCGGAAGAAGACGGTACGGTATGGTAATACAATAAGTGCAAAAACTGGGCATTTTTTTCTTGTGATGCAGACAGATGGTTGCTTCTGATGGGAGTCCATCAAATCCACACCTGTGAAGCAGCATTTCTCGGTCATGTTCAGATAAATCCTGTATATTGATCAACTCCTTTGAACTGTAAGAAAATAATTATGATAATATGAGGTATTGTACACTACTCCTGCATCACTTAATTATATGAATAAAGGAATGAACATCAAGCTGGCACATAATAACACCAAAATTATACTGGGTCATTCCACCTCAATTCAACAGGACCTTCCCGCATGACCATCTCTGATTTGCTTGATATTTTTTTCTTATGAACTTTGAATATAATGTAGTAACTTTGTGCAAATATTAGCCTGGTACTAGCAATAAATTCGGATTTCGGATTTATAAATTTTTGAAAAAGTGCCCATACGGCCATTTTCGTGACATTCCTAAATTATTACCATTTTTGAGGGGCTGTATCTTTGAAACCGTACAAGCTAGAGAGCTGAATTTTTTTATGCTGTTAGTCCTGTATGTGCACTCTGTATGGGGTCAGTTTCAGGTGTCTATTCATTGCTGTTTGTTTTAAAATAAATTTCAAACATCCAAAATAAATTTCACTCGCTTTGTGCGGTTCACATTTCAAGTCCCCATTTGGACCCCTTGTAATAGTAGCTGAGACTTACTTTTTTTGTTGAACAATCTCCTTCTCCTATAGAATAAAAATACATAAAGAATTTGCAGAAACAATTGTATTTTAGTACTCATATGACCCAGCAAAAAACGAACTTTGCATTTTATTGTCGATATTCAATTGGCAATTAACAAAATATGACAAGATGTACCAAAAAACTAAATATACTACCAGAAAGGTAATGACAATATCTGTTTATATACCAAGTTTCAAGTTGGTACTAAGTCTCTAAGTTACCTAGAAAAAATTCTGAAATCGAGCATTTTTGCCGTTTTTCGGAAATTTCAAGAATATGCTTGTTTTGTGTGGAGAACTTTAAATTTCACAAATGGCAAATATCTTGATATGGAATCTTGATATGGAATGAGGATCAGTGAAAAAAAACATTTAGCTGCAGAAAGTGATGGTTGATAATAATCGAGAGTGACAAGTTCAAAAGTCTCGGCAGCACTTCTTTTTGTAGACCCAAGTACAAGCATGGGCTCACCTGCAAGTCTCCATGGAGTGCTGAAGAGACCATTCCAAATCAACTTTAAGGGTTGCAAATTGAATTGCAGAAAAAAAATTTGGTTAATAATACAATAAGTGCAAAAACTAGGCATTTTTTCTTGTGATGCAGACAGATGTTTGCTTCTGATGGGAGTCCATCAAATCCACACCTGTGAAGCAGCATTTCTCGGTCATGTTCAGATAAATCCTGTACATTGATCAACTCCTTTGAACTGTAAGAAAATAATTATGATAATATGAGGTACACTACTCCTGCATCACTTAATTATATGAATAAAGGAATGAACATCAAGCTGGCACATAATAACACCAAAATTATACTGACCGTTTCAGACTTTGGACAAAGTCCAGTTTATGGCAATCCTGTTCTGAACAAAGTTTTTTCCCAATTGTACAAGTGTCCAAGTTCTCTGCCATCTTCAAAGATTTCACATTCACTGCATTCGATTTTGAAGCTTGGTCTACAATGGTTATTGATCAACTGAACAGCTCACTGAATTTTCTGATGACGTAAGCATGATGTCATGCACTGAATGCCAAGGCACTTGTGTTACTATAAGTTCTATATTTACACATTTATTAATATGTTAAAACCTCAGCTGTGGCAATTCAGCATAGCACTACCAGTACTGGTAATTTTGCTACACAATTGATCATGTTTATCTAGTATAAATAACAAAGCACTTTTGCTTGAGTCATTCACCAAACTTTCACACAGCACGGACAGGGAGGAATAAAACATGCAGCAAACTATTTTGTTTGAAAGGTCTTGTCCATTTGAGATCAGCAAACATGTCCAGACAAGACAATACAATGCAGAAGTACAGCCTGTATACTGAAATGTACATTGAAACTTTCTCTGGTGATTTTCTACAAGTTCTCAATAATTCGAAAAACGGCAAAAATGCTCGATTTAAGAATTTTTTCTAGGTAACTTAGAGACTTAGTACCAACTTGAAACTTTGTATATAAACAGATATTGTCATTACCTTTCTGGTAGTATATTTAGTTTTTTGGTACATCTTGTCATATTTTGTCAATTGCCAATTGAATATCGACAATAAAATGCGAAATTCGTTTTTTGCTGGGTCATTTGAGAACTAAAATACAATTGTTTCTGCAAATTCTTTATGCATTTTTATTCTATAGGAAAAGGAGATTGTTCAACAAAAAAAGTAAGTCTCAGCTACTATTACAAGTGGTCCAAATGGGGACTTGAAATGTGAACCGCACAAAGCGAGTGAAATTTATTTTGGATGTTTGAAATTTATTTTAAAACAAACAGCAATGAATAGACACCTGAAACTGACCCCATACAGAGTGCAAATACAGGACTAACAGCATAAAAAAAATCAGCTCTCTAGCTTGTACGGTTTCAAAGATATAGCCCCTCAAAAATGGTAATAATTTAGGAACGTCACGAAAATGGCCGTACGGGCACTTTTTCAAAAATTTATAAATCCGAAGTTATTGCTAGTACCAGGCTAATATTGCACAAAGTTACTACATTATATTCAAAGTTCATAAGAAAAAAATATCAAGCAAATCAAAGATGGTCAAGCGGGAATTTTTTTTCTAATCTGCTGATTTGAGGTGGAATGACCCTACTGACTGTTTCAGACTTTGGACAAAGTCCAGTTTGTGGCAATCCTGTTCTGAACAAAGTTTTTTCCCAATTGTACAAGTATCCAAGTTCTCTGCCATCTTCAAAGATTTCACATTACTGCATTTGATTTTGAAGCTTGGTCTACAATGGTTATTGATCAACTGAACAGCTCACTGAATTTTCTGATGACATAAGCATGATGTCATGCACTGAATGCCAAGGCACTTGTGTTACTATAAGTTCTATATTTACACATTTATTAATATGTTAAAACCTCAGCTGTGGCAATTCAGCATAGCACTACCAGTACTGGTAATTTTGCTACACAATTGATCATGTTTATCTAGTATAAATAACAAAGCACTTTTGCTTGAGTCATTCACCAAAATTTCACACAGCACGGACAGGGAGGAATAAAACATGCAGCAAACTACTTTGTTTGAAAGGCCTTGTCCATTTAAGATTAGCAAACATGTCCAGACAAGACAATACAATGCAGAAGTACAGCCTGTATACTGAAATGTACATTGAAAACTTTCTCTGGTGATATTCTACAAGTTCTCAATAATTTGAAAAACGGCAAAAAATGCTCGATTTAAAAAATTTTTCTAGGTAACTTAGAGACTTAGTACCAACTTGAAACTTGTTTAGTTTTTTGGTACATCTTGTCATATTTTGTCAATTGCCAATTGAATATCGACAATAAAATGCGAAATTTGTTTTTTGCTGGGTCATATGAGAACTAAAATACAATTGTTTCTGCAAATTCTTTATGTATTTTCATTCTATAAGAGAAGGAGATTGTTCAACAAAAAAAGTAAGTCTCAGCTACTATTACAAGGGGTCCAAATGGGGACTTGAAATGTGAACCGCACAAAGCGAGTGAAATTTATTTTGGATGTTTGAAACTTATTTTAAAACAAACAGCAATGAATAGACACCTGAAACTGACCCCATACAGAGTGCACATACAGGACTAACAGCATAAAAAAGAAAATCAGCTCTCTAGCTTGTACGGTTTAGAAGATACAGCCCCTCAAAAATGGTAATAATTTTAAAAGCGTTAGGAATGTCACGAAAATGGCCGTACGGGCACTTTTTCAAAAATTTATAAATCCGAAATTATTGCTAGTACCAGGCTAATATTGCATAAAGTTACTACATTATAGTCAAAGTTCATAAGAAAAAAATATCAAGCAAATCAGAGATGGTCATGCGGGAAGGTCCTGTTGAATTGAGGTGGAATGACCCTTTAATGATATGATAAATAGGTGTCTTTTAAAGGTCCCATATTGTGAAAAACATGTTTTTTCATACCTATACATATATATCTTAGTCATCCTTCAGCCTACCAAAGCTGTGGCATGAAAAAAAGTCAAAGAATCTGCATTGTTTTTCTCTAGCCTGCAAAGTAGGAATTCATGTCTGAAATGAGCCAATTCAGAATTGGCCTGGAGTGAGTGACGTAACAACAGGCCCTCATTTACATGCTATTACCATAACCCACTCCCCTCTCCCTCTTCGCCTTGAGCCGACCCGGCCGCGGGCCGCCATTGCCATTGCCGCCTAATCATGTCGAAGCGAGTGAGACACTCTAGGTGCAACGTTGTCGGTTGTACAAACCAACATAAATGTTGGTTTTCCCTCCCAGCATCGGAGGATGTTAAACAACAGTGGCTAGCATTTATTTTTGATAATAACGTGCCGACCACAACTTCTTCAACTCTGCTGGTCTGTGCTACCCACTTCACTTCGGACTGCTTCGGCAACGAGGGTCAGTTCAAAGCTGGATTAGCTTCTAAACTGACTCTCAACAAAGATTCAGTACCAACTCTACGTGACCCAGCAACTGCAAACCAACCATCGGTAAGTGTCTACATTTTGTGATAATATTTACTGGTTATTCCTACTAAGGTGCAGTCAGATAGCTTGATAGCATGTTATGCTTTGCTAACGCGGTGACCGTCCTGTGTCTGTTTGTACCGTGTCCTAACTGCATGAGACGCGAGCGAGCATCAGCGACAAAATCAATTTGATAGCTTTGTTTTTTAATGTCCTAACTGACCGCGCCGTGCCGTTTTCAGCTGAACTTTTGTCGGACGCCCTGTTAATATTTTCTGCCTGTCGCTCGTGTTGGAGAGCGCTGCAGTAACGTTATGTGAGGAACAGCTGATTCATAGTTAGTCTAAAATAAGGTGGCAGCTGGCTGGAGGGAGATCGCCAGGTAGCTGGAAGATTCAGAGCCCTATGGAATCCGCGATCACGGAATCGCGGACGGAATCACGGAATTGGAGATTAAAAACGGAATTCACTTTAAATGCACAATATAAAAGAACTGAACGTTAAATTAGAGAAGCCGTCTCTAAACAGGGGAGGTGGCTTAAGATTTCATCTTTCTCCCATTTACAATGCAGCCCTCGCTACTGTGCCTAAAAGACTGAATAACAAGGACTGCCCGAAACCAAACTCAAGCTGCTCAAAGAAACATAACGACAGTCGTTCACTGGTAATCACACCTCATGCCCAACGACTGTTGTCCACCAGTGGCCCCACTCACTCCTAACGACTGTCCTTTCACTGGTGTGTCTCTCCTGACCCAAACAAAGGGTCCAGTGAAACTCGACTAACGAAGTACTGTCGTTAGGAAGTGGTGGGTGCACACCCCCACAGAGGTTAAAAACCAGAGTCATACTCCACTGTTTGTCTGACTAGTGCGGACTAGTCAGACTGTTGCGTTGAGAACTGATGAAGCCGCTTGGATAAGAGGCGAAACGTCTTCTAGACAAATCTAAGTCCAGTTGTCTATGATTCAATTGTTGCGAGAATGGAACCTACCTGGATAAAATGAGGAATATCCACAGACTTATGCTGTATACATTATTTGTCAGATTCTAAAATAAGTCAGTTAATCCTGTTATTAATTTTAATTTGAAAAAAGGTTTGAAATTAAAAACTATTGATAGAGAACAGAGCATATGGATAAGATAAAGATAACATCAACCGTACACGGTGCAGCTGGTTAGTGGTTACAGCCTGAGTATGGGAGGATGAGAAAATCATTTCTAATCCATTCATTGTAAGCCTTGTTTTACAAATGTTTTGTGGTTACACCCAGTTCATTGTACTACATATATGTTGTACTAATTCTGTATGTTAATGATTATAGTCTAAATTTATGTGAATATGCATAGTTTTCAGTGAAATCACAATGTCTACGGCCTGTTGAAAATACTGTTATGTATTTTAATTATCACTAATTTACTTTCATTTATTTCCCCAGACTCTACCTGTCTGCTCTGCATTTCAATGAAAATGCGAACCGCCCCCAAAAGACTGCTGACGGGTGCACCTCTCTTCAAGGTCCACTTTCCCAAGTCCAAGAAGGGGGAATGCACAGCCAAGCCGGTCAAAACAGATGCAACCTTCAGTATGTTTAACCAACTTTTTTATTGCCACACAAAAACATAGAAAAATGACAACAAAATGCACACATCCATACAATATAAAACAAGGTGCTGGACCTATAAAACAGAGTAATCAAAACAAATTGAAGGTTCGCACACTCCAGCTCTCTTATGCAGTTTTTAATGACATCCATAATTGACATTTGGAGCCACTCTTTTTCAAAACATTGTCTAAAGAAGAGCATGTAGCTCCAAAAATCGCTGGTGGATATCATTACAAACTGCATAAGGGAGCTGGAGTGTGCAAACTGTTTTGGGGGTAATCAAAAGAAAATAAGTAAATATATACATGGAATAAGTTAGTATAAAATATATTACAACATAATTTAGAAAACACCAAAGGACATTTTGGTGTATGACAGTGTCTGTACAGACTAAAATGTTACACATTCTTTTGTAATGGATGATATAGTGATATTGGTTTTGTACTCCACAGAATACGTTGATGAGTTGATGGACCTGATTTTCGATCACATCATCCTGGATCCTGGACCTTTTGCCAACAAGGTTTTGGAGATCCCCATCCCGGCAGACCTGTGTGCAGAGTTTGAGAGGCCAGCCAAGGAGGATGTCATTGCCAGCTACGTGTCGCGGTTTAATCTTGAGGCAGTCTGAACCCTACATATACGCCTTGAGCATCAGGGAACTCAGTGCGTATGCGTAGCACCACACAAGCTGGTATGACTACTCTGATCCTTCGACCCAGAAATCCCCAGCACCAGCTCACAAAGGATCTGTATGCCAAGAATCTGTAACGACTGAAAAGACATACAAGCACATCTCAGGATTTTATTTGTATTACTTATTTATACTTGTTAATACTGTGTTACTTATAAGTTTGTTTTATTTATGTTGGTTAATTATATGCCTTTTTATATTTTTACTCTGCAATAAAGTATCTTATGTATCAACAGTCAGTGTTTGTGATTACTTATTGTCTTCACATATACTGTACATGGATGTCTGGTGAGAAAAATATCTGCAATTGCAATAAAGGACCATGCAAGTGTATAGTGTGTATAGAATTGTAGGCCATTTTTCAGTAACTGCTTCTGGGTTTTGTTATATCGGTCACAACAAAACACTACTGTGCTAAAGCTACCTCTATATAGAGTAATAACATAACAGATTATTTAAATCACATTTATTGTCATTTATAGTATTGTAAAAAATCATGTTGACAATATTCATTGGCAAATCAAATTATGCTTTGACTGTAGAACAGATACTTACTGCTCTATACCTCTAAGCCGTAAGAGCCCATAGTCAGCTCTATATATATTCATTGCATTCTGGAGAGAATACAAGTTCAGACAAACTGGTTCAAGACCAGGGTGATCAACCATGCATCTGGGTGGATCTTCCAGCTGATTCATCCTTCTTGTGACCTAAGGAATAACAAAAGGGTAACAACTGAGTAAATTTTTGCAAACCATAAGAACATTGTACTGGCAATTACATTTCTCATATGATTGATACCTGTGGGACCTCCTGGCAGCACACATTTTCACGTTCTGTGGGCATTGTTGCACAATTCCCACATAAGCACCTGTTGAAAAAGAATAGAGAATTTAGATAACAGTAGCCTACTGTAGAAAGTAATGTAAAACAAAAATAATGGTGTCAAATACAAAGCTGGTCTTGCACCACTGTTATTACACTGCTCTTATAACCTTACAGTAGGCCTCCATGAGGTGCAATATATATATTTTTACAGATATAGTTGTGCATCATAAAGTCTGTTAGATATCAAACTGTTGAGCTATGGCTGAATAACACTAGCATGTAATGGCTAACGATAGCCACTGACATAGCCAAAAAATAAAAACCACTGTTATAGCCAGGGCAATAACAGTGTAAAAGCAAAGCAAACAGTAAAAATAAGACACTCATGGCCCTATATTATGCCTATCTTATGAATTGAAAAGTGCAAAATAGCGCCATTTGCCTTTTATTTATTTATTTATTTATTTAAACTTTGGATGTAATATAAAGTTCCCTATCTTATACCCATTGAAAAGTGAAAAAGCTCAAAACAAATGGCGTTTCACATAAGATAAGGCCCTCAATTTTCAACCTACCACTCATTGACATCCTGCTGTAACCGTGGCTGAACCTCTTCAACCGGTGTCTGCTCCTCTTCAGGCTCCGAAACAGGATCAAACATGACCTGTGGTACGTCCATGTTTGTTTACCCTGTTACAGCGTCTTGAAAGTCCCACCGCAGGCGCTGGAGCCGCCCACCGGGACCAAGGAATCAGGCAGCCAATCAGAGCAGTACCTCATTTGCATAGCATCCCGCCCACTCAAAACAGCACAGATTTCAGCACAGCAAAAAGTGTGGGAGAAAGGAGGGCTCTCACAACCTAAATGTGTGGGGTTTTTGCAACAGAATTCATAACCTTGCTCTAAAGACCTATGAGACATGATTAAAAGAGTTAAAAGTAGCATAATATGGGACCTTTAAGTGATTGTTCACGTTTCTCTTGGCTTGAGCACCTGTCCCTAAACTGGGCCTGTTTCCATCAGTAATGATGGTTTCTCTGGAGCTAAAAATGAACAGTGCGTGTTGCTGTAGGTGGAGGCATAATATACCTTTATGAATGTTCAACAATCACGTGTAGCTGAATTTTCAAGAAAAAGATAAAAAAATATATATAATTACATTAACTATTCACCCCTGTAGTAATGCAAAAACAATGCTATCAAACAATATTGAAAAGGACTGAACTGGGTTGTTCCTGCTGTCTACTGCACATCAGTGTGCAAGAAAATATGAAACAGTTTTTTCCAGAAACTTACCACGTGCACTGCGGCAAGTTCTTTAATGATCTTATCCCGGATGTGATCTGCTGTTATTGCCATATCTGATTTAAAGATGTGAATGTGTGTACTGTATTAAATATTTGGTGAAAATAACTCCTCGGCAAATGAATATATCTCCGATTTAAGAAGCGGACAGGCAGGTTTAACACCGAAAATATTACAGCATTCTTTGGGTTTAGATATTATTTATCTCTTAAAGCGTAATTAGATAATGAATTAAACAGTTTGTCATTACAAGCAAAACCTTCTTCTCAGTTACTTTACGTACGCGTGCATTGAACTCGTCGTAACGTCATAGCTGACCGGACAACTGTCCAATTGAATTACGGCTACGACAACTTCAACCAATCAGTTACGACCTACATGTTTTTTTTTTAAAACAGCGAACGATAACATTAGTGGTGCCTTATAGAAGGACAGACTAAAATATTTTAATAAATGCTGTAACATAAAAGTTTGAACATCTTAATTTTTTAGTCATTAATGGATATATTTTATTGACCTTGCTCTGTACGAAATAATCTTTTTTTTACAATGCACTCAAAGAGTCATTGTACGACTCTGTCATAATTTTTAGTCAGGCAGCTGCGTAGACGACCACCATCAAGAGTCTGAACAGGAACATTTATATACACTGTATATATGTAATATAAGACCAAATTTTTACCGTACCGCTACGCATTACTGACCGTATATTATTTTATAAATGTCAATATTCTTGTAGTATAGCTATGTATTATAATTTTATAATTTCTTTTTTTTGCTATATGGCTTCATAGCCCAGTCATACCAGAGACTAATTTGTTATCATTTTAACCTGATACTGGGAAATACCAGGTTAGGTTAAATGATAGATGGATACAGAGGCCAACAGTAATATTCTGTATATATAATCTATAATCTTACAATGGTTGTAGAGGTAGAAAGCTTCTATGGTGTGTACATGCTGTACTGCATTAATCCAAAATTTAAAGGCCGTATTTATATCGGCTTCACTGTGAATCCCGAGCGGCGGATCGAACAGCACAATGCCGGTCGGCACAGAGGGGGCGCCAAGAGGACCAGTGGAAGAGGACCATGGTAAAACCCCAAGTTTCACTATTCACTGCACGTTTTCTGAAATGACGTTTGGCATAAACTTTGTATCTTATTCTTAGGGAGATGGTCCTCATTATTCATGGCTTTCCCTCAGATGTTGCTGCACTGAGAGTGAGTATCAGTATGAAAGAAGGATGGGCAACACCAATGATTTCTGTTTCTCTGCTCCGGTACCAAGTACTACCAGGACTAGTATCCCAATATCAATTACATTTTTAAAAGATATATGTTTTATTGTGCACACAGGAACATGTTTTTTTTCTTGTCATTTTTTATGCTGAAGTTCCATCAAAAATGCTCACTTTTAGGACAATACTTGGTCTTTAAAAAAAAGAAAACTTTTCAGTGTTGTTTTTCTTAATTTCTCCCATTTTTAATCCTTTTTTTTTTTTGACAAAAATAGATAAAACATAGTTTACTTCTCAACATTAAAACAAAAAGTCTGAGCTGTTGACAGGCAGGTGACTCAGAAACATAAAGATTTGATCTGATTCTTTCACTCTATTAAACAGCATTTTTCTCTCAAGGCTTCACCTGTTCCTTAATGAGTGACTGAAATACAGAGAGACAGAGAAATAGTCCAAAGGTAATCTATGCCTGTTTCATCACTATGGTTTCATACAATAAATACTTTGCTTACAGTTATACCCAAATAATTCCTGCCTTTCTAAAATGCCGCACTATAAAACTGACTCACTGAAGTGGGGATACCTTACTACAATTTCTCCACTTCTCATTGTTTTCTTGTAACTCATCACACTCTTGACTTATATATATATATTTTAAACATTCCATGAGATTTGTAGTGTGTTTGACTATTTTGTCACCCTTTCACTGAATTTTCCTTAGATCCTTTGATCCACTGTAATCATGCCTACTGACTTTGATTCCTCTGTCATGTCTGTGTGCCCACCCATCTTGGACCAGGTCCAGCCCATGCTTGTCTGTCTGAGGTGGTCCGAAATCTTAGACTCACAAATTGTCTCTTAGATAGTGTCCCCTCTCATCTCTTAAAAGATGTCTTTGACACTATTGTGGAACCAATTTTTACACATTCTAGTCTTAGTTCTGGTTCTGTTCCTGGTCCATTGAAACAAGCTATTGTACAACCTCTGATAAAAAGCAAAAATCTTGATCCCTCTGTGCTGTCCAATTTTAGGCCCATCTCTAAACTGGCTTTCTTATCCAAAATCCTTGAGAAAGTAATTTTAATGCAGCTGTTATATATATACATTTTTGAGTCAACATGATATATATGACAACTATCGATCTGGTTTTAAACTTTGTCACAGCTCTGAAACCATGCTGTCAAAGGTTTTTAACGAACAGATTTTACCAGTTGACACAGGTGGATGTTCTGCTCTGGTTCTTTTATATTTAACAGCTGCCTTTGACACAGTGGACCATAGACTTCATGTTTAAAGTACAACGCAGTGATCAAAGGAACTTTAAAATGGTTTCACTTATTTGTCAGGTTGGAGCTTTTCTGTCCATCTGGAGGATTTTTCTTCTGGGAAAACTGCCCTCGTGTTTGGTGTTCCACAGGGTTCTGTTTTAGGCCCCACCCTTTTTTCATTATGCGTTGCCCCTGGAGAATGTCTGTAAGAAATATAATGTATCTTTTCATTGCTATGCAGCTAATTTCTGAAGTCGAGGCCTACCTTCCTCTTCATGATCTGGAGATAGTGTTACTTGCTTTTCTAACATCCCGCCTTGACTGCTGCAATGCTTTGTATGTGGGTATGGACCACACATCAGTCCAACGCCTACAGCTAGTGCAAAATGTGGCTGCTTGACTTTTAATTGGTAAGAGGAAGAGTTTAGTTTTATTATTTTAATAGTTCAATTTAAGGGTGTTGTTGCAGTAAAGATGATGAAGATTTAATACTACTCTATTATACATAATGTATTGTGTATTATCTTTGTTTTGTGAAGCACTTTGGTTTTAAATGTGCTATATAAAACAAGTTGACTTGATTGCGGTGGTTGTTAATATTTTGCACATCCAAAATAGATTCTCAGTTGAGAAAAAGCTTCAACTATACAAATCTATTGAGTTGTGAGTTTATAATGTTGTCAGAAAAAAATAAAAATGAAAACTCAGCGGCTCAGCCACATTTGGTTATATCAACTGTGTTTTCACATGAAATTGACACGCACACAGTTGGTAATATAGAAAATGCATGATTATGTTTACTCCTAATTTTATGCCAGCAGTTAGTAATGCAGCTATTGGAAAACATATGAGTAAAAGTGGTGATCATTGACAGGATTCTGTCATTTAAATGAATTTTAATTTGATCCGTCCAAACACTAAAGTTGTCCCCATGTATTCACTGTCATAGAAAACATGAACAATACCTGAGGTCACAGTCTCTTGTCAACAGTTTAACTTGCCTCTTTAGGTCTTTAAACTGCGTAGATAATGACTAAGAGTTGCATGAATCTTTTGTGTTTGCTTGGACACATGAAATCCTCAATCAGAAAAAAGAAAAATACAGGTTTATGTTTATTGTGAGAAGCTTTTGCCTTATAACTGAAAAACCTTAATGTCCTAAGTACCTTGCTTAGGTAGAATAAACCTAAATAAACAGAAATTCTGTCATTCTGGTGTTTCTGTGTTAGTTCGAGTGGGCGTGGCAGCATCCTCATTCTTCCAGGCGGCTTTCCCATGTCTCTCGGCGCTCCAGGAAAGAGTCGAGCCTTCAGTTTCACTGGCGTGTGGTCTCCAACATGCTGCGAGTAGCGCCGTGGAACAGACTACCGCTGACAGCCCGCTGGCTTAAGCAGGAGTACAGGATGGACTTTGAGCCCAGTCTGCAGCCGCCGCTGCACATCCCCGTTGCTTTTGGCAGCGTGAGGGCCAAGAAGACGTTAACATCGCTGGAACCGGAGGAGGCGACCAGGTGTTACATCTGCAGTGGACAGGTGGAGGTAGTTGTTAGATGGGCTACTTTTTATTGATCATGCTGATGTTTTTTTTTTTGATCAAGGTCTTTTTTTTATTTTCAAATATATAACAAAAAAGAGCAGACAATTCAAGCATGAGACAGTTAAACCAAGTTCCTAACAAACACCCCTCCCATACCCCCCTCCCCCAGATACTGGACCATCGGTGAACTAACATGTACCACACATTCAAACACAAGTTTTAAAAGGCATGCTGATGTTTTTGTAAACATAGAGCAAACAAGATGTATGTCATTTAAACTGTGTCTAAGGCATTATTTCTACTACCAACCAAAGTTTTTAAGACAAATTTGCTATTGTTTAAAAAGCTCTTTATCAGTAAATCCTAGCTTTTTTACATTGTTTCTACCATAAAACATTAACAAGGAATTACAAACAGCAGCATGCAAAATACTCATTGCTCTCATATCTATTCTTCCTTTCTGGAGGAAAAACATTTTTCTATTCTTTTAAAAGTCATCAGGCCATTAAACATTTGCTCTTCCTCTGCCATGATCTTACTCAGCTCCTGTTCACTTTTGTTTATCCAAATTCTGTCAAAAAAAAAAAAAAAAAAAAATCATGCAAGAAACAAATCGAACCATGTTTCAGTTTCATTCAGTCCAATCCTTTTTATTGGACAAAGATGTTCAGCTTTTTGGTTCAAATGAAATTTCAAACCTGTAATTTTGACTGTAATCAATTGGAGAAGTTTAAAAATCCTGGCCAAACAAGTCTTTCAGAGTTTTACGTGGGGTAGGGCTTGATACCAGTCACATCCTCACTAGTTGTTTGTGTCCTCTCCTCCTGAGGTGTCAGAGAAGCTGAGCTGCTTCCATTCGTCCTGTGGGATGAACAGCCACATCATCTGTCTCGCCAAGTCCTTTCTGAAGCAGGAGCCGTCCCACCTCCTGCCAGTGGAGGGGGAGTGTCCCTCCTGCCATCGCTCTGTGCTGTGGGGGAGCCTCATTCGTCACAAACATGGTTGCCTTGGAGACCTGGAGAAGGACACATTATCTGCATCCCAGGTCAGTTCGGCTTCTGGACCCCAAAAACTTATCATTTGGTGCAGCTAAATTAAGCTTTTAGTTAACTAAGATTTGATGTGATCCTCCACAGAGCCACTGGGCAGATGAGCTGCAGCTGTAAAGAAATAGAAATGAAGGCTCTACAAATGAATTTATTTTACTATTCAACAACTCAACAGTGTCAGAAAGTGTGTGTAGAGGTTTGTGTCTGTTGGCGTGAATGGAGTCTTGAAATTTACACGTAAGACTCATTTTATCCGATCATTATGTGTTGCCTTTAAATTCTGTACATCATGCATATTTTAAATGTTTTAGGTATTTGTTGGAAAAAAAAAACTATATATCTAATGCTGTCTGTGACAAATACATGTTTTTTGTTTTTAGCTGATTTTGTTCTGTCAATTTGAAAAGAAAAATATTTTTTTTATTAATTACAACTGACTTGTTTGCATTGCCAGTAAAAAAAAAGTAATAAAATTTTTCATGTTTTCTATTTCCTTTCATCTTCTTTGTGCTGTAGTTTTTTTTTAGACTATTAAAAAATTATGATACCGATTCTAATTTATTAAATCTGTATGGTAATTTCACATGTGGCTATTCTTTCTTACCTTAAAGTTTACTCAAAAGCTTAACTGTTTTAAGTTAATTTTAGTTAAAGTTAAAATTAAGTGAGTCAATGCAACTTTTGTCAAAACCACCAGAAACAATACGACCACTTACCAGTTCAACTTTATAGCATCTATTGTGTCTGGGCGATCAAAAATTAATTTTAAGAATCAGTGACGAGTAAAAACTCCCCTGCTGGGAGAAAACCCTTAAACCAAACAGCAGCAAGTAAAAACTCCCCTTTAAGAGGGAAGAAACCTTGACCAGGACCTGGATCATAAGGGGGGACCTTCCTGCTGAAGACCAGTAGGGTAAAGAAAGAAAAGAGGGAGATAGGACAGAGATGAAGGAGAAAGAAAAAGAGGGGAGGTACAAATATACAGAAAAGATGACATTAGACAAAATATGTTATAAACATTTAAAGGTGGGGTGGGTGTTGTTTTTTTGCAACACTTTTTACAATATTGCCTGAAAACCTTTTCACATTTCCATTGCACCCACTGAAATAAAATGTTTGCAAAAAAAACTAAACATTTTGGTCCAGTCTAGAAGGTATAATCAGAGAAAAACTCTGACCAATCAAAAAAGTGATCATCACTATTTTGATTGGCTGCCTAATACGTCCATCAAATATCACCCCTCCCTCCCTCCCTCCCTATGGTTCATGCAGTCGTGAATCATGTGAAGGCGTGGTTTCGAGGGGTGAGCTGAAGAGGAGGAGGCGGAGCCTTTGGGAGGAGGGAGGGAGTGTATATTTTCAAAATCTCACTTGAGTTGGATTGCTGGAACCGTTTTTCAAACAACACCTACTCCACCTTTAACTAGCTGGAGAACAAAGAGTTATATGTGCTGATATAACTGATATATTGTTAGGTAATGATACGAGTATATAGACAGATACAGGCAGCAAACACTGAGGTGGTCAGAGGGTCAGACTGCAAGCGTCATCTAAAACCATGGTTGGAAACCTGACGTTATCATTCATGTGCATTTCTCCGTTGAATCTTCCCGTTGTTGACCTTTTCTTTCTGTCCAACATAATCACCAATCTTCAATACACAGTTCCATAACCTGATCAACGGAGCGCAAGTTCCTCTCTTTGAGCTCTCAAACAGACCAAGTGAAGGGAGACGCTGGAATGAAGCAGGTGCTGTCTTTACTGCTGCTCCTGATTCAGGAATGGTCCTCCAGCTGGAGGGGTTTTCTTCCAACACTGAGCTTAGATCAGAGAAAATTACTGATGGCCATATGCAATAATAGCTGCAAATAAAATCCATATAAAGCCTCTCATTGCAAAAACACCTTCAGTGCCACTTTTGGGACTTTTATTAAGATTAAAAGTGGTAAGTGTTGAAATACATGGACAAAATGCATTTCCATGGTGACCTGGATGAAATATAAATACAATGTTTTAAATCATTTTCAGTGAGCATCTCAGATTGTCGGGAGCACTCCCTTATGCTTTCCTTTTTAGAAAAAAAACATGCATTTACTGAAAAGCTACTTGTCACATCTTAACTGCACACTCAGTTCTTTTCTAGAAATCATCAGATGTGTCATAGTAAAAAAAAAGAAAAAAGAACGTTACGTTTTTTCCACTTGTGCACAGGGCGTCTGTTGAAAAGGAAGCATCAGTGTGAAATGTGTAACACTGATTATGATCAGTCATTAATCCTGGAAAAACACAATATAAAGTTACCACAGCAGAAAAAGTTCATATCTATGAATGTTTTATTATCAAAACATGTTATAGTGATACATGTAACATGAAAGTATTATTAAAGTCGTACATATTAGAAAATCTGGCATGTTCACAAAAACCTTTTTACTTTTTTCCTCCCATTATTTCACAGATACAAGCTACATGTCTGATGAAACATTTGTAAATGATAAAAAGTTGGATGTGCAATAACATCTATCCCTGTTCAGTTCAGAGTTCTTTTAGATTTACTTCTGTAGCAGCGAGCTAAAGCAGAACTGTAGGAGTTTTACTGCTGCTCTGCTGTAGTAGGAGGGTTAGGGTTAGGTTTAGGGGTTAGGGTTAGGGTTAGCCTCTCACAGCAGCTCCCTTCAGCGGCTGCCGGTAGGTGAGTCTGTATTTCTGGTTTCATTAATGAGATGCAGCTTGATCAGTTTGTGATCATTGCACAATATTTCACCTTCATTTAAAAGCGTCTTTTGGCAAAATCTGTGTGCTGTGAAGTTGAATTGAATCAGTTATTTTGTATGAATATCGCCACCTTCAGAATTTATATGGCTGATTCTTTTAAACACTTTTACAGGCCATTTTATTAGACTTTTTTCAAGGTCTTTCTATCGTTTTCTCATGATTCTGGTACAGGGGAGTGCTGCTGGTCTCGCTTTTTAAACTGGTACTTTGCACACTTATTAGTCTAAATGTCAACAGCCACATATTAAGAAAGGTTATACTTAAAAAAGGTTTTAGTCACAGCAGCAATGACTATCATTGTGAAACGCACCATCCATACTGAAACCATATGAAAATGGACATAAATGTAACTAAGCAGCTGATCTTCATCTGAGGCTATGGTTGCTCAGATTACTGTCAGGATTGCTTATAATCAATGTGACCTGTGTTTTTGTAATCATTTAATACAATATGCCTGTGTAAAAATGAGCCGGTGTAACGCCATACTCGTTCATGTGAATTTAGTTTGTTACGTTAACAGTTAATTAATATACATATATCAAAACATATTTCAGCCACAGCAAAATAAATATACAAGTTATGTTACCTTTAAAAAAAAAAAAAAAATTATTCATTGATTGATTTGAGTGCAGGTTGTTAGGTGGTTGTGACATTAAGTGAGGTTAGGATTTTCCATATGATGTGACTGTTCTTTAGCACACAAGTATCCTAAGCATAAATATGTGGAATATTGTTCTCTCATTCATTTACTTACTTCTGCCCCCATATTATACTAACAGCGTGTACTGATTTTGATGAAATGCAGTATGGTTTATGAAAACAGCTGCATAATCTCCAATAGATAATCTGCAAAGTTAGTTTTGTTTTTAAACAGTCCCTTGGGCGGTTATATACAGTCATGGAAAAAATTATTAGACCACCCTTGTTTTCTTCAGTTTCTTGTTCATTTTAATGCCTGGTACAACTAAAGGTACATTTGTTTGGACAAACATAACGATAACCACAAAGATTGCTCATAAGAGTTTTATTTAAGAGCTGATATCTTACCATTTTCCATGGTTTTCTTGATTATAACCTAAATCACTTAAGTTTTTACATCAATAGCTATGGCGTTGTACTGCCAAAAACACTGCTTTTATGCATTCAGTATTTTCTTTTCTGTCTGTTTTAGTCACATGATGACGTTTAGTGGTACCAGGTATTAAAATGAACAAGAAAGTGAAGAAAAAATGGTGGTCTAATAATTTTTTCCATGACTGTAGGCCACTAGAAACCAGACGACCAACAGGTGCCCAGATCAATAAGAGGGGCGGGTGCTGTTAACAAGTGCGGCTGGTAATTTCTCTAAACTACACGGGGCCACTAAGTGGGGTGGGCCACTAGAGCAAGCAGGGTAGACGCTTGGATGGAGGCAGTTAGAGGCTGGTGAGTACACCTCTCGGTACACCTCTACCTGAGTAAGAATCTTCAGAGGCTGGGGCTTGAACCCTTTAATAGGGCTAGATCAGACTACCTCTATGGGAGTAACTAGGGATCTAACGAGGGGTCCAGACTTGGCGGTCCCCTACACAGAACTACTTTCCAGAGTGGCCGTAGAGTCGTGCACTACACAGTGAGTAGGGAGAGATTTGGCTCATACTGCACACACTGTAGTATACAGTATGTACTGGATACTGTCCAGCAGTTGTCATTTGTATGTAGTATGTTACCATAAAGGCTACTATACTTTGGCACATTCAACAGGAAGTCAGGTGACTGCTGTGAACGACTTCTTCTGGAGTGGAGCATTGCTCTGAGGTAGGCTGGTGGGCTGCACACTGGAAGTTTAACCCATTTGGGTACTTCTCGCATACTACAGATTTTGCAATTGTTTGCGTACTGCATACTGTTTTCTAAATTATTATACAATGCACCTACATAAAACATACTACTACAAGTATGCAGTTTATACAAAGGATTATTTCTCTAAGGTGTGCACAAGCAATCCACAACAGTTTGTGCACCATTTATTTGTTCCAGGAGGTAATTTTATATATTTTGGTATGTAAATTTGGACATAATTTCTTTGTTGTACATAGCTTTTTTTGACCCCCACTGATAGTATGTCCCAAATGCAATCTGCTTATATGGAAAGAATCAGCTGAAATCATTTTGGTGTTGGTTCTGGATGTGATTCAAGGTAACGATGAAAGAATGAATGAATAAATACAAAAACAACAAGTCCTTTTGCCTCTTCTCTTGCTACCCCTGGTTATTTGCCTCTACGGCCGTCTGACCACGTGACGATAATATCAGCCCTAAACAGAAGGGAACATCAGAGAGCTAAAGATAAAAAAGTTAAACAGAGGTCTATCAAGGTCTGAATCATAAATACACTGAGCCAGGTGGTTTCAGGTGGTTTCAGGTGGGGTCATTACACGGAAGCTAAGTAGTGACTGCTGAACATTGTGCTTACACGTAAATAGAAAAAATAAGGTCCAGGTTGAAATAACTTTAAAAAAAAAAAAACCTTTTGCTTAAAGTGGTGTCTGGATGAACTGGCCGATGTACAGAAAGATGACAGATGGTTGTATCGTTGCTGCCTTTTCCTCAAACATGGAGAAATAAAATTAAATAAAAGAGAAGTGGCTGGTAGCCACCTAATGTCCTTTGGTGCACTGTGCCTTTCACATTTTACAAAAGTATTGGATTATTTGAATTATAGTTTATATTAAAAAAAAAAAAACAGAATAATGTGAATCGTACTTCATTCTCACACGCTGGCCTGGTCAGTTTTTTCAGTGTTGGACTGGAGGTTTTGTACAGTGATGACTGGCTGCAGGGACAGAAAACAAACAACAGAAGAGCTAAAAATGAGGCACCATGAGGGAAACCAGCTGAAGGACCTTCATCTACGGGATCTACTCACCATTTTGGGAGCTGGTCCACAACAGCTGACCACCTTGCAGCAGTAGGCGGCGAGGGTTACAGAGATGGCCAACAGAGCAACGTGGATGACCACGCCCCCCGTGTAAAAGACGGTGTGGGTGTTCTGTGAATGAGACAGGTTGATCAAAAAAGATCACAGGTCAGAACAGTATTTTTCAAGTGTTTTCCATTCTCCTCCACTGTTCAGTTAGGTCTCAGTTCCCCTTTCAACTGCATTCAAATTACTGCTCACTTCACCATCAAATGTTCCTTTGTTGTGCTACTACATCATTAAAGCATGATTACATTGTACTTACTGTGTAAAGAGGAGACAGTTGTTACTCACCGCAATCTGAAGGCACAGTTCATTGTAATTAGATGTGACGTTGTAATGCCAGTAGATAAAAGGGTTATCTTCCATTTTAAGAAAAGAGGACACCATGTTGACGATAGAGGCACCACAAGCCACAATCTGCATCACCAAACAGGCCCTGAGCTGAGACAAACATGAGTTTCCATTCAAAATGACAAAGAATGACTTGTTTGAAGACATTTGGCTCCACATAAGAGAGAAGAGTTCATAGTTGGGCCCTGAAATAAAGAGTTTCACTTCTCTCCTACAGCTACTTCCTTTACCAGCTGGCCTTCAGTCATGTCTGCTTGTCTTTGTCTACAGTACTCTGATCAGTAGCAGATTCACATCACAGCTTCTGTTACGCAGCACTCAGAAGCTCTAAGTATTTAACCCCAGTAATTATCAGTCCTGTCAGATTAGAGCAGAATCTAACAAACTTTGAAAACCCACTGACGGGACATCGGACATGTGGAACAACCAGCTCCATCACGCCTTGCAGAGAGACTCATGTTATAGAGGAAGAGACTTTAGAGTTGTTGTTTTCTGAGGCCAGAAGTCCCTGGCTGAACTGGACTGATAGACTGTAGTATGGGCTCTGAGGCCAGTTGGTGGCTCATGTCTTCTGTTTCATTCATAGTTATTATGTTTTTATCACAGTTTCTCTAAATATGCTGATATTAGAGGCTGTGTAGATGCTCACCGTAGAGCGATGTAGGTTCTGCGCTGCCAAAGCCACATTCCCAGCTATTACTACCTGAAATGAGAACAAAATCCCACACGCTCAATAACTCAACAAAAGATCCACGTCTGAGATTTTACCACTTAACAGTTAAGTTACTTTTCTATAACTAAAAAGTTATACAGAAGTGGAAAAATGTAATAAATAAATAAATACATGAAACAACAATAAGTAGTAAGAGAGAGTGAGAAAAGGACATGACAGATGAATATAAAAGTACAAAGGAAGTGAACTGAAAATATTTCTCAAATACATTGTTAAGTTTTTAAGCAGTGTTCTTCATGTTTTACTTATATAGTGTTAAGGTAAGTCTAATCTTTTGAAAGCACTATTAATGATAATAAATGCAAAAAAACATGCTTCGACATTTAAAAAATTAAATAATGTAAGAAAAATATATGATTATCTGTGATATCAGACTGATGACACAAACCCAAATCAGAAAGCGTTGGGAGATGATCATGAAAAAATGCATTAGAAAAAAGGGTTAGTGTTGGAAGCCTCTGTTAAGCACGAAGATATGGAGGTATGTTTACAAATATTTCAAAAAACTTTACAGTGAAGAAGAAGCCTTATGTTAAACTAAATTGAAAATTGGAAACAAATGAAATTAAAAACATTTTTGTTCAGTAAAGCCTACAGTTAGTCTCAACTATAGTGTGTAGGGGCTAATAGTTATAGCCATAGCTGTAGTAGCTTAGACTAGAGTAGCTCGTCTTAATCACAGGTTCATCATAGTTATGCTGCTATAGGCCTACGCTGCAGGGGGACGCCAACATGATCTGCTGAGTGGTGTCTCCACTGCTATTCCTCCTTTCCTTCCCTTTCCTCCTCCCTTCCTCCTCCAGCTCAATCCATAGTTAATTAGGAGCACCTCTTAACCGTAACTGTGCTCCATTTTTCTTTCCTGTAGTTTGTTGTGCTTTTTATGCCCCCCCCCTTTTTTTTCTCTTGTCTTTCTGTATGTTTGCAGGCCAGAGTTTCCTGAGTTTCATGCTGACTTGCAGTTCTCTCCTCTGTCCATCCTGTGTGTGTAGATGTGTTCAGGGTGTCGGCTGGCGTGGTGACCAGTGATCTAGTACTTCTGACCATCTCACCTCAGTGCTGCTACCTGCATCTGTTTATATTTATGTAGTCTTTTCATTCAGTTATTTGTGTGCTCTCCTCTCTCTGTCCTCCATCCTCTCTTTGTCCTCCATCCTCTCTGTCCTGTCTCTCCTCTCTTTTTCTTTCTTTACCCTGTCAAGTGACCCAGGAGAAGTTGGAATTATCCCAGCTTTGTTGATGAGATTTTTCTGGTATAATGTAGTGGATTAACAGAAGAGTGGTAATTAATGTGATTTGTAATCACATTATTCAATGATCAGAACCGATGATCAGAAAAGATGTATTGTAGATGTATTCTGTATGATTTATTTCTCGTTGGATCAAGACTGTGCGTCGGTGCTGTCAGCGGCTGAGTGGAGCTGCTGAGGGTCACTGTGTGCTGCAAGATTTGATATGTTTATCAAAACAGGGGGAGAGATCCTGCAGCAGCAGGTGATGTAATGTAAACACAAGCCAGTGCTAGTCAAAACAAAGTGGAGTAACAGGAAAGTGGTGATTTATGTGATTTGTAATCAATTCCTAATCAATGAAATGTATGAAATGTGTGTGTGATTCTAGTCAATGATCAGAAACAAGATGTATTAGTAATTTTGTAATAGATCTGTGTTAGTTAGTGTATGTTAAAAGAAAATCCTATTTTTGTAGGGTCAAGGGACAGAGGCAGAGCGTGTTCCTCATTGGAATGTCAACAAAGCCGAGTTTCAAAATAATTCTGCCAGCTCCGGGCCACCAAGACACAACAATGGCGAAAAACAGTCAGCCAGGTGCGGACAGTAGCGGGGGCACGCTGACCTCAGCAGTGACGCCGTGACTATGGACTTTGTGCAGAAAAAGATGAAATGAGGCGCACATTCTGTGGTTAAGGCTGAATCAATCCAGCAATGGCTCAATTAAGGACATTGTAAGACAGATGTGAGGTATAAATCATTGAATAAGGATTAGCGTTAGCTGATAAGCTTTAGCTTAACGAGCTATGTGGCCAAGTAAACAAAGTGACCTTGTGAGTCTGGTGGTGGCATGATGTCATGATGATTAAGGTGAACGCCCCTGCTGATCTGTAAACCTATGAAATCATTGTGGGACATGGCCTGTGAATTATGCATGATGTAAAGGACGGATTATGTAAAATTATGCACGCCTCTGTATATGTGAATAACCAATCAGAAGTGTCATGTGAGTTTGAGGGAAATTATGTATGCATATGCAAAGGTGAGAGAACCAATCAAGAGTGTGAAAGGCCGAAAGGGGACAGTTCGGGGCTGGGGCAGGCTGGACGAGAGAAGGAGAGAGAGAGAGCGCATAAAAAGAGAAGGCAGAGGGACTCTGGGTGGATTCCTGGAGCGACTTCAGAAGAAGAAGGACTAGCTGGGACCTGGACGAGCAACCCCCATCTGGAGGATTAACTGGAAGGAATTACTTCAAGAAAAGAAGACAGAAAGACGCTTGGAACAGGATCGACGAATTTTTCCCAGTTCTTGAAGGAATAATTGGAGCCTTTTTGGTTAGCCTAGCTCACCGCTAGCAAGGAGGAGGGGCCGAATCAGCATACCTGCAGGCCTGATCGTTTGAGCTCTCTCTCTCCCTCCCTGCCAGCGGCCTTGAAAACGCAAAGGTGCACATTGCGTACCAGCCTGTCCTTGAACCAACCAGAGGAACTGATCAGTAAGCCACAGCTTTAATTTGCCTTTTTAGAATTAGAATTGTTTAACCAATCAATGCTGTTGCTTAACCTTGCTAATCTGCTTTAATAAATATAAAAACTATCATAAGACGTCGTTGTGGACATTACATCTGTATCCAGAATTTTGAAGACTTGTTTATGCCTCTGCACTAACACACAGGTTCTTATGGGTTATTCTAGTCACAATATTGTCAAATTGTCCCTGAGGCTTGCTGTCCGAGCCACTAAAGTTTTCCTAGTTTGTAACAAGAGCCCAGATCTTAAGAGGAGAGCTGCCGTTAACAGACGTGACCGATAGCTGGACTTCGAGCCACCCGGCTATTCCTCTGAGGACAGTTATTGGAGTGAGCGGGACATACGTTTGGAAGTAGGCAGTGAGAGCTAGGCGTATCTCCTCGACACCAGCTTAAATAAGTTGAGGAAATCTAGTGAGGAACCTCTCCTAGACCGCAACTTCTTACCCGTAGGATGGAGAGCTGGTCCCGGTGACAGACTCTGCTAGTCAGAGACTGAACCAAAACTGGGGGATCTTACAACCCGGCTGGTCTTCATCAGGAAGGTCCCACCATATGAGCCACGTCCTGCTCAAGGTTTCTTCCTCTTAAATTGGAGTTTATCCTTGCCTCGGTTTGGCTTAAAGGTTTTTTTTTCTCCCTCTGTGGGAGTTTTTCTACTTGCCATTAACCTTGATTTTGATTTAATATTATAAATTTACTAAATGATATTTGCTCGGGGGTCATGATCTGGGTCTCTGTAAAGCTCCTAGAGACAATTGACATTGTAACAGACGCTATACAAATAAAATTGAATTAAATTGAAATGAATTGTTATCTTTGTCAAGAGGCAGCACTGACATAAACGATCACACAGTGGACAGGTTTGCGTTATAAATGGATGCTGTGATAAGCTAAGACTGTCATAAGCAACAAATTCAAAAGTTAGGCTCTGTGATGGTACAAGGTTGTATCAGTGGTCTTGGCTAAGGTCAATTTTATGATGACACCAATAAAAACTACTCTGAGATGTTCGAGCATCCTGTGCTTTCTTTAGATTTTCCATGGATGTCCATGCAGACAGGTACTGGACTGGCCCGTCTGCAGTCCTGATGTCTCCACAACCCAGAACACGAGAACTTTGAAACCAAAAATGCAACAACTATGACCCTTCACTCATGAACACTTTAAGACTTGTTTGCAGGAAGAAGGGACAAAATAACAACTGAAACACTTCACTGCTTAACAACAAAATGTCTTTTGAGTGTTGTGAGGAAGAAATCAGAAAATCAGAAGGTGACAAAAGCTGTCATGTCCCAGACCGCTGTCAAGCTGAATAAATAAATAAATATAACACAGAAAATATCCTTATTTGTTTCATATAATACATCTCGACTCTTTATGAAGTACAATCTTTGGGTTTTCCACCTGCTTACCAACAGAGATGAAATGAAGAAAGGTACATCACTTTCTACATGACTCAGGCCGTTAGCCTGAAAAACACCAACACAGATGATCTTATACACACTCAGACCGATCTGAGTTATCTGAAAGACAGAGAGACAACAATCTAAATATAAAAAATAAGTGTCAAGGAAAGTTTTCCACACATTCACCCACACATGCAGTGTACCCCGAGAGCTTTGGGTTCAGCTTCCAGGTACTTCTTTGTCCTATGCAGGTCTCTCTGAAAGGTGACTGTGACCAGTGGGCTCTGAGCTGGACTGCTGCCCTCCTCCTCCTCCACAACTATTTCTTTATCTGAAACAAGCAGGTGAAGATGAAAGGAACTTAAATACAATGTTGAGCTACTTCCCACTCTATTTCTTTTCACCACTGCTGAACTGCACGTTATTAAAACAACTATGATCTATTATCAAGTCGATATATGGAAACAATGAAGTTGACCAAAAAAAGATGATAAGATCATAGTGTGGTGAAACTGTGACATAAAACCCGAGCCTTCAATCAGTTAGGCAGTTCAAGAAATGTTTTATTAGTCAAAAACCTTTAATACCTTTACATTTATACAAAAAAAAAAAATTCAGGTAATCTAAAATAAGTATTAGATGAGGTTACACCTCATGTATGAATGTAAGGTATAATTCATTAAAATCCCAGACCCATGGTCAGGAACACCACAGTTGAATGATAGTATATATTAATATGAACTTCTACTGTAACCATAAGGTTGTCTACCAGGAAATCTGCACAAACATCAATTTTTAAACAATTTTTAAATGATGAGATTCAGTTTTGTATTTTTAGTAATATAGATGATGTTTCTTAGGGTTACATCAGTCTATAAGTTGCAACAGTATTATCTACAGTGATAAAAGCACTGTTTTGTTTTGGGTGGTATGTTTGTCTCTGTCTTCTTGTTTTGTGTAATTGCTTGTTTTTAAATAAAGAAAACAATTAACACTGTAATTAAGGCAAAAGCTCCACACTGAACTTGGATAATAGTGGTAAAATCTTATCTGCCATAAGAAGATAGTGTAAACATTCATATTTTGTTACAACACTCACAGCTGAGCCCTTTATGGTCTTCTGGATGCTTTTTCAACCACTGGCTGAATGTGAAAGCGACTCGTTGATAGTGTATCAGGGTTAGGGATAGGGTTAGGGTTAAAACCAAGCTATCGGCTTAAAGCAGGATTGTGGGCAGAAAACAGGACAGTTTGGACCTACCAAGATACTTTCTACAGGCTTCCTAGTAGGATACAGGTGACGTGTCATTCAAAACTGGTGATCATGAATGGATGAAGGCTTTGATCAGACAGGGAACCAAAAAGATGGTAATGACTGTTAATGACATCTAGAGTTCTTCTGTGGAGACAGGTTAAAATAACTGGGACTGTGAATGAATGAGAGAAAACTAACTGGTGAATGGATCTGAAACAACAAAATGTGGAAAACTTGAAATGTTTATGGTGTGTCATAGGTTATGTGATGGATTATCTTCAGTTACGAGCACGCTAGAACGAAACCGAGCTTCCAAATGCAAGGATTGCACCGGTTTGAAATATATATATATATATATCTAGTGTAAATAAAAGTTCACGTAAGGCAAAATAAAAAGAAAAGGGTAGATTCGTTTTTGAACATTGCATTAGTGTCTGTATAAGGCAGTTTACATGATTAAGAGCAGAAATATGGGATGCTGACACATCAATACATTGGTGATCAATAATGGCTTCTGAAATGCGTCGTGCTGCATAATAAGCAGATCCACTTTTAATTTAGGCACCAGAGAACTGATGCTACAACTTTAGTGCCTTTTCAAATACAATGTTTCTATTTACTGTGGAGTGCATGTCGATTTTAAAGGCGTATTCCCTGTAGAACTGGGAATACCTTTCACTTCTGTGCATTTAATGTCTTTTAGTTTAGTTTAAATAATCTTAATAATAATTATTATTAAGATAATTTCGTCATGAATATCTAGCAAAAACAACGCCTGTAAAATAAAAGAAAAAGAAGAAGAGGACCTAAGGAACATGTGGCTGAAGCTAAATTCAGATGTTGTGAGAACATCTGGATTCAATCAGTCTGAACAAAGCGGACGAATCTTATTAACTATTTCCCGCTTTCCAACTCTGACCAATGCGACCGTTAATTCATTTATTTATCATTATTTTTACCTGTCATGATCTGCTTCTCCTCTTTTATTCGTTGCTGTTCTATAATCCAGGCCTCTGCTCAAATGTTTAGCAGTAGTTTTCTGGATGTGGGCAGGTCGGTCTCCAGCCCTCTTCTGTCTCTGAAACGCCTCCTTTGTGACCAGGATTTAGGATTGTTGGCTCATCTAACAGCCTTCTGCTCTCCAACATGGCTTTCTCATCGAGCTGGAATGATTACATCTGGAAATAACTGCATGCAAAGTCACACGGGCCTGCAGCTGATTCATTTCACAACTCAGTTTTCATTAGATGCAGCTACTTTTTATTTTTCAGTTACCATTTTTTTACCTCAAGCATCTGGAAACTTCCTGTCCCACCTCCTCCTATCTATCTATCTATCTATCTATCTATCTATTATGAATATATGAAAATATGATGTGTGGAAAATGCATGGATGAATTAATCTTTAAAAATGTCACTTCATTTGCAGTAATCGCTCAAGAGAGTCTGAATTATTCTTGCATTCTTCATATAAAAACCTTTGTTCTGTTACTCTAAATTAAATGTGAATAAGCATAAAAGGCTTTACAGGTCCTGATCATTTTAAGTGAACTTCTCAGATTGGTAGTTGTACGTCTTCATGCTTGTCTTTCAGAAATAAAGGAACGCTCACATCGAACAGAAAAGCTACTTGTCACATCGACTTCTTTTCTCCTCATGGGACAGTAATGGGACCTGACAAAGCCCTCTGGGTAGATGGTATAACGTCTTCAAGAGCAAAGAAAGACAAGTGCAATCACCTTGATTCAAACATTTGAGAGATTTGAGAGGCAGTATTAAAAAAAAAAACTAACTGTATGATCCATAAAGTCAGTCAGATACACACACACACACACACACATACATAATTATTAAGACAGTATTTAAAATAAATGTCACTGTAACAACCAGATACATATACTGATGTGTATTAAGAACAGTAAGTGTACTTTTTTGAGATTTTTTTTTTTTTTTTGAAGTTAAAATTATAAAATTGGTTAAATAAATGAATCAATAACTTCATTTTTTCCAATTTTTTTTTTTTTTTTTAAAAGGTTGTAATTCTGTAAAGCACTTTGTGTTGCATAAGTTGTATGAAACGCGGTGTACAAATATATAGCCTGTGAAGGATTTATGGCCAGCTGATGCTCCGGATCATAGACCTTTAAAGCTGTCTGAGCTTTTTCTCCTCACCCTCCTGCTGCAGGGGACAGCAGAGCTGCTCCAGCTGTTTAACATAGTATTTATCAGCTTGAATTCAGGCCTCCTTAATTGACGAAGGAATCAAAATGATTTGACTTTTGATAATCATCTTATAATATGCCTGCAAAAAACAAAAGCATCAGAAATGATTGAACAACTAGGCACTAAAGATTAAAAAGCTAAACATAATGTTCATCTTGGTGCACATCATTTGACATTTTTAATCAGTCAGTCAGTTGCAAATAAAGTCCTTTTTCCATTGCTGTTCATGACTGCTGTATTGGCACGTTACAAACATTCAGTGATTGATTTACATTGCACTTTTGCTAAATGTGGTGTCTCAGCTAACTGGGCATCGTGCAGAAAGAAGACACAGATATTGTTTGTCTCATTACGTTGTCCTTTCCTAGAAAAGGAAAGAAGGAGCGAACTTCAAAAAAAGGAAACATTCTGATTAGAAGACAAAGAGTGGAGCTAGAAGATCTAAAAAAGCAGAATTAGCAATAATTCTTTGTGGTTCCATAACTTCTATGAATACTGAATAATGCATCTTAATCTTGGTAGTATTTGCTTGCGGCTGTACTTCATTCTTGTGTGTCCATCTGGTCTGTATTTTCAGTGTTGGACTGGAGGTTTTGCACAATGATGACTGGCTGCAGGGACAGAAAACAAATGACAGTCAGGCACCATGAGGGAAACCCGTCAGCTGGACTGAAGGCCCTTCAGGATGGGATCATTAAACCCATCTACGGGATCTACTCACCATTTTGGGAGCTGGACCGCAACAGTTGACCACCTTGCAGCAGTAGGCGGTGAGGGTTACAGAGATGGCCAACAGAGCAATGTGGATGACCACGCCCCCAACATAAAAGTGGTGGTGGGTGTTCTGTGAATGAGACACAATTTGCTATTTCAGGTTGATCACAGGTCAGAACAATACTTTTCAAGTGCTTTTCATCCACTCCACTGTTCAGTTAGATGTCAATTTTCCTTTCAGCTTCACTGTTGCCCATAAAGTTGGAGTGAAATACTATTTACTCCTCCTCATGATATGATTGTGACAATGCAATTTATTCTTAATAAATAGCTTGTCTGAAAACAAAATTATTCCAGCCCTATGGTCTACAGTGCACTTTCAAATCTTACTTCTACGAACACATCAATCACTTCATATGCAACTGTTCCACTAACACACAATCAGTAGTTGTGCTATTTCATCTCACATTAAAACATCATTATATTGTACTGCGGTGTGAAGCGGATAAAGTCCTCACTCACCACAACTTGATTACAAATTTCCTCATAATTGGGTCCATTCCTGCCATACCGCCAGCAGGAAAGGGGGGTGTCTTGCATTTTATATACGGTGCACACGATGTTGGCGATGGAGGCACCACAGGCAAGAAGCTGCATTCCTAAACAGGCCCTGAGCTGAGACAAAGATGGGTTTTCATTGAAAACGGTGAAAAAAAGAAAGGTTTGTGCGAAGACACAAAACAGAAGAGCTCACAGTTGGGCCCTGAAATAAAGAGTTTCACTCCTTTCCCAGCTGCTTCTCAACAGTCATGTCTGCTTCTCTTTCTCTGCAGTACTCTGATCAGCAGAATTTAACCAGCATGGATAAACCCAATGATGGACGTGTGCAATGGTCCATGTTATAGAGGAAGTGGCTGAAGTCCCCGGCTGAACAACGTAGTTTCAATTCTCATACAAACATTGCATTTTCAAGGTAGATTGTGGTATGGGGTCTGAAGCCAACAGGATCTACTGTTTTATTATTATTGTCTTATATATTGTCTCTAAACAGGAACATGTTAGAGGCTGTGTTTCCTGTCTTACTGTAGGCAGATGGAGTTTCTGCGCTGCCACAGCCACACTCCCAGCTATCACTACCTGGAATGAGATCAAAATGAAATAGTTATAGAGAAACTTTTAAAAAGTAAAAATACAGAAAACAACACAAGAGAATCGCGTTCATTATTGAAAATTAACAGGAAAGTGGGGCGGGGGGGGGGGGGGACTGAAGACTGAAGCATGAAGACTGTGGGCCACCCACTCAACTAAGTGAGCCAATTTCATTCAGTTTATAGACGTTTTGAATCAAAAGACTGATTGATGCTTTTTTAGGTAGAAAAGCAATATTTAAGGTCTTTAAGGAGAACAGATGGGTGGAAGATCCCCACCGTTTCAACAAATGTGTCACTTGTTGTTTCAAATCATTGAAATATTAAAAAAAACTATGTTCCTCAGGGAATGGTAGAAAAAGGATTTACATATTTCTGCTTCTGCAGTCCCTAACATCATTTAACCATTCAAGGAATCATGAGATTAATCTTGCACAAGTGTGCAAGTTTAAGATGGATCTCCATGAACTTTGATCCTTCAGAGAATACTGCACGTTTTCAGTGCTAAAACACAAGTATTGTCAGAGGGAATGGCAACGTTTCAAAGTGGGAAAAGCTTTCCTGTCCTTTTTTTTTTTTTTTAAATGGAATATCTTGTAGGCCTGAAATGCAAAAAAAAAACCAATATATATTAACAAATAAAAAATGAAAATGCCATTGTTCCTTATCTCACATTTCGACTCTTTATGAAGTACAATCTTTGGGTTTTCCACCTGCTTACCAACAGAGATGAAATGAAAATAGGTACGTCACTTCCTAGATGACTCAGGCCGTTAGCCTGAAAAACACCAACACAGATGATCTTATACACACTCAGGCCGATCTGAGTTATCTGAAAGACAGAGAGACAACAATCTAAATATAAAAAATAAGTGTCAAGGAAAGTTTTCCACACATTCATCCACACATGCAGTGTACCCCGAGAGCTTTGGGTTCAGCTTCCAGGTACTTCTTTGTCCTGTGCAGGTCTCTCTGAAAGGTGACTGTGACCAGTGGGCTCTGAGCTGGACTGCTGCCCTCCTCCACCACTATCTCTTTATCTGAAACAAGCAGGTGAAGGTAAAAGTTTAAGAGCTTTCAGTGCTGGTGTCACCTTGCAGCATAGGCCTGTAGCAACAAAGCTAAGACGATGGCTGTGTTTAAGATGAGCATGATCTAACCTTGGCTTTAGCGATTCCTATAGCATTAGTTTTAACTATTGGCCCTAGCATACTATGGTTTAGATCAGTGGTGCGCAAACTGTGGTACGTGTACCACTGGTGGTACGCGAGCGCTCTCTGGTGGTGCGCGGGGCAACATCATGACTTGTCAATGCATGACAATGCATTATAAATACAACGTTTCAAATGAAATTCAGGTAACAATAAATAACCACAATAAGGAATAAACATCTCTCCTGTCTGTTTAAAGCTCATTAGAAGGCATTTATGACTATATTTTACCTGCACGGGACACGGGATGCTTTTATGTCCCGCGGTATTTATGTTCCAATAACTTTGCATTGGACTTGCACATGAGCGTGCATGCCTTTTAGGCAACAGGCCGCCACTGCATGTCAACGTGCACTCGCCTCCACTCACTCACAGTGACCAGATGATCACACTTTGGCTGGATGGCTGCAGCTCATAGACGCAGAAAAAGAAAAGAAAAAATCAAAACAAGCAGGCATGGCCAGCGGTAGTGGAGAAATTGGGAAAAACTTTTTTAAATCACCGGTGTGGGAGCATTTTGGTTTTGCTGTTGAATACACCGACGAGGGAGTGAAAACAGTTAACACATTGTTTATGCTTAATGTCCAATATTAGAATATAGGACTGAAATCCTAAAAAGAGTAATATTTCACAATTAGCAGACCTACTTTTACTTTAGTCACTGAACATTTGATGCAAATACTGTTTGAATGCTTTTTTAAAAACTATGGAGTGCATTTATATTACAATATTATAGTCCTATAGATAATGCATTCTCTTTATGCTTTTGTGTATTTAATATCTATGTTACATCCGAACCGTCATAATGTGAAACACTTAAAATCTTCTAAAAATCATTTGTTCATGAATATCTAGCACGAACGTTTACCAAAAAGACAAGCACCAGGCAGCAAAGCTTGAAACGAAAGTCAGATTGAGTTTTTAAGCAGAGGACAACATCTGGATTTCATCATATAACATGAATGTTTCCCACCCCTCTTCCAAGCAGGATGTACTTGACCATTAATTCACTGACCGTTATTTATTTATCATTAGCATTGTTATTATTTTGATTTTATTTTATTTATTTACTTTTTACCTGCCATGATCACACGATCCTCTGAAACTTCACCAAAAAACGCAGTCCCTTTTCCTGTTTTGGGTGTCTGCTGATCCTCAGCTCGGTCCAACCCTCAGCTCTATCCTGTCCTCAGCTCTGTCCTACCCACAGCTCGGTCCAACCCTCAGCTCTATCCTGTCCTCAGCTCTGTCCTACCCACAGCTCGGTCCTTCCCTCAGCTCTGTCCTGTCCTCAGCTCGGTCCGTCCCTCAGTTCTCTCCTTCCCTTAGCTCAGTCCTACCCTCAGCTCTTTCCTGTCCTCAGCTCTGTCATGTCCTCAGCTCTATCCTACCCTCAGCTCTTTCCTACCCTCAGCTAGGAGGTTTCGCAATAGTCTGTCGGATGCGGGAGATCGGGTTCGGTTCCGCCCGCCTGAGTCAGAGACGCGCTCTGGGAGGAGTTGGAGAGTTCTGGACTTCCGCTTTACCGCAGGGCTCTCTGCGATCTGTGATGTCTATTTCAACAGGAAGAAAATACACACATGTTCGTTGGCCTTCATTAGGAAGTGGCAAATTAGTTTATTGCATTATCATTGAATTAAAAATAATTTTGGTAATATTTAGTGAATTTGCTGTCTGTATAAAGTCGCACTTTATTTACACTGCTAGAAATGCAACGTTTGCTCTGGGTCTCTGAAAACTTAGAAACAGTTTGTGTTGTAATGGACTCTATGAATAAAGTTGAATTGAATAAAACTCAAGAGTTAAAATCTCTCCCATTTTGTTTGCATTGTGAGGTAACTGGACTCTTCATGGCTCTTGTTCGCCTTCCATCCAGAAGACTTTAAGGGCTCAGCTGGAAAGCTTGAATTGTTGGGTGGATATGGGAGTCTGAGTTACACATCTTCTGGATGGAAAATTAAATGTTCCACCAAAAAAACAAACAACAACAACAACAAAAAAAAAAACAAGAACCAAGAAAAGAAAATCCAGTTGCCTTGATTCAAGCCTTTGAGAATAACTGTGACCCGGATGACTGAGGATCTACACCACTGCAGTAAAGTTACTGATGCAATAAGTTACAGAAAGATCTCACTGGAACCACTTTCACAATGACTTCAAGAAATAAAGTGTTTAAAAATATAAAAAGTTGTTTCATTGAAAGTCATTGTTAATATACATTGGAATAAATATGCCCTCAATTTTTGTTATACAGAATGCCTTTATTTGTTATATTTGACTAAGTAAACTCATTTAATGTAAAGGAAGTTTTGATTGGCAAAATGATGTTACGTATTTTGACGTATAAGTATAAAAGACGCAGATGCGCAGTAATAAAGTTCTCTTTCTGATGTTGAACACCCAAACCAAGCTTGTGTGAGCGTTTATTCTCTCTGTCGGGTTCATTAAGTTCTAGCTATATCTGAGGAAACTGCACGACCCCGTGCGTATATCATACTTTGTTAACAGGTTATGGGCCCAGATTCTTTTTCGGATATAGCAAGGAGAAGACTTTAAGTTTAAGCCGAATCTAGCCGCACAAGCACGAGGTGGATATGGCTAGCAGGAGCGAGAGACCGGCAAACAGCAGCCGATGGTCGCGGCTAATTTTCGACGGAGAAGAAAAGAATTATGAACTTTGGGAAACCAAATTCCTTGGGCATATGAGATTGCAAGGCTTGAAAAATACCATCCTCCGCGAACCTGTTACTGGTGACGAGGAGGAGGATGATGACGACGAAGGGAAAAATGAAGAAGCCTATGCGGAGCTCATACAATTTCTTGACGATAAAAGCCTGTCGCTAGTTATGCGAGAAGCTCAAGACGATGGTCGAAAGGCACTGAAAATTCTTAGGAACTATTATGCTGGCCAAGGGAAACCAAGAATTGTGAGCTTCTACACGGAATTGACTTCATTGCAGAAGTCGAGCAACGAGAGTGTGTAACGGAATATGTGATAAGAGCTGAGACTACCATCACTGCCCTGAGGAATGCAGGTGAAACGCTGAGCGATGGACTGCTAGTTGCAATGGTTTTAAAAGGACTACCTGAGTCATTTCAGCCATTTATTATTCACGTAACCCAGAAAGATGAGACCATGCCATTTGCTGAGTTTAAAACAAAACTCCGAAGTTACGAGGATACGGAGAAAATGCGTGCCGTGACAACGACAAACGACAATGTCATGAAGGCGCGAGAGCGGCCGGACAGAAAAGCGGTGGTTAAGTCGAGCGACCGCGTCGAGATGGATGCCGAAATCGTGTGCTTCAAGTGTGGACAGAAGGGACACAGAGCGAGGGCCTGTACACGGAAACAGTGGTGTAGACACTGTAGGAGCAGCATACACAGAGACGCTAATTGCAGAAAGCAACGGAGAGACGACGCGAAGCAAGCCTCGAGTGAACCGGGCAGCAACACGTATGCCTTCCTGATGTCGGACGACGCGGTAAGCCAGCGGAGAGAGGAACACTTCGGCAGTGGCGTCAGAGAAAAGGGCCTGATGGTGGATACTGGAACAACCTCGCACATCATCACGGATATAAAAAGGTTCACTAAGTTTGATGACAGCTTCCATTCCGAGACACACTGCGTGGAACTCGCTGATGGATCGCGGACTAAGGGAGTTGCAGAGCGCCGGGGAGATGCGCAGGTGCATCTAATTGACAGTGCAGGTGTGTGCCGTAATATCATACTGAGGCAGGCGCTGTACATTCCAGCGTATCCACAGGACATCTTTTCTGTGAAGGCAGCCACATCGAGCGGAGCGACTGTCCTCTTTAAGGAGAAGGGAAGCATGCTTAAACATCGGGATGGCACAACATTTCACATTCAAGAATGTAACAGACTTTATTACTTAGAGACTGTAGAAGGTGAGTGTGATGATAAATGCAATGTATGTTTTGATGTCCAGAGGTGGCATGAAATTTTAGGCCATTGCAATTACAATGATGTGCAGAAATTGCAGGATGTTGTCCAAGGTATGACAATCAAAGGAAAAGTAGATACATCATCACTACAATGTGAAGTGTGTATTCAGGGCAAATTTTTGCAATCAAGAAATAGAGAAGCAGATACCAGAGCCAAAGCAGCTCTAGACCTGGTGCATACAGACCTAGCAGGGCCAATAGAGCCAGAGTCAAAAGAAGGTTACAAATGGGTTTTGTCATTGACTGATGACTATTCCAGTGCAGTTTTTACTTACCTTCTTAAAAGTAAGAGAGACACAGTGGAAGCAACTGAAAAATTCCTCGCTGACGTAGCCCCTTATGGGAAAGTAAAACGTTTCCGTTCAGATAATGGCACAGAATTTACCAGCAGGAACTATCAACAACTCCTGATCAGAAATGGGATTAGACATGAGACTTCTTCTCCATATTCACCCCACCAAAATGGTACTGCAGAACGAAATTGGAGAACCCTGTTTGACATGGCGAGGTGTATGCTTATTGAGAGTGGCCTACCCAAGTCTTTGTGGCCATATGCAGTGCAGACTGCAGCCATCGTGAGAAACCGTTGTTTCAACAACCGTACTAAGCAAACACCCTACTTCATGCTTACTGGGAGACAGCCTGACATCTCCAAGATGCAAAAGTTTGGATGTATTTGTTATGCTTACAAACAGGACAGGAGAAAACTGGATTCCAGGTGTGAAAAGGGGATTTTTGTTGGATATGACAAAAATAGCCCAGCATACTTGATCTTTTACCCAGACAATGGTAAAGTACAGAAACACAGGTTGGTGAAATTCGTGTACCACTCTAAGCTAGAGCAACAGACGCAGACTGATGTGGCCCATGGTGATGATGATTTTGTTGTTCACCCACAGCCTGGCAGAAACGGGCAGGTGAATGAGATGAGAGTTGAACACAGTGTGAACCAAAATCCTGACACAGAATTGGATGTGGACAGCCACACACACAGGGGTCAACAAGACACAGAGCCAAAGCGAAATCCTCCTAGAGAAAGGAAGAAACCAAGTTACTTAGATGACTATGTAACTGATGATAAGAGTGATCAAGCGCTGATGAGTATAGATTACTGTTACAGGATGCTGTGTGATGTGCCACAAACATTTAGGGAAGCAGTAACGTCTCCAGATGCAGATGGATGGATTAAGGCCATGGATGAGGAAATTGAATCACTGAAAGAAAAGGAGGCATTTACCCTGACACATTTACTTGAGGGAAAGGATGTAGTGGGGGGTAGATGGGTGTATGCGGTCAAAGGTGATGTGGATGGGTCCTGCAAGCACAAAGCACGTTATGTAGCTAAAGGTTACAGTCAGAAAATAGGTGTGGACTACGCAGAAACATTTTCTCCAACAGCAAACCTTACCAGCATTAGGACTTTGATACAGAAGGCAGCTCAGGAAGATTTAATGTTACATCAAATGGATGTAAAGACAGCCTATTTGCATGCACCAATAGATTTTGAAATCTATATGGATCAGCCTGAAGGATATGAAGTGAAGTCCACTACTGATGAGAAGTTGGTGTTCAAACTGAAAAAGTCTTTATATGGGTTAAAGCAGTCAGGCAGAAATTGGAATAAGATGCTGCATGATCATTTAATTGAGAATGGGTTCACACAGAATGAAGCTGATCATTGCGTGTACGCAAGGCAGAGAGGAAGTGATAAGGTGATCCTGGTAATATGGGTCGATGATTTGATCATTGCTGCCAGTGATGAAGATGTTTTGAATGATGTCAAGGTAATGTTTTCAGAAAGATTCAAAATGAAGGATCTGGGTCAACTGAAACATTTCCTTGGAATTGACTTTGCTCAGAGTAAGGGATGTGTGAGAATGTCACAGAAGAAGTATGTGGATCAGATATTGGAGAGGTTTAACATGCAGGATTGCAAACCCAGAGCCACACCCTGTGAGCAAAAGTTGGATTATTCTGATGATGCTGAAGTAATGGAGGAGGTGCGGAAATATAGGGAGGTAGTTGGTAGTTTAATCTATCTCGCTACTTGTACTAGGCCGGATTTGGGCTTCGTAGTTAGTAAACTATCACACTACTTTTCCAACCCAACTGAAGAACAATGGGTAACCGCCAAACATGTACTAAGGTACTTGAAGGGGACAAGCAACAAAGAGTTAACCTATAGAAGATGTGACGATGAAGATCTGCAGATACATGCATACAGTGATGCAGACTGGGCTGCAGGCAAAACTGATAGGCGCAGTACCTCTGGATACTGTGTGAGTCTCAATAAGGAGGGGCCAGCTGTGTCATGGAAATCCAAAAAGCAGCCAACTGTAGCACTTTCTTCTTGTGAAGCAGAATATGTGGCATTAGCAGCGACTGTACAGGAGTGTCTGTATTTAGTACAGCTACTTGAGGGTATTGACGGACGTCAATATTCCATACCAAAGGTTTATGAAGACAATCAGGGAACGATTGCTTTAGCTAAGAACCCTGTCAGTAGGCAGCGATGCAAACATATTGACATCAAATATCATTTTGTCAGAACAACTGTGAATGATGGCAAGATTACTTTGGAATATTGCCCGACCAGTGAGATGATTGCAGATGTGATGACCAAGCCAGCAACTAAGTTTAAGCTGGAGAAATTTTGTAAGTTTTTGTTTGGTGAACAATAAGGTTCAGAAGATATTTGTAAAAGGGGCAATGTGAAATTTTATTTTATCTTTTTGTTTTGAATTATTAAGCAAACAATGTGAGTGCAAGTGGGGGTGTTAACCCTTTAAGCGCCAAAGTCGCAATATTGCGACAAGCAACATTGCTGAATAAAACAGGCTGTATCTATAAATGTGGTGCTGGAGAAATTTTGTAAGTTTTTGTTTGGTGAACAATAAGGTTCAGAAGATATTTGTAAAAGGGGCAATGTGAAATTTTATTTTATCTTTTTGTTTTGAATTATTAAGCAAACAATGTGAGTGCAAGTGGGGGTGTTAATATACATTGGAATAAATATGCCCTCAATTTTTGTTATACAGAATGCCTTTATTTGTTATATTTGACTAAGTAAACTCATTTAATGTAAAGGAAGTTTTGATTGGCAAAATGATGTTACGTATTATGACGTATAAGTATAAAAGACGCAGATGCGCAGTAATAAAGTTCTCTTTCTGATGTTGAACACCCAAACCAAGCTTGTGTGAGCATTTATTCTCTCTGTCGGGTTCATTAAGTTCTAGCTATATCTGAGGAAACTGCACGACCCCGTGCGTATATCATACTTTGTTAACAGTCATCTATTGATAACAGTTGTTTGAAATAGAATCTTACAGTTCAAAATTACTCCTGAATCTTCCATCAATTTTATTTCCTGGAATCCTAGAATGGACTAGGGCTGTCAATTTCTCAAAATAATTAATCAGATTCATCGCATGACTGTCAATAGTTAATCATGATTAATCGCAAATTAATCGCATATTTTTATCTGTTCTAAATCTACCTTATACGGATCTTTTTCAAGTTGTATTACTCTTATTAATACGAGTCCTGAGGGGGCTCTCTGCATCAGCGCTCTCATTACCGGACAAGTGATATTTCAGTAGTCGGGACTCCGGTGGTAACTAAATTCACATCGACAGCAAACACAAACAACATTTATCTTGTGGAGTTAGCCATCAGGCAAGGTTTTGAAGCTAAACTTACCATTCAAAATAGTATCTTTTGTATCCATTTTATCCCAATTACTGCTAACGGACGTTTGTTTACGTCTGTCTGTCTGCGGCATGGCTGTGACGTCAGTGCATGGCTTCCTGTTTTGACAGGACTACGGAGGACTACAGGACTACAACTACGGCGGGGCCCGAGGCTCAATAAACCTACTCTCCTCTCTACTATTGTACATCAACGGCCAGGCTAAGGCTCGCGTTAATCCGCTATAAAAAAATTAGTTGCGTTAAAATTATTTTGCATTAATCACGCGTTAACGCGTTAACTTTGACAGCCCTAGAATGGACATATATTAGTGAGTGAGATGCAAGTCATATAAAATCAAGTTAAAGTAGGAATCACTTTTTTCTTGCCTTTCCCACGCTGTCCCAAACCTGGGAATGCATCTTCATTTTACAAAACTTCTGGAATTTTATTCATTTTCTTAAAGCGTCACAATTTCTGATTCCTTGCATAAAATATGAAATGTTTTTATGTGTTCTCATACTTTTGGATCCAGATACCTGAAATGTAGCAGATAAACACGAACATTTAGAAATTTGAGTTTTTATTGGCAGAGAAAGTTAGCACAGGAGAATTGCTCACATACAGTCAGTAAATGTACGAGGGGAAGGCTTCCCTTTTCTGCACTCAACTTCCCATCGTTACCTGATTGACATCAGTTGGAGGTACAGATGTAAACAATTTCCCCCTGAGTCAGCGCAATATATCCAACTGATTATTCTGCTCTGTCTTCTCTAATTTTTGTTTTCCCTCACTCTTTGTAGATTATGTTACTAAGATTACAGGATGATGAAAAAGAAAATAATTCTTTTGGACTGCTCAGTGTTGCATTTGCATGAAATTTGCACAAAAGCAAAGTACCAGTTTGAGAAAGAGAAAGAGCAACAGATGGGATAGTAGTCGCTGCAATTATTAATGACAATCTCATACATTAACATTAATTTTCCCTTTGAGGTGATTGATAACACAACATCATTTAGCATAATAACCTTTACAATAAATGAACATAAATTTTCTGTATATAAAAAAGGACTTTAAAATACACAAATCTGATTATCAAAAACAAAAAAATATAATCATAAAACAAAATATAGGTGTTCTATCATGTATTTGTTGATTCACCCTGACCTTCACTTTTGAACGAAAAAATAATTTGGGGTACTAATAAGAACAGCCGAAGTTTAAAATGTAGATAATAATAATAATAAAAACATCTTCCTGAGACACTCTGGTCAGTTCTTATCTATGACAATGTCAGTGAATAAAAATATTAGTGTCCCAAAAATCAATCTGTCATCAGGCTTTTCCTCCCAGATAAGAATAAAACTTTGGGTTCAGACATTTTGTATTGTTTGAGGGGAAAAAAAAAAGATATATCAATTTTAAATATTAATATTTTGCATATCCAACATTTCTTAATATTTAAAGTACATTTAAATCAGGGGGACTTCAACATTAAGCAATCAGAAAAATTGCAGGTTTGGTGAAAGTTTCTTTTGAGCCCCCATAGGATTAGAGCCTCACTGAAGTACGTAACGTATTATAGACCTCAAGCCAGCTCCTCTTACAGAGACTGGTAGCCGTCAGTCCTCTTCTTGCGGCCCAGCAGGTACGCAATCACCACCACGACGATGAGCACCAGCAACGTCACTCCCACCGCAATGGCGACGCGGTAATCGGTACGGTCAGCAGGACAGGGGTCAGCTGGAAAAGTGGCACAGAAATTGAATGATTTGTTTATTGAAACCAGTCCTCTTTGGTCCTTAAATATTAAATGTTAATAAATCAATTCAATCACCAATCAAATACCCGAATATCATCGCAATATTTGTGGCTGCCAGTTAGCAGTTCAATTAAAATAAGTTGGAGCAATTTTCTTACCATGGTGCCTGCTGGGAAAATTATGATTCAGCAGCCCAAAAGTCCAAATGATGAATTATCAAATGTACTTATTTGCAGCACATGCACACATGCAGTGTGAAGTTCATCAGTTTTTTTTTTCAGTAAACAGCACAAGTCTAAATAAATGTGCCAGCCTTTTTTTTCCCATGGTAGTGTAAACATGATGTCACAGGCACCAAGACTGAAGCTGAACCTGCACTTCCTGACCTGCAGGTGGCTCCACTGAGAATGGTTTTAACAACTGTGTCAGATTATGATGGCCTTGAAAGAGATTGCTTTAATGTAAACAGTATAATCAAACCATCTATATATTGTTAATGTATTATAGAATGATTACCATAGAAGTAGTCATCTGTAGTTAGTTCTTTATAGATGCAACTGCTGAGGCCAGTTTTGACCATGAAACACTTTTGGGTAGTTTTAATGATGGTATGAACTTTTGCTAGACTGCCATATAGAGTACAATTCTATCAAACACATATAATAGAGGATAACATGTCATTAGTCATTTTTCCTGACAAGGACACTTACAAACCCCAAAGTTGTTCTTAGTCAGATTGAAGGTCTGCATCTTGGCCTGAGAGACATCAAGGTAGAGTCCATTTCCCATGTAAACGGATTCATTCCTGCAGGAGTAAGAATGTCCGATCTTTGCAGGGAACAGATGCACTGACTTGTTGGAGGCAGAGTAATCTGAATTACCTGCAACAAAGTAGAAAAGCAATGCTGAAGGAGACACTGAACACTCTCATGAAGAAAAATGATAGTGAGTTAATCACAAGGAAGCAAACTTGCTCGACTGCACTGGCAGAAGGTTGGCAGTTACCTGCATCACATGCTTACAAGTAACTTAACAGGTTCTCTTGCTCTTCAGTTAGTACGGAAGCTGTTGGCTCCAAAAAGGCCTTCTGTGAATGTTTATCTATGCCAGCTTTGCATCCAACTATCAGCCAGGATATCAGTGCCTATGAAGTGACCCAATTAAAAGAGTCCAAAGTTTAAACTGTATAACAGGTCAGGAAAGCAGAGCATGTATGACTTACCTCCACTCAAAGGGTAGGACAGTTTGAAAGACAGAGAATGAATGTAGACTTCAGCATCACTCTGAATAAATACAAAAGATAAAAAAGTTCTTGTAATCCAATGACACGCAAAGCTACATGGGATATTTTAAATCACTATTGATTCTAAATGGCAAAATGTGAGGTACTGGTGAAAAGAATCATGGACAAACAAGTCAATAAATGACAACAATGTGTAACATTTTATTTTCCATGCAGTATGTGTTAAAGTAGTGCTGGGCGGTATACCGGTTCATACCGAATACCGGTGTTTATTCTTCTTATGATATGAATTTTTCATATACTGTAATACCAGTAAGTATGTACTGTAGTGTACACAACGTTGGGAATGCCGCGCGGAGGAACGTTAAGTGCCACAGAACATTGTTTGACAGGGGACTTTTTTGCAGTTGCACCGGAGGCACAACACGCTACAAGTTTCTGGTTAAACGGTGACGGCTGCAAACAGCGAAAGTCCCGAAGTGGAAGCTCCAGAACGGCAACATGAGACTGAGGAACTTCTTCCTAAACGAGGAGCCGTGTCTGTCGTGTGGAAGTTCTTTGGATTTAAAAAAGACGACATCCAACAAACTACAATAATCTGCAAATGTTGCCGAGCTAAAGTTGTAGCCGTGGGAGGCTGCGCCACCGCGGCTACAACTTTCGAACGTTGTTTACATTGTGTAGTTAATGTTGATTTTTTTTTTCTTACAAAATATGTTTTTTCAAGTTGTGTGCAAAATATGAAAAATAAAAGGGTTCGGTATTTTAACAACAACTATCATGCATTCTGATTCCTTCACTTAATCAGAATCACGAGTGCCACCTCTTTGTAAATAGTATCATTTTGTGAGGCCATGCAAACCTGTATTAATACTAGTGTAGATATGAATGTTTTTCTACAATATTCACTCCTCGTGACAGTAAAATAGGTCATTCTAAGCCAATTTACTGCAGCAATTCCTCTCTAAATTATTAGAAAATGTAGTTAACACCCAGTTGTGCCTTCAAAATATACCATGATATACCATGAAACCGATATAATTTTGAAAAATACTATGATATAAATGTTTGGTCATACCGCCCAGCACTATGGTATAGTGTTAAAAGTTAGAGTATTCCTTGACCAAAGAAACAGATCTCTTTACTGGCTGCTTGAGCATGTATGCTTGGGAGAAAAAAAAATAGATGTTAAAGATCGGACAAAAAAAAGGAACCAACCAGTCCAGCCAGCTCAACCAAAAAATCACTATGATGTCCTGTACCTGTATTCACCATGATCTTGACTGTGGTCAGTTTAATAATAAAGAAATAGCTCACACTTTAGCTTATACTGTATAAATCATCCGACATATTTTTATTCAAGAATGTATTACACTTGTGAACTACTACAGTGCTCAGATGTTCGGCAAATCTTACACTTTTAAGGTTTTAGCTTTATATTCTAACCATTGTTGACTGATTTTGGGCTTTTTTTGGGGGGGCTTCATTATAATCTTAAAGATAGTGTGTAATACGCATCAGTAACTATATTTCTAGCATTTCGCTGGTTCAGTAAAATCCGTCAAACCGACTCTGTGACCATTTGTTGCAAAAGGCTAAAATATCATTGCTTTCCAAAACAACAAATAGATGTCCTTAACTGGAAATACAACCTGGATTTTGTCTTTATGTTATTAACCTTTAATCCTTAAAATAGCCATACTACGTGGTAAAACAAGTTTTATTTTCTGTGATAAACCCTACAATTCCAGCAGCAGGTTAAAATACAAATGTGTATGTTCAACTGGATCACTCAATTCAGAAGCAAAAAAAAAAAAGTTTTTTTGTCCATACATGTACCCAAACTCTTTGGAACAGCACAAAAACCCAACAGTGTCCAACAACTTTAGGGTCCCAAACGCACATTTATTTTATGCTCTTTTAGTGTAGAATGTATTTAGCTTTTTACTATAGTTTCACATTAGCCAAAGTCATTTGGTTAAGTTCATTAAAACAAACATTTACAACAAAAAAACTGTATTTTTAAATTCTTATTTATTAAACACATCTTACTTCTTAATTAAACAGTCTAGGTGCTGTTTAAATTCAAAGAATTAAATATCTGATGAAGGTTAGGAAAAACTACACCATTGTCATGAAATAACAGGAAATAAGTCCAGTTGATGCACGTGCATAAATGAACTTGAAACATCATGTATTAAACTCACAGAATTAACTTATATCTGCTTTACAGAAATGTAAAATGCCAACCCTTTTTTCCCCTGGCAGCTGGGCTGTATATTTTCAATCTGTCTGTTCTCACAAAGCTGTCGTTGCTTGTGTCAGTCTAATTATACTGATAGTTTCGTTCATTTCACAATGAAGAATCAATATCGTGCATAAACATAAGTGGGTCACATGAAGTGTTAGCGAGAAAACCACTAAACGAGTCACTCACGTGTGCTATTGTGAAGTGGCTGGGTGCAGTTTCACTGTCACTTGTTCTTAGATTAGACTTGTCAAATATCTCTTTTTAAAACTTTTTCTCTAGTTTCAGTTTCTGTGATCGGTTAAGCAACTTGTTAGTCATCTTCATGAGACCAAACGGATCGAATGCTGCAGTTATGTTCTCAATATATAGATGCACCTTTAAGATTAGTTAATTCAAAAACCCCACTGATCTTAGTGATCCTCTAAACACCAGAACAGGACATTATAGTACTATACTTGTGACAATTCTGAAAAACAAGTCAAAAGTACCTTGTTGAAGAGGAGGGTGATGAAACCTTCGTTAAAGGCAAGAGTAAGGTTTGCCGTTTTTTCCTTACATTCACCTTTCGCACTGGTCTTATTGGGCTGAACGTTGAAGGTTCCACCGGCCTGAGAGATTTTGAGAGAGATGAGAAGGCAGTGTTTCTTTAAAGAAAATATTTCCTGTCATGTTCCATCTGCTACCTAGTGGCACAAGGATGACATGCATTTAACCTCCCACAGTTCTCAAATGAGGAAATTTGGCATTGTTACCTTTTTTTTTAACAACTCTTGAAGAAACTACATTGTAATAAACTTGCCTTGCTAAAAGCTTAGTGAGGGGTCCATGCAGGATCCAAGACCACTTTCTCCGACATGGCAAATATCATAAATACATATTTAAGACTAAAATCAGCCCTGGAAATCAATTAGACTTTGTTAGACTGATGAACTCTACCTTTGCTGCTACCAGTTGTATCTGCACTGCCATGTGAGCCAATGCGCAAAATTCTCCTTTTTGGTTTGCCAGGTGGTACTCTCCCACAGCCACACCTGGTGACTGAGTGGTTGAGGGAGTCGTGGTAGTCATCGTCGTCCTGGTTGTGGTGGGTGTGGTGGTTGGGGCTTTAGTTGTGGTGGTGTTGGTGGGAGGGGGTTTAGTTGTGGTGGTGTTGGTGGGAGGGGGTTTAGCTGTGGTGGTGTTGGTGGGAGGGGGTTTAGCTGTGGTGGTGTTGGTGGGAGGGGGTTTAGCTGTGGTGGTGTTAGTGGGAGGGGGTTTAGCTGTGGTGGTGTTGGTGGGAGGGGGTTTAGCTGTGGTGGTGTTGGTGGGTGTGGGTTTAGCTGTGGTGGTGTTGGTGGGAGGGGGTGTAGTTGGGGTTGGGTTGTCAAATAGACTTGAAGGGACCTCAGATGCAGGAGGTTTGACTTCAGCCACTGACCATGCTTCAAGGAAGAAAGACATTTAAAAAAAAAAAGTCAATTTCAGTACACATATTCAGTATACACCACCTTTAAGCTTAATTACCTACTACTTATAGCTAAGCTGCTAAGCCGTTGGAAATGTTTTCTTAGCTAAAAATACGAGGTCTGAATTGTAAAATTTAAGTAACATCTTAAACAAAAAGACACATTTGTCTCACCCTACACAAGAAGCTTATTGACATTTGTCCACATTTTAGGCTTATAGAAGGTGCTGTCTCTGAATTAAATACCAAGTTTAAGACCAAAGACCAGCAGCACGATCATTGCACAGTGTGGGAAGATGCATGAACACGCACACCTTAGGGTTGCTGCCTACACCTGTTTATATAATCATCTCTGTAGCGCAAGAATTAACAATGTATCAATCATAGTAAAGTACATAGAATTCTTAGTTCTCCAGATGACTAATAATAAAAATATATTAACAGTATATTTTTATAATAAAATAATATATTAATAATTATATTAATATTTTTGTCCTATATAATATTGAATTGAACTAGCAAAGCACACCTCGAGGTATGTCACCACCATCAGTTCCATCAACAATGTTAACATTTTCAACAGGACCTGATGGCTGAGGGAAGCAAGGCTAATGAGGGCTGTAGCGACACGCTTTCCTGTATTATCAGTCTGCACTTAAAGTTCCCTTTAAAAGCAAAACAACGACTTTCGTTCATGTTAAAATATTGGTTTCAATTTCATTTGAGCCCCGCGAAAGAAAAGAAATTAATGACGGAAGAGACATTGTGCCACACAAAAGTAAAAGCAACTTAACCTTCACCACCTATAGGGGGAGCCAAAACGCTAAAAATAGCAAAAGTCCTCTGTACTGCTTTAAAGTGTCGGTGCACGGCAACAGCGATAATTTAAACTCGATAATTCAAACTCAAGACAGACTTGACCACTAAATTGGGATTATAATAACATCAAAGCCCTTTCAAACACTTGAAAGACAACAGGACTGAATTGATGTCCTTTATTTATTATTACAGTACAGAAATATCATTTTTATCAGGTGTAAAATACATTTCATGTGTTAATTAATTTTATTAAGACTGTACTAACTTGGAAGAGTATTTCCATTTCTCAATGAATGTTCTTCTGGACTTGAGTGATATTATCAGGCACATCTGAAGTACTGTTCCAATCCAAAGTCTACATCTAGCCAAGTATGGGGAAATCCTGTAATGTGGGCCACCAGATAGCTCAATCTCTTCAGCAGCAGCCCATATACAGAGACTACTGTCTTCCTGCAGTGGTTGCAGGTTTAACGCCCTGCCTTTCTCTCTCTGTTCCACTTTTTAGTCTCTCAACTTCCAATAATAAAGGCCATCTGAGCGAAGAAAAAAATCCCATGATGGGTTCTTGCTCTGTCCATTTTATTTAGGATGAATCATCTGATGATCATCTGTAATAGTGGATGTGAAATACCACAAGTTAGGACTTTGAAATACTTTAAGCTTGACTAAAGCCCTGACCTGTAAGCAGGGAAGCTGTTTAAAAGGATTTTTAAAAACTAAACCCACTGTGTGGGTTTATGTTATGTGTTTTCAGTACACATTTTCTTCATGAATAAGCAAGTTATTGAAGCATGCAGGGATTGGACAGTTAACACTTCTTTTTTTTAATCAATAGTAAGGTAGTGAGATGAAGAATATAAGTCGGCCTAAAAACAGTAGATATAAACTATGTATGTTCTCCAGTTTGGTCTTGGGTTTAAAAACCATATATATGTTTTTAAACACACACACACACACACACACATACATACATACACACACACACACACACATATATTTTAAATGTGTGTGTGTGTGTATGAATGATTTTTTTGTTTTGTTTTGTTTTGAGAACTTGACATAGCTGACCAAGTCAAGGAAGGTCCTAGAACTCAATTGTAAACCCCTCATTTTCGTATCTATCTAAAAATAATTACAAACGAAAAACTCCGACAAGAGTCGCAAATTGTTCCCAGTCAGCAGACATGTGACTCAGACCTACAACATTATCGGAAGACTGCGGATTTTTTTTGTTTTTTTTGTTCCTGAAACAATCCAGGAAGTCAGATTGAGGTCTGATGAGGCCGTGAAGCACTTAATTGACAGAATAAATAAAACCATGAGACAATCTGCCAAAGCCTCTAAACTGATTCAAGTCTTCAAATAATCCGATATTATATTTAAGATATTACATGAAGGAACATAAGTCCTCTGTAAAATATGTATATATTTGGCAACAGGTTTGCTACTAACTGTTTAATATTTCTCTGTTTTTTTTCTCTTATTTTGACTGTGTTTGAAAGAGGAGCAAAGCCCTTACCTGAGAGAGCCCAGCAGGCTATGAGAATGAACACAGCAGCCTTCAGCATGGTGGGACTCTAGGCCTACTTCACCGCCACACAGCTCCTTAACAGCAGCTAAATGTGCAACAACCGTCCTGCTCTTCCTATAATAAGTCTCTGGGTGTGTGAAGGCAGAGGCAGCAGGAGAGGAAGTCCAACCAGGACGGTTCAAAAATAAAACAGCTTCCGGCACGCCCACATTTTACACTTGTTTGGTTTGGGTTTTCTATCTGTAAAAGTCTACAGTTTTAAATGTTAATGTCGTCATTAAGTCTATATTTTAAAAGGAAATACATGTATTTTTTAATGTTTACATTGTTATTGAAAGTTTGAAATATACCAACCTTGTTGTAATACAAACCAAATGACCATGGAAAAATAAAAAATAAAAATACTGGCCAATGTACTGATTTAAGAAACACTGGGACAGTCAAACCCCATCTCTGATTTTATTTGAGAAAAGAATTGAAATATGTTTATAGGGTTCAAAGATACACAAAGCTTTAGTTTAACTGTAAATGTCATCATTTTAGGGGGCAGGCTGTGAGGATTTTATTTTGAAAGTGCTAAACGGAAACGCTTGTGCGATTTTTTGAAATATTGATAAAGATTTGAAGCTGGTCAACAGTCGGGGAAACGAAACTAATGTAACAACAAAAAAAAATGAGGCTGTGGCCTCAAAACGGAGACAAAGGTCACAAGCTGTGTATGAAATGAAACTGAACTCAGTTTAAACAAACCAACATGCATTTCTCAAGAGTTCATGTGATTTCCCTGCTGTGTCATTCAATACTGACCACCAGGATTCCATATATTCCACTGGAAAAACAAGATTGACCACCAGGATAACATATATTCCACTGGAGAAACAATACTGACCACCAGGATCACATATATTCCACCAGAGAAACAAGATTGACCACCAGGATCACATATATTCCACCAGAGAAACAAGATTGACCACCAGGATCACATATATTCCACTGGAGAAACAAGATTTGCTGTTGCTGAGTGAAATGCTGATGCTTTATAATGTAAGCTGTCAAAATGTAAAGTCATTGTCATGACTCCATATGGAAACTGAAATATATATCCTATCTGCAGAAAGGTTGGTACTATTTCTGCATGTTTTCTAAATGTAATAAAAAACTACAAATGTATGTGTATATGTTAAGTAGTTTGACATAGAGGGGGAATTATCTTAAGCATTATCACTCTTAAACTTCTTTGTATTTTGACAATTTGAACAAATCAAGACTTTGATGCTGGCAAAATTCTCAAAGGTATGAGAGAGACATACTTTACTCTTCTGTTACTCTTCTCTTTAATGATGAGTTTTATTGTTACTAAACTAACTAACGAACTAAACTTACTAGTTACTACAATTTGCAAGATAAAAATGAGCTTATTCTTGACATATACCTCAAGCCCTTGTGTCCATCTGATAAAGGTGCCATGACAGTTTCTGCTGCCTGGACGCTTGAAGATCACACACCTGTGTTGGAGATTCTCTCGACCTTCCTGAATCTTTTCACAATATTATGCCCCTTAGATACTTAAACACCAAAGTTCTTTGCATTTTTGCCCCAAGAAATATTTTTTGAACCCTGTTGGGTAACACCACTAGTGCCACAAGAGCTTGAAAAAAAGATCTTGGAATCTATCATAAACTTAAAAACTAAAACCTTATCTAATTAGTGACAATCTCCTTTCCACATTTCAGTCTGGTTTTTGAAAACAATCTGTACTGTTACAGCTACCATGAAAGTGTTAAATCACATAATCAGTGCTTTAGACCAGTGGTTCTCAACCTTTTTTTAGTGATGTACTCCCTGTAAAATATTTTTTCAGCCAAGTACCCCCTAATCAGCACAAAGCATTTTTGGTTGAAAAAAAAGATGTAAAGCACTGTCAGTGTCTGATTTATTCAACTGATTTATTGAACACTGTAACTGCAATTATATTGTGCAACATTGCATTCTTTTTGGAAATAAAAATATTAAAAAAATAACTAAAGACTTCTTTCAAAAAAAAAAATCATTAATTTTGTTATAAATAAAGATTTGTGCACATAAAAATAATCATCAACTTAAAGTGTCCTCTTTTAGGTTAATAATAAAGATCTGTTTTAAACTCAGTAAATAAATAAAAAGTCATTAAGATATTTGTGCACAGAAAATGCTCACAAAAAATAAAGTTTCTAAGGATCAAAATAAAACTGGCATCTCAACTGTCCACACTGGACCGATTGCATTGTTTCAGTGAGAAACTTGGCCTTGTGCTTCACTGAGGATCTTGGTCAGTCTTGGTTGCAGGGAGGCAACTGCTGTGATCGAGCTCTTCTCCACGCACAGTCTGTTTCTCTGCTTTGTTTTGATCACAGCCACTGCAGAGAAGGAGGCCTCACATAAATATGTGGATGCAAAGGGTAGTAGCTGCTCCAAAGCTTTCTGCCCCAGGTTAGGGTTAGGGTTAGGGTTAGGGTTAGGGTCAGGGTGCTCCTGCTTCACACACACCCAAAACTGTGTGAGTGTAGATGTGGCAAACTTCATCTTGAGGCCACGGTCAGATGACACTTCCAAGAGTTTTTGCTGTAAAGTGACAGGTAGTTTGCTTCTGTTTGCTTCAGACAAGAGAAATGGGTTTCTGACCCAGTCCAGTTGTGCAGATTTCTCCTCCATGTCAGGAAAGTAGGAATGAAAATCTTGAATCAAGTTGGTCAAATGTTCCACTATGACTGACTTGACTGGAGCTCTGTCCACATCCTCAACAGAGAGAAAATCCTCCACCTGAGGAAAGCAGGTGAAATCCCCCTGTCCACAGGCCCTTCTCCACAGCTCTGCTTTCTTCAGGAAGCCACCCACCATGTCATACAGGTTTAAAATGCTGCTGTCCTTGCCCTGTAGAGACACATTCAGTTCGTTCAGCTTGCTGAATATGTCTGCCAGATAGCACAGCTTTGCCAGCCAGTCTGTGTCCTGAAACAAGGTGGCATGGGGGGATTTGTGCTCAATCAGGAAGGTATGTATATCTGATCGTAATTCCAACAACCGATTGAGTATTTTCCCTCGCGAGAGCCAGCGTACTTCTGTGTGGAGCAGCAGCTGTGTGTGTTCAGCTCCCATATTTTCACAGAGGCGGTGAAACAGGCATTTAGTGGCCTTGACTTGATGAAACTGACCACTTTGACGCTGTCATTCAAAATGTCATGTAACTCAGGGCTCATTTTCTTAGACGCCAATGCCTCCCTGTGTATCACACAGTGGGCCTGATTTACTAAGATCCTAAATAAAGAGTACTAAATTGCGTGTGCACTGAAAAAGTTTGCGCGTGCTGTTGTTGTGTGTTTTGCGGGTGATCAACTAAGAATGCTCGCGCAATTGATAACGGGTGCAAACCGCAGTATTTAAATGAGGTGTTGCGTGTCTTACGGTTTGCGCCATGGAGAGTCTGGATGGAAAGCAGGATAGACGCAAGCGCAAAATGAAATTTGACGAGTTGGAGTTAGAGATATTAGTGGAAGAGGCAAATAAACACATTCGTGAACTACAGCAAAGAAATTTAACATTACCAAAAGAAACGCAATATGGGAGAAAATCTGCGATAGAATAAATGCAGTTGGTAAGACAAAAAGAACGGCAGATGAGGTTAAAAGAATGTGGCAAGATATAAGGCAAAGAACTAAAGAAAAAGTGGCCTTTAATAAAATAAAATAAAAAGCCTCCATAACCGCGGAGCGCTGTCATTACGGAGATGCGTCTCTGCGCGCAGCTGTGGCATCAATGAGTGGAGCTGTGGCTGGAGCCGACTCGTCCTCACACACTACTCATTCGTAAAAAAAGTATATGTTTTTTCATAAAATCCATCCATCCATCCATCCATCCATCCATTAGCTTCCGCTAATGGATGGATGGATGGACCCGAAGTCGGGTCGCTGGGGCAGCAGCTTCAGCAGAGAGATCCAGACCTCCCTCCCCCCGGCCGCTTCCACCAGCTCCTCTGGGAGAATTCCGAGGCGTTTTTCACAAAATGATGTGGAAATAACCCATTTTATTACAACTGAAATTGTGCTTGGGAGGAGTATTTTCACCGGACATTTTGACCGGAGAGATTATAAAATCCCGGACTCCCGCATATTTTACCAGACGAAGTCCGGCAATTACCAGACAACGGAAACCCTGGTGCCTCCTGTGGCAACCTTTTTCTGAATAATACTCGATTTAACATTCAAATAAAATATTTCTCCTTTTGCATGTGCAAACAAATTTACACGAGTCCGAAAGACTCTCTCTCTGCGTATTCTTTGATTTTGGCGATGTCGCCTCCTTGCCACAATAACAGCAGCCATCGGTGCGTAATGCTGGACAGAATAGCACCTTCCTTTCGAACGTACTAAATACAGACGCAATCACAATCCCCGCAATTACTTTCAGGGTTGGTAAATCTCATTGCGTGTGGTAAATGGACCTATTTACATTTTCCCCTCCCAGTATTTTGCGCTTTCTGGCGGGTACGCCCCATATTGTTTATTCATCAGGGCAAAAGTGCTAAATGAACAGCGTGTGCTATTTTGCTCAGTTGAGAGGCGCAGTCCTGTTTGCACGCGGTTAGTAGATCAGCTTGCACATTGGTTTGCGGGTGGTGTCAAGTTTGCACACGTTTTTACGCACGCAAACCTTTAGTAAATCAGGCCCAGTGAGTCCACTTCACGTCGGGGTTTTCCTTTATAATGTGCGCTATGAGTCCTCTCGCGCTGCCCGTCATTGATGCTGCTGCGTCCATGCAGATGCTGTTGCAGGATTTCCAGCTGAGGCCATTTTAACAGAAGAAGGTATTGACAACATTAAAAATATCCTCTCCTGTTGTTTTCCCCTCCAAAGATTTGCAAAATAGTATGTGCTCATAAATGTCGTCTGTGTCGACGTATCTCACAAAAGCAACAAGTTGTGCATTTCCACTGACATCGGTGGACTCATCCAGCTGGAGTGAAAAAGAGTCACTAAGTTTCCCTACAACTTGCTCGACAATGTCTGTTCCCATTTTGTCTACTCTGCGGCTAACGGAGTAATTTGACAAAGGCACAGTCTTTAATTTCTCTGCTGCGTTTTTGTCCAGCATGGTCTCAGCCAGCACAACAGCAGCTGGAAGGAGCAGGTCTTCACCTGTAGTGAATGGTTTCTTGGCTTTGGCTATGAGCAAAGACACCGCATACGAGGCCTCCAGGGCTTTGGCTGATGTCGTGGATGCTTTCCGCATCATGTCTTGAGATGACTGGAATTCAGAAAGTTTTCTTTTAAAAAACTCAGGTGGCTTACCAACATGACATGCATGCTTTGTCTTGAGATGGCGCTGGAGATGCGTTGGCTTCATGCCACTGTTGGCTAGTTTTTCCCCACATAAAAAACAGAGTGCCATGGGTGGGTTGGAGCTTGTGGATGTGAACCCCATTAAAACATATTCTTCCGAATATTGTCGGAATTTTGCTGGCCGTGATTTAGTCCTCTTTGTCCCCTGCTCCTCCGTGTTTTCAGCAGCACTGCTGCTCTGCTTTAACCAGGACGCCATGCTGAGTTGTCAAGGCGACAGTGATTGACAGATGCTGCCGTGTGTCAAGTTGGGTCAAACCATCCTGGTATAGGGGGGAGTTTTTTTTAGGATAATGAAATTTAATACTAGCCTGAATGTAAAATTCCATCTATGAACTCATATAACACTTATAATTTATTGACATATTTATTAAATACTATTTTTAATTACTTTAGATTGATACTATTTTTAAATAGGCCTGTATATTTTTTTTAAAAATCTCAAGTACCCCCTGGAGTACCTTCAAGTACCCCCTGGGGTACGCGTACCCCCATTTGAGAACCACTGCTTTAGACAGTCATGCGCTACTTTGTTTATCCAGTCCCTTTAATCTTTCCTTCCTCCTAATTCTGACACCCTCATCCGTCACCAATTAACATTAAAGATCCCTTGAGAGTGCAGGTTTTATAATCAATAAACTTTTCTGTTTTATTATTTATTTTGTATTTCTGGAATTGACTTCAAGGTTTGTAAATATCTATTTGATTTATAATGACGTTAGTCAGTAGAGACACTAAAATGATTTCCTCTGTCCTTTTATCACAAATTCAATGAAATCAAATTCAAATTACAATTAACTTGGTCTATTAATATGGAGTCAGTTTGCAATAAAAAAAACCAAATACGTCCACTCCAAGTTCAATTCAATTCACATCAATGTAAATCAGTTATAACATTTGATTAAATTAATTAAATACTATTCAATAATTGCTAGTACGCGCTGTGGAGGTAATTTTTTTGGCACTGAGCGATAGCTTGGTTATGTTGCAGATATTAAAAGATTTCAAAGGCAAGAAGGTGCAGATGATGCTGGAGGAGCTGAAGACGTCTGTTGTTACTGCACTGCTTCAGACAGTTTTACTAATGTTCTAACACAGTTTAGAAAAAAGACACAGCATTTATATTGATGGATGAAAATTGTCAAGTCAAATGATAACTCTGATTTAAACCCGCTTGTTTATTTTACAAGCGGGATGTATGTGCAAATCACTGGCACATACATCTTCATTTAACTCTTACACAACCGTAAAATCAAATAAATGTTTTTCTGTACCGGTCTAACCCCCCCAGTGTTTCAACACCCTAACAACACCTCTAAACCTGATCCAGTAGTAGTCGTATTTATAGATTTATAGGAGGTGGATTATTGCAGCTGCATTACACATGTTGGTACATCAACAACAGTATAACTCTCATAACATTAGTAGCATTACTGAACGTTGGTAGTTACAACAACAGTATTACACTCATAACATCAGCAGCATTACTGAACGTTGGTAGTTACAGCAACAGTATAACACTCATAACATCAGTAGCATTACTGAACGTTGGTAGTTACAACAACAGTATAACACCCATAACATCAGTAGCATTACTGAACATTGGTAGTTACAACAACAATTAAATTTAGTTCAATTCAATTCAATTCAATTTTATTTATATAGCGTCTGTTACAATGACAATTGTCTCTAGGCGCTTTACAGAGACCCAGAGCATGACCCCCGAGCAAATATCATTAACTAAGATTATAATATTAAACCCAATCAATGATAATGGCAGGTAAAAAGCTCCCACGTAGGGAGAAAAAAAAACCTTTATGCCAAACAGTGGCAAGGAAAAACTCCACTTTAAGAGGAAGAAACCTTGAGCAGGACCTGGATCATATGGGGGGACCTTCCTGCCGAAGGCCAGTCGGGTAGAGAAAGAAAAGAGGGGAGACAGGACAGAGAGAGGATGGAGGACAGAGAGAGGAGAGCACACAAATGAAACACAATGACCATATAAACATAAACAGATGGAGGTAGCAGCACTGGGATGAGATGGCCAGAGGACCAGGTCGCCGATCACCATGTCGGTTGGCACCCAAACACAAGTGGAGGAGAACCCCGGGATGGACAGAGGATGGAACTGCAAGTCAGCATGAAACCCAGGAAACTCTGGCCTGCAAATACACAGAAAGAAAAGGGGGGCAGAAACAGCACAACAAACCACAGGAAAGCAAAGAAAATGGAGCACAGTTTCAGTAACAGGGTGCTCCCAAATAATTATAAATGAGCTGGAGGAGGAGGAAGGGAAGAAGAAAGGGAAGAAAAAGGAGAAAAGCAGTGGAGACACCACTCAGCAGATCATGTTGGTGTCCCCCTGCAGCGTAGGCCTATAGCAGCATAACTATGACGAAGCTGTGATCAAGACGAGCTACTCTAGTCTGAGCTACTACAACTATAGCTATAACTATTAGCCCCTACACACTATAGTTTAAACTAACTGTAGGCTTTACTGAACAAAAATGTTTTCAATTTAGTTTTAGAAATGGAGATGGTGTCAGCCTCCTTAACCCAAACTGGTAGCTGGTTCCATAAAAAAGGTGCCTGGTAGCAGAAGGCCCGTCCTCCAAACCTACTTTTAGATATTCTAGGAATGACGAGTAATCCTGCTCTCTGAGAGCGGAGAGCTCTATTAGGAGCATAACGTGCTATCAAGTCTTGTAAATAGCGTGGAGCTAGGCCATTAAGGGCCTTATATATGAGAAGCAGAATTTTAAACTCAATTCGAAATTTCACGGGAAGCCAATGGAGGGAGGCTAACACGGGAGAGATGTGATCTCGCTTACGGATTCCTGTCAGCACCCTCGCTGCTGCGTTCTGGATCAATTGAAGGCTATTCAGCGAGCTTTTTGGACATCCTGCTAACAGCGCATTACAATAATCCAGTCTAGAACTAACAAATGCGTGGATTAATTTTTCGGCATCACCCTGGGAGAGGATGCTCCTAATCTTGGCAATATTTCGGAGATGAAAAAAGGCAGTCTTGCAAACCTGATTAATATGCCGCTTAAATGACATATCCTGATCAAAAATGACTCCAAGGTTTTTCACAGCTGTGCTGGAAGCCAGCGTAAACCCAGTTAATCCATTCCTCAGGTGTTTGGGACCAAAGACAATAACCTCTGTTTTATCCGAGTTTAGAAGCAAAAAGTTAGAGGACATCCAGGACTTAAAGGTGGTGTAGGTGTTGTTTGAAAAACGGTTCCAGCAATCCAACTCAAGTGAGATTTTGAAAATATACACTCCCTCCCTCCTCCCAAAGGCTCCGCCTCCTCCTCTTCAGCTCACCCCTCGAAACCACGCCTTCACACGATTCACGACTACATGAACCACAAGGAGAGAGGGAGGGGTGGGTGGGAGTGCATTAATATTTGATGGACGTATTATGCAGCCAATCAAAATAGTGATCATCACTATTTTGATTGGTCAGAGTTTTTCTCTGATTATACCCTCTAGACTGGACCAAAACGTTTAGTTTTTTTTGCAAACATTTTATTTCAGTGGGTGCAATGGGAAAGTGAAAAGGTTTTCAGGCAATATTGTAAAAAGTGTTGCAAAAAAACAACACCTACCCCACCTTTAATGTCATTAAGACAACCTTGAAGTTTAGCCAAAGGTTTTGTTTCCTCTGGTTTCATAGATAAATACAGCTGCGTATCATCAGCGTAGCAATGAAAGTTTATGCCATGGCTCTAGATAATTTTTCCCAAGGGCAACATGTATAAAGTGAAAAGGATTGGTCCCAGAACTGAACCCTGTGGGACGCCATAGCAGACCCTAGTCCGTGTAGAAGAGACGTCATTAACATGGACGAACTGGAACCTGTCAGATAAATATGACTTAAACCAGCCTAATGCTGTCCCTTTAATTCCAACAGTGTGCTCTAATCTATGCAGCAAAAGGCCGTGATCAATGGTATCAAAAGCAGCACTGAGGTCCAGCAGAACAAGGACAGAAACTAATCCATTGTCTTAGGCCATGAGGAGGTCGTTGGAGACTCTAATCAGCGCAGTTTCTGTGCTATGATGAGTTCTAAACCCTGACTGAAAGACCTCAAATAAATCATTTCTATGCAGGTGTTCTCCTAACTGGCTAGCAACTATTTTTTCCAGAATTTTAGAGATAAATGGAAGGTTGGATATTGGTCTATTGTTTGCCAAGATGTCCGGGTCAAGGGATGGTTTCTTGAGCAAAGGTTTGATGACTGCAACTTTAAAAACCTGTGGTATATATCCTAATTGTTGATATACCAATAGAGGACATAACATCTTTGAGCAGTCGAGTTGGGATGGGATCCAACAGACATGTAGATGGTTTAGCTTTACTGATAGTTGAGGTCAACTCAAAGAGGCCCACAGGAGAAAAACAGTCCAGAGTCAAATCAGAAAAGGAAGAAATCAATGAAGCTGCAGGGACGTTCACAGCCGTTGACAGTTGGGCCTGGCCAATCTCATCTCTAATTTTGATTATTTTCCTACTAAAAAAGCTCATAAAGTCTTCACTACTGAGAGTAGCAGGAATACATGGACCAACAGAGTTGTTACCCCTTTCAGCCTGGCTACAGTGCTGAACAGAAAACGTGGGTTATGTTTGTTCTCTTCTATTAACGAAGAATAATAAGATGTTCTAGCTCTGCGTAAGGCTCTTTTGTAGACTATTAAACTATCTCTCCAGGCACGATGGTAATCCACAGATTTACAGGAGTACCACCTCCTTTCCATTTTACGTGCATTCTGCTTCAGCATGCGAATATGTGAATTATACCAGGGAGCTGAGCTCCTAAGATAAGAAACCCTCTTCCTCAGAGGAGCGACCACATCCAAGGCTGAATGTAACATACCGTACCGTACCGTCTTCTTCCGCTTATCCGAGGTCGGGTCGCGGGGGCATCAGCCGGAGTAAGGAAGCCCAGACCCCCCTCTCCCCGGCCACTTCTTCCAGCTCCTCTGGGGGGATCCCAAGGCGTTCCCAGGCCAGCCGAGAGACATAGTCCCTCCAGCGTGTCCTGGGTCTTCCCCAGGGTCTCTTCCCAGTGGGACGTGCCCGGAACACCTCACCAGGGAGGCGTCCAGGAGGCATCCTAACCAGATGCCCAAGCCACCTCATCTGGCTCCTCTCGATGCGGAGGAGCAGCAGTTCTACTCTGAGCCCCTCCCGGATGACCGAGCTTCTCACCCTATCTCTAAGGGAGAGCCCGGCCACCCTGCGAAGGAAGCTCATTTCAGCCGCTTGTATCCGCGATCTTGTTCTTTTGGTCACTACCCAAAGCTCATGACCATAGGTGAGGGTGAGAACGTAGATCGACCAGTAAATCGAGAGCTTCGCCTTCCGACTCAGCTCTCTCTTCACCACAACAGACCGGCGCAGCACCCGCATCACTGCAGATGCCGCACCGATCCGTCTGTCAATCTCCCGCTCCATCCTTCCCTCACTCGTGAACAAGATCCCGAGATACTTAAACTCCTCCACTTGGGAAAGGACCTCATCCCCAACCCGGAGAGGGCACTCCACCCTTTTCCGGCTGAGGACCATGGTCTCGGATTTGGAGGTGCTGATTCTCATCCCAGCCACTTCACAACCGGCTGCGAATCGCTCCAGCGAGAGTTGTAGATCACGGCTCGATGAAGCCAACAGAACCACATCATCTGCAAATAGCAGAGACCCAATCCTGAGGCCACCGAACCGGATCCCCTCGACACCTCGACTGCGCCTAGAAATTCTGTCCATAAAAGTAATGAACAGAATCGGTGACAAAGGGCAGCCTTGGCGGAGTCCAACCCTCACTGGAAACGAATCCGACTTACTGCCGGCAATGTGGACACCCTCCGGTCCCCCTTTTTAAAGAGGGGGACCACCACCCCAGTCTGCCAATCCAGCGGTACTGTCCCCGACGTCCACGCGATGCTGCAGAGGCGTGTCAACCAGGACAGCCCCTCAGCATCCAGAGCCCTGAGGAACTCCGGGCGGACCTCATCCACACCTGGGGCCCTGCCACCGAGGAGCTTTTTAACCACCTCGGCAACCTCAGCCCCAGAGATAGGAGAGTCCGCCCCTGAGTCCCCAGACTCTGCTTCCCCATTGGAAGACGTGTTGGCGGGACTGAGGAGGTCTTCGAAGTATTCCCTCCACTGATCCACAACGTCCAGAGTCGAGGTCAACAGCTCCCCATCCCCACTGTATACAGTGTTGATGGAGCACTGCTTCCCCCTCCTGAGACGCCGGATGGTGGACCAGAATCTACATATCGGCAGTATTGTTAACAAAGTGATCAATATCTGCCGGAGTAAAATTCAGGTCGTTGCCCTCAGCTATTCTATCATATTCCACCATAGGGAGATGAGAGAGAATGACCTCCTTAAAATTATTAACAGTATCTTCAGAAAGACATCTGCTGTAATGACACATTTCATTTTCTGTTTTAATGCCACAAATGCTGAACTCAAATGTAACTAAAAAGTGGTCAGAGAGAAGAGAATTCAGCGGCGACACTAACAAGTGATGAGTATCTATACCATAGGTGAGAACCAGATCCAGGATATGATTAAAGCAGTGAGTCGGTTCTTTCTCACTTTTTGTGAGACGCCCAATGAATCTAAGAGAGATGTAAAAGCTAATTTAAAGCTGTCACTGTCAACATCCATGTGGATGTTAAAGTCACCCACTATGATGACTTTGTCTGAGCTGAGCACTAAACCAGTTAAAAAATCAGAGAACTCAGACAGAAACTCCTGATAAGCACCAGCAAGTGGCCGGTACACTACCACCAACAAGACTGACTTTTCTGATCTCCAATTTGGAAAAGTTAGACTAAGTGTGAGGGTTTCGAATTTATTATAATTGCATTTAGGTTTTGTTTTTACTTGTAGGCTGGAGTTGTAGACAGCTGCTACTCCTCCACCTCGACCCGTACTCTGGGGAATATGATAATTATTATAACCTGGTGGCATAGCCTCATTTAAGCTCACATACTCTCGCTCTTGTAGCCATGTTTCTGATAAGCAGAAGACATCGCAACGAGTCTCAGTAATAAGATCATTGATTAACAGAGACTTAGAGCCAAGAGACCTTACATTCAGTAGTCCACATCTAATTACAGGTTCTCTTGGCTCCAAGTGTCTGACAGATTTTATTTTTATCAGATTATTTTGGTTAACGCCCCTATCACAGTGCGCTAAGTAGACTTTTGGAGGACGGGGAATTGACACCAATTCTGTGTTTTTGTTTTTGTTTTTGTTCGGCACCATGTTAACATTAGCAGCTACATAGTTGATTTCTCTATCTTTAGTGGTTGGGGACGGTCCTCGAGAAGCAGCAGAGAAGCGTGTAAGACTGCAGCTCTGCATCCTGGCCTCCACCTTGGATTGTCAGTGGGAGCGTCTAAGGGAATCGGCCAAATTCCTAGAAATAAGAGCTGCCCCATCCCGGGTGGGATGAATGCCGTCTCTTCTAATCAGACCAGGCTTTCCCCAAAAAGCCGGCCAATTGTCAATAAAGGCCACGTAAAGGCAACAACAGTATTACACTCATAACATCAGTAGCATTACTGAACGTTGGTAGTTACAACAACAGTATAACACTCATAACATCAGTAGCATTACTGAACGTTGGTAGTTACAACAACAGTATAACACTCATAACATCAGTAGCATTACTGAACGTTGATAGTTACAACAACAGCAGCTGCAATACAAGGGAGATAAGAATAATAATAGTAGAAATAGTATTAGCAGTGGAGTAGAATACGTAGTAGTGGCAGTTGTATTAGAAATAGTATTAGTGGAATTAGTATTGGATACTGGGATTATATATTTATAATGATAGTGATAGTAGTTATAACAGTTGTAATGCAAGATGCAAGGTTTTACAAATAATAATTATTAGACGTTTAAATAGATAAATTGTAGCTTCCTTAGCAGGGAAACTTGTAGTTTCATGAATTATGCAGTGGTTATTGCAGTAGTAGGCAGCTTTTTACCAGCTCAGAAACATCAGCAGAATTAAAAGTTTTGTCTGCCAGAAAGATCAGGAGAAACTCCTCCATGCGTTCATCTCCAGTAGACTGGATTACTGTCATGGTCTTTTCACTGGACTTCCCAAAAAGAGCATTAAACAGCTTCAGCTCATCCCGAACGCTGCTGCTAGAGTTTTAACCAGAACTAAAAGATCTGAACACAACACACCAGTTTTAAAATCTTTACACTGGCTTCCAGTTAGTCAGAGAATAGATTACAAAATCCTACTGATGGTCTACAAATCCCAGAATGGTTTAGGTCCAGAATACATCTGTGATATGTTCAGAGAGTATAAACCCAGAAGGGATCTTAGATCCAAGGACTTGGGTCAACTAGTCCAGACCAGAGTCCAGACTAAAGTGGAACAAACTTCCAGTGGAGATTAAACTTTCATCAACTGTAGAGTCTTTTAAATCCAGGTTGAAAACATTTATCTTCATTTGCCTATCCATGAAATCTGCACGGTATCTTTGTCTAGCTTCTTTTAATCATTTTGATGTATTTAGATATTTGATATTTGATAATAAAAAAAAAAATAAATAAAAAATAAATAAATATATATATATATATATATATATATATATATATATATATATATATATATATATATATATATATATATATATATATATATATATATATATATATATATATATATATATATTAGTGTGAAACCTAGTTCTAGAAGTTATATATAGTTCTTGAAGTAAAGGCAGTAGCCTCCCATTATATGAGCATAATGGTGACTGTGGTGGTTATCAAAGGAGTAATGCAGTAAAGCAGTGATAGTATTTGTGGGTGTTGTAGTGATATAGTTCCCAAAACATAATGTAGATGTGTGGAAGCAATAGAAGTATAATGTAGGGGAGGCTGGTTTAAAAAAAATAGTAGTACTGTAGTAGGCGTAGGGTGTCATTATAGTATTAGGTGAAAAGAAATGCTTGTGTTGGTGGCATGAGCTGCAGTAACAGCAATATCTGAGGTGTAACAGTAGCAAAATGGTTTGTGTTTCTTAGTGTGGTAACAGAAATAACAGAATAAGAGTTGTTTGAACTATGTATATTAACTGTAAACAGTTGCATATCATGCTGTAAAGTGATTGGCTGTAATGTTGCCCTTAACATCAGAAGACAAAACACTGAGAATATTTTCTGACTTCATGTGACACAGAAAGAGGAAATAAGATGTGACACAGATCTGCAGGTGGCCGACAGCAACACAGTTTAGTGTTTGAACTGTTGTCAGACCTGTTTTCGCCTGTCTTGTGACTGCTGGAAAAATGCACTGACCGTGCCTAAACACATGCCAAAACAAATCTGGCTTCTTTTTGCTTTCACTTGTCTTGTTGTTGAGTTAAATCTTCAACCATCCAAAAGAGCTGAAACTATTAACTACTACTAACTAAAAAAAAAGAAAGAAACCAAGTGGGACAGTAAAAAGCTACAAGAGCAGATTGAGTCATTTACCAGACAAAAGGAACTATCTATTATGGTCTGTATAGTTTGGTGATGCAGAGTTAATGCTAAGCACTTGTATTACATTACATTATCTCAGCTTCTGCTTTGATACTCACCATTTTATTTCACAATATATGCATTTCAAATCCTTTAGTGTTATGATTGCATAATAATATATCACAAGAATGTTGCTCTCAGAAATGAACTATTATGGTTTTGCTTTCAAAACCTAGTTTATGATTCAAAATACAGACAAAAGCTATTTCTTGTGGTTCCTAAATTCCCTTTTCACATTGGACAAAAAAAAAAAAAAAAAAATCCAACCACAAAATGCCTTTTTTTTTCCGTTAAATAAAAGGTGCAGCCAGCGTGAGCATGTACAGCCTGAGTCAAATCACTGCAGGAGTTGAGCAAGTATTTATTGACTTTAGCTCCAACTGCCAAAAATGTTATCATCAACACTTAAGGTGGATATATTAATATTTGATGAGTGTGCTGCACTTGAGAGGCTGCGGCTCTCCTTTTCTTTTATTAACCAAGTCTTGCATTGAAGCACCAAAACCCACAACCAAAACATGGATTGCAATAAATGGATTGGATGGTTTTTAAGAGACTACATGGTGGATAGAGCTCTGAGTCTTGTAGCACGGCCTTGACTCTGGTGACTCAATCTTACTACTTTCTCTGCAGGTGAGGGGTTTATGAGTACTTGCATAGCCCTCTGAACACTTAAGGCTGCTTCTAGCAATGAGAAAGGAATCCATCACCTAATATTTGTGGATATATTCTACCAATTCTATCAACACAACAATCATTTGACAAGGTCACACTTTTAAATAAATTGCCTTACAATCTGCATTTAATTTGAAAGTTTGAGTAAAGCAGAAAAATGGACAAGAATGTTTAAAGCAGTCACCAAGTATATAAAATTTGCTGTCAGAGTCATTACAAAAGTAGCAGTTTTGTTATCAGAGTACTTTTTAAAAGGAAAAAAAAAGTGCAAGGATGTAAAATCACAAAGGGGTGCCTTTTATATTTCATTAAATTCCTATTGGTGTGATATCATGGACTTCAAACTCATCCTGGAAATCATGAACAGAAAAGTGATGACAAACTGTGGCACCAGTGATTCAGTACAGCGCAGTTTGCTATATTTAAAGCAACTATTATCTATTCTAACACTAGAATTTGTTTCATGCAACCCTGAATCTGAATGAGATCTTTTCAAACTGCGTCTTTAATATTGCTGCTCCTTCTCTCTGATATGAAACAAATGGTCAAATTTTGGCTGGATTAATGTGTTCACACCATTTCTAACAAAATTCCCCCGTATATGTTTTTTTCGGGGAAATATTATGATGACTAAACCACAGACTCCGATGGTTTGAAGCGTGAAGGTCCCGCCTTGGATGGCGACAAATGAGAGGAAACTGTACAACGCCATAAAAGGAAAATACACACGCATGCGCACTAACCTGAGTTTTGTTTGAAGTGAATTGGTGCTTGGAACAGCCCTACAAGCTGCAAAGTCGCCAAACATTGGATTTTAACTGCATATTTTCTGAATTTTTCCATTTCATTGTGCTCCTCTATGCATCGTAGAAACAATGTTAGGCCATCATTATCAAAATGTCGACAAGTCGCAACAACTGGTCAACTATGTGGAAGATTATCTGGAATGTGTGGAGTCCCTGCCTTTGGACATACAAAGAAATGTTTCTCTGCTTCGAGAAATTGATGCAAAGTATCAAGGTATTGTGGTCACATGCTTTGTCTTTTATTACGACTACGTGTGTAGAAAATGACGGGAGTATGGAATAGTGTGCTGAAATGGTGGAGCAGGCGCGAAGCCTTGTGTTCCCTTTTTGTAAAAAGCTAGTGGTCCTTGTTCCTTTCTTATTTGATGAACAGTATTGTAAGTGTGTGCGAAATCTCGTTGATTAACCAAGTGTTTAGAAAAAAATAAAAGCCAGAAATCCTTTAGTTGAGACAGTCCTGAGACGCTCCGTTCTGTTTAGTGTGCAAGACAAAACTCAATGAAAAAAGTAATCATTTAACGTTTTTCCTTCATAGTTGGCGTATATGGTTAGTATACCATGGTATGGCGGCTCTTCCGACTATACTGTGATGTCAGTGGAAAAATCGGCGAGTATTTTATGTATAAACTAGGACTGTGTAAATAAAAAAATATCCACGATGTTCTAGATGCATACTGCTGCCACTAGTGTTAAGGGAAGGATTATCGGTCACAGACCACTGAATGGGTCTAAGACCACGGTAATTAAATCAAGCCATGTCTTTAAACTGAAAGTTACGTCGGTCTTTTAACGAATGCCGAAGCCAAAAGCAGAGGCTGAAGGTTGAAAGGCTGTCGATAATTGTGTTAATTTCTGTGTTAACCATTGTCTGGTGATTATATTTACCACGCATTGGCGTTTGCGTTATGTAACCTGGTGCTAGATTCTGCATACGAATAAGTGCTGTGGCACAATTTATTTTCGACTTGTTGTTACACATTTAGGTCTTAACTTAAAAATAACTTGGCTGGTCCCAGCACTGAGGCACTCAGTTGGCACCGTATATGTTGAACAAAAGCCTGGACTACAGGGAAACAGTCTTCATTGTTACTTCATACTGAAGCAGGGTAAACAGCGGTTTACAAGTAACCTCCGTTTGGGGGGGGGGAAAAGGCCCCCACACCGCCAGCACAAAAGACGCGATGCGCTGATGTATTTTGACTGTTTTCGTGCTAGATTTTACACCTTCGTGACCTTAAACGAAGTACGTTTTTCACTCTGTGCTCCTTTGACTGTGAACTGCAGAACCGGATAGATAGCTCCTCTGCTAAGCAACCCCCTTCAGCATCTGACTGACGTCACTTCCGGTAGGCAGGAATTCACTGCAGCTCGGCCCTCCTCCCCCATCTCTAGTCCTGCCAACGCACCCAGCGTCTCATACCTGTTTGCTGAGGACTGGCAACAACCGATTTGTTATTCTTATACACATACAGTCCAGGCTATTCTCTAAAAAAAGCCTGGATCTATTTTTTCAAATGTATGACAGCAAGGAAGCTCGTCCTGTGTAGCAGTTGTAGTGCACACCACCCTGTGTGTGTAGTGATGTACAAAGTTGTCTTTAAACAGAAATGGAGCTCTCAGGTACCTCCTGAAGCTGTTTTCACATCCTGCACCCCGGAGAGTCTGCATGTGAGACGTAAATGGCAAAATCAGTCGACAGCATATAAAATGCAGGTCTGATGTTTTAAAATAATTCCATAATTAAATCAGTATTTGGCCTTAAAACAAGCGTTTTCTCTAACTATGTCTTTTCAACCTTGTCTTATTTTCCCAACATGATTATATCTTACATCTCGCAGTCATTTCTGAAAGACGGACTGTATTCATGACTCCTTTAAAGACATTTGTGGAGTTAAAGACCACAACATTTGTAGTTGGTGCTTTGTTGCCCCTCTTCTGGCTTTCATAATCCCATCAACTCTTTACAGCATGAGTTTCATGAATGAAAATGAAGTGAAATTCTCCATCAGTCAGGTTTCTTACTTGTGTAGCAGTTGGCAGATCACCTTTGATTATTTTGCACCATTTTTATTTCTATTTCCAGCATAAATCTATGATTAGATTGAGAGCTAAACTGTTTACTGGGCATATTGGTGAGCTGGGGTTCGTTTTGAGAAAGCAGGTTATGTCAAAACTCAGATTATGTTGAATCTGAACTCAGGGAAACTCATGAATTTTCTGTTTTATAAAGCAAAGTAACTTAACCCTGAGCTAGAGGATTCATTTGAGCCTCTTTCAGACACTCAAAGTAACTCAGTTACCGTGGAAACTGACTCCGTGATCTAGGGATGGGTGGCTCGATATCAATATATCGATACTTCGATCCAGATGTTTCAGGTTTAAGGATCGATCCTCATGTAAACAAATTTATCGCAGATAATGCTTTAACATCTAAATTCAGTCATTTAATTTCATAGTATTTTTTACTCTGTTTGGATTGGAACAATTTTTCCTTCTGCAATTTTTCCTTCTGCTTACGCACACTGTTGGCTGTAATGTGCCGCACAGAAGCAACTGTCTTCAACGGCAGAATAAAAACATTGATGTGAAGTAATCTTGACACGACAACCAATAATTAATTATTTGAAATGTGGAATATGTGAGACAGGCACCTGATATCTTTCCCAATATTTTATAGTCTTTGCTTTGTCAAAAGATGCATTGAAGGGCTGAGAACACTGGCAACATTTCAATGTACACTTGTAGTTTGAAAGTTTGAACTTGTACCATGTTGAGAATGTGAACCTTTAACAAAATCAGGTGAAGGAACAACATTGTGCTTCTGAAATGTGTATAGTATACTGACATGCATGTCTATTTGTGTGTCTTGTACTTTGCAGAGGTGCTGAAGGAGGTGGATGAAGTGTTTGAGAAATACAAGGGTGAACAGGACACGGCTCAAAGGAAGCGCCTGCAGATCCAGCTGCAGAGAGCCCTCATCATCAGCCAGGAGCTGGGGGACGAGAAGATCCATGTGGTGACCCAGATGACGGAGCTGGTGGAGAACCGCTCCCGCCAGATGGACTCCCACTCCCTGTGCCTGCAGGAGCCCGGCGAAGCCGAGCGTATCAGCGTAGAGAGGCGCTCCAGCGTCCAGGAGTCCCCAGCCCCTGAACGCACCTCCACCCGTCGTCCACGACGTCAGCGTATCAGTGAGAGCCGTGACTCCACCCACCCATCTGCCAACGGATCCCTGGTGGATGATCCCGTGGAGGAACTATCCCTCCCCCCACCTCGAGAAAAGAAGTCCAAGTCTTCGAAGAAGAAGAAGCGCAAGGCCAAACAGGAGCGGGATGCCTCACCCGTTGACTTTGCCATCGATCCTAATGAGCCCACCTACTGTCTCTGTGAGCAGGTGTCATACGGGGAGATGATCGGCTGCGACAATGACCAGTGCCCCATCGAATGGTTCCATTTCTCCTGCGTGGGGCTCACCTACAAGCCCAAAGGAAAGTGGTATTGTCCCAAATGTAGAGGGGACAATGAAAAGACCATGGACAAAAGCCTGGACAAGAACAGAAAAGATCGCAGGTCCAGGTAGTGACTCGTCTGGAAGGTGTCTTCAGCCGGAGAGAGAAGACTGTTGGACCGCTGTTGATAAAAGTACTTTTGATGTTCTATCAGCACAATTAAACATCATTTAGCAGCAGCACTTATTTTTAATCAAGGGCAAACTTTGATTGAATTTGTCCTAATGTACAACTGCGCTCTGCAGGGAGCTGCTGCTGTGTGAATCATCAACTTGAAGCTGTCAACTTCAACTGTTGACTTTGTGTGAGACTTTTTTTTTTTTTTAATCTGACAAAAGAATGAAATTATCCTTAGATTTATTATACCTTCTCACTCTGGATTAGAGCCTAATGCAATTAAGATACTCCTAATGGTCATTACCTTTTTCACTTTTTGACAAACTGTATATTTCTTTGTTTCAGATTTCTTAAGAGTATTCACTAATTTCAATCAGTGTCTTGCTGTTTTTACAGTAAAGGCTTGTAGAAAATGGTCTACAAATGTAATATGTTTATAAGAGACTCATATTTAATTTAGAAGGTGATTGTTGATAGGGTGTTGGAAGAGTGTCAGATTTTCACTGGCTCTCTTTCACTGCTCTGTACATTTATATTCATTAAAGCAAACACTTGTCACTCAGTGGCCATTTAATTTTCATTTATTGAGAAATATGCAAAAACGGAGTTTCTGTCTGTGTTGTCACTTTTATTTACCCTGCTGTATTTTATGCTAATTTCATGGAAATATCTCTAAATTTTACTAAACTTTAGTGAATACTAAGTTAATTATAAACTCCTTCCTCAATTTCTCTCATTGCCAAATTGCAAAGTACCTATTCTTTAGCTTAGAAAAATAAAGGAAACTCAGAAATAACAGGTTAGATAACAGATAAGTCCTTAACAGACTTCACCACATCCTAATGGATAAAACAATAAAACAAGCCCACAGCTGTTATTAGACAGCAAGGAGAGAAAACCTTTATTAGGGGCCAAAATGACATGAATGGAAGTGGATTTGAGTAAGAACAGGAAATGTGTTAAAATAGCAGTTAATATCAGCACTTGGGGAAAATATCTTGAGCCACAATAAACTGCTATTTTACGACTCAAAAATGTCATTCAACTCAAGTGATGGTGTGGATAGGGTCCCTGCACAGACCAATGTAATTTCAGCTTTTTAAGTTTAAACCACCTTGTTACAAGTCGATCAGTACTTGTTTATGGCAAAAAAGGCAAACGTTAGAAGCAAATGTTTGTACTTGTAACCATCTGTTATTAAACCTCAGGTTGGTTTGGATTGAACGGGTGGTTGATGGATGGATGTTGGTTTGATGTGAATATTCTCTGGTAAATACTGAAGTCAGATTCATGGCTGCTGCATGACTACATGTATGAAATTTTATATATTAGTATTTTTAGGGTGAATGTCAGTGTCAGGTTTCTGGTTTGAACCTCAGCAGGTCTTTCTGTGTGGAGTTTCCATGTTCTCCCTGTGCTTGTGTGGGTTTCCTCCAGCTTCCTCCATCAGTCCAAAGACATGCATGTCAGGTTAATTGGTGGTTCTAAATTACCCGTAGGAGTGATTGTATGTATGGTTGTTCGTCTGTATGTGGCCCTGTGATGGACTGGAGACCTGTCCAGGTGGACCCCTGCCTTTCACCTGAAGAGAGCTGGATAGACTCCAGCAGATCCCCGTGACTGCAGAGGATTAGGCGGGTATAGATGATGGATGGATGGATGGTATGTTATGTGAACTGACATAATTTTTTTGTATAAGGTCAGATCTGCCGATTAAGACATTTTCAGAATTATTCAAGATTACAAATTCATGTGTTGACCCAAGAGCTTCTTTGAATTTTTATACTGTGACTCAAACACATGACACACACATTTGAGTTATCTTGACATCATTCACAAACTTTTGTTAAGTCTTACTGGCTCAGTTTTGTTGAACATTATTGTTCTGTTGAACCTTATCTTTTGATAATGTATGACTGTTTGTGCCAAACTTTATCTTGACTCCAATCATTTTATTATTGAATCCATTCAGCTTAAAAACTGCAATAATACACTGCATTGAAAAAAATATATAATTCAGTTCAACAATACTGTATTGTTCTCTGAAGGGAACGTCATTGTGGCGGTAATTGTTATTTAAGTGTCTTCAGTGATTAATTCTACATGGTTATCACTATGGTCAGGAAGAATCTGGTATAGCGGTCTGTGTCGCAGCAGATCTGAAGAAGCCTTTGACTGAAGACACTCTTGTTGAATCACTGTGCTGTGTAGATGATGCTCAAGGTTGTCCATGATGTTCTTCATTTTATGAAATATCCTCCTTTGCACAACCAGCTCCAGAGGCTCGGGAACAGTCCCCAGAGGACCCCAAATCTCCTAATGTTATTGAAGACAATAATGGAGCAGCAGCAACATCCATGACTGAGGTGGAAGATTAGACAGCAGAGATGTGACAGGAACCTGTGGGTCAAGAATAAGTGGGAGGTGTGTTTGTCTGGGGGGCAGGAGAGGAGGATGCTGATCTTGTCTCTGAACTGAAGACTATGTTCAATTCATTGGCTCTGTCCAGACTTCCATCTATCTGATCCTCCTTCTGTTTGAAGATTGATGTTCTTCATCCCTGACCACACATTTCATACGTTGTTCTGCTGGAGCTTGTGCTCCAGCTTTCTCCTTCACACCTCCTTCTTGTCTCTAATCTTGACTTTTGGTTGTTTTTGTATTGACCTCAATAATTCGCTGTCTCCCTCCCTGAAGGCTTTTTTTTTTTTTTTGGTGTGGAGCTCTTTCAGGTCACTGGTGGTCCAGGTTTTGTTACTGGGGAAGCAGTCGGTTCTGGTGGGGATGGTGTTGTCCACACAGAAGTTTATGCAGTCAGTCACAAACTCAGTCATGTCATTGATGTCATCTCCATGTGGCTCACAGAGTCTGTAGCCTCAAAACATCCCCGTTTCTTCAGACTCTTGTTACTACAACCTCCTCATAGTTCTTTTGGTCACAGGTTGCCTCTGAATGACTGCAGGTGGAGGAGAGATAAACCTGATTATGATCTGCCTGCCCAGAGCAGGTCGTGCAGAGGAACTGTATGCATCTCTGATGTTTGCATAAAGCAAATCCAATGTTTTATTGTTTCTGGTGGAGCAGTTTTCAAACCATTGAAACATTGGAAATGTGGCAGAGACAGAGATGTGGTAGAAATCACCAGTTACACCCAGGAATGAACCGGGTTGTTGCGTTTGGTTGTTGTGTCCATGTGTACATGTGCCAGCTGATGGTGGGATGTAAACTGCCACTATAATAACACTGGTGAACTCTCTGTAGGTAATAAGGAAGAAAACTCACAGCTAACAGTTCAATATCACTGCAGAAGTGATGTAGCATGTCCTGGATTACACCATCTGTTGTTGAAAAGCACCTGCAATTCCACCACCCTCACTTTTTCTGCTCCTCTTCATATCTCGGTCTGTCCCATTTGTCTGAAAGCTGGACAGAGAGATGCTGGAGTTGAGGCTATGCTCCTGCAGCCATGTCCTGTTGAAAATACAGTAACATTGGAGATGCTGTCCTCAGTCCTCAGACAGATCCACTCTGGCTGTTAGAAGGAGGGAGTCCGGAGGTGTCTCCTTCCTGCTGCTGTCAGTCATCCCTGTTGGACCTGTACATGTCCATCATCCATCTGGATTATAATGTGAATCATCTGCCTTGTACTGACATCACTTTACCAAATATTTATTAATTGATGTCCATATGCTGGACATACCCATACTTAGGTTTATTTTCTTTGATTTTGTCTTTATTTGAAGTAGATTTTATATATTAGATAAACATGATTATTCTTTGTATTTTCAATTTCTTATTTAATGCGGATACTTTCGGCACTCTTACTCCACTTCTACTCTTCTGTACTTGGCTGCTGCAACAACGCAATGAAATTTCCCCATAGTGGGACAAATAAAGGTTCTGTCTTTATATTCTTCAGGTAAAGTATTAGATTAGGTTTTTCTCAGAAGCTAAGCTGCTTTCTATTTTTTTTTTCTTAAAAAAAGGGTTTTTAAGTCTCAGTGCATTCTGATTCGGCCATCTGAATTGTAATAACAATGACAGTAATAATAATAATGATAATAATTAATATTATTATCAGGGTCGCCACAGTGAATCATCTGCCTCCATCTTTCTCTATCCTCCATCCTCTTCTCTCAAATCAACTGACTTCATGTTCTCTTCCATGACATCCATAAATCTCCTCTGGTCTTCTTCTGGGCCTCCTGCCTGGCAGTTCCAGCCTCATCATCCTTCTACTGATATAATCACTATCTCTCCTCTGTTCATGTCCAAACCATCTCAATCTGGTCTCTCTGACTTTCTCTCCAGAACATCTAACATGTTCTGTCCCTCTGATGTTCTCATTCCTGATCTTATCCATCCTCATCACTCTCAAAGAGAACCTCAACATTTTCATCTCTGCTGCCTCCAACTCTGTCTCCTGTCTTTTCCTCAGTGCCACAGTCTCTTAACCTTACAACAATGGAGGTCTCACCACCATCTTGTACACCTTTTCTTTCATTCTTGTTGATACTCTTTTATCACACCTGAAACCTTTCTCCACCTGTTTCTTCACCTCTCATATACACCCCCCATTGCTCTGCTCTGACCTGAAGTACTTAAAATACTTTTTTTTTTTTTTGCCTTATCTCCTTAGCCTTGCCTTAGCCTCACCCTCACCATTCCACTTCTTTTTTAGCATGAAACCATACTGCTGTTCAGAAATGCTCATTTCAATCAATAAATCAATCAATCAATCAATTATACTTTATTAATCATCGGACCAGCGTCCCGGCACAATGAAATTACATTCTTTTCCAGTCTAGCTTCCACTACTGTTTCACAAAACTTCATTGTGTGATTGATCATCAGCTTTATTTCTCTGTAGTTGCCACAACTCAGAACATCTCCCTTGTTCTTAAAAATCAGCACCAAGACACTCCTCTGTTCCTCAGGCATCCTTTCACTCTCTAAAATCTTTTTGAACATTTAAGTAAAAAAACTCTAGTGCTACCTTTCCCAGACCTCAGCAGGTGTATCATCAGGACCAACTATCTTTCCACTCTTCATCCTCTTCAATTCCCTGCCTCACTTCAGCCTTAATAACCTTTCCTACCTCCTGGTCCACACTGGTCAGTTCTTCTACTCTTGGTTCTCTTATTTTCCAAATTCATCAACTCTTCAAAGTCCTTTTTTCATCTTGCGAATATCCGAATATTTTTGAGCCCCTGAAAAGTAGGTACTTTGCTTAAAACAGCCATAACTCATAAATACGAAAAGCCATATTTTTGTGAAACCTCTTAAAGCTGAAAGTCTAAAATTTGATCACATTTTGTTTGCTTTATTTCAAATCCATTGTGGTGGTGCAATAAGATTAAATGATAAAGAATACTGTCATTGTCAAAATACTTGTAGACCTGTTACTCCCTCACATTTATAATGGTGAGAGTGTCGAATGACCGAGCCGATCGTTCCAGATGAAAAGTGATCAAAGGAGTGAATTAAACTGCAACAAAGCGACCACCCTCCTTAATGAAGGAATGAAGTAACAAATGATGAAAATGGAGATTGCAAAGAAGCATGAGTTTAAAAATGGAGAAGTGAAAAACAGTGCGATAAATGATCAAGTAAATGTATTAAATCACTTAAACGTTAATAAAGTCACTTGATGAATTATGACTATTTCAGTTCCTTTTCCTTGTTCTATTCTTTGACTCACATTTTCACCTCATTGCTCATTCAGATTTGTGTAACTTCCAGCCGTTACAAACTCCTAACTAGATACTGAAAAAGGCTAAATAATACCTAATTATCTTTTCCAGACTGATATGTTGCATTTATGATTTCCTATGTTAGCTGTGCATAAAGTAATGTTTGTAAACCATAAAACTGTCCATCATTTCATACTTCTGGTATGAGCTGTTTTGTTTTTTTGTGTGTTTTAATGACGGCTCCTCTTGTTCATATGAACACCAAAGATGCTTCTGTTTACTAAGGAGCATGAAGAACTGACTCTGGGGAGATGAGGTCATGTGATCTGATAACCAGATATTCCAGAGTGATGGGTGCATGAGGCAGATGAAGTGATGCACCCATCATACCTGGTGACTACTGTACCAGCCTGAGAAAGCAGTATTATGATCTGAAGTTGATGTCCAAGATCAAGAATCAGGCTCTAACTATGAAAGAAGGATTTAGGGATCATAAGACATCATTTCCACGTATGAATTGGCCAATTAAGCACTGAAAATGTTTGGATGTGCTGGACAGTCCGATCACCCATCACCAGTACAAGAACTTGACTAATAAACAAAACAAATGCAACTCTGGACAGATATAATATTTTGTGCCAACATTTGCAACGCTAAGTGCTATAACGACTGACAGCAAACATAAAAAAATAAAACTAAAATGAAGAATTCATGGAAGTATTGATCATAACATTATTGGACAAACATTTGACAAAATCCAGTTTTATTTATATATAAAATTTTAGGATTTACATTTCCACAGGGAGAAGGTTACTTTATTAAGATAAGAAAATGATGAAGAAAAACATTTTCTGTGTAATTTAAAAAAATGTTTTCCTTGACAAAGTTACATAGTACCATAAAGTAACAGCAGGATCCTAACCAGTTAGCTCCTGCTTCCAGTTAGAGCTACAATCCAACATTAATAGCCCTAACCATTTACCTTACAGACTGAGAACGTGGCAGTGACAGCAAGTAAGTTTATATCGAGCAAACTCCACCCTGACGGACGACAGAGCCGAATATCTGAGCACAAACTGAATGAGAGAAAGCAGAATGGCATGCTTCTGTTCACCTGATTGCAGTGCACAATACCAAAAAAAAACAAGAAAACAGCAATGGCCTCAACTAATCACCAGCTCACACATCTAAGCTCGGTTCCACTGCTCTTCAGCCTGCTTTGGTTTTTAAGGTGGAAGCAGCCGTGTTGTGAAGGCATCTGTTGGGGAGCAGCAGCAACTACAATAAGTTCACACTTCACTGCAGATTCCTGTATGAGGCAGGTTGCTTCCTACAGGTCTAGTCATCGTCCTTTCCTCCTGTTTTACTCAGCTGAGAGACAACAGAGAGACAACAGTTAGTTCTGACTGTGTAGGTTAAAAAAAACAAACAGAAAGAGATGACTAATCTGGATATTTTCTACTTACATGCTGTAGGTTGATCAAGTAAAAAACACAAAGGGGGACAGAAGAGAATATTATAAAGTTAATTATAATACCGCAGAAATGGATCAAGTGTGTCATCTTGTGGAGAAAGGTGGGACTGCACCCACCTTGATGACGTCGACCCAGTTCCAACCTCTCGGCAGTTCCCCCTTAAAGTCTAAAAAAAAAAAGCATTATTTCAAGTGCCAGCTTCAATAAAATAAATCATTTCTAAGTCACACAACTTCTATAGTTAAACTATATGAAAAAATAACTTTGGGGTATTTTTTTTACTATCAGTTTTATTTGCAATCAATAAAATGAAAACCGCTGAAGTAATGCACGTACTCGTAATCGAAAGTTTATACCGAAATTTAGTAAAGCAAAACAACCTCTTTTCCCTCCATGTAAAGCTGAAATTAAAGTTGATCAAATGTCTTGTTTTAGATTAATTAGGATTCCCAAATTATTTTTTTTATTTGTAAAATCACAATTATATAATTTTTTAGAGAATGCTTTTTTAATTGCTTTCTTCAAAGGATGAAGGATTTCTTCTTTTGCGTCTTGCAGGAGATGGCCCACTCTCTTTACTCTCAACTGATTTTAAGCGCAGTACAATTGTCCAAACAGTGCGTCAGGAAAACAGTCTACTGTTGGGAGTCTGGAGTCCTGCAATCTCTTCATACATCTGTTAAGTTTTATGACATTCCTAAGTAGCTTCTTTGCTTCATTTTTTAGGAAGCAAGTGTAAATTTTCTAAATGGTCAGAAATCTGGTAACATAAAGCTGTCACCCCCCCCACGTTTCAGTCTCTTCGTAATGACATCGTACTGCACCTGTTCTGTTAATGAGTCTCCTCTTTTGCGCTTTAGTCAGCTGCTCCTTCTTCTCCTTCTTCTTTGCTGTTGATGAAGCGCTCGTCACCTCACTGTTAGAGGTCAGTGTCTGCAACACAGACAAAAGATTTTCCCCAAATCTCCTACTGTCCTGCTAGAATTACATGTTATAGTGTGGTGACAGTATTTAAGCTGCAGTCCTGAGTGCTGCTGATTTACTGAAGACAGGATGTGAGATGTGGAAAGAAGACCAGTGTACTGACCACAGCGGTCACTACAGGCTTGTGGTTCTCCATGAGTGCCTCCTGGTTTTCCTTTGCCCATTCAAATAAAGTGAACATCATGGCAGTTCCCAGGTTAGCATCCACCTGCTCCTCCAGCTTTGACAGGATCAGCTGTTTCGTCTCTGTTGTACTGTTATTACAGCAATGAAACAAAAAAGCAAAAATGCATCGTTGATGAAGGTTTTACTTTTTGGCACTGACATACAATGAGATGTTCTTAGTTTACACAATATATTTGCTATCTTTAATGTAAATTATATGACATCTCTTTAAAACTATGTACTGTGTAACAACGATACTGCATCTAAAATCAAAGATGATCTCCACAGCATCAGGGTCAAAGTTAAGACAGCAACAAACCTTTTGTTAATTAGGTTCCAGCTGCTACATAAAGTGTCATGTGATGAGTTATGTTGTATTTAAGGGCTACATGGAAAAAAAAAAGTATAAAACTGACTGAATTGAAAACTGTGTACGAGTACCTTTGATGATTACACACACTGTCAAGGAAAAAAAAAGTGACCTCTTTGGAATAAAATAATTCTCAAATTTGCCAAAATATTCTACAGGATTATGTCAGGGTGGCGGTAAATCTGCTACAGTATAGTTTTAGTAAAGAAGAAAGTCCACCGTCTGGATTGGCCCAGTCAGAGCCCAGAACTGAACCCCAGAGAAGAGACTTGGCTTTTCACACCTGACATCAAGTTCCTCCACTGAAGCAGCTCTGGAGAAGAGGAACGGTTAAAAACTCCACCCGAACATTGTCCAGATCTAATTCAGACCCCTTCAAAGCACTCGCTTGAAGTGACTGCTAAGAAGATTCAGTTACTTTCTACTTCTGAACGATGAATGTTTACTGGTTGTGTTCAGTAAAGACACAAACATTGCAACTGCATGTGTTTATCTATCATTTTCACTTAGATTAAGATCAAATCATATTTTAGGGCAAACTGATGCAGAAAACCAGTCAATTCCAAGGGATTCATACGTTTCCTTACAACTGTACAAAATAAGGCTGTTAGACTCAGTAGTTTTTATTTAGTACATTTGGCCCTCAGTGCTTAGAGTTAAAGTCTAAATATGAGTTTCTGGACAAAACAGCACAACCCAAAACATTCCCACGTTTCCTACTGGGATGCATCTACGACAGTGTTATATCATGTTCATCATAGTTACAAAAACCATTAGAATATCTGGTTATCAGTAATTTTTATGTTTGTCATCTCCAGACTGCTTAAAACTTACATTCTGTTGTTGAAAAAAGCGTCAAGGGAGATTTTTGGGGCTGTCTCAGGGTACGTCTCTGGCCATGTGATGTCCAGGATGAACGCTTTAGTGTCCTCGAGGTCTCCTATCTATTATACAAAATTCATAAAGAAAAAAAAGTCAGTGAAGGCTCTAAGAGAGAAACAACAGCCAGGGTTTCTGGGTAGTAAACCCCTGCTGGTCAAACTGAGAACTGGGAGAGACACTGGGAGAGACACAGGGAAAGACAGGCTTATCAAGGAGGCTGGACTCACCCTAAACTGGAAAGAAACCGGACTGGTTTCCTTGAAACATTCATCCCCCTCATAAATGGAGCGAAGAGCTTCCAGCTCCATCTATAATTGAAGAAAATCAGCCTCATGACGCGCAGTTTAAAGATGTAGCAGTTTGCTTGCTTTAAAAATGTCAAAGCTTGTGTACAGTTCGCAGCTGGTTGTTGTCTATAAGGTAGATCAGACACTCAACGTGCAGAGCTTTGGTACAATGGATAAAATCGGACTTTCAAATTTATTTGCGGTCTAAACTTCTCAACACGTGTAGAATAAACGACTGCAAACAGTGAAGTATTTAGCGGTTAGCCACTAACAGTACACGGCCTCCAGCTGCATCGTTCATTCATACCTCTTGATCCTCGTTAGCTGTCATGCTTCCCTCTTGGTTTCTGTATCAGTTGCTCTGCATGTGGAGATCCGGACTAAAAATTACAGATCCGGACTGTCATTACAACGCAAGCATGTTAATAATGTCACAGCTCTCCAGATCGGTGCAGTCAGCGGTGGGAATTCCAACATGACACAACGCGCATGCGCAAAGAAAGTCGCTTCTTCTTGTTCTTCTTCTTGTTCTTGTTCTTCTTCTTCTTCTTTTTTCTTCTTCTTCTCCGTCTTTTTCTGGTGTTAAACGGGGAATTACAGCCCCCAACAGGCGTAGAGTGTAAGTCAGAAATTGGATATGTATTACTGATATTCTTAATTCAATTATCCCTATTAAAAAAAAAAAGAAAATCTCAGATATCTACAAGGGAATTTTTCCTATCATGATCATTATTTCAGATATGTATTTTCATTCTACCTCGGAGAAAAATATATAAATTTTCCATTCATGTATATTGGGCTTTCAATTTCAGATATCAACAGCTCCATACAGAATGATCTTTCTGGATATCTGCAATAAACCTCTCACTAGGAAAAACTCCTGCAGATATCTACAACTGAATTGTTACAAACCATACAATGAAAAAAAAAAGAGAAAAAATCCAGATGTTTGTAGCAGAACAGATTTTTGACAGGAGGTGACTGTGATGAGTTTCAGTGGTTTTATGGTAGGATCAGTTCGAGGTGATGGATGAAGAGCCTGACCAATCTTTTATGTTTAAACAACTTTTTAAAGCTGCTTCCAGAGCAAGTGAGATCTTTCCTCTGGTAGTCAGAACAATCTGCTTTCTGCAACACGGCACTGTTTTCTTACACATGGTAAGTTAGCATCAGTGTTTAAGCTTGTGCCTTTTGATATTTGAATCTGTTTTTTTTTTTTTTTTTTAAGAATTTTAAGTGAATGACCAGAAGTAGTTATTTGATTTGATTAAAAAAAAATCCTGCTTTTAATAATAAAAGATGATTACTAATAAAAGTCAGGGAATTAATTTCAAGATGATTATCTGTAATGACTACCATCAATTTCAAAGCAGAAATACAATTCAGCTGCATGTGGTTACATGCCAAAGTCCAGGATAGTCGGGGCTTACGAGCTTAAGTCAATGTCAGAATGGAATAAAGTACCTTTAAAAAATTGCCTCTCACCATCAACATACAGTATAAAGTTTGTCATCAAAGCTGATTCCAAAAACATCAGAAAATATAAACAGGAGGAGGCTCCTGGTATATGAAGTCAACTTTTCAAACCTATTAGTGAATGCTGTTTTTTTTTCAATTATATCATGTGAACAATGTACACTGCCCAGCCAAAAAAAAAAAAAAAAAAAAAAAAAAAAAATAATATATATATATATATATATATATATATATATATATATAGCCACCTGGATTTAACTAAGCAAATAGGTACGAGCCTTCTATTGGATAATTACTGCATGAGCGATTATCTTTCAGCTGACAACAAGTTATTTAACCCCAACTGGTGCAATGAATTGCTTCTCATTTAAACAACCATGTCAAAGACACATCCCGTGGTCGTGGAAAAGATGTTAGTCTGTTTGAGAAGGGTCAAATCATTGGCGGCATCAAGCAGAAAAAACATCTAAGGAGATTGCAGAAACTACCAAAATTAGGTTAAGAACTGACCAATGCAATATTAAAAACTATAACGATAGTGGGGACCCATCGTCTTCGAGGAGGAAATGTGGCCAGAAAGAAATCCTCAGTGTTTGTGATCGGCGATCACTTAAACGTTTGGTGAGATCAAATCGAAGAAAAACAACAGTAGAACTCAGGACGGTTTAATGGTGAAAGTAAGAGCATTTCCACACCCACAATGCTAAGGGAACTAGCCTTAAGAAAACCACTAATCGGTGACGCTAACCAGAAAAAATGGCTTCAATTTGCTAGGGAGCATAAAGATTGGACTCTGGATCAATAGAAGAAGGTCATGTGGTCTGATGAGTCCAGATTGACCCTGTTCCAGAGTGATGGGAGCATCAGGGTAAGAAGAGAGCCAGATGAAGTGATGCTCCCATCATGCCTAGTGCCTACTGTACCAGCCTGTGGGGGCAGTGTTCTGATCTGGGGTTGCTGCAGTTGGTCAGGTCCAGGTTCAGCAACAGTATGAGCTCAAAGAATGAGGTCAGCTGACTACCTGGATATACTGAATGACCAGGTTATTACATCAATGGATTTATTCTTCCCTGATGGCACGGCCATGTTCCAAGATGACAATGACAGGATTCATCGGGCCCAAATTGTGAAAGACTGGTTCAGGGAGCATGAGACATCATTTTCACACATGGATTGGCCACCACAGAGTCCATACCTGAACCCCATTGAGAATCTTTGGGATGTGCTGGAGAAGGATTTGCGCAGCAGTCAGACTTTACCATCATTAATGCAAGATCTTGGTGAAAAATTAATGCAACACTGGATGGAAATAAATCTGGTGACATTGCAGAAGCTTATTGAAACAATGCCACAGTGAATGCATGCCGTAATCAAAGCTAAAGGTGGTCCAACAAAATATTAGTGTATGACCTTTTTTTTGGTGGTGACTTTTTTTTGGCCCGGCAGTGCATTACAAACTAGAAAATTTCGGAGAAATTTTGAGGCGTGGCCAATTAAGCCGCCAATTAAGCTGCCCGTCAGCCGAACCAGAGTGGCCTGCAGAGTCCTGAACCAGTGACCAGAGTGGCCTGCAGAGTGCTGAACCATAATATATCATATACTGTGCCTGAAGAACAGGCAGAAAGGGGCGGGGCTTCAGGGGAGGCAGTCACATGTGCGGCTCCTCCAGCGTGTGTATGTGTGTCTGTAAGATCAGGAGAGAAAGAGACAGCGACCACCTAATTCCACTGTCTCCAGTCAGTCCAAACCTGACCGGTTGATTTGATGGAAAACTAAACACCACACAGACACAAAAGCCACGTCATCGGAAAGAGGACAAAAATGCCTACGTTTTGATGTATAATTTATGTAGGTTGAGCAAAAGGAGTGGACGTGAACGAGGAAAAGGCAGGTTTAAAAAGTTCTTTTCTTTTCTCCTCTGAGCTAGAGTGCGTGATGACATCACTAAAGTGAGGACAGAGTTCTGAAGATTTTGTAAAAATCATAAAACGTAAATCGCGATTTCTCAAAGATGGTAAATCACAACAATACACGGCTTCAGTATGTTATAGGTCAAAGTCTTGTGACCCGTTAAACTTCGAATGGTGTCTCTGTGATGAAATATGGCCGTGCTACACAGGTCCAAAGAGGGGTGGGTTTTGGGTTTTTCTTGCCGGAATTCTGCCAAATCCCATTCATTCCTATGGGACAAAAATTCGCAGTTTTTTGGGATTTTCGGGAAAACCGTTTGACGGATCATCACCAAAAGTCATAGCACACCGATCCCGATCGAGCCGGTCGTTTTAATGTATTTTTTGTTGGGTTTTTCTCAAAGCTGCGGGCCGTGAAAACCGTTAAAATTTGTGACGGAATACGGAAGAATAATAAGTTACGAGAATAAATAACCCAGTCGAATAGTAATAGGAGTGGCTTCAATGCTTCACATTGGCCACGCCTAATTATGCAAATATTATTCTTTTAGATAGACCTCCACAAGAGCCGCCACTGGAAGGAGAAAAATTAAAAAACAGAATTAAATTGGATACTGTTTGACTTAAACAAATTCATTTGCCAGAGTTATCCCCTGCTAAGTCTAAAGTTGATTGGCTTTGAGCTGGCCAGGGCAGGAAAACTGCACGAGCTCCAGAAGCTACAGGCCGGCGCCGTGACAGAGCTTAAAACGCTTGCTTGTACATATTGCCTCGTCTGGAAATAATGGAGGTATGAATTCATTTGCTCTCAAAGCACCGTCACTTTGTGGACTTGCTGAGATGAACAACTGCACATCCTTTATCTGTACCCACAGGTCACATGATCCCCACATCAAGGTTCTTTGTCTTCGTCCTCTGCCAGTCAGTCGTCACTGATGCCTGATGGAAATGTAATTTCTTTTTTTAATTTTCTTTATTGAGGACAAAAGTTCCATATCCTTAATATGATCATCTGAATGTCATAAATGAATGAAGGATTTCACCAATCCCTGTTAGCTGATCAACTTTGGTTTAATTTTTTTTTAAATAATTACAGGAGATGAGAAAACAGGTCCTTGGGAATTTGGAGGAAAGATATAAATTGGTTAGTTATATCCAAGGACTTAATTTGATTTATCTTCCACTGTGTGATTTCTTGTGTCATCTTAGTATACATGCAAAGCCATTATGAAGTGATGCCAGCAGACTCATCATGTGGAACCAGCTGATGGGACGTCCTTGAAACTCAAGTCTCCTGATGGTTCTCTGAAAACTGGCAGATTTGCTGAATCAGAACTGTCGAGGGAACAGCTTGTTATATAATATTTTTAATTCAGCATATTAGGGAATGCATTAATGGAATGTTAGATCTTTGTGTTAAGTTAATGAGGTTTATTCAGCTGTCAAAAGATTCTCATATACTGGTGATTATAGTCATATGATGTTCAAAATTACCAATAATACTGAAAATCAACAAAATATTAGCATTTTATTGATTTGTAGTTTTTTGTGATACATGTCTTTGTTACATTGACATACATTTAGCTAATGTGTTGTATTTAACAGCAGAAATTAGTCCATTTCAGAAAGGCACAACAAATATCTTAAAAACAGTGTTGTTGTTGTTTTATAAGCCCTCTCTAAATTGTAAAAATGGTCAGCGGCTCAGTTTTAGTTGAAGGGGTGTGAATCTGAACAGCTCATACCAAGACTGTAAGTTGCTGACAATTGAGGTGCAGCAGGTTTGATTTTCACCTTTAAGTCAGAAATATGTGTTGGACTGCACGGATGCCTGTTGGTCCTCAGTGAGGTACTGAGGTGAGGTGGCTTGTCAGTTTCCATTAGAAACTCTTCCAGTGTTGGCATCTGAGATCCATGCCGAGTTAGAACGGCATCAACACGATGTGTGCTGTAGGGATTTTCCCCACATCGTTGACAGCTGCTGTGTCTGCTGCAGTGTTTCCGAGACCTCTGTCCAGAGTTGAGCTGCTGTGTGATTATTTTCTGTTCATAATAAATGATGATTCCAAGCCTGCCTGAAATGCTCCAGGTGGTTTTGAATCTCAGGAAGATAAGAAATATGCAATGAAAGTCTATGTCCATCCAGATTCAGATGCTCAGAATCCCAGCAGTCTGTTTGAAACATGATCGCCCTCATAAACACACTCACCTGAATGGATGCAGCTTACAGAGAAGCCAGGATCTTGTGCTGCCTGGTTATTTCTGGTAACTAGCTCTCTCAGTTCAACTAAAGTGCTTTTTAGTTCAAGCCACTTTCTGCAGACAATAAATGTTCAATTCTCTCATAAATTCATACAGTTGTTGATGGAATGAAAGTCTTTCTCTGCAAATTCCCAGATTTAGGGCTTGTTCAAGATAGAGAAGATCACACCTCACTATTACCGCTATTACCACCACAATGACTGTCGACATCTGACATGATAACAGGTTTAGAGAAGAAATAAAAAAGCAAGAAAATTGCAATTAATGTAATGTCTAACTTAAGTTATGACTAGTGAAAAGTAGATTGTTAATAGCTGTAAAAGGAGTTTTTCCTTGTAAGAAGTTTATTTCAGTTATCCAGAGTGATCTTTCTGTGTACCCAAAATGGAGTTGTTGATATCTGCCTGAAAGCCCAGTACACATGAATGGGAAAAGTGACATTTCTCCTTGGCAGAGTGACTCTAGGAATCTGAAATGATGATTATGGATAGGAAAAAATCGCTTATAGATATCTGAAATTCTCCTTTTCTATAGGAACAACTGAGTCATGGATAGCAGTAATACACATCCAGTCTCACTATTAAATGTTAAAATGGCCATCTGTGATTTTTAAGAATTTAAAAGATATCTGAAATAGAGTTCAACTTAGAGAAATTAAAATTTCAATATCTTAAAATACTTAAAATACTCAGGATCCAGAGTCATGGTTCGTTCCGTACACAGAAAATAAAACCACTGATGTGTCAATGCTCGTAGAGGATCAGGCGAGCTCAGCGTAGAAAGAACAGAACACAGGACACAATAACAGGCTCAGGAATACTTGGAAATGGGTGGAAAGCTGGTTGGGAAATACAGACAATGAAGCAACTGGGGAAGAGAGGAGCTGAAGTATACAGAGGCACATGTGGAGATAATCAGCTTTCAGCGTGGGGCTGCAAAGGTGTACTCAGTCGGGGCTGAGGAACATCCAATCCAGCTGAAATGCTGTCATGCCATGACGTTTGCCTGTATTTGGTTCATTTATTTGAAAACTGTGAGTCTGGTATATCCACACCTTAGTTGTGAAATCAGGCTCTCATCTCTTGTTTCATCTTGCACATCTCATTTCTCCCACTCTACTTTATATTCTGTAGAATCACCTTAACTTCATTTCTGCTTCTTCCCTCTTCCCTTTAGTTTTTGTTTAATCATACTTCTGTTGGCAGTTGACAAATCCATGCAATTGTTTAAGGCCTTTTTTTTTGGCTTCCTTGTCTGCAGTCTCCTTCCACTTCAATATATGCTGGTACACAAAGAAGAGTAATTGTTAAGCCCATTAATTGTCCTCAACTGTCTGTTATAATTCCAATAAAATGTCTGGTTTGGGTTATGCACAGTGTTGTATTGGCTAATGATGAACTAGAATCTGAAGAGACGATTGCTCTTATTGGTTTCTTCTCTTCTACATCCCTATTTTGTTTTATTTTATATTTCTCCTCTTTCTTCATCTTCAGTCTGCACTCGTAATGTTGCATTGCTCCCTTCTGGTGTTACTCTAACACTCAAAATACAGCAAGACTGTTAAGTCCACATAATAGTTTTCCTTCATGCTCCCACACTCTCGAATGTCTGTCCGAGCTGGGGGACATTTGTCCTGTCCTCTGCAGCCTACTAAACAGGACTGCTCTTTCCGCTCCACGCTCGTTTCTACTTCCCGCATCCAGTCAGCACATGTTGTAGCGTTTCTTGTTCTTGGCAGTGACTGCAGTGTCCAGTGTGATGTTTTCCCATTAAGTGCAGTGTATTCTTAAAATTATTGTGACAAATCCTTAGTCTGCTCATTATGGCTTGTAGTTTCCTGTCCAGTCTACTATGTTTTGTCAGTCCTGGCCTTTTCTGTAATTTGTAAAGATGCCTTCTTTTGCTTAGTTGTCTGAATGCTCCTACCAAAGTTTCATGATACTTTTCCCTCTAACTTTGAGAGCTTAAAATTTAAATCCACATGCCCCTTTGTTACCCTCTCTGCACCTGCTTGTGTGTTGTTTCCTGACATACCTAAGTGCACCAGAACACACACAGACATTATTTCTGTGTTATTACTGACCACTCCTAACTTATTAAATAAAATATGACACGATAAGTTTTGTTGGTTCCTTAAAGCTGTCATCCTGATGGACGTTTGTACTGAAACTGAGTCAAAGTATAGATGAGTAGCTGTCATGCCTGCTGCTCAGTCTGAAGCATGTAAAATGAGCCTAACTCTGATACACCTGGGGAATCTGTCCGTCTCCATCTGGAGACAATGAAGGACAAGTGCTGCCCAGATGTTTCACTGCAAGGAAAATATACAATATACTATAACCTACAACTGTAGTATGCCTGGACTAAAACTGTGTTTCAGTTTCTCAGCATAATATGCAGAAGTTCTGTATCAACACGTGCATACTGGGTGTGCTGGTTTTACTGGCAACAACACAACTGGACAGAAGTCAGTTATGTGGATCTTCATTTGCTTGGCTATTTCATTACCTTTCCATCTGAAACTAATTCTCTGTTGCTCTGTCCAATCTCAGGAAGCTGCTTGTACCCTTTTGGACAGATGACTGCGTCTACATCCCATCAGGCATACTCAGTTGTAGGCAGTGGCATTTCACCCTCCTCTGCCTGGAGAGCACAATCCAGGACTCCTTATTCTGCTCCCAGGCAGAGTCTAAATCTAATATCCAGGTCTCATAACACTGATTTTGCTGCTATTCTGTATGCCACACAAAATCCACTCCCCATGTCAACCCTAACTGACACCACTTTCTCGTTTTCCTTTACAATGTTTTGACCCGTTCCCTTTTAAATTTGCTTTTGACATTGATGGAGACATAACCAGCCCACACCTCCTATTTCACAGTATAATTTACTTTACTTTTTGATAAATCATAGAACACCTTAAACTGATTAATATTAATAATAACAATGCTATTAAAATGACAATGTTCTAATTCCTTTCTGAATACATTAATATGTTAATTCATAAGGTCATATAATGTTACCAGTGAGTAATGATTGCAGTGTCCAAACGAATTCACCTCTTTACTGCAGCTATAGTGCATTTGTACACATCACTAAAACAAAATTATATTTATAACTGATAAACAAATAACATCCAAAATACAAATACAAATGTACAGAGCCTCATATATGGACAAAGCTTCACTGTGAAGCTAGAAATGACCCTGCAAATGTCTCCTGCCTTGTGAAGGAGCCAAACACATGCTTATGCCTCTGTGACAGGAAGACATTTCTGGCCTATTGCCTTGACATCGGTACTATCCAGTAAAAACAAGAAGAGACACAGACATACAAGCAGTTAAGTAAATGTCTGTTAAAACCCTAACCGGCTCAGTCACACCTGGGACAGCCTTGTGTAGACCTGAAAGACAAGCTGATGGCCATCCAATCAGAAGTAACTGAGCAGAGAATCATCTAAACATGCAAGGCTGGGGACGCTGAGGACCAGGGTTGAAGAACACTAACAGAGGACCCTTTGATTACAAAACAATAGATTGATGACCTAATCATTATATTCTAATCATCCTTAAACGTCACCTGCTGTCACCTTGTCTCAGCAGTGAGATGTACGTAAGAAGACAGCTGTCAGAGGGCAGCATTTACGCCCACCGTCTGAGCATCGAGCCACCAGGTTTCCAACCATGGTGACCAGAGAGGCAGAGACGTGCTGGATTGGCTGTATTATGAACTTTTTCACTTGGTTTGGGCCACTAGGGATTCAGTAAATCCTGTCGCTGTGCTCAGCAATATAAGGGACCATCAAACTGAAGCTGAGCTGTCAGATCCATATGAAGCTATGGCAGCACCCTAAACACCATCAGGAACAGGGAAACTAGGGCCAGCACTCTTATGTTTGCCCTACTTGAACAGCCTGGTAGAAACTTTAAGTTTATTTACTTTTTTTAATTTTTTCATTCAGGTCTGTGATTTATTCTGCTTTGACTGAATAAAGCAGTCAGTTACCAGAGACGGTAGGACTCTCTTCAGACTGCAGAATGTTGTAATGCTTTGTGAAAGCACACTGAAGAGGGCAGGGCCGTCGCAAGGGGGGGCGGGGCCCGGGGTAGACTTGAGATGCGAGGCCCTTTTCAGGATAACCTATTTTCATGTGCGCATGCAGACAGCCTTGCAGCTCTCCGTCGGAGCGAGGACAAATTGCAACCTGTTTGTAGTGTTAGTAGCAATATCAAATAATAATAATATTATTAATAATAATAATAATAATAAACAATGGAAAGTAAGAAACAACAATTAGCAGACAGACTCAATATACATCTTTGGCCATCAGCCGTGTATTATCAGCAATTCATAAATACAATAACAAGAGCATAAATGATGTCAAACTATTTAACATTAAAATAAACTTACAGTAAAACTTTCCACATTACACATTGCAGAGACCCATGAAGTGTCCTGTTGAACTCCTCTCTCTTTTTCAGTTTCTTTCATTTCTCAGCGCCTGACTGAAATTTTCGACAGCAGTCTCACTGGCGGGTGGCTACCGACATTATCCCCTTCAGTCTGCTGTTGGTGCCTGCTGTAAGAGAACTGACGCATTGCCTACGTACCTGTGTCATTAAGCAACGTTTGAGGAACTATACTTTATAAAAGAATATTTATATACTTTATTTCGTGTAAAACAACCTTTATGTATACTGAAATGAAATTGAAGCGTTTTATTTTAAAGACATTAATGTCTTAGCCTTCTAATGACCACATGAAATTATTAGATAAACAAAACTCATTGGTCAAGTGTGAGGCCCGTCATAGGTACGTCACAGCACGGGGCCCTGGGCGACCGCCCCCTTCGCCCCCCCCCCCTTGTGACGGCCCTGGAAGAGGGAATATTGAACCTTTATGGGATCAATGCACAACTCAAGATTAGAGGCAGATGAAGAGGGGATTTCCAGTGCATCTTCATACCACGATCTCTGTGTGAAAGTGGCTCATGTCTGTATTAACATCCATTCTTTGTCACAGTACAACAGCACTTCCAGTAATGACCAGTGGAATCAGTTTCAGCACTCCTCTCCATAAGGTATTATTCAGTCTCCACATCACACAATGGCCACGGTACATGATGTTTTGTAATTCGGACTTAATAATTCCGAATTAAATAATTCAGAATTAAATCAAATTAAAAAATCAAATCAAAATACTTTATTAATCCCCCAAGGGGGAAATTCAAGTTTCAGTACACCAGGAAAAATCTGGTGTACTAGGGGAGCTGCTAGTGTCCAGCTAGTGTCCAGCGCTCCTCGAGTGTTAACTCCAGATAACAGCCGTTAAAACAGCCAGCAGAACCAGTATAGCTCCATAATGATGACAAGTGAGATATCTCCAGGTTAGAGGAGGAAACACCGATGAACCAGACCGTCTCCTCTGGGAAGACCGAGCTCCATTCAGTCCGGCGAGCGACGGAGCCGACCGTCCCAGAGCCCGGTTCATCATGTGGACCGGACCAGGCCGTTGTCGTCTCCCCCGGCGGTGCTGGGCCCCACCAGGTCACCAGACGGCCCCTGCCAGATCAGCTGACCCATCCGGCGTGTAGACAGCTGGACGGGGGCAGCATGCCGCCGCTGCTACGTCGGGGGCTCCCGTCCCAGCTCCGTGACGCTGCAGCCCGGATCCAGTGGCGGTGGTTGCCGCGGGTAGCAGTTCAGGACTACTTAGCTTTCCCGAACCGGCCTCCAGCAACACCGTCCATGTCTCCACCAGCCGCAAGAGGACCGATCCGCCCCCTGCAGACAGTACAAAGCCGGGCTGCCCATTAAAGTGATCGGGAGCTTTCCCGGCCCAAACCATCGATGTGGACCACGGGGACAACTAATTTTAACTATTTTTTTTGTCACTTCTTTTGTCTTATTCTTGCATTAATATCAATTAAGTTGCAACCGCCCGTTGCATCATAGTGGATTAAATAGGTCCACAGCCCCATCCTAGAAAATCTGTGGTTCTACTAGCATGTAAGCAGCATAATTCCCCCCGACCCCTCCCACGTGTTTCAAGTGGTTTGGCCCAAGGCTCGTCTTTACTGTAAATCACACTGGCGCGAAACAGAGCGCCAGTGATGAAAAGCAGAAAGAGGCTGGGCGGAACGGAGAGGGCTAAAATAAAAAAAAGAAAAGAGGCGGCGGCCAAATGTGCCAAATTAACTGACATCTTCTCAAGACAAGCTGGTAGGTTACTGAAAGAGAGATGGATAATTGGCCTGGTTGTGAATTTTATCATATAACGTGGCGAGCGTTTGCAACTGTCACAACTGTCAACTTAAAAATGTCACAATGTAGGTATAGGATTATCTATGCTTAAAGTGCATTCATATTTCCATAGAAGAACCGAAAACTTGTTGCTTTAAATGCCAGTTAACCATTTTGATGAACAGAGTTGTTGTAGTTGTTTATTTGTAGCCTGTCTGTATTACCACCAACGCGCACAGGTTAACGCAATTAGACATATTAAACAGGTTGTGTAACAGGCTATTTGTTAGGGTATTAAATGCATGTCAAACGTGCTATTTAGGCTGCATTATTTAGAAGTGCTGTATACCAATATTGCGCTTGGTTCGTGGGCGTGGGGGCAGGTGGTATTAAAAAAAATATTCTTAATAATAATAGGCCTAATAATAAAATAGGCTACTCGAGAGTGTGCACGTTCTACATGCCTTAGCTTCTCTGCAACTGTAGCCTGTTTCGTCTCGCCGTTATATCGTGCATTGCCACAGGCTCGCAAACATGAACAACTCAATGTTAACTGTCTTTTTCATGGTTCTGGAATGTTTTGTAGCATCAGCGCAGGATGCCAGAACCACTGATGATCCAGATGAGGGCAGGACTGCTGAAGGGCCAGGTAGAGGAAGACAGTTAGTCAAGATAGACGTTTAGGATGTAAAATATGGCATAGTCTACAGAAGAAAACCATGATATGTGTAGATTAAATAGTGCAGATAATTTAACAAAATCATAATTAAATATGCAAACAAATAAATAAGTGAATGAAAGGATAGGCTAGATAAATACATAAAGTGTGTTTTTCAGCAACATAAAGAAGCCCCTAAATGAAATGTTTGTGTAGCCTCAGAAGATCAGGTGCCTGAAGGCGAATGCAGTCATGGAGAGGCCAGGACCACAGAGGAAAGGTAGCAGGATTTAAATGAACTAATCGTTGAAAATGCATCAAAATAAGACCAAATGAAATAGGTAACCACTGTTTAATCAATAATTGTCTATGTAACCTACATTACTTTTTAATTGTTATTATAGGCCTATGAAGTCAGATGCTAAGAGGGAGGTGCGCACACTGTTATCAACTCAATATTAGATACATTTTTTATTGTTATGGAATGTTTTCTAGCGTCAAAGCAGCAGACCATTTCCACTACTGATGATCCAGACGAGGGCAGGACTACTGAAGGGCCAGGTAGAGGAAGAGAGTTAGTCAAGATAGACGTTTAGGATGTAAAATATGGCATACAGGAGAACAACAGAAGTTATGTAAAGGAACTTTGATTTGTGAAAAGACTTCTTTATCATTATCTTTATTTTTTTTTTATTTCAATTATACATTGTTAAAGGGGCGTGAATAATTGTATGCCATAATCTAAATAAAATAAAAGGCATTGTGAGAGAATTGTTTTTTGTTTTATCTTTTTCTATGTACTCAAATTTGTCCTCAGTATCAGAGTGGCCTGAATTTGAATTAAATTCCCGGACTGAGAAAAGGGCCCACTCCGGCCCTGAGACAGTATGTAGACATCCAACCGCAGATGATCACAAACCGGGCACAAACTGGAGCGTCCAGCGATCAGCGTCCAGCATCGCAGGGATAAGTCCCGGAGCAGCAGCGAGAAGCGTCCATGCCAGGCGTCGTCCGGGCAACAATGAAAAAACCATTTTCCTTCAAGTTTACATGGAAATAGTAATTCCGAATTGAGGTTTACATGGAAAACATGTTTGTTCGACTTTATCCAATTCCGCTTAAGATCTGGGGGTTGGGAAGGGTTCTGATTGGATGGGGGGGGCGGATGTCTTTACGTCTACCGGAAGAAAACAAACTTAGCAACAACTTAGAACAACATTCCACTTATTTTTGACCTGGGTGGCGTCTCTATCTGCGAAACCTCCTTCATTTAACCTGGCCGCTTTGAAAAGCTCACAATTTTTATGTTTCCTGCCATCTGTTCTTTTAATTATTTCCAGTTCCTCCAAGCTATTTATTAAATAAATCGTCTCTGCTCTTGAACCGTTTACTGCGTGCTGCCATCTTCAGACTTTGTTTTGAAAACAAGCCCAGCGCGGAATATAAGCGTCATCGCGACAGAAGAGAACGAGCATGCGCAGAAAGACGGGAATTAATTTGAAGTGGAATGAGTGTATACATGACCACGAAATTATTTTATTCAGAATTAAAATCAGAATAAACCAGCCACTTACTTCGGAATTAAGTTTAATTCAGAATTGACATTTTCATATGGAATTAGGTGTTTACATGGTAACTTTTATTCAGATTTAATATGATCTTTGTTTATTCCCTCAGTTTCCTCAAATCTGTTGAGCTATAACCTTCTACATGGGTTGTAACAATGAACCACCACCAGCTTCTTGTTTCTATCCACACCTGTGTCATCTCACAGTCCACTTCAGTTCCAGTATGAATAGTCCTTTAACCCTGTAAAGCCCAAACCATTAAATAATTGACAGAAAATTCAATTTTTTTTTAACTTGGAGCCTTTATTGGTCCATCTAAACAAACAAAAAAAGAAAATTTGAAATATCATTTTCCAAATATGAGTTTCAGTTTGTATCATATTTGATACATTGGGTCACAGTGATCAAGGATTTTTTTTTTCTTAACAGACAAAAACATAATAAAACAAACAAATCTAACAGATTTGTAATTCCAAACAGAAAAAGTGCTGCCATAATGCAGTAATGAGAAAACCATCAATGGAACTGGCAGGTTGGAAGTCTGTAAAACATTACATTTCAGTTCTTTTTACTCATTTTGTGGTTAACAACCTCTTTATTTTGCATGGTGGTAGGCTTGAAAACAGTTTCTGTATTTGTTCAGGCAAAGATGCACTCTGGGTAAAGTGGCCTATGCATCTCTGTCGGGGTTCCCATGTTGGGAAATGATCCAGGCCACTATACTAACCCCATGTGCATGTACATACCCATCATTTGCTTGATTTCTTGAGCATTTGTGTTCACTGACTTTCCATTTCTCTGCTTACTGTACAAGTTTGTTTCTTCTGCAATTTCCCATAGCATTTCATCAGACAGTTGACTGATTCATCACCTTATATACCCGCTGTATCAATTTGATACTTAGTTTTCAACACAGTTTTACTAAATTATAGATTATGAAATTTTCAGTATTTTCACATTGCAGCATTCCAGTAACTGTTCCTGTTGATGTTTCAGGAAAAAAAGGAATGTTTTTCTTACTTTAACCTTTTCAAACTTGGCAAAGTTCTTCTTCAAAAATCACCTGTGTTGAGCGTCACTGGAAGGCCCGCTAATGAGTGAATTACTGCCCCCTGTTGGATTGTCTGGGCACTGCATGGATCTGATTGTATACATCGGGTTTTTCAGGGAAAAAAATGTCACACTACTCATGTGGAGGGCGGACAAAACTCGGGTAACAAATATGATGCGTTTGGCGTTATAGGTAAGTAGAGACCTTTGCATTTTATTTAAATGTTTAGACTTGTATTTGGGTACTTTTGGTCCAGAGCAAAGTAGAAGTTTTTATTTTATATTTAGCTTAGTTTGCTATAAAAAAGAAAAAATCCTGGCTGGTTTGGTGTTCACATTGATTGGCCTTTTAATAGAAAAGAAGAATCAAAAGACACAACAGAAGAAATGTGAAAAATGTCACAACTTGACAGATTATTTCATATTCATATTATTGGTTTGATCCATTTGGATGCAGAACCAAACAAACCTTTCTAGGGGTTCTTGTTCTGTTTGTTTGTTGCACCAGGGCACCGTTCATACAAGTTCAAATGACCAAGGTGCCAACAGGGCAACTGCACCGGATTTCATTTTAAAGCAGCACTTTACAAATAGGAGGAACCCAAGTACAATGAAAATGGTATCCACTGAGCCGGTATCCACCGGTCAAAACTGGTTGTTACTGCTGCATTCGCATATTTTTGGTGCCATATAAACTTCTGGTTTTTAAGTAACAATGCGAACTCCCACTGACTTGGAAGACACAAATTTAACACGAGGGTACGGACAAAATGGGGAAGAATATTGACGTGCTGAGCCTCACATGACTCAAATATGATTCTGTGTAATTAAACTAATATGAATTTACCAATAGAATGGAGTCAATCTGTGTCAGTCCCTGTAAAGTGAAAGAGTGCTGTGATTGGTGTGTGAAGGAGTGAATGCAGCTTACAGTGTATTATATTTAATATTCTCTGTTTACATGGAAATGCTTTGAATGGGAGATGAAGTGTTTCATGTGGGGGGTGGTCTGAGAAGTTTTTCCAGGATTTGAAAGTATCATGGTTTAAGTTTTCATCCACATACAAAGAAATGTGTTCGATCAGAGCTGAAACTGTGTCATTTTAATTCTTTTCTTTATAAACAGAGACATCATCCTTTAAACACTTGCTCCAGACGGGATTTACACCTATTTATTTTTCACACAAAAATTGGCATTTTTTTTTCTACCAAGCCGTACATGATAAGCCATAATGACACAATAAACATGTTTTATTGTGAAAATAAAAGAAATGATAATAAAAACTTGCTCTAAAGAACTCCGGAACTAAATTTAATACGTCATAGATGCCTTTGAAGCTGTAGTTACACCTTCAAGTTTACTATAATCCAATGAGAAGTGGACAACATTGGCTGAACTGCATTAATACATTCACATCTGCTAAATCAGACCACTTTTAGAGGTCCTGGACACATATGGCCACTTCCATATAAATGCAAAACTGAAACATGCGATTTCAAATGATCTGCTCTTCTGTGTTGCATATTTGGTGGGGTTAAACTATGAATGTTGTTTTGTTGTTTAACACAAGGCACATTTGTTTTAAGTGGCATTTATGAATGTAACTAATATTGTTCTTTACTGATTGTCAAAACAATTCCCTCTCCCTTTGGTCATATTGATCTTAATCACCGGTTCATCATAGTTATGCTGCTATAGGCCTACGCTGCAGGGGGACACCAACATGATCTGCTGAGCGGTGTCTCCACCACTCTTCTCCATTTCTTTCCCTTTCCTCCTCCCTTCTTCCTCCTCCAGTTCAATCCATAGTTAATTAGCAGCACCTCATCACTGTAACTGTGCTCCATTTTCTTTCCTTTAGTTTGTTGTGCTGTTTTGCCCCCATTTTTCCTCTTTTCTTTCTGTGTGTTTGCAGGTCAGAGTTTCTGGGTTTCATGCTGATTTGCAGTTCCCTCCTCTGTCCATCCCAGCGTTTACCTCCACCTGTGTGTGTAGATGTGTTCAGGGTGCCGGTTGCCGTGGTGACCGGAGATCTAGTCCCCTGACCAACTCACCTCAGTGCTGCTACCTGCATCTGTTTATGTAGTCATTTCATTCAGTCATTTGTGTCTCTCCTCTCTCTGTCCTCCATCCTCTCTTTGTCCTGTCTCCAATCTCTTTTTCTCTCTTTATCCAGCTGGTCTTCATCAGGAAGGTCCCCCCATATGATCCAGGTCCTGGTCCAGGTTTCTTCCTCTTAAAGTGGAGTTTTTTCTTGCCACTGTTTGGCTTAAAGGTTTTTTTTCTCCCTCTGTGGGATTTTTTTTAATCTGCCATTATCCTTGATTTGTATTTATTATTATGAATTTAGTTAATTTAGTCGGGGAGCCCCCGACGTAGCAGCGGCGGCATGCTGCCCCCGTCCAGCAGTCTACACGCCGGATGGGTCAGCTGACCTGGCAGGGGCCGTCTGGTGACCTGGTGGGGCCCAGCACCGCCGCGGGAGACAACAACGGCCTGGTCCGGTCCACATGATGAACCGAGCTCTGGGACGGTCGGCTCCGTCGCTCGCCGGACTGAATGGAGCTCGGTCTTCCAAGAGGAGACGGTCTGGTTCATCGGTGTTTCCTCCTCTGACCTGGAGATATCTCACTTGTCATCGTTTTGGAGATATACTGGTTCTAACGGCTGTTAACTGTTTTGACGGCTGTTACCTGGAGTTAGCACTCGGACCATGGGACCTGGCATGAAAAGGAGCACTGGACACTAGCAGCTCCCCTAGTACACCAGATTTTTCCTGGTGTACTGAAACTTGAATTTCCCCCTTGGGGGATTAATAAAGTATTTTGAATTTGAATTTGAATATTTGCTCAGGGGGCATGCTCTGTGTCTCTGTAAAGCTCCTAGAGACAACTGGCATTGTAACAATAGAATTGAATTAAATTGATGAATAACATTCTTGATGAAATGCCAGCTGAAGGATTAGAGACAGAGATGGCTGTCTGGCTCAGGTTTGTGCTCTTGACACACTAAAATTCCTCCAATTTCCTTAATTGTGTAATAAATAAATACGACTAAAGGAGAAATATGTGAATCCTTTCAAATATCTATTTGATGAATGTTTTTTTTATAAACATTTCAATTAGTTTCTCAGAAATCTGTTGTCAAAATGCAAATTACTTGCTCATCTTTGCTTCTCAAAACTCTTACTGATACTGTTTTTGTATCAAATAATCACAACAATCACTTTGTGTAAATGTTATTTCTTAATTCTTTTGTCTTTCACCTCCTTACAAGCACTAAAATGCTTCCAGGCTAACCTCCACACTCCTGCCTGGAATGCAAAAATGGATGTAGATGAATAAATAAAATGTAATTGATGAGAAAATAATGTAAAATATATTGGGTTCATGCTCTCTGGAAAGGAATAAAAGCAGAACTAAATGTCAGAAAGAGTGATTTTTATTTTTTGAGACTAAAGTGTTGCCCACCACTGAAAGAAAAGAGCTGGCAGCCTGCAGAGAGTGACAGATTGGTGCAATATAAATTTATAACACACCTCAGCAGGAAAAGTACTCATAACTTTTACTTTATGTGACATACATATTTAAGAAATGCTGCTTAAAAAGTAGTTTATTTTCACTTCACATAGTCATTGTGTAGATTTCACACAAGTGAAAATGAAAGAACAAATGCTTTCTTAACAGGCTACGGTTAAATATACCACAAGGTAGCTGCAATGTAGTCAAGAAAATGGCAGATATGAACATCCAGCGCACACTCAAGCTGGGTTTATATTTTAGGACTCAGTTTTTCCTTTTTTTCCTCCAAGCGGATGACTTGTTCCTCAGGCAGCTCCACTTTAGTGTGACTCCACTCACTTCATTTCATTTTCATCTGTCCTGGAACCGAGAGACAAAAATAGTAACCATTTTTAAACAAAAGTCTAAATCTATATTGCAAGTGGCAAACCAGCAATCATTGTTTCCAGAAATGCAGCCATATAAATTCCACAACTGCTTTTTTTTTCAGGAGTTCTGCTTTCACAGCAGGGTCATTTAGATCTGCCTTCAACCTAAGCTTCATTACCAGTTTCATTACTAGTGCTGAATGGGGGAGAAATCAAACGTGCTAGGAATTTCACTGAAAAAGTACATGCGAACAAATACTCATGCCATACATGTTTGAGAACGCTTAACTTTGGTCATTCTGACGCAATGCAGTGATCAAAAACAGTCACTAATCGGGAATCTGTAGGAGACCAATGGTAATCTTGTTTCAGAGAACAAAATCTCAACTCAACATATATATCCAATTTCCCTCACAGGATTAATGAAGTGCCTATCTGTCTGTCTCATATGACTCAGTGAGAAGGCTGGATTTCTAACACCACCCCAGCAGCTGAAGAAGAAATTGCTCCCATCAGACCAGTAAGAATGTGGATCTCTATAAAGACCAATGCATGCCCAGTTTCCAGTAGGTATAAGCTCTTCTGGTTCTCTGTGTCATTCCTCACAGGAACTTCTAACTGCAGGACTGCTGACTGGACCAGTTCACTACCTCATTCACATGACCAAGTTTTTGATGCCAGATCTATGTATGCCTGCAGCAGGTCTGAGCCACCTCCAAGTCTGATCCATGACGTAGTAGGTGGGTGGAGAGGATGACACCATCTGGGAGAAAAATATGTAGAGATGACGTAAAGGGGCACCAAACTAACAATGTAACATTCCTTCAATATGACAATATCACTCAATAATAATCACTGTCAGTGGTATCAGTGTCAGGGAATCCCTGATCCCTGCCCTGAGGGAAGCAAAAAAAAAAAACACACAAGAAGCTCCTCTCCACCATGAAGCAACTCTGTGGACTGTAGAAGAAAACTGTCTATTCTGAAAATGTTCCCACAACTCCACTCCTGCTGTGTGTGGCATATTATCAGGGCACGTACTGATGTACAGTAACTGTCATGACGCACATCAAGTCTGAGCTTTGTAACTTCAGTTTCATTTTTATATAACAGGTATTATCGTTGGTCCTGGTACTGAAGCACTCCGTGCAGTCAGCAGTGTATTACATAAATAGTCAAGTAGTCAAACACAAATTTTATATGTTCACATCTTTACCAATATACTGTATATAATATTATGAAGTAAGCTTTTTGTCAGAATTTGTAGTATTTTAAGTGATTACATTTAATTCAATAATTCTTTTTTAATCCCTGAAGGGAAATTAATAGTTTGAGTAACTGTCAAGATTTACAGTTGTAACCAGATGTTTACATACCCTGTATGAAAAGACACATAACCTTTTTTTTCTCTCACTGTCTGACATTTCATCAGAATAAACTTTCAGGTCAGATAGGATTATGAAAATTACTTCTTGTTGTTAAATGCTCACACTTGGATGGTGGTGGTGGGGCTGTGACAATTACATTCTTTGATTACCACCACAGTTGATAGTTTAGTCATATTTTTTTAATGCACATTGGACTTTGTTTTGTTATTTATATATAACATAGTGTGTACATTTCATAGCCAGCACATTTGATAGTTTAATCTGTTATTATTCATTTGTAATATAACCTGTGCAGTTTTAAATTTGTACATTTCATAGTCTGTACATTCATTACCACTACATGTCGTACTAGGTGCTCTGACATTTTTTTGATGCTATATAACCTGGAAAACTGCTATCTATCTATCTATCTATCTATCTATCTATCTATCTATCTATCTATCTATCTATCTATCTATCTATCTATCTATCTATCTATCTATCTATCAGCTGAGTACAGAGAACTGGTGGAGCTAAATTAGTAGAATGCAAACACCAATTGTGTTGGAATGAAGCAAAAATGTAAATAAAAACAGAGTGCAATAATCTGCAAATCTCATGAATCAAATTTGATTCCCAAAAGAACATAAAGATCATATCAGATGTTGAAACCTTTTTGAAATTGGGGTTGTGCATTTATTATGTCACTATAAATGAAACATATATATTTGTTAAGCAACTGATTTTGCTGTAATTGTTTACTGTCATGATTGATAACTGTACAATGACCACAACTGTTACATTGAAGCCGCACGCTATACAGATGCGATCGTAAACTGTTGGTTTTGCAGAAAAAAAAAACTGGATTAAAAAAAAAAAAAAAAAAACTCGTAGTCGCATCCTGAATCCCATCATGCAACGGGCGACCACAGCAATCACAACAACAATGAAAAATGGCGGAAAACGGCAGTCCCTCATCAGTAGTGGTGGTGGTGGAGGCTGACGAGTACAAATGTGAGGAATTCATCTAACTTCTATGTACATTATGTGTTATGATAACAATAAACTCCAGTGTGAAAGCTACACTATTCTTGGGGAGCGTGTAATGTTCGTTTTATATACTCTGGAGGCTCGCGTCTCGTACGGCTTTATAAGTTTAGTGAATTGAATTTATGAATAAATCCCCATATAAATTACTTTATTGTAGTTTCCTCATATATTTATGTTCTTATAGGGACAGATGTGGACACAGAGACCCTCATCAGATGGCGAACCGCCAACGAGTGCCTTTTCAATGGACGACGGAACGCTGCGCGGAAGGGTTTTGAGTAAGTCTCCTTCACGGTCTGTTGTAGCTTTACTGAGTTAAGCATTTAAAGTTGTGCAGACGAGGGTCGACTTTTTTCATTCATTTATTTATCACGAGATTACCATATCATCTCGCTTGTAGATGGTTTCTGATCTGTATCAGGGTGCAACACTTCAGTTGTTTTTGATAAACGTGATGAAGTAAGTTTTAGGTTGATTATGTGCCACACATTCACATGGGATCAATGTCTTTCCAGTGTTTTATTAATATCTAGGGGGGAGGGGCACGTAGTTTTTTTGTTTGTTTTGTTTTGTTTTTACTGCATGAAAATGTTATTACGTAGAGTCCCCCAGATGCAGTAGAAAAGAGGCGTGTCTTATAAACGTCACATGTGACATACGTCACATGTGACATATTATCATCTATCACACACAGAACAACCCCAATTCTAGAAAAGTTATCACGATTTTTAAATATAAATGAAATAAAAACTGACAGACTTTCTCATCACAAGAGCCAATATGTTATTCACAACAAAACATTGATAACATAACAATTTTTACAAAGATTTTACAGTTTTATGCCCAAAATGAGCTTATTTCAGATGTGATTCCTGCTACAGGTCTCAAATCAGTTGGACGGGGCATGTTTATCATACCATCTTCTATTCAAAACAGTTTGAAGACGTCTGGGTATCGAGGTTATGAGTTTCTGGAGTTTTGGTGTTGGACTTTGGTCCCATTCTTGACTGATATAGGTTTTCAGCTGCTGAAGAGTTCATGGTCAACTTTGATGTATTTTTTGTTTAATGATGCTCCCGATGTTCTCCATAGGTGAAACATCTGGACTGCAGGCAGGTCAGTTCAGCACCTGGACTCTTCTCCAACAGTTATGCTGCTGCACTATGTGGTTTTAAATAGTCCTGCTGAAATACACAATCTGGAGAGGAGCATATGATGCTCTAAAACCTTTATATACCTTTCAGTATTCATAGTTTCTACCAAAACATGCAGCTGCCCGTAGCGTATGCACTTATTCACCCCCATATCCTCAGAGATGCTTTAGAACTGAACTCTGAAAACATGGTGGAAGGTCTCCCTCCTCTTTAGTCCAGAGGACGTCCATGATTACCAACTAGAATGTTAAATTTGGACTCGTCTGACCGTAGAAGACTTTCCCTCTTTGAAACAGTCCATTTTAAATGAGTCTTGGCCCTCAGGACATGACGGAGCTTCTGGACCGCGTTCAAATATGGCTTCATTCTTGATGATAGAGCTTTAGTTGGTATCTGCAGATGGAACGGTGGATTGTGTTTACCAACAGTGGTTTCTGGAAGGATTCCTGGATCCATTTAGTGATGTCATTGACACAATCATGACGATGAGTGATGCAGTAACGTCTGAGGGCCTGAAGACCACAGACATCCAGTAAAGGTCTTCATCCTTGTCCCTTACTACAGAGACGTCTCCAGTTTCTATCAATCTGTCGATGATGTTCTGGACTGTAGGTGATGAGATTTGCAAAGCCTTTGATATTTGATGTTGAGGAACATTGTTTTGAAGTATTCCACAATCTTCTATTTCTCCTCTGTCCATCTTTACTTCTGAGAGACTCTGCCTCTCTAAGACGTCCCTTTTATAGCTAATCATGTTCCAGACCTGATATTAATTAACTTAATCAGCTGCTAGATGTTCTCTCTACTCTTCTGAGACCTGCAGCAGGCAACAAATTTAAAATGAACTCATTTGGTGATTTCCCAGTTTAAACATTTGTCATGTTATCTATGTTCTGCTGTGAATAAAATATTGGCTCATGTGATTTGAAAGTCATAGTTTTCATTTTATCTAAATAAAAAAAAAAAACATTCCTACTTTTCTGGAATTCAAGTTGTATACATCTTTTACTAGATGTGCTTCTGCACCAGTCCGTGATCCTGTCCTGCAGGTCTTAGATGTTTCTCTGCCACAACACACCTGGTGCAGGAACATCATCATCTGGGCTTCCCCCAATTGTTTAAAGCAGTGATTCCTAAAGTGTGGGCTGCTGCCCCCTGGTGGGTCGTCGTGGTACTGCAGGTGGGCCGTGAGGGGCCATTAACAAATATGTTTTAAATCCTCAATAAAAAAAAAAAAATGTTTTTAATCCCTGTAAAATATTTATGACACGATTTAAATAAATATTTAGAAGTAATAAAACAAACCAACTGAGTGTTATTCTACTGTCATCTTAACTTAATATGACAAGTGACATCTGTCCCCTTATTGGTTGACTGCTTACATTGATATCGGAACGTAGCTTCTAGTTTTGTCTGTTGATCACAGTTGTGATTAAAGGTTTGGGTGGGCCGGTCTAAAGGCATAGTAATCTTAGTGGATGTAAATTTCTGACTTTGAAGAAAGTAATAAAAAATTACTTTTTATTATTCTTAGGGACGCACAATAACTGTTTTTTAAAACCGATACTGATAACCGATTACACACATATACCTAAGATCATTACAATCAATACTATAAACAAAAAAAAAATAGTTTTGACTTTTTAAACAAACAGATATTTATTTTTTTCCAGTGAAAAACTATTGGCAAGCCTCTCAAACATTTTCTTAAAGCTATCAAACAAACCTATTTGATATCTCACATTAACTTAAATAAGCTGCATTACTGACTGATAGAAAAGATAAAGGCTCCTTGAACTGATGGAAATACATGCATCAGAATTACTAACTGAAAAAGATTAACATTTAAATGATTTTGGCTTGTGGCTCCATTTAGTAAATGAGGTTCAGTAGTTTTTTATTTTCATTTTTTAATCTCATGGAAGCTTTAGATGAGAGAAATGGGGGGGTGACTGCTGCTGGCTTGCGCACGTTAGCATTTGCTTCGGTCAGCTTCCGTCGGCTCCTGTTAGCGCGATTTCAAAACTCCATGGAAGTGATTGTTATGTTGTAGGTGTCTGATCAGGTTTTACGTATTAAAGCTTGTGCTTCCCTCCTCGTAGAATTCACTTGGAGGATTCGTCACAAAAAACCACCAAACTATCTTCTTCTGAAACTTTAACGAAGTTCCACGCCACCATGTTTGTTGTAATCAGCGCTGTGCTGCAGGCTGCATTCAAGGTGTAACGTAAATTCTGACGTTCCCTCGTTTGCTAGTTGTTCTTTCAGCTTTTTCTATTTTTCTTTTTTTATGTGTAACATGTGGGAGAATACTGCGAATATCAATTCATGTCAGCAACTACCAAAATTATGACCGAGTTAATGAGTTGTTTTCTGGCATGAGGGGGTATTCTTGATTTTTCTTATTGAGTAATCGTTTTTCTGATTATGCCGACATCTCTTGAACATAACATTTACTGCCGCTCAGAGGGAGCAAGGCACTGCCGTGTTGACAGAAATATATGTTATCGGGGCTATTCGTCGTGATATTGGAGTTACTGGGATGACATCATAATTTTTGTTATCGGCCCGATAGTTATCGTGCACCCCTAATTATTCTGGCATTTAGCAAATAGAAGAAATTTTGGTCATCCTAACTGTGAGAAAAAAAGATTATTTGTCTGTTTATACAGTGTATGTAAGCGTCTGGTTTCAGCTGAACTGTATTTAATGGTGAGATGAGAATGTGTCACTTCGTTGTATTTTAGGGAAGATGATAAATCTTTTTATTGCTTTTTCTAACAGGGAATACGTCAGGGAGCATGGTTTGATGGGTAAAGTTGAACCCACCAAAGTGAAGCGAAAGTGGGAAAACCTCAAACAAAAGTACAAGGCAAGTTAGCAATCTTATTTTATTTCTCATCTCACATAAACTCCTGTGTGCTGAAGTTAAAATATTCTGTCTTTAACGGAGGTTGATCAGATCAATATGGGTTTTCTATGGCCATGCATGCAATACATGATACTGATTTTATTTTTTTCCTCTCTCTGTGTGAAAAGATATAGCCTTTATTTTTTATTTAACCAGGTTAGACCACAAAGATTTATTTTCCAAGACAGACCCGGAACTTCAAGGGCCACATTCAATTCAATTCAACTTTATCTATACAGCGTCTATTTTAATACAAATTGTCTCTAGGTGCTTTTCAGAGATCCAGAGTTTGACCTCTGATCAAAACTTATAAATATTAAGGAATCTTATTAAATATTAAGTCAAGAAACAGCGGCAAGAAAAAACTCCCCTTTCAGAGAGAAGAAACGTCAACCTGCAGACTCCTCACAGAAAGGCCCCTGTCAGGATTCGAACCAAGAACCTCAACTTTTTTGCTGTGAGACAACAGTGTTCATCACCATTTAGCAGCATTTATCAAGTAATAACCATTAAACTTTACTACTTATAAATATATTAAGTATTCTGAGAAATCATCTGTGTGAACAGAAACTTAAAAATATGATATTTATAAATATAATAATTTTATGGATCCTCTAACTGGATCCTTTTTTTTTCTTCACCCTATTCTTTTTTTTTTTCTTTTTTTTTTTCCATATTTTGACCTATTTTGTCTGCAAAGACTTGTTTTCTCAATTCTTGAAACCAACTAGCGTTTAGTTTATTGAGCTGCAGCAGAATGTTTACAGCAGCATAGGTCAGTATTAGAGCTGGAAACAAATGTGAAGTGGTTAAAATATTATTTCTGGGCCACTGGGTGGATCAGTGGTTTAAGCAGGTGGTCCATGTTCACCGGCTCGACTCCCACCCTGCAACCCTTTATCTCCCCCACTCTCCCACTGCCCCACTTTCCTGTCAAGTGCCCTGTCAATAAAGGCCACTAGAGTCACAAAATCTTACAAATATTTTAATTTAATCTTATAAAAATGTTACAAAAAGTTCTCAGTCTTCAGGTAGAGCAAGGATGCAGCTTTATTCTGCAGCAAACATGTAGCAGAGGGAAACCAGTTCTGCTTCACACAGGAACATTTTGTATCTGCTAATTTTAGCTAAATGGTGCCGTATAATATTATTTGAATGGTGAATTATGTATCCTGACGGTTTTGTATTTGTTAAAGGTTTTATTATACTTAAAAGTGTAGTTGTCAACTCAAAACTTTATTGTTGCTTCACTGGGTGATGTTGCTCAGTGAGACGGACAGGAAGGCTGCAGAGGGATGTGATGCTAAAACCGATGTACAGTTCTTTGCTTTGATGCAAAAAAAAAAAAAATACTGTTGCTCAGTTGAAATAAACATACTATTGTTGTTTCAACACACCGTATCAATCTGTTGTACTTACGGTGAAGTGGAAACTTAAATTAGGTTCAGAGCAGAAACTGCTTGTGTTTGGATCCAGTTTTGCAGTATGTCAGAGCTGCTCTGAGCTGAACACAGCACCAAAGTAGGTCCAAAAATTAAGAAATATACAGCTATCAATACTACTGTATCTATCCTTTATTTAGCCACTTATTGGGTTTCAGTGCCACCACTAACATGCAAGCTACAGCTTATTTAAAGCAATCCAGAACAAGTTTTCTGTTGTTCTCATGACCTTATTGACCATTCTGCACGTGAAGCTTTTTCTTTCTAAAAGTAGCATTTCCTCTTTAAAAGGAGCATTTCCTATTTCCTAACAAATGACAGTTATAGGATGATGATAACCGACCCCCCTAGAGGTTGACATTTCATCTTCCTTTTAAATAGTTCCAGTAAACACACCAAGAAGCAGTTTTACAAAGCAGGTCTGCCTACAGATGTGCCTGCCTGTTAATTGGCTAATTATTATCAGCTGTTGAACAATGGTGATTATTATAAAATGGTCAACAATCAGCCTGACTAAAGAGCCAATCAATAAATCAATTGACGTCCACTCTGTGATGTATGTTGTTTGTTTTTCTCAGCCACAGCAACACAATCCTGACAACCAGCGCAGCGTTTGTGTGGTAACGTGCATGTGTGTGTGTGTTGTACAGGAGCTGAAGGCGTCGAGGACGGGAGTCGGCCCAGAAGGAGCAGAGAGCTCTCCTGCATCCTGGAAGTGGTTCACCCTCATGGACGACGCTCTCAGCCGGAGGCACAGCTTCGTGTCTCCGGTCATCGTAGACTCAGCCATACCGGATGTGTTCATGGTGTCTCCACTTTCTTCCAGGAAAATACAGACTGGTTCAGAAAACCAACCGAAACGGAGGCGAAATTCAGAGTGGGTAAAGATTTTGGAGATGTCAGAGAGTGAAGATGTGAAAAAGAAGCTGTGTTTGGAGCGAGAAGACGCACCAGATAAGGAAGCGCTGGAGAGAGAAGAGAAGAGGGAGAGGGAGCGACTGGAAAGAGAGGAGAAGAGAGAGAGGGAGCGCCTGGAAAGAGAGGAGAAGAGGGAGAGGGAGCGTCTTGAAAGAGAGGAGAAGAGGGAGAGGGAGTGGCTGGAGCGGGACGAGAAGAGGGAGAGGGCGTGGCTGGAGCGGGAGGAGAAGAGGGAACAAGAGAGGCTGGACAGAGAAGAACGGAGGGAACTTCAGTGGAGAGAGTGGATGGATAAGAGGGACAGTGAAAACGCAGAAAGAGAGGAGAGGAGACAGAAGGAATTCATGTCATTTATAGAAAATTTATTTAAAAAACAGTGTTAAAATAAAAAAGTCAAAAGTGAACTTTAGCTTTGGCTCTGGTATTATTTATGATCAGGTATTTATCATCAGTGTGCTGTCGTATATATTAATCCCATTTCTGCTTAAAACAGCATTTTACTGTAACACCATAGTTAACATCTAGGAGTCTTGAAAACTTTATCACCACAATAAAATAATTATGGGTGACCTGAAGTAACAAGGTAACAACCAACCTGTAATTACCACGGCTGTACCAGGACTGGTTTGGAATTTAGGGTTTTAATGTGAGATACACATCCTGCAGAAACAACTCATTTGTTTGGACACCATGAGAAGGGACTCTACAAGGAGGACACGATTTCATAGGCCACAGTCTACAGATGACACTGTTACGTATGAACACCTCAACTAAACACAGACGGTTTATGTTACATCTTCATACTGCATTTACATGTCACAGGCAGGAAACAAGACGTTCTCCCATCATCTCTGTTTAATCACAACCATGTGAAGTAGTAGTGTACTTGGCCACACACATGTATCTAACCTCAAATATGTATCTGATCTTTACAACGTAAGACAAATGAGATGAACAGACAGAAGAGCATGTAGCTTCCATCTATCACACATGTACAGAACTGAAAATGCCTTTATCATCCCCACAGCCATGAAAACCAATTATCACAACAACAAACAGGACAACACGAGTAAAAAAAAAAAAAAAATCCTCCCAGAGTTATTAAGCAAGGCCAACAGGAGGAGATGGGTTCTTAAGCCTGTTGATCCTGCACTTTGGCACATTAAATCTGTGTCCAGAGAGAAGCAACAGAAACTCGTGGCTGCTTGGATGAGTCAGGAGAGCCCAGGCTTTTTTCAAGACTCTCATCCTCTCCAGAAGATTCAGACTGTTAAAGGTCACACCTGCAACCTTCCCAGACTGACAAGACTTTGATGATTCTTGTTCTTTGAACTGATTTAACCATACTAGCAGACAAATAAAAAAGTTAAAACAGGAATAAGACATCTTAATAAATGTTGTCCACAGTGAAATTATAGAGCTTTGTGTTAAAGTAGCTGCACACAGCCTTAACCAGTGGCTCCCATCAGCCCAGTACTTCATAGTACTTCAGCTGTCTGATCATCAATAACAACAGGGGGGGATGCAGAGTCTCGCCCCAAAATCTGCAACCATCAACTTAGTTCTTGGTACGTCGTTTAGAAAGAAGAAATGTTTAAGAAGACTTGCACCGTTTTAAAAGGTCTGTCAGATCAGGACATTCATGGTTCATTAGAAATAACAATCATCTACAAACTGATGATGTGATACCCTGAGTATTGGCTCTGTTGAGCATTTGTGTATAGAATAAATCAAAGTGGTGATAAAACACAGCCCTGGGGTGATCAACTGGATGTTAAAATAACATCTGACTGACTTTCAGTGCAGTCTATCAGTTAAAAAAAAATCTTACAGCCAGCATAAAAGAGCATGATCAATGTTGTGGATGGTCTTCAATCTTTTAACTAAACTATGAGGTTGAATACAAGTAAAGGCTAAAGAAAAAAAAAAGTAGTTCTAATGATTTAGCACCCTCATGTTTAATAAACTCCTGGTGGCATCTTCCACACCCCTACTGGAACTGTAGGCCATGTGGTCCAGATCTGCATGAACCACCTTAGAAATAATTCTTTCATGATTCTTTCAAATGTTTTCATTATTTGTGAGGTAGGTGCGACAGGCCTATAATCATTTAGTATTTTTGAATCCCTCCAAATGCAAAGGATACTTTGGAGATAGAGGGGCACTGAAAAGATTAAGGAAAAAAAAAAGCTTACCAACTATTCAGCACAGTTCTTCAGAATCCAACCTCCAATCCAACAAGGGCCCGGTCTTTTGTTTAGTTTAGTTTTGTTATCCTTAATAACCTGGGGAATTTTCATCACCACGTCCCTTTCCACACTAAAACTAGTGTCACTGCAAAATGCCAGCTCCACGCTTCAATCCCAGTCATTGAAAAAGGGTTTTTAAAAACTTCCCTTGCTTCTTAAAATTATATTCACCAAAAATAGTGTTTCTAAAACCTGCAAATTCAATACTAAAAGCATGGACATTAAAGCAACTACTAAAAGAGTTAAAAAGCAATAGATGGCTCAGCCTCAATTTTACCATTAAGGTAAAAGTATTCTCCTTCACACCCACTTGTTGTCTTTAATCTTGACTTCCAGTTGTATTTGTACTGACCTCAATAATTTCCTGTCTCCCTCCCTAAAGGAGGAGCTCTTTCAGGTCACTGGTGGTCCAGGGTTTATTACAGGGGAAACACCTCTCTGTTCTGGTGGGGATGGTGTTGTCCACACAGAAGTTTATGTAGTCACTCACTCACTCACACAATTAGAGGAAAAGGTCAGTGAAGAATTATCAGTGAGCACTGGAGCACATTTAGAGAAATGTTTGCAATATTATGAGCAGCGCAATGCAGTGAGTTTACAAGGCTGTTAAAATCAATAAACGGTTTAAACTCTATATGTCATCGGCCAATTTACCCAACAATAGTTCCGAAAGGAGTCTAGACAGTCTTATAGAAATACAATAAACATTATACAAAATTCACATGCTTGTCAGCCGGACAGAAATCAAGTCCATTATTCAGCAAAAGGTGAAATAAGGATGAGAAAAGCAATGCAAGGAAGAAAAAAAGGAAGGCTTTCTAAAATTCAAAGGAAAGAAAGTGGAAAAAAGAATAACAGGAGAGAAAAGATGATCATATCAAGAAAAAGATTTGGACACAATGAACTTAAAGTATGTTGTTCAGAATAGAAAAATATGACACGGACAGATATGACTATTGTAGACAAGAAAAACATTTATAACAGAGATATAAGGCAGAGAAACAGCAGATTGGTCATAATCTTGCAAATATTAAAGCAAAATTATATTTAATAAACATGCCACAAAAGATCTTAAAAAGTCAGTACTATTGTGTTGTATTGTTATATATTAGTATCGTAGAGAAACCAATTTAACGGGGTTGTTAGATTTTTTTTAAAATTAAGAGTAATTGTTCAAACCAATTGTCGTCACGATTCACACTCTGTGCCAGCAATTCAGTTAAATTCAGTTTTATTTGTAGAGCATCTGTTACAATGTCAGTTGTCTCTAGACGCTTTACAGAGACCCAGATCATGACCCCCAAACTATCATTAAATATCATTATATATATTTATATTATTAAATATCATGTCATCTGTCATCTGCAGAAATTCTCTGATGACACGGCCATTGTGGGGTGTGTGGAGGGAGGGAGGGAGGGAGGCTGAGTACAGGGACCTGATCAGCCACTTTGTGGATTGGTGTGGGGAGAACCACCTGCAGCTGAACGTGACTAAGACGAGGGAGATGGTGGTGGACTTCAGGAGGAACAAGCCCCCACCTTCCCCTGTCAGCATCAGTGGGAGGGATGTTGAGCTAGTGGACACATACAAGTACCTTGGTGTGACACTAGACAACAAACTGGACTGGTCTGCCAACACTGAGGTTGCCTACAAGAAGGTCCAGAGCTGACTCTACTTCCTGCCCAGCAGGCACTTGACGTTGATGTAACGTTGGTACAATGTTGTACTCCAACGTTGGATTACCAGTGGATTATGATGCGAATATGAAAGTTGGGTTTACGTTACATCCTTACGTAGCCTTGACGTCAACCTCCAACGTTAAACAGACATTGAATATTGGTTGGACTCACAACGTTGGATTACCATTGGATTATGATGCGAATATGAAAGTTGGGTTTACGTTACATCCTTACGTAGCCTTGACGTCAACCTCCAACGTTAAACAGACATTGAATATTGGTTGGACTCACAACGTTGGATTACCATTGGATTATGATGCGAATATGAAAGTTGGGTTTACGTTACATCCTTACGTAGCCTTGACGTCAACCTCCAACGTTAAACAGACATTGAATATTGGTTGGACTCACAACGTTGGATTACCATTGGATTATGATGCGAATATGAAAGTTGGGTTTACGTTACATCCTTACGTATACTTGACATCAACCTCCAACGTTAAATAGACATTGGATATTGAATGTAGGTTTGACGTCATCCTCCAACATTAAATAGACATTGAGTATTGGTTGGACTCCCAACGTTGAATTACTATTGGATTATGATGCGGATTTTAAAGTTGGGTTTACGTTAAAACCTAACGTAGACTTGATATCATCTTCCAACGTTAAATAGACCTTGGATTTTGAACGTAGGCTTGACGACATCCTCCAACGTTAAATTGACATGGATCTTGAATGATGGCTTGACGTCAGAATCCAAACATTGGATTCTGACATTAACATCCAACACTTATCAGACACCTAAGTCAAGGAAAAAAAAAAAAAAAGCACACAAAAATCTAGGTCACAAATTTACTCTTTAGAACTCTTTAAAAACAGTGCATATAATGAATATAAACAGTGCATAAAACAGCAGCATATATAAAACAGCAGCATATATAAAACAGCTGCCTGATAATTGGAATTAAACTAACAGCTGCTTCACACTTAACACACAACACAAACAGCAGCATAAATTTGACATCAGCCAACTATATATATGGGGCTTCAGTGAGTTCTCTCTCTCTGTCATTCGGGTCCTTGCTTGGCAGCATGGTGTGCCTCCCTCTCCCCAACGCAGGTTCTTCAGGTCTCCAACAACATCCAACCTGTCGTTGCCTCCATTTCTTACACTGTAAAAAAAATTCCGTAGAATTTACGGTAAAATACTGGCAGCTGTGGTTGCCAGAATTTTACCGTAGAAAGTACGGTCACAATGTATGAGACATTACGGTATGCTGTTTTGGCGACCGTAAATTTCACAGTAGAGAACTGTTATTTGTTTATGGTAATTTTCTGTAAAAATAACGGTTATAATATAAAACAGTTTACGGTATACCATAAAAGAAATTCCGTAGAATTTACGGTAAAATACTGGCAGCTGTGGTTGCCAGAATTTTACCGTAGAAAATACGGTCACAATGTATGAGACATTACGGTATGCTGTTTTGGCGACCGTAAATTTCACAGTAGAGAACTGTTATTTGTTTGCGGTAATTTTCTGTAAAAATAACAGTTATTATATAAACCTGTTTACGGTAAATTCTTTTAAAAATAACAGCTATACTGTAAACCTAATTACAGTCCATCAGTGAAAAAACACGGTAAAACTGTAAGATATAGTACAGTATTTTATTGCAAAGTTCACGGTAAAATACTGGCAGCTGTGGTTGCCAGAATTTCACCGTAAAATATACGGTACAACATATATGGAATTACAGTTTGTTGGTGTAGATTTTACAGTCAGCAAATGCAAATGGTAAATTATTAAGCTCATTGTAAACTTTAACCCGTTAACGTTCCGACGGCCCGCCCGCGGGCCGTCAGTCCGAATTTCTGTAGTTTCCGAAACTAAACTGCAATTTACACAGCTCAAATGTTACGTGAGGCACTCATGCGACATATCTTTGGAAAGCTAAGATTCTTGTGATTCAATCAATGTAAAGCATTTCAGGATGTAATCATAACAGCAGGTACAATCAATGCCTTTGTCACACCACAAACAAACAAACAAGCAGTTACGAAATCAACGCAACTCACCTTATGAGCGTTATAAAAGTCGTCCGATCAAAAATATTCCCACAAAAATGGTCTGGTTAAACTCACAAAGGTCCAGTCGATCTAATCCAGTAAAGTATTTAGTCCAAAATGCATTATTATACCAGAAAGTATCCACAAAAACGCCACTGGTAGCTGGTCAGTGTTCAGTAACTTCCGTGTTTTTTTCCTGATAAAAACGCTTCTTCCTGTGCTGACGTACGTGTGGCTGATCTCAAAATGGAGGGGAGCTCCTGAGCTTTCGATTGACACCTCATACAGCCATACAGCAGCTTCCCTGTTCTGTTCACACCCTAGAATAGCCAATAAGGGCCAACGTTGAAACGAAGCCATGTCCTAGTTTGCTTCAGGAAAAAACCAGCCAGTTAGAATCAATCGTGCTGATGACTGACGCATTGAATAGCCAATGAAATTCTGAAAACAACGATGTGACGCATGAGGGGGTGGCGATAATGGGGAAACAAAGAAATCCGTGCGTAAATGCTAATTAGATAGTCTCTGTTACGCGCGTCATTGTTGCGCCTCAGCATGGCGCACCAGTGTGGCTTATTTCTCAGCGTTTTTTTCAGTTTGGGAGCGTATTTATTGTAGAAAATTGTGAAAAGGACCGTCCAAGAAGGAAGAGGAGGAATTTGCTCGTCGTGAAAGTGACGTGTCAGGAGAGGGGATCAGATAAGATCAGATAACAGAGCGCACGCCTGCGCAGAAGACATTTCCTCCGTTCGGAGAAGATTTTTGCTCTGTGACTTATATTACAGCTTATATTATATTATTACGTATATATTGTATCATAATTGGTAGTATTATTCATATTATTATATACTACTCTACTATTATATACTATATATTATTATTACGTTTTACTGTATATTTCGACATAAACAAGTTTTACTTTGAATAAATACAAAAGCCTTTGTTTGTTTGTGTGTGTGGGGGGAGGAGTATGTGTGAGTTGTTTGTTGGGGTGTGTGTGTGTGTGTGTGTGTGTGGGGGGGGGGGTCATTGTGTAAAGTAGTACAATACAGAAAAGATGGAACATTTTGTAAATGACTTATTTCTTTATTTTCACATAATGGGCAGTCATCTGAGGACTCAGATGTGGATTGGGAGCCAGTCAGCAAGTGGTCACATAGAGGGACAAAGGTGCAGATGGACATTGGCAACTGTGTATTCATTTTAAAATGAAAGAATTTTTGTGTTGCACATATTTATGTTTTTGTATATATTTTTTTCATTGTTGTTCCAGGTGTATGGGTGGAAAGGAGCAATCCCTCTGCACCAAAGGCATTCTGGGAGACCCTCGCCGAGCAGCTGGCAGAAGCAGGGTCTTCCTCCACAGCCAGACCTGTCCCACCTCCTGCTCCATGTGGAGCACATCACATACTGGTTTTTATCAGTGGGCAGAGGACTACTGGTAGGCTGAAGTGCAGGCACTGTCATGCTAAAACACAGTTGAAAATGCTCCTCATGTGATGTGCCTTTGTGCTTGATACCGACTAGAGATTGCTACAGTGACTGGCATGCTGCCAACCTGTAAATGGTTATAATTGTAAATATGTTCAAATATGTGAATAGTTTGCTGTGTTGTAAAAGATAGTCATTTTTTTATATAAATTACATTTTCCACAACAACACTTGTTTTGACTCTTTTTATATGCAAAATTTAGCTTTATGTTTCAGTAACTTTTTTTCAGCAATATTGATAGTGAATCTGAATGTGGGATAGGATACCTCTAAGTGTTACCTTTCATTAGAGGCCAAGATTATGACTGTACGATGAAGCGTTCAAGAGTTATGTCCTTTTATCCGAGGTATGTGACCATGTTTATCCAAGTGCCATTTTGGAGTCTCCAAATGTGCCATTTTTGGAAACGCCTAGACATACTCTTACAAAAACGTGTGTAAAATACTCATTTTTAGTGGTATTGTTATCAAAATTTGAACTTGCACTAGGTAAGGCTTCATGCTGTGGTCCCATTGTGTTTTCCAGCTAATAAGTCACAGCTGCACTCATCTGCAGACATCTGTTTACAAAAAAAATTCAGGCGGAAATAAAAAACTTAAATTTCTGTGTGTTCAAACTTAGATTACTCAATGCTAGTAGCACTTACAGTGATTCTGACAGTTGTGGGAAAAACTTCAGAGTGTTACCTTTCAAAAGAGACCAAAACCATCCATGTGCTACAAACGGTTCAAGAATAGCTTTCAATTTACTTTGGGTATGCCTTGGACAGGCGTTTTATGCAAATTATACAGGAATGTTAAGGGGTTAAGAACCTCTCTTTGCATATACATTCTCTGTGAAAAACAGAACTTGTCCAGTATACTCACAAGGCAGTGCTGACATCTAGGAAAGACAGTGTGTGTCCACACATATGAAGGATAGTCCATGGTACAGTAGAAGAAACAAACATCATGAAAAAAGGAGCCACTTGCCCTGTGTTGATCAACACTAATGAGTCACTGAGTCCAGACTTGGCTGAAGAGGGCTCTTAACATGGACATGGTGTTCCAGCAGTCACCAGTTCTGCTTGAAGACTCATATGTTGTCCACTTGGTGTCCACTGTAGTATGGCATGATCCTCTCTGCAGCCAGAAAAAAGAAACAAAGCAAAGGTTAGACTGATGCAGTGCCTGAGCATGATGCCTAAAGAGATAAATTCAGCCTTCTGTTGTTACTGTAAATTGAGCTCCAATGAGCTATACATAAAATGAAACCTGTATGTTTGTATGAAGCTGTTGGCACTAGGGGTGTCAACGTTTACAATTTTTTCTACACATGTAACCTTGGCTTCTAACCGACGTGTACCCGGTTACACAGGAGATTTATGATCTCTTTCTATCGCGGGGGTAAGGGGGCTTTTTTTTTTTTATTAAAAAAGTTTGATCTGCTCCAATTAGCCAACACTTTCGCTGAATAAATGTATGCTCTGTCAAATGACCCGGAGAGATCGTTGGAATCAGCTCAGCTTCTAATCAATAATCACTATTAACTCTGTGTGTTAAAGGAGAGACGGATGTGAAAACAGAAAAAGTGGTAATTGATGTGATTTGGAATCAATCTATAAGCCATGACATGGGTGATTCAATAATTCAATGATCAGAACCGATGATTGATCAGAAAGATGTATTCGGTATGATTTGGGTCGGGACTGTGAGTCTCTGCTTTCAGCGGCTGAGTGGAGTCACTGTGTACTCAGGGGAATAAAAACAACCCATATGTTTATCAAAACAGGAGTAGGAGATAGCAGCCGCGGGTGAGGTAATGTAAGCACGAGCCGGTAACTAGTCTAAACAAGTGAAGTAACAGAAGGAGAGGTGATTTACGTGATTTGTAAGCAATTCCTAATCAATGAAATGTATGAAATGTGTGTGTGATTAGTGTGATCAGAAACAAAATGTATTAGTAATTTTTAATTTTTAACATAGTGTATGTTAAAGGGGAAAACCTATTTTTGTTGGGTCAAAAACGGACAAGACAGAGCGGAGCGCATGTTCCTCTCTGGAATGTCAACAGGGCAGGAGAGAGGGCGTAAGTGTAAACATAAGTTAACATAGGGCCAGGTGTCTGGGTCAAATGACGATGTCATCCGCTCAGCTCAGAAGTGGCCTTGGCAGAAGTGGCAGAGTCTCTGCTGCAGACGGCAGATCATTTACTGAATTCTGTTATTAAACACGAACCAATCAATCAATCAGTTAATGTAACGTTGGAACATACGTTGGTATGTAGATCGTTAGAAAAAGGGTTAGCGTTAGCTGATAAGCTTTAGCTTAACGAGCGGTATAGCCAAGAAAAACAAGGTGACCTTGCGAGGCTTGTGTGTGCCATGATGTCATGATGATTAAGGTGAACGCCCCTGCCAAAGCTGTAAACATGTGAAGTCATTGTGGGATGTGTGTTATGCATGATTATGTAAAATTATGCACGCCTCTGTATATGTGAATAACCAATCAGAAGTGTCATGTGAGTTTGAGGGAAATTATGTATGCATATGCAAAGGTGAGAGAACCAATCAGATGAAGGCTGGTGCAGGGCGAGCAAGGAGAGAGAGAGCGCATAAAGAGAGAAGGCAGAGGGACTCTGGGTGGATTCCTGGAGCGATTTTCAGACGAAGAAGGACTAGCTGAAACCTGGACGAGCGACCCCCATCTGGAGGATTAACTGGAAGGAATTACTTCAAGAAAAGAAGACAGAAAGACGCTTGGAACAGGATCTACGAATTTTTCCCAATTCTTGAAGGAATAATTGGAGCCTTTTTGGTTAGCCTAGCTCACCGCTAGCAAGGAGGAGGGGCCGAATCAGCATACCGGCCGGCCTGATCGGTTGAGCTCTCTCTCTCTCCCTCCCTGCCCAGCGGCCTTGAAAACGCATGATGGCCACGTGTGTCTCTCAGCCTGTCCTTGACCAACCAGATGAACTGATCAGTAAGCCACAGCTTTAATCTGCCTTTTTAGAATTATAAATTGTATAACCAATCAATGCTGTTGCTTAACCTTGCTAATCTGCTTTAATAAATATAAAAACTGTCATAAGACGTCGTTGTGGACATTATATCTGTATTCAGAATTTTGAAGACTTGTTTATGCTCTGCACTTTCTAAAAAACAATTTCATTTCTTTTGAACGTGTATGCTCCAAAAACATTTAGTAACTTTGACCATGTTTTTTTATGCATTACAAATTTTGAGTCGGCCGCCATGCTGGAATCTTGATTGAAAATCAATGTAGTTCTATGGAAGCTAAGTGGCTAAGTGTTTTTTTTAAACTCCAACGCAGCAGAAGGGGTGCGTTTGATTTCAGCTCCTGGACGCATGATGACGTTGATGCGCTGCTTGTGTGCCCGCGGGGCTCATAGGGGCTCCGCTCCGTTCAAACGTTGTGCTGAGCATGAACACACCCCACCGGCCAGAGCGTGAAGAGAGAGAGGAGATGCACTGGGGTGTATCCTACTGTGAAGCGAGTTGAGTGGGTTAGCAAGTTATGTTGAGTCTAAAGACAGGCTCTCCTGTACAAGGTGGCTCTCTTTTAACCCAGCTAGATCACCATGGTAACTTAGGCTTAGCCCATAACCTGGTCCCGACCAGTTCAGAGTATAAAGGGATAGTTAACAGGTAATGGGGATGCCATCTAGATATGAATCTATATGGCATCCCCATGACCTGTTACCTGCTGTGACAGTGACTTTCCCCGGACTGCGTCCCGTGAGCGGCCTGGTTTCAGTACTGACGAATGTGGTCCAGCTAGTTGACTGGGATCACGAAAATAAGTCCGTCGGAGTCTGTTTTTTGTTTTGTTTTTTCCCTCTGCCTTTATTTTGAAAGGACAGCTGGAGAGACACGGGCAGGCTTCGCGGAGAGGAGATAAAGTGAGAGGGGATTGACACGCAGTTCCATTATTATCTTAAGCTTTCAGGCAACGTTATCATCCCTAAAAATACTATATTGGTGAGAAATAAACGAGGAGGAGGGGAAAAAGCCGTGTAAACGATTATTGATTTTTCTAAATGGTTATGATTTGTTATCCGTGTACCAGTTTACAGATGTAGATGTTTACACCCCTAGTTGGCACTGTGTACATGAGGGAGATCGACTGAGTGAAGTTTGAGTTGTGCTTGCATCTACTCATTTGCTACACTGACATAAACCATTGCTTACCTCAAATTAGCCTTGACAAGCCTGGCGTTTGAGTCATTGGGTCCAGACTTGACTGAAGACAGGTGGGACGGAGTCTCATACAGACATGGTACGATGTTAAGGAAACTTGAACTTTAGGCAGGTGTCATCATTCCTGCTTGAAAATTCACCAGCAGTCTTCAATCAGGTGTTTACTGTGGACTGGCATGAACCTCTCTGCAACCAGACAAAGACAGACAACAAAGAAAAAAAATGTTATTATGATAATAATGATAATTATTATAGACTGTTGCAAAGTGCTTCCTGCAACAACAAAACCAAACATTAATTAAAGAAGATAGAAAAGAAAAAAAATTAAATGGTGAATGAAGAGTAGGTTTAAAAAATCTCATGAAAAGGCCAACCTATAAATATGATTTCAGGAGGCACTTAAAACAGTTAACAGATTTAGCAGATCTAATAGATTGAGAGAGATTGAGGGAGAAACTGTGGAGGCTCCAGCTGAAAGCACACACAATCCTTTGGATTTGACATTGAATCAGTGATTTAGATTTTTTTAAGGATAGTTCCAAGGATTTATCCTTAAAGTAACATTGCAGAGTTTTTCAGTGTTAAAATAATGTTTCCAGACTCATTGCAATGGAAGAAAAATGGTTAATAGGATGAATGGAGCTGCTGCCACGGTCTGAGCGGGGTCGCGTCGGCTGAAGCCGCACTATGTAACTTCCCTGCATGGATGCGAAACACTGCCCTCCCTTCCTTCCCCCTCCCTCTGCGTCGAGGGAGAGACGAGGTGGGTAAAAGCAGAACTTACGGTTCCCCTCCGGTCGTCGTCGCCGCCAACCTCCCCCCACCCCCCCACCCCCTGCCACACAGTCTCCATGCAAACATGTGGTAAATACTGTCGTTTATTAATGGCAATCAACGCTAGATGCGCCGGCTGATTAGTTTCGTTTTTTCTCCCCAGAAGATAGCGCTTTTGGTGGGCGATGGTGGGAGCACTGAGCTGAAACTCCGCAATGTTGCTTTAAGGAACTCCAGATAATAGGGTAGTAGACATAAATGGGAGACATAATTATTGATGTGTCCATGTAAGTATTTGACAGGTATGAAGAAACAAAAACATTTAATGGCAGCACCAGTTCAGAAGCCTATCTATTTAAATGTACTCACTGAAGCTGAGTGTTGAAAACGATGACGATGAATCGGAGTACTGGCCATACTACATTCCTGTTGACTGCTTTGCATTATCCAGCTGCACCGTGCTGTGGAGAAGGAGAAATTATTTGTTAAAAAATTGTATGGCTAGGCTGTTAAAGGGATCATTCTCACTTGTTATGTTATCTTTGAATTTGCCCATATCAAGTGTCAATAAATGTTTCCTTCGTAAAACATCCAGGTCTCCTTGTATAATCTTTTATTACGAGTAAACCAGTTTCTCCATTATTTCCATCACAATTAGATTATGAAAGACCTACATTTGCAGAATTTTCCAAAAAAAACCTAACGACATATGGACCTGTGCAACATAAATCCTCCCAATCATCACTCATGACCCACTAGAAGAGTGTGGTGGTCTGTTTTTTTTTCTCCTGAGACTGAGCCCTCAGCCATTGTTTTGATGTGGTCGGTCTCCTTCTGGGCAGCAACCAGTGCTTATAAAAAGAGATTAACATAAAGCCTTCCATTGTTAAATTTATGCATGGTCAACTGTGCAATCACTTATCACTTTTTATCCTTGACAAGACTGGTATCTGATCACAAGGGTAGATTAGTAGGCCAGCAAAGATAAGTCCATGTCAAGTACAACCACTACTAGACTGCGTGAAAGAAAGTGTAAGGAAATATAAGAAGACAGGATATACATCCCCTCAAGTGAAATATGAAATCATCAATTCTTTCATTCTTTCCAACATACAGGTTGCAAATTACAGTAAAATGACTCAAAACCATGAGCAGCTGGGCCAGCCAAAGACCATGTAACACATATTTTTAATATCACAGCGGCCAAGGTTCAATTGTGGCTTGGGCCATACATATCATCCCCTCTCTCTCCACTGTGTTTCTTGTCTTATCTCTCTATCTCTACTGCCACTGTCCAGTAAAGCAGAAATACAGTAATATATTTAAAAGTTAAAAACAAAAACAGCTTGTTATTGGCATTTACATGAATTAGAGACTCACCATTTTCCTGGCTGACACAATGCCATTAAGTTGTTCCCTCCATAACCAGTCATAGAACTTGCAGGATGCAATGCCTGAAAGGTGACAGTAGCATAATATTTAAATATTAACACTTGATAAAGAGACAAGCAAATTTATACAAGTGTACAGATAATTAAGAGAATTTGCTCTTACCGTGTTAAAAGATGTATCGGATGTCTTCAGTTTGCCTACTGTAAGGGAGAATCTTACGGTAGTAACAATATAGTGTCATAAATGCACTGAAACACAAGCTCAAATGTTATTCAGTTTTATTGAAGGAATTGTTCACCCCAGAATGATATTTCACTTATTATCTACTCACCCTCATGTCGACTAAGGGTTGGGAGAAGAGTCCTCCGTAGCTTCTCTGAGTTACAAGGGGTCTCTGCGTAGCAGTGCATGTCCATATAACAGTTGTGAATGGACATCAACTGTCTTCGTCACACAAAAAACTAAATAACTAATAACTAATAACTAAAAAAAAATTCCAACACCAACCAAGTACCTCCATACCAAGCCAATTGTCCCGAAAAAAAGTATATTCAAATCCATATTTCAAACTTATTTACAGTGGAAGCTCCTCTTCCTGGTCCACCCAAGTCTCGCAATGACATTGACGCAAATCTCGCAAGATTTGGACAGACTGGGAAGAACAGCTTCCACTGCAAACAAGCTTGAAATATGGATTTTGTTTTCGGGACAATTTCCCATTTCAGGGCTTCGATATGGACATGCACTGCTACGCCGAGACCCCCTGTAACTCAGAGAAGCCACGGATAACATGAGGGTGAGTAGATAATGAGTGAAATATCATTCTGGGGTGAACTATTCTTTTAACTTGCATGCATGCATGAATACAAAATGTTCACATAATCTTAAAAGAATATTCTACTAATATACAGTACTTAGTGGGCAATATTTATCCTCGGCAGCCCCACAAAAAACAAAACAAAAACAACTATCCCTTTAAAACTAATCTCACTCAGTACTTGTTATATTGAACAGGACATGCTTTGCTGTACTTAAACTTTACACTGACAACACAGAGTCAGTTAGCTTTGAAATAACATGTTTCATTCATTCATCCACTCATGGTCAGCGAGATCAGCAATGAGGGTGATGACTCTGGGGTTGACTGACAGTTGCTTCTTTTTTTTTTTGTTTGTTTCTACCTTTGTGCCCTTCTCTGGGTTGATGTTTAGGAAACACCTTTGTGAACACAAAAAAAATCATAATTAATGGATGGATGGATGAATAGATAGATAGATAGATAGATAGATAGATAGATAGACAGACAGACAGACAGACACTTTATTGATCCCGAAGGAAATTCAAGCATCCAGTAGCAATAACATAACTATACATAACATAACGTACATTGAACATACATGCATTAAGAAGAAAGTAGCTATATAACTATATACAGTGATTTGTACTAAAGGAGGAAATAAAAATAAATATTTCTTTACCTCTGAAGGAACTCCAGGGTGGAGCCCAGATCCACAGGATAATGAATATTAAAGCAGTAATAGCTTCCGAGCATGAGGCAGACAGCAGCAATGAAGGTGGGGATGTGGTCATTCACAACCTTGCGGTCTATGGCTAGCATGAACTGCCTTGATGCATAGCAAGAGGTTCCTGTAAAAGCAGAAAAGAACAAACAGCACATTAGTCATTACCATTCAAAAGTGTTGCATGATATACAGAAATTAAGATACTTAAGATTCAAAACGATCAATTAGAATTTCCCATTGTTCGGTACATCAGCATCCTTTACCAAACATCATCTTGTGCTAACTCTGCAAACTACTTCTTACTTTCAGCTCACTTGTTTTTTTTGCCACCTTGTGGCCTGTATGAGTCACTGTTCACAATATTTTGACTTAAACTAGAAAATTCCAACCTCTAGCCTCTCTAGCATTACATGCCAGAGAGGCCTAGTGGTCCATGCGGGGCACTGTCTCAAAAATAAATAAATTACCCTTTTGTAAATATGTTACTCCTTTTAATCTTTTTAACTAAATTAATTAATTAATTTTTACTGCATGAATTACCTATTATATGAATTATTGTGTCAATAAAATAAAGACAGAACAGTAGGAGAAAAATAAAGCTTGTCTTTTAGTTAGAGGTGTCACTAAGGTTTATATTTATTGGCCAAACTGAATTGAGTATCAAACTGTAAACAGTTATTAAATGAATTCTAGACCAATGAAACTTGTACAACCATGCACCTGTGCTACTACATTTTCTTTGTGCTGTTGAAATCTTGAGCTTGCTTGCACCAGTGCGACCACCTAATAAAGTGATCATACAGCCCTGTGTAATAACATTGTAGTGAAAATGGCATGTTGAAATTGAGAGCGGGTTATTAGGCAGTACCTAATAAACCTACAAAAATACTGAGAGCGACTGAAATTTTCTGTAAAGCCACCAATACAATGCGAGCCCAAATTATCCCCCCCAATGCAATACAATGTTCCTTTAACTGTTTTATCTGATACTGCAATACCATTCTCCTCCAACTCCTTCAAGTCTGCTAGTAACTCAGAAAACACTGTAGCATGTCCAAATGCTTTGAAATCTTTCTCTCTGCACAGTAGGACAAGTAACATGTGGTCTGTGTTTGAGCGCACATGAACTGGCAGGTTAGCAACAGATGCATAAACAGCTAATACCTTATGCCTTGTCTTTGCTGAACCTAAAGGGTTAACAACTTCGAAGGCATCTTGGTACAGTACTACCTTGAGACTTGATGGATTCTCAGCAAAAAACTCATTTGATTTGAATATCTGACCATCACTAATGTCACTTAAAACATCTGTGGGAGACTCAGCTGAATGCTCTCCTGATTTCTGCCACAGGTCAGACTCTAACAAACATTTCAAAGTCTCTCTCACAGGCACATAGTAGGCAAACCTATCTGTTCTGTTGTCATCTCTTCCTATAAACATTTTCTTTGGCTCCACATAATTGAACTTTTTTTTGAAAGTCTGAGTCCTTGAGTATGTTGTCCTCATTGGACCTCTGTGACATGCAGAGAACAGATCAGATCCCCTGACAGACTCACAAACTCTGGTGATATCCTCATCTGACAATGATGTGTCATTTTTTAGCAGGGCTGTAAGTTTACTCAAACTATATGTCTGACCCAACTCATGTATGTTTTGTATCTCCTCAACAATGTTCTGTATGGTCGAAGCAGGTAGTAGAAACTCACCCTGCAATTTCAAGTAGAATAAAGAGACATTTCTGAGAAAGAGATCACTGAAATCCTCTGATATATCCATATCAGCCTCATCTTTACCTGTCCCTGTACTTGTCTCACTCACTTGAGCGCCAATGTTATCTGATTCAGTTTGAACAGATGATGATTGTGAAGAAGACTCTCTGAATAAGGCACTGATATTGGTAGCTTTAAGATTTCTGTGTTTCCGTGACATGTGCGCGGTAAATGAGGATTTGACCGTGAACGCATTTGTGCATCCTCTGACTGGACATGTCACAGCACGTCCTTCCATAATATGCTCTCTCAAGTGAGCTATCAGATCTTTTGTATCGTGACACTGGCGTTCGCACATTGCCATTGCGCATTTAAAATCACTAACCGCCGTGCCGACAGTAATGGAAGTAGGAGCAGATACACTATGCCTCCGGTAAAAATGCGCCTTAAACGCTCCATATCTGTTAAATGTCTGCTTGCAACCGGCTCCAGTGCACTTAAATAAACAACGTGGTTCATTTCTGTGCAGTTTGCAATGAAGCACATAACCCCTCAAAGTCTTAACCGACTTGCTACAGAAGTTACAGCTAAACATTGTTCTGGCATAAGCAGGTAGCGACACGTCCTGCAACCTTTAGGATATAGCTACCTGGACTCCTCTGCTTGAAAGTCAACGAAAAAGAGCTCATGTGGCTCTGCAGCTAGCTAACGCTAATAGGACAGCCTCAATGAGCTGTGAATGTATGGTATTTACCTGTGGGCACGAAGAAAAGGCGTTAACTCCGCGGTCCTCTCTCCAGCAATCTCTGTCGGTCTGTGTAGGCCTATCTCCAACGGTTTGGTTTCTCCTCAATTCAATAAAGCTTTATTGACATGGAACACCAACAGACTCTGCTCCTGTGGGCGCGAAAAAAGGCGGCGAACTGAAATTTCCGTCAACTCCGTCCTAGTATTGCAAGACTTCGCACATCTCTTAATGGATGCACATGTGAAGTCTCGCCATGTTGACATGCTACAGATATAAGATATAATGAAATCCCAAAATGAAGGAAAGTTTCAACTGTTCATTTGAATATTTGGTCACCATTACCTCCAACAATATAATAATAATAATAATAACAATTATAATAATCATTATCATCATCATCACCATAATAATCATAATATAATAAGAGTAATAGGCAATAGACTTAACTAAATAATGACTCTTCAGATAAAAGGCTATTCAGAGTATCTGCAGGTCCCGATGGGCCCATCCATGGTGAAGGAAAGTTCTTCAAACAAATAACACAAATAACTCAATCACTGACATAAAGGACATTTCTAATCTTGCAGAGTGCAAAATGGCACAACGGATCTTATGTAACAGATGCCAAGGTGCTGTAAAACTTGACATGCATCAGGCACTCTGTGGCCTGCTATGTAAAGGTACAATCCCAAATGTCCACCCAACCTTTTCATGGTCAGTGAGTTGGCTTGGACCTAGAGTCCAAAGTCCAGTTGGGTAGTGTGAACAGAAATACAAAGCTGGTAAGTGACTGAATGTTGGTTTAGATCTCTAATCTCAGTACATTCTATGCACTGTGATTCTCAAATTTCAAGGACCAGCACTTTTAAGTAGACTATAGGTCACAGACCACCAATTTGATATGCGCTAACAACCTTACTTGTTCATAAAATTTGCATCTGTATGTGGGGCTTTTTGTTTCAGCATCTGAAAGAGATCAGACACTGGAGCAGGGCTACATGGGTGTGAGTTGACAGAAAAATATAATTGTGACCTCCTTGGCTCAGAACTTTTCAAATGAGGGTCCACAGCCCATTTTTAGGGTCTATAAAATGTTTCAGAACCTCTGCATTACATCATTATGTGATGTAATATAAAGGCCATTTCCTCCCCATGGGTTTATCCATATGAAAATTAAAGGAAAATGCCAGATGAATTACATGGCTACTGCATCGGTCTCCAGGCTTTACATCACTGTCAGAGGCACAGTTGTCTATGCAGATGCAGCTGATAGATTAGTGTCAACCAGTCTGCTATAGCAGCAGGGAAATGGGACATAACTGTGTTGTCTTGATTCAGAGTCTTGGGTATATAAGCTCACACTGGCAAAGTATATCAGTCTATTCTACGTTGATTTGACATTAGTAGACAAGACATTGGTTACTTGCCAACATAAAACCTACTAAATAACGACAACAGCTTGATGTAGCTGCACTACATCAACAGAACCTGCACTTCTTCCAGTCCTACCTGACCGACCAAAATTTCTCTGTCCAGCTGGGAGATTTCTTCTCCACCCCTGCCCCTCTCACCTGTGGGGTCCCCCAGGGCTTTATATTGAATCCAGTCCTTTTCCTGCTGTCCATCCTTCCTCTTGGAGAAATCCTGGCTAAACACAACATCTCCTTCCACTGCTTTGCTGATGATGTCCAGTTTTATCTCCCTCTCAAGGCAAATGGACAGGCTGCACTCCAGTCACTGCTTGATTGTCTCGCTGACATCAAAGCATGGATGGGTGCAAACTTCTTAAACCTTAACAAGAGCAAGACCAAGATCATCATCTTTGGCAAAACCTTTCCGGCCCTCACCAGCGATGCCCTAGGCCCCCTCACCTCTAAGATCAGGACCTCTGTGAGAAACCTTGGCGTGATCTTTGACAGTAACTTCAAGTTTGAGAAGCAGGTTGGCGTGGTTAGAAACAACTTCTTCCAGCTGAGAATCCTCACCAAGCTCAAGAACTACCTGTCCCTGAACGACCTAGCGACAGCAGTCCATGCCTTTGTAATATCACGGCTGGATTACTGCAACACCTTATACATCAACATCGAGAAGTCCTAGCTACGTCGTCTACAGCTAGTACAAAATGCAGCTGCTCATTTCCTCACCTACACACGTAAACATGAGCACATCACCCTGGTTCTCACCTCCCTCCATTGACTCCCCATCCCTCAGCGTATTGACTTCAAGGTGCTACTCACCATTTACAAATCCCTTCATGGACTGGCCCCTGCTTATTTGTCAGAACTCCTGCGCTACTACAACCCTTCCAGAAAGCTACAGTCAGCTGACCAACTGCACTTGGTGGAGCCAAAGGCCAGGCAAAAGATCAGGGGAGACAGAGACTTTGTGGTCACGGCCCCCAAACTCTAGAATGCACTCCCCCCCTCACATCAGAGCATCCGAGACCCTGGAGGTCCTTAAATCCCTCCTCAAGACCCCTTCTCATTTTTAATAAGTGTCCAGCCACCCCCTCCTCCCCCCATAGATAAGCTAGGCTTTTTTTTAAAGTTATTATTATATTTAATTACCCTCTGTATATGTTTTTATCAAACTCTTTATGCACTGTTTTTATGTGAAGCACTTTGGTTTCAGCTGTTGCTGTCTGTAAATGTGCAATAGAAATAAATTTGACTTGACTTGATGTTAGAATTTAACATTATTTGGATGTTGTCATTATGTAATGTTGAGAGGATGTTGGGATTTGGGTATATACCCAACAACTGAATGTTGGGTATTCTACGTCAATTTGACGTTAGCATTTGACGTTGACCAGACGTTGGATGTGGGTTACTAGCCAACACAACTTAAAACCAACTAAATGACAACGTCAGATTAACGTTGGAATTCAACATTGTTTGGATGTTGTCAGTATAACGTTTAGAACATGTTGGGCTTTGGTTGTATACCCGACAACTGAATGTTGGTATTCTACGTCAATTTGACGTTAGCATTTGACGTTGACCAGACGTTGGATGTGGGTTACTAGCCAACACAACTTAAAACCAACTAAATGACAACGTCAGATTAACGTTGGAATTCAACATTGTTTGGATGTTGTCAGTATAACGTTTAGAACATGTTGGGCTTTGGTTGTATACCCGACAACTGAATGTTGGTATTCTACGTCAATTTGACGTTAGCATTTGACGTTGACCAGACGTTGGATGTGGGTTACTAGCCAACACAACTTAAAACCAACTAAATGACAACGTCAGATTAACGTTGGAATTCAACATTGTTTGGGATGTTGTCAGTATAACGTTTAGAACATGTTGGGCTTTGGTTGTATACCCGACAACTGAATGTTGGTATTCTACGTCAATTTGACGTTAGCATTTGACGTTGACCAGACGTTGGATGTGGGTTACTAGCCAACACAACTTAAAACCAACTAAATGACAACGTCAGATTAACGTTGGAATTCAACATTGTTTGGATGTTGTCAGTATAACGTTTAGAACATGTTGGGCTTTGGTTGTATACCCGACAACTGAATGTTGGTATTCTACGTCAATTTGACGTTAGCATTTGACGTTGACCAGACGTTGGATGTTGGTTACTAGCCAACACAACTTAAAACCAACTAAATGACAACGTCAGATTAACGTTGGAATTCAACATTGTTTGGATGTTGTCAGTATAACGTTTAGAACATGTTGGGCTTTGGTTGTATACCCGACAACTGAATGTTGGTATTCTACGTCAATTTGACGTTAGCATTTGACGTTGACCAGACGTTGGATGTGGGTTACTAGCCAACACAACTTAAAACCAACTAAATGACAACGTCAGATTAACGTTGGAATTCAACATTGTTTGGATGTTGTCAGTATAACGTTTAGAACATGTTGGGCTTTGGTTGTATACCCGACAACTGAATGTTGGTATTCTACGTCAATTTGACGTTAGCATTTGACGTTGACCAGACGTTGGATGTTGGTTACTAGCCAACACAACTTAAAACCAACTAAATGACAACGTCAGATTAACGTTGGAATTCAACATTGTTTGGATGTTGTCAGTATAACGTTTAGAACATGTTGGGCTTTGGTTGTATACCCGACAACTGAATGTTGGTATTCTACGTCAATTTGACGTTAGCATTTGACGTTGACCAGACGTTGGATGTTGGTTACTAGCCAACACAACTTAAAACCAACTAAATGACAACGTCAGATTAACGTTGGAATTTCAGCATTGTTTGGATGTTGTCAGTATAACGTTTAGAACATGTTGGGCTTTGGTTGTATACCCGACAACTGAATGTTGGTATTCTACGTCAATTTGACGTTAGCATTTGACGTTGACCAGACGTTGGATGTGGGTTACTAGCCAACACAACTTAAAACCAACTAAATGACAACGTCAGATTAACGTTGGAATTCAACATTGTTTGGATGTTGTCAGTATAACGTTTAGAACATGTTGGGCTTTGGTTGTATACCCGACAACTGAATGTTGGTATTCTACGTCAATTTGACGTTAGCATTTGACGTTGACCAGACGTTGGATGTTGGTTACTAGCCAACACAACTTAAAACCAACTAAATGACAACGTCAGATTAACGTTGGAATTCAACATTGTTTGGATGTTGTCAGTATAACGTTTAGAACATGTTGGGCTTTGGTTGTATACCCGACAACTGAATGTTGGTATTCTACGTCAATTTGACGTTAGCATTTGACGTTGATCAGACGTTGGATGTTGGTTACTAGCCAACACAACTTAAAACCAACTAAATGACAATGTCAGATTAACGTTGGAATTTAACATTGTTTGGATGTTGTCAATATAACGTTTAGAAGATGTTGGGCTTAGGTTATACACCCGACGTAAATTTAACGTTAGCACTCAACATTGACCAAACGTTGGATATTGGTTACTAGCCAACACAACTTGAAACCAACTAAATGACAACGTCAGATTGACGTTAAAATTTCTACGTTTAACTGACGTTAGCTTTAGATGTTGTATCAATGTTGGCTTTTGGTTGTCCAACGTTGCAACCCATATCCAACCTAGAACCAATGTTAATGCAACGTAGTGTGCCTGCTGGGAAGTGGGAGGTTCGGTCCTGACATTGTCAAACTTGGTGCTCCTTCTCCTTTGCAGTGACTAAATAAAAGCTCCCAATATCCTTCTTAAACCATTCGAGCGTCTCTTTTTTTTTGTTTGAAGAATAAATCCTCATAAAACACTGGGTGGTAGTCTGGTCCTAGCGACTCCTTCGAAGAATGCTCCACAGAATGAATGCTATTTCTCTCGTAACCTCAGCTTTTATGCCTCCTGGCTGGCCACGCCTTACTTGATTCAGCCCCTAAAGTCCTTGTTTGTTCAAGATTCACATGTCCTGATTGGTTTTATACAGTAGGGTGTGCATAATCATATTTACATAACATTCACGATTGGTTTTCCAGTGGCATGCATAATCACATTTACAAAGTGTGGTGTGATTGGTCCAAAATTGATCCAAATTCACAGAGTCTTACATAACCAAACGCACTCTGCATGAAGCCTCAAGGCTACTTGCCCCTGGCTCTCTCTCGCTGTCATGTGCTAACAGCGGCTACTCAGCTGTGTGTATGTAGGAGAGAATTTCATTATTTTAATAACAACTTCACATGATACCCCTTCAAGGACCCTTTACTGGCATCCAAGAATGTCCTGAATTATCCCGTCTAACCTTCCTCTCAGAAGAATTGTTACTTATCAAAGGAATTGTTATTTAATTAACAACCCAAATTTATGCTTTACAGTGATCCCTCCCAATTCGCGCTTTTTGTTCTGCGGTTTTAGTTATTCACGGATTTTTCAGAAATATATAATATAATTTAAAAAATCAAGAAAAAAATCGTGGAAATCACACAAAAATTCCCCCCACAGCAGACGAGAGGCTGCAGCTGCCAGCGAAACATCAAACGATGACTCACAGCCTCCTGTAAGCAACACGAGAAATGCAGACGGCCCAGCACTCCAGAATCTGTGTGCTGATTGGCTGAGACGCGTCACCCAAGCATCACAGGATATTGTGCAGAAAGACCACAGTTGAACCCTTGTCTTGTTTCGCTGCAGTACCTCGCTACTTTTTTGCGGTGTTTAAACATATTTTAAACACATTTAGGCTCAGGGGTCTCCGGCTCCAGTTTGCGGATTTTGATTTTCGCGGGGGGCGCCGGTCCCCATTAACTCTGAAAAATAAGGGATCACTGTAATCCACTGGTTTTAGTACCATCCACTCTCCTTCTTAATAAAGTGAATTTGTTTTTGTTAAATTCACTACGCTGCACACAGAGCTCCATTGTTTACATTCCCAATGGCATAGATGACACTCCAGCATTCAGTCACATTTAAAATGATTACTCCAGATCCTTATTTCACAGTTAGAAAATAGTTCTTAAATATTTCTTCAACATAATAGCCAAGATGATCCCAAAATCCCATGAATCACTTGACACCCCCTCCCTGGGATCATCTTTGCCTTGCTCCCCCTGTATTGGTATGATCAGTATTACCATTTCTTACTGATTTTCTGCATTACTAAATTTTACTATAGTTCTTACCATTATTGATTAGAAACCATTATTATGATCATAAGTGATTATTAAAACCCCAACATGATTATATATATATATATATATATATATATATATATATAATATATTAATATACAGTCATGGAAAAAATGATTAGACCACCCTTGTTTTCTTCAGTTTTCTTGTTCATTTTAATGCCTGGTACAACTAAAGGTACATTCGTTTGGACAAACATAATGATAACCACAAACATTGCTCATAAGAGTTTTATTTAAGAGCTGATATCTTACCATTTTCCATGCTTTTCTTGATTTTAACCTAAATCACTTAAGTTTTTACATCAATAGCTATGGCGTTGTACTGCCAAAAACACTGCTTTTATGCATTCAGTGTTTTCTTTTCTGTCTGTTTTAGTCACATGATGACGTTTAGTGGTACCAGGTATTAAAATGAACAAGAAAGTGAAGAAAAAATGGTGGTCTAATAATTTTTTCCATGACTATATATATATATATATATATATATATATATATATATATATATATAATTTCTACCACATATATTTACTTTAATGATTATCTATAGAAGTAATCACATTGTAACCTAAATGTGCTTCATGGGGTGCAAAAGACCCACAACAGACAATAATATATGGCTTTTATCTTCAGTGATAAAAATATTTAGTCAATATCCAATCCAGACTGAAAAATTTCCAGGCAGCAGCAATGTAAATATGAAGCCCAGGTGAATGTGTGTATATTTTTGCTGAATGTGCTACACTCAAAGCTGCAACAGAGAGCATAGCCTTAAAGTACATTTTTAAATCATGAGGCCCTAAAGCTGATGGGAGCACCAAAGCATGGATTAAACAAGAGAGAAAACAAAAAACAAACAGATGCATTTTAGCAATCTGTTCAGTGGCTGACAACTTGTCCTGCAGTGTAAAGCTGGCTCAGTTAAAAACTCAGGCAGTATGGGTGTCCACGCTGCTTTTACCCAAAAAAGTAATGTATTGCCAAAATATACGTTGTGCCAGTACTCAGATGCCACAAAAGGAGATGGAAGGCAATGATGTCAAGATAAGAAACCTCCTAACGATGCGTTGAGGGTTTCACTTCCAGTCCAGGACTTTGACTGTCCACTAAGAAAAAGGTGGGAGGCCAGATATAATGAACCCTCAAGCAGCCTTCCAAGATGAAACAGCAAAGAAATAGAAAAATATCAGGAAGATAGCCACTAGTAATGAACTGCTAACATGTTTGAGACAGCAGAAAGCCAATGAGAAAGAGGAGAAAGAGGAGAAACAGGAGGAACGGGCTCAGAGGCATCCAGGCTGTGTGGAGATGCACCCAAGGCAGGGATGGCCAACCCATGGCTGGCGAGCTGCATGTGGCCCCTGCCAAATAGGATTGTGGCTCTTAACTCTCATCAAATGTTGTCTTTTCCTTCTTCTTTTATCCAATAAAAGACACAACATTGTAGACAAAATTAACTCTTAATAAATTAAAAGATCAAATTTATCATTTGTAATTATGTACATCTTTACAACTGCATCGAAGCCACAATCATGCAAACAAATTATTTTGGGATCAAGGGGTTGGGTGAGGGAGTACATGCATGTAAGCAAAATGCAAAACTGAGAAATAATAATATCATGAAGAGCAGTAGATGTTTCTCTTTACATACTATAACTAAAATATTATCTCTTCATGTCTGATCATGTCCACCCCTTACTCTTGACAACTCAGCACATCACAGCAGAGTGAGATGCTATCAGGTAAAGAGCACATGAAACCCCATACGTAAGTGGATGGGATGGCATTCAGACATTTGCTCAGTGTATGGAATGGAAGTCCCAAAGTCCAAATGAGAGATACCTCAAAGGGTTGTAGAAAATGTATGAGCAAAGATCGTGTAGGACAGGATGGCTATCTAATTGGACATTCTTGTGGTCAAAAGTTGTAGAAGCTAACCCATGAATAAAGGGCAAACAGAGAAATTTTGGTTGTGTTTGCTGACACCCTGAACACTGGAAGAGAGGGTTTGACTAATATCATGGATCAAGAACATAAAGTCTGACAGCCCTATTATTTCTGTTATTTTATATTTTAAGCATACACAAATACTGAACAGAATTCTAGTCTTTTTTTGTTTAGCATTTTGCACCTGAAAAATTTTTTTTTTTTTTTTTTTTTTTGCTTTTTTTTTGAAGCATTCCTTAGAGTTAAGGCCTCTGAGAGATGGACCTTTGAGACGTTGTTGTTGCATTTCACAAATAGGAACGAGAATGTGAGGTGACATAGACTAATGGCTTGGTTCCTGTGCTGGAGCGTGCACAGCAAAACAGTGTAGAATGATGTCCAATGGGCTCCATTACAATTAATGAGGACTTTTACTGAATAAAAAAACGAAATAGTTTATTGAACAGCACTGTACTCCACTTTTATTGCATTTTGTAAAATAAAGAAATTTTACAGTGTTTTATCATTAAAAGCAAAAATGTACAGAATGCGGAACACATGGCATTTCATACCCATGTTACTATATTTAATTATGTTAATCTATCAAGTTTCTAATTTTGCTCCTTTACTTGGTTACCATGTCAGAAATGAAAAGTTAAAACATTTATCATAGTATAAAGTGTTTAAATACATGTATCATTATCAAATTCCAGATGAGCAGAACGGCTTTTGTTACGTTTTTTTTATTTTATTAGGATGATTTACACTTGGATTCTGAACTCAACATTTATTTTCCTTGACTGTACAAGCCCTAAACCCCTGTCATTAACCACTCATAGGCTTCGTTTTGTGCTGTTTCTGGTGGCTCACAGAAAAATGTCCATTTTGCAGATATCTGCATTCTGTGAGATGATTAACAGGATGATTTAATCTGTTTTCCATAATGGATATATCACTATATTGTTTACCTTTTAAATTAAGCCTACACTGAATAATAAATGGAAGATAAGAAGATATGGACAATAGCTAATATGATAATTTGACTATGGCTTCACAATAAATACGAACATACTCCTAAGCTGAAGAAAAAAAAACTTAGGCTTGGGTAATTCAGGGCTGGTGTTTCTTCAGTGGTGACTTAACCAATAAACATTAAATGAACATGATTTCTGCCTTCTCTTCGGGTTTGTAGGCGCTTCATTGATCAGATAAACCAGTCTGAAGTGGTAATGGTTACTCAAAATGGACATCTCGGGTAAATACAGAAAGCTTGTTTACACATGACAGATATTCAACTCACACACACTTCAGAGGAGGGAGAAATTCAACCAGCAACATAACTTTGCAGCAGGGTTTTGTTGTAATCTGTGGGGTCAAGCTTCTTTTCGTTTTGACTTCTTTTCTTTTTTGCACACCAAGTGACGGCTTATATTCTGAAAAGATGTAATAATGGCAATGTTAGTGACACAAGGTCAATCCATGCAGGTCTTAAGGCTCTGTAATGATTGGATTAGCTTGAGGCTTTCTATTTGGAAGATGTGAGTGATCAATCAGCCTTGACTTGTCTTAGATCAAACTAGTCGTTGAGATGGAAATTGAATATGATGCTTCGCAACAGAGTAATCGCACAGCGGTCCCCATGGCAACAAATTAACACAGGGTGCAAAGCTAATCTCAGCCAGCATGCCCTCCAGGGACTAATGTTTTGTAAACTGCATGTAGACTGTCACTCACTCTTGTGGGTATTTGTGTGATTGATGGAAATAGGTTTTACATTCAGTTTAAGGAAGGAATTCATTGTCAAACAATTAATGGAAATAAAAACATTATTTTGTGTTTTTTTAATTGTTTTTTAATAAAACTAAAATGATGAAAGAATTAGCTAAAGATTTTTCATATTCAAGGACGAGATGGAGATATCTGAAGACAAAAAAAAAGCTAAATTTCGTTACTCAGTATCTTAACTGTAAAATGAAGTCGCTGACATTTATTTCAGGTTGCTCATGTAATTCACAGGGATATTATACTGCAGTAGCCTGAGAGTATGAACAGAGCTGCTTAGACAGGTGAATTAGAGCAAAACATAAAAAAGAAATATAGTTGTAAATGACAATGCATTACAAGAAGTCATTTACTGAATGGTGGCTGCTGCTCCTCAGCAGAATATTTTTTTTTTTCTTTCTTTCTTTTCTAGGTGATAACACAGCTTTCTGACAATCCAAAAGGTCAACACTTCACATGCCACTTCTACTTTTGAATCTGATTAATCTTTAAAAAGATGTATAAAGCTATATGTAATAATGGAATAATAAATGTAATAAAGAACATTTTAAATATTTATTAACTTTTATATCTTAAAAAACAACCAGTAAGCCAGTACTCCTACAGGCCAGTCCCAATTCCAGATAAATAAGAGGGTTGATATAGGAGGGGCATCTAATGTAAAACATGTGCCAAATTAATATGCTGATTCCTAAAGGGAAAGGCTGAAAAGAGCAAGTTTATGTACTAGAATATCTTATATTTGTGGGACTGGACTCATTTTTTTGGTTGATTTTGAGTATGAGATCTAACTCCTCTTTTACATTAAATTCCTGTGAAATACTGCTGCTTTTCAAAACTGCAATTTTCTTCCCACTGTATTACCATGTTTACCCATGATTTTAAGAGGGATGTTCTCATATCTAGTTTTGTCCCCTTCCGAAAGCACTGAAATCTCCTTCAGCTCACAAATAAAAATTGTTCTGCAACTAAAGGAGCCTCCTGCCTCTTTGCCACATTGTGCTTCACATCAAGAGTTCCCCTCATGTATGATTTCTCCTGAGGAAAAAAGTGCCACTCGAAGGATAGCATGGATGTGGGTCTGCTGTGCTGCGTGGGGTCAGAAACCTGCTCTACATGCACATGTTTGCAGGGACACGCTCATCACTTGTACTGGTGGTGGCACTAGTGAAGTCCGGGGGGACTTTTTGCTCTGTCACAGACAGGCAGACAGTCAGAGAATAGACATTAAAACATCATGACAACAGCAGTGCATGTGTTCATTTGCCCTGGAACCAGAGAGGCATGTAGAGGGAAATCATGCTCATTTCTCTCCATAACTGAAACTCTAGTTCTGGTTAAATTTCATAGAAAAGCTAAAGAAGAGAGAAAACCTTCTCAAAAGCATATTAAGAAAGTGTGACCCGAAGCTGAAAGATGCACACCCTGGGCAGCAGAGCAGGTAACAGGGCATCACATTCTTTATTTTCAAAAACAGATCAGAGAAGTCCTAAAATATTTAGGGAGTTTCTGGTGCAAGAGTTCCAGCACTGGGGGCTTTGAGTGTGAGCTGAAGCATACCCAGGGATTAAAGTATTCCGGCACCATGCCGGATTTCCGGTGTTTGACAATTCAGGAAATAACACACACAAACATGTTATCTGAGTGGTCTTGAACTAGGGTTGCCAACTCCCTGAAGCTGGAAAGAGGGACATTTTTTGGACGGGGGGTTTGGGGGGTCCTCCCCCAGAAAATTTAGTTTCTTAGATGCAATTTCCTGCATTTTAAGGCATTGAAAAGACTGACGTCTTGCCACCCTACCCATGCCAGAAATGATGATGTTTTCTTATCCAGACCACAATCCTACTAATTTCAGGATAATTTTGTGAAATTAATTATGCATGTTCTACACAACTTGTGTGAAACACTTGTGGGGCAGTTAGCTTTTAGAATGCCATCGTTTACGCTGGTGAGCAATTTGTAGACAGAATAGTGTTTTCTGAAGTTAACATTTGCATTGTCGGCGGCATATGCGGGGATGTTTTCAACATTAAGACCATATGTGTCAAGACAGGAAAGGAGAGCCTTATGTGTGCCATTCGCAGATTCGTCGCTGTTTTCGTAGAAATCCAACAACTTGGACAAGTTGGACAACGCGGAAAAATACCTCACATACACTGGAAACATTTTTCTGTTGCCCTTGTTAGAGGCATCGCTAGCGAGTGAAAAATAAAGGGGTCACCATCACCTGAAGAAAGGTCGGAGACTATTTTCCCCACAGTGCTTGGACCCAACACATTCATGGTGATCATCTCTGCTTTGGTTCTTCCCAACTGCATCTTCTTAGCGACACTCGAGTCTTGAAATAAAGCCCCGTTTAATTTCACGGTGCAGTCAGCACTGTTATAGCTATGGCCGTGTTTGATGATGTGGTATATATAGGCCACCTCGCTTGCAGAAATTTTGTCAATTTCAGCAGTAGATGCGGCGAAGAATGAAGTGATGTTGCTTGCTCCTTTAGCTAGCACAGCCTTTTTATGACACTCGGTGTCTTCATGACAGGATGTCGTGCTCGCCACCATGGCCAATCGATATCTCGCAGCGGCATATGTTACAAAATGCTCTTCTAGGGTCTGTAGTGGCTTTAACCCATGACCTTTTATCTGCAAAGCCTCTTTTTTTAGCTGGTTCATCCATTTCCCTCAGTAAACTTCACTGATTACAACCGTCTCCCATAGCAACGTATACATGCAGGTTGGCGTAGCCTATCACAGTTCCCTGATCAGAATGTGTCATCATACACCAGTCTGTTATCATTGGACAAAATACTTTGTAAACATTGAGTTTTGGGGCATAGTAGCCTATCAAAACTCCCTGTTTATAATGTGTCATCAATCAGCAGTCTATCACTGGACGAAATGCTTCATAAACATTCCATCAAAAAATGCTGTCAAGACTATGATTGAAATGCGGGACGAGAGCAGTTCTTCACGGGGAAAATAGAATTCACCTAAAAAACGGGATGTCCCGGGCAAATCGGGACGGTTGGTAACCCTATCTTGAACACAGCATCTGAGGTGAGCCGGTGGTTGTTTGAATGGAGGCAACAAGTGGCGCTGGGGATGGATAGAGGATAAGGGTGGAGACGGTTAACCGCTTGGGTGCCAGAAGCTAAGGGAGCCTGGTATCTGATTTGTGTTTTGTGCTCCAACAAGCTAGTCTATGCAATTAGGAGCAAAAAAGCTCTTCACCGTCACAAAGGAGACGCCAGCCACAGAGCAGCAGTCCGCGCATTAACCGGGAGTAAATGCCATAGCGGACGTAGCCAAGTCTGCAGCAGACTGCAGATCGGGGCAGGGGCTACTCAACTCAGCGGCCCCGATGACTAATCTCTTTGTGACTTGAAAATACGTTTGTGCTCGTTTATTGTGGAACATTATTAATCATTTACGATCGTGCAACCGCTCGTAAAAAAAAGTAGCGGTTGATAAAAACGCTTTAAATAAACGGTCCCGTTTCCAATCAGCATGCCAGTTATATGAACAAACATGACATAGCACCAGAGTTCAAGAAATGTCCGTGTTTTATGTGAAGCACCTTGAATTGTCTTATACGCGAAATGTGCTATACAAATAAACTTGCCTTGTCTGTCTGATCAGGATGTAGGTTTTTTCTGAATGTTGATGAAGCAACTACCCAAAACATGGTAGTAAAAAAAAAAAAAACTGAATGTAATGGTTCACTTTTTTTAGGATGATGCATCCAGAGGAATAACAGAACTGCCTCTGCAAATATGTTAAAGAAGAGAGGAGTAATAACCAAATGGAATGTATTTCCTATAACTTAATTTACCATTGTTTTTAACAAAAATGATAAAAAGTTGCAGTTTAGTTTTTTTTTTTTTTGTACAAATTGCCCTTTACTGAATTCAATGGTTGTTAAATGAATCAGATTAATTAGCTTAACTGAATTTCACATGTTTATACGTATAACTTAATTACCTTTTACTTTCCAAAATTAACATTTAAATTGAAAGTTATCTTGTACATTACCAAGCACAATGCCAAAAAGTTGTTGCCAAGTTGCCTATAATGTGTATGCGTTGGATCCACCGCACATCAGGAAAAAAGTTCAGGCTCAGGATTTTTTTTTACTTTAAGCCCCGCATACCACTTATACTTGAAGCTGATTATACAGGGTAGTGTTTCATTATTACTAATTATAAAGTTTTTTTTTGTTATTGCTGTCTTCTTTTTTCTCTCAATGTGACACCTCACATTTCTTAGTACAAAAGATAACATAAGTGTCTACATATATGAATTGATTTTTATGAGAGTGACATTGATGTTTACAGGCGCCAAGCTCTGGTGGGCAGATGAAGAATCAGCACAAATTGGAACAGTCACCAAGAGAGATGGAAAAAACTTTGTGGCTTTGAGAAACAAAACAGGAGGCGTGGTTTATATGAAGGTGTACGACAAGGAGGGCCAGAAAGGTTTGCACACACATATAAAGCAGAACAAAAGCACAGAAGTACACACATTACCAACTCATGGTACCTTAATGTTTGCCCCCGTTGGCTGTGCTCTACATTCAGGAAGAAACTTGTGCCAGGTAAATAATGGAGGATGCTCCCAGCTGTGCTTTCCAACCTCAGAGAGCACTCGCAGCTGCTCCTGCACTCTTGGCTATAACCTCCGCAGTGATCGTACAACTTGTGAGGGTAAGTTTTTCACTTTTTTGATTATAAGCCTCACTTGTGGACTCACTTAACACTTCTGATAGTGAAAGTGTAGGATGTTGATACTGTAATGTTGATATTTTCATGACATAGTACTTGAATTCAGCATCAAAATAGTAATTCTGTTGATCTACAGGTGTTGACTCGTTCCTGGTGTATTCCATCCATGAGGGAATCCGTGGACTTGCTCTTGACCCAAATGACAACAGTGAAGCCCTGATGCCCATCACAGGAACCCTGTTTGCAGTGGGAGTCGACTTTCATGCAGGTATGAAACAGAGGGAGCTCAAATGTTGAGTCAGTGCATTTACAGTTACAACAATACTCAATATTGACCCAATCAAGACAGTAGTCTTATAGTAGAAGTGATAGTTACTTATTCGAAGCAACATCAATCCAAATAAGAAATGAAATAACCAGTGATCATACTGAGATGTGGAGTATGCCAATCATCCTCACATTATTGTAGACATGTAAATAAATATGTGTGTGTGTATATATATATATATATATATATATATATATATATATATATATATATATATATATAACTTTTTTTCAAAGCAACGTCATGTAACCACAAAATACTCTTTGAACTTTAAATGAAGAGGCAGCAGTAAGAATTGCCTCCTTAAAACAGTAATTACCCGACACTGCTGCACTTCTACTTATCTTTAAAGAAGACTTATCACTTTGTACTTTGAAGGTTTTTTTTTTTTTCAAAGCCCTCAGGAACTCATATTAAACAATATCTTTGTTCTACTGGTTTTGCAGGTTGGAGTCAGTATCTCCAGCCCCATTTTTTAAGGTTGTGCCTTTTTTGAAATCGGTATGAGAGTTTTGTGCACTCCACTAATGAGGTACAGCAAAATTGTATAAAGATAAAGATGGGGAGGTAGTACTGGATAATTCTACTCTGATCTGGGTCTCTGATGTCATAATACAATAGTGAATAAAATGCACCATTTCCAGGCAGAAAGTGACAAGGTTGTCTTATCCTTGAATTTTTGAGTCTGCCCAACAACCAAATACAGGATCTGAAACCCACATTTTTTTTTCCATTTGTCCTTTTCAAAGCTTCTTGAAGAAATTTTATCCTGTTGATTTTGATATCTAAGTAAAGATACAAATGTATATAGACAACAAACATACAAATCAGTTGTCCTTTAAAGTCATCACAGTAATCTTATTAAACTTTCTTTCATTTTATTTATGTGTCATCTTGAAAAAAGTCAAATTGAAAAAGAAGAGGTTGTGGTAACATCAGAAGTTCTTTAGTCTTAAGCTGTGATAAAAAATAAAAAATAAAATCTGCTTCTGGACACAGAAGTAGAAACATCACAGACATCACCAGATGGTTCTTGGTTAAATTAGCTGTTGGGTTTCAGACGATCCAAAGGTCCCACGTTCATATAACCTTAGCATGAATAACATAGTGTGTCCATAGTGTTGTTTTTTTGCAACTACTGTGCTTCTGTTGAATAATATCTATGATAATAAAGATGAAATTACTACTCAAAAAATCTTGACAAATTCTATGAATACACAATATGCTGTTAGCATCAGTTATATGTAACATGCATTTGCTGAAGAAAAAGGGAAAAAAAAAAGTATGTCAATAAACCAACAGCCATTTACAGTTAGGTCCAGAAGTATCTAAACCAGGGGTGCCCAATCCTGGTCCTCGAGAGCTCCTATCCAGCAGGTTTTGGATGTTTCCCTGCTTTGGGACACCGTGATACAAGTGGCTGTGTCATCAACAGACTTTGATGACAACCTGATAACAACTATTAATTATAATGAGGTGTGTTGAAGCTGGGAAATTTCTAAAACATGCTGGAGAGGGGCTCTCGAGGTCCAGGGACTGGGCACCCCTGATCGAGACAATGAGTGAGTTTTTTTGGTTTTGTTTTTATGCACTGCCACGATGGATTTAAAATACAACAGTCACAATGTGATTGAAGTATAAACTTTAAGCTTGCTATTTATAAATTTTAATCCATTTTATTTTATTTATTTATGTATTTTTTGTGTCTGCATTTACATTTATGGTTAGGGCCATCATTTAGCCAAACCATCTAGTATGTATATGCAAATGTATATTAAATCCATTTTAAGTAAACTACCTTAATTCTCAAAAATTATTTGGACAAAGTGGAATAATTGTGAATATAACCATACTTTTAAATACTTGGACAAAAATCCTTCACGTGAATGATTGCTTTCTGTCTGAAGTCTATGGACAACACTTACACACGTCTAAGCATGTAGTAAGTCCAGTGCCATCGGAAGGTTAAACATTTTTACACTGTAAGTCCAGATGCAGTTACAATTTACACCACACATAGTCCGACATAGGGGCCCATAGAGGCGTCTATCTGTGGATCAGGAAGTCTGCTGTGACCAGCAGGATGACTAGCCAGTGTTTCAAGGCCAAATACCTCCAGAGAGGGGAGCAAGAGTGCACCAAATGATTTTTGAACGGCATTTCTAGGTATGTAAACAGTTGTTGGGATACCATTACACCACCGAACAAGACAAAATACATCAGAATTGTATTTATTTGTTTTTAAATTTTTAACTCAGTTTTGCCTGCGATGTCCACCTCTTGTTTTGAGAGCGCGGTGTGCGCCGTGTTGGAGACTAGAGCGTGGGTGCGCTCCCATGGAAGGCGCATCAGCTCAACCAACTCTGCTAGTGTCACTGACTGACAGTGTGTTGTCCACGCTGGTCAAGGTCTCAGTCATGAATGGCCGGAACTGATCCTGCTGCTGTCCCTCAGCTCCCTCCTTAGCCATTCTTCCTTCTTCAATCCAGGCCAGCTGCCAGTACTCCTAGCCTGGTGGTTCTGGCAAGGTATCTGGTGGTGGTCCAAGTTTAGATTCTGAGTCTGGCTGCGGCTCGGGTTTACGTCCAACTATTTGTTGTTAAAATTAGGCTTTCTCTTTGCCTTCCATATCTCTGCTATCTTCAAAAATGTATACATGTATAAAATGTATAAAATTTACTATAAATTCTATTGGTCTGGTTTAATTTTTATTACAGTATTACTCAGTGGCGGGTCGTGCATTTGATACCTGGGCCTTCAGTGTGAATTTAACTACTTAATCTACCGTGACGTTATAATTATATAAGCCACCAATACAAAAAAACAAGGGCTGGGAAACGATTAACATTTTTAATTGCGACCATTCTGATGGCCTACCCGCGGGCCGTCAGTCCAAATTTCTGTCATTTCCAAAACTAAACCGTAATTTACACAGCTCATATGTTACGTGAGGCACTCATGCGACATATCTTTGGAAAGCTAAGATTCTTGTGATTCAAGCAATGTAAACCATTTCAGGGTATGATCATAACAGCAGGTACAATCAATGCCTTTGCCAATTTTTAATCACGATTAATTGCATTATTTTCCTGATTAATCATGATTAATCACATTGTATACGGAAAATCAAATAATAAATACAAAAGTAGTGTAAAGGTCACTTTTATGTAAATGTTCTGCTGCCATATGAACTATAGTGCCATAACATTTGTTGTTCAAACACTTTTAACATCAGCACTTGCCAGTAACATATATTTAGTGTAAATCTCATCTTAAAAAAATGTAAAATAAAATAAAGCTTATTGCCGCTGCCAGGGCATTAATATCATCCTGTTTTTTTATGGACAACAAAAAAGTCTACCAACAAGCAACAGCAAGACTGATGATTGTCCTTGCCTTCAAAAGTCTGGGTTAATGAAGATGTGGATGTAGGGTTCAGTTCATCAAAGAGCAGTACCTCATGGTGCACTCATTTCATTTATATATGGTTATAAAAGAAAGGTTGCCAGAAGTGGAACCTATGATCTTAGAGTTGTATTCTGTCATGTGTCATTTCTGGATTAATACATTGCGGAGACGCTATGAGAAAAGTTGTCCAATGAAATTTAACACTATGTAACCTCTTAACAGCACATGGAAATTAAAAAATTCACTGAGTCATGCATAGAGATTGACTTGGAGACTGCACTCAGACAAAAAATAAGTAAATAAAATAAAAACATACTATTTTGTATACTATTGTAGCTGATTTATAATATCCTAAAAGACCCTCAACAGTTTAACAAATGTTATGTTCTGCATGGAACAATATACTGCTTTGTCGAACGTGATCAAGAACCCGCCCCTCTTGTCTGTTTTCTGTATGTCTGTATGTCAAAGGGCTGTTCCTGAACTGTGGTGCTTTATAGTGCCACACAACATCTGGTGAAATGGACCTTGCTGCAATAAATTGTGGTTTCATGAGCTTTTTTGTTTGAGATCATAAATACTCCTGTGGCAGCATCATTCATCATTCAATTTTCCTTTGTCATTAATGGTATGATTTAATTTGCAGAAAATGACACTGTGTACTGGACAGACATGGGGCTGAACAGAATATCCCGTGCCAAACGTGATCAGACGTGGAGGGAAGACATTATTACTACCGGCATCAGTCGAGTGGAAGGCATCGCTGTTGACTGGATTGCTGGTTGGTATTAGGAGTCCCCAGACCTGGGCTTTATTAACACAAACTGTCAAGTCAATATTGATTGTAGAACCTTATCACTTAGGTGCAATGCTTCTAGTTATGACTGTGTGTATAGGTCTTACTTTGGTGTGGACTGCCAAGAAACACTACATTTTAGTGACAAAGTTGGATGTCCTCCATTCAGTGTGAACTCATTCATCGCACAAAAGCATGCACAGCCTTCCTTCAAATACACTGTGACTGTAAGTTCATGATGGGGACATTAGCAAACAAGAAACAGGCAGAGGATCACTAAACCTCTACTGCAGTGATTCCCAAAGTGTGGGCCGCGGCCCCCTGGTGGGCCGTCGTGGTACTACAGGTGGGCCGTGAGAGGTCATTAAAATTAAACAAATATGTTTTAAATCCTCAATCTTTTTAAAATGTTTTTAATTACTGTAAAATATTAACGACATGATTTAAAAACATTAGGAAGTAACAAAACAAACCAGTTCAGTGTTATTTTACTGTCATCTTAACTTAATATGACGAGTGTCACCTTATTTGTTGACCCCTTACATTAATGTCAGAACATGGTTCCTAGTCCTGTATGTTGATCACAGTTGTGATTAAATGATTGGGTGGGCCTCGGAGATTTTTCGCATTTCAAATTGGGCCTTGGTATTCTGAAGTTTGGGAATGGCTGCTCAACTGTATTTGCAAACCCTGTTATCCTATCTCTCCATTTAGGAAACTTGTATTGGACAGACCATGGTTTCAATCTCATAGAAATCTCCCGTCTGAATGGTGCATATCGCTCAGTAGTCATATCTGAAGGACTCGATCAACCCAGGTCCATTGCTGTACATCCACAAAAGGGGTAGGAGACTTCTTTCTCTGTGTATTTATGTTAGTGTTTTCACCTTTGTGAACTACTGTTGTATTAAATGACATCCCTCAGTTTAAAGAGTATTCATACGAGACAGATAATATTCAGTTCAATTCAACTTTATTTGTATTGTGTCTATTCAAATATAAATTGTCTCTTGATGCTTTTCAGAGACCCAGAGCATGACCCCCAGGTCAATATTATAAACAATAAGTAATATTATTAAACCTTAATTAAAGAAACAATGGCTAGTAAAAAACAAAAAAAACTCCCCAAGCGGGATAAAAACCTTTAACCTTTCTGTCGTGTTCGGGTCAAATCTGACCGATTTCCTACTTTCATCAATCATAAATATTGTGTTTTACATTTGATTGTCTCAGGGCCTTATGATATCCTCCACACTAGCCATTTTAACATATATAATTGTTGATCACCACTTTCATTGAATTTTGAGTAGTTTATTCAACTTTGTAACACCTGTGGTGTTCCCGGTCAAAAATGACTGCCATAGGAAATTAATGGGTGACCCTAGATTGTGTTCATCCATCAGATAGTACACAACCACAAATACACCACCACACACACACACACCAACCACACACACACAACACACACACACACACACACACACAAACACACACATACAGGCACGCACACACACACACCACCCCATAAACCTTTCAGTCTGAACAAATAGCTGTCTCCTCTTCCCTCCTCATGTGTCCATCCCCCCACATGAACTACAGCTTCCAAACTAAATGTATAACACTTGTTCCACAATTCAAAGTAAACAATTAGGTGTTTGTTATGGGAACATTGTGTTTCAAGAGGAGACTCTTGAGTCTTGAGCTTGGGAAACTTAGTCTTAGGAAGTTAGTCTCGGGTCCGGTCAGTGCTCTCTGACAGGCTGGGTCCGCGTTTACTCCAGAGAGGTAAAGATATTGGCGGTGGCAACCAATGTCAGGACTCGGGGTAGTTAAATTAATTATTCATTAATGTGGTGTGTTTGGCATGAAACAATCGTGTTGCCGTAGCGTGTTATTGGCGGTTTGCCCGGCAGCTGTAAGGAACAATGGATCGCCAACATGACAACGCTGGATGATAGAACATATTCACGACACGTCCTGACCGGTGTAGGCTATTAGCGTTAGCAGTTGCTACCAATAGCATCTGTATCTACAAAGAAAATAACGACGTGGATTTATTGTTGTTTACATCACGTAACCTATGTAGCAACTGAACCGGTAGAAGAAGACAACTTTAGGTAAGAAAATCTAGTTTTATTCAACGATAGACAACTTTAACATGAGCAACTATGGGCTGGATCATCTCGGTTCTATTCGGGTGACTCGGTTCGGTTCGTGGTCGGAAACTAAAGACTCGGGTCGGGTCAGTTCCGGGTCCAAATATTGCGGGTACATTCGGGCTTGGACTTCTGAACTTATGATAATAGCTCGTGTCGGGTCGGTTTCGGGTCGAATTTTCACAGGTCCATTTGGGTTTGGGTCCATGAAAGTGGACCCGTGAAGACCTCTACCATGCACCAGCCTCTGCCAGTCTGGTGAGGAGTTTGCAAGCCCCAGCCACTGCCCTGCTGCTGTCCCCCCAAAACAGGGGCAGAAATGGAAGAGATGCGACCTCTGTGCCCCTAGAGACAATAAAACAAGTCTTATATGTTTCAAATGTGATGCCTTTGCAAGGCACACTACGATCTGATTGCAAAATGCCACTCCTGTGTGTGAAGACACATGCCCCCCCTTGTATTTTTGTATATTCACTGCAATTATTTATATAAACCACTAGTTTGAGACATTGTTTACAGCTTAAAGGGGTGTTAAATAAAATTTGGTGATGATCAGTGGTTTTTCTGTTAATGTAGGAGCAGTTAAAACAGGCTGGTCAAATTTGACCGGGAACATTAAGTAAGGGGGGAGAAACAAACACGACACAAAGGTTAAGCCAATCTGGCAAGGAAAAACTCCCCTTTAGAAGGAAGAAACCTTGAGCAGCACCTGGTTCATAAGGGGGAACCTTCCTGCCAAAGGCCAGCCGGGTAAAGAAAGAAAAGAGGAGGAAGATAGGACAGAGAGGATGGAGGACAGAGACGAAAGACATGTGTAGCTTTGCAAAAGTATATAGGACAAAATATGTTAATAGTAGTTATCCATTAGCTAGAGAACTAGTTGATATCCCAGAGACATCTATATAGACCAGTGGAGGTAAACGCTGGGATGGTCAGAGGGTGGAACTGCAGGCCAGTATGTAGCTCTGGAAACTCTGGACTGAAAACATACACAGAAAAAGAAAAAAGGGGGGATGATGTGGGGGCACAGGACAGCACAAATAAACTACAAGAACAGTGAAGTGTGGTTTATTTATGAGGGTCTCCTATTTAACTATGGAAAAAGAGGAAAAGAGGGAAGAGAAGAGTAGGGGAGGACAGCTCACATCAGATCATGTTGTCCCTCTGTAGCATAGACCAATGGCAGCATAGCTATGACGAGGCTATGTTTAAGATGAGCCTGCTCTAGTCTTGGCTTCAGTCATTTCTATAAATGTAGCTATGACTATTGGCCCAAACACACTATTGTCTAGACGAACTGTAGCCTTTACTAAAACAGAAGTGTTTTAAAGGTGAAAGTGGTTTCGGCCTCCTGAACCCAAACTGGAAGCTGGTTCCATAGTAAAGGTGTCTGGTAGCAGAAGGCCCATCTTCCAAATCTACTTTTTGATATTCCAAGAACTACAAGTAAACCTGTACTCTGAGAGCGTAAAGCTCTATTAGGAGCATAAAGCGTGATCAGGTCTTGTAAATAACAAGGAGCTTGGCCGTTAAGGACCTTATATGCGAGTAACAGAATTTTGAATTTGATTCTAAATTTTACAGGAAGCCTGTAGAGGGAGGCTAACATGTGCTCCTGAATTTTGGATCAGCTGGAGGCTATTCAGAGAACTATTTATTCATCCTGCTAATAATGGATTACAGTAATCTAGTCTAGACGTGACAAATGTGTGGATTAGTTTTTCAGCATCACCCTGGGAGAAGATGCTCCGAATATGTTTAAACATTTGTTTGCAGGAACTTACATAATGAAGAGTAGCATCCAAATACAGCTGACTAAAACTTTTTTCTCAAACTTCAACAAAAACACCTTTACACTTCTTCAGTCATGCAACTAATTAATTAATCAATTCAATCAATCACGTACAAGCTTTGCAGTGCAAATCATCATGCAGATATAGCCTCAGTCTTTGTTTATATGAAACAACAGAATAGTACAAACAATAAAATCCTTGATAACCTTTTGGTGCCATACTGGCTGGCTTGAATATTTACAAAAAGGTTCCTTTGGAAAATCCACTCAGATGTAAGAAAAAAACATTTATTACATAGTAAGAAAAAATGTCAAAATTTTGCAGCTGGAACTGAAATATTAGGCTATTACACGTATAAACTAACCAGCACTGGATTTCAGAGGAGTTGGAGAGTAAAAATTAATAATAATACCACAAATAATAATAATAAGAATAATGACGTACTTTGTACCATAGCACTCTGGTTGGAGTTTCCATGTCAGCTTTTTCAGTTGGCACATGCTGGATTAACCTTCCTCCTGTGTTAGCTTTCTGTCATCATCCCTGGTGTTAACGGGTCGGTTTCGACCCGTGTCTTAAATCAGCTTTAAAGTACACTAAAAAAAATAACCTATCATCATTTTTTTTTGGTCATCTCTTGGTTAGCTTGTTAGGCTTCCTTATCCATGAAAATGTTGGGTTTAATATTTTTGGTGTGGGTCTCTGGGCCTTTTATTTTTATCAATATACCTCTCGTTTTCAATTAAAAAAAAGAAAATTTACCTCAAGAGAATACTATAAATAGAAAACGGTTGTTGTGTTTCCTGAATATTACTGAGGGGTATAGAACACATCTCTGAAATGAATTTACTTTGTTTATTTTTTCATTTTAAAATTAATAACTATAGTAACATCTATGGTGTTGCGGGTCAGTTTCGACCCATAAATATTTTCTTAAAAAAAAAAAAAAAAAAAAACATTTTTGACTGCATTAATACTTTTAATATAAACAAATTGAAACACAGAACAGGTCATATCACAAAATACTGATTTAGGAGTAAAAACAACAACCAAACAAAAAAATCAAATCAATAGAAATCAATTATTTCCAAAACTAATAGCTAAATAAGCTAAATCAGAGTAAAAGTCTCTGTGTGCAAGAACATGCTTTTGTGTGTGTGTTTAGATGCATGTGTGGCAAAAAGTGACATTTTTAGTGCAGTGTGTTTTTAGCAAGAAGAAGAACACCAATGAAAGCATCAAGGTATTCCTCATCAATGTCTTTCCAGATGTCAGCCAAACAGTCTGTGCACGCGCTGCCAGAACTTGCTCCTCTTCATCGCTATGCTGATCTGAGTCTTCTCCCTCATTTTCTCCAAAAATATTATCTAGAACTTCACTCACCGTAAATCTTCTTTTCATTTTTGCATGTTGTAAATTAGAGATGTGTCCTCTGCAGGTCAAATGAGTGAAGTGACCTCCCAGTGACCTGGTAAAGTGACCTGGACATGCCCGTCTTTGTTTGTTTCGTTTTTTAGCACTTATACTTGACAAATAAGCTTCCCCTGAAGCTCACATGATTGGGAGAGGAGGTGGCTGTCAGCATGTTGGCTGGCAGTGCACTTAATGATTTCAATTTTGGCTCTAATTATTGCTTTATAATCTTATTTTTATAACCGTGTCGAAACCGACCTCTAACACCACAAACGACATAATTTCAACCAGAGCATTTTAAAATGTAGTGAAAAACATTTTTTTTTGTATAATTTTGTTGAAATGGAGGTTCCTGACAAAGTCAAAAAGCCTCGATGTGATAAACCAATTTTAAGTGATTCTTTTGATGCATGTAAAAACTAAAACGGGTCGGTGGCGACCCTAATACAAGAGGAAGGTTAAGATCAGCCAGTTATTATTTGCACACTAGTGCTTATCTGAGATTTATTCCTGACTACTTGCATCCACACAATTAGGCTGCTTCTCCTGGCCACTAAAACAATAAAACTGTTCATGGCACATCTAAAATAAACTCAAGCTCAATAAAGCTCTGACACACTTTTGATCAAAACAAATACCAAGGAACATTGCAAAATTTGTTGATAGATTTTATTGCTTTTCCTTGAGCAAAAAAGGTACATACTATAGGCCAGCACAATGAAGTGTTTGATACCTGTTCTTATCAGGTATCTCTTCTGGACTGAGTGGGGGAAGAATCCCTGCATTGGCCGTTCTCGCCTGGATGGTTCTGACCAAGTAACGCTGGTAAACTCGGGCATCATGTGGCCCAATGGAATCTCTATAGATTATGAGGTAAAGTTTTACACACAGATGTTCAAAATGTTTGTCTCTCTTGCTCTTCCTCTCCTTACTTGGTACCTCCTCCAGTACCTCATCTTACTCTATGGTTGTGAAAGATGGACTATGGCAGAGATATTTGGCTTTTGACATATATTTTGAAATTTCCTTGCAGGAAAATACATTATATTGGTGTGATGCACGCACAGATAAGATTGAGAGGATCAACCTTGAAACGGGTGAGAGCCGGGAGATTGTACTGTCAGTGGCCAATGTAGACTTGTTCTCCGTGGCTGTGTTTGGGCCTTATATCTACTGGTCTGATAGGTAATTTATTATTTTCTTCAATGCACACATGTATTAGCCTATGCAGCATGTATAAAAACTACATTTACCATTCCAGACAGAATTCCCATCAGAAAGCATTCAGAGAAGCAATAGTGGAATTGGGGGGGGGGGGGGGGACCTGCATCAGCAAAGCCAAACTTTGTTTTGCACATTGAACCTGCCTTTTACGACTTGACTCTGAATCATCTCTCCAGTTGGAATGGAAATGGAAAGACAGATTTTTCATTCATACTGTTGTCAAATACAATTATCTTTCTTCGTTAAAACATGTAACTTTTAGAAATTCAGAGTACACCATGTTCTACTCTCTGAAACTGAAATCTTCTACTTTCTATCCACAATGTATTTAGGGCCCACTCCAATGGCTCAATCCGACGTGGTTTAAAGATTGACACAAGTGAGGTTGTGACAATGAGAAGTGGTCTTGGGGTCAATTTGAAGGATGTTACCATCTTCAACAGAGGAAGAGAAAAAGGTAGGTTTCCAGGATAAATAAATAAATAAATACCATAGTGACTTTTCTTATAACAGTTATGCCTATTTAATGTTTTCTTTTAATATTTCAACAAGACCTCTGTTCAAATATGTGCATAATAATGTTTCATTTTTATTTGTTATGTGTAGTCAGTACAAATTAAACCTGACTGCACAAAGAATGGAGGACTGAGACAGACTGGCAACCCTAACATGAGTTATATTTTAAAGGGACCAACCCCTGTGCCAGAAGCAATGGAAGCTGCCAGCAGCTGTGTTTTCACCTGGGCAGTGGTCGCCGGACCTGCTCCTGCGCCCACGGCCGCTTGGCAGATGATGGTTTTGCTTGTGAGCGTTATGAAGGTTATCTACTCTACTCCGAAAGGACTATACTCAAAAGTATCCACCTTTCGGATGAAAGTGACCTCAACTCACCCGTTCAGCCTTTTGAAAACCCTACTTTTTTCAGGAATGTCATAGCACTGGCTTTTGAATATAGTCAGAGCACAACTGGGAGAAATCGCATCTTTTTTAGTGATGTCCATTTTGGAAATATCCAGGTTATCACAGATGACTGGACGGAAAGATCTATTATTGCAGAAAGTAAGTACATCTCATATTGATTCAATGTTTTTAAATTGTAAGCTAATGCTCTAATGCAAACGTATACACTCACCAGCCACCATATTAGATACACCCTGCTAGTATAGTGTTGAACCCTCAGAACCTTCTTAATTCTTTGTGGTATAGATTTGACAAGGTGCTGGAAACATTCCCTAGCGATTCTGGTCAAGATTGAGATGAAAGCATCATGTATAGTTGCTGCAGATTTGTTGGGTGATGCAAATCTCTAGTTCTACTGCTCCACAAAAGTGCCATAATGGATTGAGATCTCATGACTGTGGCGGCTATTGGAGTACAGTTAACTCATTGTTGTATTAAGGAAACAAGTTTGAGATGATTTGAGCTTTGTGACATGGTGCATTATCCTGCTGGAAGTAGCCATCAGAAGATGGGTACATTGTGGTCATAAAAGAATGGACCTGGCCAGCAACAATAATCAAGTATGTTGTGGTTTTTAAATGACGCTCAGTCTGCACTACCTGTTCATTTGCACATTTGCACATTTTCATGACACATCACTCTTTGTCGCTGTGCTCTCAATGCTAAAAACAGCTTGTGTATATATATTTATATCGCAATATTTTTAGTTTACATTGTTTGATATATTTTTCCCTTAATTGCATGCACCATCATCGCCACAACAAATTCCTCGTATGTGTAAAATCGTACCTGGTAATTATTCTGATTCGGGGCAACCCAACAACTCCTGAATACAGCGCTCATCCGAGGCTTTGCAGACACATGGCTTTCTCTCTACCATGGCTTCCTGCAGTTGTTCCAAGCAAAATAGGCAGGATCACCACTCATCTTGCAGTCAGTGTTGATCTGGTATTCGCTAAATTAATGGGGACATACCCTTGAACTTCATGTGAGGTTCAGCTTCTCAATATTTTTCCCCATTTTGTTCTTACACTCATGCTACATCAGTGCCTTCCAAGTCAGTGGGAGTTTCCACTGTTGCTTCAAAAACCAGAAGTTTACATGAGATGCAAAAGCCACAAATGCAGCTGTAATGACCAGCTTTCCCCTATTTTGGTTGGTATGTGCAAATTGTAACCTCAGTTGTTATGGTTTTGTTTTCGGACCCAAGGACTGGAGACACAAAAAGCGATCTGATTAACAGTTTATTGAGTAGTTGGTGAGTGGCAGAATTCAGGAAGCAGGTGTCAACCCCATGGCAGTGACGGGGTTAGGGTTATTCTACATATCTTGTTTGTAAGGAGTTGTTAATTGAATCACTTGTTTCTTTCATCAACAAGACATTTTCATCCACACAACTGCTGCTCACTGGATATTTTTCCAGATAGATCAGCAGCTGCCAACAACCATACCATGTTCCAAGTCACTTAAATCCCTTTTCTTCTCCATTCTGAAACTGAGACTTATCAGACCAGTTTCTGATATTTTCAGACAAGCTCGTCTGACACCAGTAACTGTGCCACATTCAACACCACTTAAATCCTTTTCTTCACCATTCTGATGCTCAATATGGATTTTAGCAAGTCATCTTGACCACGATTACATGTCTAAATGCAGTGGGTCGCTGCCATGTGAATAGTTGATTAGCTATATGTGTAACCAAGCAACTAAACAAGTATATCTAATAAAGTGACCAGTGAGTGTATACTTCTAATATCCATTTCAAAAGCCTCCTTATTTTTACTGCGTGGTATCTATGTGTGGTTTGGCACGAGATGAGAAATGGTTTGTGATATAAACTGAACAAAAATATCAATGCAACATGATGAACTCAACAATCTAAGATTTTTTCTATGTACACAAACACCCTATTTTTTCTCAGTTATTGTTCACAAATCTGGCTAAATCTATATTAGTGAGCACTTCTCTTTTGCAGAGATAATCCATCCACCTCACAGGTGTGGCATATCAAGATGCTGCTTGGACAGCATGATTATTGCACAGGTGTACCTTAGCTGTAATAAAAGGCCACTCTAAAATGTGCAGTTTTATCACACAGCAAAATGCCACAGATGTTGCAAGTTTTTAGGGAGCGTGTGGTTGGCATGCTGACTGCAGGAATGTCCACCAGAGCTGTTCCCCGTGAAGTGAATGTTCATTTCTCTACCATTAGCCGTCTCCAAAGGCTTTTCACAGAATTTGGCAGTAGATCCAACTGACCTCACAAGCGCAGACCGCATGTCAACACACCAGCCCAACACCTCCACATCCAGCATCTTCACCTCCAAGATCATCTGACACCATCCACCAAGAATTTCTGCACAAACTGTCATAAACTGTCTCAGGGAAGCTCATCTGCATGCTCATTTTGCTCACTGGGGTCTCGACCTGACTACAGTTCATCGTCATAACCGACTTGAGTGGGCAAATGATCACACTCGATGGTGTCTGGCACTTTTGAAAAGTCTTCTCTACACGAATGATTCCCGGTTTTCAGTGTACAAGGCAGATGGCAGACAGAATGTATGGCATTGGCATTGTGGGTGAGTGGTTTGCTAATGTCAGTGTTGTGGATCAAGTGGTCCATGAAGGTGGTGGGGTTATGGTATTGGCAGGCGTATGTTATGGACAATGAACACAGGTGCATTTTATTAATGGCACACAGACACCGTGATGAGATGCTGAGGCCTATTGTTGTGCGGTTCATCCACAACCATCACCTCATGCACAGCATGATAATGCACGGTCCCATGTTGCAAGGATCTGTACACAATTCCTGGAAGCTGAAAACATCCCAGTTCTTGCATGGCCAGCATACTCACCAGATGTGTCACCCAGCATGTTTGGGACGCTCTAGATCACTGTTTACGACAGCTAGCTCCAGTTCCATTGAATCAACAACCTGATCAACTCAATGTAAGGTAAATGTGTTGCACTGCGTGAAGGCAAATGGTCCACCAGATACTGACTGGTTTTTGGACCACGCCAATACAGTAAAATTGCCAGTTTATTAGGCCTTTTATTGTGACCAGTCGAAGGTACACCTGCAAAAATCACGCTGTCTAATCAGCATCTCGATATGCTGATTCTGTGAGGTGGGTGGATTATCTCGGCAAAAGAGAAGTGCTCGCTAACACAGATTTAGACAGATTTGTAAATGATATTTAAGAGAAATAGGCCTTTTGTGTAGAAAAAGTTTTAGATTGTTGAGTTCAGATCATGAAAAATGGGGGCAAAAACAAGTGTTGTGTCTAAGTCCTTGTTCAATGCACAATCATGTTAGAATGAAACTATGCCTACTTTGTCTTAATATCAATAAAAGTCTTATGAACATAAGATGACCAACATGACATATTACACTTACCATTTATTTCACAATAACTAAACCAAAATGAAGGAGCAGCATGTAAAAAAAAAAAGAGAAACCCTTAATGTTACCATAGTAATTAAAAGGGTACCAAAAGTGTTGAATTAACTGATCATCAGCAAGTGTGAGCACCTCTAGAAAAGAAATTCTTGTTTGTTTGTGAGTGTGGAGCTATTTACTGTGTTAATGCAATTCCAAGGAGGACATATATCACTACAATTTTAGCCAAGCAATTCTGCGATTTGGAAATTGGCAAAGTGGAAAACATTCACAACAGTTGCCAATTTTCCCAGGAGTGAACTTTCCAGCAAGTTCACCCCAAGACCAGACTGTGCAATGCTCAGAGAAAAAGTGTTAAAAAAAAAAACCCCAAAAACTCTACAAGCCCCTGTAAACATGATTAATGTTAAGGTGAAATAGGTCTCCATGTGATATTTTTTAAGGTGCTCTTATTTTGAAAGTCCTTTTTTTATTGGTTGTCATGGTCACATTGTGAGGATCTCGGATCGGAGCAGCCGTCTTGTTAGTGTTGTATTGCCGTGTGTTTCTGACTTACTTCCATTGCATCTGCTGATTACAGGTTAATGCTAAAAATTCATATTTTGTTATGTGGTGCATAGTAGCTCATGTAGCTCTTCCCCTTAAGTTTATATTATCATTCAGAACACATTTTATGTACATTGATAGATTTTTCTGTATTCATTTTTAGTTTCACAATGAAAAAGACTTTGTGGCGTTGTTAGCCACAGTGACAAAGATCTCCAGTAAACGGGACTTGAACCTACTGCACGTCTGAGTCATCCATCTTTTCAACAGCAGCATTAAAGTGTTTAGCTTATTGTCACTCCATGTGGCCACACATACAGGGGACAGAATAGTGAAAAAACATCACAGCAGGTTCAACGCAGTTGATAAGACAGGAAAGACATCAGCTTTGCATCCACTGCTCTGCTTTATCAGATTTTTGCTTTTCATACCAAGTAAGTAGTGTACGGCATACACGCGATGGACAACAAGGGAAATGGAGAGGATCATGCTCCAGCTCAACCCCAATCTGTGAAGTCACATGTGACCAGGTCTGTTGTTACCTCGTCTACTAGTTCTAGCAAATCTTAAATCAGTTTAGCAGCAGCTAAAGCACGTGCCAGGGCGGAGGCAGCACATGCTCGCTCTGCCTTTGTTCAAAGAGAAACCAAGCTCGTGGTTGAGAAAGCTCAGCTAAAAGTAGAGCAGAATTGCAATCTGGAGCAGGCTCGCTAGGCATTGCAGCTCTTCCACTTAAGTCCAGGGAGAAAAGAATGTGATTATGTTGAGTGCCACTCTTGAATGCAGTCTAATCACCAGTGACTATCCCATCCTGAAGTTAATGCTGCACCTGGTCAGCACCATGGAGCTCTCCAATCTCTGTCACTCCCAGATCACAAACGTAATCCCACTGACATGACTGGAGATAGTTTACACGTCACCCCTGCTCCTGTTGAGCGCCACTCCAGCTACTCTGCAGTACGTAGCATGAATCAGTCAGCCTCCCAACATCTGAGCGACATGCAGCCGCACAGTTTGTCTCCTATGAAGGGACCTCATTCCCTAAAAAGTGGCTATCGCATATCTGGCTTAGGGCCCGATCTTCCGCCAAATCTCCTAAAGCCACTATTAAGGGATACCTGGTAGCGGGAGGGGCGTTCCCCCACAAAGAACACAATCTTCCACCTCCCTAAACCCGCCATCTTACCTGCGCTACCCGCTATATTATGCATGGGAGTGGTTAGGGCGTTCCACCTGTTAAACCAATCAGTGCGTCAGTAGCCATTCCCTTTAAGAGCAGGTTGCGCTACCCGCAAACCGCTATGGAGCATCTTTTCATCCAGATCAGACCAGCTCTCATGCGCAGCTCGTCTGGGACTCTGCTGTAGAGCTTCCTCCTCTTCCTTCTCCTCCTCCACTGCACTGATATATACATACAAATATTTTACACAGACAATTCCTATCGGCAACCTGAAAGTCCCAGATAGTTGGTTCGCTCCCGGTAAACACGCTTAGGCAGAGCCAGCGGGAACATATTCTCAGCAGGGGGTTGCTGGGGGAACTAGGAGTCTGGGACAGCTGTGCGTCTTGGCGCAGCTGATGTGCTTTTTAAAATACTGCAGAACGAATCATTGGATGAGCAGTTCTGCCTGTCAGGGGTGAAAAAGTTGTGACACCATTGAGCCAGAGGAGCAGGTATGATGACATCTATTTTCTACCACTGAGTGCATCTCGGGTTCTCTGAGCGCAAGGAGAGGGCCAGTGCACGAAGGGATACGCGCACAGTACAAGAAACTCCACAACAGTTTTCTGGAAAACCTTATCTGCCAGTTACAGAACCTGATTTAAAGATCAGGAACAATTAATGTTCCTGTCCCTCCTCGACCACCAGCAGTTTTAGACATATCGGAAATAAATTCCCGCATCCAACCTTTTCAGGCTTGACACTAGACCCACGGAGTTCTATTTGATGATCTGACCAGTTTAAAAACAGAAGTGACTGTGATGTAGGCCAGGATGGATTTTGAGGGGAAATTTCTCAAAGATCTCCTTGGTTTCCTACACAGCAAACATCTGGATGAGATCATGCCACAGCTGTACAGACTGACGTGTCTGGCCCTGACTATTCCCACATCCACCACAACTGCTGACCAGACATCCTCTGACCTCAAGACAATAAAAATGTATGCAAGTAATAGGGTGAAGCATAATCAAGAGGTAGAGCCGTTTGTGCACGTCCACATGTGACCAGGTGGACACACATTTATGCCATTTGGACACGTTTTTTTACACGGCGACATGCAGGTTGCGCTTTCCGCAAACTCGGTATCTTGCGATCGTGGGTTTAGGGTAGCAGGTAGCGGGTGATCAGACCACCCTATAGCTATACCCTATACCCTATAGCCTAAAGACACGCCCATTGCCACACCTACAATGTGAGTGAGGGAGTCGGCATAGCGGGTAGCAGCTTTAGACTGCCATCTCGCCAGCACTCTCTTCTCAAACGACTGTCAAGCTAGCCCTCTTTGAAATATTTGTGCCATTTTGCTGTTGAAATTACGTTGATCGCTATGATACGTTTTCAAAATAAGAGCGGTTATGAGTGAATAAGAATGAACAAAAGAGGACATTACAAATAATAAAAATAGATTACTTCACAACTTACTTCGAATGTAAAACTCCACTATACTAAGACTATTTGACAAGGTTAAAAAAAATAAAATATCCTAGTTTCCACAGACTCATTCCACTTAAGACCAATAGTATCCCATCTGGGTTTGTCACTCAACAAGTTTCAGCCCAATCTGTTGTGGTATTTCAAAAAAAGACATATTAGAAAACATGTATGAACGCTATATACAACCACTACTTTGACAAGGTTATAAAATAAAAAGTACTTGTTTCCACAGACTAATTCCACTTCAGATCAATAGTATCCCATCTGGGAATGACACTCACACAATTTCAGCCCAATCTGATATGCTATTTAAAAATTGTTTAATATCTATTTTAAAAGTCAACAGTAATACCTGGACTAGGTATTTATATTTAACAAAAGGTGAACAGATCATTTGAATTCAGCCACTCTCAAACAGCTATTTACAATATAATTGGATTTTTTTGGTAAATTGAAAGAGATATTGAACAGAAGACAACTTCAATGTCCAAGAGTTTTTTGGTGTGTGGCTTTGGTGAGTAACTATAAAATGGCCACGGTTACATGATGTGTTTTAATTCGGAATTAATTATTCCAAATTAAATAATTCAGAATTAAACTATTTTCCTTAGAGTTTACATCGAAATGGTAATTCCGAATTTAGGTTTGAATGGAAAACACGTTTGATCAGCTTTATCCAATTTCGCTTAAGGATCTAATGGAAAAGAAACTTACTCGATTCACAATTTTTGTTTCCTGCCGTCTGTTCTTTTAATTATTTCCAGTTCCTCCAAGCTATTTATTAAATAAATTGTCTCTGCTCTTGACCACCGTTTACTGTGTGCTACCATCATGAAACTTTGTTTTGAAAACAAGCCCAGCGCGGAATATAAGTGTCATTGCGACAGACAGGCAAGGGAACGAGCATGCGCAGAAAGACCGGAATTAATTTAAAGCGGAATGAGTGTATATATGACCGCGGAATTATTCTATTCGGATTAAAAATCAGAATAAACCAGCCACTAAATTTACTTTTACTTCTGAATTAAAGAGGAATTAAACTTCCCATGTAAACGCACTGAATATAAACTTAAGTACACAGCTGGCATTTCCAGCTGGTTTTTCTCACATCGTCCAAGTTTTCTTCACAAGTTTTCCATTGAACAAGCATTGTTCATGAAACTGTTTTTCACATGCGTCACAGTGGATCTGTATAAAAACAAATGAAAATCATTATTCTGAAAGCAGTTGATGAAATTTAGACCTTTTATTTTTGGCAAATGAAAGATTTTAACAGTTTTAACAGTAAAAACATCTATTACTGTCATGTTCTGCTGTGTTAAGGGAGGACCCAGGAGCAGGAGTACAAAAATGAAAAGGGTTTATTTACAAAAACAAAGAACAAAAAATCTAAAATCCCAAAAATGCAAAAAGTCAAAACACTGATTATCCAAAAAACACAAGACTACCAAAATACGAACTTAACTTCTTGAGACCAGGTGAGGAGAAGGACGACGAGAGGGAAACAGGCTGAACAGCAAGACACGCCATAAAGATTAAATGGAGCCACAGAGAACAGGGGAAAACGACAAGACTTAAATACACAGAGGAACAAACGAGAGGCAGGTGCAGGGAATCAAGGTATCAAGAGGGAGGAAGCAAAGCAGAACACAATGAAGACAAGACAGACCTTTCAAAGTAAAACAGGAACCACTACAGACAGGGAGAGATGCCAACTTGACACAGACATACACACACAGGGCTGCCATGGCCGACCAGGCCATGACAATTACAGGTTGATTATCATGCATTGCTCCTTGCCATCCATTTTTTGCCAAAAATAAAAGGTATAAATTTTATCAACTACTTTCAAAAGTACTTTTTATTTTATAACCTTGTCAAAGTAGTGGTAGTATACTGCATTTATTAATGATTTTGATTTCACTTTATTTTGAAATGCCACATCAGATTGGGCTGAAACTTTTTGAGTGACATTCCCAGATGGGATACTATTGGGCTGAAGTGGAATGAGTCTGTGGAAACAAGTACTTTTTATCATATAACCTTGTCAAAGTAGTGGTAGTATACTGCATTTATACATGATTTTGATTTCACTTTATTTTGAAATAGGCAAGGCAAGTTTTTTTGTAGAGCACAATTCGTACACAAGGCAATTCAAAGTGATTCCAGATGCATAAAATCACAAGAAGGCAAACAGAATCACTCAATACAAACATAAAAATATTCAGTAATAAATTATATTAAAAATTAATTCAAAAGAAAAATAAATAAAATTAAAAATGAAGAGTGCAGATAAATCCTTTCAGTTGTCATATGCACTTCTAAACAGAAGTGTTTTCAGCCTGGATCTGAACATTGTCAGACTTGAGGTCTGTCTCACATCTTCTGGTAGACTGTTTCAGATTTTGGGAGCATAAAACTGAAATGCAGCTTCACCTTGTTTAGTCCTGACTCTGGGCACCAGCAGGAGACCACTACCTGAGGTTCTCAGAGTCCAGGTTGGTTCATATGGCTCTAACATGTCAGAGATGGACTTTGGGGCTAGACCATGAAGAGACTTACACAAGATCTACACAAGTAGATCTGTTTAAAAGTCTATTCTCTGAGTGACAGGAAGCCAGTGCAGAGACCTCAGGACTGGACTAATATGGTCGTATTTCCTGGTTCTAGTCAGGACTCATGCAGCAGTGTTCTGGATGTACTGCAGCTGTCTTACAGCTTATTTATAGAGCCCAGTGAGCAGGCCGTTGCAATAGTCTAACCTGGTGGAAACAAACGTATGGATTAGTCTTTCTACAACTGGTTTAGACACTATTCCTTTGATTCTGGCAATGTTTTTTAGATGGTAAAAAGCTGCTGATGTTATTGCCTTTAATGTGGCTGTTAAAGTTCAAGTCTGAATCCAATATTATCCCTAAATTTCTGACCTGATTTTTAGGTTCTAGAGAGAGAGTCTCAAGGCAACTGATAACACTTTCTCTTTGTTTCTGTGGGCCACAGACAATGATTTCAGTTTTGTCTGAGTTTAGCTGGAGAAAGTTGTTTTGCATCCACACACTGATCTGTTCGATGCAGTGACACAATGAATCTACAGGCCCATGTTCTCCTGCTGTCAGTGACACATAGATCTGAGTATCATCTGCATAGTTGTGGTAGGACACATAGCTGCGTATTAGCTGGCCTAATGGAAGCATGTACAGATTGAACAACAGGGGTCCCAGGATTGACCCCAGGGGGTCTCCGCAGGTCATGGCCATTTGGTCTGAGCTGGCAATATATGACTGGCACAGCATCTGCTGTTGTCAACTTTCTACTGCTGTCACATGAATCATTAAGAGAGAGTGGCAATTTTTGCACCAAAGTTTTATTAAAATAATGGCTGTGTTGCTATCCACTGGTACTTCATCTTGTTATTCCTTTCAAAGACAATTCAGTTCTTGTGTTGTACTCATGTTTGAAAACTTCCATATTACTGACTGTTATAAATGGAACAAGGACCTGTCCCTGGCTATTATTCCACCAAAGCTCCGCCAGTCCTGTCTTGATAAGCATGACTTGAATCAGATGAAGAGCAGAAGTTCTTCTCCAGTTAGCCTCTTCTGGTATCCTGTGAAGGTTTCACAGACAGCAGAGCTTCAGCAGCTTTCCACTCCCTTCTCACACTTGGAGGCTCGAGTGTTGCAGATCCACTCTCCCCCATCCCACAACTCGTGTTCCACGCTCCTGCTGAGGGAGCTTTCTGCTTGTTTATTTATCTTCTAGAAATAAACAGGCGTTATCAAGAACCATCTGTCAGGAGTGTGAGTGTCCTTCATGCGTTAACACTTGTGAAATGCAAAATGAAAATGGTCCAGAGATTTCATTTAAATACTGTTTATTTGTATATATATATATATATATATATATATATATATATATATATATATATATATAGCTCAGTACACATGTAGAATCCATATTTCTAATAGATGGGGAGTCAAATTGTTTGGATGCAGCTGCATTGCATATAATTATGACATGATACTGTGACCCTGATTCTAGTTAGAGTTTTCCCGTTGATTCAAAAGCATTGCATCCATCTCATTCATCCTCCTTTTGATGGATCAGAACCTTGAGGAAGCATGTAACCTTGTATAGTATATAAAACTCAAGGCCGCCTTCTCTTTTCATCTATGATTTTTTTTCTCTCATTCTCATCATTGAGGAAAGGTGAAGATGTTAATCATCCATATTTCCCTAATTAAACTCTGCGTCCCCATTAATTACTCCCTTGCCTGGCCAACAATTTGTGAGAAACTCTAAGGTGCCAGACGGCTTTTATTGCAAACTATTAATTACTTGTCGGCTGACTCAGGCAGAGTACTAAGCATTCTAGAGTATGGTTTATGAGTTTTTAGATGTGGGGTTTGAGCCAAATTATCCAACACCAGCCACATGTTTAGTGTTGAGACAAATCATAAGCTTTACTGATAGATGAAACTGCTCGAAAAACAGGGATGAAGAAGGAACAGATGTTTGAAATTTGCTGATACTAACACAATACAAGTAATTTCAGAACACTTGAATCCAGAAGAAAGGGGTCTGGTCTTCTCATGAAAAATGATCACTGCTTTTGTCATAAAATGTACCATGTGATTGTCTAACAACCATGCATCTGGTTGAGCATGGCTTTATTTTATATCTATTTTAGATAAACTGTAAGGCTTTTAGGGAACTAAACTGTATTCACTTCTAGGGAAATTTTATTTTCCTTCGTCTTCATTATGTATCAGATGTATCTGATGTAGCAGATCATTATGTAGTCATAATTTCCGTGTATATATATATATATATATATATATATATATATATATAGATATATATATATATATATCTATATATATATATATATATATATATATATATATATATATAGATATATATATATATATATATATACACACACATACACACACACAGACAGACACAGACACATACTGTGAAAAACTGCCATGAAAAAGTATTTGCCCCTTTCTGATTTCATATGTTCTTGCATTTTTGTCACACTTAAATGTTTCAGATCATCAAACAGACTTAAATATTAGACAGAGATAACCCAAATTAATGTAATATTACATTTTTTTGGGTTGATTTTATCTATTAAGTGAAAAAAGAAAAAACTCCAAACCTACATGTTCCTGTGTGAAAAAGTAATTTGCCCCTAAATCTCATAACAGGTTGTGCCACCTTCAGCAGCAACAACTGCAATCAAGCGTTTGCCATAACTGGTAATGAGTCTTTCACATCACTGTGGAGGCAATTTGGCCCACTCTTTGCAGAATTGTTTCAATTCAGGCACATTGCCAGGTTTGTGAGCACAAACCACCATTTTAAGGTCATACCACGACATCTCAGTTGGATTCAGTTCTGAACTTTGACTAGGCCACTCCAAAACCTTAATTTAGTTAGTCCTGCTGCAGAACCTAAGTGTGCTTCAGCTTGAGGTCACTGATGCCCGGATGTTCTCCTTCAGGATTTTTTGGTAGAGGGCAGAATTCATGGTTCCATCAATCACAGCAAGTCATCCAGGTCGATTACTCATCTATCTATTTTCTCATCTATTCCTTGAATTTCTTTGGATCGTGGTATGATGTCTTGCTTTTTGGGATCTTTTGGCCTTTGTCAGACAGGTTGTGTCAGTGATTTCTTGATTTGACAGGTCTGGCAGTGATCAAACATGGGTGTAGCCAGTGAAACTGAACTCAGCTTTCCAAAAGATGGGATTTACCACAGTTACTTCATGATTTAACAAGGGGGCATTACTTTTTCATGTAGGACAGTGTAGGTTTGGATAATTTTTTTCCCTTAATAAATAAAATCACCACTTAAAAAAGTGCTTTTTGTGTTTACTTAGGATATCTTTGCATTATATTTAAGTCATTTTGATGATCTGAAACATTTAAGTGTGACAAACAAGCAAAGAGAATAGAATGACTATAGCAAAGATCCTCATCTACAGTATCAGTTACTCGAAAATCTGCAGAATAATAAAAAAAAAAAAAATTGATATAATTGTGTGTCTGTAAATGCATTAACGTGTGATAAATTCCAGTTCAGCTCCATTTAGCGACACAGATGTGTAATGACAACAGAAAGTCTAGTCCTCGGTTATAAAACAACTCCAATTTTTGAGAATATGACTCCTTAATTAAAATATCGTCCTAAATTCAGGCCAATACGGTAGTTTGATCAAGGACTTATTCAACAGCGGATGGGTGCAATACTCGGAAATAAGCGTCAGAATATTCTGTGCTCATCAGGATCTGAGGAGAAAAAGACTTATGTCGACCGCAGAGCTGGAGAGGCTTTGGTTTGATCTATATATTAGTTGAGTTTTCATTCAGATTTTCACAATATTGCAAATATTATAGTATGTGATTCCAGCGCCGCCATGCTACCTGAACTGCCGCACAAAGCCATTTCCGGGTCACGTAAACCGGGCAATTAAATATTAAAAACAAATCCAGTCCTGTGGCCCATTTTTTCATTTTGTATTTTTGATCCAAGTCTAAAATTGAAATATAAAAAACCAGGCTTTTTTCCGTTTTTTTGTGTTAGATTAAAAAACAGAAAACAAAATAAAACAACACTTTTTAATTTTTGATTGACAATTGAAAATGGAAAGAACAAATGATACACAGATTGATAAAGTTACAGAACTTTCACTTGGACTTTCTTATTTTAAAATTTTAAAATTTAAAATAAAAAAAGACGGAAGATTCAACAGAAACAAGGTTACTTGTAATCACTGTCAACTTGAACTCCTGTTAAAAATTTCTGCTGTTACCTCATAAATTGCCTGTTTTAATGTTATGATTGTAGTTCAGGATTTTATTGGTGGACTTTTTATTTTTCATAAAAACAGGATGACATTAATGCCCTGGCAGTGACAATAAGCTTTATTTTATTTTACATTTTTTAAGATGAGATGTACACTAAATGTGTGTTACTGACAAGTGCTGATGTTAAAAGTGTTTGAACAACAAATGTTATGGCAATTTAGTTCATATGGCAGCAGAACATTTAAATAAAACTGCACTTTATACTACTTTGATTTCATTATTTGATTGTGATTAATCAGGGAAATAATGTGATCGATTGCTATTAAAAATGTTAATTGTTGCCCAGCTCTAATGGACACACATATGTTTATATAATGGGGAAAATCGGGAAGTCCCCTATTATGGTTCATTTTTAAGTTCTTGTCCGCAAGCAAATCAGTACAATCAATTAGTCTGATTGTGCTCCTGTAATTACTTTGTTCCTGTGAATACAGGAACAAAGTAATTATGAAACCATAGCCAAAAAGAGTAGACGGCAGTGAGTAATCAAACCTAAACCTGGCCAAATGATCTGTCAATGATTATTACCTCTCTCTGGATGTTCCTTCCCTGTCTATCTTATCAATGCAGTAACATGGAAGTCTGAAAAAGCTTTATCTTGTTCTGTATTAAGGAAATTGGTTTGCGATGAAAACACAATCAATTCCTGAGTGACTGTCGCAGCAACGAGTAGCTGTCTGTCCAGTGTAGTAAAGTAATTTCCCTGTCAGTCATCAATGAAACAAAGTCCCAGTTCTAATACAACTGGGGCCTGCCATCTGTTGTATTGCAAAGTCTATTGTTTTTAGCAAACTACACAACAGACTGTTGAGTTAGATAGTGACAGCAGCCGATAGTTGAAAATCTCAAATAAGTGCGTAATATATAAAATTATAACGGCATGATAAATGCCATGTATCTCTACCTGAAACGAGACTTTTTTACAGCTGCCAAAAAGACAGATGTATTTTTCCACATAAAAACAGCAAGGTCTAGGATGTAGAGACGTCTAGCAGCTAGTTTGCAGATTGGAGACAACTTAATATCTCAAGTAGGAGAAACAGCCTCCTAAAATATGCAAAATGTAAAATTCCCTCTATTGTCCCCATGGGTGTAGTGAAATGCAGTTCTAAAAAATGTGGTTGCTGTATAAAATACTGTTTAAAATATAGACATCAACTAAATGATTAAATTGAGGAAATTTAACGTCTATGCAAAAAAAAATGAATAAAAGAAAGAAGTTACTTTTGAGCAGAAGACAAGTTAGGATAGGGTGATGTTTATGATTGTGTAGCATCCCCTCTTCTGTTAACAACATACAAGCTGCTGGACCTTTGGGAAAAGAATGTTGTCTAATTCTGGTATGATATAGGAGTGAACCTGAGGGGTCTTCTGCATTGTATTTTCCATTTCATGATGGACCAAAACTAGTTTTGGACCCAGAGATTTCGACAGCATCTCAGAATTTTTTTATGATATCTGCTGTAGATCAGTGGTTCTCAAAATTTTAATACTGCGTACCACCTGAGAAACTGTTCAGCTCTCTGAGTACCACCATGATGACCAACTTTAAAATATACCCATGCCTTCTAAACATTGCCTTCTCTCAATTAGCTTTAAACACACAGAGATGTTTATTCCTTATTGTGGTAATTTATTGTTGCCTGAATTGTTACTTTATTGAATCAGACATTTACATCTATGTCCAAAAATTCTCACATACTCATTCTCTCATACGGAGCGAAATAAACACACTCAAAAGTCGTCACATCTGCAATGCAACTAAATATGCAACAAATATTTTTTATAAGACTATTTTAATTATGCTAAGCTACACATTTCATTTAAAACGTATTTAAAATGCATTGTATGTTTCCGATTTTTTTAAAGTGAAAATGTGGAAAAAATGTGGAAATTCATGATGTTCCCCTGTGTACCACCAGTGGTACACGTACCACAGTTTGTGCACCACTGCTGTAGATGATGAGATATTCAAAGTCTACACTATTTTATTCTGAGGAATATTGTACTGAAATTATCTCACAGTTTGCCATGTAGTTTTTCACAGATTGGCAAACTTCTACCTATCTTTACTCATGAGGGATTTCCTCTTTAAAATGCCCAATCATGTTACTGACCTGTTGCCAATTTTCCAATTAGCCTATCTAGTTGCGAAATATTCCTCCAGGTGTTCCTTTTTTTGTACCACTTTACTTTTCCATCTTCTACTTCCCTTGTCCCGACGTTTTGAAACATGTTGCTGCCATCAGATTAAATCCAGATTATATCCAGGTAGTTACATTGATGATGGCTGCTCCGTCTTACCCTCATGTCCTCATATTTTGAACATGAATTCCAGTTATTGTCAGTCAATACAATATTTATTTATTTTTATACTCTTTTATTAGTTTTTCATTTTCATACAATACAATAAAAATGCAGAACAAGCAAAAACAAAAGAAAACAAACAACAACAACAAAAAAGAGTCCCTCCCCAAAACTAACAAGAAGCGCTGCATACGTATACCTACACATATAAATATATGTGAAAGAAGAAAAAAAATGCATCATATAAAAAGATGACAAAAGGCAAATAAATAAGTAGCACATGAGCATGAGTTATAATTTCTGTAGAAAGGAGTGCAAAGGTTCCCAGATTTTCCAAAACTTATCCAGTTTATGGTTAAGGTCATGAGTCAACTTCTCAAGAGGAATAAGTGCAGAAATCTGTTGATAGCCACATGTCGACTGTAGGAACTTGGGTGAGTTGACCATTCGCAGCAAGATACATTTTTTTGCCAGAAACAAAAGGATTATTAACTGGGATTTAGTGTCCGGGTCAGAAAGATTGTCTGGAGTATGGTTTAGGAGACAGAAAGAAGGAGTCAATGAAAATTGTTTACCAGTAACCTGCTGGACTACAGAGTGAACCCCCTTCCAGAAGTTCTGAATGTGGTCACATGACCAAAATAAGTGGACAAATGTACCTTTGTGTATTTTGCATTTATAACAAAGATTGGAGGTGTCAGGGAACATCTTCTGGAGGTGAACAGGTGTGTAATAGGTTTGGTGAAAAAATTTGAAATTTTGTTCATGTATAGAGATTGAAGTACACTTAGGGAAAACTGCGCTGCAAATCTTGTCCCATTCTACAGGGCTAAATGTCACCTCCAGATCGCGCTCCCACAACAGTTTCAGAGAGTCATAGCCAGAAGAATCAGAATAAAGTAGTGACGCATAAATCTTGGAAACTAGTTCTTTGGGGGATTTGGCCAAAACTATGGTGTTTTCCAGGTCTGACAGTGTCAAGAGGATCCCGCCTGTCCTCAAGAGAGAGACCCTATAAAATGGTCAATACATTATTAAATGTTGCTTTTAATAAAAGAAGCACCTCCTTTACTTTGGAAGGCCTGTTGTATTTTTTTACTTCAGGACATTAATTTAAAAAAAAAAAAAAGAAGCACTGATGTAGTACTAATGCAGCCACTTATGCTCCCAGGTTTTTTTTTTTTTTTACTTCACTTCACTGTTCCTCAGGTTTTTCTTCTGAAACATACAACAAACCCTTTTTAGTGCCAGAATGAGATGTGTCTTTTCTCCTAGATGTGGGTTCAGTGGAGGGACTGGCTTACCACCGGGCATGGGACACTTTGTACTGGACAAGCTCCACTACGTCTACCATCACCAGACAAACTGTGGACCAACATCAAGTGGGTGCCTTTCGCAGGCAGGCTGTGGTCACTCTTTCAGAGGAAGACCACCCACATGTCCTAGCGCTGGATGAGTGTCAAAAGTCAGTATCTCTTCTTTGTGTTCTTTGTACACTTATTCCTCTGTCTCAGAATACATATCTCACCCGTTCTCCAAATGGAACCTGAATGCAGGTTTGGCCTTTGAAACTGTAACTCAGAATCTTGGGAAAAGAAAAAAAAAGCAGTTGCATTTTCATGGTTGAAAGGTATATACATAGATACATAGATCTATACCTGTATGAAAGCATAAATACCGTTTTTGTGTTTAATTAAGAATTATTAGGGAGATTTTTTTTGTTAAAAGAGAATACTATGCATAAACATATAAATAACAGTATGTTAGATAAAACTGCCAGTTTTGCTTGAAAAAAATAATGAAAGATTTCAGTTTAGACAGTTTAGAAAAAGACAACCATGCCTCCGGATTCTCCTCTTTTATAAGAAAAAAAAACAGTATTCCTGTTTAGCATTACAATTTTATGTCCATTAATTTTCTACTGTGAGTAAATGAAGAGTGAGATTCCAGCACCTTGTGCTACACTAACTAAATTCATTTCTTGACCTCACGCTATCCTCGGTTGGCAGCTTGGCACTATATCTATCCAGTTATCCCACTCAAAAATCACAGTCAGTTAATGAGAATTCAAACTCAAGTGATTAATTAGCAACCCTCAGTCGTGACTTCTGACCCAAATCTTTATTAGTGTACTAGAGTGGAGTCCCAGAGCTTCATTACATTTTGAAATATGACTCCACGACTGAGATACATTTTTATATGTGATTTTAAAAGGCATCTGGATCTTTTTTTTTTTTTCTTGTTTTACCGATTTCTCTGCTTAGCTGTGACTTTAAAATGTGGACCATTTTTGTTGTATATCCCACACTGAAATATTTTACTTATTGACACTAGTTATTAAAAGTTTCGCCTATTCTGACATGGAAGAAGGTACAAGGATGACTTTTTCTGGCAACCTCTAAAGCTAATTTTGTTTATCTGAAACAGAGCTCCATTCATATCAGGGCACACTCATTCGGGCCATAGAAATGAAATCAGCAAGGTCCTGTCAGCTATCGAATGATGTTAATTAAGTGAAATGACGACATAAACAGCTCCAGATTGTTTTAATGAACTTATTGATTGATGAAATAATTTTTCACCTAATTAGCGGGTTTTGCCTCAGAAATCAATGGATCACTTGTTTGTGCTGCATCGCTTCTTAAAAGTCAGCATCTCTCATCTCTTATTTAGTTGGCAATATATTGTAGTCTGAACCTGTAGGATTACTGAGGTGAAGTATTTTCTCTTTTTTAGAGGAGACAGAGTGCATGATGATCTTACACAGTAAACTGAGGCCACTTTATAAACCATAAAAAGAGTTACTGCACTGTGTATATAAATGTTTGCCTTGGGTGTCCATTTTGCATTTCTAGTTTGATGTTTTGGACCAACTGGAATGAGCAGAGACCTAGCATCATGAGATCTACCTTGGCTGGAAAGAACATCAGGACTGTCATCAGCTCTGACATCTTGACGCCCAATGGACTGACAATTGATCACAAAGCAGAAAAGCTCTATTTTTCAGATGGAAGCCTTAGCAAGATTGAAAGATGTGACTACGATGGCTTCAGTAGATATGTGAGTATGGAAATCATCAGTTTGACATGAAGCACATTAATTGTAGTTGCTGAGATGAAACAGTGTTGTTATTTATTTATTTTTTTTTTCTTTTGTTTTTGGCAAAAAATATCCATTTATGTGTATGATCCTCTGAAAGTGTAGTATATCTTTAGGATGGGTTTTTGTTTGTTTTTTTTTCACTCAGAGCCTCATGTCTTCTTAATCAGGGCTATCTGGTCAAGTGGGTCAAGAACAATTTTAAGTGCTCTTAAGAAACATCAATAACTATTTTCTCTGTTGGGCTCTTAGGAATTATTTCTCAAGTAAGATTATAATTTTATTAACTGCAATATGATCACATTTAAAATAGATTCAAGATTATGATTCTACATCAACATTTTAATACATATATATTAGAATTTCTCAAGATATCACCTGCTCTTGACAGTCTACCATAATGTTTGAAACTCCGTAAATGACTCATTAATGTGCTTGTGCAGACATAACTTAAAACTCAAAATTTTGAGAAATGGCTCTTTCAGCCGTAAGATGAAAACAGGAGCACTGCGGTCTGAAATCAGTTTAATCAATCAAGCTTTATTTTTATGAAATTTTTATGAAGGTTGTGCAGCACAAACTGCTTTATAGAATTAAAACAAAAGCAGCAGAAACAATAATTGAAAGGGAAAAAACATAAAAACTCCCAACTTTGAGCACCAAAATACATTAAAATAAACACAATTACACTCATAAATACACTAACACACATCTAAACATGTATTAGTATTAGTAAAAATGAAATTCCTGGGGGGGTGGGGGGGGGGCGCAGCAGAACAAAATTGAGAAGCACTGTGGTAGATAATTCCACAAACTCAACCATAATAGTGAAAGAAGACTTCATTGTATGTTTTTGCTCTAACCCTGAGAATCATTAAAAATCTGCCACCAGCAGACCTGACAGTCTGAAGAGGTTCGTAAAAATGCAAATAACTGACAGATAAGGACACTAAGCATTACGGGTTTTATAAACTAATAAAATAATCTTAAAATCAACCCTAAAGGAAACGGGTAGCCAATGCAGAGACTTTAAAATCTGTGCTCTCTTCCTGGTTTTAGTCATAACCAGTTGTCATACAAGCTGAGGAGCTGAAGTAAGTGTAATTGAGCAATGTTTCTCTTGGGAAAGACCAAAAAAAAGAGTATTACAATAATCCGGTCTTCATGTAATAAAAGTGTGGACAAATGTCTGTGTTTTGGCTCGAGAAAAGAACGGTCTGACTCTGGAGATGTTTTTTAGGTGATAAAATGCATTCTTGATGACAGTTTTGATAAGGGATTTAAAAACTTAGTTTTGAGTTCATGATGGCGCAGAGTTCTTTCACTTGATTTCATAAATTCAGTGCTAAGGCTTTTAAATGTATTTTAAGTTTCTCTCTCTGATCATGAGGACCAATTAACAAGATTTCAGTTTTGTCCTGACTGAGCTGTGGAAAATGTTTTGCCTTCCATCATAAAATACAGTCATAAAGGTTTCTGACTGGACTCATGTCATCAGGAAACACAGCCATATAAGGTTGCGTCATCAGCATAACTATGGAAACTGATGCCATGCCTCCTGATAATGATGTCTTCAAGAGGAAGCATTGGCAGTTGTCATACTAAGAAATAAATTAATAGTCTCAGACTTCTTTGGCAGCTTTATTTTAACAGTTATAAGAATATTGAAAAAATTTTGAGAAAATTACATGAAATGAAAAATAAAATTCATTTGCAAGTCATTGAGGGAAATAAGTATTTGATCCTGTAGCAAAACATGATCTAATACTTGGTGGCAAAACCCTTGTTGGCAAGCACAGCTGTCAGATGTTTCTTGTAGTTGCTTACTAGGTTTACACAAACACCAGGAGTAATTTTCGTCCACTCCTCTCTGCAGATCATCTCCAAATCCTGAAGGTTTTGAGGCTTGCGCTTGGAAACTCTCAGCTTCAGCTCTCTCCATAGATTTTTAATAGGATTAAGGTCAGGAGACTGGCTAGGCCATTCCATGACCTTGATGAGGGACTTTTGCTTAAATACGTAGTAATTAGACAACTTTGGGGTCCCTCAGATGCTGACTCATCCCAATGTCTGTGTCCATGCAAAAGGAGGTGCAAACAGGATTTTTTGGTCATGTAATGTGATGCATTATTTGTCTCATCAAAATGAAAGACCCCCTTTTAACAATTGAACAGTAAAAAATAGATTTTGCATTACTGTCTTTTAGTAAAATTGAGATAAAGTAATTGTTGCCATATGGCAACACCATGCAATAGACCATGCAATGGCGTAGGGCAGAGGGTGTCCTCATCACAAAGGAGAAGGAGTCTTCAGACCTTACCCATTTCCAGATGATTTCTCTGCCGAATGTAGAGGGGAGGGAAATTTCCTTCAGTGTATTTGCACTAAGGGCACTATTTGCACTAAGGGAGACTAAGGGCCCGATCTGGCGCCAAACCTCCTAAAGCTGCTATTAAGGAATAGCAGGTAGCAGGAGGGGTGTTCCCCCGCAAAGAACACAATCTTCCACCTCCCGAAACCTGCGATATTACCTGCGCTAACTGCTATATTATGCACACATTATGCATGGGAATAGTTAGGGCGTTCCACCTGTTTAACCAATCAGTGCGTCAGTAGCCATTGCCTTTAAGAGCAGGTTGTGGTACCGCAAACTGCTATGGAACGTCTTTTCACCCAGATCGGCGCAGCTCTCATGGGCTGCTCGTCTGGGACTCTGCTGTAGAGCTTCCACCTCTTCCTTCCTCCTCCTCCTCTGCACTGATATATACATAACTAGCTCTAACTAATTTAATCATTTATTTTGTACTCCAAGAAGTTTCAACAAACTGTTTCGAAAAAATAGAGCCAGTGAGCTTCCAGGAAAGCATTTCTTAACTAGAAAAGCACTCAGAGAGCGCAGACCTCCGCCAAGCACAACAGTTCTCCCATATAGCGATTTACAGATTGCGATAAAATCTGCCTTCTGGATCAGATCCACAGCAAACATCTGAATGAGATCATGCCACAGCTGTACAGACATCCTCTGCCCTTAAGAAAATAAAAACGCATGCAAGTAATACAGTGATGCATAATCGAGAGGTAGAGCCATTTGTGCAGTCCGCATGTGACTGGGTGGACGCGCTCTTTTACGCGCCGACATGCCGGTTGCACTTTCCACACACTCGGTATCTTGCGCTACCGGTATCTCACAGGTTTAAGATAGAGGGTAGTGGGTGGTCAGACCACCCACTACCCTCTATCCTAACCCCGCGATCGCAAGATACCGAATTTGTGGAAAGCGCAAGAGACACGCCCATTGCTGCGCCTACAATGTGAGTAAGGGAGTCGGCATAATAATGGGTAGCGGCTTTAGGGAGCGGAAGATTGCATTAGCGGTTGGCGGAGGTTCCTAAATCAGCAATTTGCGGGTAGTGGGTAGTGTGATACTTAGAAAGGAATACCTTAATAGATGCTACAGTGCAAAAGGTAGGGATACCAGGTTTTGCAGGGTGCTTGGAGCATACTAGTATGATCTGGGACCAGATTGAGACAGCTAAGACTGAGAAATGTAATATTTTTAGGTTTGCAAATGCCTTTGGTTCATTATCACATAGCATTATTTGGAGTGCATTTGATTATTTTAGAGTACCTGAGATAGTTGTTGAGTTGGTAAGAACATATTTTCAGGACATTAGGTCGTATGTAAATATGACAGGTTTCACAACAGGCTGGCAGAGATTAGAAACAGGTATAATGGCAGGGTGTACAATTTCCCCATTTATGGTATTTCTAATGGCAATGGAAATAATTATCAGAGCTTCCAAGTGGGTGGTAGGTGGAGAGAGATGGCAGACTGGGATACAGTTCCCACCAGTTAGGGTTTACATGGATGACTTGACGTTGGTAACTACAACAGTCTCATATAACAAAAAGGCTACTTGACAGGATAAATGGGAACCTCAAATGGGATAGCATAAAGGTTAAGCCCAGTATATCTCCAAGCATCTCAATATGTAGGGGGAAGATAAATGATGGTAGTGTGTTATTGATGAGAAGGAAATCCCAACAGTTAGGGAAAAGCCAGTGAAGAGCTGAGGTAGGTGAGTGATAAAGTACAGGTAGAGCAATTTAGGAAAGATGTTGCTGAAAGACTGGGTAGAATAGACAAGTCAGGGCTCCCAGGAAGGCTGAAATGTTGGTGTTTGCAGTTTGGGTTATTCCCTAGGTTGATATAACCACTTTCAGTCTACCAAATACTAATGTCCACTGTGGAGAGAATGGAATGACTACTTCGGTCTTATATAAGGATGTGGTGAGGTGTTCCGAGGTAAATAGTGTAGAATTGTACAGTAAAGGAATATTGCAGCTCCCAACATCTAGTAGTTTAACAGAGGAGTTTAAGTGTATTAACGTCAGTGTATGGTCGTAGTCAGGAACAGTCATAGCACCATCTATTGGCAACAGGAAATGCCAAGTAGTTAAGACACTGAAGATGACTGACAGTGAAAACTGTAACATTTTATCAAAGGGCATTGCTCTGACGTAGTCAAGTCTGCTGGATATGAAGGCTGGATGAGTTTCTGTAAATCTGCTCTGGACATCAGATATCTAACTCTTTATATTTGTTTGAGATGATAAAAAAGATAAAAAGCTGTGATAGTTACAGCCTTGATGGGGCAGCTTAGAACTCAGATCTGAGTAGATTCCAGACCAGTTTTTTGTTTTCAAACTTCTGGATTCAAGCTGGGCAGCAACTTTTATCCTTTTCCATTTTATAACTGAATAGAATTATCTCTATGTTGTCTTTATTCCCAACTGGCAGTAGACATCTGGAGGGGGAGTAACAATGAATGTGAGGGCCCGATCAATGCTGCTTGCAGCTTTAACGATATGTTTGTGTTCTTCATTTAACAAGGTGCACATTCTCATCTGATTGTGATAACAAAAACTTCATCTAATTTCACTTCCAAGTTGAATTCTAAGTATAGAATTTTAAATATTTCTGTCTCCTATAAATATAGTATGCAGTATTGGATTACCAAATACAATGTTTTCATCTTATTTGTTTAATGTTGGCAATGTTTTAAGGCACATTCATGCATGAATTCAATAAATTCTTCAGGTAGTAGTCACAACATTAATACGTATGTGAAGCTATATTGTATTCTTTCTGATCTCACTCTGCTAACAGCACCATGCGTGTGCCACATGCAGCTGTCCACAAAGTGCTGAACTCCTCTTGTCTTAATGGGCACATTCATGGACAGAATGTCTCGTGCTCTAAATTGAAGTTTTTTTTGTTTTTTTTTTCCTTTTCAGTTAAGCTCCTGCAAGATCCTTTTTACAACAGACAGAATGTGAAATTCTGCTTTTTCCTTTATTCTTCTGGCACAGATGGTTTTCTTAACCCCAAAAGTCCATCTTTGCCAGAGTAAATAAAATTCAGTGAGTTCATACATAATGTATGATATCCCAGCTAGCAGTTTTGAGGGTATGCAGAGGATTACAGCAAAAGATGGCCTTTTTGCTGTGTCTTCCACTGTTTGCTTGACATGACCTGTGCAGCTGAGCACCTTGACTTATTTGAATAAGTTACCCATATGTTTGATGAGATGGCTCACTTGGCTCCCATCAATTTTAACCATCCTCCCTGTCCCTGCTGAAGAAAAGCAGGCCCAAACCGCAACATTTCTTTCCCAGCATGCCTGGCAATGTGTTTATTGTTTTTACAATAGATAGGTGGGGTCCCCTGAAAGAGGCGGATCGCATCCTCACAGCATAAATACAGCGAACCCCCTTGAATGGCTGTTCTCTTTACCTCTTCATCCACCCAAGGACTTCTCTCCTCTGTTCCAGCGACGAGCCTATATCGATTCCAAATGCATTCACTGTGAGGATCAACTCTGGCCTAACAAAGCTCTCAGCCAACAGCCAAAGGGAACCATCCAACACTGGCTGTGAAGTCGCCGGTTTAAAGGGAAACCGGTCATCGCCTCACTCCAGCCAGCACCATAAGTGATCCGCAGACGCATCAGCGCGCAGAGAGGACACCGTGCGGCTCGAAGGTGCACTGGCTTCAGACGCGTGGGACAGAAGGGCTGCACCATGACGCCGTAACCACCACTTATCCCAGAGACTGAGAGTAGAAAAATAGGACCAAAAGGGAGCCCCCTCATTGCCATAATACCCGCAGCGCATAATCAACCAGCGGTCAGACTGTTACCAGTATCGGCCATCCCCCCCAGTACCACAACACCATCGATCTCCTCCTGAGCAATCCACATAAAAGGCTTTTGTGTCTGGGTAGAGATACTTAGCTTAGTTAATGTTTTTCCTGCTTGATGTTACACTGTTGTTACTGTTGAACCCACTGGCGATCAGCCAGCGTGCATTTATCCACGTAACATACGTGTTTCCTCACCACTGGGTGGTCACGCCCCAGCTTCAAAATCAAATGATCAGGATGAGGGTGCAGAAGTCCGCTTCACACTCTCCCTTCTGTGTGGAAATCCTAGGAGCAATCATAGCATCAGTGGTTAGGAATCACCTTAAGTTAGGCTTTTCTTTCATTTTTCTTCCTACTAGGTGGTAGCCATCTTGGTCAAGAAACGTGGTCACTACATGACCTCGTTCCATCTTGGAACTCTTTTTTTTTTTTTAACTTTATTGTATTCAAGTTTTACACATTTTCGAAAGGAACATATGTTGCATTCTTACATAGAAGACATTCATTTCCATACTGTAAAATTAGAAATTAAATCTACAAGGCTTAAAACAAAAAAAATAAATAAATAAAATAAAATATAAGCCAGAAATGAAGGCATTTTACTCAATAGGACTCTTCATAAATAAATGTTACACTGAATTGCAGTGTCCACCATAACATTTTTTTAATATCCATCTGACAGTAAATGTAAGGAAATAAAATATCTGTTAAGTTAATTTTTAACACAAACTATTGATGGGGGTTATTTTTCCATTTACAGCAATGTATATGGTATTTGCCCAAAAGTAATATTATATTTAACAATACTGACATTTTTGAGGGGGGATCCTTTTTGAATAAAATAATGTGTTCTTTATTAAAGGGTGTGACATATTCTATTTTATAATTTAACCAAACAAACAAATTCTTCCAAAACTGTGTGACAACTGGATAAGAGTTAAACAGATGTTCAATAGTTTCACTGTCTATCTGACAGCTGCTGTTTACATTCCAATGCTGCACACAGAGCTCCACTATCTCATTTGTTTACATTCCATGACAGTACAGCTGAAAAGTACTTTCTGCCTCAGCATTCAATCACTTCTTACTGATTTTCTGCATTACTAAAAGTAACATTGATCCTACGGTTGTTGATTAGAAATCACCAATCACAAAAATAACTACATTTCTGTTACTCTACTACACTATGAGCATAATCAGATTATAATTTTTATTCTGCAAACACTCAGATGCAATATTTTCTCTCCTTCATGGCTTAGCTTTAGAGAAAATTTCTTAAATACAGCCAAGATGATCCCAACATTTCTCTGGGTCACTCAACACCCCCTCCTTGGGATCATCCATGGCTCTTCTCCCCCTGTTCTGGTGCCAACATGGCGAGTGTAACCGTCCAGCCATGATTTTCCATCTTTATCTTGTGATGCCCCCTGCAACACCTGTTGAGGGGCTTGCTGGAGAGATGGAGATTCCTCCTACCACTTGTAGGTTCTCCAAGGCCCACTCTCCTTTCTGGAGGTCTTCTTCATTAACTCTGTTCACCCACACCTCCGTTGCACACAGGTCTGCCATCCATCTCTGGTTTTCTCCTCTGCCTGCTGCCAGCTGGTCAGAGTCGCTCTCCATCACTTGGCATATATACATATTCCTTTTTCCGGTCCGAGGTAGTTTATCATGTAGTTGCTGTTGCTCTTTCTCCTTTCTCCTCGAACAATAGTGCATCTGCTTCGGTCTTGGTCTGGAGTCTTCTTGCTCTCCTCCTACACAGTCCTGCCCATTGGACTCTTAGGGGGGAGACGGTTTCCCACACGCCCACACAGCTGTTGTTAACTTCACTCCAGTCCAAGGTCTCCTTTCTCCTCTGATAAGAATCCTTTCTCTGCATAGTGCAGTTTCTTCAGCCCTCTCCCAAGTCAGAAAGCCGAGGTTGTTCTTCTCATAACCACCACCCATTTGTCAGTTGCTAGTCTGACATAGGGTGGTAGGGGTCCTCCGCCACTAGCCATCCTTGGTTCCTGGTTCCTTCTAGCTTGGAATCGGCTTGAGTTGCTCCACTCCCTGGATCCCTCGCCTCTTCAGTAACACCGTGTTACTGTTGAGTATTTTCTGAACTATGTCGGTTTCTTCGTACTTGGACGATCCCTTGCCTTTATCCACACTCTCTGCCCAACCTGCAATGGCACCTTGAGGTCTGAGACTACCGTCCTATCCTCAGAGACATGCCCCACGTCTTGCGGCATGAATGGTCGCTTACTCAACTCCTCAGAAGGGGAGGGTCTATCAGCCCGATGCCTGTCGATCAGGGCCATCCCTATTTCCAGGGCCTTGGTGCTCCATTCTCAGGTGTTGGCATTCTTACCAATCCAACTCTTCACTAACCCGATGGTTCTCTCCACCACCCTGTTAGCCTGTGGCGTATATGGTGGGGAGTATACTCTGTTCACCCCATACCGCTGACACCACTGGTCCACCTGTGCGTTCTGGAACTCCTTAGGCACACCTATTGCACCACGCTGCTGACATTAGCTTTTCTGACCAGTTTTACTACCACATAATCTGACGTAGAGTCCACCAGTACCAACAGGTATTTCTCTCCTTTACTACTTGTTATCCCCCGGGACCCAGCCACATCCATGCAGACTGATCCTCAGGATACGGTACTCTTGATGGTTTGGACATCAACCCGCTGTCCTCTTCTCCCTGCATTGTATTGCCCACACGCAACGTATTTTCTCAGAACCCGGCGTATCTGGCTTTGGGCGATCCAGAGCTGCTGCCTCTCCAACTCCTTCCGTGTGGGAAGCGTGCCTGCATGGCACAGCCAGCACTTCATGTACAGCCTGCACTACTTCCCTCACGGCTTCTGTTGGGACCACCCGGCCTCTGGGTGTCTTGTCCCACTTCTCGACCTCGGCAAATACCATTCTTCTCTCCTGTACATAGCGTTCCACATCGTTGTTTCCCCACCAGTGCATTCCTTCTTTGGCATGCGCTTTTTGATGCACTACATACAGTTCCATGGTCAGCCGCAGCGCAGCTATCTTCTTCCATACATCCTGGTGAGCTACTGATCTGCCTTTAGCTCCTTTGAATCCATTTTCCTTCCAAATGGCGGGAATCTTCTATCTCACTCAAATATCTCACCAATACAGCCAGTTCTGTTTCCTCCTGGGGATATTTCCTTCCCACGGGAGACAGGGTGTAACTTCATAAAGTCACCATATCCCCTCCTTCATTTCGCACCTTCAGCACGGTGTCATCGTCTTCACAACTCACATCCACTAATATCCTTCGCCATGAGACTCCTGGGTTCCAATCTTTCAGCTGCATGAACTGCCCTCTTTCAGCTCTTCCAGAGGCTTTTGGTCGGTGGCTGTCCAAACCCAGCTGCTGAAGATCTTCTCTTTCTTCCTCTCCTCATAGCACTTGATTCCTAGATCGTATGCCCTCACGGCCTGGTCTAGGGTGGTCATTGTCTGCTCTATCCTTAGCAGACAATCACCCCTTTGGTTGGTCACTCTGACTGTACTGTATTTTTGCCTTTCATATCCTAAAATTTCTTTTGTAATGAGAGGCAATATTTTCTCTTTGAGGCGTTTCGTAACCTGAAAATTTAGTATGTAGAAACGTTTGTAAGTAGAGGCACCACTGTATATGAAATATCAGAATAGGTCTTTTTTTGACGACACCCCTGAAGCAGCCAGATGACACCCCAGTGTGCCACGACACCCTGGTTGAGAAAGGCTGCCATAGAGTGTATCCCAGTAGCCCAGTAGTACAAGATGAAATTAGGCAGTGCCAGCCCCCCATTAGTTTTGTGTTTACAAAGATGGTCTTTCTTATTTCTATTAAACTTGTAATTCCACACGAAGGGGAGAATGATTGAGGTCCAACTTAATGAAAAAAGATTTGGTGAGGTAGATTTAGATTTAGATTAATAGTAGATTTTCAAACAGATAAAGTAGCTGATGGAGAAAATTAATCTTAATAGCATTCACTCTGCCCACCAAAGAAATGGGGAGTGTTTTCCAAAATTGTATGTTGTTTGTTAACTTGTTTAGTAGGGTGGAGAAATTGGCCTTGTAAAGATCATTATACTTCCTGGTAATTACTATTCCTGAATAAGTTGAACTGTCTGACGTTATTCTGAGAGGAAACTGTTTGAGCCACTCTTGATCTAGAGTTTGTACTGGAAGCAACTCACTCTTGCCCCAGTTAATCTTGTACCCCGAGAAACTGCCAAACAGTTAAAATGTTTCCAGAATTGAAGGGATTGTAATCCTAGGCTGCGTGGCAAATAGCAAAATGTCATCAAGCGTACAATGATATCTTATTCTTGGTGTGCTCTGTATTGTAATTATGTATATCAGGATGTGAATGAATAGTTTCGGCCAGCGGCCCTATGGCTAACGCAAACCGTAAAGGGCTAAGTGGGCAGCCCTGCCTCATGCCCCTGCCCAGCAGGAAGGGTTCAGAAATAATTTTATTAGTAAGTATTCTGGCCTCTGGGCTATTATATAAGAGCCTAGTCTAGGACTAGGCTTCACAATTGAATTTCTGCAATACTGAGGACAAGTATGTCCATTCGACCCAGTCGAAAGCCTTTTCAGCGTCCAGACTGAGAATAATAAGATCTGTTTGGGCAACTCTGGGAGAATGCATGATATTGAAAAGACATCTAAAATTATGAAAGGCATTTCTTTATGAGATGAACCCAGTTTGGTCTGTGTGGATCAGCTTGTTCATGACCACATTCAGTCTTCTAGCCAGTGTCTTAGATTGGCCGGCTTAGAAAGTCAGCATCTGAGGCAGTATTCCTTCTTTGTAAGACTGAACATACATTTTACAAAAGTAAGGAACCAGCAATCCCCCAAACCTCTTGTAAAACTCATTGCTGAGTCCATCAGGGCCGGGACTTTTACCATTTTTTTAATGAGTCAGTTGTTGCTAAAAGCTCTTTACATGTAATGTCTGCTCCTAGAGTATCGCGGTCCACTTGACTGAGTGTTGGAAGGTGGCATTTATTTAGGAATGTTTTCATCGTTTCTCCTACAGAATCAACCTCTGAAGTGTATAGTGTTTCGTAAAACTGTCTAAATCTGTTGTTAATATCCCTGGGAGATGTAAGGACATTTCCTGAACCAGATTAAAGTTTTGTAGATAGTCCTGTCGTTCTTAAGATTTCGTAATTGGCTCGCCAGTAATTTGTGCGCCTTATCACCGAATTCAAAATATTGCTGTTTTGTAAAAATAAAGGCCCTGCAAATCCTATCTGATAATATCTTGTTAAAGGTATGGTGGGAGAAAAAATGGTTCCAGCAATCCAACTCAAGTGAGATTTTGAAAATATACACTCCCTCCCTCCTCCCAAAGGCTCTGCCTCCTCCTCTTCAGCCCACCCCTCAGACCACGCCTTCACACGATTCACGACTACATGAAAGCGCACGCTGTCTCGTGCGGTCACGGAAGTTCACGAGCATTCGTGAGCACTCACGTCGATTTGCCAACAACAAGTAGCATCAGAGTAGCTGGCTTACTTCAAGCCATGGCGTGGTTTCTTTACCATTATGTGTCACTCTCAATTTAGCTGGGTACAGGAGCCCAAAATTGACTCTAGGCTGGTCTCGCGGCTGGAGTGAAGGCGGCTCTGTGTTTGACTACAATGGGTGGAAAGTCACTGAAGATTTGGATTCACTGCTCTCGATATGTGAGACTTTTGGATCTCATGAAAATTTGCAGAATATTCTCTCGAGTGTGACAATAGTGTACTCTTAAAATCAGGTGGCGAATTGGAAAAACTCAGGAATCACTTCATTTTCAACAATAACTAATAACAAGGGATTGATGACCTTCCAACAATTACGAAACACCTTTAACCTGGAAAACCATGATTTTTTTAGATACCTTCAACTGAGAGATTATTATGATAAAAGGATCAAATGGACAACGGAGAGAGGATTAAACGTGATTAGAATATTTACGGACGCATTGAAGGGCAATGCTAATAGAAAATTGGTTTCTAGACTTTATACGTCCCTGCAGTTAGAAAGAGGGCACTCTACAATGTATATTAAAACAAGGTGGGAAAGAGAAGCTGATATAATGATAACTGAGGAAGATTGGCTTAACATCTGTAAAACACAGTCATCCACGTCAAGCTCGGGTATGTGGAGGGAGTTTGCTTGGAAAAATATTTTAAGGTTTTTTATCACCCCGAAGATTAAAGGGTCCCAGACCAACAGGCCTGAACTTTGTCACTGTTGGAGGATGTGTGGCAATATGTCTGCCGGACATTTTCATATATTTTGGGAGTGTCCAGCCCTTTCTCAGTTTTGGGAAGGTGTGATGGGAGAAATCAGTTCAATCCTAACTTTGGGTATAGAGCGCTCTTTCAGTCTTATCTACTTGGGGAACCTACCAACAAACATGAAGAAACGAGACAGGTACTTGATACAAATCTTACTGGTTGGTTGTAAAAAAAGCAATAACTAGAAAATGGCTCGTTAAAGAGCCACCATCGTTAACAGACTGGAAAGGGATCGTAGGGGAGATCTACATTATGGAACGTTTGACATTTTGTTTGAGACATGCCAGTGTTAAATTTGAGAGGTATTGGGAACCCTGGAAATCTTATGTAAATAGCACAAACTGAAAGTATTCATTTTGTGCTCTATGGAAATTTTATTTCAGAAATTGTAAAGAATAAGATGTACAAATGTATGTATTTTTTTTTGGTTCAGCCTCAGATTTACACTTCTGAAACAAGCACGTTTTGAGGTATTTCATTCCGGACCTGTATCGACCCTGTCTGCTACCATTTCTGTGTTTTTCTTTTGTTGTTTATTGTTTAATTGTCCAATCATAAAAATAAAGTAATAAAAAAAAAAAAATCAGGTGGCGAGGTGGCTTGTTGTCCCCGGGACGCTGTCTTAGGGCACGATAGGCTCTGTCAATCACTGTTTTTTCTTACAAGTGTAAAACCTCCATAAGCAGCTGGCCTACGAAATCCCTGGCTTTCTGGCCTTTTTCTTCCCCTTCCTTGACTCCAGCGATTCTCAAATTCTGACGCTTAGACCATCCCTCTAGATCCAAACACTTCTCCGACAGTTGTTCAACTTGACTATGTAGCCGCTTTACCGTAATTTCAAGGTCCGCAGCGGTGTCAGAAGTAGCATTAGTGTTAGCTTCTAAAATTTTCAGCGTCTCATTTTCGGTATCTAATCGGTTGTTAATCCCCACAAATGCGGTGTAATTTTCTGTTCTCAGAGTGTCAATTTCGGATCTCAAACCTGTACTCACAATCCTCTCATTGATTTTCTTGCAAATATCTAATTTAACTTGGGACAGTTCCAATTGCAGTGATGCTATGGCGGCCAGCACAGCTTGAATGTCTGTGTTCAGTGTGTTCGGCGCCTAATCCTCTCCCTTGCTTAGAACCAGTGCTTCTGATGGGCCTTCACCTTCATTCGGTGTATCCCAGGACTTTCCGGCTCGCGTTGGCATTTTTCACAGTGCCATGGGCACTTGGAGAGATTAGAAATAAAAGCAAAGTAACCTGGAGGTCGGAGGTTACACAAGTTTTGTTTTAAATTAAATTTTAACGCGTTTAATCTGTAGGAGATACAGCGCGGTTCGTCCTATCTCCTCATTACTCCACATTCATGCGTCCTCCTTTGTCAACCTACAACATCTTGTGTTAATTTTATATTTATTAAGCAGGTTAAAAGGGTTAAGCGACTGTATTTTGTTAATTAAACATTGATCAAACATTGGAAAACAAACTCTATTTCTACTCTGCAATAAAGCTATGGCTAGCAACTCCGTTCTTATGTGTTGATCCACGCCGTGGCTTGTAATTCCAATTATTTCCATGGAATCCAGGCTGGTTGGAAGTACTGTGGCTTGTAATCCCAGTTCCACTCGTCTGAATTAAGTCAGGTTGGTTTGGGGTGAGCTGTGGTTTATAATTCCAATTTCATTCATTTGAATTGATTCAGGCTGGTTTGAGGTGAGCAAGTGGCCAGATTGCTCTGTCCGAGGCTGCTGAGATGAGGTGTCGAGGCGCGGTCCTTCTAAGGACAGGGTAGGTGCTCCTGGAACTCTGGTATCCGGCTCCTTCTCCTCTCCAGCAGTGAGCTAGGGAAATTCTGAAATGCTCCAAATATATATAAGAATTGGGGAATAATGGTTAATCCGTTCTGAGCGTCTTCTTTCTCTGTTCTTGTCTTGAAGAAGTAATCCTCATTAAAATCTCTTGGTGGTGGTTCTCGGTCCCAGCCGATCATCCTTCTCAAGAATATTTCATGGAAGAACACTATTTCTCCCAAAACCTACGGTTTTTATGCCCCCTGGCCAGCCCCTTCTCACTCACTTCAGCCCCCAAAGTCCTTGTTTGTTCAGAATTCACAAGTCCTGATTGGTTTTACACAGTAAGGCATGCATAATCACATTTACATAGCATTCACATTTTTGCCCCAACAAAGGCTTACATAACCAAACACCACTGCATGTGGCCACACCAAGGCTAGGCAGCTTGCCCCTGGCTCTCACTCGCTGTCACGTGCTAACAGCGGCTAGCTTTTGTGTGTATGAGAGAGTCCTCCTTATCTTCCTCTCCCTACACCCTGAGCTTGTCAAGGTCTCTTAGCTGGCATTTGACTAGCACATAAAGTTGTTTTGAATAATCCAGTTGAACCTTTCTCTCAAAAGAATTGTTACTTAATTAACAACTCAAATGTATGCTTCCCCACATCCATTCTAGGTTTGTCAAGAGAGAAATCAATACCTTTATTGATCTTAACGCCTTATTTCCAATTATGTTCCAGCCAACTTTCCTTCATTTAAAGGAGCCTGACACACAGCTGTTGTTTACATTCCAATGCTGCACACAGAGCTCCGCTATCTCATTTGTTTATATTCCATGACAGTACAGCTGTAAAGTACTTTCTACCTCAGCATTCACCTCTTACTGATTTTCTGCATTACTAAAATTAACATTGATCTTACGGTTGTTGATTAGAAATCACCAGTCACATAAATCACTACATTTCTGTTACTCTACTACACTATGAGCATAATCAGATTATAATTTGCATTCTGCAAACACTCAGATGCAATATTTTCTCTCCTTCATGGCTCAGCCTTAGAGAAAATTTCTTAAATACAGCCAAGATGATCCCAACATTTCTTTGGGTCACTCGACAATATTCAGTTTTTCATTGAAAGAATCCAGCATCATGATTGATCCCTGATTATCCATCTGGTCAGTTACAATTATTCTCTTATCATACCAGCTTTCTTAAATAGGGTTTTTTGATTAATCTTTATTGTTCTGTTGTTCCACATAGTGGAGCTATGTGGACTGAAATTGTGCGTAAATGCCATTTTCAAGTAGTGTAGCACTTCAAAGTCACCTGAAATTCAGATAACTTTACAGGTAATTTTGTGTTTTTTTTTTTTTAATATATTCTTACGGATATGAAACTATATTGATTCAGTTTGCGATAGAAGAGATTTTATCCAACTTATTCTGAATATTCCTATCACAGATTCAAAATCTAAAGTATTTAATCCTCCTTTATTTACATTTTTGATTAAATTTGACTTTTTAATATAATGTGTTTTATTTTTCCATATAAAATTATATATAATTGAGTTGGCTTTCTTAATGTTATAAGGAGCAACAAATAAAGACCGGCATGGATAAACCAACTTTGAGATGCCCTCAGTTTTGGGCAATATGTTTCGTCCAAAAATGGAGAGATCTCTGGTTAGCCAGTGATTTAGAGTCTTTTCCATAGTTTTTAACTTTTCAATACAATTTTTACTTTCCCTTAATTTGTTATCTTTAATGATGTACAATCCCAGATATTTAAGTTCTTTTTTTTTTACAGTAATAGACAGTATTTGGACTTCATTACAAGGGGACAAAGAAAGAATTTCAATTTTTTTTTTTTTTCAAATTTTAACCCAGATGCTCTTGAGAATATAGAGATTACATTTAAGGCTTTTTTTAAATTGTTGATTTATCTTTTAGAAAAAAACACTGTATCATCAGCAAATTGACTAATTCGAAATTCATAGTCAAAAAAGGAAATCCTATTAATTTCCAAATAGTTTATAATCAGATATGCCAATATTTGAGTACACAGAATGAAAGGTTTGGGTGATATGGGACACCCCTGTCTGGTCCCTCTACAAATTTTTATTCTAGAGGTCATTCCTGGAAATCTTGGAACTCCTTCTCACCCGCTACCAAGCCATCGTAGTTTATTTTACACGCACACACACGCAGACACACATCCATAGTTCACCAACATACGTGTGTATATATATATTGACACACTTTTCCATTTAATGTTTTATATGCTTTTGTTAGTCTAGTTCTCTTTTAGTTGGTAAGTATCAGGATCTTGATTCAAGTGTTTATTAATTTAGTACTTGTGTTAATAAATTCTGACATATCCTAATGAGAGAAGTTGTTTGTGGTTATTTTACACAGTTTTGTATTATTTGCTGGTTGAGGAGGGCTGTGCTCGGACTCACACCATCTCTCTTACTCTATAGTGCCACACCTGGTCACAGGCTGGCACTTATAGAACAACAGCCATTTTGAGACTGATTGTGCCGTTTAGTCTTTGTTTCTTGATTATCAAGTGGTGCCCCATTTCAATTTATTAACTTTGTTATTACATTTCTTGTTTATTAACAACTGTCTCTTAAGACAGTTGGTAATAACCCATGTTATATGCACAACATAATTGGTGCCCTGTGTGAGGCTTAAAGATACCAATTATGTTGAGCACCTTATAGGCACAACATTGTTAAAGGGTCTGCATTGACTGGAGATGCCCCCCCAATCCACCTAAGGGGTCACATGTTCGAAAAGAATTTGACAGCTAAATAGTATAATTTAGGGCACAACTTCCTCTCCTTACTGCAACAGTGGCATCATAAACTGTTCAGCTTACTACAAGACAAGAAAGCCATTGTGTGATTTCTCACCTCAACGCCATTTGAAGAACTGATAGTCATTGAAAGCAGCACTTCACTAGTTTCCATCAAGTGCATAATAAAGGTGTTCTCATGTTTACCTGGAAAAAGATCATCTTTTGCTATGAGGAGAGAATGTAAATTGAGTGATGTCTGTCAGTAGTTAGTATGTTAATTCAGTGTCATTAGCATTCATTTTGGACATGTTTATGTTATCATGGAAAAGAGAGACTCTGAACTTTGAAAATTCTTGAACATAGAGAGGGACTAGTGACAGTATATTAAATATTTTCCCATTTACAAAAAAAAAGCCACAGTTCATCAAAAAAACTAAAGTGTTGCTGGCTGTGTCACAGAATATCTCCCTGATCTAATTTGCTATCAATATGTTCGTCCCTACCCCATCTGTCGCTCATCTCTCTTTGTTTCACTAGCACGATGGCCAGTTGTTGCTTCCACATGCTGGGTTCCTTTAATCAACACCTGTCCTATTAATCCCAGTATGACACAGGGCTAATGTGATGTTGCTTACAAGCCTGTCCCACTAATGGTTGAGACTACATAGCTGTTGGAGTCCCTGATCCTCCACACAAGCCTGGAGAGTCCCAGAAGGAGGCATCTGATGGATTCTTGCCTCACTGCCAATGACACTGTCATTTACTCTCTCAACATCTGAGTTCAGCAGTCAAGTTGGCAGCGGGGGTGATTTGTTGATTGAGTGAAAACAATATTCTCAATGGTTATTCCCGGGGTTTTATTAAGAAGCATGTCAGTTCACTATCAAGTTTCATAAAAAATAAATAAATAAGTGATCAGTGATTCGAGGTACACATAATTACGTTACATTACAAAAATAAATACAAGGCATTCTATGACATTCTATGTACATCGTAGCTGTATACTCTACATCACCAGCCTGTGACCTAATAGCAGCATTCTGTTCTACATTTTTAGGTCATAATTAAATCTGGATCTGGAAACTTCTATGGGCTTGCCATCTATTCAGATTTCATCTACTGGTCAGACTGGGCTCGCCGAGCTGTGCTGCGAGCAAACAAATACACAGGTGCTGACACCAAGGTACTGCGAGCAGATATACCCCATCAGCCAATGGGAATTATAGCTGTGGCCAAGGATACCAATAACTGTGAGTATAAGAGCACCTGAACATGGATTCAGTTTGATGACCAATGTTTGCTTTGTTGTATGGGAAACTATTCCTACTCTTTGTGTTTGCAGGTGCCTTGATGTTTGCATATTTATCATGTATCTGTTTACACAGTTGTGGAAAAATGGGAATATTATGGAAAAATGTTACTTTAAGTCATTCTTCACAGTTTGCAAACATGCTTATTTACTTTTGGGGTCATCTTATGTTTGAATCTCTCACTGATATCAGTAATAGACTGTGTAATAGACATTTGCATAGCATGAAAATAAAAAAAAGAAAAGAAAAGCTTTTAAAGGTGGGTAAAAATAATTAGGAATAAGTTTTTTTATATATATTTTGAACAGAGAAACGTCAAAATTATGCTTTCATAACTAAGGGTGAATTCCAATTCCTCCCTTAACCCTCAGTCTCAATCCTCAATCTCAAAAATGCGCGCTACTGCAAAGTGTTGTCCCGATTCTCAGAACATCAGGTTGAAGGACAAGTTTGTCCCTTGTACAAGTCTGTATCGCCCTCAATATTGAGATTCTCTGGCACCACCCTTGGAAGTAAGGACTACTCAGAAGGCATTGCGTATTTTCGCCAATACATCTTTGAAAAGGATGGCAACAAAAAAGTTATCTACAAATGTAAGTATTTTTATAGTTAATAGAGATATACATAAATAATAGAAATATAAATGCCTCTTATTCTTCTTCTGCTTCTTCTCCATCATCATCGTTTTCTTGACAGATTGGTTGTAGCTTTGGCGTAAGGCTGCCCCCCACACTCTGAAGACGTAACTGCACTCAAGGGGTGTCCCATTTCTAAGTCACAAGATAGCCCTTACACTTACTTTCAAGGGCCAAGATTGAGGGCCAAAAATTGAGGGTTAAGGGTAAAGGGCTGTGTATACTCTCGCGTCAATGTGTCGCCGTCAGCTTGTTGCTGAGATGCCACAGACACTTTTGATTTATACTCGCGCGGTCTCAGCTATGTTATTCCAAGCCACAACGCAAGAGGGACGATCAGTTTGAAAAAGTCCTGCCGTACTTTTTGGGGGCTTAATTCATCATGCTTCTTAAGGTTGTGTATACTCTTGCAGCAATGTGTCGCAGTTATTTTGGATTTATGCCCAAACACGGTCTCCGCTATGTTATTCCAAGCCACAACGCGAGAGCGACAATCACGAACGAGCTAAACTTAACTAAACTTATCTCTTGTGTTTTTCCACTTCCTCACTGTCTCGGCCGTATCCAGACCCACATTCATCGCAATCTCCCTCCATGAATTACTAAAAGATGTGCTGTCTTTGTGGTGTGGAGAACAAGAATCGTACAGATGTGACTTCCTCATTTCTTCAATGATGCGCTCTTTTCTATGCAGGTGTAGAATTGACCAATCAGAGGCCTCTTTTCGCTCCTCTCTCCTCCCCCTCTCTGCGTAGTGTCTGCGTCGAGTTACTTTTTTGGAGAGGTGCACGGGAGTCTCTGCGTAGGGTGGGGGGGGGCACCTCTGCGTTGTCTGCGTAGGTGACGCAGACGACCTGACGTTTGAGTATAATTCAGGTTTAAGGGTTGAGATTGACGGAAGGAATTAAGGGAGGAATTGGAATTCACCCTAAATACATATGAAAAGTAAAAATATAATAGTTGTATTTATTGACACTTCAAGTGTATTTCTTATTACTTACTACATTGTGAATTTTTGAATCCATTTTTGCATATTGAGCTTCCAAGACATTCTGAGAGAATCTTGGTTTAGTAATAGTAAGGAGGTGATTCAAATGAACACTGATGTTGTTTTAAACAAGTGATGTCAGTAGGTGATTGTGATCATGATTTGGTGCGAAAGTACTAAGAAAAGCTTGTTCACCAAATAGCAAAGATGGGCAGAGAATCTCAATTCTCTGAACAAATGTGTCAAAAAATCATTGAAAAGTTTAAAAACAATGTTCCTCAATGAAAGATAAGAAGAAATTTGCATATTCCCTTTTCTAAAGTACATAATATCATTGAGCATTTTAGGAAATCTGAATGAATTTCAATACCTAAAAGACAAGGGTGCATACTTGTCTTTTGGAAGGACAACCTGAACTTAGTCCTTCATGTGGTACCTCATCAAGAACTGATATTTATCAGTAACTGATATAACCATGTGGATGAAGGATTCTATTGGAAAACCTACAGTTCAGAGCTATGTTCACAAATGACACTCTAACTCTCAATGTACAAAAAAGTCCAAAGTCTCTATGGCAGGGGTCTCAAACTCATTCCTGAAAGGGCCGTGTGGCTGCAGGTTTTTGTTCCAACCATGCAGAAACACAGCTGAGTTGTTTCACTCAATCAACTGAACTGGTTCAGACCTTCAGTGAAGACAACTAGTTGATTGAGTGAAACAACTCAGCTGTGTTTCTGCATGGTTCGAACAAAAACCTGCAGCCACACGGCCCTTTCAGGAATGAGTTTGAGACCCCTGCTCTATGGGCACAAAGGTATGTAGGATCAATCATCACACAGTGGAAATGGGTATGGTGGTCAGACAAATCATTGTTCTTGATCTTTTTTTGGAAGAGGTGGATGCTGTGTGTTACTGACCAAAGACAAAAATTAACATTCAGGCTGTTATCGGTAACAGGCCCCAAAACCAGGCTCTGTGGAGGTATGGATTTGTATCAGTACCCTTGGCAGAGGTAATTTCCACTCCCATGACAGTAGCATTAATGCAGAAAAGTACATTGAGAATTTAAAGTAACATGTTTTTTACAAAAGACGATCTGTCTTATTCATGAAATGTGAGCAGAACAGATTCATGCGTCAACTGTGAGCAGAGTGAAATTTACATGTGTTCTGGCATTCATGAAATTGTTTTTTTCTATTACTTTTTGTAGCTTCTTACAAAATCTACTGCGGCCTCTTACCATGTGTAGCACTCGTGTAAACAAGGAGTGCACATAAATATTCCTGTCAGTCTCAGACTTGACAACCTTAATGCTCGTATGGGCTGCTAGTTTCACAACATACTTCTAAACCACATGCTTTAAACATGATAATTTGACTGAAATATAACACATTTATCTTAATCGATGGCCATTTTCAATATTTAACTTTTCATTATTAAGTTTCTTGAGGTTGTCCGTGGCGCTGATTAAATGAACTTAAATCTGCTGACAGACACTCACACAGCAACTTGGGAGATGCCAATTGTGTCACGAAGCAGTCATGGATTCCTGATAATAGAATAGATAATGGAAATGTTGTAGTTGTCTCCAGCAGAGGAACCACTTTCACTTCACTTCTTGAATACTTTGTTGGACAGAATAAATGCCGTTAATTATCTGCATTAAGTCCTAGTCACACTGGGAATGGAAGAGCCATGGTCTGCTTTGTTATTTTTTTTTTTTTTGTTGTTTTTTTTTCTCCACCCTCAGGTCTCATGGGAGCATTTCAAAGTGGAGCTCTTGCCAGCCCTGCCTACTCAGCTGTGTTTTTTGTTTGTTTGGTTTTTTTTAGCCAGTTTAGCCAGAGGTTTTGAGATCACCCAGTTTGAGATCACCCAGTCGTCTGCATCTTGGCAACCTCCTTATTTGGTGGTCCCTGGGCATGGATTATGCTAACTAATGAGCTTTGTGAGCACCCTTCCCAAACTTATATTGGCATTTATTAACTTCCACACATTCTTAAAAAAAAAATCCAAATTTTACACAGCGTTCTCGAATCCGAAGCAGAGTTTTAGTAAGGAGGTGATTCATGTGCAAATATACTCACGGATTTACGAAGATTTCATGAATGAGACCCAACATCTTATTTTTCCATAAAACAATGCAAAACTACGTTCTGCACACAAAGGATGGATGAGGAAGGGACAGATTCAGATACTTACATGAGTTGTCTAAATTTCAGACCTGTCCTTAGTGGAGAATGTGTGGAAAACAGTAAAATAAAAAGTGCAACAGAAATGACTATTGTACCTTTTTTGGAACATATTGAAAGCTGCAAATGTGAAAATGGATGTTCAATCCAATTCACTTTTATTTGTATAGCATCTGTTACAATGTCAATTGTCTCTAGGCGCTTTACAGAGACCCAGAGCATGACCCCCAAGCAAATATCATTAACTAAAATTATAATATTCAATCCTAAACAAGGATAATGGTAAGTTAAAAAAAACTCCCTCAGTGAGAGAAAAAAAAACCTTAAAGCCAAACAGTGGCAAGGAAAAACTCCACTTTAAGAGGAAGAAACCTTGAGCAGGACCTGGCTCATATGGGGGGACCTTCCTGATGAAGGCCAGCCGGGTAAAGAAAGAAAAAAAGAGGGGAGACAGGACAGAGAGAGGATGGAGGACAAAGAGAGGAGAGCACACAAATGAGTGAAATGACTACATAAACATAAACAGATGCAGGTAGCAGCACTGAGGTGAGATGGTCAGAGGACTAGGTCGCCAGTCACCACACCAGCCGGCACCCCGAACACATCTACACACACAGGTGGAGGTAAACGCTGGGATGGACAGAGGATGGAACTGCAAGTCAGCATGTTCAGTATATTTACAATTAAGAAATGATGTTGATGACAAGAAAAAAAAAACATGGGTTGTTATGTATGTGTGGGTGCATATATATATATGTATATGTATATATATATATATATATATATATATATATATATATATATATATATATATATATATATATATATATAAATAAAAGACACACAGATGAGTCAAGACCCAATGGATTATACAGTGCCTTGCAAAAGTATTTGGCCCCCTTGAACTTCTCAACCTTTTGCCACATTTCAGGCTTCAAAAAAAGATATAAAATTTTAATTGTTGGTCAAGAATCAACAACAAGTGGGACACAATCATGAAGTGGAATGAAATTTATCGGATATTTTAAACCTTTTTAACAAATAAAAAACTGAAAAGTGGGCCGTGCAATATTATTTGGCCCACTTGCATTAATACTTTGTAGCACCACCTTTTGCTGCAATTACAGCTGCAAGTCTCTTGGGGTTTGTCTCTATCAGTTTTGTACATTGAGAGAAAGAAATTCTTGTCCATTCTTCCTTGTAAAACAGCTGGAGCTCAGTGAGGTTGAATGGAGAGCGTTTGTGAACAGCAGTCTTCAGCTCTTTCCACAGATTCTGGATTGGATTCAGGTCTGGACTTTGTCTAACACCTGGATACGTTTATTTGCGAACCATTCCATCGTAGATTTGTCTTTATGTTTTGGATCGTTGTCCTGTTGGAAGATAAATCTCTGTCCCAGTCTCAGGTCTTTTGCAGACTCCAACAGGTTTTCTTCCAGAATGGTCCTGTATTTGGCTCCATCCATCTTCACATAAATGTTAACCATCTTCCCTGGCCCTGCTGAAGAAAAGCAGACCCAAACCATGATGCTGCCACCACCATGTTTGACAGTGGGGATGGTGTGTTCAGGGTGATGAGCTGTGTTGCTTTTACTCCAAACATATCATTTTGCATTGTGACCAAAAAGTTTGATTTTGGTTTCATCTGACCAGAGCACCTTCTTCCACATGTTTGGTGAGTCTCCCAGGTGGTTTGTGGCAAACTTTAAATGAGACTTTTCTATGGATATCTTTGAGAAATGTCTTTCTTCTTGCCACTCTTCCATAAAGGCCAGATTTGTCCAGTGTAGACTGATTGTTGTCCTCTGGACAGACTCTCCCACCTCAGCTGTAGATCAGTTCATCCAGAGTGATCATGGACCTCTTGGCTGCATCTCTGATCAGTCTTCTCCTTGTTCCAGATGAAAGTTTAGAGGGACAACTGGGTCTTGGATATGCAGTGGTCTGATACTCCTTCCATTTCAGTATGATTTCTTGTACAGTGCTCCTTGTGATGTTTAAAGCTCGAGAAATCTTTTTGTATCCAAATCTGGCTTTAAACCTGCCTGGTGTGTTCCTTTGTCTTCATGATGCTCTCTGCGCTTTAAACAGAACCCTGAGACTATCACAGAGCAGGTGCATTTATACGGAGACTTGATTACACACACAGGTGGATTCTATTGATCATCATCAGTCATTCAGGACAACATTGGATCATTCAGAGATCCTCACTGAACTTCTGGAGTCAGTTTGCTGCTCTGAAAGTAAAGGGGACCAATAATATTGATAATATTGCACGGCTCACTTTTCAGTTTTTTCTTTGTTAAAAAAGTATAAAATATACAGTAAACTTTGTTCGACTTCACGATTGTTTCGCACTTGTTATTGATTCTTGACAAAAGATTTAAACTTTATCTCTTTATGTTTGAAGCCTGAAATGTGACAAAAGGTTGAAAAGTTCATGGAGGCAAATACTTTCACAAAGCACTGTAGATGATGGATGGATGGATGGATAAACGGAACATTAAAAAAAATGTGAATAATATGTGTATGTGTGTATGTATATATGTGTATATATGTGTGTGTGTGTCAATGTAGGTTACTAAGGGCACATATTTAAAAGAAAAACTTAACTTGATCTATAAGCAGTGGGTTGACTGATGAAAGTGGTATAATTTAGAATGGCTGGAAGGTTGAGCCTCAGTGGTAATTAATTATTTTAAAAAGTAGCTTATGTTGTAGAGGGAGTCTCTTAAGTGTATAAAGTTATATTTTCAAGTAGGACAAAGGGATGAGGGCTTAAGGATGTCCCACTGGTCAGATGCAGATGCAAAGAGCAACTTATTTCCCTGTTTATCTTATTAATTGCATCCTGTGACCTGAATGGGCACAGCTGCAATTCTGCAGTACAATGTAGTGCAATGTGCAGAAACGGTGGACTTGAATGTTAGTTTATCTTTTTTGGTCATGACATCAAAATTCTATAATTGCATTTTTGTGATCATGAATTTCCTCTCTTTGAATAATTATACAATTAGGCTATCTGAGATGAAAAAGAGATGAGTGTCTTTGGGTTTTATAAACAGAACACTCATGGCTGTCAGACACGTATATTACTGGATGGAATCCAGTGGACCAGTTTGTCTCTCATTGCTCTGACATATCATTTGCACTGGATAACTGATGTTTTAAGCATTATTGTGTGTATGTGTTTTTTTTTAATTACCTCCGACAAGGAGGTTATGTTTTTGCCGCCGTTTATCTGTTTGTTTGTTTGTCTGTGTTCAAAATAACTCACAAAGTTATGGATGGATTTTAATGAGATTTTCATGAGTTGTCGGAAATGTGAAAAGGAAGAACTGATCTCATTTTGAGTGTGATCCAGAAGAAATCCTGGATTCATGAACACTTTCAAATTTTTGATAATTGCTGCGCTTGGCGGAGGTCTCCGCTCTCCGAGTGCTTTTCTAGTCTATTTATTTATTGATTCTTTTTTACTGCCCACTCTTTGGGTTTGGCAGGTAGGCTGTTCCATTAATTGACAACACAGATTAGGTTTGATAATGGGTCCTTACATTTAATGAGCGACAACTATAGTAGCTAGATTTACGCTAACCCAGGAAGAAGACCAAAAAAAAAAAGAGGCCTCTTCTTTGTTTTGGCTGCTTCCTGTTTGGGATTGCCACAACAGAGTGATCTGCATGAAAGGTTTGGCACAAGTTTTTATGCCAGATGCCCTTCCTGATGCAACCAGGGCTGGAACCTGGACCTCCCACATTGTAGGCAGCAGCACTATCACTAACCTATTGGCAAGGCTGATGATAGCCCATGATATTCAGAAAATCAAAATGCTTTAGCAAGTCCCTGTGATTTTTTTACTACATGTGATAAAGGGGGAAAACATTCAATATGAATATTACTCAGGAATATAAGATAGATGAGGATGGATGAGGAAATTGAGACTAAACCTTGCCAAACTGAATAATTAAAAACCTGAAACAAATTCATCTCAAAAAGATTCATCCTTTACCTATTTCTCAAATGTTTAAATATTTACATTTGACTGTTGTTGAAGGTGAACTGTCTCCATGCCAACACATGAACGGAGGCTGTGGTGACCTTTGTCTCCTGAGCCCACATGGGAGGGTCAATTGCTCCTGCCGTGGAGAACGTGTGCTGTTGGATGACAACAGATGTGTGTGTAAGTCATGAGAAGCTTCAGATTTAATGATGCTAAAGTTAATTGTAGTTCATCTGTTAAACTGTCTTGGAATCATAACATGATTTTCAGTTACTTCTTTCATAACTTTCTATGCCTGCTGTAAGGTGGTTTCTGTTCATTATTTTGAGATGCAAACATGAAACTGGAATATCTTCGAATTGTTAACCTTTCAAGTAATCAAAAACAAAAGAGCATGGCCTACTGTTGCTTCAGTCTGTTTTAAAACTGCTTAACTTTTATTTTTTATGAGTTAAAGTCAGTAAATGGAAAGAAAAAAAGAGATTGTGATTATATCGTAAAAGAACCAAATACTCTACAGTGTTGCCACAGAGTCGACACCAGCTTGCTAGCAGGTTTCATGCCATGGTGCCTGTCCCTGGTGGAGACTACCAGCACTCACATACAAGCATTCAAATATTTCCAATTAGCACGGAAACCGATGCAGTCTTTTACAATCCTCTTGCTAATTATGAAAACAAAGGGGGTAAAAAGTCCCTGTACTCCACTAAATGTTTTACTCGAAAAGCTTGTCCCTTGTGTCGTCATGTGCATGTGTCCCAGCATTTCACCTCACAAACAAAACAAGTCCCAGTTTTTGTTTTCTGAGTTGGTTCTGAAACAGAAAAACCAAAAAATGTACAATACACAACTTTTATTTTAGTTTACATTTTTGTGTATTACAATGAAATCCTCTCTCCATATGGATGGAACAGACAAAGCTCAATTATACTGAGCATGACAAAGGATGGACTTATTACTAAAGCAGGAGGACGTTTTGTAACAATTGATCTTGGGTCTGCATCAATGCAGAATGGTAGAATAGGAATTTATTTTTGCAGTTTTATTTTATGTCTGATGACTGAATTTTTACAAAGTTGAAAGCTGACCTTTAATGTTTATCAGTATCCATTTGCTGATCAAATGGGAACTTGAGGATGTGCTGGATTCACTTCAACATTCTTCATCTTAGATCTGGTTTACATGCAAGCAACAAACGTACAATCTCATGTGCTGTTTTTGGGGGGTTTTGTTTTTTGTTTTTTTGTTTTTTAAAAACACATCACAATATATTCTCTTTTTCTGCAGCAGAGAACTCCTCTTGCAACATCTATGCTGAATTTGAGTGTGGGAATGGAGAATGCATAAACTACCAGTTGACCTGTGATGGAATAGCCCACTGCAAAGATAAATCAGACGAGAAGATGCAGTACTGTGGTAAGGTCAAATATTATATGTGGGCTTGGATTGGCATTCCTATAAAGATTATCCCTCAAGGCACCATGATTCCTGGTATTTAAAAGGTGTTTTAGGAATTTGTAACATACTTCTTTCAATTTGTTCAGACAACAGGAGCTGTCGGAGGGGTTATAAGCCCTGCTACAACCAGCGGTGTGTGGCCAGTAGTCGCTTCTGTAATGGGATTGATGACTGTGGGGATAACTCTGATGAAGCTTTCTGTGGAAGTGAGTAGATGCTATTTGGTCTGTTTTTCTGTCTGACCTGCATCTGAAGGCAGAATTGAGTCACACTAATACTTATGTTAATAGAGAACACCAGGCCACATGCTGTGCTAAGCCCTCATTACCTAATGAGCCCTGGGATGATAAGGAGTGTACAACTTAAAAGAGATGCCTAAACATGATCTTTGGAAGCTGTTTCCAGGAACCCTTCTTGCCATTTCAATATGGCAAGAAGGGTTTTTATCGTAGACAGCATTTGTGAGGTGATTTTCCAGGTCTGGTTATTTCTACTGAACCCAAAAGGAGAAAGCAGTCGGTTGTAATTAATAAGCAGCTTCCAACTCAGCAGTGTGGGATTTCAAAGAGGACTTTTCGCTGTGGCTTGTCATTATCAACCCCTCATTTATCTATCTGTCTGCCGAGCTATCTCCAACCCAAATTCCGAAGAATTTGGGACATTTTTTAAATTTGAATAAAATGAAAAGTAAAAGCCCTGTGACCCTTCTTGAGGATGAAACGGGTATAGATAATGGATGGATGGATGAAAAGTAAAAGACTTTCAAATCACATTAGGCAATATTCTATTCACAAAAGAGAATAGATGACATAAATGTTCAAACCTGATGCCTGCTTCAAGTCTCAAAATAGTTGGACAGGGTCATGTTTATCATGGTGCAGCATCTCCTCTTTTCCAAACAGTTTAAAGACATCTGGGCATCAAGGTTATGAGTTTCTGGAGTTTTGGTGTTGGAATTTGGTCCCATTTTTGCCTGATATTAGTTTTCAGCTGTTGAAGAGTTTGTAGTCATCTTTGATGTATTTTTCATTTAATGATGCTCCAGATCTTCTCTGTAGGTGAAAGATCTGGACTGCAGGGAGGACAATTCAGCACCTGGACACTTCTCTGACGAAGTCATGCTGTTGTAACAGCTGCAGTATGTGGTTTTCTATCGTCCTGCTGAAATACACAAGGTCCTCCCTGAAATAGACGTCATCTGGAGGGGAGCACATGTTGCTCTAAAAACTTTATATGCCTTTCAGCATTCATAGTTCCTTCCGAGACATACAAGCTGTCCATACTGTATGCACCGATGCACCCCCATACAGAGATCAAGCAGAGATCCTGGCTTTTGAACTGAATGCTGATAACACACTGGAAGGTCTCCCTCCATTTAACCCTGGAGGACACAGCATCCGTGATTACCAACAAGAATGTCAAATTTGGACTTGTCTGACCATGGAACATTTTCCCAATTTGAAACAGTCCATTTTAAATGAGTCTTAGCCCACTAAAACACAATCGTGCTTCTGGACCATGTTCAAATATGGCTTTCTTTCTGCGTGATAGAGCTTCAGTTGGCATCTGCAGATGATACAGTGAATTGTGTTTACCAACAGTGGTTCTAAATGAGTCCAGTTAAATTATTCCACAATCTTTTTGCACACTCTTTCACAGATTGGAAAGCCTCTGCCCATCTTTATTTCTGAGAGACTCTGCCTCTCTAAGACATCCCTTTTTATCTAATCATGTTACAGTCCTAATGTCTATTAACTTGATTACCTGCGTAAAGTTCTCCCAGCTGAATCCTCAAAAAAAATGTTTCAACTTTATTGAGAACTGCAGCAGCCATCAAAATTGAAACAACCTCATTTAGTGAATAAAAGTGTTAAATTTCCCAGTTTAAAGTGTGTTATGTTATCTATGTTCTGTTGTGAATAAAATATTGGCTCACATGATTTGAAAGGTTTTAGTTTTGATTTTATTCAGATTAAAAAAAATCACAACTTTATGGAATTCAGATTCTATCTATCTATCTATCTATCTATCTATCTATCTATCTATCTATCTATCTATCTATCTATCTATCTATCTATCTATCTATCTATCTATCTATCTATCTATCTATCTATCTATCTATCTATCTATCTATCTATCTATCTATCTATCTATCTATCTATCTATCTATCTATCTTTATATCTATTAATGTCAATATGCCAACAATTACTTTCTCATTAGAATATTAATAATGGTATTACTATGTTGCATACTGATTATAAGAAGGGCATAAACATATGGAGCATACTTGTAACAGTATAACCAAGATGACAAGAAAAAGGATGCAAATCCCTTAAAAAAAAGTGCTTTTCTGTATTTATCTGGCATAAAGTCTGTTAAAGTCTGTCAAAATCAGCTGGCTCCTCTGCAGTGTTCTGCCATGGACACATTGATTCTGTGTTGTGCCTTTGTAGTCACTTTGCCTTGGGCACATGGTTCATATCAGCAGTTTACATACATACAGCTTCACATACTTGTGGTTTTTTTTCCCCCTCTATAACTTGGGAAGTCATATTGCTTTGACTGGCACCTTTCACGTTTCTGTTTTGGTTTATCATTTTTTAAATGATTATTGTCCCCGACAGATGTCACATGTGGGTCATCAGAATCATCTTGCAAGGACGGAAGCTGTGTACCTAGCTCAGCTTGGTGTAACCAGGTCATTGACTGCGCTGATGCCTCAGATGAAAAAAACTGCAGTAAGTGCTTCAACCTTTGCTTAGCGCTGCAGTTAAAATGAAAACAGACACACATCAGATATATCCAGTTAGTTGCTCAAAATTTGGATTACGATGAAGAATGCTTCCTTTGCCATCACCTCCGCCATCAGTAGCATTGTGACAAGACACTTATTGTAATATTATGTTTGTATTCAGATCACACAGAATGTTCTCACTTTTACAAGATGGGGGTAAAAGAAAAACATTTCATCAGCTGCAACTCCACATCGCTGTGCATCCACCCATCATGGATCTGTGATGGTGCCAATGATTGTGGAGACTATGCTGACGAGACCAACTGCCAAGGTGAGCAGCAACTCCAAAACATTAAGCTTGTGCTTTCAGAGGGAGATCAAGAAAGCCGACTTTAACTAAAGAAGACTTAAACCAGAATGACTTTTCAAAGATGATGGTAGTGGAAAAATAGATCCAGAGAAAGCACAGGACAAGATTATGACCCTTAACCATTGCTAATGGTTGCTAGAGGATGACTTGGTTTTGTTGTTTGTCTCAGTTTCACATGGACAAAGATGTGAGGAGGGCCACTTTGCTTGTCCAAGTGGGAACTGCATTTCCAGCGTTTGGCTGTGTGATGGTCAAAAGGATTGTGAAGATGGGGCAGATGAATTCCAATGTGGTGAGAAAAAAAAAATAATGTTCATAATGCTATGTTTTGCTTTACCTTTTTTATGCCCATTCAAATAAACTGCTTCATTGTACATTGAGATTACAAAACACTGCATGTTGACTCTATCGTTACCTGACTTACTACTCTTTGATGAATAATGTTTTGAACCTTAATATAGAAGCTAAAACTTGTTTACTCTGAAGATGAAGCAGTGTAATGATCTTGTCACTGAGCACCTTATTTTGTTTAATGAGCTTCCCCGTTCGGTGTTGTGGCATCCAGTCCAATATCATGTGCAGGTGGAAAAAAAATTTGGAGGCAAAAAAGATTTTATCTTTCTATCAAGAAATTTTTGTTCAGATTCCTTGGTTTCACTAATGATGAGCTTGAGGTTTTTCAGTTGGGTGTTGATGCTTGTTTGAAAGTCTAATTCTGACCCTGAATTCACAGTGACACATGTTTCCACTTCTCTCTTCACATTATAATTTACAGCACTTCCTCTGTTGCAATTAATTAATGGGCCATCAGTCAGTGAAATGGTTCTACCGAGCATAGAAATATGGGTTAAGTCGGAAAGTGACATAATAAAAGATAACACTGTGCCACTCCTCTACTTCCCTCACCAGAGGCAGATTATTCTTACTTATACTTTAATGCATGCTAATGTATGCAGAGCCTGCTATGGCAAAGTCAAGATCTTTCCAATTAAACAGGAGGACCATAATTAAGTCATGGTATTGATTAAAGTAATTTACCCTCAAAACCAGCTGCTCGCACACAGACTCATTCACAGGTCAGTGCTTTTGGCATCAAAGCAAACTGTCTTGGTATGTTAGTCTGGGTGGTCAAAGTTGTTGCTAAACATCAGCATCATCACATGCATGCAAGATAACTGAATCTGAATAAACAGATCAGGTAAAGCTTGCATTCAATTTCACAGCCTTTTGTGTTTTTCCCCAATAACTCACTGGTTGAATTAGTTAAAATGTGTAATGGCAAAATAATAATTGGGTATCTTATTTTACCAGTAATTGGATGAGTTTCTAGTGAGGCAGTTATACAACAATTAAACAACACACAGACAATGGACGAGAGTGCAGACGTGGATTTAATCCCCATTGTATACAAGCAGAGATGATCATTTACTCACGTACAGGACTAGCCGATGTCAGGAAATGGCAATGAGAAACTCAGATGCAATTAATTTTAACACATTGTCTGAATAACAACAAAGCCTTGACTAACTTTTCCAGACGGCTACATGTCCCAAAATCATAGGATTAATGTTTGAGTGATTATATTTCACATTCAAGAGGAGAAGTCACAGATGCATAGAATTTAACATTATTCAAACAAACAGGTCATGCTGACCTAAGGGCCACTTTTCTATAACACACACCACTTTTCGTTGCACATATGACAAGCTTATTTAGACCTCAACAGCAGAGCATGCTTCCCCACCCCAAGGGGTAAAAGCCCACAACTGCGAGCTACAAAGGGAAAAACGAAGCTTGATCTGCTCCCGCGATCCTCTCAGCAACCAAACACTTGCCCCAACTATTTGCTTCATTTGTTTTTCCCAGAAGTTAGAGGACATCAAAAGATGCCTGAGGTATAGCTACTCTACCATAAAGGCCAAAAAACCCAGTAAGAAAAAAAAACAAGATTTCTAACTGGGGCCTGCATCTGCAGGCCCCAGTTGACGTCAGAGAAAGAAATCAGATCTCTGATTATGCAAAAAGAGGCGTCACTGGTTTTAGCAGCAAAATACTTGGAAAAACAAAATAAAAAAATGATTGGAGTAAACACCATCAAAAATATAGAATAGAACAGGAGCTGGAGGTCAGCCAGGCCTCAACCGAATCCCCGTTGCACAGGGACTGCAGAAGCAAATTTCAGATGCAACACCACATGAGAGATGTTAACATGAGGCAGCACAACTCACCCACAACAGACAGAATCCCCCCCAAGCCAAGTGAGGACCTGGTCTAAAACCAAGTGATTTTGCAGACCAACATTGCGCAGGGCCTTAACTTTAATTAAAGAACGTCTGAAACCCATCCGTGGTTGCAGCTGTGGGGTTCTCCAAATAACAGTGTGGTGATTTATCTCATTGACATGATGGCAGGACACCGAATCATGAACACCCACACATGGAAGAAGCATATCCAAATAGCACGTTCTACACTACAGAGGTTAAGACTGATAAACGTGATTAACCACAGACACATAGACGATGCTGTAAGCGCCCAACCCCGCACGTGGCCTTTCCTAGTGAGACCCAAAAGACTATGCCCAAAGAACTAACACCCGACCCCCCCCACCCCCCTTACAAGGAAAAGCATGATAGAATCAAACAGGCCTCATAAATTATAGGGATGATGGTAACCAAAAGTCGAAAGATACCCTCGGACCTTCAATCCCACTGGTGATACTTGCAAATAGCACTACAGTACAGTGCAGACACATTACATTTTTTCGACATGTCCAAAACATTTGCAGCTCCCAGACCCATCGATCCGCATCTTGAACCACGTTCTTAATGCTCTCCATGAACGCCATTAACACCCCCAACATCTCTACCGCAGGAAGTAGCAAGGGAGTAAGCAAGCGAAAACAAGCTAACAGCAAAACAAGACATAGTCGAGCAAACATAACTATTCATCACCCCAGTCCATCAATCAACGCCACCATTGCACAGTACCAACCATAGCTACTGTAATCTGGATCTCCTGAAAGGGGAAGACAAACCACTTACATCCCATAGAAAACTGTGGCTCTTACGAACGGTGCAAAGACTCAGATGCAGAGCAACCAGACAAGACCACAAACACAGAATCAAGTATAAAAATTTAATAATTAACAAAAACAATACAAACAAAAGATGAGCCAAACAGAACTAAGGGCGACTAGGAAAACTAGTGAAATAACCAAACTAAAGAAGGCTAGAATTTTAGTACAGTGGTACCTCTACTTACGAACGTCCCTACATACGAAATTTTCAGGTTACGAAACACCTCAACGGGAAAATATTGCCTCTTGTTACAAAAGAAATTTCAGGATACGAAAGGCAAAAATACAGTACGCACTGTTACCCGCAGCTCCCAAAGTTTACCGAACGTAAGCATTCTTGTCGGCTCTATATCTCGGTTTGAAAGAGGTGCGTCCGAACTGCTCTGCCATTGGCTATCGCTTAGCATCTTCCTGGCATCCCATTGGCTTGGAGGCCCCTTGTCTGTATAAGCATAACCCATCAACCCAAGTAAATGAACAATTTTTACCTCCGCCAAGGAGGTTATGTTTTTGCCGGCGTATATCTGTCAGTTTGTTTGTCTATGTTCAAGATAACTCAAAAAGTTAAGGATGGATTTTGATGAAATTTTCAGGAGTTGTCGCAAATGTGAAAAGAAAGAACTGATTCATTTTGGGTGTGATGCGGAAGAAATCCTGGATTCTGGATCACTTTCAAATTTTTGATAATTGTTGTGCTTGGTGGAGGTCTGCGCTCTCTGAGTGCTTTTCTAGTTCTAACATGTATTTCGTACAGGTTTTAATGTAATTTAATGTATTATTTATTAGGGATGTCCCGATCACGTTTTTTGGGTCCCGATCCAATTCCGATCTTTTAATTTTGATGATCGGCCGATTTCCGATTTTTCCCGATCCAATTTCACTTTTTTTGAGTGGGCAAACAGAGTTTAATTTCCTATGCATTTTATTTCCTGTGGACATTAATAAATAGGCCTGCATCCAAGCTGAGATTAATAGCTTTTATCATCTCATAAAATAAACAATAACTTATTTAAACACTCTTCTTTCTTTCTTTTATGTTTGGGAGAATTATTATAAAACACATTTAGTTACAGAACAGTGACTGTTCAACAGTCTCAGTACTAAAGAACATAGCACTTCAATTCAAATAGCAGCAGGTGAACTTGGCTAGCAGTTTAAGGCAATGAAAACACTAGCAGAAGTCTTTGCAATCAATGAAATCACATCAGAATAACAATAACATAAAATAATAACTTCACTTCTTTCAAGACCCGCTGCACATGTTCGCGCACCTTTGTGTCCTTTATCGTTCATGTAATGACGGAAACGAGGCTCGAGGTAATTAATGAGCCGGTTAAATGCCTTGTAAATGGGCTGGTTGTCCTCAGTAATACATTCCGCGATTAGCTTGGTGATTTTTCTGTATTTCTCCGAGTCTTTCGAGAGTTTGTCCTTTCTTTTAAAAGTTTCACAGAGCGTTTGCTGCCGTCGGCACCAGCTTTGAAGCTACTGCCGACGCCTGACAGAAGGCTGCGTGATCGCTAGGATGGTGATTTTTTAAGTGTCTGATTAGATTGGTGGTGTTGTAAACTCTCTTCTTACTTACCCATCATGACATCTCAGCCTTCCACACGTTGCAAGTCGCAGTTGAAGCGTCGGTCTTTGTAATTTTATAGTGCTGCCACACTGCTGACATTTTTGCTAAAGTTTAGTCTGACGCCGCCGGTCTTAAAACTTTTAAGGTGGATACAAGACAGCGCTGCTGGGAAACCTCATTTCAGTGCAAATTATTAAATGTATATAGTTTAAAAAATATTTTTGTTTGTGTAATATGATTACTTTATTAATTTGTGTTAATCAGGATCACTTTTTGAGGAAAAAAATAATGAAAAAAAGATCGGTGTGTTATAATAATGTTGATCGGCCGATCCGATCCACCTTAAAATTTTAAGATCGAAGGCCGATCCGATCAGGGGATCGGGATCGGGACACCCTTATTACAAACACTGATTGACTTAGGCTTCCCCAAGCAGCACTCTGTTACTTCTTGCAGCCAGCATTAGTGTTGCTTCTTCAATACAGTTTATGGTCCAGGTGAACACTGAGGCATAATACTCCTCCTCCACCTGCACTTCTTCCATGAAAGAAGTATAGTGTTAAGTATAGTCTTTGTATAGTCTTCTCCACTGTCGTGTTCACCTTCAAGATTAGATGATTGTTCCAACACCACACCACAAAACGGTCTATGAGTTCTCTGTAATCAGTCTCTTGTCCATCACAGATACATCCCACAACTGCAAAATCATCTGAGTGTTTCTGCAGATAAAAGGACTGCTTGTACTGGAAGTCTGAGGTGTAGAGTGAAGGGGAATGGTGAGACGACAGTTCCCAGTGGTGCTCTCTGCTGTTGACCACCTGGTCAGACACACAACCATTCAGTCTCACAAACTGACAAGTAATCAGTCAGTAATCCAAGCAACTGTGGAGACATCCACCTGTGTCTTCTGGAGTTTCTGAGACCGTAAAGCAGGCTGAATCATGTTAATTAATTGGAGAAACTGAAGAACATGAAGCGCATAACAAAGTGGCGCCTCACAGAGCAGGTGAGAGGCCTGTTTGGCTGGGGGCAGGAGAGGAAGATGTTGAGCTACTTTTTGAGCTGAACCTGTTAAAGAACATGTTCAATTCATCAGCTCTGCCCAGACTTACGGACTGATTCCCCTTCTGCTTTAAGCTACTGATATCTTTTATTCCCTGACCACATATCTTTTGTTCCACTAGCTTGCTCTCCAGCCTTTTCTTATACATCCCCTTCTTCTGCCTAATCTTGACTTTCCTTTGTTTTGTATTCAGTAATTCTTTGTCTCCCTTCCTGATGGCTCCTTTTTTCTTGTTGAGCAGCTGTTGTAGGTCACTGGTGATCCAGGGTTTACTATAGGGAAAGCCCCTCACTGTTCTGGTGGAGATGGTGTTCTCCACACAGAAGTTGGTATAGCCTGTGACACACTGAATCGTGGTACTGATGTCATAGTGTAGCAGAGAGAGGCATGATTCAAATCTTCAAAAATAGCCAAAAATGTGCAGGGGTGTTTCTGATTGTAGCTAATTAGATGGGTGGAGCAAGTCTTTTTAGTGTACTGAATCACTAGAATTGCTTCATTTAAAAAGATTAGTTCAAGAGCATTGCTCATCATTTAAAACTTGATCAGAGGTCTAAATGCATATCAGACTCATTGAACTGAAACAGCTAAATAGTTCATGTTTTGGTACTTCGTGATTCTCAGTTTCCAGCTGTGCAGTCAATTTGACAAACACACCAGACTCCACTTATAAATTTTAACATTTTAGAAGTTTCCTTACTGAATTTTGGAGATGAACGCTGGTTTTAAATGATTTTAAGTGGTTTACAGCTTGGCATTGCTCTTTGAGTTGTTGAGCTTGACTCTGGTAGTTAAAGCTGTTCATATCCACAAGGAACTCACAGTCACTATGAACACTTCCTTTTAATACAGGCTGACCTAACAATTAAATTTTGTGTTTACTGAAAATTTTTAAAACAGCGGAGAGCTAGAAGGTATGTGTTTGTTTATTTTATCATGTATTTGTAATTATCTTGCACAAAGTCCAACTACATTGGCTGTTAACACAAGGAAAACATAGACACATTGACTCAGTCAGTAAAGTAATGACTGCTTCACTCAAGTCATTCGTTTGCAGGGGACTGATCATGGCCTATCAAAGCAGCAGTGTTTGCTCAGTCTTTGCTTCGTTTGCGTTTGGGCTCAGCTGAACTGTGAAATGAACAAATTGTTTGTTACACTTTGTTGCAAGGTCTCCGGAGCTCAAGGAGCCACCCTGAGAGTGCACACCCACAAGAACACAAACACTCCTGGTTTGCTTATGTGTGATCAGCAAACGGGAGAAAAAAAGGGGAAGAGAGGGCCTGAATTCTAACATTGCTTCACTAAGTGAATCAGTTCAGTTCGTTCACCCGTAAGAGTTCTTTCAATCAAATTGTTTGCATCCAGTATGACAGTACTTGTAGCTTAGCAACAACTGAGTCAATGTCCTCACATGCACAGGATGTATACTACTGCTAAAATAACATTGGTGAACTGTTTGTGTAGATAATATAGACAAAAACTTACAGCTAACAGTTTAATATCTGGGCTGCAGGCACAGCATTCATTATTTTTACTAAAAATCTCAATTAGTGGAAGAACAGTCATGCACTTCTTGTCAGCTGCCAGACATTGCTCTTTTTTTCTTGGTTTATTTTGCCTTTGAATCTGCCAGATATCAACAGTTTTGAACTAATGACATTATTTAATACAGAGCGAATAAAAACTAGACTTTGGAACCTACCTGTTACCTACCTGCTACTTTTGACAGTCGCTTTATAATGCAAACATGGTCTCTTCTTCTTTTTTTAATTAACAAGCACCTTTGTTCACATTTATCTACAAAAAATAGTATTTCAACTCAATTAAATTTTCAAATTATTATTTTTCTTTCTTAGATTTCAAATGAAATGCTTTCAAGTTATCTAATTTACAAATTGTGTATGCATGATCTCAATGAAAATGCATATCATTTTCATTCCTTTGTCATCAAAGGTAATTTTACGTTGTCTCATCCTGTACTTCATATGTGCTTATATCAGAAATAAAATTAAATATGCCAAAAAACCTTTAGAAGTTCTTCTGAATAGCTTTTCCATGACCACCAGGCACTATTTTCATTTCTCTGGGCTAATTAACATATAAAATGCCCCCATCACTAATAATCTTACTGCAAACGCAATGTGGTTTGAAGCAAATGTCATTACATTTCAGAGATTTCAAATTCCACGTCTGATAAGGTGAAATAGTAATTTGTCTCTTCACAAGGGGTAATGCACATTTCTACTGTGCAAAACAGTATTGAAATGAAACATGAAATTGTGCCGTTGATACCTTTAATGTGTTGTAGACCTGCTATTTTATCATACACTTGAAGCAGCTGTTCGTTTTTGAAGTGCAAATGTGGTGTCATTGCACAGAAAGTCAGGAAAATTATACCTTCCAAATTTAGCTATTTAATGGTTATCACATCCATATCTTGCATCTCAGTTTCCTTTACATGTGAAGGTGGTGTGATGTACAAAGTCTGACAGGAAGGAAAGCAACACGGTGAGAGAGACCCCTCAATACTCCTCCCAGCCTTAGATGAATCCATAATTCTCCATACTGTGATCTGACCTGGAGAACACATCCCCCTTCCTTCCCTCTTATCAAAGCTTTGGCAGACTTAACTCAGCCTGACATCTGAGAGAATGAGACCACAGAGCAGATCTCCAGGGAGAGTAGGTGCCTCAGTGACACAAATTCAACGCAGCGTCTGAATACTGCATATCCACATTTTACTCAATAGCTTTTACACACCAATCACCAGTGTGCTCTCTCAATAAACATTTGACATTTTCCTGTCAATCTTAGAATCCTTTGTCTTTTCCAAAGTTAACCATCAAATAGTTGTAATCAATACTGAGATGTATGGATATTTACTATTACTACTGTTGTTATTTCTCCATGTACACTCTTTTTATTAATTTGTTGTCTTACAAAGGAATGTGTAGCATATTTTTTTTATGAAAAAGGAGAAAAATAAAACAGATTTGTATGGTAGCCACGTTGATGCCAGTTGATAAGCAGAAAATCTTTCCAGAAAAACAAGCACGCCGAAAGGTAAATAAGAGCCAGCCTACTTGTGTTTTGATCAAAAGTATTCTGCCCCCTCTGCAGATTAAGATGTCGTTGCTGTTGTTGTTTCCTCCTCACTTTGTTTGATTTATGAAATTAAATTTCCTCTCCCACTGCCCTTTGCAGATTCATCATGCCTGTGGAACCAGTTTGCCTGCTCGAAGAATAAGTGCATTGCCAAACAATGGCTGTGTGATGGGGAAAATGACTGCGAGGATGGTCTTGACGAGAGCGTACAGATCTGTGGTTAGTGCCCTTCCAGATGTCACGAAGCATCTGCAATTGATATAAAAATTCACACCCACTACTTTATATATTAGAGCCTCATACTTTCCTTTTAGGAGAACTGGAAATGAGACAGTCTTAATGAGGCAACAAATGAGACCGCAGGCATTCCTGATAACTCGAGTGAGCACTGAGGCAAACAGATTTTTCATCACAGAGGACCCAAGAGGCAGAACTATTTCAATGAGCAAATGAGATGTGTGTGTAATGAATTATATACTAAAACAAAATGAAACCAGCCACAACAAAGAGACATACATTGAGTTGTATAATTTAATTGCAAAAGAGTGTCAAGGATATATTAATGAAATAGTCCAAATGTATCTAAAGGTACAACTCTTGCTTAAAGTGAGGTGTGACCATTTTAACCATACATGGCTAATTTAAATACTTTATTTATCTTTTGTTTTCTAGGTGTAGCTAATTATTCTCCTAAATTGTTATATCCTAAATTATAGTCCTAAGAAAAGGGTAGGGATTGCAGATGCACTTATTACTTATTATTCATTTTTTATATTTAATGATATAATCTTAGTTAATGATATTTGCTCGGGGGTCATGCTCTGGGTCTCTGTAAAGCGCCTAGAGACAATTGTCATTGTAACAGACGCTATATAAATAAAATTGAATTGAATTGAATTGAATTCATAATGTGCACTCATTATTTAAAGAGGATGCATTATGAAGTAAAATATAAAATCTCTTCTTTAGAATCTTTAGAATCTAATCTTTAGATTATGGTTTCTGAAAGGAACTCAAAAAGTCCAATGTAACACAACCCTATCGCAATGTCGTTCAGTAAGCCATTCAGATTTGCACTCTGACATGATAGACCCATATCAAAGTAGAATGATCTAGTCTCCAAATCTTTATATTCACCTAACTTCAGATTATAATGTGTTTGCTGTACTTCAGAAATGGATACTTTAAAGATGTTACATGGTTTTGAAAAGAAGTACACCCTTTGAAAGAAAGGGGTAGAGTGTAGTTGAGTAGCCTACTCCACCTTCTGAAACTCGCTCCTATGAACAGAGGTGTAAAGACATGGTGGAAAAGGTTCATTTGTACTGCATCCCCATGAGAAAATATCATCAATGTTCAAAAAAAGGGTTGCTTGATTTTATTAGAGTTACTGGCATTTGTTCACTGGTAACAAAAGACAACATCCTGGTAAATCAAAACTAAAAGGAAAACATCTGCTCTAGTTCATACAGTATTTGAAATGACTACATTGCTGGGTTTTTGAAAGTAGAATCAGAATCAGATTCTACTTAAAAAAAAAAAAAAGTAGGAATCTGATTCTGATTGCTGGGTTTTTGAAAGTAGATGATATGGTCTTGTTTCCTCTCAGGCACAGTGACTTGTGCTCCGGGGCTCTTCAGCTGTCCGGGATCATACGCTTGCGTTCCCAAACGCTGGCTCTGTGATGGAGAAAGGGACTGTCCTGATGGAAGTGACGAACTCTCTGCAGCTGGCTGTGGTAAACTCTGTTCTCTAGTCCAATTTTAGATGACTAATATAATGTATTTTTATATCAACAAAAAATAAATAATTAATTAATTAATTAAGCTGAAGTGCAAAAACATGTAAAACGAGAAGTAGCTGATAATTTGATAAGGCTTTTGCACAGATCCAGCTGTCACTGAGTGGTGTAATGAGTATTCTTTCTACTTTGATTCAAGTCTACCTAACAGTGGGGGGAAAAAGACCAATTTTAGTGGGGTGAAATGCAGTATGCTATTAGCGCTGCATAGCTTGTGGAGAAAGACTGTTTATTAACACTTGAATTCCTTTCTTTTTGCGCATCAGCACCCAACAACACATGTGATGACAGCTCGTTTCGCTGCCACAACCAAGCATGCATCCCCCAGCGATTCATCTGTGACCATGATAACGACTGCGGAGATGGATCTGACGAGTCGGTGGAATGTGGCAAGTAGATTTGTCTTGCTCTTGTCTTTCACCAGTGGTATGTAAACAAGCTTACCACTGAGCAGTGTATGCAGCAAATTTGTGAAACAAAGTTTAAATAGCAACAGTGGACAGATTTCCAGTTTGATGTATAATAGCTTCAGGGAGGATTGTTAGCTAGAATTAAAGGAATAAATCCAAAATAGCTTGCCTATAGTCTTTGATGATGACAACACTTTGTGGAAACCTTTTTGTCATTTATTGGGGATATATTATGAAAAAAAACACCTTTTTTGTGTGTGTTTGAAATCATATATCTATGTGGCTGAAGTGACTGTCAAATTAAATAGGAGAAAAGAGATATAACACAACTCTGTCACTTTGTTTAGGGCAGCATAAGTTCTCAGTGAGCTGTATAGATCGTTAGGGCCGTTTATATTCACAGGGGTCCGAGATGGTTTCATGAGTGTCTCCATTATCAACTGATGCAGTGAAAATTTTTAAACAATGAGAATGTGTGGGTAGGAGATGTTGTTCAGCCATCTCTACGTTCTCTTTAAGTAAGAGTCACCTCTTCTCATTCATCCACACTATTGCATTGGATGCAACAGCAAACAGAAACACAGCAACCACCTCAGCTGCTTCAATGGCAATTTTTTCATTCCAGCTTGTTTTTCTTTTTGAATCTCTTCTTCTTTGCTGTCTTCTTCTTCTTTTTTTGAAAAATCGGCTGCTGGCAAACAGAAAAAGCAGTGTATTACCATTGCCAGATGGTTTGGAGTGGTATGTGAGTGGATCTTACAGGCTCCATCACTGTAAATAGAGACATGGCAGCTTAAAGGGCTTGTGTGTGTGTGTGTGTGTGTGTGTGGGGGGGGGGGGGGGGGGGGGGGGGGGGGGGGGGGGTCCTGTAACAATCTGAGCCAGCCAGGTTTTATCCTGGACTTGTAAGACCCATTACAAAAGAAGTTCATCCTGCAGGAAAATGGGTGGAGTTGATGTGAAACTGTGACATCACAGATTCATATCAGAGTAGAATTATCAAGTTTTCACATCTTTATTTGTACCTAACTTCAGATAATAATAATGAATTTGATATGCTCTGGTGTGGGTACTAAGATGTAACACCATTTTGAAGAGTCACACCCTATAGAGGAAAGGGGTGGAGTTGATATGAATATACCTGGAAAGACTTAACTGAAAAGAAAGGAAGCTATTGTACTGCATCCCTGTGGTACTTTGATCAAAGTATGCAACAGACATTATATTAAAACTCCAGGAAACAATGTCAACCAATATAGATATGTTGAAAGAGAAAAGAAATGAGTTGCTTGTTTGTCTTTTTTGCATCTAGTTTGTTATGAACATCTGTCAGGATCCTTGTAAACATGATGACACCTTGGTTACATCTGGGCATTTTATCTGCAGCGTCTCAGCTAGAGGGAATTCTCTGCTGCAGCTTGGATTTATGATGACTGGTCTGATGAAATGTGTATTTACATTTGAAATATTGGCAGCTGAAAATAACATTATATATCCAGATGGTTTTAAATGGCGATCAGCAGTTATTCTGTCTACATTATACGAGGCCTTATTATAGTATTCAGAAACAGTCATGGAAATCTTGCCTGTGCAGCTGTTTTACATTTTGACACTTATCGCTGCAGAAGTTCCACCCTAATCTGAAGCTTCCGCACTGACGGATCAACCTGTAACTTAATGAGAAATGTGTCTCTCTTCCCTCAGTCTATCGCTCCTGTGGATCTGAGGAATTTCGCTGCGGGGATGGTCGCTGTCTTCTCAGCTCTCAGTGGGAGTGTGACGGCTACGCAGACTGTCCCGATCACTCTGACGAACTGCCCCTGAACCTAAAATGCCTCGCTGCAGGTAAGACTGCTGTTTGGCTCTCAGCTGGAATATCCCCATCAGCAGTGTCCCCGGCAGCGCTGCTCACCAAGAAAACTGATGGGTTCACAAAGGCCCTATAACCAGGAGAGATTTCCCAAAGGGAATCAACGTGCTCTAGATCAGGTCAAAAAACATTCCTAAACCGTGTGTTGTGGTTATTTTGCCAGTGACAATCATCTTTTGTTCTTTTCAGGAAGCTTGTGCAACGGTTCCTTCTTCATGTGCTCCAACGGGCGCTGCATTTCTGAGGGTAATCTGTGTGACGGGAAAGATGATTGTGGAGACCAGTCAGATGAGCGGAACTGCAACGTGAATGAATGCTTGAACCGCAGAGTCAGTGGGTGCACGCAGGACTGCCAGGATCTTACCGTAGGCTACAAGGTAATTGATCAGTGAAGTAGTCATGGATTCATCCTCATTAGAATCCATGCATCCATCTGAAGGTGAAATAAGCCACAGTAGGAGAGGATGTGGTAAATTAAAAACTGGGGGAAAAAAAGAAGAAGAGTCAATGTCAGATGCAAAACAGAAATGCAAACACAGAAAGATTGGTGCGTTTGCAAATTTGACTCGCGGCTATAATATGTCCTACTTCTGACATTGTGACTTGCATTACTATAAAAAATATGTCACTACAGTGTAAGATTTTAATTAAAAGACTTAGCTAACCTGAAATTCTAAGTCCTGGCAACATTTCCAGTTCAGTAGGAGGTAAAATGTGTAGCTCATATCAGTAGCAGTGTGGACCTGAATGATTAATGACTGATAATAAATCAAGCCTAACTTTGCACATCATTAAACAGATAAAGATGGGCGGGAGTACATGTACAGGTAGTCTCTCACTTTTGAATAACCTTGGAAGCTGTAAAGTAGAAGGATGTGGGGAGAGCGGTTAATTATAAGCCAACAACTCTCTGAGCTCCATAGCTGTGTTGTACTATTGTGATTTTTCTGGCACTGCTTTTTAATATTAAGGTTGAGTCCAGGTCAAAGTCACATCCGCTTGAATGTTTCGTAGCACGTCTCTGTTGTCAGACTGGGGTCATTTTATACCTTCATCCCTGGATTTTCCATCCATACTCCTCCACAAAATGGTGTTTACTGTATCAGAAAAGTGCCTGAGAGCACAGAAAACTGCCCTTCCTTGTCATGACAGGAGCCAATCTGAACAGAGACCACATCAGTACAAGCCGCACCTCATCCATTTGTGACTTAAACATGGGTATCAGCAGACAGACCCTGAAGCTTATAACTTTGGATAAAAAAGGGATTTACAGTTGGCTCAGAGCCGCTGATACTAGCCCCCTGAGGTTTTTTTTTTTTCTTTTTTAGAGGGAGGTCTTGCTTACTGAAATGGAATTGAATTTTGAGCTGAAGGAAGGTGGCTAAAACTGTGTTGCTTTGATGTCATATATGTGGGATGCCTGGTTTTGGTGCATTTTCTGTGAAGGTATTGCTTGTCCTTTTTTAGATTTATTTTATTTCATTTTTTTTTAATTGAAAAATAAACCCCCTCCACCTCCCCAGGAAAAAAAAAACAGGACTGTTTACCATACAGAGGTTCAAAAGAGAGCTACCAAATTTTCAGGATGGCGGTATATGCTTTCCTCACAGTATATGTGATCTTTTTAAGAGGAACAGGAACTGTTCATTCGTCAGATCCATTTTGCAATCAGAAGAGGTAGGTCAGAAATTCATAAGACAGCTATACATGTTCTGGTCACACTTACAGTAGGACCATCATGAAATCCATTAAAATGGATATAGAACATAGTCTCAGGTCTGTTGATTTTCATAGAATTTTTTTATTAATCGTTTTATACAAAATATCTCAAAAAACAAAAAACACGTTCTTTTTTTCAAACACAATTATTTATTTCTAAGGACATGCAATGCTATGTTTTATATATATATATGTGTGTGTGTATATATATATATATATATATATATATATATATATATATATATATATATATATATCAGGTGTACAGCTCTCTTTGGATGCTGATGCCTAATAACGATGTCGAGCTCAAATTATTTTTTACAAGAATCCATCTTTAAAAATCATTTGCAACAGTTTAAGACTTAGATTTAACATGATTTATTAGGCGTTTAAAAAAAACTTCATTTATGCTTTATTTCTTAAGTGCAATCTGTTTCCTATAAAGCTGCTATAAGTAAATAGCTCAATTGTTTCAGAAATGTTTGATGGTTTGTGTTATTAGCAATGTAAATGCTTAATGACAGCTAAAAATTGATTTTTTTTTTTTTTTATATATATACTTTTATGGATTCAGTGCAAATGCTGGCCTGGTTTCCACCTGAAGGATGACGGGAAGACCTGCGTGGATGTTGATGAATGCTCCACTACCCTTCCATGCAGCCAGCGCTGTATCAACACCTATGGGTCCTACAGGTGCCTGTGTGTGGATGGTTACGAAACCTTGGATCGCAACCGCAACATATGCAAAGCTGTGTCAGGTCAGCCTGATTTTTAATTTCTCAAACTTCCAGAACTGGGCAAATCTGTAAGTCCTTTAATGCTGTTTTTTTTCTTTTCTTTTTTTTTTTTATTTCAGTCGAGGAGCCCTTTCTCATTATGGCAGACCACCATGAAATCCGTAAACTGAGCGTGGATGGTTCAAATTACACCATCTTGAAACAGGTAAGGTACCCTCACCGTTATGTGGGTCTGTAATGGAATATTAATTGAATAAATTAATTGGTGCTAATCAATATAACCAGTTGTTTGTGCCTTTGATTGTAACGTTTAAAAAAGTGACAGTGTGGTTAAATAAGCAGTGCCTTTGAAGATAATATTAAATCATAAAGCAAGTCATGTTACACAAAATTCTGAATGAGTTGTTTTAAACTGCAGAAATGGGAGACAGTGGCAGTGAAGCAAAATTCTCTTTATCCCTCCATTAAGGAAAACAACAAGCAGAAACAAAAAAAAAAAAACATGGAAGAAAAAAAAAACAGCTTTATTGGAACTTGAAAACACCAATGAAAGTAACGCAATAAAAGCAACTTAAAGTAGTTAAGGAAATTCTTTGCTAAATAAAAAGTTCAGTTTCTGGGACATTAGCTTAGACAAAAAAAATCTCCATAAATCTGGCAGTTATTTTTCAATGGACAAGCCTCTCTGAAGTATTTTTTCTGCTAAATTAAACATCCTTCATGATATTTCAGCTACCCACCATAGAGGTGGAAAAGAATTTGCAATTCTGATTTCTGGAAGGAGGTGAATTAATCCGAATGAAGACCCCATGGAAAGCTACTTGAATCATTTCTCTGCCTCTTTAATACTGTTGCAGATAATGCTCAAGTCTGACTGACTGTTGGATGTTACTTACTGTAAATCACCAAACAGATATCTTGCAGTCTGCTCATGTAGTCATATTAACTTGTCCATGTTTGCTGCCTTGTATATAACTATTCTGTGCAGCAGCCAATCACATGACTCACTGGCCTCATATTTCTCAAAGCTGCTCTTTGGAAGATGAATACCTTAAATGATTAAAATAACCAAATCGATTTTGTTAATTAAAAATAACTGTTTTGACATTACAGTAAATACATAGATCTGCCGTGTCTGCTGTATAGACAACCTTGGCCTGTTGATAAACTGCTCATTTATACAGATGGACTGTATAACAGGACTGCTTTTAACCACTGGTTGTGCTATGGTTCTTTGTAGCATTCAGTTGACCTTCTATTTTCAAAAGAAGAACAAGAAGCAGTTGCGGTGGGTGACTCCAACTATTATTGATAGTGAAGTGCACCACTTGAGCCAACTGGTTTGAAAGGGTTCATTTCTGGAAGCTTCATGTGCACACGAAACCACCTACTGGCCAGGTGTAAAATCACAGGCAGCTGCATCTGCACCATATCATTTGTGACGCATTGATTTTTTGTGTCTTTTATGGCTCCTGGGAATGACAATGTGAATTACAAAAAACATATAACCAAATAATTTCTCTACATAAATTATCACATATATGGATAAAAGAATATTTTTTTAATGCATTCTGTGTGTGTAAATTTTCCCAAAATGGTACTATGTTCTGAATGGCAGGTTGTGCAATAATGCGTTTCCAAGACTTTAGGAACATGGCATGGGCTTAAGCAGGCAGAGGACAGTAAAAGTGCTTGTGGAACTCGGAAAAGGGCACTGAAACGTGCTTGTGTAACTTAAACAATGACGTAAAGAACAGGGGAGATTTTATTTATGTTGATTCAGAAATAGTCTCTCAACAGTTTTTGGTTTTAAGCGATTGCTTTTTTTTTTTTTTTTTTTGATACACAACCTCTCAAGCCTTGAAAACACCCTTTCACACCCTTTCACACCTGGCGTGCACAAAAATGCAAGAGCAAAAATTATATGAATTGGGATCCAGTTTGGAGTCAAATGTCCTGATTCCAACATCTTCCACAATACTGAAGGGATGTGTATCCTTTACTGTCATGGAAATGAGGGCTTCATCCAGCTCTTCTGGTGACTCAATGCATCACCTAATGACAGCATCACATAATGATAGTTTCATACAATCAAATAGAATTAAATACATTTATTAGGCCATATTTAATACGACATATATCCAGGAAATAACTTAATAATGTTAAAACTTGTCAATAAGAATTCTCTCACTGGTATTCGTTGGACAACATTTGTATTATTATGATATTATCATAATCATGATTGGTGTGAAGTCAGTGACACAGTTAATCGCTGATACTGAAGTGAAGCAACATTTCATAGAGGTATGTTTTGAAAACAACTTTTCATAATCATGGGAAATGCTGGGAATCCTAAATCCCTGTCACTGCAACACGGACAGCAGACAGGTGGCATACAAACCTGTGTTACTGCTGTGAAACCGTTCTAATCTTTCCTGCAGCTCAGCTGTTACTACAGCTGCAACAACTGACCATCCTCACCCTCCATTGCACATGTTTCCTCTAGTTTAATCTACTTTTAGTGTAGTTTCATTGTAGACTTCTTACTGGGGATCTGTGTAATCCTCATCACCTGTCTTAAAAAATCTAAAGAAAATTGTGTGCTCGTTACACAACTCCATAAATGTGCTTAAAAACATTTTAATTACATACAAAGTTCCCAACACAGAGGTTTGATTTATCCATGATAAATTTTTAATGGTGTCAAATACATGGTAAAAATGTAGACGAATCTCAACTTTACATCAGCCTAATACTAAGATGATACCTGTCAAAAAGTACAACTTCAAAATTATAGTGAGAATATGACTCTGCTGCAACCAGATCAGCTGTGGGTGAAAACGTTCCTGAAGCCTCAATTATCCACTAATGATGAATGGTTTATGTGTGTAGTAGAATGTTGCTTCAGCGGAGGGAGGAGGGAGCGGTGGTTGTTTCCAGTACACTTATTTGCAGCTAACACATAACATTTCTCATGATTTACTGCCACCATTCAGTTGGAGGTGGTATTGCTACATACAGCAACTTTAAATATGTCGTTTCATATCCTTTTGAGATCAGCCAACCTTTCCATTTCTATATTGCTTTTTCTGCAAAGATATGCCTTCCTACTACAAATAAAAGTAGCTCACAATGTTATTTTTTTCCTCCAGCAGGTCCATTGTGAGTTATTGCTGAATAATTAGGATTTTTAAAGGAAGGTGGTAAATTACCTTCAATGAGATTTCAGAGAAAAAGCTCAAGTGAATCCATGAATTCACATTACATCATCATGTACAGCTTGCAAAACTATTAATTACTGGAGTTCTACATAAAGAATTATGTGAACATGCTCAGGTATGTTTCCACCAAAGTGGCTTCTGTCTCTGTGGATGGCATGATGTTAGACTTTTGGTTTTGCACACCTTCTCCTTTGATTTTTTTTTGGTTGTTTTCCTTGTGAAAGCTCTGTTCTTTGTTTAATTTTTTTTAGTATAATCTTTGCCTCATTCTCTGTTTTATTTTGAAAATTCATTTCCCTTAAATATTTTAAATACATTCATTATCTTTTTTGCAGATATTTTTACCATCTGCTGGGGAAATGAATAGAAACCCCAGTTGTGCTGATAAAATGGGCATGCAGGTTTCTTTTCAGTATCTGGTATTGGGATTGCAGCGAGGTTCCCACAGAACACTGGTACTTGTCTGTCAGGTTGTTGATGATCTGATGAAGACATTTCATTTCACCTGTCAGATGATCTGACATCTCGCCTCTACACCTGCAGTGTAAGACAGCAGGGTGGGGGCGCTTGTTTGGTGCGCAGCGCCATCTGACTGACAGTGGGATCCTATGAGCATGACATAGAAGGAAAGTGCTTCACTCTTCTGCTTTGATCAAACCTCAGTGTTTTTATTCTTCAAATGGCTTTTGTTGCTCAAAGCTTTGGAACCTCAGGGAAAATTACCCAAATCAATAACACCATCGGAGCAAAAATATTAAAGTTGCTGTTAAAGCTATTTTTTTGTTTTGTTTGTTTGTTTAGCTTGTGCATATTCAAATAAATTCTATTCTATTTTGAGTATTTAATTCAGGATTTGACTGATGGATTCTTTGCAAAAAGGACATTAAAAATGATTTGGAATTACAAGTAATTATTGCAGAGCTGAATAATAACTAACAATAATAGCATTTAGAACTTAGATGACAGTGTTTAGATAAGATTTATGATGACCTTTGAATGTTGCATACTTTTGTTGGCAGTGAAGAAGCATCTAACAAGGAACACAACATGACACATTTCCATGGAGTTAAATTAATATTTTACAAACTTGTGATTTATCTGTGATTCCCAGGGCCTCTACAACATCATCCAACTCGACTTTGACTACAAGAAGGAATTTATCTATTGGGTGGACTCAACCAGGCCAAGTGGTCGAAAGATCAACAGAATGCGCCTCAATGGGAGTGACCTCAAGGTACAAAAAAGTGTTAGCTGCTGTTACTATGTACATATGGTGGTGAGTATTCATTGCTGTCTTACTCCCACTTTGACATGTATTTGCTCAATATAGCTCTGCTTCAGTTTAGTTTCATTAAAAGGGCCCTGCAGTTCAGCAACTGTATTTTTTTTCTATTTTGAAGACGACTCGATTGAAAAAACCAAGTGTGATGGAACATTGAATATTGATTGTCAACTGATTGGCTAAAGATTGCAGTCTTGTTGTTTTCTGCAGTCAACATCATGAATTATATTAATTTATTAATTTTCTTAAATTTTGTTAGCAGCTAAGGTTGAGTTTTAACTATACAACTTTTGCAGTCTTTTAAGACACATTGCCCAACGGGTTATGATGGATAATTAATTTAATGCATTTTACACTGTGTAATTGAACATACATTGAATTGTTTCAATGTATGCTTGGAAGCAGCCACACAGACGCCTGTAAACTGTTTCATGTTATTCAAACACTCTGTAGGAAAATATAACCAGAATTTGTTTTTAAAGAACAAAACCTGTTGCCACCTTTATTCCAGTTCATTTTCAGAGCCCGCAATTTAGGTTTGAGTTGCGTTCTCCCATCATCAAGATTTGAGAGGGCAATCTAGAATAACTCAAAGAATCCACTCAACTTCTCAGGGTAGTTTAGATGAAGAGCATAGATCAGTCCAAACAAAATCACTAGAGCATCTGGTCAAGATCTGTGAGACCTTACAACTAGGCCCTCCAGAATGATTGAAACATGATGTGTTTCAAGGGAACTCCCACAGGTACCTCTTTGTCACTGACCACAGCCACCACTTCCCCTTGGTTGTCTCCAACTCCAACTCATCCTAGAAAGTTAGTACAAGTTCAGCAGATCATACCAAGTAATAAAGCAATTAAAAAATGCACAATGGAGTAAATCAATTACAGATTTTACCTTCACCAGCAGTCACTTCTAAAATCTTGATGAATTTGAATGATCAATTTTGTTCAAATGAATTTAACCATTTAAAATACAGCAGTATTTTGAATTTTAAACCAAAAAGCTTCAAAGAGTTAAATTTATAGACCAAAAATAATTTGAAGCAAGTCTTTAAGTTTCAGTAATATTCATAAGCACTTGATATTCTAATAAAAAGTTAAGCCCTGTTCTTATCTTTTTTTTTCTTCATACATGAAGCTCGTTGCAATAATGATTCCAATACAGTTGTGTTCAAGAGCAATGGGCAGGTTTAAGTTAGTTAGTTACTCTCTATTTATTCCCTAAATATTATTTTTTTGCCATAATTCATTGAAAATGATTTGTGCACTAGCCTTGCGGACACACAAAAAAGTTTCATCCATTATTTTTCACGCTCACAATGGGGTGTACAAAAACTGAAATGAACATGAAAATGTGTGGTGTTCCATGCACACATCATAGCTGGCGTATGCATGCAGTTTTCTTGGGGTTTTGTCCATTGGTGAGACTTGGAGACGACGCAATGAAGTTCCAAACATTAGGAATCTTTTCCTTAAGTATTTGTAACCCACCACACGTGGAAGTCTGGCGTTCGTTCACCGCCATGTATATTGTGAAATGAAATCTAAAATCTGAGAACCAAAGCCTTAAATAAAAGCCATTGCTAATTTTCCAGTCATTAAATAATGTATTCAGTGTCAGCACATGAGCCTTATGGTAACAATTTCTCAATAAACCCATTATTCAGGTCATATAAAATCATGCGCAAAATGATGCAACCCAGAGCCTATGACAATGGGAGCTAAAGCAGAATCAGAAGGGGTTTTTAGAGACCACAATGATTTCTTTGGCCTATGATGATGACAGCTGTCAGCTGTTTTAGATCTCCAAGAGCTGTCCTCTTGGAACTCTGTACTGAGTTGGTTCTGACTTTAGAGAGAGAAACAGAGGGGAAGCTGAACATTACCTGTACCTGTACAAGTTCTGACAACACTAGGTTTCCTGTGTGACCCACACACTTTGATATAAGGGCGCCATCTAAAACAATAATTTCCATTTGATAAATGTGCACATAATATGTGATGCAAATGCGCCTGAGTAATGTTGTGGCAAGGTGTCCTGGATCAACCAACAACTCATATGTCCTTCAAACAGCATGGGTGGGGGGCTTCTGGTGAGTGAAGCGTCTAAAATTGAAATCACTGTAAAACTCCAATCTTGTGAAAGTTCATTTGATGCATAACTGTTCAGTTGCCCATCAGGTGATAGTGATTATCTACAGAAGACATAGCCACTGAAGTCCACCGTATGCACGCTCCCACTCAGTTTCAAGTTGATTGCGATGCACTAACAAAACGTCTGTGGATTCACCCATTTGCAAGGTGTCGTGCATCTGAATATTTTTTTGCATACAGAAATTTTCACACAAAGATTTAGAATGAAATTCACCCAAGTCTTTGTACATGAGGCCCCTGGACTTCCTTTATTTTTAGACTTGACTGAAATGTAAACAAAGATGAAATTAAGTACATGAATAAAGAAGGAATCATAGTAGAAAATGGCACATAATTTAGTGAATGATATTACTGCTAGATGTTATAAAACATGTTTAAGGTGCTTATGATTTGTCCTTGGCTCACATATTTGTTATTAAGCATTCATTTAATTATTATTAATTTTTTCCAATTAAAAAAAAAAAAAATCAGTAGCTGTGGAAAGGTTTAATGAAGGTACATTGCATAGTCAGAAAAGTCAAGGCTGCTGTTCTAGCTGCAATAATGTCATTCTTGTCCTGTTGTATATACAAAAACAATGTAGACAAAGGAGGATCTAAGGCTTGTTTGAGTCTCCACATTCAAACACAAATGTATTATACCTGGTCTTCAAATACAATCAGAAGCTCTTGCATCTTATCACTAAAACTTCCAGTCTTCTTTCTTTTCTAGGGCTTTAGCAACTGTAGTTTGTATTTAGCAAGTGCAGCAAAGAATGAGAAAGGAAGATTCTGATTGATGATCCTGTGGAATTTACTGTAAAGCTGCATGCCACACAACAAAGCAGGTTTTAAAAATCACTCATGTTCACAATTGTTAATCATTACATTTTAAGAAGATTGCGTAAATCATTTTTTTTTAAAAAGAAAAAACAGTTCAGTTCTAAGACCATGTGTTGAAACTAAATTGTTCTTGTAATTATGCATATAGATTTTTATATACACATTTTAAAAGATTTTACTTACCTGGGCTTCACAGAAGAGTGCAGGCCATCTTGCTTATACTTCGGCAATGGGAGGGCCTGTATTCACAATTTCTTCTTGCCTCAGTGCAAAGGCCTGCTGCATATTTTGATGAATGAGAATCATGTCTCTCCACTTCTGTCTTCTTGAACTGCTCTCAATTCTCTAAATGGACATGGGACCACTTCGTTCTGCCTTAATTGCCCCATCAACTGAGAAAGAATGTCCTTCTCAAGAAATGGTTGCTTAAAAGCACAATTAGGGCAATAAAAAGCCCTTTTAATAGGCATATTAGGACTAACTGTCCTTTCAGTTTTTTCTCATTATGTACTCTTATCAAATGTATCTTCAAGGAATTGAAAGTGCTAAATCTACACACGTAGTTGCTGTACAGGCAGGGTGAAGTTGAAACTGTAGAAGTACTGGCCATGATGGAGCCTGTAATGTCTCAATGGCAGCGGCAACATTACCCAGTGACTTTGCCTGCACTTAGTAAAAGTAAAAGATGACCAACCAAAGCGGCAGGATCAATGTTCAGCACTGTTTTCTTCTGTCACCAATGTAAACTAGCATTAGAATTACGCAGAGTACACTTCACCTCCTTGAAGATTAAAAAAAGTGGTCACCATGGGTTTCGTGTGGGTTTTGTGTTCTGCTGTGTAATTTCATCCTCTTCGGTCGTTCCGAAATGTAAAGTTTCAAAGTTGACACACTCCCGCTCTTCTTCAGGCGCCTGCAGTAATAAACACCTACCATGGACACATCGTGTTCAGCCAAAGACCTTTCACTGCTGCAACCTGACAAATCCTTATACTCTTTATCCATTAAATGTTTCGTTCACAACTTTTTTTTCAATTATTGCTTCAAATATATTCATGAAAATACAATTTAAACAGTAAAGTTCTACAAAGCTACATTTATAAAGATTGAAACATTTACATAAAAAATAATGTTAATTTAAACATAATCAAATTAAAAGATTATTTATTGTATTTGACTAACCACTAAAACTGCATGTTTCAAGCGGTTAAAACAAAACTAATCTCTTTCTGAAAAACATTCTTAAAAATATATGGATAGATTATTTGCTTAGTGGAAGACACTTACTTTTCTATCATTGTATTTTCTTAAATCCGATTAAGTGAGTTAGTCTAACAAATTGGATTATGTCACCATTACCTAAAATATACAAAAATAATAATAATAATAATAAAGTACACTCAAAATAACTGAGTTACTGCATCAAACCTTTTCTTGAGTATGGTTAAATTTATAAGATTAAGTAACTTCAATTTTATCTAAGAACTGTATTAACTTAATTATTTTATTAAGATGTGATGTTAGGTTTTACAGTGTGTTATGTCATTTTACAAACGTGGATCATAATAGTGAAAGAAGACTTCATTGTATGTTTTTGCTCTAACCCTGGGAATAATTAAAAATCTGCCACCAGCAGACCTGAGAGTCTGAGGAGGTTCGTAAAATGCAAATAACTCTGACAGATAAGAAGGACAGAAACCATTAAGGGTTTTATAAACTAATAAGATTATCTTAAAATCAATCCTGAAGGAAACGGGTAGCCAATGCAGAGACTTTAAAACCTGTGTGATATGTGCTCTCTTCCTGGTTTTAGTACCAGTAGTCATACGAGCTGAGGAGCTGAAGTAATTGTAATTGAGCAATGTTTTTCTTGTGAGAGACCAAAATGAAGAGCCTTACAATAATCCAGTCGGCATGTAATAAAAGTGTGACTAGTGTCTGTGTGTTGGCTCAAGGAAAGAACGTTGGAAATGTTTTTTAGGGGATGAAAAATGCATTCTTGATGACAGTTTTGATAAGGGAAAGAAAACTCAGTTTTGAGGTCAGGATGGCGCAGAGGTTCTTCCGTTTCATATTTTTATTGGTATGTGTGTATACAAGAATAACAAAGGTGCTTACATGATACATCGGTGTCAGCATTAAACATGTTTGTATAGACTCTAGGATGTGGAATAGCGTTTTTAAGAACAAACAGAAAATTGACATGACAAATGACATAAATAAGTAATTATGAAAAAAGAAGAGGGAAAAGGAGAGAAGAAAGAGAGAGAGAGAGAGAGAGAGAGAAAAAGGAATGTCTGTGTGTGTGTGTGGGAGGGGGGGGGGGGGGTTAACATGACTGCAAAAAAGTCCATGAACGGTTGCCACTTGTTATAGAATTTGTTCAAGTTACCTCTTCTTGAATATCTAATTTTTTTTACTTTTTAAAAAAAACATAACCTCTTTAATCCACTGTGTAGTGGTCAGTCATGGATTTCCAATTCAGAAGGAGGTGGCGTTTAGCAATTAGTGAGGTTAAAGCTATTACTTCCAATTCTTTAGTGGAATATAGGGTATAGTCATCCGGAAGACCAAAAATGACAGTATGTGGTGAGATGTAAATGGTTCTTGAGAATATTTTAGGGTGCTTTCAGACCTGTGGCCCGTTTGTTTTGTTCCGATTCAGGGGCTGAATCGATACAGTTGTTTCGTTTTTTGTTTGGGGCGTTTATGTTCACAAGGCAACCGTCTGTAGCGGTTCAAAGCTGTTAACAAATGCCATGCGCAAACCAACTGTTCTCGATTATGTTCTCACTGCAAACAAACCGCTCCAGGTCTCAAACGGAAGTGAGTCGAGACCACCTCTCCTAGGCGATCTCGGCTCGCTTGTTTTGTCCCCTGTCCGAGTGCGATTGCTGTGTTCACATATACCAAACGAACCGATCTTTAGGGGGAAACGCTCCCTGTATCGGAACAACTCCTCGGGACAGGTTAGACACGGTGTTGAAGTAAATTTGGCAAAAGTTTGACAGAGCTGGGCAAGAGAAAAACATATGCGTACGATTGCAGGGTGTGTTTCCACATCTGTTGCAGACATCTACCATATCTGGAAAGATCTGTGCCAGCCTAGTCTTCGAATAGTGCCATCTAAATACCACTTTTAAACTGTATCAAGGTCAGGCGGGCACAAATAAGAAGTTCTCTGAGTGACCTTGAGCGCAGATTTACACCAGTCCTTCATCAAAGACCAACCCCAGCTCACACTCCCAAGTCTCCCTTATTTTGATGGGTAGATAATCATCATATGGTTGGATAGAACTGTAAACCTTTGAGATTAAATATCTTTGTGAGAGACTGAATTGTAAGAGCTTACCCCATGGCTGCTTAGGCGGGAGGTGAGGGAAGTTGGCAAATAAGGATTTTGCACAATTCCTCACCTGGAGATATCTAAAGAAATCGGAAGGTGGAAGACTAAGATTTAGAAACTAGATCTGTGAAAGAGAAAAAAAATCCCTACCCTATAAAAATCCTTAAAACATGTCAGTCCCTTATCATGCCGTAAGGAGAAAGTGGGATCAGTAAACATAGGTTTAAACACAGGATTTTTTAACAATGGGGTTAAAGCTGTAGGAGCAGTAAATTTAAACTGTTTCCTAAATTGAAACCATATCTTAAGTGTGCCGTTTACCACAGGGTTGCAAGTCAGGCCAGAGGGGTTAGCTGCCAGTAGGAAACTACTGTAGATGTTTTACCAGTCTGTAGTTGCTAGTGCCTTTTTCTATGCTGTGGTGTGTTGGGGTGGCAGTACATCCATGAAGAACTCAAACAGGTTGGACAAGCTGATCAGGCGAGCTAGCTCTGTGGTTGACACAAAGCTGGACTCTCTGGTGACAGTAGCAGAGAGGAGATCTAGAAACAAACTGCTGGCTATTATGGACAACGCCAGTCACCCTCTGCAGCCTGTCATCAGTGCACAGAGAAGCCTGTTTAGTGACAGGCTGCTTCTCCTCAGGCGCAGAACCAACAGATTCAGAGACTCCTTTGTCCCCCGAGCCATCAAACTTTACAACTCTGCACTAGGTGGGAGGGGGAGGGGTAGCAGGAAGAGAGAGGGGTTGGAGAAGACAAGACACTAAGCCTGAACATTTAGGCTGTAGCACTAGCTCTTCATTGTCAGGAACCCTGTGCAATTGTGCAATTGTTGTTGTTTTATTTTATTTTTCTCTGGTGTGTGCAATACAATTTTAATGTTATTTTTACTACTATACTATTTTAGTCTATTTTTATAATATTTTTACTCTACCTTATTGATATTTATTGTGTATCTTAATCTATATTCAAAACTGTGATTTTGCTTTCTTTACTGTACTGTTGGTGCGGAAGCTGCTGGAATCACAATTTCCCTGAGGGAGACCTTAAGGGATTAATAAAGTTCTATCTATCTAATGTAATCTAATCTAGAGAAACCGTAGAGCATGACTGTGCTTCCAGTTGGTACCAGAGTACATCAGCTGACTTGGACCAGAGTATAATTTAAGTTATGTTCACCGCCTAGAAGTAGAATTGAAAATTCTCATCTTGACAGTATTTATTATCCCAATCAAGGAGAGAGGGAGGGAACCCCATTTTTGACAATCTGTCTTAATCTTGGCTAAAAGAGGAGAACATTTATCAGAATACAGAGATTTGAAAGAGCTGGCTTTGTTAACCCCAAGGTACCTAAATCCTGAAGAACTCAATTTGAAAGGAATGTCTGACTGGGAGAGCTGCATCGCTGGTCTATTGAGAGGAAAACATTCACTCTTGGCAACATTAACTTTATACCCTGAAAACTGTCTGAATCTATGAAAGAATGAAACAAGTAGAGGGGCAGGCTCTTACTGGATCTGAGACATATAGTAACAGGTCATTAGCGTATAATGACAATTTCAACTCAGTATGAGACCTGGGGATACCATTAAAAGTGAGAGAGGACCTCAAATACATAGACAAGGGCTCTATTGCAAGCGCAAAGAGAAGAGGAGAAAGAGGACAGCCCCGACTGCAACCTCTATTTAGAAAAAAGTAGACGGATTGGATATTATTGGTCATAATACTAGCACAGTGAAGTGCATAAAGAAGGGGCTACCACAATATATAACTTTCACCAAATCCAAACTTAGCTAAAACTGCAAATAGATGGTTCCACTCAACACGATCAAATGCCTTTTCTGCATCAATCGCAATCACTGCTTCAGGTGTGGCTCTTGTTTCTTTAGAGTAGATTACGTTTAATTAAAATCAATCCATCAAATTTATTTATAAAGCCCTTTTCATACCAAGGTAACACAAAGTGCTTTACATAATAAAAACAGTAATTAATATATATCTAAAACACAGTTTAAAAGAACATTAACTGGTTCTAGGTCATCAGGAGACACAGCGATGTAGAGTTATGTATCATCAGCATAGCTGTGAAAACCAACGTTATGTCTCCTGATGACGTCCCCAAGGGGCAGCATATAGAGATTAAAAAGTATTGGGCCTAAAATTGAACCTTGGGGAACCCCACACTTGATCTTATGGGTTCTTGAGGAGCATGTATCCATACTTACATAAAACTGTCAATCTGTGAGATAGGAGTGAAACCATTTTAAAACAGTACTGGAGAGGCCCACCAGACTTCTAAGTCTGTTTAAAAAAATGTTGTGATCTACTGTATCAAAGGCAGTGCTTAGATCCAGTAGAACCAGGACCGAAAGTTTCTGTGCGTCTATGTTACATCTTAGGTAAATAACAATCTTTAATAGGGCTGTCTCTGTGCTGTGGTTTGTCCTAAAACCAGACTGAAACTTCTCAAAAATGATTGTTCTTATTCAGAAAATTATTTAACTGAATAAAAACAACCTTCACTATCATTTTACTTAAAAATGGTAAGTGGGATACAGGTCGGTAATTGTTAAAAACAGCAGGATCTAAATTGCTCTTCTTCAGAAGAGGCCTCACCACTGCTGTTTTAAAGGCAGTGGGGAAAACACCCGTCTGAAGAGAGGAATTCACAATATTTAAAAGCTCATACTCAAAGAAGCCATAACATGTTTTTAAAAGTGATGTGGGAATTGGGTCTAAAAGGCACGTTGTTAAATTTAGTTGGGAGAAAACTCGACCAAGCATCTTTGCATTAACCAGGACAAAACTCTCCAGTGTTTACTCAGGTAAAAGCGACGGTTCACATGTGGTAAAATCAGTACTTCACTGAGATAAAAGACTAGATCTAATGGTATCAAAGTAAAATGTGATACAGTTAAAGATTTAAATTGGCCTATAGATAAAAATGATGAATAGTTCTGCATGCATGCATGCATGCATGAATGCTGCATGCAAGTTGCAGGTGCACAATATGAAAAACTGGTTTTTCCAAGTTCAGTAAAAACAGCTGGTACCTGCAGCGTAATCCAATCACGAGACCGAGTTTGATAAGAGCCCTCATTAAAAGAAAGCATGGAACTGATGTAAGGAGGTAAAACACCAATAAGAGCTTTATAAATAAATAAAACCCAGTGTCTTTTACGTCTTACAGCAAATGAGGCCCACCCAACTTAGGAATACAAGTCACAATGATGGGTGTCATAGCTGTCTCCAGTGATGAATCTTAATGCAGAGTGGTAAACAGAGTCCAGGGGTTTAAGAGTTGCAGCAGAGGCGTGCATGTACAAAATATCACCGTATAATCCAACACTGATAAAAAAGTTGCCTCAACAAGCATCTTCCTACAATGTGGCGGAAAGGAGAGCCTGTTTCTATAAAAGAAACCAATTTTATTTTTTTAAAGATGTCACCAGCTTAGAAACATGTTTAAAGGTTAATTTATCATCTAACCCGATACCAAGGTACTTGTATTCAGTGACCCTTTCAATATTTGTACCTTAATTGGTAGAAATGAGGTCATCATGTATACTATTTTTTTAATCTGGTGAACAACATGAATTTAGTTTTGCCTGCATTGAGTACCAGTTTATGATTATTGAGTGCAACTTGGAGATCAGTAAACCAGTGTTGGAGGGAATTTATGGCTGAGTGTGCATCTTTGGCAATACAAAACAAAACGGTGTCATCTGCATAAAGATGGATATTACACCCAGTGACAGCTGAGGTAATATCATTGATGTAAATCGAAAACAGAATGGGACTTAAAATTGAGCCTTGTGGCACACCTTTTGCTAATTGGACATAATCAGATTTAACATCACCAATAGCAACACACTTCTGTCTGTCGCTAAGGTAACTCTTAAACCATTTAAAAGTTCAATCATCAAATCCAAGACTATGAAGTCTTTTTAAGAGCAACGTATGATCCACTGTATCAAATGCTTTGGAAAGATCAATAAAAAGAGCTGCACACTGTTTTTTCTTGTCTAAAGCTGTTATAATGTCATTTAAAACAAGAGTGACAGCGGTAATAGTGCTGTGTCTTTCCCTAAAACCTGACTGATGCCTCCTGAGAATGTCATATGTTGAGAGGAATGATTTTTGCTGCGTGTTGACAAGAGATTCCAATATTTTTGCTAAACATGATAATTTAGAAATTGGTCTGTAATTATTACGGTTGGCTGTTCCACCACCTTTATGTAATGGTGTTACATGAGCGACCTTCCAAACCTTAGGGACAATGCCATTTAAAACTGTGAGGTTGAAAATATGTGCAATGTAGCTGACCACAATAGGTGCTGCAAGCTTTAAAAAGTAGGGGTCAAGTTTGTCTTTACCCAGAGACTTTTTAGAATCCAGACAGAAGTGCATTGGCCATTTCACCAATAGAGAAGGGCCGCAATGAGAAACAAGGAGTTGGAATGACATTGGTGATGGGATCGACAGCAGACAGTGGGGGTCCTGTATAAGTTTCGTCAAACAGGTTAGCAGATGATGCAAAATGTTCATTAAAAGCTATACAAATCTCCTTGTGGTCTGATATCGTAGACCCATTTTCAGTGGTAAGAGGAGGAAACGAGATGGAGGACTTGCGGTTCAGGGAATTCACTGCCTTCCAGAAAGTTGCTGGATTTGAATATGATTTTGGAATTAGATTTAAATAGTAATCACATTTAGCCTTTCTTATCACAGACGTACATTTGTTTTTAAGCCTTCTAAAAGCCAGTAGGTGACCAGGATCCTCAGTACGTCTGGCCAGATGTACTGACGTTTTGAGCCTGATAAATCCTGGCATTGTCATCTTGGAATATGCCCGTGCCATCAGGGAAGGAAAAAATCCATTGATGGAATAACCTGGTCATTCAGTATATTCAGGTAGTCAGCTGACCTCATTCTTTGAGCACATACTGTTAGTGAACCTAGACCTGACCAACTGCAGCAACCCCAGATCATAACACTTCCCCCACAGATTTGTACAGTAGACACTAGGCATGATGGGTGCATCACTTCATCTGCCTCTATTCTTACCCTGATGTGCCCAACCCTCTGGAACAGGGTCAATCTGGACTCATCAGACCACATGACCTTCCATTGTTCAAAGTCCAATTTTATGCTCCCTAGAAAATTGAAGCCTTTTTTTTTCAGTTAGCTTTACTGATTAATGGTTTCCTTAAGGCTACACAGCTGTTCAGTCCCAATCCCTTAAATTCCCTTTGCATTGTGCAAGTGGAAATGCTCTTACTTTCACTATTAAACATAGCCCTGAGTTCTATTGTTTTTCTGCAATTTGATCTCACCAAACGTTTAAGTGATCGCCGATCACGATCATTGAGGATTTTTTTCCAGCCACATTTTCTCCTGGAAGACGATGGGTCCCCACTATCCTTCCAGTTTTTAATAATGCGTTGGGCAGTTCTTAACCCAATTTTGGTAGTTTCTGCAATCTCCTTAGATGTTTTCTCTGCTTGATGCATGCAAATGATTTGACCCTTCTCAAACAGACTTACAACTTTTCCACGACCATGGGATGTGTCTTTCGTTGTTTGGGAAATGGAGAAGCAACTCATTGCACCAGTTGGGGTTAAATAACATGTTGCCAGCTGAAAGATTATCGCCCATGCAGTAATTATCCAATAGGAGGCTTGTACCTATTTGTTAAATCCCTCGTACCTATTAGTTAAATCCCGGTGGGGACTGTTTTTTTTGGCCAGGCAGTGTTTATGTGACATTAGGTATTAAGGATACCGACCCATTTCAAAGGGGGGACAAAACAGACTAAATAGACTACATAGAACACATTTGAACCTTTTTTTTTTTCCCAAAATACTGCCTCATACTGTCAAAAAACTGTAATTTTACATATGTGTTACATTGCATACATTTTTGTGTAATGTGAGCCTATTGTTCTGTTCTGGAGCCTCCTGAGTTGATTTTGTAAAGACAGATGCTTCTTAAAATGAAAAACATAATTGACAACACTGAGCATCCTCCCAATATACTGATTCAACATTAGAGGGTCTTCAGTCAGGGTCTTCCACAGATCCAATGCAACACAAACCATCAAAGAAGATCCTTCATCCCCGCAGCTACAACCAACCAAATGGCTTAAAGAGATTTGAATAATGACAGTTACAGGAAATTATCCCCTTCAGAGATTAGTAAAGTATCATTGAATTGAATTGAATTGAATCAACCTATCAACTGAAATTGGCTTTCCTCTGTCAATATTATTAGATAGTCCACAGGACAGCAGTGCCCAGCGCCTTAGCAGTGGATTGGATTGGAAAGAATCTGTACTGGTGTGATGCAGAAAGGAAAACACTGGAAGTCTCAAAGGCCAATGGCCTTTACCCTACCATCCTGATCAACTCTGGCCTCAAGAACCCCACAGATCTAGCCCTGGATCCCCAAACAGGGTATGTATATTATCTTTACTGTAGATGTCACAATGCTCTCAATTTTTGTGTTTTCTTTAAAAAAAAAAACTACAACACCAGAAGGACCTTGTTATTTGTTTTCTCAGGTTAAATTTTTGGAACTTAACTTTGTCTAAGAGATTTTATGCAATTTGACATAGATATGAGCTATGCTGTCTTTTTCTTTTTTTCTGAATTAGAATGTTACTATTTGTTGTATCCTTTATCTAAAATATGTTTTTGAGAATTTAATCCTACAGTTTGTTCCTGTGTACTTAATGTTGTATTTTTTTTAATCTATTTTAATTCTTTATCAGCTTTTTTTATTTTATTTTCCTGTCTAAAAACTAATTATGTTTTTATTCTTGTACCATTTCTTTATACTGGCTCTACTGTGTATCTTTAGCTGCTTTTGTGTCTTTTTTTACATTTTTATATAGTGATATAAAATGAATTTGCCTTGTTTGCTTTACTTATCCCTTGCTTGAAATATTATGTACCTGTTTGAACTCTACAATATTTCTGGCTAGGTTTGTGTTCTGGGTAGACTGCTGTGAGCCCCCTCACATTGGACGTATAGGCATGGATGGCAGAGGGCAAGTGGTTATTGTTGACACAGAGATCTATAGCCCCACTGCTCTCACTATTGACTATACCAGCAAGAGATTGTACTGGGCAGACGACAACCACATCCTATTCGCCAACATGGATGGCACCCAAAGACACAAAGGTGACAGTGAATTGTCTTTCACAGTTTAATTAAAATAATCCAGCAATTCATAAATTTACTCAGATTTTTTTTTTTCTATATAGTTTTTTTTTTCTATATATGTGATGGCTGGGCTCAATATATTTTTTTTATTATTTCTCATCAGCTTTATTTCAGTTGTTGATATATCAGTTTTTGCATTTCAGGACTGCACCACTGTCCAAAAAGTATTGGTACGGTAGGTAATGTAGCGCTTGTAAAGAGGTAAAATAGAAAACAAGAAAAATAGAAGATTTGCCATTATTCAATCGATATTATATAGTAACCATGTGGGCAAAAATTACTGTAAGATACCTTGGCCAAAGATAACAATACAAAGCTATGTTCACAAAAACACCTCAAAACTTCTCTATGCAAAACAGAGGCCTGATTGTCTGGAGGCTGGACTGACGTCTCAGTGCGCAGAGACATCTGGAATGTACCCCTGTGGAAATGAGTTACCATCAAATGAATCAGTAATACAGATACTTTTTGAAAGAATTGGGCACCATGTGCCCAATATCTGAGTCAAAAAAGGACCATTTATGTTTTTATTCACAAGTCGAAAAGCCAAGCTCTGTGATGTTTAGATGTATGTAAAACTAAATACAATTACGTTGATCAGACAAAATAGACATATCTTTGGTTCATAATGTCTTAAAATAAAAAGTCAAAATAGATTTAGGAATGGTGTCATTTTTTATATATATATATTTTATATACTTTCTATGAAATAGTGAAAAGGAATTACAATGTGTGTGTGTGTATGTATTATATAGATATACACAAACACACACACTATATATATATATATATATATATATATATATATATATATATATATATATATATATATATGTATACTCTACTCAATTAAATTAAAGGAACACTTTGTAATCGGAGTATAGCATCAAGTCAATTAAACGTCTGGGATATTGATTAGGTCAGGTAAGTAGCAGAGGGGGTTGTTAATCAGTTTCAGCTGCTTTGGTATTGATGAAATTATGATGAAATTAACAACAGGTGCACTAGAGGGCCAACAATGAGACGACCATCAAAACAGCAATGGTTTTACAGGTGTAGGACACTGGCATTTTTTTCCCCTCCTCATCTTTTCTGACTCTTTTTCAGCAGTTTTGCATTTGGCTAGGGTCACTGTCACTACTGTTTGCATGAGGCGATACCTGGACCCTACAGAGGTTGCACAGGCAGTCCAACTCCTCCAGGAGGGCACATCAATATGTGCCATTGCCAGAAGGTTTGCTGTGTTTCCCAGAACAATCTCAAGAGCATGGAGGAGATTCTAGGAGACAGGCAGTTCATCCAGGAGAGCTGGACAGGGCCGTAGAAGGTCTACAACCCATCAGCAGGACCGGTATCTGCTCCTTTGGTCAGAGACATTCACACCAGTGGCCTGCTGGAGGTCATTTTGTAGTGCTCATTTGGCAGTGCTCCTCCTTGCACAAACAATCAGAAACAGACTTCATGAGGGTGGCCTGAGGGCTCGACGTCCTCTAGTAGACCCTGTGCTCACTGCCCGGCACCGTGTAGCTCGATTGGCATTTGCCACAGAACACCGGAATTGGCAAGTCCGCCACTGGTGCCCTGTGCTTTTCACAGATGAGAGCAGGTTCACCCTGAGCACATGTGACAGACGTGAAAGGGTCTGGAGAAGCCGTAGAGAACATTATGCTGCCTGTAACATCGTTCAGCATGACCGGTTTGGTGGTGGGTCAGTGATGGTCTGGGGAGGCATATCCATGGAGGGACCACAGACCTATACAGGCTAGACAACGGCACCCAGACTGTCATTAGGTATCGGGATGAAATCCTTGCACCCATTGTCAGACCCCATGCTGGTGCAGTGGGTCCTGGGTTCCTCCTGGTGCACGACAATGCCCGGCCTCATGTGGCGAGAGTATGCAGGCAGTTCCTGGAGGATGAAGGAATTGATACCATTGATTGGCCCCCATGCTCGCCTGACCTAAATCCAATAGAACACCTCTGGGACATTATGTTTCGATCCATCCGACGCCCCAGGCTGCACCCCAGACTGTCCAGGAGCTCAGTGATGCCCTGGTCCAGATCTGGGAGGAGATACCCCAGGACGCCATCCGTCGTCTCATTAGGAGCGTGCCCCGACGTTGTCAGGCATGCATACACGCACGTGGGGGCCATACAAATTACTGAATACCATTTTGAGTTGCTGCAATGAAATTTCAGCAAAATGGACTAGCCTGCCGCATCATTTTTTCACTGTAATTTTTGGGGTGTCTTTGAATTCAGCCCTCTGTAGGTTGATAATTTTCATTTCCATCAAATGATGTGGCATCCTTTTGTTCCTAACACATCACCCAGTCCATATCAGTATAAATGAACAGCATGATTTTTTTTTCCCATTGAGATCTGATGTGTTTTCAAAGTGTTCCTTAATTTTTTTGACTATTAATGTATAATAGTTTATCAATAATTAGTGGGTTCTGGTGAGGCAATTGTACAACACTTAAACACTTGACTGGACAACCGGACAGAGGATGCAAGTGGATTTTAATCTCCAGTGCATACAATAGAGATGGTCATTGTAACTCACAGCAGCATACAAGACAACCGTTGTCAGACAATGAAGACAATGAATTAAGGAAACGCAGTCATTTTAACAACTCGTTATCAACATTTGAGCCTTGAGCTACATTCTTCTCAGCTGGCCTCAGAAAAACGCCATGGCGCCTGCACCCAGGATTAGATATTCTACATTAGATACTAAGAAACAGGTCATAGTGACCTGATGCAATTTTTAAACAACATCCTCCAAATGTAATGATGGTCATTGTGGCCAAACAGTTCAATTTTAGTTTCATCAGACCACAGGACAAGCATCCAGAAATTGAGATTTCTGTCCATGTGTGCATTTGTAAAATGTTTATTATTTGCTTTTGGAGTAATGTTTTCTATTTCGTTGACTGGCCTTTCAGCCCATGGCAGTACAGGACTCATTTCATTTTAGATAATGAGACTGTCTTACCAACTTCAACCAATGTCTTCACAAGGTTTTTTTTTTTTTTTTTTTTTTTTTTTTTGTTCTGGGGTTGATACACACATTTCACACCAAAGCATGTTCAGAAGATGAACATGCTTTGATGTGAAAAAGTGTGTACTGGAATGTGTGCATTTCCTTCCTGAGCGATATGATGGCTGGACATTCCTATGGTGTTTATACTTGCATGTAATTGTCTGAACAGATGAACATGACACGTGCAGGTATCTGGAAATTATACTCAAGGATGAAGGAGACTCATGAAGGTCCACAATTCCTCTTCCTGATATTTTGGTCTGATTTCTTTTGATATTCACAAGATGTCACACAAGAAGGCAGTGTGTTTGAGGTGTGCTGAAAATACATCCACAGGTGTGCCACCAATTAAGCTTTCAAAGCCATGACATCATCTTCTGGACTTTCTCAATTTTTTTTAAAGGCTTAGTAATTTTGCCTTTGAAGAAATTAAATCCTAAATGAAGGTACTTTTTTTCAGTTCCAGTGTCCTATGATCACATCCAAGGAGTAATGGCACTGACTTTATTTGAAGACTTTGTATACTGGACTGATGGAAAGTCCAAATCCCTCCGACGTGCTCACAAGACCACTGGCTTTCAAGGGATGGAGCTACTCAATTCCTGGCAAGCTATTAAATCCATTAAGGTCTACCACTCTCTGCGCCAGCCTGAAGGTATGGAATCCATGTCTCATCATGCTTGTTTTGTACTCCCATGCTGACCGCTGGTTTTGAGATTTTTTTTTTTTTTTAAAGAAGGGAAGGGTTTTTGTGTTTTACATTGTGTGTGAGTTTATCCCTCTGTCCAGTACCCAAGCACCAGTGCCAGATTGCAAATGGTGGATGCAGCCACTTATGTCTCCTTTCTCCTGGAGGAGAACACAAATGTGCCTGTCCCACAAATTTTTACTTGGCTGCTGACAATAAAACCTGTCTCTCCAACTGCACCTCCAGTCAGGTCAGCCTACTTCCTTGTCACTGTGATTGTGTCATCTGCTCCTGTTTTCTATCAGCAGTGTTCTATTGAAGGCATGTTGCTCTCATAGGCTTTGTTTTGTGACATGCGTTGGAGCTTTAGAAAAATCTTTGCGTATTGATTTCAGCTCTTGCTTTGAAGAATATATATGCCTAAGGAGTCAACTGAGTATTCACATTTTTTATTCCTTTTTTGTTTATCGTTCAACATAGTTCCGCTGTGGCACAGATGAGTGTATTCCTTTCTGGTGGAAGTGTGACACGGTGGATGACTGTGGGGATGGCTCAGATGAGCCTCCTGATTGCCGTGAGTTCCAAGTTATTTTAGAATTGAGAATGAAAACTTTACATTTGGTCTCTTTCTCATGTTTATCCCATTTCTTTTGCCTATTTTTTTTTTTTTTATAAATCCACTGTCATTATCATTTTCACTAACAGCATGCTGCATTATACTTCTTTATGAACAGCGGAATTCAGATGTCAGCCTGGACGTTTCCAGTGTGGTACTGGGCTTTGTGCTCTTCCCCCCTTCATCTGTGATGGAGAGAATGACTGTGGTGACAACACAGATGAGGCTAATTGTGGTACTTTCTTTAATTTTATATCTTTAGTTTTCAGTTATTATTGTCACTGTTTTGTTTTTATTATGAATCAAGAGAATATTTTTTTCTATTTCAAGACAGGATTTTTTTTTTTTTTTTTGTCTTTTTGACATTGTGTTTTTGCTCTCAGATTCAGTGCTGTTTGGACAAATGTCCAGGGGCCTGTTTGAGATAGTTGGTTATGTGCAAACTTTTGAGTATGTTGAACCTGAACTCCTGATGGAAATAGAAATGGAAAAATGAGTTTTACATTTCACAAAGCAAGGTAAGTTAATCCTGAGCAAGAGGGTTCAGAAACTGAGGTAACTTCGTACTCGGAGTCTTGTTAACATGGTATATGACTCCATGAACTAAACATGGACGAGAGCAGGTTTTCCCCACACATATCCCAAGTTTCTCTCAGTCTCCTCACCTTCATCAAGGGGAAACAAGTTCAGTTTCATTAGACATTTACTTTGATAAGACAATCAGTCATAAAATGCACATTTTGAAGACATCTGAATGAGGGTGTGTTGCAATTGTGTCTGGAAAGTGAATTTAGGATCTACAGTTTCAAGCCAGCGATCATTTGTGTGTTGGACACCCCTGTTTGGAGGTTGTCCTTGTGGGTGCAGCAGAATCATGGTGAATCCTGTGTTTTCGTAGGTGGCTAGTGGATGCATGTAGAGACAAGTTACAGGAAAAAAACTAAAAAAAACTTTAGCGCCTTCCCTCTACCTGAGGTACCCAACTTTTGCGGTGGGCACACAACTCTCTAGACTTGCTTTCCCAGTGGAAAATCATATTTTTTATTCGATACCGTACAGTAATCATGCAAAAATTGAGAATATTTGAACAAAATTCACCTTCCTCCAACCTACAGATACATAAAGTGTCATCAGAAAAATGTTCTTTTCATTTGCATGTAACGCACGATTTAATTGGCAACCACTCGCGACCGGGTTGCTGTGGCTCTGTGACCATGGCATTGCAAACATTTATTATAATAATCATTTTTTAATAGTGGAAAAGATAATATATAAAACAACAAATAGATTGGGTTAATATAACCCAGCAAAGAGGGTGAAATTAACATCAATGCTGGGTTAAAATATAAACCAAATAATTGGGTAGAATTAACCCAACAGGTTGGGTACAATCAACCCACTGTTTGGGTTGAAACAGTAACCCAACTAGTTGGGTTGTTGGTTTAACCCAACCCACTGGGTTAAAACAACCCAGGGTTGGGTTAAAGTTGGGTTATTTTTAACCCAGTGTTTTTTAGTGTGTAATGAATAAATATGATAAAACTAAGTAATCGTACCAGTTAAATCAGCTTGAAAGAGCTTGTAATTGGTGTAGCTACTATTTTATTGTGATGGATTAAATAATGGACAGTAGACACTTATAATATCAACATTATTTATCCATAATAATTCATTTACACTCGGAGAGTGCCGAGAGTACCTCAGCTGCCACTGAAGGAGGGGGAATAACCATCTGGCACATGTCCATCGCAGAATCACTCTACCAGCAAACATTTTCAGTATTTATCTTTAAACCTTAACTGTATGCTTTGTAAGTTTTTAACAACCAGATAAACTATAATTTATATGCCCCATGGACAACAAAGGACACCAAGATACCTTTTTTTTTTTACAACTCTCAGGAGGATATTACAAATTTAAGACCACATGTTTTATCTCCACTTAAAACAAGCTGCTTTTGGCATTAAATGTAAATGCTGAGATTGATTATTAATGCTTAATGACAGATTTCATTTAGTAACAGCGTAACAGAATTATAATTGCACTAAAATAGACTATATTTATTTATACAGCTGTCAATTTGTTTACAATGCCATCTGAAGCCCCATTTCCAAAGACGAGGAACATGCAATGCTTGTTCACAGAAGAAAGATCTGTTGCTGAAACCCTGTCACATCTATAGATTATACTTATTTTTCTGTTTTGAAGTAAGAGTATTTAAGAAATTGATTACTGTAAGCATGTTGAGAGAATTTCAGATAACATTGTACAAAGTGGTTCAGAAAAAGATATTCTGCACAACTATTAATGTAGAAATAAGGCTGAGAAAAAGTTGAAACTGAAAAGAAAAATAATATACACATTGTCTAATTGGAAAAGATTATCTGGTGTTTCTTATTAATTGGTGTTGAACTATGTTGACTAAAAGAGTATATAAAGTATATAGTATATATTTTTTACTTCCAGATGACAACAACTAGATTAGTTTAATTCATTAAGACCCAATGCAACACTTCGGCACTTTTAGTGTTTCGTTCCTCCATAACTTTAAGGACCATTTGCACTCCATTGTATAATCTAAAGTGTTTGCTGTGCTCATATTATTCAATATTGCTGAAAGAAGATTTAGACTTATTTGTTTTCCTTGTACTGGCAACCTAAGCCCAGTTTGGTTCAGATAGGTGTAATCTGGCTCATATAAAGCTTGGCAGAACTCATCCCACCGCTGGATTCTGGTGTTTGGGCCACATCTGGCCTAATTAACCTTTACCATTGCCAGAACTGAGCCATATTTGCCAAATCTGGCCCATATAAAGCTTGCCAGAACTCATCCCACAAGCTGGATTCTGATGCTTGGGCCACATCTGGCCCACTTAACCATTGCCATTGCCAGAACTGAGCCATATCTGCCACAACTGGCCCTGATAAGGCTCAAATGTTTCTGCTATCTGGGGCACCTTGTTTCACTCCATGCGCAGCAGGAGGAAGGTGTGAATGAGACTGAGTTAAATTTGGCTGATTTCTTGCAAAGATTGTTTATATTTTAATTGCAAGTATTTCATTTTGTAAAACTGTGTTGATCATTTATGCATATGGCCACAGTTGGTGTTTTTGGTGGCCACTGTTATAACGGCGGGGAATTGTGGTGTTGATATTGCAGTGATCTGGCAGGTTCTTCTGGGTTGTTTCCTGGGTTACATCCTTTGCAGCACTGGTTATTGAGGTGTTTATCTGTTAGGAATTTGATTTTATGCTACCATGTGAAGGCTGTTGTCATCGGTTTGACCCCCTGTTCATTCCTACTCCTTACTTTTAACATGTAAATTTGTGTCACCCTGAGTTAAACCTGTGTGTGTTCTAATTGAGTATCCTGTGAGTTCATTTGGTAAAGAGTGTGAGGAATTTGTAGATTATTTGTGTGGGATTAGTAGATTGATAAAGCAATCCTCTTGCCTGTATTAAGAATTTGTCAGATGGTACAGACCATGATTTATTACGCTTTAAAAGCATCTTTACTGTAATGATTTCGGAAGTGTGTCATGTAGCGCGTTCTATTTCAATTTGCATTAAGAATGAAGGAAATTAAGTCCCAATGACTGTAAATAAAAAAGGAAAATTAAAATGACAGATTATGACGGATTTTTGTTTGACCTCTCTGTCAAAGTGACGGAAAATGAAAATATCTAGCTCAACCTCTGACTCAGACTAGCTCAGATTCTGCCTTGGAGTCGGAGTTCAGTTCTGACTCAGGAAGAAGACCTTGAAGTGCTGCAGAGAACGGCAGATGACTGCAGCTAATAGATTGTTTGTTTGAAACAATCATATTCATGACATTGTCAGCATTCTGTTGATAAATAAAATGTGTTTGATGTATAATTGAATGTATTTGCTAATCTGAAATTGAAGGTATTTGCCAATTGATTGTCTGCTATTAATTTGCTCTGATCTGGAAAGTGGTATGTTCTAGAACAGGGGTCGGCAACCCGCGGCTCTGGAGCCGCATGCGGCTCTTTAGCCCCTCGGCGGTAGCTCCCTGTCGCTTTGGGGGAAAAAACTTGTCAGACAGCGATTTTTCGCTCTGGAGCAGATGTAGTGCCCTGTAGGTTGCTTGCCAGCAGGGGGCAGAATGAGTGTATTTAGTGCAAAATACGAGTATACTGCCAGGTTACTCCAACAAGAGGAAGTCGTATCTGTGTGCTGCATTCTGGGAAAGGAAAAAAAAAGGTGAGCACGCGTTTCTGTGACTAGCGCCGGATATCTTCATGTGTTCGCTCATGTACCACCGGAAAAAATAAAAGAAATAATTCCCACACCCAGTCAGTGTGCTATAGTGGTGTAACACATCAAATGGAGCGGTATTGAAAATCTCCTCAAACCCGAAAAACGTGTCTTTGAAACACAGAATGCCATTCCTGACGCCTATATGAACATGAGGACGTTTGCACATTCGTAGTCCTGTCAGTTTTTGCATCCACATACATGCAAGCAGGTTTTCTCCAGCATGTACTACATCAGATCCAAATATCACTGATCTCACAGAGATCAGAGATGATCTCCTGCCAATTTGCCTGATAAAGTTTGAAAAATTTGACCTTTAAAAAAAAAAAAAAAACTCAAATAAATCTTTTGTCCACAGATATCACTAGATTGCACCATTTGCATCCTTTTTGGTCAAAATTTTGCCCCCAGACCCTCCAAGTTGCTTTGCAGCTTTCCAGTTAGTTTGGCAACCACCTTTTCATAAAGGAACCAAACCTTTCTCAGTTTGGTGCCCTTATGGTAACAAACTACCCCTTAGAACTTTTGTTCTAAGGGGTAGTTTGTTACTACCCTTTAGAGCAGCCTTTTGCTGCACAGATTAGAGCACATGAGATGAGTATACAAATTAAATGTAGTAAAAATGTAACATTTATTCACTTAATTTTTTTTACAAAGTATTTGAAATTTCACTTGTATTTGTTATTGAGGTAGTCTGCACTCTTGAAATGTTCCTCTGTCTGCTGCCATCAAACATTAATATTAATACATACCTTGTATTCTCTAACCAGCTTCTCAGGATCTTCATTAAAGTTCACACAAAGCCCTCTAATGAGGTACTCGTGCCTGACATTTACATTGTCAGTCTAAGAATGGAGATCAGAAGGATATTTAAAAACAAGAAAAAATTAAACACACACATTCTCAACCAATCAGCAGATAGGGTTTCACACAGTTGATGCTGTGCACTAGATTGGCAGTGTTAACAATGAGAGCAAAAAACATTTTTCCAAGGAAATATGTCATACCTTTGTTAAAGGTTCCATGATGCCCTTTAATTTTCATCCCTGAACGCCACCTTTCTTGCTGTAGGTCCGCGTAAAGGTTTCTGCTTGAGCATCAAGCTCAGAAAAGAACTTTCGATTGCAGATTGATGGTTGTTATGCGTTGAAATTCTGCTTTCAGCTGAAATCATAAAAGTCAATAGTACAAGAATTTCAGTTCCTCCATTTATCTGTTCCCTGCAAATATAAGAGACTTTGTGTCCAACAAAATGCCAACAGAGGTCACAGTAACAGGCCTTTAATAGCAGTTTCTGTATCTTCTCACGGTCTTAAAATACACTATACTGTCAAAAGTATTTGCTCACCCATCGAAATGATCAGAATCAGGTGTTCCAATAACTTCCATGGCCACAGTGTATAAAATTAAGCATCTAGACATGCAGACCTTCTACAAACATTTGTGAAAGAATGGGTCTCTCTCAGGAGCTCAGTGAATTCCAGTGTGGAACTGTGATAGGATGAGACCTGTCCAACAAATCCAGTCGTGAAATTTCTTTGCTCCCTAAATATTCCACAGTCAACTGTCAGCTGTATTATAAGGAAATGGAAGTGTTTGGGAACGACAGCAACTCAGCCACAAAGTGGTAGGACACGTAAACTGATGGAGTGGTGTGCAAAGAGGTCACCGACTTTCTGCAGTCAATCTCTACACACCTCCAAACTTCATGTGGCCTTCAGATTAGCTCAACAACAGAGCAGAGAGCTTCATGGATGGGTTTCCATGGTGGAGCAGCTGCATCCAAGCCAGACATCAACCAAGTGCAATGCAAAGCCTCAGATCCAGTGGTGTAAAGCACACCACCACTCGACTCTAGAGCAGTGTAGGAACGTTCTCTGGAGTGAAAAATCAAACTTTTCCATCTGGTTTTTCACAGATATTGGTTTTAAGTGTTTGAGCACACTGGTTATTCTTGAATTCTGCTTGAAAAAGTGACACTTGTTTGATTTATTCAAAAACCACCTTAAGTATGTTTTGGGTGGAACTGTGATAAGGGTTTGACCCATAGTGCGAATTATGGGGGGGGTTAGGGGGGTTTGACCCCCCCCCCAATTACAACTTCGACCCCCCTAAAGAAGGGACAAATTGTCATCTCTAGAAAATCTTGAAAATTGACCCCCCCCCCCCCCCCCCCCCCCCCCCCCCATTTGTCATTGTATAATTCACACTCTGGTTTGACCTTAGAGTAGTTGTCTTTTCTGCCTTTCAATATAGGCAGTGGGCCCTTGAATCAACTCCAATAAACGGTTTCTACCAGTCCCTGAATTCAGCTTCAACATACATAGAGCTCACTTTTGAAAACAGACCCTTGGACACAAAAAAAAAAAAAAAAAAAAAAAAAAAACAAAACATGTAGATTTGTCAGGAAGATAAACCAGATAACACAAAGCCTTTGTTAAATTTTAATCAAATGTAACTAAGATACTGCACTTTGCCTTGGTTAAAATGCTTCATTACTTTCACAAACACTAAAAATACACAGGAGCAGGAAGGAAAGGAAGTTTTCCATATCATGACCTTGAATTGCAAGGCACTCAGAGTTTAGTCACTGCATGACATGCACCTAGTTTTGAAAATGCAAAGCCTGCAGAGGTTTTAAACTGGTGTTAACACATGGCTGTGGCCCAACACTAAAGACCGTAATATACATTCATACTTTATTGCCATCGAGAAACCTGCATTGTTTCAGCTCAACAGGAATTTAAATGGTTTTACTTTGCTTGATTAGATTTTCTGTGAATTAATTGTGAGTCTGTGAAGAGGGTGCTGATTAGAAAAAAATCAAGCAACTTAATCACTCTATTACTTGAGTGCAAGATAAATAATTAAGGACTGGCATTAAATAGCACACACTACTTGTCAATATGAACTTAAAGCTGGTGCTTATCTTAGTCTTTTAAAGATTTTTATGCTGTTTTTGTCATTTTTAATGGGTCAACACTATTTCCATGTGATTTGATTTTTCTCTTCCTGTTTTCTCTTGTAGAGACATACATCTGTCTGTCAGGGCAGTTCAAGTGCACCAGAAAACAGAAATGCATTCCTCTAAACCTACGCTGCAATGGTCAGGATGACTGTGGTGACGGGGAGGACGAGACTGACTGCCGTGAGGCTTTGCATTATTACTCTTTGAAGGGTTAAATCATTCTGTCTCAAGACTGCAAGTTTATTCTAAAAATAGTAAAGATATACTTTTTAGAAGTTTTATGTATTTCTTTTAGGTAAAAACTATGGCATTTAGAGAAATGTATTGCCTTTATTGTGCTTTTTTGAAATGGAACCCCAATGCCAAAAGAGTTGGGATGCTGTAAAACCAATGGTAAAATATCTTGGATTTAGCATCTGATATGTTTTGGTTTTCAATCGGGAATAAAATATGGGTTTATGAGATGTGCAAATTATTGCCTTCTTTTTCGTTTTAATTTTCCACAGCACCCCAACCTTTTTGGAATTGGGCCTGTAGTTCATTCATGTCTGTGCTGGAACTGCATATAAGACACAACTAATGTTACATAGTCGTCATTTAGTATTCCAGAGACATCCCCCTTATGTCTTGTTCCTGTGAAAAAGGATTAGATATTGAATTGCACAGAGGATAAGAAGATTTTCTCTGCAATGATGTAACTCATCAGAATATGATACCCTATTCAAGTCTTTCAGGCTTCTGCATTTGTCTCTCCTTTGATTACAGAAGGGGTGAAAGTGAGGGGAAGAGAATGTAGGAAAGTCAGGAGGAGAAAGAGAGACTTTAATTAAAGTGAACCTAATTACTTTATCCTGCTTGGACTCCCAGCTTGATTGGATGTGATTTTGAATACACCTTTGTAATGAACACTTCCCCACTGAAATAAAATGCAGTTTAAACAACATTGAGATTTAAAAAAAAAAGAAAAAAAGAAAGGAGAACAAAATTGCTACCTTTTTGTAATATCACATTAAAAATGAGGACAAATGAGATGCTTGGGAGACAGCATTGGTTTTCTCACTTTCCCTTGCATCATAGTAGCTTCTATTATCACTCAGGTCCTTCTGCAGATAAAGTTTTCTTCTGAAATGATCAAATATCCTTTTCATACACCCTCTTCTCTCTGAATATAGCCGAAAGTACCTGTTCCCCAGATCAGTTCCAGTGTAAGGCCTCCATGCACTGCATCTCCAAACTGTGGGTTTGTGACGAGGATCCTGACTGTGCAGATGGCTCAGATGAGGCTAACTGTGGTGAGTTTTAGGGCACCACTTATAGGCAAATCACACCAACACTCATTTTCTGTGAAAGTTACAATATTATATTAATGTTCAGATATCTAATTTTAGTCTTTGGCACCTCTAGAATATTTTTGCACCTTACATAACTCCAAAGGTCTAAAATTATGGCAGAACAACAAAAACAGTGAATAACAAGACAAGTCAGAAAGTTTGGAGATCTCTAAAAACCTGATGTGATTTGAATTCGTATACTGGTTTCTCTCTGGTCTGACTCAGAGTGACTCAGACCATCTGCTTGTTCACTGCCAAACTCATGGCCAAGAGAGAAGCACAAAGGATCATGATCCCATTTGTTGTCTTTCAAAAGACGTTTAAAAGACGCTAGTGCAGAAAACGACACGCTTTCAGCAAGGATTCTATTTGCTTCATAAGTATAATACAAACAAAATAAGAAACAATCAGGAATTTTGGCTTAAACTTTGTTGAATTTATACCCCAGAATAATAGTTACTGATACGTACAAACGTACAAAATAAACAGATGTAAAACTGAGTCTGTCAGAGCTATGATTTGAGAAATTGTCAATGTGACTATATATTTTTTTTATTTACAATTATTCAGCAGTCTGGTGAGTTAATAAAACTCCAGGAAAATAGTAGATTTCTAAAGTCACTGCCACTGATTAGGGAGTCATTAATATGCATGTATGTGTGTTTCCTTTTCTTTTTAAATATCTATGGTTCTCAAGGTGATGCGACAACTGACATGAATTCATTTTATACCCTTTAAATTTGTATATTTGTAGTGTTTTGATGTAGAGGTGAGAAGAGAGGCAGTAATAGTTATGAGATTCATGGGAACAAGGCTTCAGCACGCAACCTAGTTGTATAGTAGTTGCAAGTCTGTCATAAGGTGCAAATAAAATTTTTCAAAGCAAAGTCTATCTCTCATGCACTGGTACACAAGCCCAAGATGTGTATAAAGCTTCCTGTGATGGACTCGCGACCTGTCCAGGGTGAACCCTGCTTCTTGACTGATTACAGCTAGGATAGCTTACAGCTCTTGAGGATCATAAATATTTCTGAACCAGGTAAGGAGAATAAAAATGGATCAACTCATTGTTATTTTGCTTTTTTTGTTTTTGTTTTTCTGAGTTATGTTAAGAAAGTTACAAATATTAGCACCATTCATCAGACCAGGAGTGAAACTGCATGTTGAGTTTTAAAGTTTGGTTAGTTTCTGAGAATTAATTAGTAATAAAAGTTTGAAAACAATGGTAGAAAATGCTACAGGCAAAAAACAGTTTTTTATGAACTAGTCAGTTTAGAAATTTTGGATTTTGCTTCTACAGTACATCTTTGGTGTTTAATTTGCTTTTTAGTTTGAAAATAAATAAACCAACTAATATTGTGATTTTTACCTCTTATACAAAGGTGCAGTTTAGCTGGGGACGTGTCGCTGCTTTTTCTTTTCATCACTCTTTTTGTGGTGGGTGGATGGGTGGTGACCAAACCCCTCAATCAAGATGGCTGTCGACCCACGTCATAATGTTACAAGATGGCGGCTGAGATAATGGGGTGACTAGTCATGCCCAAGATGGCTGAGGACAAAGCAGGAGTCATCTGCTGCTAATAATTGTAGTCAACAGCTGTATGTGGTGTAGTTAGTAAAGGAGATGAAGGAAAAGAGTAAAAATAAGCTGGAGTGATTTCTCACTACCAGCATCTTTAACCACTCCACTGCTTCCCACACAGGAGCAAGAGTGTGAAGCCAGCTCCAGCACGCTCATCCTCCTCCAGAAGCAATCAGTGTTGTAGTGATGTCTGTGGAGATCTGCCCTGATGATCCAGGCTCTGAGGGACAGGGCAGGGTTGAAATATATGTTCAGCTAACAGCCAAGAGCGACTTTCTCTTTGGTTCTTTGGCAAGAAGATGCTGTGTTCTTGCAACAACAGAAGCTGGGCTGTCTTCCTTCTTGTGTTGGTCCGAAGCCAGTCACACATCGGGGTGCGCACAGGTGCCCTTTTTGTGCATCTGTGCTTCCATACTTTACAGGTCCCTCCATTGATGCGTTGCAGCTGGACAAGAAGAGGGGTTGTCCTTGGCAACCAAGAGGGCTTCCTCAGATGCAGTGCGGTGGAATACAGACCCATGGCTGGTCACTCTAAGAAGGAACTGGGACAGTGGAGATGCCAGAGTTTCTGTTCCTCCACAGTTCACAGAAGGCCGAGGGCTTGGTCATTAGGGTCATGCTTTGTTGTTCAGATGGTCAGCATGAGAGCTGTGGTCCGTACAGGTCACCAGAGGCAGAGAGGTGTTGCTCTTTTGCTTGGAGAGGGTCAGGGAGTGTGAGAGGAGAGGGAACTGTAGTATTTATCGTCTAGGGCAGTGGTTCTCAAACTTTTAACACTGCGTACCACCTGAGAAACTGTTCTGCTCTCTGAGTACCACCATGATGACCAATTTTAAAATATAGCCATATATGCCTTATATATATATGCAGCTCCTCTCGGGTGTTTTTATGACCCCTCCAGAGTCCACTTGGGACCCTAAAGTGAAGTTTTATTACTATTTCGCTGTCTGAGTGCATTCCAAAACACAATTTAGGAGACCTGGTTTGGGTTGCTGATTGCAAATCTGCATTGAATTTTTGATAATTGTTGCCCCACACTTCAACACAATACGTTAAGTATGGGAAGAACTAAGGAGCAGTACAATGTACAAAGTGCATTAAGATCAAGAAATTGCTTTACTTTTTTCATAATAGAGAGGCTTTTTGAAATTTTTGTTTTTATATGTCTGATGTGGGCTTTCCATCTTAATTTACTATCTATTATTACTCCTAAAAATTTGTTCTCAGCTACATTTCCAATTTGGGCACCATCTATGCTTATTTGTAAATTAGAGTTGGTCTTAAAATTGCCAAACATCATTGCTTTTGTTTTGTTAAATTTAATGATAATTTGTTTCTGTCCATCCATTTTTTTTAATTTCACTTAGTTCGTCATTAACAGTATTTATAAGTTCATTATAGTTGTCGCTGCTATAGAAAATAGCAGCGACAACTACATAGTTCAACATGCAGACTAAAAGGCCAACAGTCAAACTAACTTGCACGTGGAGAACATCCTGCTTATCCCCTGGCTTCTCCTTTTTAGCAAACCTTTTTTTGTTTGTTTGTTTGTTTTTTTCTTTGGCAGTTTCCAGTGCCTCAGGCATAGTGTCTTGGGAGGGTCTTTCTTCATTGTGCCTTAATTTTGCTGTGAAAGCTTTTTTTTTTACCTTTGTCTGTGTTGCCTTGATCTTAGCTACCAGCTTTCATTGCCATGGGGAAAACTGCTTCTCATAGCTGGTTGTGTTTATCTTGTAAACAATAATTTCTGGGATCTCTGTTGCAGTGTATATCAGCTTTCTGGTGTCAGTGATGATTCCGGTAGATATTGTGTTCAGAGCTTTTAGGAGACCTTTTGAAGGTAATGCTTCACTTGCTACACAGCTCAAAGTATCTAATTTAGTTATGATCTTCCATCTCACGTCAGCTGTTTCTTATTGCATTATTGAGTTTGCTACGTAGTATGATAATAGGTTTGACCTCAATCTTTCAAAAACATAATAAATTATCATTGACTACAGACACACTTCTGAAATTAAATTTAAATGTGATTTATGCCTCTGTGTCAGAACTACACAAAATTGGTAAAAACTGTATCATAGCTAGCATTTATACCTGTTTGTTGTTGTTTATATCATCTGTAATTACACAGTAGCCACAAATGCTAAATGGCAGGTTCTATTTTGCAGGGCTGTAAGTTGCAATGCTGAACTTTCTTTTCTTTACTTCCATCACAGACCGCATGCATGGCAACAGAACAAATGGAGCAGATCTCCACAGATCTCCAACAAATGGAGCAGATCTCCATTTGTCAGCAAGAATGACAAATGTTAACCAACAGTTACTTTTAATAAAATTACAGAACTCTTTCAGTAAGAAAGAGTTCTTTATAAGCCACCAGATGGAACAGTCACATTTGTTGCAATTCAATTCAACTTTAGTTGCATCGTATCTGTTACAATACAAATTGTTTCAAGACGCTTTTCAGGGACCCAGAGCATGACCCCCAAGCAAATATTATTAACAATGGCTAACATTATTAACAATTAATTTAAGAAACAATGTCAGGTAAAAAAAGAAAAAGAAAAAAGAAACTCCCCAAGGAGGAGAAAAACCTTTAAGCAAAACCGTGGCAAGGAAAAACTCCTTTTTTTGGTGGAAAACCTGACCCATAAGGGGGGACCTTCCTGCCAAAGGCCAGCCAGGTAAAGGACGAAAAGAAGAGGGAGATAGGACAGACAGGATGGAGGGCAGAGAGATGAGAGGCACATATATATTGGCAATATTATAGAGGACAAAATATATTAATATCAATTATGTGTTAGCTGGAGAACTAAGAATTCTATGTACTTATATTAAGACTGATACATTGTTAGTACATGTACTACAGAGACGACTATATAAACAGGTAGAGACAGCAACACTAAGGTGGTCAGAAGGTGGAAATGCTGGTCACCATGTAGCTCTGAAAACTCTGGCCTGCAAACATCGTGTGAGGGCTAGGTTTTCTTAACCATCATAGCTCTCCTCTCTCTGCCCTCCGTCCTCTCTGTCCTACGGTATCTCCAACTTCTGTTTTAAGTTTCATTTTTGAGAAAAGGTGGTGTCAGATCCTTAACAACTATTGGTAGCTGGTTCCATAGTAAAGGTGCCTGATAGAAGATGGTCTGTCTTCCAAATCTACATTTTTTTTCTAGGTACTACAAGTAAACCTGCACTCTAAGAGCGGAGAGCTTTATTAGGAGCAGAAGGCATAATCCGGTCTTGTAAATAACAAGGAGCTAAGGCCATTAGGAGTCTAATATGCGAGTAACAGAAATTTGACTGAAGTTTGGCTAACAGTTCTGTTTCATCTGGCTTCATGGATAAGTGCAGCTGCGTATTATCAGCGTAGCAATTAAAGATTAATGCTGTGGCGCTAGATAATATTTCCCAATGGCAGCATGTATAGTGTGAAGAGGATGGACTCTTACACTGAACCTTGTGGGACGCCATAGGAGACCCTCGTCTGTGTGGAAGAAACGTAATTAATGTGAATGAACTGGAACCTGTCAGACAATACGATTTAAACCAGCCGACTGCATGCATGCATGCATTGTCTATACCCGTTTCATCCTTGAAGGGTCACGGGGATCTGCTGGAGTCTATCCCAGCCGTCTACGGGCGAAAGGCAGGGGTCCACCCTGGACAGGTCGCCAGTCCATCGCAGGGCCACACACAGAGACAAACAACCATTCACACTCACAGTCACGCCTACGGGCAATTTAGAATTATCAATTAACATGACATGCATGTCATTGGACCAGCCGACTGCTGTCCATTTAATCCCAATAACATACTCTAATCTGTGCAGTTCAATTTTGTGATCAATAGTATCAAGGGCAGCACTGACATCCAGCAGAACTAGTACGGATACTAACCTATTGTCTAAAGCCATGAGGAGGTCGTTGTTGACTCTAACCAGTGCCATTTCTGTGCTATGATGTATTCTGAACCCTGACTGAAAAACTTCAAATAAATAATTTCTATGCAGGTGGTCCCCTTGCTGGCTTGCAATAACCTTTTCCAGAATTTTAGATATAAATGGATGGTTGGATATTGGTCTATTTGCTAAAATGTCTGGATCAAGAGATGTTTTTTTTTTTTTTAAGCAAAGGTTTAATGACTGCAGCTATAAAAGCCTGTGGTCCATATCCTGATTGTAGGGATAGGTTAATCTGATCTAATATTGACGTACCAATAAAAGAGAAAACATTTTTGAGTAGTCAAGTTGGAATGGGGTCCAATAGACACGTGGGTGGTTTAGTTCTCATTTGATGTCAGCTCAAAGAGGTCTGTAGGAAGAGAAACAGTCTAGAGTCAGGTCAGGACCAGAAGAAGTTGGAAAAACCCACAGCAATTGGTGTTTGGGCTTGGTTGGTTTCTTCTCTAATTCTGATTATTTTGCCGCTAAGGTAGCTCATAAAATCTTCAGAGCTGCAGGAATGCACAGAGCTGTGACTCTTTGCAAGCCTGGCCACAGTGCTTAACAGAAAATGTGGATTATTTTTGTTTTCTTCTGTCAATGATGAATAGTAAGCTGTTCTTGCAAGGGCTTTTTTGTATACTCTGAGACTGTCTTTTCAGGTATGATGGTCTACAGATTTACAAGAGTAGCACTTCCTTTCCATTTTATGCATTTTGTTTCAGCATGCAGATATGCAAATTATACCAGGGGGCTGAGCTCCTATGGTTTCGTGACCCTCTTTTCCAGAGAGGCAACAGCATCTAAAGCTGAATGCAATATATGTGCAGTATTATTGACAAGGCAATCAAAATCTGCAGGGGTAGATTTCAGGTCATCACCCTTAATTGTTCTACCATGTTCTACTGGAGAGAGATGAGAAACGATTGGCCTCCTTAAACAAGCCTAGGACTCATTGAAAGATTACAGGTTCTTTAAATCAGGGGTAAGCAGAGTTAAAAACAGCCACTAATTTAAAAAAAAAAAAAAACAGTTTATTCATAAAAACATGCCTAAGATCTCTCCCACTCCTGCCTCCACCTGGTCCACCATGGCCGCATTTCTTCAGCCGCCCTTCCTCGAGGTCTTCAGGGACAGAGGACAAGAGAAACGTAAAACATCAGGCCCAGGTTCCGACTTCCGACTTACAACAGTGAACTATAAAATCCCAGAACTCTATGGGAGAGGGGTATATCGTGACCATACCCCTCTGCCATCCAGTGGTGCTTTCCCTCCATTTTCCAATGGGCTCCAGCGTCTTGCCTCTGCCGAGCATCACCTCCTTCCTGGAGTCCCCGCCAATATCCTCAATCAGCAAGCACATCTCACGCCGCTTGGCCTTGTGGGAATCCCCTGTCCACCTCCAATTCAATTCAATTCAATTCAATTCAAAATACTTTATTAATCCCCCAAGGGGGAAATTCAAGTTTCAGTACACCAGGAAAAATCTGTATTAGGGGAGCTGCTAGTGTCCAGCGCTCCTTTTCATGCCAGGTCCCGTGGTCCGAGTGCTAACTCCAGATAACAGCCGTTAGCAGCCGTTAAAACAGTTAACAGCCGTTAAAACCAGTATATCTTGATGACAAGTGAGATACCTCCAGGTCAGAGGAGGAAACACAGATGAACCAGACCGTATCCCCTGGGAAGACCGAGCTCCATTCAGTCTGGCGAGCGACAGAGCTGACTGTCCCAGAGCCCAGTTCGTCATGCGGACCGGACCAGGCCATTGTCGTCTCCCCCGGCGGTGCTGGGCCCCACCAGATCACCAGAAGGCCCCTGCCAGGTCAGCTGACCCATCCGGCGTGTAGACAGCTGGACGGTGGCAGCATGCTGCCGCCGCTACGTCGGGGGCTCCCGTCCCGGCTCTGTGACGCTGCAGCCCGGATCCAGTGGCGGTGGTTGCCGCACCAAGTTGCTTTGCTGCTTTGCAGGAAGACAACTTTTCTAGGAAGACAATTTTTCATAAACTCCCCCCCCACCCAACATTTTAACTGGCCCCACCTGGCCCCCCCAGAAAATATTTTCCTTCAGGCCCAACTGGTGGAGGGACCTGGACATGCATATATTGAAATAAATATCTTTTTGTCATTATTAAAAAAAAAAAAAAAACTCATGTAGGCAGTTCGGAGATCTACCCTTAACTATCGATGGATAGATATGCTTTTTTAATCCCAAACTGGGACACATCACCCCAGTCTGGATTGGCAGACTTGGGTAGCAGCTGGCCTTTTTAAAAAGGGGGACCAGAGGGTGTATTTCAAATTACAAAGGAATCACACTGCTCAGCCTCTCACATAACATCAGTGCCTTGGTTGCTGGAGAAGATACTCTGGTTGATTGCTGAACCTCAGATTCAGGAGGAACAATGTGGGTTCCGTCCTTGCTGTGGGACACTGGACCAACTCTATACCCTCACTAGGGTCCATCAGGGAGAATGAGAGTTTGCTTAATTAGTACAGGTGTTTTGTTGACTAGGAGAAAGCTTTCCATTGTGTCCTTTGGAATATCCTCTGGGGGGTGCTCCAGTAGACTGGGGCTATGCCACCTGTGAGTCACTGTCAAGAGACTCTTTTGGTATTGGTGCAGGATGGTGCCCCATTAGCCCTTATCCATGTTAGGTACATCAAGGTCTTGATCATTTAATCTCCATCAGAATAAACTGGTCTGTTCTTCAGGACCAGTTTGCAGTGGGAGACCCTACCAGGTGCAGTTGCCCTGACAACATAGCCCCTGTCATCATTCAGGTACACAGATACAGGTACACATGATCATGTGGTATGTCAACGAGGGGATTCTACATCTACATGCAAAGAGTCTTGCGTAACCACGGCACATAACAGTCAGTTGTAAATTATAGAATGACTTTAGAAGTTAACCGTGTATTTAGAAAGGTAAATGAGGCCATACCATCCATAAATTTTGTCTACATGTACATTTTGTGACAAAATGATTATATTTCAGAAAACTTTTCTCCTCACTGTTGTTTATTGTATTTTGTGAAATGCATTCTAAGATACTTGTATGTCAACATCCAATTTAACCTCTGGCTATTTGACAATTAACACATTTTTTCTATTTTTTTGTTTTTGTAAGGCCTGCACATGTATCAAATGTGTAATGCAGTGATTCATGAACGTCCTCCAGTGTTGCAGCTACTGCCTTACAGTTGTTGCTTAAGATCAAACAACTGGTAAAAATATAAATGTTGGTTGAGGTTATCAGTATTAAAAGTATCTGTTGTGAGTATTGATAAACATTTTAAGGCATAACAGCAATACTCTGCATGTGCTAAAATGGCGAATGGTCCGTTTTATTGTATGAACTTTTTCAGTTTTATCTCTGGGATGTAGTGTCTCATCTTTTACTTGTTCCACCTTCTTACTTGCTTTGCCCTGACAGACCATCCAGATTCCTCTATTCCTCTTTCTCCACAAAACTGAGCATCTGTGCCTCCAGAAATTCATACCATTTGCAAAATCAGTTTAACTGAAATCATTGTGGAATCTAATGCAGTGAATGTGGGTGGAACATATGCTGCCTTGACATTATAATATTGCTCCTCACCTCTTCACTGGGTTTTTCCTCTTCCCTCAGTTGACTACATTCTGCTCTTTTCTTCTACTGTGTGCTGTCATCCAGGCAAACATAAAAACCAAACTCAATTTACAGTCTAATTGGGTATAAGCGAATCCATATTGATCCTGATACGAGGCTATCCAGATGTTAGTTACTGCTGTGCATTAGTGACATACACTCTGCAGTGCATGATGGAGGAGGTGGTAGATATTAAACTACATTTTATGATATTTTCAATTAGTTTAAAAAATCTGTTATTATTATTATTATTGTTGTTGTTGTTGTTATTGCTGTTGTTGTTATTATTGTAATCACCCATACATGAGTTTATCAAAACTTGTGTAGGAGAGTTTATACAGGGGCATTGACTCCAGTAAAAAGAATCCACCATAGGTGCATTATTGAAACACTACTTAAGCTTCAACTAACATGTACTGGTACAGACACAATACACATTGTGGGGCTGAGGTGTTTTCTTAAATGATCATGCAATGACACAGATGACATTACAGATAACTACACTATAGCAAAAGGGTTCACTTATGCTTCAAAATCACAGACTGTGTGGTACCCATGCAACAGAATATGCTGTTTGTATAGCATACTGGTACTGCAGTGATTGTAAGAAGTAGTATTTCACTACTGAAACGATTATCTTATTGTGCAACCAGAAGTCGGTCACATGACTAGCTTCTGCTATAATGGACCATCACATTATGTAAAGCGTGGTCTGCTGAACCCTGAAAATTTTAGTAGCACGCCATCCTTGGACACTGCAGATTGTTCCATTACTCACATCTTGTGCACTGTGTAGTGCATTTTGACAAAGTCTGTACATATCATAGTGGTATCAGTTTCAAAACCTCTATTATACTCCACACTAACTCATACACACAGAATAGGAAAAGACCCCCTTAAAATGAGATAAATCCTTCTCATCAGAATGTCCTCAAACTCATGGCTGGAACTATTCCTCCTCCATAGAAACACACTCCTGTGAAGCTGTTCCTAGATAGATGATGGTTGAGATAGATGAAGAAGGAGATTTCAAATGAAATATAATTTATATCTCTGTCTATTTTTTTTTTTTAGATATTCTGCTGACAGGAACAGAAAGAGAGCATGAATGTGTTGTACTGTATATGAAAGCCATAAAACATAATGTGTTTGTTGTTTATTGAATTATTCTTAATAAGTTCAAGCATTTTCACTTTTGCTAACTTTGTGTCACAAATCTGTTGAGGATGATTGGTAGCCCAGTCAGGTATTTCTTCTTATGGTGTGTTAGCTCCTTGAGTGTGCACTGCGTTTTGAACTCAGAGATAGAATGCTCTGGGAAACCCCGAGGAAATGATGATTACACAGTGAAAATATGATCGCTAGCACCCTATTAATATTCATGCTCTTTGAAGCCATTTTCATCTTCATGTGTTTTTTTTTCTTTGCTCCTGATGAAAAAGATGAAAAGACCTGTGGACCTCATGAATTTCGCTGCGAGAATAACAACTGCATCCCAGACCACTGGAGGTGTGACAGTCAGAATGACTGTGGAGACGCCTCAGACGAGGAGAACTGCAGTGAGTACCTGACTGCTTCACTTCCTATTATCTCTGCTCATTTGGTTTTATTCACTATTGATACTACACACAGTGTGTAGTGTTTCAAAAAGTACTGGACTCCTTTGAGGACACCTCACTACACCCAAAAATGTACATATTTGACACAACCAACATTTTTGTGAGGGTTTGCAAACAGGAAATTTGGCTCTTGTTAACTTTGTGTCAGTGTATAGATGACAAACAGAATTTTATTTGAAAACATTTACGTACAGGTCTGAATTTAACAAATAAAAAACTACTACAGCAGCAAAGTAAATAAAAAAATGAATGAATAAATAATGAAATTGCTGATTCGCATTAACGTTCTATATAATCTGATTTAATCTCCATATGGTGTTAACTATAATTTATGTTGTCAGTATTGAACACACATGAAATGATCACAATGCTTAAGAAAAAAGTAAGTAAACCCTTATAGTTAACAGCAGGTCAAACTTCCTTTTCCAGGAGTGACTTCAAGCATATGCCTCCAGTATCTAAGGACTCTTACTCTTTTCATTTTATAACTGATTTAGTTTAAACACCTTTACAGGACATCTATTTTGAAGAAATATCTTGGAGAGTGGGGTCTCAGCCATTCCAAAAGATGGATTTTATTTTTCTGAAGCCATTTTCTAGGGCATTTCATTTGAGTCTTCCTCTTTTGGCATCACTTAACTTCTGCTAAGCTGCAGCTGGCAGACGCCTGCCCTGGAATTTGGAAGGATATTTTGGTAAACTTTGCAAATCTATTTCTCCTTTTATTTTCACAGTTTGTGAGGCAGCAAAACAGGCTAAATCATAAGGCTCTTATGTACACCATACATAGAGTGTTTAATAATAATTTTTGTGTTTAATTAGTCCGCACAATATTTCCCTAATATTATTTTGGATCTCTAAGATCCTTTTTTAGATTTTGTTTTGTTTTTTTTCTTCCTCAGTGGTGTTCTACCTTAGACACCCTGCCTCATTCTTTGGAGTCATCTTGGCCCACTTCTAGGAAGACAAGCCACAGCATAATTCTGTCTCCATTCACAGTGGTGTGAATGTTTAGTTGGTGTACTCAAAGCACATAAGAATTTACAACTGTTTATGTTATCAGCTCAAGTATATTATGTTTGTCTGTGGTTGTGACTTAGATGAAGATCAGACCATGTTCTGAGACAAATCAATGCAGGAAAATAGTGAATAAAAATAGGTTTGCATACTTTTTCTTGCCACTGTACACTGGCCATTATATATGATTAGTCCAAATAGCAGTGCAAAATTTAACTCTGGTCTATCAGTCCCTCATCGAATCCATACTCACCTTCAACATCTCCTCCTGGTACAGCCTCCTCTCATCCAAACACAAGATCAAACTTTCCCGCACAGTTAACCAGGCCAGTAAAATCATCGGTGCACCACAAACCCCCCTCTCAGAACTGTATAGCCGGTCTGTGATCAGGAAGGCCACCCTGATCACAGAAGACCCTTCTCACCCCCTCCACCACTGCTTCCAGCTGCTGCCATCAGGCAAACGCTACAAGGTTCCACTGGCCAAGAAAAACATCTACAAAAAATCCTTTATTCCCTCTGCAATAACCACCCTGAACAATAAAAAATGAACACTGCTGCTCTTAACACCCCCCTCCCCTTTTTAGCATGTTTGCACAACATTGCATTGTTTTTAATGTTTGTTTGTTACTTTTAGTGTTTTTAACATGAGCCTGTCAAAGACGAATTTCTGTCACTCGTGACAGACAATAAAGTTATATCTATCTCATCTATATCTATATCTATGTGCAATAACCACTCACATTCAGTGCTAAACTGCATAATAGGATACAAAGCAAAACAGTAGTTTCAGCACAGTCAGTGTAAGCAGTTTAAAAAAATTATAAAGTGCATGTGCAATAATTATGGGAAGGGTATAGGTATCCTCCATATCTAAAGAAGTGAACCTTGATGATCACTTTAGTTGTGCACAGATTTTCCTCACAGTCTGTGACTATCAGATTTCAACAGAGCAAGAGCCTCAGGGAATAAACTCTTCATCTCTGGTTGCTGGGGTGCTCTGAAACATTTACTGCAGGGAAGGAGTTTAAACAGTTTGTGTGTAAAGTGTGGCATCTCTAGTGATGTTGTGTGCTCTATTCAGAACCCATTACAGGTCCTGAAAAAAGAGCAATTATTTTCTGCCTCAATGAGAAAAAAACTGAGGCTCTGCTTGTGAAATGACACTGTTGAGCCGCTCTATTAAATCTTTCATTCTGTGGTGTATTTAAGCCCATCTATCTGTTTATGTGGAAGAGTTGTTTGTCTGTACATCATATGAATATAACCAGCTCCAAGTGTGCTTTTGCAGAGTACGCACATTATGCGTGATTTATGAACTTGCTTGAGTCCTCACACCTATCAAGTGTTACATTGATAAAGAAAAAAAAATCAAGGTTGCCCAGCAGACAATGGAAGGGCTGTATATCGGATTTTGCTGCAGTGCCTACTGGGAGTCTCTCTTGCAGCAAGACTCATAATGCACAGCCCTAGCTAACAGTCCATGATAACAAGGGGGAGGGCCCAGACAGTGGATCCGACCCAGCTGTTTAGCTGCGTTCTTACATCCCCCTCAGGGACAAACTCGCTCTAAATGACAGATACAAGATTTTCTGGCTTCAGAGGGAGCATTGCTGTAACTTATTGTAAGAGCAGCAATGAATGTATTTGCATCCTGATCAGGTTTGCCAGTTTATCTAACTCTAATACAAAATGACACTAATTAGATAAAATGACCATTTTCTCAAGGCATTAGCATGTGATTCTAAACACAGAGAGTTTGGCTGAAAGCTGCATCTGGGATGACTGTGTGTGCTGCTGAAGTAATCATGCTGGCTTAATTTGCATCTTTTGTGTTCTTCTCTTTATACAGAGCCAGTCACGTGTAACCACAAAGACTTTGCCTGTGCAAATGGAGAATGTATTTCCTCCCGATTCCGCTGTGATGGAGACTATGACTGCCTGGATAATTCGGACGAGGTCAATGTTTAAAATTTTTGCCCCAATTAAGAATTTCATGTGTTGTATACACTGTCAAAAAAAATGTTGTGAATCTTCCAGAAACAACTGGTTTTCTGCATTAAGTTGCCATATATGTAGACAGTCTTCATTTTAGTCACAAATTAGAAAATGCAATGTGCAAGAAGAAATAATTATAACTTCATGTGTATTCACACCCATTAAACATTCACAATGCTTGAGGAAAAAGTAAGTGAACCCTTGGAGTTAATAGCTGGTCAATCACCTTTTAGGAATGATTGTAAGCAAATGCTTCCAGTAGCTCAGCATCAGATCTGTACAGCATTCACAGCATTTAGGAGGGATGTTTCCTTCAAATTGTATTTTCAACTCCACTAATATGTGAATAATAATATGTGGATCTTTATCTGGTGTTGCATAGTAGTATAAAATGGAAGTATAAAAATATTCTTGCAGGATTCACTGAAAAACAAAAAAGCCCCATCAGTGATAATAATACAGTTTTATGCATTAATTCAAGGACAAGGACTTGTTATTCTTATTCATTATTCTTATTAATTTATTGCCATGCTCAAAAGTTGTACAACAATTTATGTATTTAATCCCTTTCCATGCAAAGTGCTGCAACCTTAATTAACCCTTTATTATTTCCCTCCTTAGTACCAGGTTTTTTAGGTCAGTGTAGTCAAATAATTTTAGGATAAAATGTTGCCTTTCAATTTCTAGTAATTATTCACTTCAGTTAATCAAAAAGGCCATAAGGGAGTAGAATGGCTGCCTTTATTTCAATATGGACAAGGTTTATTGGGAAGACTTTTTAAGTTGAGTTTTAAAAGAGCTTTCAAAGTGGACTGCAGAAAGCCTGTTCTCGCCACCTATCACAGAGGTAATGGTCCAAGCATCACTGACCAGTGTATCTTCACAGTCGATCATGAGACGATCATTTGTTCCCAGGATCTATTTAAAATATCTAAAACCAAATTATCTCCACAGAGTCTCTGCTAAAACAGTGGTCAGACATTGAATATCACTTGACGGTGTTCATAATTTTAGCAGCAGTTCCTTTTTAATTAATATGAGATGCTTTTTGTGTTTCCCATTTCCTTTGATCAAGGGAACACAGTGTTGGTGGAATCGTACTGTACACAGGTGGAGATCAGTACTGTCAAAGGAAAGATTTTTGTTTTTTTGGTTTTTTTTCCCCCCCAGAGATAATAGAATGATGACTGGAATCACCTTTATTATCCACAAGTGGTGGCCAGCTTATCACTGTCACATGCTCAGTTCATGCATGCAGTGATGCAGACAGTAACATCACAGCCAGGACATACACAAACATGATGTTGCCATGGAAGCTTTTGCAGTAGAACACAAAGGTTGCAATTTGGACTATCTGTAGGAACAAAATGAACCATGGAGGAAGAGCCATGACAACACTGGGGGGCAACAAATTTCAAATTTAATCAGACATTCAAAGCAACATCAGGCTGCTGCAAAATTTAAATAAACCACATGTTGCAAAGATAAAGATATCACAGCTCAAGCTTCAAGCCACCATCCTAGGCTGGCTTTTAAGTTAAATAAATTGCATTGCAAATTAGAACCAGGATGACTTATGTACAAGACAAAAAGTAAAAAATCAAATAAAAAAAGGGGGTTAGTTAAGAACATCTCCAGTTATTTGTTATTTATCACATTTTATTTATTTTAGAAATTGTTTAAGTGAAAATGGAAAATGAGACGGCATGTTTGGGAGAGTTATTGAAAGTTTGACAAACTTATGAACGTATGAAATTCAGATTTATGAATCACTATGTGAGTTGTAGGTCAAGTCAGTCTGCAAGCCTTGCTTGTCCTTGTTGAGTTTCAGTACAGCAATACAAACAATTCTTTTAAATGCGGAAATGCTGATTCTAGATGTTTTTCCTGACTGCTTAGCCCTCATAATAATATCAGATAAATGTTAAATAGATAAGTTATACTGTGTGTCAATGTTTGTATGGACTTAATTTAAGGTACAATTGTGAAATTGACTTTATTTATTTTTTGTTTTATGATACTCTATTGATTACATCAGTCTATTTCTTCATTTATGAATCCATTTACAGAAAGGCTGCGAGGCACACTGTGCAGATGACCAGTTTAGATGTCACAATAACCTCTGCATCTCACTCAAGTGGCTGTGTGACGGTCAAGAAGATTGCAAGATGGGGGAAGACGAAAAGAACTGCCAGGGAACAGGTGAAAACTGACAAAATAACTCCCAGTGGTTTGCAAGAACATCCAACTTATTATTGATCCTTATCTCTGAGAAATATTTGTTTAAGAGCTCAACCGTGCTATATAAAATCAAAATGAGCTACTCTGGCAATATGTGAGAGAGTCTGTTTTTCTCTCACTGTCAATAGCTGGTAAAAGAGCTGAGTGAGTTTATGTGAACGATTCAGTGTTGTCTTGCATAAAATCCTTATTTAAAGCTCATAAGTGTCAAAAGTCAGTTTTCCTCAATAGGGGAGATCATTATAAAATTCAATTATAATTGTTATAGAACAAGAAATGTAAAAAGCATGAGTTGTTGGTGAGGACATGAAGAAGTCTTGTCTACTTTTCCTTCTTGCAGTTGTCCCCTCTTGCTCTGTGAATGAGTATGTGTGTGCCAACGGAGGCTGTGTGTCAGCCAGCCTGCGCTGTGATGGACATGAAAACTGTCTGGATGGCTCCGATGAGGTCAGTACAACTTAACATGATTCAAAGATTCACAATAAATCAATGCAACTTGACAGTGTTCACTTCGGCAAATGAGAAGGTGCTCCACAGACCGGGCTTAAACAACAGTTTTTGGGTTTCTTTGATAGCTACTTGATGGTTTATGGCATTTCTCTGTGAACAGATCGGATGTGTGAAGGAGTGCAGAGAGGATGAGTTTCTGTGTCTGAATCGTGCCCACTGCATCCCTCGGCGCTGGCACTGCGATGATGTACTGGACTGCATGGATCACAGTGATGAGGAGAACTGCAGCCATGGTAAGGAGCAGTTTGGCCTCAGATGATGAGTTATATTGAGGGTTTTAATTTCCATAAAGTCATTTTTTTCACGTACTATCTCAGATCTCTATGCTGCAAATATTATTGAAATTGAATTTTGAGTTACAGTAATACAAGCTGTGGGGATCTGTCTGTGTAATTTCAGGAGTTTACTTCTGCCGGCCTGATGAATTCACTTGCAACAACACTTTATGCAAACTCTTTACATGGGTGTGTGACGGCAAGGATGATTGTGGAGATAACTCTGATGAAGACAGAGACATGTGTGGTAGGAATAGTCACTCTTTTGACCTCTATCACCTTCTGCCTTAATGAAGACCAACAGGGAATTTTTCATTGTTTCTATTCTTTAATATATCAGAATCAGAATAGCTTTTATTGCCAATGTGCTTTCACACACAGGAACTTTTCTTGGTAGTGAAGCTCCATATAAATATACAAACATACACTTACACTAATATACATTTGATAAAAACAACATGGAGCACACACAACAAAAATAATATATCAAAAGTGTAATTAAAGTGGTTTATATAGGTTCATATAAATATAGTTGTGTTCAAAATCAATGCAGTTTCTTAAAACAGTGAGTCAAGTTAAAAATCTTTATAATGGATTTTATGTCCATACCCACAAATGCACTGGGAACACTGCACATTCTATTCTGAATCAAAATATGCAGAAAAAAAAAATCAAATTTATTATTATTTCACAGAAACTGAAGAAAAAGAAATATTAGGCTGTTCAAAAAAATAGCAGTGTCTACATTTTCTTTCCAAACTCAAACATTTATTGTGTAAACTGAGAAATGAGAAATTATTGTCTTTGTGAATCACTTGATTAATATTTAATTGAATAACCATTGTTTCTGAGAACTGTTATACATCTGTGTTGTATGGAGCCGACCAACTTCTCACACCTGTGAACAGGTGTTCCAGTCCAGGACGACTGGAAAACATTCCACAATTTTTCTGCATTTCTTGGTTTTTAATCAGCAACAGCATTTTTGATGTCACCCCACAAGTTTTCTATTGAATCCAGGTCCGCGGGTTGGACTTGAATCCAAATATAATGTGTCACATAATGATATCTCGGGTTGTTGTCTCAATGAAACCGATTTCAAGGGCAAGGACAAGTTTATTTGTAGAGCACAATTCGTACACAAGGCAATTCAAAGTGCTTTACAGATGCATAAAATCACAAGAAGGCAAATAGAATCATTCCATACAAGCATAAAAATAATAATTAAAATTTTTAATTAAAAATTAATTTAAAAAAAATAACAATTAAATTAAAAATGAAGAGTGCAGATAAAATCCTTTCAGTTGTCATATGCACATCTTAACAGAACTGTTTTCAGCCTGGATCTGAACATTGTCAGATTTGAGGTCTGTCTCACATCTTCTGGAAGACTGTTCCAGATTTTAGGAGCATAAAACTGAAATGCAGCTTCACCTTGTTTAGTCCTGACTCTGGACACCAGCAGGAGACCACTACCTGAGGTTCTCAGAGTCTGGGTTGGTTCATATGGCTCTAACATGTCCGAGATGGACTTTGGGGCCATGAAGAGACTTGAACACAAGTAGAGCTGTTTTAAAGTCTATTCTCTAAATGACAGGAAGCCAGTGCAGAGACCTCAGACCTGGACTAATATGGTCGTATTTCCTGGTTCTAGTCAGGACTCGTGCAGCAGCGTTCTGGATGTACTGCAGCTGTCTTACAGCTGGTTTAGAGCCCAGTGAGCAGGCCATTACAATAGCCTACCCTGGTGGAGACGAACGCATGGATCAATCTTTCTACAACTGGTTTAGACATGATTCCTTTGATTCTGGTAATGATTTTTAGATGGTAAAAAGCTGCTGATGTTATTGCTTTAATGTGGCTGTTAAAGTTCAAGTCTGAATCCAATATTACCCCTAAATTTCTGACCTAATTTTTAGGTTCTAGAGAGAGAGAGTCTCAAGGTGACTGATAACATTTTCTCTTTGTTTCTGTGGGCCACAGACAATGATTTCAGTTTTGTCTGAGTTTAACAGGAGAAAGTTGTTTTGCATCCACACACTGATCTGTTCGATGCAGTGACACAATGGATCTACAGGCCCATGTTTTCCTGCTGTCAGTGACACATAGATCTGAGTATCATGTGCATAGTTGTGGTAGGACACATTATAGCTGCGTATTAGCTGGCTTAATGGAAGCATGTACAGATTGAACAACAGGGGTCCCAGGATTGACCCCTGGGGAACCCCACAGGTCATGGCCATTTGGTCTGAGACACAGCTACCAATTTCAACAAAGTATCTCCTATCCCTGAGATAGGACCTGAACCAGAAAGCATTTTCAGAGATTCCCACCCAGTCTTCTAACCTCTGTAATAAGATCACATGGTCAACTGTGTCAAAGGCAGCGCTTAGGTCCAGCAGAACTAAGACTGAGACTTTGCCTGCATCTGTGTTCAGGCGAATGTTGTTTGTCACCTTGATCAGGGCTGTCTCAGTGCTGTGGTGGGGCCTGAAGCCTGATTGAAAACTATCAAAAACATTGTTAGAGAGGAGAAAGTCAGTAAGCTGTTGATATACCACTTTTTCTAGGACTTTGCCAAGGAATGGGAGGTTTGATATGGGCCGATAGTTCTTCAGTACTGTGGCATCAAGACTGCTCTTCTTTAGACGAGGCTTAATGACAGCAATCTTTAAGGCCTCTGGGAATTTTCCAGTCTGAAGTGAGATGTTGGTTAATTCAGTGAGTTGTGGTAACAAACTGCTCAGCACAGACTGTAGAAATCAAGTGGGCAACTCATCAAGGCACCAGGTTCATGGACTCAGACTGCAGATGATCTCTTTGACTGTTTTGTCAGTTACAGGTGTGAAATGTGTCAGCTCTCGGTGTCTAGTTGGCAGAGGAGTAATTGTTTGTGTTGTGGAAATTATTGAATTTTTAATACCTTGAACTCTGTCATTAAAGAATATTGCATACTCATTACACTTTGATGTAGAAACGAGTTCTGAGGAGAGTGAAACTGGAGGGTTTGTTAATCTGTTTACTGTAGCAAACAGGACACGGGAGTTGTTACTGTAGTTTTTGATGATTTCAGAAAAATAACTCTCCCTTGTTCTACGCAATGTTTGGTTGAACATGCACAACTTTCCTTTGTAAATCTCGTAATGGACCTGGAGATTTGGCTTGCGCCATTTCCGTTCAGCTCTCCGGCACTCCCTTTTCTGTGCCCTGACTGAATCTTCTCTTCCCCATGGCACCCTTTGACTACTTTTAACCATTCTAACCTTGACAGGAGTAAGGTAGAATCCAAAACCTTTAAAACACTTGATGTGTAAGAATTCAACAGATCATTAAAATTAGAACACGGGGTATTTTCAAACTGAATCATTTCCATAAACTGTGTCCCTGTGCTGTCATTTATGAGTCTTCTCTGAACAACCACAGACCCAACTACTAGTTTGGGTGAGACTGACAGGTCAAAGAGAATGCAAAAATGATCAGATAATGCAACATCGATGACATCCACGTTTGAAATAGCAACACCCTTTGAGATAAGCAGATCTAAAGTGTGCCCCTTTCTGTGGGTGGGCTCAGTCACATGCTGAGGTAGACCAAACATTTCAAGGACAGCAGTAAGTTCTTTTGCTTGTTTGTCATGGGTTACATCTACATGCACATTCAAGTCCCCTATTATGACCAAACAGTCAAAGTCAGTGCAAACAACTGAAAGTAGTTCAGTAAAATCATCAATAAAACAATTCTGTGGTGGTTTGTAAATGGCGATATAGAGAATGAAAGATTGTTTTATCTCCATTTTGAATGACACATTTTCAAATGATGAAAAAACCCCAAATGATAACTTGTGTGTGAGTATATTGTCCCTGAATATGGCACAAACACCACCACCCCAGTGGTTTTGTCGTGTTTCAGACACAAAGGTGAAGTTAGATGGACTAGATTCAATCAGGACTGCATTGGCTGTGCAGCCTATAATTTTCTGCACTTTTTAATATGTTAAAAAGTGCACAAGTGTAAATGTACAAGTGGCGTATCCACTAAGTACAGACATATACATCAACTTTTTGTCTGTTATCTACAGAGAAACTTCCCTGCCCTCCTACAAGGCCATTCCGTTGCAGAAACGACCATGTGTGTCTGCGTACAGACCAAGTCTGCAACAAAGTGGATGAGTGTGGTGACAATTCAGATGAGGAAGAGTGTGGTGAGTCCAGAAAATACAGAGATGTTCTTGTTCAAGTTCTTCATGAACAGTGAAGGAGATATACAGTGATCCCTTATTTTTTGCGGTTAATGGGGACCAGGGAACCCTGGAACCCTAAATCCGCAAACTGGAGCCGGAGCCCCCCGAGCCTAAATAATGTGTTTAAAATATGTTTAAACACAGCAAAAAAGTAGCAAGGTACTGCAGCGAAACAAGACAAATGCTTAACTGTGGTCTTTCTGCACAATATCCTGTGATTCTTGGGTGATGCGTCTCGGCCAATCAGCGCACAGATTCTAGAGTGCTGGGCGTCTGCATTTCTCATTTTGGTTATAGGAGGCTGTGAGTCATCGTTTGATGTTTTGATGGCAGCTGCAGCCTCTCGTCTGGTGTGGAGTGGATTTTTGCGGAATTTCCACAATTTTTTTCTTGATTTTTTATTATATAATAATATATTTATATATTTATGATATAATATATATTATAATATATTTCTGAAAAAAATAACTAAAACTGCGGAACTTAAAGCGTGAATTGGCAAGGGATCACTGTATATGTATATTTTTTTCATATTTAAAAATGCAACCAGATGTTGGGCAAAAAAAAAGCTTTTTGCTTTTGAAATATACTGTTTAGCTATCAGAAACAGTTTAACGATCATAAACTGTTTTGAATTTTTCTAGTCTGTGGGTTCAGTTGTTGAAGGAAAGAGAATTTCTCCAGAGAGTATCCATCCATCTATTCATCCATTAACTTCCTAATTTTGAAGAAAGGAAAAAAGAAAAAGAAAGCGACAACCTCTGGCTGATTTAAAACTATAGCAAATACTTAGAGATCATTATTATCATTATTATTATTATTATTATTATTATTATTATTATTATTATTATTATTATTATTATTATTATCATTAATCAATCCATCCATTTTATGTAGCCTTATTCATCTCCTTGAGGCTCACAGACTGGCACGTATCCCAGAGGTGCAGTACATGTTGCCTGGACATGTTGCAAATCCATCACAGGGCCACACAAAAATAAGCAACTATGTGGAATAACATCATTCTTTATTTATGGGATTCTCGTGACCTGTGTTATTGTCTTATTTGTCATCCTATCAAGCCTAGATCATTTCTCGTTATGTATTAAGTAAATCGTATAATGAACGGGAATGAAATGGATCACGAATTGCAATTAATTAGTGTACAATTTGGAATTAATAGGTTTTTGCATGAAATACAAGTAATTGGACTCAATCAGAATATAAATTGGATTTAAATGAATTATATATACTTTTTAAATTTTTGAATGCTTCCTGTGTAAAGGGCCTTCTGGTTACTATGTTGTGAATATGCTCTATACAGTTAAACTGAACCGAATTGAATTGAATTGGAGGTATTAAGTCGAGCCAGTCGCTAGTGGTGGTTCCTGATACATAAAAGTACATGTCCCAAACTGACCTAAGATAAATTAATGTTATTGTTGACTGTAAATTAATGGACTATTTTGGAAATATGTTATATTTATACACTTAGTATTATTTTTAAAGTGATAATAGACAATGCAAGCATTTTAGCCCGAAACATATTTTCTCGCCTGGCCTCGATGCCAAGTTACCCAGTTTCCAATGGAAAAATGAAAAATAAAACGCAGGGGTAAGTGAGGGGATTATCTTTTACTACATATACATTTGGTGTACTCATTATGCTTTTCAAAAAACTTGACATTTTCTTTATTCTTGAAAGTAAAAAATGCCTTTTGCTTTTATTTTTTTTAACTAATTCCAAAGCCTCCACTGCAGCCATCCTTTCTAATTGATCATACAGAGCTGACATGAAAGAGAGGGACAAATAGCTTTTCTTTTCTATCGCTCTCTCATTCTTTCTGTCCTCCATTCATCTTCCCCTCTGATTCCGCTGATTCGGCCATCCATCTCTTATCCCAGTCCATTACCTCTCACCATTGTATGGGTCTTCTCTTCATCCATCCCCCACAATCTCACCCTAAAACCATCATCCGCCTCCCCATTATTTCATTATGCACCTTGCCAGTTTATTGTCATTCTCTTGGAGGGTGTCAAGCATTCATTCGTTCTCTATAGTCGTTGCCAGGAAAGATGAAAAATTTACATTTAATTTAACTACTCTAAAGGAGAATGTGTGAAAAGGTAGCAACATCTTTTTAGAATAGTGTTGGAAAACAGCTGTTTCTGTGCTAAAAACTAAATGCTCTGAATTCTGAATGTTCAGAATGCAGTGAAGGAAAGGTTATAAATGAAGAAACGCAACTACCACAAGGCTTTTCCATATTAGTCTGCAATTCCATCGAAGAGAAGATATTCTGCTACATAAGACTTTTCTGACTGGCAGATGTAAAAGATCTCATTAACCTGAAAGTTACATATGATTGGTTGAAAATGTATGCATATACTTTATTGTATGCATTGTATAGAAGTGGTGGCTGGAAGACCTCGGCCTTGTGGGAAGACAGAGTTTACTTGCAGTAACCGACGCTGCATCCTGACGAAGCTCCAGTGTGACTTGTTCAATGACTGCGGAGACGGAGGCTCTGATGAGCAGGACTGCAAGTCATGTAAGTACAGCAACAGTTAACTTCAACAAACAGATCAAAGCAGCATTTTCTGGAGCTGAAAAGTACCAAATGTCATCTAGATGTTATCAGGAAGCTCAGCAATCTAATTTTGGATGTGATGTTTTATTGTTTATGATAATATATGTTTGCTCATGCTTGAGGTGTGCTGTGAGTTGAATAAATGATTAAGATGCCCTCTTCGTTGCTGCACATCAAAAGAAAAGCCCAGCAGGTGTCTGAGATGCAGAGGTGTAATCAAAGGCCTGCCTTTATTTGTAGTTTCCAGCGGAGACATTTGTGGAAAGAAAACAAATCCATGTGGGGAGGATGCAGTTTGCAACCAGACAAATGTTTATGCTATATGTCAGTGCAAACCTGGTTTTAAGAGGAACCAAAAGACAGGACAATGTGAAGGTAATGTATGAGCAATTCAATGTAATTTACTCTGAGGAGCACCAAAAATGCCGAAACTTTATTGTTTTTAACATTCTTTTAGTTTTAGCAGTAGACAGAAATCTGATTTTTAATGAGATTCCAGTATGTCAAAAAAGTCGTAGATCAGGGTTGTAATAATTTGTTCCCAAAACAGTCATCAAAGCAGTAGTAGTGTTGAAACTGAATAATAATTGATAATATTGATCCTGTTTTGATGGCAAACTATCAATATAAGAATACATTTGTTATTTAAATTTTAATATTAAGGTATCATAGTTTACCAATAATTAGTGAGTGCTAGTGAGGCAATTGTACAACATTTAACAAAGCACTTGACTGGACAATCGGATGGAGGATGCAAGTGGATTTAATCTCCAGTTGTGTACAAGTAGAGATGGTCAGATACTCACAGCTGCGTACAGGAGCTGTGTCAGCAAAGACAATGAATTAAGGAAACAGTCATTTTAACCAGTTGTTATCAACAGTTGAGCCTTGAGCTACATTTTCTCAGCCGGCCTTAGAAAACCCTCGTGGCGCCTAAGTTCCTGATTAGATATTCTACTAGGGCTGGGTAAGTTAACGCGTTATTATCGTGTTAACACATGAATTTATTAACGCCGACATTTATTTTATCGCGCGTTAACGCATGTTGCTCACGTGCTGTTGTTTTGAAAAGTCCGTTTCGGAACCAGAAGATAATTGGCAGGTAAACTTGCGGAAAAGTTCAAACAGACATGGAGAGCGGTAAAAATCAGTGTACTTTACAGTTTGGGTAGCAACTCAGGTAGCAATATAAACAATTCTGTCTGAAAAAAAAACTTTCAAACCCCTTTGTTCAAGACGATCGCGTCATTCCTCCAATTATCATCTGCTCCATGTGTTCACTGTCCTGCTGTTCTCGAGCTGGTTACTTCAGTGCGACTCCATCTAGTGGCACAGATGTGTAATGGCAACAGAAAGTCTATTCCTTGATTATAAAACAAAGCCATTTCTGGGTCACGTAAAACAGACAATAAAATATTAAAAACAAATTCATGGTGAAACATGTTGTTGGGGGACCTGCAAAAGTGACTCAAGGTGTCCAGTACGTTTGGAGAGGGCATTTTTTATTCCCTTTCCCAAGCCAAAGTAAACAGCGGAAAAATGCAGGCTGTGGATTCAGTTATGTGTCCGTCCACACAAGCAACTGAATGTGGGGAAAGTTACAAAACACACCTACATTTGCTCCAAGGTAAGGTTGCTTTGTTTATTAGAAGAACTGATTTAACCGCTTTTTAGTAAAAGTAATAATATGAATTAGCATCAGGGAGGGTGATGAGTGAAGACATCTCTGTTAGCATTAGCTCTGGTCTATAGTGAAGCAGTCATTTACATTGCAGAAGTCAAGTCATTGCAGAAGTCAATTCCCCCTCCAAACGTTCTGGACAACTCGAGTCACTTTTGCAGGTCCCCCAGCAGCAATGTTTCACCATGGCGTTATTCTAGTATAATATTGATACTTATGATATGCATCGGAAATATAGTGAATTAACACAGTCCTAAACGCAGGAGCAGCAAGAGTGTCTGACCTAACAACAGTAACTAGGGAAAAGCGGGAGGGGGGTGGTGCTTACCGAAGGGTCAATTCAAGCCAAACCTCCTGAATCTGGCCAAAAGGAAAGAATCATTAAATCACAAGGGCATAAAAAGAAAAATCAATAACATAAAATAAACATCAAAATAACAATTAAGGAAATAAAACAAAAAAAATGAACCTTGAAGACAAAATCTTTTCAGTTGTCGTACACACGTCTAACCAGGACTGTTTCCAGCCTGGATTCGAGCATCGTCAGAGCCGAAGCTTCACATCTTTATCTTAGGACCATTCCAGATTTCCAAGAGCACAAAAATGAAACACAGCTCCACCTCGCATCAGCCGTCTCAAAGTCTATTCTTTGAGTGACAAGAAACCAGAGTAGAGACCTCAGGACTGGACCAGTATGGCCGCATTTCCTGGTTTCAGCTGAACTCCAGCAGTCACACCATAATGCACAATAGCAAATCTCCAGCTCATTCAGAGCCCAGTGAGCAGGTCCTGACAACAGTCTAACCTGGTGGAGACAAACTCACAGATCAGACTCTCCAAATCTGGAAAAGCTGTTATTATTCATCATCATTGACATCATCATTGTCATAATGATATCAAGGCTGTTGAAGTTCAAATCTAGGTCCCAATAGTACTCCACAAATTTCAAATCTGAGTTGTAACCCCATAGAGAGGCTTCAGGGGTGACATTCACACAGTTCCTGCGGAACAGACAACAACTCAAGTCCCTGTCTGAGTTTAACTGATTGCCTCCACCCACAGGTGTGCAATTTAAACCCAAATAAACTCACATAAACCAGTCCTGCCAAGGCCTCAGCCCCACACCGCTCAGGTACAGGACAAGCCAACAACCATCACCTGGGTACTTCAGTGCCAATAATCAACATCAGGATCAGCTGATGTCCAAGGCCCAGCCCTAGAAGACAAAGTCACAAGCTGGTTATAGGGACGTCAGAGACACTGAAACAGAACAATACTAGAGCCAAGACCTCAGAACCAGAACCATGGAGCCACAATTGAACCCAGCTAGATAACCACAGCCTCAATCAGGCCACAACTTTAAGTGCAGACTGTAACTCACCCGGTCAGCCAAAGCCATCATTAGGCTCCAACCTAGGGTGAAATTACAGTCGCAGGGACAGAAGGAATGCAGGACAAGAGACAATTACACCCGTTAGGCACACCACCTCCAGCCACACATAATACACAATCAAATTCAAAGGATATTATCATCAGGACATTTCCTTAGATGACCACAAGGTCACGCCACTCGCCTGTCCTGGAACCCTGCAGCCTGAGACCAAAAAAAAAACACGCCTCACCAAAACATCCTTCAGTCATCAGCGCTGCCAATATGATCATCAAGGTTTCATCCAATTCTGGTCACATATTCAATCTTTCGAACACTAAAGTAACATCTTGTCATCAAGGGAACTTCCCTCTGTCCTTTTTTTATGCGGCACATCTCTGGGAATTCCAATTGTACTCCCTCAATATACTGGGATATTGGTATGCTACTGATATTGATATATATATATATTGGGAGTTTGATACAGGCCATATACGTCTGAGCCAATGCTTTAACTAAATGTGGTTACAGTTCCCCAATTGTACAATTTTGTCTTCTATTGAAGTGTCCCTAGATTAATAAGAGCTCTAGACAATTTCTCTAGATTAATGAGTTAATTCACATCAAGGTTAACATCATAACAATCTTAACTTTTCAATACGATAATTTTATACTGCCTGGCTCAGCAGAATCCTCTATTCTGCATTTTAAATACACCAGACTTACACAAAAGGCACCGTACAAAACACAAAACATGTCCCACGGGAAGACACAACAATTCCACTGCTCCCTCTTGGCCGATTGTCAGTATGAAAACAAACTAAGAAAAAGTCACTCACCAAACCCGTGTGGTTCGCTGCAGAATGCGTTCGCCTCCCCACGCTCCCGCTCCGGCGCGCCCTCATCCGTCAACCTATGTCGAGTAGAGCCAAGCGGGCTAAAACGCCTCGCCCCGGAGCCAGAAGGGGAAACGCAAGCCCAGCAGAAGCCTAGAAAACACCCAGGGATCGCCTAACTGTTGTTTAAATTTTACTATTAATGTATATTAGTTTACCAATAATTAGTGAGTTCTAGTGAGGCAGTTGTACAACACTTAATGAAGCACTTGACAATTGGACAAGGGTGAAAGTGGATTTAATCTCCATTTGTATACAAGCAGAGCATGGTCAAGCAACTCACAACAGCACAGACAGCCGTTGTCAGCACAAGACAATGAATCAGAGGAAATGCAGTCATTCTTAAACACTTGTTTATCAATATGTTGAGCCTTAAGCTAGATTTTTTTATGCTATGTACTCCATCATAGCAGAAGAATGTACAAAATCTGGTTTGGACCCTTTTTGCTGCATATTAACAGCAACAGCTTTAATTAATGAGACAAAGCATTTTGATTTATCCACTTTAATTCTATGGAATCATGTAAATGCACAAAATCTCATAAGGGGTCATTCAGCAGGACCAGGACCCTTACTACTCATGTTACTTTACCAAAGAATGGGTAAAGAAGAGGGAGTTTCATATTTTGAGATCACCTCATAGGAGGCTAAGCTTTAATCGGTTTTTGCTATGAGATGATCAATATTTGTACCTGTCCATCTGTTTTCTAGAGATAAATGAGTGTCTACAATTTGACACATGTCCTCATTACTGTATTAACACGAAAGGATCTTTTAAATGCACTTGTGATCGGAACTATAAGGAGATCAATGGCAACTGTCTAGCAAAAGGTATGATCATAAAGTTGTTTATCAAACATCCTGTCTTGCTTTCTGCATGTACACTGATTTATTAATCTAGTTATAAAGTAGTTGATATGTTCAAATAATGGAGTGACACCATCATTTTTCTTTCATTTTCTTCTTGCATAATAATGACTCATCTTGCAGGAACAGAGGATCAAGTGCTTTACATAGCAAATGATACAGAAATCCGAAGCTTTGTTTACCCGTATAACCAGAGTCACGGACACAAACTCTTCACTCACATTGAGGACAATGCTCGTATTATTGGCATGGATGTTCTGTCTCACCCTCAAAAGTTTGTCTGGGCAACACAGTTCAATCCTGGTGGAATTTTTTACAAAGACTCTTTTGAAAGGAGCCAAACTAAATCAAATATTAGAAACATTGTAAGTATTTCTATCCTCTTTATATATCTATGTAAACATGTTGTATTTTCTTGTCCTTTCTATGTATTAAAATACATTATGAAGATAATAATAGCTTTATATTGTTTAAATTCTATGTCTTTTATGAGACACATTTATATTACTGAATACACAAGAGATGAATTTAGACCCTGTCATTCACTGTTATCAATTGCAGTGTTCAGATTTCCGTCGTCCCAGAGATATTTCTGCTGACTGGATCACAGGCAACATTTATTGGACTGATCACTCTCGGATGCACTGGTTCAGCTATTACACGGCCCACTGGACAAAATTACGATATTCAATAAATGTGGGCCAACTTAAGGGGCCAAACTGCACTCGCTTGATTACAGACATCGCGGGAGAACCATATGCCATTGCTGTAAACCCTGCCAGAGGGTAAGCAGTATTACCAGCTATTCTTTTTTTTTTTTTTGCTAACCACTTTTAATGCACGATTAATGCAGGTGTGTGATAATTAGAAAGATTTCAAGCTCATGTACGTGTGCATGAATTTTCAGTAGGTAAGCATTGCTTCTTGGAAAATGCTGCAAATTTCCCACTGGTTAATATACAGTACATTGAACATGTTAGTTAATTATTAAATAATCAATCAGTAAGCCCAGTTGATTATTCAGTCACCTCTTACATCACTGAACATCACCAGATCTGCTTCATTAATAGTGCCTCATCACAACAACACTGCCTGATCCCCATTCTTACAATTAATCTTGAATCTTTGTCAAATGTTCTCATCACTCTCATGTCATTCAGTGAGCTACACCAAGTTAATTCATTTTGTAATTTATCTTCAATTAGGTTTATGGATATTTCTTCATCACAATTTTGCTGTAACTGTGACAAATTAAAAGCTATTAGGCTCCATGTACACTGATCCCTTGCCAATTCGCGGTTTAAGTTCCGCGGTTGTAGTTATTCGCGGATTTTTCAGAAATATATAATATAATTTTTAAAAATTTTTAAAATTGTGGAAACATCACAGGATGTTGTGCGCGTTCTCTCACAGTGAAAAAATTGCTGTGAGCCAGCCTGGCCACTTTAAGAAGGTAGCCTTATGGGTAATGATGTGGCCTTATGGGTAATGTAGTGTGTGTGTCATGGGACGGCAGAAGAAAACGGGGTTAGATGAAAAGTGGGGTGAGCATAAACAGCAGCCCAGCGTGTATAGATTTAAATTCTCTGTTAACCGACAGTAGCCAAACAATACAACCTGTGTGATATTACAAGTTCCTGCAGTGCAAGAATAAAGTGCTTGTTGTTGTTGACTTTTTGTTTTGTTGTTGTTAACGTGTTAGCCGCTAATTACGAGCCAAAAATAGCACAATACCAGCAGCTTGTTTACTACGGTTCAGAGACCAGAGGCTTTGAAGGTAACAGAAAGACCACAGTTGAGCCTTTGTCTTGTTTCGCTGCAGTGCCTCGCTACTTTTTTGGGATTTTAAAACATATTTTAAACACATTATTGAGGCTGGGGGGCTCCGGGGGGCACTGGTCCCCATTAACCGCGAAAAATAAGGGATCACTGTAATTTTAAGCTATATAGATACATATTTGTATTACCTTGCATACCTCAGCAGGGAGTATTATATTTCTCTATGTTCTTGCAGAATGATGTACTGGAGTGTAATAGGTGATCATTCTCATATCGAGGAATCTGCCATGGACGGATCATTGCGCAGAGTACTTTTGGAGAAAAATCTTAGGAGGCCCACTGGTAGGTATTTTTGTCTTTAGTCTAATATATATTTATTTATTTATTTATTTTTTGTGGTACTTGGGTACCTTAAAGGTACTTTGAGATACCGTATTGTCCCAAATATAAGTTGACTCTGATAATAAGATGACCCCTATTTTTCAAATATTATTTTGGGAAATTAAAAATATATTGCAGACAATAAGGTTATTCATAAAAAAAAATATATATATATATATTTTACAATTATTATAGAAAAACTCACACAGAGATAACATTCTGCTGTATCATTGAACATTTTAATGATTTCATCTTTTTTATGATACCATACTTAAGCTAAGGTATGTGTCAGGTTTCCATGTTATTTAAGATTAAAGCATAGTGCTATTTATTAAACTTTATTCTCTGAGACCATGACTCAGTGAGTAAACAACAACCATGTAGTTCAATAACTGCTTTAATGATGTCAATAAATGCTTAACCATCAAAGTCATATAGTTATATGAGTTGTATTCAATTTCAAGAATTATATTAACAATTCAGTCTGAAAAAACAAATTCTTGACTGCAACAAAACTCTTGAGCCCCTTTGTTCGAGTCGGTCGTCTGGTTTCTTCATTTTAACATCAGGTCCTGCTCCATGCGTTCACTGTGATGCTCTGTTGTAGATGTTCGCCAGAGATGATGGAAATGTTTATGGTGCTGGAAATGTGGTTTTGAGGCTCCTTTTTGCTCTCTCTCGATCTCTGTGTGGTCCAATTGCGTTAACGGGTCCAAAAAAGGCTGCTCCAAGTCCAACTTTTAAATGCATAAAAATGTTTATTACAGATAAAAGAAGGCACACGACAGACTTCTGCAGCAGTCTGGGATTTCCCGAGCCAATGATGGTAGAATCTCCAAACAAAAAAGGGTTTGGCTTATATAGATGATAAGGCTGGATCTGTCTCTTACCGATGTAACCAGTTAAAACATCCTTTGACAGGTTTATGTGTAGGCTAGAAATACATCTCTCTATTCTATACAAATATGTACTTTGTTTAAACAAAAAGTGCTGTCTCATAGTGGTGCTTCCCGACTTTGAATCAATGCCACGGTCTCAGAGCTTATGAGGCAGACAGGCTTGGAACTGCTGACCGGGAGTATAAACATACATTTTGCTCTCCATTCGTCTTCAAAACAACAGTTTTCAGTGTCTACCTTTCTGTTTTTTGAGCAAGTTATGTCTCCGTGGTATCTACTTTGCTTTCCTCTTGCGGTGTTGCTAACGTCAGTGCTAAAGTTTGTGCTTGTGTGACTGATTTTCTGTTCGCTGGGAATAATGTAGGGGTGGTTTGGTTTGGGGTGCAATGAATTCTGGGGATCTAATCTAGATTTGCACCGAGAATTTGCATGTGGCCACTGTATTCTAGTTGATGCGACGTCAGAGACGGATTTAGGCCATGTGTGGCTCCGTTGCCAACAACAAACACGTGTTTCCAAGCTACGTCTCTGACTACCAGTTAGATTACTGTATTAACTGAAGTAGCAGCTCGCGCTGTAAATATCCACGGTCGTTCAAAACCGCTCTGTAAAAATGACACTACAGTACTTATTTTTTGCATTAGTCACGGGTCCGGACAGAACCCTCTCCAGGTCCGGATTCGAACTGGAGTCCGCTGTTGCGTGACCCCCGGTCTATAGTTTGCCAAGATGTCTGGATCAACAGATGGTTTCCTAAGCAAAGGTTTTATAACTGCAACTTTAAAAACCTGTGGTACATATCCATGACTTTGAGCAATCGAGTTGGGATGGGATCCAACTTCACATAGAGGTTTTGCTTTGCTGATAGTTGAGGTCAACTCAGAAAGGCCTACAGGAGAGAAACAGTCCAGAGTCAAATCAGAACCAAACTAAATTAACAACACCTTCCTGTTTATTGTTACAAATACTTTAATTTTCTTCACCTGAAGGTCTCTTGGTTATGAAATTTCACAATGATGCCTGTCTAAGTTACCAGATAAATAAAGATCTTGCTCTTATCTTCCCACAGGACTGACAGTTGATTTCTTCAACCAGCGAATTTACTGGTCTGATCCAGACCTCTCACATATAGGAAGCATGAGATTGGATGGCTCGGATCCTCTGGTGACAATCAGTGACAGACATGGTAAAAAAAAACAAAAAAAAAAAAGAAAGAAAAGAAAATTCAATCTTAAACCCCATAATATTTCATTTTGTACGTTTGGTTCATGAACTCCTCTTGTGTTCTTGTGTGTTAAAATCACTCTGCCCACATAACACACCACCTTTTATCAGTAACAGTCGAACAACATTATGTGTCACAATATGCAAGTATGCTGAAATATTTATTTAAATCTATCTGCTGTCTTTTATCTGCTGGGCGTTTAGGAATTTCTCAGCCATACAGAATTGATATATTTGAGGATTACATTTATGGAACCGGACTAAAGCATGAGGTCTTCAAGATTCACAAGTTTGGAAAACAGTCAGTGGAATTTCTCAGTTTGGGAGTGGAGAGGCCTACAAATGTTTTTATCGCCACTCGTTACAAACAGCAAGATGGTAAGCTGTTTTAATAAGTATATCCATATGATTCCTGCAATCAAAGAGCAGCGTGATGTATTTATACTGTATATGCCACTTTTATGATTTTCCGTGTGTAACATTTTATTTTACATCACATTCTTTCTGTAAATACAGATTTGATATATTTTTTTGATATCTTTTAAGACAACATAACATGTCAAACAGTCAAGCCTGACTACTAAGATACATTAAACTTTCAGTTAACTTTTGGTCAGTCAAGGATGCACATTAAGCACTAGAAGTACATTAAATATAACTTCTTAGAGAGTAATGATGCTGCAGGTAGACTGGACCCATCTAAGGTGCCTAAAGGTTTCAACACTGCAGTTTTTCCTTCCCCAGGAGAAGATAATTTACTGACTGAAACACTAGGAAGATGGGAAGACATGGTTTTCCACCCACCCTCTTAGGACATTGAGGCAATGAAAGCACTTTAATACAATAATTTAAAGAAGCTCAATGGAAATTCAGCCATGTACTTATTCTTGCTATTTGGTAAACCATTTCTATTTGTTCCATCAGTGCTAATGCTATCAATGCTAAACTGCTACTTGCATTCACTACAAAAGCATGGCTTTGTTGTAGAGGGGTCCAAGAACTTTTTTTGCTTAAAAAACGTTTAGAACAATGTGAAACAAAAAGTTCAACGCCCAGAACTGTAGAGCAGTTACAATCCTGTATCAAACCAAGAATAGGGCCACCTTCCTCTCCCCAAACTGCAGCAACCGGTCTCCTAGTTCCCAGACATATATGGAGCAACTTTAAAGAAAAAAGAGGGGTTGCTAAGCTACAACATGGTAACATTGTCACCATGAAGCAATGAAAGAACAACACAGTCACAGCAGACTTTTTTCGTCATAAATGTTTTTGTTATATTGTCTATCTGCTTGAAGGAGCATCAAGAGTACCACCTTAAAAGCCTGTTAATCACTTAGACAAAATAAAATCTTTAACCCATTCCATTGCTGTTTCTCAACAGTGTCAAATCCATGCTTAAGAATGTCTTGTGAATTCATGTGTCTGCTCAACCCAACGGGTGCCAAATGTATCTGTCCAGAGGGTAAAGTGTTGCTCAATGGCACCTGTAGCGATGTCAACACCTCGGGTAAGCTTGCATACATAATGAATATGACTATTGTCTGAATTAGCTGTAACTTTGATCATTAAGGGAATTTTTTCTGTGAAAACTCGAGCATTTGCTACGGTGATGAAAAGCAATTTCTAAACTAAACACCATCTGAAGAGCACTACAGTCCTGAAAAACACCTTATTATATCTGAGAGGCTATTCATAACTGTAGTTTCAAAAAGAGCTTTATTAATGCAGGCCACAATGTGAAGCTTTTGTGTACGCTGAGGTTTAATAAATCAACCTTCTGTACATTACTACACTATATAGACTAAGGTAATTGGCCACACCTGTTTGTTATTCAATTCAGCTGTTTCAGTTTGAGCTGTTGTCAAAGGTCTTTAAAATCAAGCACCAAGCCATGCTGTCTCCATTTGCAAACATTTGTGGTACAGAATGGGGCGTTCTGAAAAGCTTGATGACTTCCGTCTTGCTATTGTGATAGGATGCCATCTTTGCAGTAAGACAATTTGTGAAATTTCATCCCCACTGAATATTCCACAGTCAAGTGTGAGAGACACTATAAGACAGTGGAAGTGAAAACAGCAACTTAGCCATGAAACGGAAGAAGTCATAGAAAGTAATAGAACAGGATCAACACCTGCAAAAGGCACATGGTGTGTAAAAGTAGCCAACACTCCGGTGAGTCCATAGCTGAAGAGTTCCAAACTTCCACTGGCATCAATATAAGTGATAAAACTGTGCAACAGGAGCTTCATTGAATTAGTTTTCCATGGTTGAGCAGTTGAATACAAGCCTTACATTACCAAGTCTAGTGCCAAGCATCAGATGGAGTTGTAAAATATACCAACTGTGCACTGTGGTGCAGTGTTCTGTATAGTGACAAATCAAGCTTCTGTGTTTCACAGTCAAATGCACAAGTTTGTGTTTTGATGTCATTAGAATGTTACCTGTCTGACTGTGAAGTTCAGTGGAGGAAAGATAATGTTTTTAAGAGGTTGAGCTAGGCCCCCTTATCTCCAGTGAAGGCAAGCTTCAGCATGATATTACATTTTGGACAATGACATGCATCCAGCTTTGTGATAACAGTTGGGGAAAGGCCGTTTTCTATTTCAACATGACTGTGCCCCAGTGCACAACCAATAAAGACATGGTTTGATAAGTAAATGTGGAAGAACTTGACTAACCCACTCAGAGTCCTGACCTTAACCCCCTCAAGCACTTTTAAAATGAACTGGAATAGAGATTGCAGGCCAGGCCTTCTTGTCCAACATCAGTATCTGTCCTTATAAATCCTCAACAGAATGAATGAGCACTAATTCCCAAAGAAACACCCACGAATCTTGTGTAAAGCCTTCCAAGAAGAGTGGAAGTTGTTATAGTTGCAAAAGGGAGACCAAGACATATTAAAGTATATGTACATGAACAATTAAGCCCACTTTCTTGGACTTAATAAATGGTCAAATCTCCTTTGGAAGCCTTGACTTCAAGCAAGTGCTTGTGGCGCATCAGACCTGCACAGCAGTCAGTGTTCTGCCACAGGCACGCTGCCTGTTTAATGACTGGTGTATGGTAGGGTGAAGAACAGAAATATTTTTAGCAGTTTAACCATTTGGCTATCGTTTTACTTTTATGCACATCAACTACTCCTGGCTGTATGTCTTCAGAGATCTCCCTTTCTAACTTCAGTGAAAGCAATTAGCCTGTGGGATCACTTAGTTTTCCTCCAGAACTGTTAATGTTTGGAGTACATGTTTAATCAAAACATGAGTAATTATAGTTGTTTGTGGTATCAGATCAAGCACTTTGTTTTTGTATATTGTGACTTAGATAAAGCTCAGATTTTCACATATCCTTTTTTACTACTGTAACTGTTAGATATGATTTGATAGCTGTACACTGCATCACAATAAGTGAGCTTCTTTGGCATGAAGGTGAACTGTGTCACCCCCCCTGTGAGAATGGAGGCCGCTGTTTAGCCAATGAAAAGGGAGATTGGAGGTGCTACTGCTGGCCTGAATTTTCAGGGGAGAGCTGTGAGGTCAACCACTGCACTGACTACTGCTTAAATGGAGGAACTTGCACGGGCTCCCCACTGGGTAAGTGTTTTTAAAAAATGTACTTTTAAAAGCTATACAGGACATAAAATCGCGACTAAATGGTCACCAAATGCAGCCAAAATTTGACCATTTTCGACTGTTTTTTTTTTTCTGCCTTGTCGCCAGTGGTGAGGGCTACAAAATCCACAATCAACTTCGAAAAAAACCTTTTCTTTTCTATGATTTCTGCACATTTGTCATGTGTCACCAAGGCAAACATATCTAAATAATTTAAAAACAAAGTTTATTTGGCGAAAAGTGGCCATGTGGTAGTTAGCTCTATTTCCTCACAGAGGTTACTTGTTTGAATGTCAAATATAAGCAACTAAAAAGTACAAGATATTTTCATTCACACAGGACCAAAATGGCATTTTTAGATAAAGGAATTGATATTGTGTTTGTGTTTTCTTTCTTTTAAAAAGCATGCACAGGCATTTTTTTTTAAATAATTCATTTGACTCAAAAATATTAAATATAAAAATTAAATGCACTGGGCTGCTTTTGTCTTTTGCTTATATCTAAATGTGGAAAGTGCTTGTGAATTATCCAAGAAGACTTGGTTTTATAGTGTGTCATTAGTCCTTGGTCACCTAAGTACAGAGAACCGAGATAACCTCAGACTTGTAATAGACCTGAGAGGTTATTGGTCTGTCTGTCTGGCATGTGAGTGTTGTTGAATAGTGATATTGCATATGGCAGGAATGGTTTCCAGTAGGGGTGCAACGGTACAGGTAGCTCACGGTACAGTCCGTAGCGCGGTTTTTGTGTCACGGTTTTGGTACGGATTCGGTACAGTTTCAGACCACCCGCTACCCTAAACAAGCCATCGCAAGATACCGAGTTTGCGGAAAGCGCAACTCGCATGTCGGCGCGAAAAAGAGTGCGTCCGAATGGAATAAATGTGCAGCTGTGGCATGATCTCATTCAGATGTTTGCTGTGGAGGAAACCAAGGAGATCTTTGCCAAGCTGGAAAAGGTTGGATGCGGGAATTTATTTCCGATATGTCTGAAACTGTTGGTGGTCGAGGAGGGACAGGAACATTAATTGTTTGTGATCTTTAAATGCGCATCCAAGGATTCGTTCTGCAGTATTTTAAAAAGCACATCAGCTGCGCCAAGACGCACAACTGGTAACAACTGGATCTTACGCAGGTAAGATCCGGGTTTAGAGAGATTGCGTTCTGTTAACTGTTTTCACTCCCTTCGCTGGTGTATTCAACAGCAAAAGCAAAATGCTCCCACACCGGTGATTAAAATTTTTTTTCCAAATTTCTCCGCTACCGCTGGCCATGCCTGCTTGTTTTTTTTTTTTTCTTTTTCTGCGTCTATGAGCTGCGGCCATCCGGCCAAAGTGTGATAGGCTGGTCACTGTGAGTGAGCGGAGGCGAGTGCACATTGACATGCAAATATTTTTACAAATATTTTCATAAGTCCACTTTCACTGTTCTTCAGGTCTGAACATTTGTAATTTAATTGACTGGTTGTTTTGCTTATTTTTTTTTTATTTTTATTTATTTTATTTACTGTTTTAATTAATGTATTATATAATGGTGTTTATGGCTTTTTACAGTTTTTTTTTTCTTTTGCTGTTTTGTCAAGCATGTTGTAACTGTTTTTAAAAGTGTATTACTATATTATTGTGTGTAGGATCAGTGCATTGTTGTCTTGGGTCTTTTCAGGAAAGCCAACATGCCACTGTCCTATTGGATTCTCGGGGCCGTTTTGTGAGAGGAGGATTTGTGACAATTATTGTTTAAATGGAGGAACATGTGATGTCACTCATGGGAACCAGCCAGTATGTCGTTGTATGGCAGAATATACTGGAGAGCGCTGTCTTTACCGTGAGTCATGCACTTTTTCCTGCAAACAGAAGTAATCATTAAACATAAACGTGATTGACGTTGGCGTGTAATCACATCCAGCAATCATTCAATTTCTGCTGTACTTCAGAAAATTCACAGAATTTTACCGTGGGCGCACATAGTATTTAACTAAGGCAATCTGCTAAAGAATTTTCTTTCCACAAAAACCACGTTTGCTTCAATTTGTAAATAAATAAAATCCATATGTTTTCATCAAACAGCTATTTGTTTCCTTACAAGTGTGAGGTATTTCCTTTTGCAGTGCTTTGATATAATCAGTTGAGGGAAAACAATGTCTTTTCCCACTCTTGCTTTCCCAAGGCATAATATGTTTCCATCTGTGGCTAAGATGTCATTTGATATGGATAATTAAGTCATATTAATGTCCTGCTCAATTCTTAACCAACCAGGTTAAACCAAGTTCACAGTTCCGCTCCCGCTGTCTTTATCTCTCTATGTGCAACAGACATATGTCATCACTACTGTGTGCACTCAAAGGCCTGCACGTTGTCCAGTAGCGGCTATGTGGAGTGTGTGTGTCCCGCAAGATTTGAAGGAAACAAGTGTGAGGTGGACAAATGTCTTCGCTGCCATGGAGCTCCCTGCCTTATTAATGAGGAGACAGGAGATGTGGTTTGCAAGTGAGTGTTTACTGTTCTTGCCCATTATCCCTATTGTTGTAAAGCTTAGACTTTACATTCCCTGTTAATTTACAAAAAAGCACTTGTTAGACAATATATCTCAGTTCAGGTTTTAGTTACTGTACCCACAGGCTTCAGGTGGTTAAACTGATTTGTTAAAGTCTGAAAATTGTGTCGGGCAATACACCCTCAAGTTTATTTGGTGTTGATGATGTCAGTGAAACAGAAGCCTGAATTATGCATATGTATGACAAAACAAGCACAGACTTAGTTCTTTTCCACCCGTAAAAGTGTTTTTTCATGTAACTAGAGTCAGTTATTTCTCCCCCCTTCAGCTGCACGAATGGCAGAATAGCACCAAGCTGTCAACTGTGTGACGGATATTGCTACAATGGAGGTACCTGTCACCTGGACCCCGATACCAGCCTGCCTTTCTGTCAGTAAGTCACTGCTTAATGGGAGAAAGAGGGAAAACTTGAATGCTCTCCCATCCCACTTTTTCAACTATTGGTACTGTGATCCTCAAAGGCTGGCTTTAAAGGTAGAAATGAAAAATGTCATAAGGAGGATTCATTTCTGGAAAGAAATTTTTACATTTAGAAAAAGTTTGATATATCAGTTTGGAGGCCATAAAACATCAGAAGGTGAGTCCCAGTACACCATCTCTCACTGTGACTTATGATAAATAATTGTGACTTAGGGTTTTTTTAGGCAGATAAAGATTATTTAAACCTTTTCAAAGCCTGCTATTCTTAACATGTACCATACCATTCCTTGTTGCAGTTTAGATCAAATGTCAGGCATCTTATTGTTTTCAGTGACAGCTTTAAGACTTTTTTTTTTTTACTCTATATGATTTTAAAAATGCCATGAAACAGTGGCACACACAAGGACATCCTGACAATAGGATTGCCAAAAAAAAAAAAAAAAAACCATAATACCCCCTCTGTTTTATGGTGCCGTGTTAAAAATCTGAACAAGACAGAATATTAGAAACCCATTTCAAAAGTGAAATGTCTCTTTTTTTTCATTTCCCGCTGTACTTAGATTGAAATTTGAGCCTTCTAACATATTCCAGGGGATAGAATCAATTTCTATGCAAATGATTCCGTCTTATTAAATAAGGTTAACGGATCCTGATAATGCAGTTTATTATTTGCTCCAAAGACCAGAAATTATGTGAGGTGATGGATATGCTGGAGTCAAGATATCATAAAGTTTGACCTTAATACACTCAGTAAATGTATATTTCATCAAACCTTTCCAGGAGCACAAAACCTGAAGGCGCCAAGCTGCTTTAAATGTAATCATGATTCTTTCATAAAGGCCATTAAAAAAATAAATAACTGCAGAGACTTAAAATTCACTTAGCACATCAGAAAGTATCTTGCAAAATATTCTTTAAAAAAACTCATGTCAAAACAGATAGTATAGTTATTTTCCTTTGAGATGTACAGAGAAGCCATTTCAGCATAACACACCAAAAATATACAGTATTTTAAAGATAGTGAAATTTTATTGATTCCTCTTTCTCATTTGTATTGTTTTATTGTGTGTGAGGAGTGGTCTGGGAGAAAATGGTCAGAAAACGACAAGAAGAGTCAAAAAGGGAGGAATGCTCTTTTTGAGTTGGGGAGTGAGGTATTTCATCAAGAGGTACATCAAGGTGGAGCAAGCTGAGGTGATTCTGACATCTGGTTAGGATGCTTCTTGGTTGCCTCCTAGGAGACATATTTTTTTTGGCATGTTCAGCTTATATGTCTTGGTTGAACTTCAGCAGGTGGAGAGGGTTGGTTTCGGCCTCTCTGGATAAGCCACGTATGCCCCTACAGGCATACGCAGGAGTTAATGGTTTTATTACTTTCCTTCTTTTAGATGCATCTTTGTTTTAAATTTGATGTCAACAACACATTTCAGAGATTTGGGACAAGGGCAACTAAGACTGGCATCATCTAAAAAAAGAAATATTTTTTTTGTTGTTGTTTTGTTTTCTTTTAACTGAAAAGCACAGGGGGAACCCAGCAGTTTGCATGTTGCTATTTTAATGTTGAGTCATGGCAAACTTGCATCAGTTTACATGCAGCAGCCAGAAGGAAGTCAGACACAAGAATAGTATAGAGCAGTGATTCCCAAAGTGTGGGCCGCGGCCCCCTGGTGGGCCGTCGTAGTACTGCAGGTGGGCTATGAGACGTCGTCAACATTAAACAAATACGTTTTAAATGTTTGATCTTTTTAAAATATGTTTTTAATGTACTGTAAAATATTCATGACATGATTTAAAAAACATTAAGAAGTATTAAAACAAGCCAGTTAAGTGTTATTTTACTGAAATCTTAACCTAATATAAGAAGTGTCACCTTATTTGTTGACCCTCTTACATTAATATCAGAACATAGCTTCTTAGTCCTGTATGCTGATCACAGTTGTGATTAAAGGTTTGGGTGGGCCACGGAGATTTTTCTTGGTATTCTGTAGTTTGGGAATGGCTGGTATAGAGAATCCAGTCGATCCTCAAATAAAAGATCACAAGGAAGATCTGACTCATACGCTGGCTATACATTGACCCATGGAGCCTGAGGGTAAACAATTCAGAGGGTCTCAGAGATATTTTGACCATGTCACTTTAAATATCAAAATAGCACATTTTATTTGACACCATTCATCCTTTTTCGTATGGATTGTAGCAAGAGTTGATGAGAAACACATCTTTAAATAAAAGTACCTGTTAATTAAATTTTTACTCTTAATGTGTAATAGTTTATCAATAATTAGAAGTTCTAGTAATCACTTAACAAACACTTGACTGTACAATCGGACAGAAGGTGCAAGTGGAAATTTAGGCCCCGATCGTACACCTCCCGCTGGCCGCCACCCATAGCAGGCTTTCCAAGCTTTCCTAAAGCCACTATCCGCTTTGCCAACTCCTTTATTCACATTGTAGGTGTGGCAATGGGCGTGTCTTTTGCTCTTTCCGCATACTCGGTATCTTGCGATTGCGGGATTAGGGTAGCGGGTAGCGGATTTGACCACCCGCAATCGCAAGAATACTGAGTTTGCAGAAAGCGCAACTTGCATGTTGGCACGTAAAAGAGCGCGTCCAAATGGCATTAATGTGTGTCCACCTGGTCACATGTGGACGTGCACAAACGGCTCTACCTCTTGATTATGCATCACTGTATTACTTGCATACGTTTTTATTCTCTTGAGGTCAAAGGATGTCTGGTCAGCAGTTGTGGTGGATGTGGGAATAGTCACGGCCAGACACGTCAGTCTGTACAGCTGTGATCTCATTCAGATGTTTGCTGTGGAGGTAACAAGGAGATCACAGAACACTGTTGTGGACTTTCTTGTACTGTGCGCTGGCCCTCTCCTTGTGCTCGGAGCACCCGAGATGCGCTCAGTGGTAGAAAGGTAGATGCCATCATACCTGTTCCTCTGGCTCAATGCTCATCCAATGCTTCGTTCTGCAGTATTTTAAAAAGCAGATCAGCTGCCCAGAGATACACAGCCACTCCCGGCGCCCACTGCTGATAATATGTTCTCGCGGCTCTGCCTGAGCGTGTTTACCAGGAGCGCACCAACGATTTGGGACTTTCAGGTAGCCGATAGGAATTGCCTGTGTAAAAATATTTTTACCTCCGCCAAGGAGGTTATGTTTTTGCTGGGCATTTATCTGTCCGTCTCTTTGTCTGTTTGTCTGACTGTGTACAAGGTTAACTCAAAAAGGTTATGGATGGATTTTGATAAAATAATTTCAGTAGTTGTCAGAAATGTGAAAAGGAAGAACTGATTTCATTTTGTGATCCGGAAGAAATCCTGGATTCTGGTATCACTTTCAAATTTTCGATAACATTGTGGTCAAAAGGGCCGGAATTTTTGATTCTCAATATCTCCGGTAATTATTGCCCAAAACTCATGAAATTTGGCTCAGGGACTGACAATGGGAACCTCTATCAAATTTCAAAGGCTGATCCAGATCTTATCCAGATCTGATCCAGAAGGCGGATTTTATCGCAATCTGTAAAAAACCATATGGGAGAACTGTTGTGCTTGGCGGAGGTCTGCGCTCTCTGAGTGGTTTTCTAGTTAAGAAATGCTTTCCTAGAAGCTCACTGGCTCTATTTTTTCTGAGCAGTTTGTTGAAACTTCTTGGAGTACAAAAAAATAATTAAATCATTTGCTCCACATGAGTTAGAGCTAGTTATGTATATATCAGTGCAGAGGAGGAGGAAAAAGGAAGAGGAGGAAGCTCTACAGCAGAGTCCCAGATGAGCTGCACATGAGAGCTGCTCCAATCTGGATGAAAAGACGCTCCATAGCGTATTTCAGGTACCGCAACCTGCTCTTAAAGGCAATGGCTACTGACACACTGATTGGTTTAACAGGTGGAACGCCCTAACCACTACCATGCATAATATAGCGGTTAGTGCATGTAAGATAGCGGGTTTAGGGAGGTGGAAGATTGTGTTCTTTGCGGGGGAACGCCCTCCCGCTACCCGCTATCCCTTAATAGCGGCTTTGGGAGGTTTGGCGGAAGATCGGGCCCTTAATCTCCATTGTATACAGCAGAGATGGTCAGGTACTCACAGCAGCGCACAAGACAACTGGTTGTCAGCAGGAATTGAGCAAAACACAGTCATTTAACCACTCGTTATCAACATTTGAGCCTTGAGCCTTGGGCCTTGATCTACATTCTTCTAAGCCCACCGTAGCGCCTGAGGGTCCAGGGTTAGATATCCTACATAAGATACTCAAAAAACAGGTTGCATTGACCTGATGCAGTTTTCAACCAACAGTACCCTATGACTTTCACATGATCTTGAAACCCTCTGGGAAACTCTTGAGCTTCTTGAATCCAGCTGAGCAGCAGTTGAAAGCGTTCCACTTCTGAAATGTTCCTAGTGGCACCTGATGTTGCACGAAACATGGAACAAAACCGGAGAGAAGCTGTAGAAGCTGCCAGGCATACTTTGACTTAACAGTGGGACCCAAGCTAGACGTGCCTGGATCCTCATCTGTCTGTGGCTATGCGATTGACAAGCAACGCTTCTTGGGTGTACACCACCCATCACTACTGACAGCTGGAGTTAGTTCCAGCAGACCCCTGTGACCAAGAATAGGACTGAAGCGAAATGGATATAAAGCACTGATGCCATGTTCCTACATGCTAAAGAAGACAAAGGGTCATCTATCTTATCAGTGCACAGTTCAAAAACCTACTTCCACGATGTTATCTGGATACATTACCTTACACATACCTTGCACATTTGTAATTAATGCTGAATAATGTATACATGACCCCACAGTGGTAAAGATGTTCCTCTCCTGGGTTGGTGTTATCAGGAAAAAAAAGTGTATAGTTCCATCCATTATCTATACCCGTTTCATCTTTGAAGGGTCACGGGGATCTGCTGGAGCCTATCCCAGCCGTCTACGGGCGAAAGGCAGGGGTACACTCTGGACAGGTCACCAGTCCATCGCAGTCCAAGTGTCCATCCAACTATCCAAGTGTATTGTTTTGAAATATAAATAATGTTTCACTTTCAACATTCATCTATTGTCCTAACCCGCTTTACCTTGTTCAGCCTACAGCTGCAGCCTATTGTAGCTGTCACTGGGTAAAGAGCAGGGTACATCCTGGACCACTCACCAGGGTGTATGCATGTTTTTGGACTGAGGGAGGAAACTGTTAAACCTAAGGAAAATTCACACAGGCATGGAGTGAATATGAAAACCAGACACAGAAAGTTAAACTAGAGACCTACCTGTTGAGCAACAGTGCAAACCACCATTTCAAAATATTTCAACATGTTGTTTCTCTTTTTTTTCACTTAAGTATATTTTTAAAATGATTTGCAATTGGATTCTGTTTTCATTTATATTTTATGTGATGTCTCAGCATTGGGTGTGTGCTATGAGCATTGTGTGTGTATGTGTGTGTGTTTTAGATATGCATGTACTTCTATTGACCTGATGTCTTCCTTTTTGTCCTATAATTGAATGTCATCTTTTTATTTCTAACATACACATCTAAAAGTTGACAACAGTCCTACATATTCTTTCTTTGCAGATGTCCCACTGCACTTGGTGAAACAGTGAAGTTGATTTGTGTTTATATGATTTATTTTGCAATTTTTGCCACTTATTTTTCTCACTGAAGACACAACAATGACTTACTTCATCTTTTAGCTGAAGCTGCTAAAAGGATTTAGTGTGTCAGTCTCCATTCATCAAGCAAAACAACTGTTCAACAACATACATGCTCTGGGTCCTTTTATCACTCCCAACACAATGTTTTGCAGCTGCACATCAGGGTTCAAGAACCAACGTTGTGATGAGCTGGCCAACCCCTGCGATTACTTCTGTCAGAATGAGGGGATGTGCACATTAACAGCTCTTAACAAACCTCGCTGCAAGTAGGTCCTTCTCACCTCTCCAGCTGTGTTCAGAGCCCACCCACCCTCGTTGTACACAAACCCACCACCACTCCATCCGGCTTCATTTCAGCCTCAGCCTCAGTCCAGAATCTGCAGCAAGCTGCCATGTGATAAGTGCTGGAGGAAGTAATGTCCTGAGAAAATACACCGAAAAACTGTAAACTGGGAAAAAAAAAAAAAGATAGAAGTAAATATTTAACATTTAGAGAGAAAATAAATCATCAGGTCCAGATCTTAAAATTGAAAATAAATATAGCAGCACATGACATATTACAGTGTGATTTTTTTCTTTTTTTTTTTTTTTTGATGCTGAACCGGTTGAAAAGGTAAATGCAACCTTACTGTTTCAACTGGAGTTAAGGTCAGTAAGTGATGGCGCCTCTCTAATTGCAGTTTTGGCAGTTGGTGGGTCTGAGGAATAAGTAGCATTTAAAGAAACCACAAGATCAAACTGAAAATGAACAGTGCTAAGTTTCATGATTAAAAAACAAATAAATAAATAAAATAGTTGCAGCAAATCAATACCTCATACCAACACCTTGAATTGACTGTGAAATCCTGTGTAAAACATAAGAGTATTCTAGAGTCAAATGTAAGGCTGTTTCTGACAGCTAAAGCATGGCCAGAACTGGGTCAGGCAATATCACAACAATATAATCTGGAATGATAATGGGGCACTTTGTTTTTCATTATTTCACTGTAAATATTGGGGTCACTGACAGTGCCTTAAGCAGCTTAGCAGTAATGTATCTTAGTATGTCTATGAACCTACATAAACTCTATTCTTACTTAAGAACAAACCCCAAATAAAACTACAGCAATTATCAGAATTCTAAAAACTGTGAGGTTAATATTAGTTCAAATTATTTAAGATGCCATTATGAGTTTACCTGTTATTTTGTTACAGAATTTAGAATTATGTTATCGCTTATTGTGCTTTGTACGTGTTTCTTTTTAGATATGATGGTTTATTTATTTAGTGACACGGCTGAAAGGGAATTTTAATTTCAGGCACTAATTACAGTAGGCTAATGGAAAGCTTTTTTCCAACAACCACAGCATTCCCAGGATAAGATAAAGTAGTAGCTATTTTAACCTTTGGTTGGAGTTTTATTTGTTAGAATAGAGTTTTTGGTGAGTAAATTTTAGACAGATCTTGGCTAGCTTTTATCCTCTGTCCAGTCTTGTGCTAAGCTAGCTGGTGGTGTTACCATCTTATGCACCTTTACAAATATGAATATTCTCTATTACTTTAAGATCAGTCTAATTGTTGTGACAGAGATAATGGAATTAGCAACTGCAATTAGACACAGAAGCTTAATGTGATATCCTGTACTTAGGGCTTTGACTATATTGATTCCAGCAGGTGCTAGCTAATATAGCACTTATTACATTGTCCACTGCTGCTTGAATTGGCACCATTGCTGCCTCTTACTTCCACCCATTCACCCTTCTCATGCAGTCTTCACCCTGCACACATGAACCAAGGGTAAATAAAAAAAAAAAAAAGAATCATGCCACTGTCTGTGTAGTAGTGTAGGGACCAGTTTCTGGATTTACAAGGTGTGCATGACTGCTTGCTAAACATGTCTGTTAGAGTAGTAGGTTGAATTCAACTGAGCCAAAGATCTAATTCCTACTTGCTGTAAATTTCTGCATACTTTAAAAGGAAGCCCGACTAATAACACTTATAGGCCGAGGCACTGTATGCTATAATTGCCTTCTCAAACAAAAGTGTTGTTAAAACACAAATTCTATATTTTAATCATTTTAAAATTGTCAATTTTTGTTACATATTTTAAATTAAAGTTCTCTCAATTTATGTGCATATTGTATTCAAGGTTGATGACAGAAAAAAATGGCCACACTTTACAGATGTTGTTTCTTTTTAAGTCATAAGGAAATGTTGATTTAATGTCACATAATATTTATTTCATGAGTTATCCGTAGCATAAAGGTAAAATGAAACTAGAGCAAGTCTTTACACCTTTCAAAATACAAATGAAAAGAAAAGGGACCTGCAAACCTGAGACTATGTTCTAGCTACATTCACTCTAATCCGTTTAATACCATTGTCAAGAGTTGACAAAAAAGAGGTCACTGATATTTTTTATTGTAACCGAGGAAAACTGTTATTTTATCCTGCTGCTCTACAATATGAGCCATCGGTTGATTTGTTAGCTTTATTTTTACAGAAAATAAACTTTTTTTTTAACTGTATTGTCCAGAGACGGAAGTTGGAGAAATTTTGACTCTTTTAAACATAACATCTACACAGTCAATGCAAGTGTAAATCTAAAAAAAAAAAAAAAAAAAAAAACATTCAGGCCATATTAGTCGGGGTTCTTTTTACACAAGTTAAATAGATTCTTCATTTTGGGGAGTTTCTTTCTTTTCTTGGTTTATGCTTCCCAAAGGAGCTCAAACTCTACATAGCCTCCGATTTTCCATTAAAATTCATGTTGCTGTGACATCTCACCCTACAAAGGTGCAATTCATTTCTCAGATCTAAGGATCTACATTCTTATTTTTGATAGCCGAATGTTCTCATTCTGAGAGTGCATGCAATTTAAAATTAATTTCATCACCCTGCTGCACCCACAAGATCATTCATGCTTTACAGACCCATCTGCATCAGTAGTGTGTAAATAAATATCACCTCTTCTTACTAGGCTCATACATTGCCCATCGGTTTCCATTGGAACACAAATGAGATGACAACTTTTTGTCCTGCTGTCATTCCTTTGATTGATTAACTTTTTTCTTTTTTTTTTTTTACATTTTTTATTTTTTACACTGAATCTTCATTTTGTGTATTTCCACACACACTGTTCCTGAACACAACATGTACGTAGTGCTCTTTCTATCCAGGTGGTGTGTTTTTTTGTGTTGGATCAAAGCACCTCATGACAAGACTATATCATGACATGCTGTATATGTGAGCCACAGTCACATCATGCTGTAGTTCTTTTGCAAATGTGTTTTCTCAATAGTCTCTAAACAACAACAACAATAATAGTTTTGCTCTCATTTGACCTTCAGATGTTCAGCCAATTGGGCAGGAACACAGTGTGAGCGACCAGCTCCTAAAAGCAGCAGATCAGACAATGTCACTGGAGGTAAGAACTTCAAGAATTTCAAGAAGCTTGGTTATTACAAAAAATACTATATGAATAAACATATCACGCTTCATTACTCATTTCACTGTCACCCAGTTTAGTTCCCAGTTACAGTCTTACTTCATCTCAAGCACCACATTTGGACCTGGTCTGACTGATAACCTCACACAAGTATTACTGAACTCTAGCCAATCAAGTTTTGATTATGTGAGAACAAAAGCTTTCACTCAACAGGTTCACCTCATTTAATTTAAAGGAGCAACTGTTGCCAGCCAAGTCTGTTTTTAAATTGACTGTAAGAATTCAGTAAAGTCACTTGTGCATACATTTGAATGTCTGAAGTAACTGCCAGCCCAAAAGCTCAGGTATAGCACAACCTTGTCACTTAGAAATAGGCAGCCTGAATCTGGGGCTGCAAGGTATCATGACGCCAAAAAACCAGATCAGAGTCCATCCTCACTGTACCTTTGAAGTAAGAAGTGCAACAACAATTTCAAAAGAGGTGCCTCCCACAGAAGAAGAAGGTGGAGTAAATATGAGAGAATAAGTCCATGCCCTCAAACCAGCTTTTATGGTCAGAGGTGTAAAGACATGGTTTAGAATGGAGCGGTTGTACTGGATCTCTGTGGTATTTTCACCAAAATACTGTATGTCACAGATTATAATGGCAAAAAAATCCAACACAACACAAAAGATTTAACACCATTTTTGCATATTCTGAACATATTTTTTGTGAAAGAGGATTTTATGAAGTTCTGTACCTTCCATCTTTATTAGTTCTTTTATGTACTTAAGTATTGTTGTTTACCTAATTTTTATGGAGCAGATGTTCTGTAAATGAAATAGAAAGACATATCAAAGGTGCCCCTTTTTTGCAGCTATTGTCACTGTATGATCTCATTTCACCTCCTTTTGATCATCACTCATCTCTCTTCTCTGTCCTCTAGGGAGCATTGCTATCATTGTACCTCTGGTCCTGTTGGTCGTCTTGATTGTGATGGTGGTTGTGGGTGTTTACATCTGCAGACGGAGGCAAAGGTGCGTAGATAAAACATAGAGGAAGAAAATTTTGATGAAGCTCCAAAACAGAAGAGGCTGATGAAATCAAAAACTGCACAGCTTTGTAGATGAAACTAAACAAATGAAGTTTGCTTATTTCATCATGTACAGAATTTTACAATTTTACAGAAGTCTGTGCTGAGCCTCTGATTAAAACTACCCAGTTATATTCTCCAAGAAGTGCTGTATGATTTGTTGTGCAGGGCTGTATAGTATGCTGACCTGCATGTTAAGTGTCACATTAATGATTGCTGGCTCTACACACACACACACACACACACACACACACACACACTCACACTCTCTCTCTCCTCAGGGGAAAACGTGTCCAGAGGCAGCCTATGACAAACGGAGGAATAAATGTGGAGATTGGGAACCCATCATACAACATGTATGAAGTGGACCACGACAACCATGCTGATGCAGGGAGCCTGCTGCGACCTAACTTTACATTGGACCCTCACAAGGTGGGACTGATGAACTCGTCTTGTGCTAGTTCTTAGGTATCGTTTAAACACGATAGCTTTCCTGTTATAATGGGGCATTTTAATTTTGAAACAAGATAAAATTATATGTTGTTGTAAAAGGAATATTTTTTTTCATACACTTAAAGTATATCAGAATATCTTGTTGAAACAAGTTTTTTCTTAAAATCCCCTTTGACGTTATAATTAATTGGGTCTATACATATGGATTTGTGAATCTGTTTCTGTGCTCAGTGCTCATAGAAACAAGAGTCTCTATTCATAAATGTGAACTGACTTTGATTAGGTGGAAAACATATTTAAATTGGTGTGTTGTAATGTGCGTTTTATATTAATCCTACATTGCAGAATGTCTCTTATTTTCTAATACTTCTTAAATAAATATTGCACCTTTAAAAATCTAATTTAATTGATCTTGACTGATGCCAATCCTGATCACACTCACTGTTGTTAGACAATCCTCAATGTGTTTTCTTTAATTACAGGGAAAGCAAGGACACCAACCATCAATTCAAAACTATTTTCAAATTTTTTTTAAACTAATTGAGTATTCTTTGTTCGTTATTCAGTAGGCATTCATGAAAATGTGATGTTAATTGCAGGTCCATATCATGTGGAATTATACTAGGCTTTGAAAGATTTTATGAAAGCTGGCTAGTGTGAATGAATTTACTAGTGTCATGCCACAAATACGGCTTCCTATCTGGATGGAGATTTATTCCATTCAAAACTCTCAGCCCTGCTATAATAGTCAGCATATCAAAAAAGTCATAACATCCTCAATAATGCCGTCGTATAGATAGTTCACCTGTTAGAGCTTCAAGGCTGATGCTACTGCTACCTGATCTGCCAGCTTTAACATTTGTTGCTGTGAGTGCGCTCTATTGTATTTTTAAAAAGATATGATGTTTTGAATCTACACTAGCACTTTCATTTGCAATGAATTAATTGGTTTCATAACTCACATTGAAAGTGATCGTGAAGTTTGGACGTGGATATATTCAAACTGGCAGAAGTTAATTTTACTGTATAATACATGTGATAAACAGAGATTTGTTTTGTTGTAGGGCTGGTGTGTGAAATCCAGTGACACTCCTACCTTGGGCATGAATTCAGTGCCCACGGAGGTCATCCCTGGACAGGTGATTTACCAACTTTATTTCATACAGATAGATAGATGTATAGATAGATTATTGAGTATTGGAGTGCAATACACCCACTGCTATTACATTGGAAATGCTTTGAGAAAGGGGATTTTCTCCAATCACTTTTATACCATCATAAAAATAAATATATAAAAATGATCAATGCTCATTACATTCTTTTTATGGAACAAAGCTGGAAATTCCTCCGAATTTCTTTTTTAAATGGTCTTAAAGGTAGCTATATGGAATGTCAGCCTCCTGTTAGGATGCTGGTACTGTATATTTAACTTAAGTAATCTCTGATCTGCATGACTTTTCTTTCTTTTTCCTGGGTTAAAGGCATTTTGATATTTCTTAATTTATATATATGTATTTATATTATATGTAACTACGTTACATGCTATCCCTCTTAGTTCTACAGAGCATCAGAGGGGGGCAGCAATCACTTCCAAATCTTAAATAGACAACTGTTTGCTGACAATAACTTCCCTCCATGTGACAAAAAAAAAAAAAAAACAATTATGTATTATTACAATGTGACTTTAAGATGCTTAGTGTTTTACAGACATTTTTACAAATAAATATGTAACATTATTCTTGCTGCCATCATCTTTCCCCTCCAGCCCGTGAACTACTCCAACCCTGTGTATGCAAAGATCTATATTGACGGGCAAAAATGCCGGAAGCCAGTCATCAGTATCGACGAGAGGAGAGAGCTACTCCCAAAGAAACTAGAGGGGACAATTCATGAAACCGCCGCATAGCCTAACCTTACACTTTGTATTTTTTATTTGTTTACTTTTTTTTTTAACCCACATTATACAATGTATATTATGAAGGTGGAAAACAAGATTTTTCTATTTCCCGAGACTATTAGTTTTACTGGATTAGCATCAGCATAATGTCTTTATTGGTGTGCTAAAAAATTTTATTTCCAATTTACCAGTTGCTTTATAACCTTTGTTAAAGATACAGCGCTACACTGTATACTGTACTGAAGTAAAGCTGCTGATTTGCAAAAACTTCATTAACACCATAAGCCATTCTTGTGCACAGTTAAAATGTTAAAATGCAGTGCTAAAATTTGTACCCACACCTGTTTCAAGCTTGAAAGGAATACTGACACTGAGCTGCTTTGTGAGGCTAATAAAAGAAAATGTTGGTAACTTTTCCAGAGCAAAAGTATGTATAGTTCAGAAAGTTTAGGCTTTGTTTTTTTATTTTTTTTATTTATTTTTTTTTATAAACACTTATAGTCTAAAGACCACAAAGCTTCACAACTGAGTACTTCAACTTGATATTTTTGAAGTGATCTTTTTTCTTCTCTGCAGCTGGTGAATCGACTCACTGAAGGCCACATTACAAACACACAGTATGTAATTCCACTGTTGTGTCTTATTTGTTTCTATGGACTTCACGCTCCATCTGTCCTGTTTTTATGGAAATATACCATATGAACTAATGTTTTGTTGAAAGAGATTGAAGCCCGTGTTGAATGTTCACTCATCAGATTCCCACATCCTGTACTGTATACTGAGAAGATAGACACTGAATACCATATTTTTCTAGGTCTCATATGTCAATATATGGATTAAATACGAAGACAAGGAAGAGATTTACCACAGCCACAAAGGTTACTAAGAGTTATTATAAAACATCTGTTTCTGCAGAAAAAGAAGATGGTAGATATAAGAAATTTTATAATTTTGTATTTGATTTGTATGTTGTTTGGCTGCTTGTATTTTGAAGAAATGTATTAAATGTAAGTAATTTTTATATAAAATGTAAATCAATATTGAATAAAGGGGGCTTATTTGCACTTTGTATCCTATGTTTTAACAATTGCAGATCTACACATCAAATCCTCCAAGATGTAAATCAATAACCAAATTTGTACATGACAGGAAGTACAAAAAGCACAAACTTTTGCACAAACCCATATCATCCTAAATATTGAGATGATATGGAAATAGATGATGCAGTTATTTAAATTTACTTTGCTCTTTTGCAGAACATCAAGCTAAGATATTTCCTGTCAGTTTTACCAAGTGGTGAAGAGTGATGGTAAATGGTCTGCACTTATATACCGCTTTCTCCACACCATCAAGGTGCCCTCAAAGTGATTTACATCGGCCTGTCATTCACCCATTCACACACCAATGGGCGGCTGCTACCATTGAAAGGCGCTGCCAGACCCACTGGGGGCATGTTAGGGTTCAGTGTCTTGCCCAAGGACGCTTTGGCCATGTGGACAGTTGGAGCTGGGATCGAACCGCCAACCTTTTAGCGACTGGACGAGCCGCTTTCACAACTGAGCTACAGTCTTCTGCTTAGCAGAAACATGGCTACAAGAGGAAGAGTATGTGAGGTTAAATGAGGCTATGCCACCTGGTTATATTAATTATCAAATTCCCCAAAGCATGGGCCGAGGTGGAGGAGTAGCAGTCATCTACATGTCAGGGGTCATGCTCTGGGTCTCCTGTAAAGCACCTAGAGACAACTTGCATTGCAACAGCTCCCCCTCCAGGTCATTCATAATTACTTGGGAGCACCTTGTTACTGCAACTGTTGCTACATATTCTTTGCTTTTCTGTGGTTTGTTGTGCTGTTTTGCCCCCCCCCCCCCCCCCCCCCCCCCTTTTTTTTTTTCTCTCTGCAGGTCAGAGTTTCCTGGTTGCATGTTGACTTGCAGTTCCATCCTCTGGCCATCCCGGGGTTTGCCTCCTTGTGTCTGTGAATGTGCTCGGGGTGTCGACTGGCGTGGTGATCGGTGACCTGGTCCTCTGGCCATCTCATCTCAGTGCTGCTACCTGCATCTGTTTACGTTTATGTTTATATGGTTATTATATTTTTGCATTTGTGTGCTCTCCTCTCTCTGTCCTCCATCCTCTCTCTGTCCTGTCTCCCCTCTTTTCTTTCTTTACCCGGCTGGCCTTCAGCAAGAAGGTCCCCCCATATAATCCAGGTCCTGCTCAAGGTTTCTTCCTCTTAAAGTGGAGTTTTTCCTTGCCACTGTTTGGCTTAAAGGTTTTTTTCTCCCTCTGTGGGAGTTTTTTACTTGCCATTATACTTTGGATTTGGATTAATATTATAATTTCAGTTAATGATATTTGCTCGGGGGTCACGCTCTGGGTCTCTGTAAAGCGCCTAGAGACAACTGACATTGTAACAGACACTATACAAATAAAATTGAATTGAACTGAATTGAAGATTCCATTCAGGTTCAGTTATCTTGTTGGATTTCTTCCTCTAAACATTTTGTGTCCAACAGTACAAGGTCATCATTGTGCATGTTTCTTTTCTGAATTGTCCATATATTCCCCATTGAAGGCAGGCCAGGAGCCTCATGTATCAAGGCTTGCATGGATTTCATTCTTAATCTTTGCATGGAACTTTCTGTATGCACAAAACGATTCAGATGTACTAAACTTTGGTGATGGGCAAATCCGCGTACATTCTCTTAGTATACTGCAATCAACTTGAAATTGTGTGCACATGGAATGGGCACAACACTCCCCCTTGTCTCCTCCCTGAAATAGAGCAATTTAATATGATAATGAGTGTAAACAGGCATGGGCAACCCGCTCATTTAAACAAAGAAACTGCCAGAAGCAGATGGGGAAAAAAAGAGAGAAATTTCATCATGTGTGAAGACACTCCTTTCTGTAGTTGAGGGCAGGAAAATATTGTTTTTGGCACTCTCTCTTCTGGCAATAATAATAATAATAGAAGAAATGAATAGTAAAAGTAAAAATGGAATGGGCGTGTGGTGGAAGCCTTCAGTGTAGTGAGTTTACTGTTAATGACCATAAAAAATAAGTTAGAAAGATGAAGGTGAAGAGAGAGCAGTTGACAAACTGCAGCCAGAGCAGGTAGTTCATCTGGGGTCAATGATCTCACTTGTGTAGGTAGACATAATGTGGCACTACTTGTCAAGGCAACTAAATAGTGAGTAGGTGAATTTTACAGTGATTTCAATTTTAAAGATATCACTCACCAGAAGCCATCTATTCTGCACCCTCCCAGCTTGGAGCCTCAACCCCACCATGCTGTTTAAAGGACATGTGTTGGGAGTTGATCCAGGACATCTTGCTACAACATTAGTCAGGCACATTTGTGCATCACATAATTATTTGCACGTTTATAGAAGCATATATTAACATACAGAAATGTGTGTTCAGATGGCACCTTTATAGTAATGTGTGTGCAGTTAATCATTCAGGAAATCCAGGGTTCTTAGCATTTGTAAAGGAACAGGTAAAATCAGACCCAACTCAGCACAGAGTTCAAAGAGGACAGCTCTTGGATATCTTCATGAATGTAGCGCCTGAAGTCCCCCTGGTTCCTTGAATGGCCTGAAGATATTACGCACTGTTGAGAGAAATATGTGAACCCCTTTCAAATTTTCTTTGAAAAACATGTTTTCAAAGGTCAATGATTTTCTCATGTATTTATTGACAAATTGAAGATACTCCAAAGTGGAGATGTGTTGCAGACCTCTAGTGCAAAAATGAGTGTGCACAAACAATTAATGAAGTTGATGGAGAAAAAAAAAAACACCAAATATCTGAGGTTCAGACTGTCTGCAAAGAAATAAAAAGTAAAAGTAAAATGTCCATGTTGTCGCCCAGCATTTATCTGTTTGGGGTAGTACAATTAAAAGAGAGAGAGAGAGATTTAAAAGCAGCCATATGTCTGCCGTTATATAAAGATTACAGAGTTGTTGCACTTGGCCAGTGACCTGACAAGTCAATCAGCAGCATGAGATCTTCTACCTGCTGTGAAAAAGAAGGTGCCTGAAGAAGAAAATTGCTTCCCTCCCGCTATGCACAGGAAGTCCAGCACTTCTCATTACCTGCAGGTGAGACACACAGCGTTAGCGGCACTTGCTGAATTATCATTCAGACCCCTTTTTGCTTTGCTTACAATTGCTGTCTCTTCACACATTTCACCTCCTCCATCACCATAGCAACCAGAGGAAGTGGCAGAACTCCTGCCCTTTTTCCATCTGTCTGTGCCAGCGGCTTGATGTGCCAGCACAGCCAGACCACCACATTTTGATGAATACAAATAGATGCTTCAGTTTTCACTGAATCAGACATAAATGAATCCTGAACCCTGAATCAGACATAAATGTAATTAAACAAGACATTTCCAAAATACAGTAATTGCGTGAATAAGAGACTGATTATTTCCGAAGCTCATGTCTGTGTTTTTTTCCCCATTTTGTGAACCAACTAACATTAAAGAATTAAAATGATTTCAGTTATGTAATATAATTACAATAATAATAAATAATTTTAAAAAATTTGGACATTTTGCTTCCACATGGAAACAAATTAACCAGGAACGAAAGCTTTGAAGATTTTATATAATATGGCAAGAAGAAAAGTATGTGAACTTATTGGCAATCCACTTGTTAATTTTGCATAAATTTTGATATGATCTTTGATCTAAATCACAATCCCATTAATTATTGCTCAGGGTTATGCTCTGGGTCTCTAAAGAGCTCAGACACATTTGAGGCCAAGTCAACTTTATTTATATGGGACATTTAAAATAAAAGTGCTTCACGAAACAAAAATAAAACAATACATTTTGGAACAGTATCAAAAACTAAATCAAATTTACAGCAACAACACCCCTAAGTTGAACCTTTAAAATTATAAAAGCAATAACACTAGTAAAATCATTCAAAAACTGATAAAACTACACTGTAAAACCTGAACTAAGTTCACAGTACTCAAAACTACATGGCAACTGATTACTTAGTAAAATTTAAGTTATCAAAAATTTTATTTCTTGTCTGGCTTCCGGTGGTGCTGAAGCGAATGGCTGCTTAAAAAATCTCTCTCCCAACCGGTTGGATATAATCCCACTGGAAGAGCAACTAAACTCTAGAAAACCAAATAGAAATGTAGCATGGAAGGGGAAAAACAAAAAAAGACTAAATGTAAAACCAGGCTCAAAACACGATAAAGGAGAAACAGTTGAAGAAACACACAGCGACGAGGAAAGCTACGAGAACAATGGCAGCGCTAACGAAGAGGTAGCTAGCCCCTTCATGTAGGCCATCTACAACGAAATTCAGGCACTCAGGTCGGATGTGAAAAGTGAAATGAGTGAATTCCGACAGTCCTTTCGCAACGACATGAGAAAGGAGCTGAACGAGTTTAGAGGAGAAATCGACAGGAAGCTTCAAGAAACTACAAGTGAGCTACAGGCTACCACAGCGAGAGTGGCGGAGGGTGAACAGCGCGTAAGCGACATTGAAGAATGGAATACGGCGGCTAAGGAGGCTCTCACTCGGGCACTACAGTACCAGGAGGCTCTGCCGGCAAGGCTAACCAAGCTAGAAGCACGCTCGTGTCGGAACAATCTCCGTATATACGGAGTACCCGAGGAATCAGAGGGGTCCAATCTGACGGAGTTTGTGTCGAAGCTAATAAAATCACAAGTCGGCCCGCCGGTGGCGGACATAGACCTGAGAATACAGCGCTGCCACCGGACACTCGCCCCAAAACCTCCCCAAGGCGCACCGCCTAGATCACTGGTGATTTGCTTCCTCGAGTTCAGAGTGAAAGAACAGGTGCTACATACAGTACAGCGTGGAGAAAGAAAGATGTTCACTACGAAGGGAAAAGGATTTACTTTGACCAAGATTATCCTTCCCGCAATACTGAAGAAAAGAAAGGCATATGTGGGGATACTGAGAGCGCTCAAAGCCAAAGGAATCCGTTTCCAAAATGCCACATCCAGCTAAGTTGAAGGTGTTTTTGAGAGCGGGACCCACGTCTACGAGAACGCGACAGAGGCTGCTAAAGACCTGAAGAAGAAAGGACTCTCCGTGGAAGACGTTAAGGAGCCAGACTCCACAGCGTTGAAACAGATTAGCTAACGTCTAACAGAGATTAGCAACGTGGGAGAGGGCAGGTGCGGAGCGCCGCAGACAGGTAGTGGAACAGGGGCAGATAAGGGAGAGACTGCGGAGCTTTCAGCGTGCTCCATCGGGAGCATCTGAGGCTGACGAATGAAACACCTGAGGGTAAACATCTCCATGTGACCATGGTGTAAATGGTTGGAGTACCTCCTCAAAAGGTAAACCCAGTGATTAACCCAGCAGGGACACTATTTCTTTGACACTGGGCTTATAAGTAAAAGTAAATAAAGTACAGTATTCCTGCTTCATGTAAAGAAGATTTATTATTGCACTTTAGTTAGTTTACCAAGACATTAGACATTAAAATTACTCAGGTTTGTTTAAGGTGAACTTTGTACTTAAGAGCTAAATTCTCTATAAAGCTACCTAAGTTGAACTTTTATACCAAAGATGATAACGCTCTGGCCTTTGCGTTTTTGATTTTGTCTACTTACTATTATGAGAATGTATCTATTCCTCAGACCTGTTTACGTTGAAATTTTTTTTATATCTATGTTTGAGGGAATGCTTTTGTAACTTAATTTTCAGTCAGCTTACTAAAAAATTTAATTTTTTCTTTCCCAAAAAGTGTACACAAGTTGAAAAGAGTATATGCATCATCAGGAATATAACATAGTTACGCTAAACGTCAATGAGCTACATAATCTGATCAAAAGGAGTAAAATCATAGCTAAAATGAAACGAGAAAAGTTACAGGTAATCTTTTGGCAGGAGACACATCTTTCCTCTTTAGAACATGAAAAATTTAAAAAAAACTTGGATTTCAAAATAGCTATTACACATCCCATAAATCAGGCCTTAGGAGGGGAGTGGCCATACTGATCCCCAATGCAGTAAATTTTGAATTTCTTTCAGAAGTGAAGGATATGGAAGGGAGATTTGTTCTAGTAAAGGGCAAATTAGAAAATTAAGAAGTAACGTTATTTAATGTATATGCTCCCCCAGGAAGCAACAAATCGTTTTTTAAGGAAACCATTTGAACTGATAGTCATGGAAACACAGGGGGTTCTAATTTGTGGTGGTGATCTTAATGTTCAACTTCAACCTAAATTAGATACATCCAACCAGCGCCAAAAAAAAAAGTCCAAATGCCATCATGATCCAGCGGAAAGCTTACAGAACTGGGTTTGATTGATGTGTGGAGGAAGTCTCACCCAGGAGAAAAGCAATTTACCTATTATTCCTCATGCCACTCTGTATATACACAAATTGATTATTAATTTATGTATAAATCAGACTGGCATAGAGTCAAGGATAGGGATTAGGGATATATCTGACCACTCAGGTGTGTACGTGACCCTGCACCTTACTAATCAACAGAAAAATATGCTTTGGAGATATTTTAAATGACAAAACAGTACAGAAACAGATCCATCAGGAATTTGAAACATATTTACAAAATATTGATAATGGAGAGGTGTCTCCAAACACTTTATGGGATGCAGCGAAGGCGGTCATTCGAGGTAAGATTATTGCCCTTACGGCGTTCCGGAAAATGGGAAAAACAGAAAAGACTTATTGCATTACAAGGGGAATTGAAGTTCATTAGAGATTAAACACACGAAACAAAAAAGATCCTCAGACATTAATTAGAATAAACGAAATTAAACAAGACATAAATGGTATTTATGATGAGGAAATTGAAAAACAACTTAAATTTACCAAACAAAAGTATTATGAGACAGGGCCTAGGGCAATAAAACTACTATCCTGGAGGATACGAAAACAATGGGGGAAGAATACAATCTATAAAATTAGGAATCCTGAGTCACAAAATATTTGCAGTGAACCAGAGGATATCCAACGGGCATTTGAACTATATTATAAAAAAACCTATACACCCAACCTGCCATGGTAGATATGACAATAATTGAGACTTATTCTGAGGTCACTGGACCTACCATCTATAGGAGAACATCAGAATAAAGAACTTATAGCTGAGATAATGGTAGAAGAACTGATTAAAGCCATTTCAAGATTGAAAGCCAATAAGGCTCCGGGCTCAGACGGATACCCGTCTGAATGGTATAAAAAATTTAAATCACAAATAATACCTGTACTGCTTAACTGCTTTAATCATACACTGAGAACAGGGGAAGCTCCACAATAATGGAAGGAGGCAGTTCTCTGTCATCCCAAAAGAAGGCAAACGATAAAAAGGATTGTTGCTCATATAGACCAATATCCGTCTTGAATGTAGATTATAAATTATTTGCTTTAATCCTATCCAAGAGACTGGAGTTCATTTGTCCCGGAGATGGTAGATTTAGATTAAACAGGCTTTGTATTAAATAGACAGTCTCAGGATAATTTAAGGAGAACACTACAAGTGATGAGCCATATTACATCAGAAAATATTAGCGCAATGTTGATCAGCCAAGATGCCGAAAAGGCATTTGATTCGGTGGGTTGGGAATATCTATATAGGGTACTTGCAAGGTTCAGCTTTAAAGATGGCTTCATTAAATGCATTAAAGCGTTATACTTCTCTCCAACAGCCAGGATCAGGGTCAATGGACACCTATCACAGACTATCTATTGAAAAGAGGGACACGCCAGGGCTGTCCCCTGAGTCCAACTTTGTTTGCCTTATTTATTGAACCCCTGGCTCAAGCAATTAGAGAGGATTCTGAGATAAAGGGGATCAGAGGAGAAGAACATAAGACTTGTATGTTCGCAGATGATGTTCTGCTTTTTATTACAAACCCTGACTCAAGTATTCCTAAATTGATGTCCCTGTTAAAGGTTTACAATTCATATTCTGGATATAAGCTAAATATTCAAAAAACTCAAACCCTCACATTTAATTATACACCCCTATCCAGATACAAAAAAGGAATATAACTTTAAATGGGACTCATCCACAATAAAATATTTAGGAATTAACTTAACAAAAGACTTGTCAAAACTTTTTGAAAACAACTACAGCCTCATTAATAAAGAGATAAAATCTGACATCTCTCGATGGACTCTTCTCCCACTAGATATGAGTAATAGAATAGAAATAATCAAAATGAACGTGTTGCCACGGCTTCTTTATCTCTTTCAGTCATTGCCCCTGGAAGTACCCCAAAAACAGTTTGATGAGTGGAATGGGTGGATTTTAAGGTTCATCTGGAACAGTAGAAGACCCAGGGTACAGTTTAAGATGCTGCAGCTGGAAAATGAGAGGGGAGGGAGAGCTTTACCATGCCTACAGGATTATTATTATGCTGCGCAATTGAAGCCCTTAGTATACTGGTGTGCCCCAAACTGTGAATCTAAATGGAAATCCTTGGAAATTACACAGATAGATACTCCAATACAATCAATAATAGGAAATAAAAGCCAAGCTGAAAGACATTATAAGAGCTTGAATCAATGAACTCAATTCACTCTTAAGTTGTGGTTCAAGATATTGAGGAAGTTACAAATAGAGAAACAGGCAAGGGTCTTGAATTGGATAGCATATGATGCAGAATTTGAACCTGCTAGGTTGGATGGGGTCTTCAAACAGTGGGTTGGGAGAGGTCTCACTTCTTTCTGCTCACTCATCTCAAACAGTGAATTTCAGAGATTTAAGACAATCTCAGACACATTTGGATTGGAAAAGCAGGATTTTCATAGATACCTGCAAGTCAGAGACTATCATATTAAAAGATTACAAATCAAAGAAGAAAACAAACACAACTTGATTTCTATATTTCATGATGCATACAAAAAGACAATAAAAAGTTGGTCTCAAGAATATATGGAAGTATACAAGGCTCCAGGAATCACTCTACGATACCGTAACTCCGAGTGGAGTTAGACTACTCTTTTGTTACCTTATATCTTGGTAAAATGCCTGAAACACTCCTACACAAGGATAAATACTTATTGAAGATACTTTTGGCAAGTAGTAGGAAAGCTATAACCCCGAAAATGGTTGCAAGTTGATCCTCCAACATTGGCCCAGTGGCGTGGGATTGTGAAGGAAATATACTGTATGGAGAGACTTACTTTTGTTTTAAGACTTGAGCTGGAGAAATGTATTGACCGCTGGGAAAAATGGATTGTGTGCATTTTGTTTAGAATAGTACGACGTGACGTATGTAAAAATGTATAGAGATTTTAAATGTAACACCCATAATAACCTCATGTTCTTTGTTTTTATATTTCAAATAAATATAAGTTAAAAAAATAAAATATTTCTTAAGTTAAGAAATATTGTAACATGTCAACTTAAAGTGACATTTTTAAATGTTATCTTATTGAGTTCTCTTTAGAATGAAATTTTATTTTTAAAATGTAATGTTTGTGTTCTTCCTAATTGATCATTTTAAACTAACAATATATTATTTTAAAACCTTAACTCAAAAAATTTTATTCTTGATTAATTAAAAACCTATTATTTTGACTAATTATGCAGAAATTACTCAACATATATTTTAATCATTTTATTTTTATTTCAGCTTTTTCTTTGGAACATGTTACAGCAATGATAAACACATTCTTAACCACCTATAGGTAAGAGCACCAAAACTACAGCTTATTAAAATAATACATCACTATATTTCAATTACCACTTATTTAGTTTCTTCAATGATCATTGATAAAACAATAAAACAAAGTTGTTTTCCCCGCAAACCAGGCACATCTCAATGTACTCCAGATTTCTAATTAGTTATCAAACTTTTCAAAAGTGCAAACATAAGAAACTGAGGTTTTTTTCTCCCACTGTGGTTGTATTTTTACTTGCCATTATCCTTCATAATGTCATCCTTGGCCCCTCCCACACTGTGAGTCAGAACAAAGGAACAAACAAATGGTTAGTGTCAATGAGCTATTCAATCCTGCAACTCAATAAACATAACTTAAGCTAACATGACTGTTTTTCCTGTAACATGTACAAATGCTTGGATGTTAACTGCAACATAATACTAACACAAACAAACCCAGGATAGAATGGGCAGCAATGTTGCCTACTAATGACAATAAAAAGGTAATGTGTTCAGAACAGAATGAAGTGACAAGTGGTGTCCAGAGCAAGTCTCGCCCACTTTGTCACACTGTACACCATCTGCATAGCATGATTAGATACATTTCTTACAGATAGACCCCTAGGGGCAACATAAATTTAAAAAAAAAAAAAAAGGTTGGGGCCTCAAACAGAATTCTGTTGAACACTACACACAAGTGCAGCTGTCCCAGAAGAAAATCCCCCAAATGGACAGAAAAGTGCCTGCATGACAAAAAAAAAAACCTGACCACTTTAATGCAGTTTCGTTTGGTCCCCACATTGTTCCCTAAGTGCATAAGAATTCGATCGTCTACCATATTAAATGCAGCTGTTTAATTTATGTAAAAGAACTAGGCCAACAGATTCACCTGAATCAGCCATTAAAATCAGATCATTAAAAAGTTTCAGCATCACAGCTTCAGTACTGTGACAAGGTTTAAAACCAGACTGAAACTTTCCATATATGTTATGAGGGCGTTACCCAATTGAAGTAGACATCCTTCTTTCCTGTGCTGCATTCCCTGGCAAGTTTCTCATTATATCTGTTGCAATTGCAGTAAGATCAGAAGGGAGCATGAAAAGAAAAAAAAAAAAAAATATCACATAAACATCCCAGGATGTTGTTACGTACAGTGCAGACTCAGATGCGGAGCAACCAGACAAGACAATAAACCAGAATCAGGAACAAACAATTTAATAACTTACAAGACAATACAACAAAAAGTTCCAAAGAGAACTAAGGGCGACTAGGAAACCTAGTGAAAATACCAAAACTACTGAAGGCTAATACTGTTATAAGGGGCAAATAAAAGGCGATTAGCTTTAACGCTGGATGAACAGACGCCGCTAAAATGGCTACACAAACTAAACCAAGAGATCCAGCCAGTGGCGATAATGAACAAATAGGTGACTAGGATACACAAGTCTAAACTAAAACACTAAACTCAACCAGGGTACAGCTGAGAGTGAGTCAGGAAGGGATTCAGGCAGAGGCTGGTGAACGGCAGTGGAGAGGTATAATGGCTTACTGCAGACAGGTGAGATGACGGGCATTCAGGATGAAATCCAGTGGGAATGCTGAGCTGGCAAACAGGGGATCCAAATGGTGAACTAACCGGGTTATGGCAGGTGACGGCAGATTATCCAAACGAGAGACATGAAACAGAGTTAGTCATACAAAACAGAATGCAGAAATGAACAAGACTAACTGACGCTGACGCAGTAGGATTGTCCCCAGTTTCACATGTCTGCCACACAACCGTTCACTCACCTGAAACAAGGAAGGGAGGGGGAAAAAGAAAAAAAAAAAACACTGCCTCTAGCTGGCATTGTCACCAGGAGGCATAACAGTTGTGCGCGTTCTCTCACAGCAAAGAAATGTTGTGAGCCAGTCTGGCCCTGTTAAGAAGGTGGCCTTATGGGTAATGTAGTGTGTGTGTCGTGGGACGGCAGAACGAAAACAGGGTTAGATGAAAAGTGTAGTGACCATAAACAGCAGCCTATCGTGTATAGATTTACATTCTCTGTTAACCGCCAGGAGCCGAACATTACAACCTGTGTGATATTACGAGTTCCTGCAGTGCCAGAATAAAGTGCTCGTTCCACGCAGAGAAAACCAGACTGTTTCTTTTGTTGTTGTTAGCGTGTTAGCCGCTAATTACAAGCCAAAAATAACACAATACCTGCAGTTTCTTTAAGTAAGTAAGTAAGTAAGTAAACTTTATTTATACAGCGCCCTTCACAGACCATGTTCACAGAGCGCTTCACAATTAATAAAAAATAAAACACAGTTAAAAATAAAACAGTTAAAAAATAAGAACACAGTTAAAAAAATAAAAATAAAACACAGTTAAAAAATATAAGAACACAGTTAAAAAAAAAAAAAAAAACACAGTTAGAGATGCATACAAATTTAAGATTAAAAGGCCAAGACAACACATTTACGATCATACCAGCTCCAAGACAATTAGGCAAAAGCCTGCACAAATAAAAAGGTCTTTAATTGCCTTTTGAAGGAGTCAACAGACTCCGTGGAACGCAGAGAGAGCGGAAGATTGTTCCAAAGCCTGGGAGCAACGGCCTGGAAGGATCGGTCTCCTCTGGTCCAGAAGCGAGTACGGGGAACCATCAGCAGATTCTGACCCACAGACCTCAGAGCCCGAGCTGGGGTGTAGGGCTGGATCAGATCGCTGATGTAAGGTGGAGCCTGACCATGCAAAGCTCTGAAAGTTAAAACCAGAATTTTAAAATTGATCCTAAAGGAAACTGGCAGCCAATGAAGAGCTTTGAGAATAGGGGTTATGTGTGACCTCCTATTAGAGCGGGTCAGAATTCTTGCTGCGGAATTTTGCACTAGCTGCAGGCGAGAGACAGCTCCTTCTTGTTTAGACAAGAGAACAAACTGTTGCAATAGTCCAAACGCGAAGACACAAATGCGTGAATGACCAGCTCCAAATCATTTTGTGACAGCATTTTCCTGAGCTTAGCAATATTCCTCAGATGAAAGAAGCAATTCCTTGTCAGCTGTTTGCAGTGTTGCACTAATGACATGTCTTTGTCAAACACAACTCCCAGGTTTCTTAGGCTCGGTTGAACAGACTGGCCCAAGTCCCAAATACTGGTTAATCCCAGGAATGGAGTCATCAGGGGCAATAACCAGGGTTTCAATTTTATCCACGTTTAGCTGCAAGATGTTCACACTTAGCCACTGATTAATCTCCACCAAGCAATGAACTAAGGAATTTAGCCTGTGGAGCTCAGTCGGCTTAAAAGAGCAGTACAGCTGAATATCATCCGCAAACATGTGGTAGGAGACATCAGGAAATCTCTGGATGATTTTTCCCAAGGGGATCAAATACAACAAAAATAATAAAGGACCCAAAACAGAACCTTGGGGGACTCCACACAAAAGATCTGCTGACCCAGACCTTATTTGGTTAGCTGTGACACTAAAGCTACGCCCAGAGAGGTATGACAAGAACCAATGAAGAACTGAACCCGACAGACCTACTTCATCCCTCAGCCTTCTCACCAGGATTTGGTGGTCGACGGTGTCAAAGGCTGAGGACAGATCCAAGAGAACTAGAACAGTGCATTTTCCCGAATCAGCAGACATCATAATGTCACTGGACACTTTCAGCAAGGCTGTCTCCGTAGAGTGATGTTTGCGGAAACCAGACTGAAATGTCTCATGGATGTTGTTTTGATCCAGGAATAATGACAGCTGCTCAGAGACCACCTTCTCTAGGATCTTGGACAAGATTGGTAGCTTAGAGATCGGCCTGAAATTACTGAGGACAGTCGGGTCTAAGCCTGTCTTTTTGAGTAAAGGCTCCACTATAGCATGCTTAAATGCATTGGGAAACACACCGGAGGACAGAGAGAGGTTAACCATTTTGGTAACCCAGGGGCCAATTACCTCAAACACTTTCACAAAAAGCCTACACGGAAGGACATCCGATGAGCAAGAGGAGAGTTTCATCTTGGTCACCAGTGCTGAGATATCAGCAAGAGTCACAGACCTAAATGAGGACCACAAGCTGGAGACAGGCTCAACGACAGCAGGGGTTCCACACAGAAGGGGAGTGATTTTCTCCTTGATCAACTTAATTTTGTCAGTAAAAAATCTCAATAATGCATTGCTGTCCGCTTCACAAAAAACAGGAGTAACTGGCGCAGCAGGACATACAAGAGAATTGATTGTGTTGAACAGCACTTTGGGATTTTTCTTATTAGCTGTTACCAGTTGACGAATGAAGTCTGATCTGGCATTTTCCACCATCTCATTGTATGAGGCCACAAGATCCCTGAGATGGAGTCTGTGCACCTCAAGTTTAGTGGATTTCCACAGACGTTCAGTCTTTCGACAAAGTCTCCTTAGACTCATGGTGTCTTCATTAATCCAAGGGCACACTTTTTTCTGAACTGACCAGCTTGATTTAACAGGTGCCACCTGATCCAGAATTTTGACACAATGATTGGTAAAACACTGAGTAAAATTGTCCACATCAAGGCAGTCCATAAACAGAAGAGGGTCAAACATGGCAGAGAAACTATCTGCAGTATTTGCAGAGATAACACGCCTCTGAGACCTACGGTTCGGAGACCAGAGGCTGTGAAGGTAACAGAAAGACCACAGTTGAGCCTTTGTCTTGTTTCGCTGCAGTGCCTCGCTACTTTTTTATGGTTTTTTAACATATTTTAAACACATTATTAAGGCTGGTGGGGCTCTGGCTCCCGTTCGCAGATTTTGATTTTCGCGGGGGGGTGCCGGTCCCCATTAACCACGAAAAATAAGGGATCACTGTAAGCTTTGTATGCAAGCAGAGGAGGCTGTAGGCAGAAGGAGGAGGTCTGGTTAAAGATATTGTTTATATTTATGCTTCATAATAAAATTGCAAGGTTTAAACAAACCTCAGATGTGGCTGCAATGTATATGCCTCTACTCGAGAACATGGGGGGAGTGAGGCCACTGCACACAAAATAGTTTATGTAAAGTGGACATGTGGGACGTAGGCTAGGGCATAGCCTGATGTGCACCTCTCTCCCAATGTAACTCTGTGTTGCATTGATGCGGACGGCAAGAAATGTGAGTGGTTGACTTCTTTTTCTTCATCTTCAAATTTCCCACCACGACTTCTTTGTCATCTTCAAGTCAGGTAGAGTGATAGTTTGCAACAATGTCTTTAAAAACATTAAAAACATGCTCAGCATTTATCAGTGCCAGCTCATGTAAATTATACTTTATTTGCTCTGTTGTTATATTTGAGCTACACATAGAAAGTAAACAAAACGAAACACGTCACTGCAAGCTACAGCGCTGCAGAAAAGAACCTGCACTCCCGTCCAGCAGTTGGTGGTGTACTTACAGAACAACGTATACAATAATGCACAAATATAAACACCATAAATACTAAAGTGGTCACACGTAGCCTAAATATGAGGCTGCTACACAGATGCATAAGTCAGCATTTATTCAGATCAACTCCTCTTGATATGTTTTCAGAGATCTGCTTTTTACAAGGGATGGTTTACATCAGCAGATGTTTCTTATAAATGGTGAACTTTAAAATCGAACGAAATTAGTGTCATTTATCAAATGAAGTAGCTCTAAATCACACCTCCAAACTCATTTCATTAACTGAATTCCAGGTGTTGAAACAACTGCCACCACTTAGCTTTAATTTAAGTAATTAGTAGGGAGGGCCGATTATCTGCCTGATATTGGCATAAAAATGTAATATCGGTAAATATCGGTATCGGGTTTTTTTTTTTTTTTTGCACAGACAATGTGTTAATTCCACGACAGGAGAAATGTGATGTAACCTAAAATTAGTTTTGAGGAAACATAACCCGCATATATCGCTATCGTTTTTTTTTTTCTTTTTTTTTTGCACAGACAATGTGTTAATTCGTCAGCAGGAGATATGTGATGTTACCTAAAATTAGATTTGAGGAAAAATAGCCCACATATATCGGTATCGGTAGATATCGGTATCGGAAATTGAGAGTTGGACAATATCGGCATATCGGATATCGGCAAAAAAGCCAATATCGGACATCCCTAGTAATTAGTAATTGGGTTCACTAACTGTTTTCTTCCAGCACTGAAAATGTTATTAGGTGTGATAAATAAAGACACAAAAATAATAATTTTTTAATGTGTTAGCTTTAATCACATTGTGTTTGTCTCTTATTGTGACTTAGGTGAGGATCATATGGTTTAAGGTTTCATGTACTTTTTTTCTTGCCACTGTATTTGCAAAGAGATTTTTTTGAGTTTTTGATTCAATTACACACATACACACAATCCCTACCCCAAGTTTGACAGCTCGAACATGTTATCAGCAAGTATTTGCAAACTTTGAAATATTTTAGAACAAGCTGCAGGACCATCAACAAAAAAAGTGGATGAATTACTGTGATCCCTTATTTTTCATGGTTAATGGGGACTGCCCAAGCCCCCCCCCCCCCCCCCCCCCCCCATGGAAATCAAAATCCGTGAACTGGAGCCGGAGCCTACCGAACCTAAATAATGTGTTTAAAAATATGTTTAAACACTGCGAAAAAGTAGCGAGGTACTGCAGCGAAACAAGTCAAGGGCTCAACTGTGGTCTTTCTGTGGTCTTTCTGCACAATATCCCATGATGCTTGGATGATGCGTCTCGGCCAATCAGCGCACAGATTCTAGAGTGCTGGACTGTCTGCGTTTCTCGTGTTGCTTACAGGAGGCTGTTAGTCATCGTTTGATGTTTCGCTGGCAGCTGCGGCCCTCTTGTCTGGTGTTGGGGTGGATTTTTGTGGAATTTCCGCAATTTTTTTCTTGATTTTTTTTATTATATTATATATTTCTGAAAAATCCGCGAATAACTAAACCCGCAGAACTTAAAACCGCGATTTGGCAAGGGATCACTGTAATGATTTTAAATTTGCTATGAACACTTGATTGCATCATCTAGATCCTGGCGCTGATGAGCCAGTTTCCTAAAGCCAGCCCAGTTTCTTTAAACTCGCACACACTGCAATTTAGATTCACTGTTGCTGATATATACCTTTTTGGCACTTGTTTCAAATGATTAATCAATATATTTTTGCTCATTTATATTTTTTCAAAATCTTTGCAAAATAGTTGAGTGGAAAGCCTTAAGTCATTCAATTCCATTAACCACAGCATTTAAATTAAAAAGCAAAGCAAGTAACACAGATCATCTCATTACAGGACACTGTTCTCTTGGGAAAGCTTGAATTCTTTCATTCAGCAGATGTTCTTTGCACATACCACCCACTGAAACATTGGTGCTGACCAAGCACACACACTGTTATAACAACAGCAATCCCTGCATTTAGCTGTGTGCCAGAGCATGACAATGCACTCTGCAACACCAATAATTGTCAGGAATATGACAAAGAGCCTGGGGCCCCGATTTGGGACCTCAAACTCGCCATAAAATGTGTCAGATTGAGCCGAACACGTGAATAACTTCCACAATGATTCGTAAAACACACAAGACCCAAAGGACTTACCCTCAGTTCCCAAGAATGACCCCAAAGGTCTCCCATACCCTATTGCACATGTGTCAAACACAAGGCCCACAGGCCAAATGTGGCCCGCCATGTCATTTTATGTGGCCCTCGTGAGCTTGTTATTATATTGGTACAAATGAGTTGAAATGCTGTAACAGATCAAAGTCTGTGTCTGAAACTTTTTTGACATGTCACATTTTTTTAAGCTGTTTCATATCCAGTGACTCATAATAAAACACTGAAAAAAGAATGTAATCACATCTTATAGTTTTAAAAAAAAAAATGGAAAGTGCATTTAAAATGGGTATCGAGATTTATGCTTGGATATGTGTCAGAAATGTATCAAACTGCCCGTCCTCATCAACAATTGAAAACTAAATATGAATGTTATTAAGAAGAGACCATTGGCGAGCACGAAGAAACAGGGGACCTAAGTTAATCATAGCATGAGCTCCAAATTTAACCAACAAGGGAACATTCTAGGATGCACAGGCTGTTGCAAAGAAGCTTTCTCCACACACGTCACGACCTAATGAAGACCTTTTGCTTGGCAGTAGCGGAAATAAGGAAAGCTAGTCTTCCACCCAACATTCTTCAAAAAAAGAAGAAATCAAGAATTTGAAACAAATTCTGAGCTAAAAGATGCCTGGCCCTCCCCTCACCTTGCCTATTGATTTTTTTTTGTCTCTTTTCCTCTTAGCAAGCATGACCATTCTCCTGCATAAACATCAGAAAAACCCAGAGGGCTCATCTCTGGACGGAATCAATAACAGCAGGAGTCGTATTCACATTATAAACAGCAAGTCCTGCATACTCATGTAACGTAACAGCCTGCACCAGGGTTAGGGTAAGGGAACTAGTAAGAAAGAGCAGGCTAAATGAAACTCCTTTTGAGGTATTTGGATGATGCTATATGCTGAAAGATTTGGGTGAAGAAAAAAAAATACTGTTTCAGTATTCCAGAGAATTGAAACTAGTTACACTGGTTCATCCTTTAGCATGACGATGACTTTAATCATACTGTTAAAGCAATACTTTCAATTCAATTCAATTCATTTCAATTCAATTTTATTTGTATAACATCTGTTACAATGTCAATTGTCTCTATGTGCTTTACAGAGACCCAGAGCATGACCCCCGAGCAAATATCATTAACTAAAATTATAATATTAAATCCAATCAATGATAATGGCAAGTAAAAACTCCCACAGATGGAGAAAAAAAAACTTTAAGTCAAACAGTGGCAAGGAAAAACTCCACTTTAAGAGGAAGAAACCTTGAGCAGGACCTGGCTCATATGGGGGGACCTTCCTGCCGAAGGCCAGCTGGGTAAAGAAAGAAAAGAGGGGAGACAGGACAGAGAGAGGAGAGCACACAATTGACTACATATAATGACCATATAAACATAAACATAAACAGATGGAGGCAGCAGCACTGGGATGAGATGGCCAGAGGACCAGGTCGCCGATCATCACGCCAGTCAGCACCCAAACACAAGTGGAGGAGAACCCCGGAATGGCCAGAGGATGGAACTGCAAGTCAGCATGAAACCCAGGATACTCTGGCCTGCAAATACACAGAAGAAAAAAAAAAAAAAGGGGGGGGGGGCAAAACAGCACAACAAACCACAGGAAACTAAAGAATATGGAGCACAGCTACAGTAACAAGGTGCTCCCAAGTAATTATGAATGAGCATGAATGAAACTTTAATGGTTTAAGGGGAACAAAGTTGTTGGAATGGGCTGATCACACCAAACCTCCCTCATTTGAGGCCTATCTATCTATCTGTCAGCTTTTTTCAACCACTGGTATGTTTTTTCCAACGTCAGCCACCTCTTCAATTTGGCATTGGTATATGCCATGCAGAGGTTTGTCCGTCCATGACAACCCTTTTTCCTGCATGCTGGGTTTCATTTGCCTGATGCATTTGCTTAGCAGGTCATCATTGGGGGCCATCTTGTTGATGTATTCCTGGAGGTCTGCTGTTTAAACTGTTCTTTAATAATGTCTTATTTAGTGTCATCCATGTCATTAATTAATTGCAACAGTGAGAAGAATATGAATGGTAAATTAAGAATTATGAACTCAACCCCCAACACAAATGTCTACTCTCTTTCCTGCCTTTGGACTGCCCTGAAGGAGTGCTGCATTACAGAAGGAGGAGGTGGGTCGTGTAGCAGAACAGAGAGATTAACCAGGTACTTCATGTCACTTTGACAGGTTGACCCCAGGGTTGACCCCGCAGGATGACCAATGTGGCAGTCTTATCCTCCAATGATTGGGGTGTTCTTAGTATGGTGAACCCTAGGAATCTTGTAAAGTCTTTGGTGTTCTCAAACAGAAACAACATTTAAGGCTGTCTGGCTCACAAAAACCCTCAGGCGCAAGCCAATGGTTTTTCCGCGCCACATACGATGTTACTGCGGAGTACTTTGTCCTGGATCTTTTCAATTCGGATTGTGGTGTCTTTTGTACTCTGCTCTCTATCCCTATGGTTGCATGGTGTGAAGAGATGGAGGAGCTTTCTGAAAAAATCACCTCCCTCTTCCTCGGCTGCTGCAAGTGGGATAACGCTCTAGTGATGAGGAAAACGCTTTCCTTCCAGACGACGCCTTAACCCAACCCCCTTGTCAGACCTTAACCAATCCCATTGTTTAAGGTTTCGCCACTCCCACTCGCCACGCCTCTGACACTCCCATTGCTCCGCCTTATTCACACCCACCACAAAAACTGTTTAAAGAGTCTCTTTCTTTCCTTCCTCCAGACCGTTGAAACTCCCCAACTATACTCTTACAATCCGGGCAACATTGAAAGACCCTAGGAAGGAAACCATGAGAGTACGGTGGATTGGTTGGTGTCAAGTATCATCCTGAAACTGGTGAAAGCTGCATATAACTATCTGCTCAATCTCACTGTAATCAAGGTTCGGAAAGAGGAATGCTACGGTTGCATAGTTGACCATCCAAGTCAGAGACAGCATGAGTGTTTGGGCGTCTTGGAAGAAGACTTCTTTGAAACCCATGCTAGCGAGTTGAAGGAACGACTCTTCAACCCAAATTTCATTCCAGGCATTCGCCACTTCTTAACCATGTATCACATCCATGTGAAGGAATCGAAAGTCTCAAAAATGGTAGAAACTCTGATGACCAAGGTACGTTACTCAAAGGAGGAAGAGGATGGATGACTGACTATTTTCTGAACGGAGACTCCTTCAGAAACAACCTTGAAACTTTGGCTAGCTTCTGGAAGTGTGCTGATTCATTTTTACATGCTAGTACTACAATTTTTATATTTTACCAATGCCTGAGAGGAAAAAAAAACAAAAACAAAAAAACATAAAAAAAGAAGGAACCTCTTTTTCATAACATGAAAAAGTGTACAAGCCTACTTGTCTCATGTTTTTTAATCACTGTTGATAGTCTCACATTTTAAACAGTTTTACATACTGTTGTTAGTTTTTATATACTGTTGAAATACTGGAAAAATTATCCAGAACCACGGTTTAAACTTTCATTGCTACACTGATGATTCGCAGCTGTATTTATCCATGAAACCAGAGGACACAAAACCGTTAACTAAACTTTAAGGGTGTCTTAATGATATTAGGTCCTGGGTGTCCTCTAACTTTTTGCTTCTAAATTCGGAGAAAACAGCGGGAGGTTATTGTCTTTGGTCCCAAACACCTGAGGAATGGATTAACTGGGGTTACGCTGGCTTCCAGCACAGCTGTTGAAAAACCTTGGAGTCATTTTTGATCAGGATATGTCATTTAAGCAGCATATTAATCAGGTTTGCAAGACAGCCTTTTTTCATCCCCGAAATATTGCCAAGATAAAGAGCGTCCTCTCCCAGGGTGATGCTGAAAAATTAATCCATGTGTTTGTCAGTTCTAGACTGAATAGCCTTCAATTAATCCAGAATGAAGCAACGGGGGTGATGACAGGAATCCGTAAGCGAGATCACGTCTCTCCCGTGTTAGCCTCCCTCCATTGGCTCCCCGTAAAATTTTTGAATTGAGTTTAAAATTCAGCTTCTCATATAGGGGAGAATGGGGTATTGTGAGACACTGGGTAATGTGAGACAACCCCTGTATCTAAGCAACGGGACGCAGCTGTGGTCATTTGAGCGGTTGTCAAACGGCTGATTGGCTGATTGTCAAGGCTCGTCCTTTTCACCGTGGCCACGGAGAGCCTGACTCCGCTGTGTTGTTGGTAAGCATCTGTTTTGTACAAAAATACATTTTTGGGATGTAAAAGTAATTTTTTTGGTTTTCACCATAATCAACTCTGGTGCTAAAAGTAATTGATTCAAGCAGACAAACTCATATCCCGAATACTGTCGAACTATCGCCTTTTAAATAATGATGGCAAAAAGTTGTTTTAATAAAAAAGTGGTGGAGGGTTAAAGTAAGACACTGCTTCACTTTTCCCCTGGAGGCAAAGTAAGACAAAAAAAAAAGCTTTGTTTTTTGTGTCTTAAACAAACAAAAAAAAAAATCCATCATATGCCAAGGAAATACAACAGGAAGACAACCTGGGGCCGAACCTCCATTGAACAGATGGAAAGTGCAGCCACTGAGGTCATGGAGAAAAAGAGGCCCTTAAGATGTGTTTCAAAGGAGCGAAATATTGACAAGTCAAGTCTCCTAAGATTTATAAGAAAAAAGCAGCGGGGGGACCTTCTCACTGTGGGCTGGGGCTCGGTAGCCCAGGCAAAGAGAATTTTCACAGATGAGATGGAGGAAGAACTTTCCAAACACCTGAAAGAACTTGCTGAACAGTCCTATGGCCTCTCTCCAGCTAAGTGCCGCACACTGGCCTTTGAGTATGCAGACAAGAACCATGTCCTCATGCCTGCCAATTGGAAGGAGACACAGTCTGCAGGTCAAGAGTGGTTCCGCAGCTTTCTAGCACATCGCAACATTTTCTGTCCGAACTCCAGAAGCAACATCCCTCAGAAGGGCCACTGCCTTCAATAGAACGACTGTTGGGGAGTTCTATGATAATCTGGCAGTAGTCATGGACAGGTGGGTGAATTGATTGTTCCAATGCATGTGTTTTATTCTCTAAAATTAAAGGTGGGGTAGGTGTTCTTTTTTTGCAGCACTTTTTACAATATTGCCTGAAAACCTTTTCACATTCCCATTGCACCCACTGAAATAAAATGTTTCAAAAAAAAAATGTTTTGGTCCAGTCTAGAGGGTATAATCAGAGAAAAACTCTGACCAATCAAAATAGTGACCATCATTACTTTCATTGGCTGCCTAATGCGTCCATCAAATATCAATGCACTCCCACCCACCCCTCTCTCCCTCCCTGCGGTTCATGTAGTCATGAATCGTGTGAAGGCGTGGTTTCGAGGGGTGAGCTGAAGAGGAGGAGACGAAGCCTTTGGGAGGAGGGAGGGAGTGTATATTTTCAAAATCTCACTTGAGTTGGATTGCTGGAACCGTTTTTTCAAAAAACACCTACCCCACCTTTAAACAATTCATTGTCAGGTGAAAAAAAAAGGTTTTCTGCCCCTATTTGCAGATGATTTAAATCAGAGCTCTGTTATTGCAGCCAACTGCTCTGCTGTCATTATAACTTCTCCTCCGCAGAGAGCTGAGCTTCTATTACAACACATTTAGAGTTGTATGTTTACTCAACAATTACCCTCCAGCACAGGCAACACATTGAGAGCTTAAATGTTATTGAGCACATCACATATACTTTACCTGTGAGGTGGAGAGATATTCCAAGTGGGATTGTGGTTAAATATCGTTTTATTATTGTGGCTGCCTGACCTAGAAATGCACACAAACCCTCCTATATACCTTGGACTGTTTGCCTGATGGATGTATTAATAGCTCTTTTTACAACTGGTAGCCTCTCTGATACCATATTTATGAGTGGAGGGACTAAATGACTCACTGTGGTGGTTTTTAATAATGCTGTCAACCACGACTTGAAGTATGAAAATACTAACTAATTCCATGTATTTATATATGTTGACACAATAATCTGCAAACTGTATGATTTTGACCTTTAAAGGGTTAATCAAGCCCTTTATTAGATGCTATGTTATAATGAATCTAGGTAAATAGTAGGCAGGTGCTATGGTTGTGAAATGCAGCCTCTTAAACTTTCTATACATTTTTGGTTCAAACATATAGCCAATACTCAGCTCTGCAGCTGCTGTGCATCCATCTGAAGAACAGCTGAGGGCTTTCTGGAGGAAATTCCCACAGTGATCCAGAGTTTGAACACAATTTACCTCCCTTTTTTCTGTCCTAACCATGGCCCCATCCCTCCTTTCCCCTCAGTGTCACATCAAATATCAGCCAACATGATGAGACACAAGATTATCTCCAATCATCCTGACCTCCCTTTGATTTGGGTCTTCTCTAGTATGACGAGTAGGTGAAGAAGGACCTGATGGGTACCAAGTGAAGCTAAAGTGTTCAAGCATGCAGTTTGAATGCATGGAAGACAACACGCCTGCTCCATTATGACCTCTGTCACATTCAGTTTCATAAATCAAACTGGTAGTGAGACTTTCTTGGCTGTGAGACATGTAGCATTATGCACTCTGCAAAGATGGACAAATAGAGCAGACATGTGTTATGTTTGGTTATCAGGGGGCTTGGGTCCTGTCAAAACATTGCCTCATCCACTTATGAACCCTTCTCAATAGGCCACACTTATTCCAAGAAGGTTGTTGTTTTGTTTGTGTGTTTGTGATTTTAAATAAACCACTGCAGCAGAGTTGATGGATTGTATGCACAGCACTACAACACTAAGCCAGAAAAAGGACATAAGGACATATGCAAAATGCAAGATGAAAGGGGGAAAAAAAACTGCAGTGGTTGTTACATTTATTTTATTTTATTTTTTCTTTTTGCAGATGGTTTTCAAAACAACAAAAACAACCTAATTTAATTTGTTAATATGCACTCATTTTGCATTTCAGGCTAACAACACATTAAAAACAAGTTGATGATGGCCAGAGAGATCTCCTCTTTGTAAGAAATTGTGCTGGGCAATCATGAAATATTAAAAAATGATGGGAAGGGACATTACAATGCATAATTTCATTAAACCATCCAAGAAATCTATATAACCATATCTGCAAGGTAATGGAACTACACCAAAAAAAGGGGGGTGGACCATCACATGGAGGAAAAGATGTGAATTGTGGTCAGTCAAATCAGTATTTCAGACCAAAAACAATCATAGACCATACAGACTGGTAAAAGCGACCACCAGGCTGATGGTAGGGGGAGTTTTAGCGCACTAAGCAAAGGCCAGTGACACCTGCAGTGATGACAGTATTAATGCAGAAAGGTAGACTGAAAATTACAGTTACGTATCCTGACTTTAAGATATTTTTCTAAGGATATCCACATACTTTTTACATATATTGAGGAAGAAGCCGGGCACGGTTGTACTGATCTGCTATATAGCAGCTGTGTACAATGCAATGAAGATGGCCTTATACTGTTCCACACTTTAAGACATTTCCAATAAGAACAGGACAAATTAACTACTGAAACACTTCATCACATGGTAACTTAAATGCCAGAAAAACTTTTTACGTGCTGTGAGAGGGAGTAGCAAAATTACAAAGTGGTCAAATCTTTAGTGTCCCAGTAGACATATATATGAACAAATTAAATGTAATATCTTTGGCTTACATTTTCTGCAAAAATGATGTCCGATTAAATGTAAGAATATCTTCTTTTTTTTTCCATTACTCATATAGTCCTAGCTTCTTCTAATGTGGAAATGAAATCTGGCTAGCCTGACTACTATATTTATCTGTGATTTTAGTTGTAATGAAAAAAAAGTAAATACTCAAAAATCTAAATACTAAATATGTATATATACTACATTTATCATTAAATTTTCAAGCATGATGTGACAGAATTTAGAGATTTTTAGTTTTTTCAAATAGATTGTATTTAGCCCTAATCTATACAAAATGAGAATTGATGTGCCAGTCTGTCATAGCTTTTAGAGGTTATCCAGCGGAATCACCATGAATGAAAGCAGCATTAAAATATTTGAAATTCCACAAAAATATCAACAGAAGGTAATTTTTTAGAAAATTGCTTAATCTATTGCCTTCCCTATGTGAATAGTTACTTTGTTCTCTCACAGTGAATCATAACCCTTAATGATGCACACCTTGGTAATCGTGACAGAGAACATCTTGAACAACAATGTGCACATATGGTCACGGCGTTACCATGTGTCCAATATCATGTGGAAAAACAAGTTGTGACGTACTCATTTGTATCTTTCAAGCATTGTGATTGACTCCGTTTCCTAAATTAGATTACATTTTAAAGTGTTTATGTCTGTCCAGCCTGCTAAAACCTAGAGTGGTGTTTGATATTTTGTTTTCAAAATAAGTAAGTGACTGAAGAAAAGGACCTAATGTGACATGGAATATTAACAAAGATATTATTCTGTTAAACTGTCACAAGGCTTGTGTGTTGTTTAGGACTATTGATTATAGTTCCTTAATGATCCACATTCCTGATGGTTCACGTCAGTCTGTGGGGCTTTCTATGTAAAACTCTGAACCCTTTTTGTGTGAGATTCCGCAAGGCTCAATTTTACGCCATCTTCTTTTCTTTCTTAATTTGCTCCCTCTTGGTTCCATCATTCACAAGCATGTCTATCATTCCACTGCTAGTTGCTCTTGGATTCCTGCCCTGGCGGTCTCTGGTCATGTGATCACAGGTGCATCAGGCCCCTCACCTTTATTTATTTTTTCCCAAAATATTTGAAAAATAGCAGTCATCTTATAATCAGAGTCGTCCTATATTCGGGCCAACATGGTAATTAAGTAGGAGTATCAATAAATAGAAATCCTTTTATTCTCACTTTACAGGAGTGCAATGCGATTAAAAATGTAACTATGGATACCTTTGAATTCTTGCTGAGCAGGAAGTTTTCCATTTTATGACCAAATTGAATTATCACTGTATTGTCTTGATTCCTGACTGGCTTGGGAAGGTGGTGGACACCTGGGGGGCGGTGGCCATGGGTTCGAGGGCCCGATAAACACTGCTTGCAGCTTTAATTTTGTTAGTGTTTTTAGCTTTAATTTGTATTTTATGAGTATGTTTTATGAGTTATGTTATATTCTTATTAATTTTATGTAATTCTCTGTGCAGCACATCTCCTCAACTTTCATCTACAGGGGCTTAAGAGACATGTTGGTCTGCCAGTTATACTTGTATGTCATCATGGAAGAGCCAGAAATATTAATAAATAAAAGGCATAAATTATCCTGACAGCAAATTCTGCAGAAAAATAGTTGAAGTGATTCAGAGCTAGTCTGTCTAGTGCATGAAAGAAACATTGCAATTTCATATGAAGACGAAACCTCAAAAGTTCTCTCTGCCTCAGGGAATGTAGGTTTTGTCTGCCACAAGATGAAAGAAAACTAGTAGGATTTCGATCCAAACTAAGCATGCCATCAGGAGTTAACCAGGCCATTCCTCTAAAGCTCATGTCACCAAAGAGATTAATTGGCTTGTGTCTCTTCAGAGTATTACTGATTGGTTCTCATAAACACAGAGGCTTTTATCTCATTGGCTCAGACACTGGCTTGGCCTGAATGAAAGACTGAGACCTTTAAGCAGCTCCAAAGTCCAAGTTAATATCTGACAGCATTTTCACAAATCTATTTAGTCTTTCCCCACTGCAAGAGGTGTCTCTTAATTTGTCAATGCCTTTGAGGGTAGAAATTGTCGCAAATTGAGTCTGTTTTCTTTTTCTACGGTAATCAATGATGGGCAAATGATACCTAGGCTTTTGAGCCTGTGTCATTCTTCCTGATGCTGAAGCTTTGAGTGATTTGAAAAGTGTGTCAGAGCTTGTAGCAAAACACCAACCAAAGCTTCAAACATGATCGCAGCTTCACTTTGTGCTTCATTGTTTCAAAATGTTTTGAAGCATTTCATTGGCTCAGAATGTTTCAATAATTTTCATTGGTTTACCGCTTGATACTTTGGCATTTTGCTATGCGTAAAGCACTGCCACTTTTTACAATGATCATGTTCACAAGCACAACAACTGTCACTACCATCAGATCATATCTAATTAATATGGCATGAAATGAAACATATAATTTATAAAGGTAACGTATGCATTTACTAAAAAAAATAAAAAATAAAACATAATTCAACTCTCAAATAATGAGCTGGTGTAGCTCTGCAGATTGGAAATAAGGATTATACTTTTTCTCTCACTTTGGGTGAAGGATCAAAACCAGCCATGAACACATGGCTTTGTATTTTTGTCTAATATTTGCTTTAATTAGAGCAGCATAGGAGTCAGTGAGTTAAAAGAAAATGAACAAACTATTAGAGAAGGCTGGCTCTGTCCTGGGGACTGAACTGACTGAGCTGATTGTGCTAAGGAGGATACTTCAAATATGACATTTATCCTAGTTTGAAACAGACATTGATGTAAAATGCTTGCACAGAAATTTTAATTTGTTAAAGGGCAGTCTATCTATTTGAGAACTCAGTATGCTGTATTGATGCATTCATAAAGTCAGGATATCTCAGGTTCCGGCAAGGAATTAGATGTACTTTGTGCTGTGTTTCCATCTATAAGGATTCTTGAAGAAAAATGTCTGCAAAGTATATTTCTCCAATGCATTAGGGCAGAAGTCTTTATATCAGCATTTTAATTAGAAAAGTTTCTGGTCTGAAATGTTCCCTATTGAAAGAAGTTCCTAAAATACTATTATTTAAGCATCCTCTAAAGCTTTAGGAAAAAATTGTAATTTCACTAAGATATACTGATATTGATGACAGCAACTGAATTATTGTCCAATTGTCACAACCTAAAGAAAGTCAATTAAATACATACTTACAACTCTTCCAGAACGTACTGAATATAAAACCACCAATCCTCTCGACTGTCTGTCCATCCATGGAAAATATTAGGGCTGGGCCAAACAATCGATTTTTATATTAATCGCGATTTTTTTTCTTGGGATTTTAAAAAATCGATTCTCATACACGAATCGATTTTTGGCTCCGTGAAAATACTCCGCTCGCTGTCTCTTTTGTCATCTACACTTCTGGAAATAGAAGCACGTGTGTCACCATAGTAACCAGAATGCCGACAAATTCACGCGACAAAATGGCGGAGTGCAGCGAGCGGAGTACTTTCACAGAGTCTGAACTCTTTCCCACACCGCCCCACTTTAAATCAAACGTATGGACTTTATTTGGTTTTTATAAAAAGCACGCGGCAGGAGAGCTCGATATGAGGAAAGCCACATGTAAGCGTTGTCGCAGTCAAATCTCTTACTGTGGTAACACCACGAACATGACGGGGAACATCCTTCGCCACCACCCAGAGGTCTGAGCTCTCTGACAGGCTGGGTCCGCGTTTACTCGAGAGTTAAATATACTGGCAATGGCAGCTAATGTCAGGCCCCGGGTAGTTTAATTAATTATTTATTAACGTGGCGTGTTTGTCATGAAACAATTGTGTTGCCGTAGTGTGTTGTTACCGGTTTGATTACCGGCAGCTGTAAAGCACAACGGATCGCCAACATGACAACACTGCATGAGAACATATTCACAACACGTCCTGACCGGTGTAGGCTATTAGCGTTAGCAGTTGCTATCAACAGCATCTGTATCCGCAAAGAGAATAACGACGTGGATTTATTGTTGTTTCCATCACGTAGCCTATGGAGCAACTGAGCCGGGTAGAGGAAGACAACTTTAGGTAAGAAAATCAAGTTTTGTTCAACGCTAGACAACTTTTAACATGAGCAACTATAGGCTGTATTGTCTCGGTTCTATTCGGGTAACTCGGTTCAGTTCGTGGTCGGAAACTAAAGACTTGGGTCGGGTCGTTTACGGGTCCAAAAATTGCGGGTCCATTCAGGTTTGGACTCCCGAACTTATGATAATAGCTCGGGTCGGGTCGGTTTCGGGTCGAATTTTCACAGCTCCATTCGGGGTCGGGTCCATGAAAGTGGACCCGTGAAGACCTCTAAACCAGAGGTCTGCAACCCTGGTCCTTGAGGCACCTATCCAGCAGGTTTTAGAGGTTTCCCAGCTTCAACACACCTGATTTTAATTAATGGTCATTATCAGGTTGTCCTCAAAGTCTGTTGATGACACAGCCACTTGTATCACGGTGTGGAGAAGAATGGGAAACATCTAAAACCTGCTGGATAGGGTGCCTGGAGGACCAGGGTTGAACACCTCTGCTCTAAACTACAGAAATTGCGCATTTTTTTTAAATATTAAAACGTATTTAATTTTTATTATTATTTCATACTTAATATTATAATAATATAATATAATAAATTGATGATGAATAATAATATATTTTATAATATTATATATAATAATCAATAATTACATATAAAACTATAATATTTAATATTATTATTATATGATTTTTATATTTCAATAATTGAATATAAAATCGCAGTCTTGGTAAAAATCGAAATGCATACTTGTTTAATCAGAATCGCAATATAAATCGAATCGGGACCCAAAAATCGTAGGAGAATCGAATCGGCACAAAAGTGTATTGGCCCAGCCCTAGAAAATATGTTAGAAAAAAGATCCAGCTGAACACTTTAATTCTGGAACACAACTCAAATGAGTCACCTCAACAAAGGACTTTGCGAGTTCTTCTCTGTTTTTTTTTCTTTCTTTTAAAATATGTGTTAATTTTAATCTAATCTCATGTTGGAATGTAATTTTGGCAAACCCAAGCAGGATTGATCTTTGTCTAGAATCCTGATAAAATGTGACCTCCATTCCTGAAAATATCAGTTCTGTCAAGGTTATATTACTACTGTTACAACAAAGAGAATAAGCACAATTTAAACCGTTTCCTAAAGGCTAATTTTGTTTTTCATTCCTCTATCATCAGTACATGACTGTTTATTATAGATAAGTGCAAGCATGAAGCTTAAACCAATGCAACTGTGTCTCTAAAGGAGTCAGTAATCATTTTAATTTCTAATCCTATTTTAAAGAGCTGAAATGAGGGAAGCTGGGAAATATCCATTCCAGCCAGAATCAAAGCCTGGAGGTGCTGGTGCTAAACTACACCAGGCAGACCTGGACCAGAGAGACAAAGTGTAGCCAAATGGAAAGATGCAGATGGTCTCATAGGATACTCAGCCCCAGTGGAACTTCACTGGAGGCATCAACAGTCTTGTAAATACATTACATGTGGCCAACACTGGGGCAAGTTTGGGATCATGGGAGGCACAGCAAAAAATTATAAACTCCACTTCAGGCTGTTGAAGGAAGAGAGGACAAACAGTGAAGGCCGAGCACTCCAGTAACAGCTGTGAGGATGTTTGAGGGCAGCTATGTTTTATTTCTTCTCTTTTGTCCAAATGCTAATTCTGTGTACTCCAATTAAGGAAAAACACAAGTCTCATTAAGCAATAGTTAATTATATCAAATAAGCATTGTATTTTTAGAAATTATCTAATAATTTATGATTTTTGGTACAAATTGCCCTTTACTGAATTAAATAGTTGTTAAATGAATCCGATTGATTGGCTTGACTCAGTTTCACATGTTTTCACTTATAACTTAATAACCTTTACTTTCTAAAATTCACATTTAAATTGTAGGTCATCTTGTATATTACCAATCACAATGCCAAAATGTTGCCAATAATGTGTATGCGTTGGATCCACTGCACCCCTGGAAAAAAGTTCAGGCTCAGGATTTTTTCTTACTTTAAGCCCTGCAGTTTTCAAACTAAATGCTTAAAAAAAAAAAAAGCAGATCCCCCTGACCCTGTATAGGACAAAATGGGTATAGATGACGGATGGATGGATGGATGGATGGATGGATGGATAAACACAACATTAAAAAAATGTGATTAATGTGCGATTAATCGTAAGATAACTGAAAATCTTGCGATTAATCGCAATTTAAAAAATTAATCGACTGACAGCCCTAGTATGTATGTATGTATGTATGTTTGTGTATATATATGTATATAGATAGGTGTGTATACATTGTGTATAAATTTTGTGGATTTTTTATTTCTTCTTTTATGGGAGGAAACATGTCCATTTATCATTTAGATTTATTTACAAGAGGTTCTATGTTTTTCAAAATTATGGTTATGCACATGTGTCTGTGTATATTGATTTATGCATTTATTTATTTATTTTCAGATACATAGATTCATGATAGTGTTAAAATTGTCATGCTTTAAAAGATTGTTTTGACATGTCTGGAATGAATCAATAAAATGAAAAAAAATGAAAAGACAGGCTAACTGAGTAGCAGTGGCTAACACCAACAAGAGCAGTGAAACTAAATTTGAACTTCTTCGAGGTTTTGGAAAAATCATAGCTACCTAGCAGTACCTAGTTAGCCTGACTGGGTTGATGTGTTCTTAGCGAGGTGAAGAGTGTAAGACCTGAAGTATGACAGTGGTATTAAGTGTAGGTGGGGCCTCCCAGTTGACATTATGGGTCATTTGCCTATAGGTGTGATTAGAGGTGTGTAATGGCAAAAAAGTAACTGGATATCTTATTTTACCTGTAATTGGGTGAGTTTCTAGTAAGGCAGTTATGCAACACTTAACCAACACACTTGACCACAGACAAGAGTGCAAGGCGAATTTAATCTCCATTTCTATACAAGCAAAGATGATCATTTACTTATATACAGGACAAGCTGATTTCAGAAATGACCGAGAAGTCAAACCCAAACCAATCACAGTCTGATTAACACGAGCCTTGAAATTCTGACCTAAGCATCCCAAATCTGAACATCTGAATGATAAATTCACATCCAGGGAAATGTCATGGCCGCATAGAACTTAACATATTAAACAAAAAGTTCCCTCCACCACTTTCTATCAAGTCTTAGCCAGGACATGTGAGACGTGAATCCTATACATTTGTTGTCGAGTGGAATCGACTGAAAGGAAATCATACAATTATGATTGTAAGCATCACTTCTGATTTACCCCATTGAATCTAATGGAAGTTATTTTTGCAAGCTATAACTGTTTACGAGAATGAGGGTTCCCTTTGTTTAAACAATTTGTTTTTCATCCTCTATCATCAGTACATGACTGTTTATTATAGATAAGTGCAAGCATGAAGCTTAAACCAATGCAAGTCTCTAAAGGAGTCAGTAATCATTTTAATTTCTAATCCTATTTAAAGAGCTGAAATGGGGAAGCTGGGAAATATCCATTCCAGCCAGAATCAAAGCCTGGAGGTTGCTGGTGCTAAACTACACCAGGCAGACCTGGACCAGAGAGACAAAGTGTAGCCAAATGGAAAGATGCAGATGGTCTCATAGGATACTCAGCCCCAGTGGAACTTCACTGGAGGCATCAACAGTCTTGTAAATACATTACATGTGGCCAACACTGGGGCAAGTTTGGGATCATGGGAGGCACAGCAAAAAATTATAAACTCCACTTCAGGCTGTTGAAGGAAGAGAGGACAAACAGTGAAGGCCGAGCACTCCAGTAACAGCTGTGAGGATGTTTGAGGGCAGCTATGTTTTATTTCCTCTCTTTTGTCCAAATACTAATTCTGTGTACTCCAATTAAGGAAAAACACAAGTCTCATTAAGCAATAGTTAATTATATCAAATAAGCATTGTATTTTTAGAAATTATCTAATAATTTATGATTTTTGGTACAAATTGCCCTTTACTGAATTAAATAGTTGTTAAATGAATCCGATTGATTGGCTTGACTCAGTTTCACATGTTTTCACTTATAACCTAATAACCTTTACTTTCTAAAATTCACATTTAAATTGTAGGTCATCTTGTATATTACCAATCACAATGCCAAAATGTTGCCAATAATGTGTATAATAATGTGCGTTGGATCCACTGCACCCCCGGAAAAAAGTTCAGGCTCAGGATTTTTTCTTACTTTAAGCCCTGCGGTTTTCAAACTAAAGGCTTAAAAAAAAATTAAATAAATAAAAAAAAAAGCACATCCCCCTGACCCTGTATAGGACAAAATGGGTATAGATGACGGATGGATGGATGGATGGATAAACACAACATTAAAAAAATGTGATTAATGTGCGATTAATCGCGAGGTAACTATGAAAATCTTGCGATTAATCGCAATTTAAAAAATTAATCAACTGACAGCCCTAGTATGTATGTATGTATGTATGTTTGTGTATATATATGTATATAGATAGGTGTGTATACATTGTGTATACATTTTGTGGATTTTTTATTTCTTCTTTTTTGGGAGGAAACATGTCCATTTATCATTTAGATTTATGTGTTTCAAAATTATGGTTATGCACATGTGTCTGTGTATATTGATTTATTCATTTATTTATTTATTTTCAGATACATAGATTCATGATAGTGTTAAAATTGTCATGCTTTAAAAGATTGTTTTGACATGTCTGGAATGAATCAATAAAATGAAAAAAAATGAAAAGACAGGCTAACTGAGTAGCAGTGGCTAACACCAACAAGAGCAGTGAAACTAAATTTGAACTTCTTCGAGGTTTTGGAAAAATCATAGCTACCTTGCAGTACCTAGTTAGCCTGACTGGGTTGATGTGTTCTTAGCGAGGTGAACAGCGTAAGACCTGAAGTATGACAGTGATATTTAAGTGTAGGTGGGGCCTCCCAGTTGACATTATGGGTCATTTGCCTATAAGTGTGATTAGAGGTGTCTAATGGCAAAAAAGTACCCTGTATATCTTATTTTACCTGTAATTGGGTGAGTTTCTCATGAGGCAGTTATGCAACACTTAACCAACACACTTGACCACAGACAAGAGTGCAAGGCGAATTTAATCTCCATTTCTATACAAGCAAAGATGATCATTTACTTATATACAGGACAAGCTGATTTCAGGAAATGACCGAGAGCAAGTCAAACCCAATCACCCAATCACATTGTCTGATTAACAGCGAAGCCTTGAACTAGCTTCTGCAGACGGCTAAGCATCCCTAAATCATACGATGAACATCTGAATGATAATATTTCACATTCCAGGGAAATGTCATGGCCGCATAGAACTTAACATTATTAAACAAAAAGGTCTCCCTCCCACCACTTTTCTATAACAAGGTGTCTTTAGCCAGGACATGTGAGGACGTGATATCCTATAAAACATTTGTTGTACCGAGTGAATCAACTGAAAGGGAACCATCATACCATATTACTGACTGTAAGTTCATTCACTTCTGTGATTAACCCAGTTGACCTTGGATGACCTAGTTGGAAGTTATTTTTAAGCAAAGCTCATAAGAGGATCTTGTTTACGAGACGTGAGGCTTCCCTTTCAGTGTTAAACAAAAGTTTAAAGCTATCGGCATCTTTTGCAAAATAAGAAGATCTAGTTTCTGTGAAAGTCTGCAAACACATAGAAAAGAGTGGCCGTTAAAGCTTACTAGGGCAAGAAATGAATGGAGAACAGGGAGCATGTGTGGCTGCAACTGAATTCTGAAAGAATGGGAATTGAATAATGTCTTCTCACACTGATGCCAAAAGATCAAATAAATGAAAAATTAAATCTACAAAATAAACAACTTTGAACATTTTTTTCTCTGCCTCTCTGTACAAAATCATTACATCCACAGCAGGAGTCTTGCCAGGCAGGAGTTATGAGCAGCTTTTCATGTCAACTGCTGAAGGATGCCGCTGTCATTTTGGGAATGTCAGTAGAAAAGATTATTGCAAACGTCACATGCACACTTTGGGGCGAATTGCAGGCACACAGATCTGAATGAGAGCAAGACAAGCAAAAGTCCCACAGGCTTAAATGACGCTCATCAGCAAATGGACGTTGACCTTTCCTCCTCTGCTTTGAGAAACAGCACGTCCACTGCACCTTAGTGTTCTGCTCACATATAGAAGGTGTGTTTGACACACCTTTCTCATCAGTTACCGTGCATGGATGTGAGGGTCACATGTGCTAATGTCACACCATATTTAAGCTGCTTTGTTAGCAGCAGTGGTTCCAGCAGAATACAGATTCAACCATCTTATTCTTTAATGGAACTCCATGTATCCAGCACATTTTCCAGCTTTCCAGTGGAGCAGAACACAAAGTCATACCCAGATAAACACTCTCTGGGATTTGTTTCATTATTTCACAACAAACTGGTGCTGCTTGTGAATTATTTAATTATTCAAACAGGACTGATTATATGTTCACACTCAGACAACAAACTGAAGATGCCTGTAGGCTGTGTTAGGGGTTAGTTAATCAGCTGAGAGGTGAGGCCTTCATAAGTACAAGCTACTGTGATGTTAATTTTAACCAGACTTTCTGGTGTCACATAATACAATTATATTCAGTTGTTTTCTTTTATTTATGTTCATTATTTTTATGCAGCCTTGAAACATTTAAATTATTTACTCTGCAATATCAGTATATGTAAATGTATATATCATTTACAGCTCCTCCTGTAAGGCATACATAACCGTAGGTTTGAACAGATAAAGATTGGGAATAAAGTCATAAAAGCAGAAATATAAGAAATAATCACAAACTGGTTGCAGGACACAAAAAATATATATCACATAGTACTGTGCACTGAAAGCACTGACCTCAGTGCTGTCACTTTACATTAGCAACTGAGCAACAATTTTTGCTTTGTTTGTCTGCTAATTTGAAGCTTCGTGACTGAAAGTGGAGAGAGAAATTATAACATAGATTAGATAAAACACATAGTATAAAAATGCCCATTTAAATGCAAAGGATTTGTTAACAGCATTAAGCATTGCCAGTATTTGACTATTCTCATAATTGAAGTTTTTTTTTTTCTTTTAAAACACATGCAATGCAAATAAAATGAGCAAACAATTTCCCACTGGCAAGTTATCCACAATCATCCCACTGAAGCATTGTTCCCAAATATATAAATTATCCATTTCTTTCTAAATCCTAAAGAGCCCTGACATTATAGTATATTTTGCTGATTTGGTGCAGTCATGAAAATATGTCATCAAACTAAATTGAAGGTGCATGGATTCTTGCAGCAGCTTTTTTTTTTCCTTTTCTATTTTCAACATGTTTCAGGTGTTATTATTTGCCCAAATGAAGGTTAGATTAAGTCAGCTGATCTTCATGAGCTCACACAGTGAATTGTTTGATTTACTGAAATTCCCAGAGCTGCTTGATGGTTCTCCCATTAATTTAAGCCACAATGAAGAATTGCACCAGATCCTCCTAATGACTTTGTTAGTGATTATAGCAGGACAGCAGCAATTTGTGCAAGCTGACAGTCTTTGTGAGGAGAGAGAATGGTAGGCACACCCACAAAAATTACCTACTTTAAGTGCTTAATTCATATTTCACATTTTTACAACACTGCTTCACCTTGTGTAACATTCCATTTTCACTATTTTTATAATGCAGCTTACATTATTATTTCAAATCAGACAGTTAATGTTAGACTCTCTGTTTCATATCTGTCAATATTCACCCTCAAAACCAATTATTCTTCAAAGAGAGGGATCACTTTAGGAATGTTTTGTTTTCGACACTTATTTGAGTGTTGAGAATGACATTCAAATCCAAACCTTTGTGTCTCTTCCACCATAGTGGTTCTGGTGCTGGTTCAGAACCAGTTCTTTGTTTTTTAACAGCCATCTGCAACGGAAGCGGCAGTTCAGTGGCATCAAAACTGGTGCTACCCTGACCCCAGAAACTCTGGCAGGCTATATGATATATATATATATATATATATATATATATATATATATATATATATATATATATATATATATATATATATATATATATTTTTATTTTTGATTTGCACACAATTGCGGTATTTGGCATTATATGCATTGTTAGTATTGTTGTTATTATCATTGTCATCATCATTATCATCAATAATTGTTATTATTATGATGGTTGTGAAATAGTCTGATTTGTGTTTGTGTGTGTGTATTTGTGTGTTGCAACAGTTGCTCAGTGCAGCTTCGCAGTTGAGTAGGGCTGAGATGGAGATAGTCTTTAAAAAAGACTTTGTTTTTGAAGAAAATGAATTGGAGAAAGACAGTGAGAGATGGCACAAGCGAAAAAAAAAAAAAAGTCTTCAATACCAACAGCAAAACTCGACAGATTTGTCACTCATTCGCTTTTTTTGAAAAAATAAAATGAAATAAATAAATACATAAAAAGAAAAAAATGAAAAGTCGTTAGTCGGGCGGCCGCAGTGCATTATGGGTGAACTAGGCGAAGATGCATTTTGTTATAAAATGCCTGTGTTTTATCTTTTAATGCTCTTGTTTTTGTTTTCCTGACTTTAATGTGTTTATTTCGAGGGTTTATTGTGGGTGTGGGACTATTTTTGTGGTGATTTGTAGATTATACTAGCTGAGGCTTTGAAACCGTGATGAGACTGATGATGCATTTGGTGACTCGGCGGGCCGTGCTTATTTAACATTTGTAATTCAACGCTCGCAGTGACAGAGTAAAGTTTGAATGGGTTACCTGACTCTGATATTGTACTCTTGGACAGTAAATTGAACAAATCCTCTCCTTTGAATCAATTCATTCACTTTACAGCGGGAGGCACAGTAACCCCACATGTGGATAATGTAAATAAGAAGGCCACGGTTCTAAGCAGTAAACATTCATAGTAACATGGTTTGCTTCAGCTGAGCTGACAAGATACCATACAAAATATTCCACAAGCAATTAAAGCCACTTGAAATCCTAAGAAAGCAAATACACATCAGTGACTTGGTATCTGTCACGTAATAAATGAACGCATGAGAACGAGCTGACATTCACGAGTCAAATGAACGAGTCAAATGAAGAGTGAACAATAAATGAACAAGAAGGAAGCGTTCAGCCCTGTTACGTGAGGACCAGTAGAGGACAGGTAAATCATAACTCATCTCATTTTGACAGTTAGTTACACAATTAAGTAAGACAAAAGTAACAATAAGGTTCTAAAACTATTATATTGGTGCATTTATTGTGTCCTCTTATAATTATTGTATGTAGTCATTTAATTCAGTCATTTGTATGCTCTCCTCTCTCTTTCCTGTCTCCCTCTTTTCTTTCTTTACCCGGCTGGCCTTCGGCAGGAAGGCCCCCCATATGAGCCAGGTCCTGCTCAAGGTTTCTTCCCCAAAGTGGAGTTTTTCCTTGCCACTGTTTGATTTAAATGATTTTTTTTTCTCCCGTTGTGGCAGTTTCTTTTTACTTGCCATTATCCTCGAATTTGGATTTAATATTATAAGTTTTAGTTAACTGCACTTACTCTGTGATTTACTTGGTAACTGTGGCTACAAAGAAGAGAAAATGGAAAGTGCCATGTCTTATATTAATGTGTGTAATTTAAGGATTGTGATATGTGGTCTTAAAAAGCTGTGGAGCGGCCCTTTAGTCTTCAAGCTGAATTAGAAGCAAACTTCAGTCTTGTCGAGTGTGGAATCTTGGACATTACAGTCTTAATTTACCTGAATGCAAACGTTGTGCTGTGTGGAAACCAGTAGGTCATGGTTGAGCTGCAGCGATGAAATATCGGAGATTTCTGAGACTTTGAGCTATATTTTGTAAAGCGTTGGTGCTGATAATGTGATCAAGTCTCCCCAGATTAGCAATAGACGAATCTATTGAGTGTAATTCCCTTCGACCAGCACATCCTTGATTATATGTTCGTTCTAATTCTGTACATCTTCTCCAAATGCGTCTCAGAACATAATCCGCCATCTTTGGTTTGAGCGTCTAAAATAGTGTCATATCCTACATGGTAATAAGCTACAGTTACAACTAGGGCTGGGCAACGATTAAAAATTTTAATCGCGATTAATCGCATGATTTCCCTGATTAATCACGATTAATCGCATTGTATACGAAAAGTTCAAACAATAAATTCAAAAGTAGTGTAAAGGCCACTTTTAAATGTTCTGCTGGCATATGAACTAAAGTGCCATAACATTTGTTGTTCAAACACTTTCAATATCAGCACTTATCAGTAACACATATTTAGTGTAAATCTCATCTAAAAAATGTAAAATAAAATAAAGCTTATTGCCACTGCCAGGGCATTAATGTCATCCTGTTTTTTTATGAAAAATAAAAAAAGTCTACAAATAAAATCAAACAAAATGATTGTGGCTCAGCACAATCAGAACTTTAAAACACGTAATTTCTGAGGTAACAGCAGAAACTTTTAACAGAGAGTTCAATTTGCCAGTGGTTACAAATAACCTTGTTTCTGTTGAATCCTCCCCTGGGAAAACTTTAAAATGAAAATGTCCATGTTAAAGTTCTGTAACTTTATCAATCTGTAATTATCTGTGTATCATTTGTTTTTTTCCATTTTCAATTGTCAATCAAAAATTGAAAAAATTAAAAAGTGACTTTTTATTTTTTTTTCCATTTTTTAATCTAACACACACAAAAAAAGCCTGTTTTTTTATATTTCAATTTTAGCAAACGGGCCACGGGACTGAATTTGTTTTTAATATTTTATTGTCTGGTTTATGTGACCCTGAAATGGCTTTGTTTCATAATCAAGGAATAGACTTTCAGTTGTCATTACACATCTGTGCCACTAGATGGAGCCGCACTGAAGTAACCAGCTAGAGAACAGCAGGACAGTGAACATGTGGAGCAGATCTGATGTAAAATGGGGGAATGACACGAAAATTTTGAACAAAGGGGTTTGAAAGTTTTTTTTTTTCAGACAGAATTGTTAATATTGCTACCTGAGTTGCTACCCGAACTGTAAAGTACACTGATTTTTACCGTTCTCCGTGTCTGTTTTAGTTTTGCCTGCCAATTCTTTTCCAGTTCCGCAGCAGCCAGTAACAGACTTTTCAAAACAAAAGCATGTGAGCAAAATGCGTTAACGCGCAATAAAATAAATGTCGGCGTTAATAAATTAATGCGTTAACGCGATAATAATGCGTTAATTTGCCCAGCCCTAATTACAACCAACATTTTTTTGATACAGCAACTTTTATGAACGCCCCCGTCACCACCTCCGTATGTACTTTGTATCAAACTACTCAACTAGGTAACATTATGTTGTCCACTATAGGGGTGTAACGGTACATGCATTTGTATTGAACCGTTTCGGTACAGGTAGGTCGGTTCGGGACGGGGCCGTACCGAACGAGTTTCCACACGGACATATTAAGTAGAGGACCGCATGTTGTGGAGCAGAGCGCTGCAGCCGCACATGCGCAGTTATGCGCACACCCAGTGTTGCCAACTTAGCGACTTTGTCGCTATATCTAGCGACTTTCCAGACCCCCCATAGCGACTTAATTTGTAAAAAGCGACTAGCGACAAATCTAGCTACTTTTTCTGGTGATTTTAAGACTCACGCGCACTCAAACAGCTAGGTTTGAAGCCATCACTTGGCTGCTGTCTGCCTCGCGAGCCGCGCTTCTCTCTCCCTCTCTCTGCCAGGCTCAGTGCACAGCCAGCGTGAGTTTCTGTGTGTGGACTGGGCGCGTGTCACCACATACACAGGCGAGGCGACGCACGTGCACACAAACACCCTAATCAGTGGTAGAGAACGCTGGCTTCAAACACATGATAAAGGTAATTGAGCCCGGATATCAATTACCTTCTCGTCCACATTTTAGCCAGAAAATCATACCTGGACTTTATGAAAGAATAAAAAGATTAGTTTTTAAAGAAACACCCTGAGCCTTATTCATGTTATTTAATCTGACCAACAACTTGAAACTGTTCAGCGTTGCAACTGTTCAATTTTGCACATCAGATGGATTATTTTTTTAAGCAAAAGTCTGAGCCAATTTTTTATTTTGTTCTTCAAAATATCTACATTTCAGAATATTGTATTTATATTTTTGAGCAGAATTGTAGCTTTGTATAGGCTAATGTTCCTATTGTAAAAAGCACAAAAGTGTGTTATAAACAACTAGCACATTTATATTTTGCATTTTGTTTTCTTACTGTACCGAAAATGAAACGAACCGTGACCTCAAAACCGAGGTACGTACCGAACCGAGAGTTTTGTGTACCATTACACCCCTAGTCCACTAGTACTAGACACTGCAGTTTAATTGGATAACAGTCTTGCATAACAGACATCGCATTCAATTTTTCCTATTAAATTGTAGCAAGACATTCAGAAATGTAATTTTATACTTAAATATAACATCATCCTACTTTATATGATGCACTATGCTGAGTTAATAACAATATGGGATATCCCTTTGGTTGACTGGTAAGCGTGTGTGACCTTCACCTGGGAGTCTGGGGATCAAATCCCGCCCGGGCCCTCCATAGTGCCCCATGCCACAACATTATAAGTCTAATTTGACACATTAGCAAAGGTACCCTGTTTGAAAGCCATCACAGATTTGTTCTATGTTTTAGTGTCACCAATGCCATGGCCTTTTACTTTTAATTAGGAAATGAGTTCTTCCTCTCCAGATAAATCTGTTGAAATGTGAAGATGTGGCCAAGTTCAGAGTAGGCAAAGAAAAAGGAAAACAGATAATCTATTTCTGTTAACATGCACATAACTGGGAATGATTATATACCTTTTAATTAACAGTTAAGAGTTAATTAGAAAATGTATTTTGCAGAGCCTATATTTATTGAAGAAGAAGAGGAAACATGTGACATATAATTTTACAAATAAAATAAAATAGGAGCTTGTTGGTATATTTGTTTTTGTTTGTTTTGGGGGGGTTTGCAGCCAGTCAGGCATTATAAGGTTACATTTCTCACCAACCCCTGCTGGAGAACCAATAGAACACTTCAGTTTTTGCCCCCTCCCTCCCTCATCATTAACATTTCCTCCAACTGTTAACAACCTTCACCTTTAGTTGTCAGAGTAAGCATTTTTGGTTTTATCAGATCACTTGTAGGAACAAAAGATACTTTAACTAGTAAAGAAGTCAGCACACTGGACACCACTAGTTTACTAGTAATGTAATTTTTTTTACTATTACAATTTGTTAATTTGTGGACCTTACTAGTTAACAAATATATATTTTCATTTAACCAGTTAACTAGTACAAGGACAGAGACTAACTACTGAAACAGTTGCCCTGTACATTTTGGTATTTACTAGTTTACTAGTGAAGATTTCTACATTTACCAGTTAACTCGCACAGATAAATGCATTTTACTAGTAAACAGGTAAGCTTCATTTGCTTTACTAGTTAACATGTCAGATATTATGATGGCCACTAGTTCACTAGTACATTATAATAGTGAACTAGTGGCCCACTAGTGTGTTAAAAAGGTGACTAGCATAAACTGACACTACTAGTGCAAGACATTGGCTTCACTAGTGCAGCCTCTGCTTAAACTAGGTGGACAAAAGTGTTACTAGTCACTTGACAATTGTGACTAGTATGACCTTTTGTTCAATTAGTGCAACATAATACTGAACTAGAGCAAAAAAAGTTCAACTAGTGCAGTCGAAGTGCAAACTAGTGAAGAGAACTGAGTTCTGATATCAAGGATATGGAATAAATGCTCAAACGGCTTGCCATCAAGACCAAAACATGTAACCACACTAAAATTGCTTGAATTGCTAAAATGTGCTTCTATCCTAAACAATTAAATATTTTATCTATTTAGTGACCCTCTGAAGGGAAAATACTCCCAGGTTCCCACAGCTCTAAAGGGTGTTGCTCTATCAAACTCGTAGCTCTTAAGATGGTGTAAAGGCAGGAAATACAAAGGCAACATACAGTCCAGCAATGTTGTAAAAACACAACTACAAAGTAATTAAATTAGTAATCCATGACAGTGAATTTAGTCAGTACAAACATGGAACATCATTTGTCATTTTCCTAATCCAAGTACTTGATTCATTAACTCTTTATATATTTAAGCAAAACCAACATGGATGAGTTCCACCAGTAGTCCACTGGAGTAATGCAACCACCTCACCTTTAAAAATCAGTCTATACTGGTGTTGACACACATTACAGACATAGAAAGACATCGGCCCCGATCGTACACCTCCCGCTAGCCACTACCCTCTACCTTAGGAACCTCCGCAACTGCTAATGCAATCTTCTGCTTCCCTAAAGCCGCTACCCACTATGCCGACCCCCTTACTTACATTGTAGGTGTGCCAATGGGACGTGTCTTTTGCGCTTTCCGCAAACTCGGTATCTTGCGATTGCGGGATAGCGAGTTTGCAGAAAGCGCAACCCTCATGTCGGCGCGTAAAAGAGCGCATCCAAATGGCATAAATGTGTGTCCACCTGGTCACATGTGGACGTGCACAAACGGCTCTACCTCTCGATTACGCATCACTGTATTACTTGCATACATTTTTATTCTCTTGAGGTCAGAGGATGTCCGGTCAGCAGTTGTGGTGGATGTGGGAATAAGTCTGTACAGCTGTGGCATGATCTTATTCAGATGTCTGCTGTGGAGGAAACCAGAGAGATCTTTGGGACATTTCCCCTCAAAATCCGTCATGGCCTACTTTACAGTCACTTCTGTTTTTAAACAGGTCAGATCATCAAATAGAGCTCCGTGGCTCTGGTGTCAAGCTGGAAAAAGTTATGTGGGAATTTATTTCCGATATGTCTGAAACTGCTGGTGGTCGAGGAGGGACAGGAACATTAATTGTTCGTGATCTTTAAATCGGTTCTGTAACTGGCAGATAAGGTTCTCCAGAACACTGTTGTGGAGTTTGTCGTACTGTGCGCGTATCCCTCTGACCCTCTTCTTGCGCTCAGAGCACCCGAATGCGCTCAGTGGTAGAAGGTAGATGTCATCATATCTGTTCCTCTGGCTCAATGGTGTCACAACTCTTTCACACCTGACAGACAGAACTGCTCATCCAATGATTCGTTCTGCAGTATTTTAAAAAGCACATCAGCTGCACCAAGACCCACAGCTGTCCCAGACTCCCAGCACCCCCTGCAGAGAATATGTTCCCGCTGCTCTGCCTGAGCGTGTTTACTGGGAGCGAACCAACTATCTGGGACTTTCAGGTTGCCGATAGGAATTGTCTGTGTAAAAATATTTGTATGTATATATCAGTGCAGAGGAGGAGGAAGGAAGAGGAGGAAACTCTACAGCAGAGTCCCAGACGAGCTGCACATGAGAGCTGCTCTAATCTGGATGAAAAGACGCTCCATAGCGGTTTGTGGGTTGCGGGTAGCGCAGGTGGCTACTGATGCACTGATTGGTTTAACAGGTGGAACGCCCTAACCACTCTCATGCATAATATAGCAGGTAGCGCAGGTAGGATAGCGGGATTAGGGAGGTGGAAGATTGTATTCTTTGTGGGGGAATGCCTCTCCCGCTATCCCTTAATAGTGGCTTTAGGAGATCTGGCGGAAGATCGGACCCATCATCTGCCATGAAGTTTTGCTAAGGTATCATCCTTAACGGCATTAGCAGTGGGAACAATAGGCTTTTTTTTCACCCACCGTTGTTACTTGTGCTATAGTGTGAAGCTGTTGGTGCTTCTACCATTACAGGATCACAAGTAGTAAGTTGGTTTGCTTTTGCCCTTCTGTAGTTATAACAGCAACATTATTATGTTCAAATGACTGATTCATGATCCACTGTTTCCAAAACTTACTGCTAATAGTGATGTACAATTAAAACTAGGGATGGGCATAATTAATCGATTAATCGATGATTGATGAAGACATTCATTTTCGTCAATGAACCGAATGTTTTATTTTTTTTTAAGCAATCCAAATGTAGGTTATCAGTGCACGTCCTCAAAAAATCGATGCATTTCGCTGTGCCACCGATAGAAATTTGGCAACAGGGGGCAACATTTCACCATCACCCTACCCTGGCTGGCCTCAGTTGTTACATCCGAGCTTCTGTCATCGCCTAATCATGAAGCGGTCTTGGCGAAGTGTGGCGTGGGACCATTTTCGTTTAGAAAATGACCAAGTGTACTGCAATCACTGCAATGCAAATTACAAATACAATTAATCGACAACGACAATGATGTATCACTTGAACAACGCGCATCCAAGCCTTGTAAAGGACGGTGGAGGCGGTTCATCATCAGCCTAGCCTAACCTAGCCTAGCCTCGGTGTTAGCACGGACCAGGAGCTGCAGTGCACATCGAACTCACAACAAGCGCATCTTTTTAAGAATCTATTTAAGAAACAAAAATCCTGTAATACTGGCGCCTTGATATAAATTGTCCTTGTTAAGTAGTCTCCTTGATATTTCTTGTTTTATTATCATTGTTTTTTTTGTTTTTTTAAAGAAAAGAAACAGGAAATGTTACGTTATTCTCGACCACGAACATCCAGGCCACTGAACACATCTGGGCATGCGCGGGCCATAGCATCCAGGCCAAAGGGGAAAACAAACATCACGCCGATATCGAGAATAATTGTGATAGTTTTCAATATAAAAATATTAATGATTAATCGATTATTAATCATTAATTCTCCTGACGATCGACGAATAAATCTTCACCGAATGCCCATCCCTAATTAAAACTGATACATATACTCATATCAATGAAATTGTTTTTGTTTTCCTCCCCATGACTGAAATGTTGAATAAGGGCTGATGAACATTTACTCAATCACAGTGAAGACTGAATGAAGTGGAAGAAGACTTGGTGGGAACACTAATGATGCAGAAAGCAGCAAACAGCCAGAATGACAAGACTACCATCTAATGGTCAAAAAGTGAACAAGTCTCCCCTCCGAGCTGCACTGTACAAGATACGGCACAATCACCAAAATAGGAGTTATTCTTTGTCTGTTGCATTTATCTTATAGGTTGAGCACAATTCCAGTGTGTTTCTCTTTCCATATAATGAAGGAGGGTGATGGTGCTTTATCACTTGAACATCCTCATCCCCAACATTAGCCCAGATATAATGAGGGCTGCTCAAAGGATGGGGGCCCTCTCCCCAGAATGATAAAAAACCCCAGAGTGCGCCAGTGACACAGCATCTGTCATTACCCCGGCTCTCTTTGCCCTTTCATGTATTTCTAAATAAGTGCCTTCCTGTGGGTTTAACAGACTACCTAATCTGCCTACTTAGAGGTGCAGGAAAGGAATGGGAATCCAGAGGTGGGTTTCAGGTGGGTAAATGTGCTTATCTGTGCTGTGACATGTTCAGCCTCTCAGGTGGAAATGCTGCCACAGGCCTCCGGCAGGTTTTTACCGGGGGATATGAATTATGGGAGAGAATTAATGCATTTGTGTGAAGTATGCAGTGAATGTAGAGCAATGGCTTCCATAGATGTTGCAGCTGTAAATCCATGTAGTATCTTTTATCTCTTTGCACCTTCTCTTTTAAAGGTTAACAGTGATTTAAGAATTCACCTGGTGTCACCCTGTCTGATCAATAATTGTAAATGTGCTGTTCTCCTCCACAAGACCAAAGAGGTAACAGTCTTATCACTGTTGCTGTGAAGATTAACCAGGTGGAGCAACAGCATGTGACCGATTTGAGGACATGAGGGATGTTTAAATGCCGACACTGAAAGAATGAGTTGATGCTGGAACTTTGCTGGAAAAGATGAAGTCTGCACTTCTAGAAGGCTACAGAAATATCACAGGAAATCAAGAATCCCTACAGGAATACTCCAAGAGATGTTAGAATAAAGCAGAACAAGGTCACTTTAAGCTCACTTTTGAGCAGGAGAGATGTAAATAATCCCTACAGGAATACAGCAGGAATTTGTTAGGTGGATTTCTCTCCTCCTGAGGCAGGTGTTTCAGTATAATAGCGACAGCAGTACTTCCATCTTTAACTACAAAGGACATGCAGTGATACTGAAAAGCAGTAGCAATTCCTTCCTTTTACGTAGCACCTAGGGAAGGGTCTTCTTTATACACAAAACCCATTTTAAAAGTGATATATGGTTAGTATTTGCCCGACAATGTAGTCAACCTGTTTCCATTTGAAATTAGTTTCTATGAAAAGACCACCTCCAGGGGTTCAACTATGAAACCTCTCAATTGGGCTTTAACTTTAGGCTGATGTTACACAATTGTAACATGAGGTTGTAAACTGGGGTTAAATTGGGATTGGTTATGTGGGGGGGCTCTGCCTCTGCCCCCGCCGCTCTGCCCCAATATACTTTTTGGAAAATAACCCTCTAATTTGATAACCATATCATATTGCACAGAGATATCCACCTTATCTGTGTGTTGTAGGCCTATGTGTGTCTTGTAGTGCCCCCCCCCCTACACATTATGGCAGTTTGAATGTAGATTGGTTGGCCAATGTAACAGATTCTACAGGTTGTTGTACATTGGTTTGAAGGAAATGATTAGTGGGGGGTCTGGGGGTCCTCCCACAGAGGTTTTTTTTTATTATCACACGTTATTTGCTGAATTCTGGTGCATTTTAATAAGTTGTTAGCTGACTTTACAGATGTAGGTTGAGCAATGTCATATTAAATCTTGTCACATGCTTACAGGTGAAAAATGTGAAAGTGAGAAAATGTGAAGGCTTGCACAATCTTAAACCTAAACAGCTAACTTTAACTGACATCTCTCCCTTCCCCTGGCTAATTTCTGTCGATAACTGGGGACTATGGAAATTGAACTCGCCAAATGCACAGACAGTTCGTTCAAGCACTTCTTTTCAGTGTCACGTACCTTCTCTGCCTGCCTCTACTCCAGGGGGGTCAAACTCAGTTGCACCGGGGGCCAAAATTCAAAACCCGCTTCAGGTCGCGGGCCCAACAGGATAAACATTTATTGAACACACTAAAACGAAACATTTTTGGAACATAAATATGAATAAAAACAGACAGAAATATTATTCTGTAATAAAATTAAACCCTGAATAACTTATATTTAGTATTTTGCTCTCCATAGTTAGAAATATGAGCAACGTAACATTAACATGACACTAAAATTCCTTTGCTCCTTATGTCAATGTATATAAAAAATAAACTTTTCAATATCCCAAAAGATTTTGCTCTCCTTAAAAATATCTCCTGTCAAAATTATACAAGTTAGAAATATGAACTTGCTAGAAAACCTGGAAATATACATAAAATGTGTTCTTTTCAGCAATAACAATTCAAATCATTCAGTTTTCTTTGCTCTTATGACATGCGATCGAATTGTTTTTCCCATAAAAGCAGCTTCACTGCATCATACATGTTAGTGATCATGTGGTGACGTCCCTGGAGCTGCACATTTAAGGTGTTAAGATGAGCTGTAATGTCAGACAGGAACGCCAACTCGCACTTCCACTTTTCAGCTTATCGTGGCTCAGTCCCGGCCCAATTTAACCCCTGTTTGTAAGGTTAATGCAACAGTGGAAGTATATCACTGTCAATTTCAAGTGAAAAAGGCCATTGAAATGAAATGAAAAATATTTTATTAATCCCAGAAAAAATTCAACATTGGCAATGAAAGCATCAATTCGATGTCAGAAACTGCTGTGATTGTTGAAGTGGAGCACTGACTGCCTTAAAATAACCAACAAAAGGGAACCATGACATTTTATTTCAGTAGTTAATGTCAGTTTAACTGTATAACATTGATATGCAAAGCAGCAATGGGTTCTATACCTACATCCACCAGCAGAGGGCAACACTCACTTAACCTACTGGGAGTAACCAATTAAGCTTTGTTTATACCAAACATCCATCATCAATCTTTGATTTAAATATAAGATGGACAATGACATTGTTAAATGTAATCCCCTTTACTTGAAAACACAAAATAATGTTCAGTGAATATAAAGAAAAAAAATCATTTATTCTGCAGGTCTCTTCCTGCAGGGAGACAGAAGCAAATGCATAACAGAAGGCAATACAAGAAGGAAAGCATGTTACAAAGAATGGCTTAGGCAGTGGTAAAAACATATTTATGGTAGCACCTGACTTCACATCAGGTATGAAGCAAAGTTCCACTCAAAAAATACAGGTAGTAGACTTTTCTGATAAATGCACACTGTTAAACATACATAGTGCACATACACAGAAATGGCTGGATTTCATTTTGTTGGCAGTCCCCAGAGTGCATTAAGCCCACTTCTTAGGAATTGGCAATGTAGTGAATGCTATTATAATAGGTGGGGGGGGGAGGGGGGGGGATCATAATACAGAAGCAGGGTGCCCTGGATTGTCAACAGCCGTCACAGCATTGAACCAGCAACAATTCTTAGATTCAACAGATAAGAAAGTCGCTAAGCAACCTGTTCTATGAGAAGGTTCAGATTACACCAAGTTAGCACAGCACCTTCGTTACTCATTTGTCTACAGCATACACATTACAAATTATTTAACAAATGGTCAAATATCTACATGAAGCTGTGCCAGATCAGAATGAGTGATAAAGATTTTCATTTCCCACTGATTTTATTCCCGCAGAATACAAAGCATTACTAACAGTTATCTTGTGCTGATCATGTAAGGTAGATAAATATGACAGGTAAAACAACCCTGTTTGGAAACAAGTCCTTTTTATGAGTTTAGAAATAATCAGAAAGAAAAAAACAACTGCTTTCAACAACCATTTGATACGCAAACCTAAGTTGCAAAGACGAGAATCTAAGCAGATCAATGGATGGATGAAGAAAACATATTTCATAGGGCAGCAAGTGTCATTAAAAATTACAAATATGACAGCAGCATCCTTTAAAAATTGATGCACAAAGACTCAAAGGGTTTGTACTCTGATGAAAGAAAATGTAGGTTAAGACTTGAAGTGGAGAAAGACAATCAGATTCCTGTTTATTTAACAAAAACACACAAAAACACAATGACCTAAAGTCAAAGGCAGTATAATTTGGAGTTTAACAGTGGAAAATGTCTTGAGCAGCAGAGTTAGTGTCACTGGCAGTTTGGTCATTGACCGGCTGTGATTTATTAAGAACTGTAGTCCAAGTCACTGTCACAACAGCGACCATCTTCCAATGAGACCCTAGGTCAAGCTTCGTTCACTCAAACGGACAACACATTTATTTATATTGTTCTAGAGGTTAATTTATAACAATTAAAAAATTAATTGTTTAATCAAATTTCATGTAAATGACGAAGCCTTCTTCTATGTTCCCCAACATCACAGTTGCATTGTGGCTTAGGTCCATAAGAACTCAAAGTAAACAACACCTCTCTCTGAAACTCTTCTTGCTTTTCTTATTCTTTCCCTTTCCGTTTTTGTCCTTGTTTTCTGACATTTTCTTGCCCCGCACTTCTCGCATCAGATCAAAAAATACCTGGAAAGAAAACAGAATCAGCCCTCTTACTCAATTGTGATAACATGGAAACTGTACATGAGTATAGTAATGAGATGGTAATACAACATTTGAAAACTATGTAAATTGATATTTTATTTCAGTACTGTGCAGAAGTTTTAGCCTCCAAATGGCTCCCAAAGCCCTTTCTGCAGCAAGAGGAAGCAAGGAAGTATGGGGGGTATTCCAGAAAGCTGGTTTTGTGAAAACTCTGAGAATGTTAAATCATAACTCAGGGAAACTCAGTTTTCCATTTCACAAAGCAAGGTAACTTCACCCCAAGCAAGACAGATCAGTTCAGCCAGATTCAGAAAACGAGGCGAGTCATAGTGTCTGTTACTATGGTAACTGACTCTGAGAACTAAACTGAACTAATACCTAGTGGAGAGCAGGTTTACTTCCACATACATATTTCATACAGTACAGTACATACAGTATTTCATTGTCTCCTTCCCTTCGTGAAGCTGAAACAGGCTCAATTTAATGAGACAATCAATGATATAATGTACATTTTTGTAGCCATCTGAATGATGACGCGTCATATCTGTGTTAAAAGAATATTTCCGATGCTAATAGTTTACTGTGGTCAAACCAGATGTCATTCATATTTAGAATTCCCTGTTAGGTCTACTGGTTTTCTGCTCAGTTAGATAACCTCTATACATGATCTTATCTTCCCACAAAAAATCACCCATCATATGGCCAAGCCTCACACAAAACACCATGGGTTGTCTTATTTTATTTAACTTTTTTGAAAATGTCAGTGTTCTTAATAAAAACAGTGATGCTGGACATAGCCTTTTAGAAAGCGAACAGTATACAGAGCTGTGAGAAAAGTGGTTTAAGCTCATAATTGTTTCTATCTTTACTTATTTGTTTTTATTATTATTTTTGTTAAATAAAAATAACTTAACAGCATCTTGCTTCCACCTCTGAGTAAAGAAATTTGTGAACGTGATTAGATGTATGAAAGCATCCACTTCCCATCAAAGCTCTTTAAATTATTTTACCTTTTAAAGGATGAAATGTTATTCTAATAAATAGAATTGAGCCTGTGTGAATTATGTTTTTATACTTCATCTTCAATTGTTTCATTTTTTTTCTCAACCAGGACTTGCTCTGTAATTTCTCCCACTTCAACCATCTGTCCTTCACCACAACAGTCGGCTTATGTTTCTGCAGAAAGCCACATGATTGCAATAAAAGCTCTAATTCAACAAAGAAGAGTAGGAAGTTCTCCACCGTTTGAGTATGTTAACTCTGAGTTACCAGAGTCAAATTAACCAGTTCTAACCGACTCTAAACCCAATCTGAAATCAAAAACTCAGGTTGTCGACAACAAATTCAGTTTTTGAAGTCTGAGTTTGTTGAAGCTCCTTTCAGTGTGTAGGATTTCTGCACACTGATGTCATCAAATCAGTTCAGGACAGCATGAACACTACTGAATTTGATGGCGGGTTACTAAAATGCTTGAATAGATTAATCAAAGCATAATTTAAAAGTGTTAATTTCAAACTTGTTTTTTTTAATCATAAAATTATGTGGGATATTACAATATCTCACTACTTATGTAGTTACTTCTGAAAACACTTTTAATGCCTAAAACATCAGCACAGTATGTGTTATCAGTAGCACCTTATCGACGTTGGCTCTGGTTTTGGCAGATGTCTCGACATACTGGACGCCCCATTCCTCTGCTTTCCCACGGGCCTCATCCACAGACACCTGTCGGCGTTCCTCCAGATCTGATTTGTTCCCCACCAGGAGGAGAGGAATCTTATCCTCCTCTGCCTTCACCCGCAGAATCTGCTCCCTGCCAGGACAGGGCATATTGTGGTTTTTCTTAGGTATATTATTTCATTTTATTTTATTTTTTACAACACCAATGCATCATTGATAAAATTATACCAGCTGATGTCAAAAGCTGTTTTTATATAGACAGCCCAAACTGTTCCTTCAATTTAGACCTCTGAAAGGTGCTGAATAATGTCTAAATTCAGTGTGTAAAACTGCAACATCTGGCAAGTGGAAATAACAGAGAATAACTGGTTTAGAGCTAAGTTGTACATGTTTGAAAACCTCACTGTAAAATTGAATAATGAGAAAATGTGTTTAACTTTTAGAATTTAAGGAGTGAAGCATCACTACCTGAATTCATCAGTGGCAGTAAAGGACTCATGCTCTGTGATCGAGAAGACCAGCAAGAAGCCCTCCCCACTACGAAAATAGTTGTCCCTTATAGCAGCGTAGTCCTCCTGGCCGGCTGTATCCAGGATGTCTATCTGAACTTCCTCCCCATCCAGGACCACCTTCTTCCTGTAGCTGTCGGCTTTGGTGGGCTCATAGTCTTCCACAAACTGAGAATGAAAAGATTAATTTCATTTAAGTACAGATGGCTTTATTTTGAAGAGTAAATGACACTGCAAGGGCATTTGCATGGATTATGTACGAGTGAAGCCTGAAGCTCAGAAGTGCAGCAGGTGTAGACAGCAACTCTAGTGGAGATCAGACAGGTGAACTATAAATAAGTAAATAAATAAATAAATTAAAAACATTTCCCCCTTAAGTACCTGTTTTTGTCTTATAATAAAGACCATTTGGCAGCAGGTTTTTTCCTCATATTTTTAATATACTTTAGAGAAGCTGAAAGGGAAATTACAGTTTTACATGGGCTGTCCCTTCAATGCTAATGTGAACCCTGGTTGGATAAAGATTCTGAATTTGACATAATTTGACATAGTTTGACAGAAAAAATGGATAAAATAATTGCAGTTTGTGGTGGTGTAGTATATGGGCAGTAGCAATCATTTTGACAAATAATTGCTCACAGCAACATTAAAAAAGAATAAGAAAAAATAACTAAAAATTAACTATTTAGTTAATTTTTTGAAATGGTGAACTGAACTAGTTTATTTTAATTCCTGTCAACTATGAGCTGAACTAGTCCGTGTAGAAAGTGAACTTGCCCAACACTGGGGACGGGTGTTGGTGGTGCAGAGGGAATACAGTAATCCCTCATTCTTCACCGTCTCAGCAATCGTGGTCACAGTACATCACAGAGGTTTCAAAAATATTCATCGAAAAAAAATATTCGAAAAAAAATTTTGAAAAAAATTCAAATGAAGCACGCAAGGCTGAAGCAAAACACATCACATCTAGAATGAGTCTCAGGAAGCAACAAGAGCCGACAGGGGATGCCCCATGAACGAATATCGAGGCCTGTGATTGGCTGCTTTGACGGGCATTACTGTGCCGTCGGTTGTCTGTACGCTGATTGCCTGACATGTGACAGGTGGACAATCAAAAACCCACAAATTCTGACAAACTCCAAGCATTGATTATGCAAGAATGGACTGCCATTCAGTCAGGATTTGGTCCAGAAGTTGATTAACAGCATGCCAGGGAGAATTGCAGAGGTCTTGAAAAAGAAGGGTCAGCACTGCAAATATTGACTTATTGCATGAATTATGTGTAATTCTCAATAAAAGCTTTTGAAACTGATGAAATGCTTCTCATTGTATTTCATTATAAAATAGAAACACCTGACAAAAACATGTAAAAACTCTTAAGCAGCAGACTTTGTAAAAAACTTTTGGCCATGACTGTATACCTTGTTGTGTAGCGACTGAATAATGTATCCTATCTTGTGTTAATTGCTAATATTATTTAGAGAATATACGGCACTCTTTTCAATGTTATCCCTGTGTCATTTCAGGGTAGGGTTGCCAACCTTCCCTTGAAAAACGGAATCGTCCCGTATTTATAAACTAAAGTAGTTTATAAATATGGGACAATTCTGTTTTTCAAGGGACAACCCCATTTCAGGGAATACAGAGACAACACGAGCTTTGATACATTTCAGTCTGAAGACGTAACTGCACTCGAGTGGTGTCCCATTTCTAAGTCACAAGATAGCCCTTACACTTACTTTCGAGGGTTAAGACTGAGGGCAAAAAAATTGAGGGTTAAGGGCGAGGGTTGAGATTGAGGGTTAAGGGAGGAATTGGAATTAACCCTAACTGTGTTATACCGCAAAATATGAAAAAGATTGAAACCATTATTCGCCAAATTCAATCCACTGGTAAATGCAGGTAGGAAATGTGAACGTACGCTCGTCTGCCTTGTCCCCAGCCGTGGATAGCACTAGGTCCTGCTTAGCAATGCAACCTCCAAACACTCCAAGTACACATGAATGAAGAATGTTCGTAAGATTGGAATAATGGAACAATTTGGCCTATGATTGGTTCTGGGCAGGATTTACTGACCGTCCAAGTGTCATATAAAGGGCTGATTTCTGAAGTGCTCAGTTTGCTTATTAGGTCAATCATATGATAATTTAAAAACTCCCCCCCCAAAAAAAATAAAGAACAACTCCTTTGATCTACACAATTCACGTAGCTCACCCTTTTTGACTTCAAAACAGCAAATTTCGCCAAGAGGTGAGAGATTTTCATGCCTGTTAATGGCTGGACATAGGTTTGCAAGTGACCAGGGCACCTGAAGTATTTACTCACCTCATCATACATGAACTGCAGAGTGAGGGCTGACTTTCCCACGCCTCCACTTCCCACCATTATCACCTTGTGCAGTGCCAGAGAGCTCTGGTTTTTACCTTTATTGGTAGCCATCATTGGATTCTTCTTTGTGTCTCTCTTACACACTCAAGCACATATGCACAGTCACGCCACTTAAACACACACACACATGTACACACACACACACACGCGCGCGCACACCACACACACAGAGATCCAAACTGTGAATGACAAGAGTGGAAACATATCAGTACCTGCAGTCAATAACATCCATAGAAAACACAAGTGTGTGGACAGATGGTGGTTGTTACTTAAAAGCCCTCACTGCAACAGTATGCCAAGGCTCTAGGCAATGCTCCAACAAATCTTGAATTTTAACCTCCACATTCCCATTAAAGTGCCAAATTGGTTATTCATGAATCCAAGAACTTTGTCATTGCAGCTGATCAGAAGTAATGAAGCCATCATTAACAAAAAGGCACTATTTACAGAACCATTAAAATAGGGTATCATGTGCTAAACCTGTTAAATAAAAGGAAGACGTGCCTGGCCATCTATCTGCTTTATAATGGCCCTGCCCCCAGAGTGCAAAGGTTCAGAGTCAATTGATTTTTGCGCATCTTCAATAATTTTTCATCTGCCAGAGACAACGTCCAACAAGAGTGTCTAACTGACTCCACTCTGACAGCTGCCACATCTTAATCCTTAAACGTCATTTGGATGGATATGAATTCAAGAGTGTTGAATGTGCACAGGGTTCAAAGAAGGACATCAATCTGCCATCATCTCTAGACAGTAGGGTAGAATGGGGTATTGTGAGACACTGTGTAATGTGAGAGACACCCCTTGTATCTAAGAAAGAGGATGCAGCTGTGGTCATTTGAGCGGCTGATTACCAAAGGCTCATCCTTTTCACCATGGCCAGGAAGAGCCCCCTTGAAATCTGGGCTTTGTCTCAGTTTACCCCAGCTATGGGGTAAAATGAGACACTTGACCTCTTTTTATAAAAACAATCCCATTTTCACCGTCTTTAGTCCGGCAAACATTCTGATCGTTTCTGTCCTTAGGAAACATCATATATTAAAGAAAAATGTGTTAATTTTATAGACACATCAATTTAGCTTGCTTAGAGGGCAGGGGGGAGTAAAGACCGTCTCACATTAGTCATCCATTTGAGTAGTTGTGATTTGTTTGCGAGTTGTCATATCAATAAGTAAATAATTGGGATTACAGTGATCCCTTGTCAATTCGCACTTTAAGTTCTGCGGTTTTAGTTATTCGCGGATTTTTCAGAAATATATAATTAAAAAAAATCAAGAAAAAATCCCGGAAACATGATTCACCATAACAGAAAATGCCACTTCAATATACCACCTATCACATGCCATCTATTCATTCAGAGGATGTGGCATCGCAGTCCGCTCTCGCCAAACAGGAAGTGTAGTCTGACCTGTGCCTCTTCCTGTCTTTGTTAAGAGCAACCAGGCTAGTTAAAGGACTCATAGGAAAGAGAAACGTATGAATGCACACACATCTAGACAAAACACACAGAACTCAGCTTATCTATCTGGGTTACTATTTAAATTATTTACATATAACCCACTTGTCAAATTGATGGCAAAATGAAAAACACTTTATGAAGAAGACACTACCGTCTGTCTCCTCTATTGTCTGAAAAATTGAGGAGGTAGGACCAAATTCTTAATGATCAATCATCGATTAATAGATTAATTATGCCCATCCCTAGTAGGGAGATATTCAGACATGACCCACATATGAATCTGGAGTTTGTTTGCTGATGATACTTTTTAGGGGATGGAGAAGGGTACAGGTGTAACAGGTCACATTGGCTTCTAAGTTCGTGAAAAATAGATTCAATTAGTGCAGTTTGGGTTTTAGAGAAATATTAAGACACACTTTTGAAAATGGCCCAAACATCAATCCATGCTCAACTACAATGGCTGTCATGGTGGAAGTGACTAAAGACTCAAGAAAGAAATGATAGAAGAGAAAACTAGAGCCTTAAATACAGGTGTAAACATAGTCAGGAAAAATTTAAGGATGCACTGAGACCCAATCATTTAAACCACATGAATGGTCTGAGCCATTTGTGGCCAAATTCTTTTGTCACAAATGACTTGAAACAAAATACATTGACAGTGCAAACAAAATACATTAGTCAGTAAAATAAATAAAAAAGGCACATTTTTGAAGAATAATAAGAGTAATTTTAATCACGGTCAAGTTCAGGGTTGATATACTCATACCCAATTTTCCATCCTGAGGAAGGCTGATTAACTGTGTATAAATGTAATGTTTCTTAACTGTAGAGACGGAAGATGCTCTGCTACTGAGATCTCAGGGGTGGAGACTTCCTTCTGCATTTGATGAAGTAAACAGATGCATTTCTGGCTTCAAGAACAACGCTCCAAATAACAAGGATCTGAAGGGAGATGAACAGCTTCTCTCACCCTCACAGGTCAACAAAATCAAAACACTCCAAGGAGCCTAATAATTTGTACGTTCAAATAGAAATACTGCCTTGTTTGGCTGATGCAAGTGAAAAAAAAAGAATTTTGAAACTTCTCCAAATGGAAAGAACACCACATTATTACTTGCAAAGTGCCTCTCTTTTCACTCTGCACACCAACTCATGATGTAACCAGATAAATTCTCCCTCTCCTAATTCTGCTGCCAAGAAGACTCCCCTACTAATATCACAAAATTGTTGTTCTTTTCTAATCAGTTTCTATCTTTCCCATGCTAAAAACATCATTTAAGTCTAGCAAATGTGAAGGAAAAATACAGCCTTGAGATTGCTGGAAACTAAAACAATATACTGGTAACCTGGCTGAACTCATTTCTGTCATGCAATGTTAGCGTAAGAATAGGTCTTCTGTGACACAACTTGCATACAAGACTCTAAGGCCCCGATCGTACACCTCCCGCTAGCCACTAGCTGCTACCCTCAAATTGCGGGTTTAGGAACCTCCGCTAACGGCTAATGCAATCTTTCCGCACTTCCCTAAAGCCGCTACCCTCTATGCCGACTCCTTACTCACATTGTAGGTGTGGCAATGGGTGTGTCTTTTGCGCTTTCCGCAAACTCGATATCTTGCAATCGTGGGTTTTCAGACTCCCAGCGCCACCTGCTGACAATATGTTCACACGGCTCTACCTGAGCATGTTTACCGGGAGTGCACCAACTATCTGGGACTTTCAGGTTGCCGATAGGAATTGTCTGTGTAAAAATATTTGTATGTATACATCAGTGCAGAGGAGGAGGAGGAAGGAAGAGTCCCAGACAATCTGTATGAAAAAGATGCCCCATGGCAGTTTGTGGGTAGCGGGGTGCTGGTAGCGCAACCTGCTCTTAAAGGGAATGGCTACTGAAGCACAGATTGGTTTAACAGGTGGAACGCCCTAACCACTCTCATGCATAATATAGCGGGTGGCGCAGGTAGGATAGTGGGTTTAGGGAGGTGGAAGATTGCCTTCTTTGTGGGGGAACGCCTCTCCCGTTTCCCGCTATCCCTTAATAGCAGCTTTAGGAGATTTGACAGAAGATCGGGCCCTAAGATTTGTTTATCACAGTTTAACAGCAAATCCCTACAGGGGCTGAGCAGAAGTGTGTTTCTTTCTCTGTTCTTTAGAACAGTTATAATAGCCACTGCCTGTGAATATCAAGACATGAGTTACTCTTCTGAAAAACACAGCATACAGCAGCAAGGGCTTTTAAAAAGAAAAAAACAAAACCAAAACACAATGCATACTAATGACCCTCGACTGCAGGAGCACACAGAGAAGCCTTTCACAAAACTGGGCAACAGAGACCTAAACCCTCTCTGTATTACCATCCTTCCTACAGTTTTTCTTTTTCAAATAAATCTGCAGCATTTCCTGCTCTTTTCATATGGAAATTATCATCAAGGTCCAAATGTAGTGAAGTCCATACTGATCCACAATGAGTGTGAAAAAAAGGTTTTTACCCCGTTTAAACCAACACAATATCACTTGTACTCTCCCTGCAGCTGAGATGATCTCATTCGAACACTTGAATTTTCCACCACCAAAGCATTCCACTTGAATGATTTAGGTTGCAAAGATACAGAATTTTACATTTCACATGGATTTACTGACAAATCTATTTCTTTTTGTCTAGAAATGTACAGCAGAACTCATATAACCAATTTATGTCCCTTTACTTTCCCTTATAAAAGAGACTGTAATATTCCACCCACACAAAGGCAAGTGCTGCCATCATTCTTTAAATTAATATATCTGCAAAGTATAACTGCAACTAAGAAAACAAATTAATGTTAAAGCCAAAATCCTTACTGCTGCTCTTTATCACATTTCATACATGTTAATTGGGTTTACAGACCCTAGACATTCCCATATGATTCTGGAAAAAAAAAGGGGGAAAAAAGGCTAGATGGCAACCATCGATTTGCTAGGTAATACTTTCATGGCTCAACAGTCATGGAATCACTTATAATTTAAACACTGACATTCTTTTACAAAATCCAAAGTGCAGCAGGATGTTATGTAAAATACAATCTTCATGTCTTGACCATCAGTTATGAATAAATATCCAAACAGCAAGATATTTGTGAATCAACACAAATCTCTCTGTACTGGTGGGTGAAATAAGAAATAATGGCCTCAACTGCAGGAATTATGGAACACATTCAGGATGTGTAGATAAATCTGCGCTTGAGAAAAACAGGGCGAAGAGCGACGAATCATAAGAGACATCTCAGATTTCCTCAATCAACACACATCAGGAAAGTATTCTCATATGGTCCTGAGTGATTCATCACCAATCATCTGTGTTCAATTATTCTTGTTTATGGTCACAGGGATATGATACTGAATGATTAAAAAAGTTGATTCTCAAATGCACCAAGATGCAGATGAGTCAATTCACAAATGTCAGAAACTGATTGTTCTAAACATAATCTTTATGGAATGTAAAATACAGAACTAAAAAACAAAAAAACAAAACACACACAAAGCACCCAGACAGTCTATGACATGCACAAAAATCGGATCATTAAGAGACAAATCTGACAAGAACCTACTGTATTAAAAGGCTAACAAATGGAAACACTTCGGCTTTTATTAAAAATAAAAGGAAAATAACTTGAATCTGGAAAAGAGCTCATTATATGCCATATGTGTCAAACTTAAAAACACGCCGTGGTAGTTGTCGACCAGAGGAGAAAAAAAAAAGGCATCAAGTTGATAAGGATGTAATTTAAGAGATAATGACATCTTATTGAAGTTTTACTTCCCTGTGAAAAATCTATTTGCATTATAAACATAGCTGAGGCAAGTTTAGCCTATTTTCCCTCCAACTCTGATGCACTCATGTCAGTGGTTCTAGTGGCAATAAAGTACAGCCACAGTTTATAAACCAAATGCAACTTCCACAGACCTGTACAACGGCCTGGTAAACAAGCCCACGGGTACTGGTAGCAAGCATAGGGTGGAGAAGAAAAAACATAATTACAATGTTCCGCAAAAATATATTTGCGTAAATCCTTCCTCTTCTTTCAGGAAACAAGATGCTCTACCTCTGGCCTGTGTGTTAGACAAACCAGCTGCTCTGAAAGGGGAGAAAAAGACTCAACTGCAATTTAACAAGTTGTATTTTAGAGGCATATCACATCAGCTATGCAGGGATAAATATCCAGTAAGGGTGGGTCCTCATCTCATTACAATTTTGTTACATTTAACAAAGTTTTAAGGAAGAAATATCTGGCTGAAAACTGGATTTTGTAAATGAATGAATGGATTACTTAAATATATAATTTATAAGATATGGGCAAAAAACTAAAATATGTTCTCAAGTTAGTGCTGTAACTTGCATCAATAGCTTGGTCTAGTCACCCAGGTCGGTCTTGGTAGTCCCAAAAAGATTAAACAGAAAGAAAGGAACTTCTTTTCTAGATTCTTCGATACATTTCATCTGTGTTGTTTAAAAATTGCATCAGGTCACTATGACCTGTTTCTCAGTATCTAGAATATCTAATCCATGTGAGATATTTTGTAAATTGGGGATATGGAATGAATTAACCTGCTGTAGCTGCTGATTTGATTGGTTCAGGTGAGTTCCTAGGACATGGGGTGCAGACGAATGGCTGAGGAGTGACGAACTGGAACTTTTTTTTTCCTTGATGATTTTTTTTTCTTTTTTCTCAAGGCCATTTGAGCTAATGTTATGGAAACATGGACTTGTTTTCTTGGCTGTGAGGATATAACACACAGCTTGTCTTTTTAGACTCTTACGTCACAGTTCTGCTGAAGGTGCTCTCTATCAGGGAGAGAGAAAATCCAGTAATGCAAAAAAAAAAGAAAAAGAAAAGAGAAGTGTACTTGTTTCATCTTCAATGGTGTTTTTCTGTTTTCAGGTGGCAATTTATATCCGTGGATTTAGACAGAGACTCGCCTGGAAATTGCAGGTGAATTTATTTTGAGGACATAAATGGGTCTGCTGGAGGAGGTAATACACCTGGTACTGGGGTTAGAGTTAGGGTTAACCCTAACCCTAATACATACAAGATGGCGGCGCGCAGCAGTGCAGCGGCTTCTCGTGCTCTCGGGGTCAAGCCCCCCTTTCGAACTTTTTCCGTTGGTCCTGAGGCCAACTTCACCAGTTTTGCTTGGTTTAACAAGCGTATAACATACGGCCGAACCGAACTTAACGGTTCGGCTAGGAACAGAGCAACATCAACATCCCCAATAACAAACGTGGCCCTCGGACTCAGGGCCCTGCTAGGAAGGCTGCAGCTCCTGGGGACACCGGACTGGCGCAGGGGTGCCTGCCGGACAGTGGACAAGCGGAAGCGGAAGCGGAAGAAGTGCGCGTGGAAGCAGAAGAGGGGCAAATGGGCCGACTGCTAGCCAGGTTGAAGGCCAGCGCTGGTCGGCCACCGATACCCTGATCCCTGTTTCTCTCCAATGTCCGCTCCTTGGATAACAAGATGGACCTGCTTCGATTGAGGTTGGAGACTTCCTGTGAGATTAGGAACTGTACAGTGCTTTGTTTTATGGAAACCTGGATGAACGACAACATGCTGGATCCAGCCTTTCAGATCGACAGCTTCTCTTCCGCGCCGACCGTAACAAGCAGTTGGGGGAAAGCCCGCGGTGGCGGATTATGCATCTACATGAACAAAGGTTGGTGCACAAACTGTACGCTGGCGAAAAGCCACTGCTCCGAGGCAGAATACATGACTGTCAGGTGTCAGCCACACTATCTGCCTCGTGAGTTTACGTCAGTGTTTGTTATGGCTGTTTACATCCCGCCGGGTGTGAAAACCAGCGAAGCGCTGGGGGAGCTTCACGTCAACATCAGCTCGCTCCAGCACAAGCACCCGGAGGACTTTTACGTGTTTGCGGGGGATTTCAACCACGTAGACCTGACGGACACTCTGCTAAAGTTCTACCAGCATATCACCATACTGACACGGGGAAATAACACGCTGGACCGCGTTTACACCAACAAAAGAGACACATACAGAGCCGTCCCCCACCCCCACCTGGGCCTCTCCGACCACATCTCCATCATGCTGGTCCCATGCTGACGCCACACGCCAACACAGAGAACCATCACTGTGTGGCCCATTGAGGCTGTCCCCAAACTGCAGGACTGTTTCCTGCGCACAGACTGGCAGGTCTTCAGGGAAGCAGCAGTCAGTGAGGAAGAGGTGGACCTGGAGGAATATATGTCGGCTGTCCTCGGCTACATCAGCAAGTGTGCAGAGGACGTCACCATCACCAAGACAGTCACACGCTATGCGAACCAGAAACCCTGGCTGAATGCGGAGGTCCGATCTCATGCTGGGTTCAGGTCAGGTGATGAACGGGCACTCAGAGCAGCTAGGAGACAGATAATTGCAGTGGCAAAGAGGACTAAGGCTGCATATGCCCAAAAGATCCAGGGACACTTCACGTCCAACGATACAAGGAGTATGTGGAGGGGCATAAAGTGCATCACAGACTACAACACCAGAGATGCACAGTGCCCCCAGGACCCCTCTCTGCCTGATGCTATCAACAGTTTCTACGCCCGCTTTGATGACCCAACCACCTCCTCCAGCACCAGACTCACCCCTCCACCAGGAGAACAGCCTCTCAGCGTGTCCCCAGCAGCAGTCAGGAGGACCCTCCAGAGGACTAATCCACACAAAGCTGCTGGTCCTGATAACATCTCGGGGCGGCTACTGAGGAGCTGCGCACACAAGCTGACGGAGGTGCTGACTGACATCTTCAACACCTCCCTCCAACAGGCAGCGGTCCCGACCTGCCTGAAGACCGCAGCGATCATCCCCATCCCCAAAACCTCCACAGTGACAGGACTGAATGACTATCGGCCTGGTAGCCCTCACCCCGATAGTCATGAGGTGCTTCGAGAGACTGGTCATGGCCCACATCAAAGACCGCATCCACGTCACTGTGGACCCAACACCAGTATGCATATAGGCAGAACCGATCCACAGAAGACGCCATTTCTTCTGTGGTCCACACAGCCCTCACTCACCTAGACAACAAGAACTCCTACGTTCGCGTGCTCTTTGTGGATTTCACATCTGCCACATAGCTCAAGGTTCAACGTTACTGATAACAAAGTGGTTAAAATGACTGCGGTTCCTTTGATTCATTGTCTTGTGCTGACAACAGTTGTCCTTTACGCTGCTGTGAGTAACTGACCATCTCTGCTTGTATACAACTGGAGATTAAATCCACTTGCACCCTCTGTCCGATTGTCCAGTCAAGTGCTTTGTTAAGTGTTGTACAATTGCCTCACTAGCACTCACTAATTATTGGTAAACTAATATACATTAATAGTAAAATTTAAATGACAATCTGAAAGGCTTTTTTCAGTTCATAGTGACTGGTGGGGAGTTTCAGGTTTATTTGCTGCTGTCCCACAAGGGGAACAGATGGATCAGTGACTCACATGAGACTTCAATGACACATAAAGAGTAATGCTATCACAACAGCTAATAAACATCTGACGAATCCTTTTGAATGTGAAAATAAAAGCATATATATCTTCAAAAACAAATAAAGGAAGCCGAGTTCTCTCTGATTCAAACATTTAAGACTTTTAAAACTTTAAATGAACACGACAACATCATCAAAACCATTTAGCTTCTTTATCAGTTCTATTTCATTTGTATGGAGCCCCATTTGGGTCATAATTCAATGAATAAATTAGTCTATTATTATGAAAGTACCGGCGTTTATTATTATGAAATATTTCCCATTATTATGATAATGGTTTCATTTTTCATAAGAACAAGCTTTTACATAATAATGGATTCGTTATTCATAAGAATGATTTGTGTGTCAATCACAGCAGAGAGGGCGGAGCCATTTATGTGATTGGCTGCTCTTTCATTCAGGCATAAGCAAACTGAACAGTGAATATCGATAGTGGGCGAGAGGTGCAATGTATATACTCCAGGGCAGTAGGTAGCAGAATGCACCTCAGTTTACGTTTAAAAGTTGACATCGACTAAGAAACATAGCGCAAAATGTAGGGAAAACTTGATTTTGACAGCATGGCGACAGGAGAAAGATTCTTTTCTGACTTAGTCCGAGAGGTAGCCAACAGGCACGATGTGAGTCCCCCACCAACTGCATGGAGAAGGATCAGCCAATGAGCGTGCAGGTCAACCACTGGTCCCGCCCAGTGGCAAAATGTCATTATTATGTAAAAGCTAATTCTTATGAAAAATGAAGCCATTATGTAAAAACTCATCCTTAAATAAAAAAGTTATTCTGAAATAAACTATTATGCATTAAAACTAAGATTAAATAATAATAAAAATATATTTCATAATAACTACATTTTTTCATAATAATGGGAAACATTTCATAATAATAAACATGTATTTCATAATAATGGGAAACATTTCATAATAATGGATACGTATTTCATAATAATAGACTCATTTATTCATTGAATTATGACCCAAACGGGGCTCCATACATTTGCAGCTTAGTAGGCAAAAACAGAGTGGTTTGGTATTTACAAGAGTTGTTTATCCCCAATGATAAGACAATCACAAAATACTTTAACAGTTTAATCGTAAAATATATAATTGCTATTACTAGTTTGAAAGCTGGACCATCTGCTCCAGCTTGTAAAAACTCGAGTGAACTCTACAACGTTGCCAAACAATTCCTGCTGTGGTTTCCCTGAATATCCTGCAAATGTGCTGGGATCAGCATTGTGTTCACGAGTTGTTTATAAGGGGATGAGTGCACGTTCAATCCAGAATACAATTTAGGACAAGGAGTTTATAGACTTATTGGGTTATTAAAAAAAAAAAAAACCCTGACACAGAAATGGATGGTTTATGGATGATGAATTATATTCAGTCACTTCACCCTGCTATCACAACAGACTTGGCTTTATTCATGAAATGGAAGCTGCTTGTGTTCTGCCTCATCTAAGATATTGTTTACATGTAAACACAGCTACCTGGAAACTGCCTGACCTGCCCACACCTGTCAGTGTGAACCAGTTTCAATATTTGTATTTGACACAGTTTTGAACACAGTGGCCATTTGAATACGGTCAAGTCGAACAATAGGATATTTTGCCCCACAAAAACATAAATATAACGTAAAAAATGAATTTAGTTTGCTATATTTGCTATAAATGAGGCATATGATGGTATGGCCACTGAAAATGGTGCTAACGCTTCACGAAGACGAGTCGGTTAATTTACTGACTCATAAATTCAACAACGGGATCTTAGTTGGGTGTGTCATCCCCTGAGGGTGAGAACTTTTCAGCACTTGACGACAGAAATACACATAACTCGATATAAAGGTTAAGGAAATGTATTCAACATTAGACGCCCACAAACATTTGTGGGAAAACGCAATAACTCACAGGAACTAACATAACTAACAGGAAAGTACGAACTTTGACTTCCCAATACCGTTATTACTGAAGAATGGTAATTAAACTAATGCCAGCAAGATCAAATGTACATCCAGACTGCTCAATAAAAGAAGAAAGAAAAAGAAGAAGAAGAAATCTGACCGACTGACAACATATCGGTGCATATGTCCACATCTTTTATGCTAACGTAATGGTAAATTAACTCAGATGAACAGAACGTTAAGGGTTAACGATATATTCTAACAGATTCACGTGAACACAAATAACAGGAAACATCACTAACAGCAGCATGTCCTTTAAACCAGTCGTTTAATTTAGTTTATTATCACTCATCTGCTGTAAAACGATCCACACCTCAGAGTCACTCGCTCTTCATTTTACAGGTGTGGTAACGTTACGATGTTTCCCTTCTAAAAGCCATGCTAACAAACACATCTGCTTCATTCCAGTAAAACAGTTCAGAAGTCTTACCGAACAGGAACAAGAGCTGCCGCCTCTAGAGGATAACGTTATCTTGCTGACTGCTTTAGGAGCAGAGATCAATACATTGGCTCCCCGAAAGAAACTGCTCCTGCAACAAAATCCCCTCCTTCCGGAACCAAAAACTACAAATGACAGGAAGTGACGTATCCGGTCCTGCTTCGCAAGAAGGAGCCAGAAACACAAAGAAAAGTTTTGTTTTGTTTTGTTTTTTTCAATCCCAAACCTTTATTAGAACATAGAGAAACTTACAGCTTCTGATTAATGTATCTACATTTATGAGTATGCCATTTGACCAAATAGATAATAAGGTTAATGATGTAGAAGTCTTTTCTTTTTTCGAATGTGTAGTCAGTGAAGCCAAACAATATATGTTCAGAGTGAGAAAAGTGGCTCAATATAAGCACATATGAAGGTACATACATCTTCCCATAATTTGGTAGAGAAGGGGCAAGACCAAAACAAATGAAATATATCTACAGGGTGATCTTCACAGAAAGAGCACATTACATCAATGTTTTTTTTTAAATCGTTGTAAATAAACTTTGGATGGGTAAAATCTGTGAATTATCTTGAAAGACACTTCTTTTACTTTATTGTCAATCAAATATTTGGCAGCTAAGTTCCGAATCTTTCTCCAATCAAGGTTATCAATAGTGATGGTGAGATGAAGCATCGTAACACTTCAGCCAATTGGTTCGAGAAATGGTACATTTCTTGACGCTTCATATGCACATGACACCACCTACTGGTTAGGTTTATAATCACATGACACCACCTACTGGTCAGGTTTATAATCACATGACACCACCTACTGGTCAGGTTTATAATCACAGCGAGATGAATCTTAAAGGTGGGGTAGGTGTTCTTTTTTTGCAGCACTTTTTACAATATTGCCTGAAAACCTTTTCACATTCCCATTGCACCCACTGAAATAAAATGTTTGCAAAAAAAAAAACAAAAAAAAAAACAAACGTTTTGGTCCGGTCTAGAGGGTATAATCAGAGAAAAACTCTGACCAATCAATGTACTGATCATCTTTACATTTATTGGCTGCCTAATATGTCCATCAAATATCAATATAAATATCAAATATAAATATAAAATATAAAAATATCAATGCACTCCCTCCCTGTGGTTCATGTAGTCGTGAATCATGTGAAGGTGTGCTTTCGAGGGGTGAGCTGAAGAGGAGGAGGCGGAGCCTTTGGGAGGAGGGAGGGAGTGTTTATTTTCAAGATCTCACTTGAGTTGGATTGCTGGAACCGTTTTTCAAACAACACCTACACCACCTTTAAGATGTGATGCATTGGATTTATGTATCAGTTATGGCTCTTGCGAATGACTGTGAATAACAAAATGTGTAAATAATTGGTCTACATAAATGATCAAGTGCATAATAAAACATTGTTTGAATGCAATCTCAGTTTAATGTTTTTGTAGGCGGCCCACGTACAAAGGTTACAGTCCTCGTGTGGCTGGTCGTGAGTTCGACTTCCGGCTCGTCGACCCTTGACACGTGTCTTCCCTGTTTTTATGATACAACTTTGGGAAACATTAAACCAAGATTACATTCAAACAATATTTTATTATGCACTTGATAATTTATGTAGACCAATTATTTGGTCATACACATTTTGTTATTCACAGTCATTTGCAAGAGCCATAACTGATACATAAATTCAATGCATCACATCTTAAGATTCAGCTGGCTGTGATTATAAACCTGACCAGTAGGTGGTGTCATGTGATTATAAACCTGACCAGTAGGCGGTGTCATGTGATTATAAACCTGACCAGTAGGTGGTGTCATGTGATTATAAACCTGACCAGTAGGCGGTGTCATGTGATTATAAACCTGACCAGTAGGTGGTGTCATGTGATTATAAACCTGACCAGTAGGCGGTGTCATGTGATTATAAACCTGACCAGAAGGTGGTGTCATGTGATTATAAACCTGACCAGTAGGTGGTGTCATGTGCATATGTAGCAGCAAGAAATGAACCTTTTCTCGAACCAATTGGCTGAAGTGTTATGATGCTTCAGGAGGCTTCATCTCACCATCACAATTGAACATGTTTTTCGGATAACTGGTCATTAAAGCACTAATCTTTAACACCACTAGGCGGTGCTAGATTTATGTTTTCGGTGCTTTGGGGTCATGGTTTGAAAAGCCTTTCTCAGATGTATATATTTGTCTTTATTGCCTCTGGGCTTAAAAAGGGGCTCATGTACCATAATTGGTGGCACATTAAACTGCTTGTCTCCTTATAAGTAAGAAAAGAAAATAACTGAAATGAATTTCTATCTTGTTCCCATCTTAAGAGGGTCACATTTAACAGTAATAATGATATTTCACCTTAGACCTATGAAACCCATACCAGATCGGTCAAGGCCCAGGTTAACGATGAGCATCATCGGCGCTGTTGACCTACAGGGCGCCAATGGACAACAGGCTACTGTTGATTGAAGAATAATATTATTTCACCTTGTTTGCATTAGAAGAGTGAAAAATCTTAAAAGATCAAAAGCTCATTTGATGTAATTTAGTGTAAGTGTACAGAAATACTTACTAATCAAGTCTGATGTTAAAGTGATCCCCTAATAATTCGAAACAATTTAGAGGTTTAAAATAAATAGCTACTCCAGTAAGATGCACTTCAGCCAATATGGATCAGTTACATTAGATTGTGAAATCAAATGTATTGTAGAGAACACACTCATTCTGGAGTTTTTATTGTCATTTACATTAGTAGCAGGGATCATTTTATGATCATAACATTTTACTTCAAGTCATTCTTGAATTATATACATTTCACCTCACACACACACACATATATATATATATATATATATATATATATATATATATATATATATATATATATATATTCAAAAATATGGGATTTTTATAATGGCTAAAACGTTTGGATCTCACGGTTAGTACACACATATATAACAGTATCAGGAATCATATCAAACTCCCCTCTCAGCCCTCATCAACTTCACAACCTTCAACAATTTCTGATAAAACCTGAGGATGCTGCAAGGTGCGACTTGCTTAAAGAAACATACCCAAAATAAATCAAGAGTGGTTTCACAGCTATAAGGCCCCTTTTCATAGACTGGTGTCTGCTGCATAGGTAAGACCTATATACGTATTACACATGTCTGAATTATCAACCGTCCAGTAAACTTTGTGTAGGCCCTACAAAAATGCACCAAATCCACACTAATATAGCTACTTGTGAGAGCAAGACTTACAGGAGTGTGAGATTGAGATGTAGATGTGAATAACACAATAATATCAGCTTCATGATGTGGAAGATCACAAGCCATGACTTGACAGCAAGAGAAATCAAACCTACTGCATGTCCAAGTCACACTGATCAATCAAGTCTCCATGCATGTTTTGTTTGTAGAATGGCACGGACAGACAAATCTCCATGAAAAGGCAAGACATCTTTTGATAACACTCACTTTGGCATTTGAAGAAATACTGACACAAACTCAAAATCTGACACAAGGCTTGTAAAGTCAGGCTACGTTTGATAAAATGCATTGAATTTTACCCACCTCTGGGTTTTATCGTTTTACTAAAAATTTAGAGACAATTATTTATAGCATCATTCTTCCGGACCTGGTTTAAGGTTGACTGATTGAAGTCCCTACATCACTCTACAGTTCTGTAATCATGCTTTAATGTAGTCACAGGTACCAAAGACATCATGTTAAGAGCTCTTTTCTTTGCATCTCCATTTGGTCATATGAGGCTTAACAACTCTAAAATATAAGATCATTGTTCTAAAAACCTGACTAAATTTCAACCATTTCTCTTTTGAGTAACTTATACTGTTGCTAAGGTTTTACAAACCTACAGAGGCAAATATATCATCAATATCATCACAGCTGTCAGAGTCGGTGTTCTGAAGTGTCGTCTCGTGTGAACGCTTGTCTCTTTGGTCACCCTCAAGAAGTCCAGACACTGGCAGCCTAGTCTTGCTCTGTTTTCTCATCATCCTCTTCTTTCGCATCACAGTCCTGACACCAGAGGATATAAATCGCCTTTTAAGGGATTGTAAACGACTTCTGTTACGAGGATTTCGAGTCACTGCAAAACGGGAACAATAAATCTTCCGCGCTGATCCTTGAGATGAAGCCCGGCAAACTTCCTGTCTGAATGGCTGCAAGCTTCCTCTGGACGCTAAGGATGAGGACAGATTGTATGAACATATCCAGTTAGTTTTGAAAATGTGTCGCAGAATGCTGACGTTGACACATTCTCCTGAAAAAAACTTTACGTTCAACAATACTCTTACTTGTATCCTGCTGCCTCCAGGCATTTCATCTTTTGACACTTTAAGCGCAAGAAGCTTAGGAGGCGTTTTTCCTTTTCCATCCTCTGGGACTTGAACCACTGAATCATTTCCTCTAAATGGGCTGACATGTGTGCAAAAGTAGTCGCTTCTCTCACTTGTTTCTGGAACTCTACTGGAAAAGATTTAACCTTGGATTCCAAAGTGATGTAATTAATTCATTGGCAGCATTTAACAAATATACTTTCAACAAGTAAGAAATTGATTCTGATTGTAATTATCTCACATACCTTTCTGAAAATTTCAAAAGGCTCAATGTCAGCACGAATACCGAGACCTAAAAAAAAACACACAAAAAAAAACAAGGTTCATCAGTATCTTTAATGAAAGTGCTATTCTTGTGTCTCATAAATATGTTAACCATTTTCTGTGCAACAGCACAATATTATTAATTCATTCAATATTAACAGCCAGTGTTGTACCCTGAACGTGCTCATTGAACGAAAGTTCACGAACTCATATTTTGCGTGAAAGTGAACTGACCGCGCTCTCTTTCTCCTTGACGAGCGTCGGGTGTGAACGAGTTCATTTGGGCAATTGTGAACGACGCTCTTTCAAAGTTCACGCACGGTCAAAACTATGCCTGTACGACACGATTTATTTATTAAAAATGAGTAGTTTACAATGAACTGAGTAAATTGGGGCAAACAATAAGAACATATTCTGCCTTCATTGTTCCTTATTAAGGGGAGAGATAGTCTACAGTCTGTTTATTTGTAACTGCAAAGCTTATATGGTTTATGGGGTTGATATTTGATGTTTTCCCTCAGGTGAGAATATACATTATAAGTTGTTAATTCAACATGGATTTCTGGTCAAATAGGGTTGATTTTTGGTTCAAGTTAAAATATGTGCAAGACCAACTAACAGATTCAGCGCACAAAATAATTAATCAACATGAGCTTCTGAATAAAGTTGGTAAATAAAATCGGTGTATAAATGCACTGATTGCCTTTCAAGAAGTTGACTGAATCATTGAATTTCTAACATTTCTTCAATATCCATGATGCGCTTTAAATTTGGTTAAAATCTTCTGGCTGATGATATTTAATAATGGTTTCAGTATTAAGCAACAATTAAGGATCTGAGATATGATCACAAAAACAATCAGGCAATTTCATCTGACGCACTCAACTCATAATCCGCACTGTACCAGTTTAAGTGTTAGTTACCATAATGAACTTGTGAGGTAAAAAGAGAACTACCTCTGTGTCCCTGGAAATCCTGTTTTTAGACTCAACAAGGCCTTGCTAACCTATCTTGCTTTGTGGTATAACTTTATACTTTTGTGCAGCGTTATAGTACACCCTAGAATTGATTCCATACCTCTGGTCAATAGCAATGCCAAGATCTTCTCCAATCCTCCCCATCTGTTGCTGGGTCATGTCTTTAAATGAAGCCTTTTGGATCTTTGGATGCTTTGCTTGCTGGCATTTAGTATGGGTATCACGATCTAGATGTTTCTTCAGCCAGAATGCCTGGCTAGGGCCGAGAAACTGAAGCAAATCTTTTGGTAGGAACTTGCCAGGGAGGTAGGGCATGGGCTGGGCATCAGACACACATCTGAGGAGTTCCAGAAGCTGCTGGTACAGAGTGGAAAGGCCGACCAGCACACCACGGACAATCACCCTTAGGAAGTACAAATTCATATGGATTCAGTGCCTGAACTGTTATTTTCAAAAGCAGATTATATTAAATCCTACTGGAGGTACAGACATACAAAGTTAAGTTGTTTCTTACCACAAACGGCTGAGCATGCTGGTTATCACAACATTCAGAATAGCAAACTCTTCCCATTTCATCTGCTGCTTGGAGAGTCTGAAAATGTATCTGTAAAGGGCAAACCCATGTGACAAAACTGAGGGGGCCTTGAGAATTAAATTATTTTAAAAAGAAAAAAAAAGTCAACATTTGCAAGTGGATACGACGATCTGTAGTTGATGCATGCAAAAAGAATAACCACAATGTTCTCAAGAATGTGTCTTCTAAGAAAGGATACATAAAGGCCCTGCTGCACCGGTGCAACGTGCAGCTGAGCAGCTGAGCAGCTCCCAGCACCTTGAGACAGGTCCACTCTAGCATGGGTTGACTCGGAACATCACATTCACCCGTCTCCAAGCTCAGTCCTCTAAAAGTTCAAACATGCACATACAGATGTACATTTCATGACAGCTTGAATCTCTCTGTAATGACTTCCTCAAGTTATTCCAGGCAAAGCAAGCAGGTCCACCACTCATCTAGGAGTCAGTGCTGATCCGTCCCTTGCAGAATTGACATAAACATAGCCTGAAATTTCTTGTAAGATTTATCAAATCATCAAATCAAATCAAACTTTATTTATATGGCACTTTTCATACATTAAAAATGCAACACAAAGTATAATATAAATGTATGTATGTGTATATATATATATATATATATACATATACATATATGTATGTATGTGTGTATGTATGTATATATATATATACATATATACATATATGTATGTATGTATGTATGTATGTATGTGTGTGTATATACATATATATATATATATATATATATATACATACATACATATATATAAAAAATTAAAAATGTAATAATAGAATGCACAAAGACTTAAAATAAATTTAAGCCTTAAATTAAATCATTAAAATAAGAACAGTAAAATAAAAGAACTAAGAGTAAAATAAATCATGTAAATCATGAAATCATTTAGCTTGTCGATATTCTTACTTGAGTTGTCCATACCTGTTGTGTATTCTATTTTTCAACACCTTCTTCTGAGCTTCACAACTTGAGTTCAACAGAGCCTGGGTTCAATACTGAGTTTAATGCAAAAAAAGAGCAGGTAATCAGCTACTACATACCTCTGAATCCTATTGGGACACAGATCTGCCAGATCTTGAAGAGCAGTGTCAAGCTTCATGTTTTTCAGTCTTTTTATACATTGTTCAACCTGCGAGAGATCAGAATACAGTGAAAAAGCAGCATGCAACAGTGTACATTATGTAGGCTGAATAAGTTTTTCAACTATCCTCTTACATTTTAATTTAAAAGGAAGCATTGTATGCCTTTTTTTTTTTAAACAAATGTTAACAATATTTCCTCAGATCTTGGAAGTGTACAAGGAGTTCTACAGAAGAAGACAGGAGAACAAGCTCCAGCAGAACAGTATAAGAGATGTGTGGTCAGGGATGAAGAAGATCACAGGCTTCAAGCAGGAGGAGGATCAGATTGATGGAAATCAGAGCAAATTAACTGAACTCATTACTTCAACAGGTTCAGATCAGAGACAAGCTCAGCATCCTTCTCTTCAGCCAGCCAGACATCCCACACTCCCCTGACCCACAACTTCCCTGTCACATCTCAGCTGTTTCCACCTCAGTCATGGATCTTGCTGCTGCTCCATCATTCTCTCCAACCACATCAGGAAATGCTGGGCCCCCCTCCACCTGTCTGTCCGTCTGTAGGTAGGTAGCAGTCAGGTGAAGAGGCAGCTGGAGAGACTGAACAGACCTGTAACCCTAACATCCTACGTCATGAAAGTCCAGGAGAGACTTTAGATTGGCCCACTCAAATAAGCAAATAAGCACCTCCCAGGACTCACGACAGTTTTATCATCACCGTGGGGTTGGAGTTGAAGATGCCACTATACATCCGCTTCAACAAACCCACAGTCATCTGGACAAAGCAGGCAGCATTGTGAGGATCATGTTCTTCGATTTCTACACTGCATTTACCATCATCCAGTCAGCTTTACTACAAAAGTGACTCCAGAAGACCGGTTGATGTCTCCACAATCACCTGGATTACTAACTACCTGATTAACAGAGCACAGTTTGTGAGAGTGAATGGTTGTATGTCTGACCAGGTTGTCAACAGCACAGGAGCACCACAGGGTACTGTACTCTCACCATTCCTCTTCACTGTGTTCACCTCAGACTTCCAGTACCAGTCTGAGTCCTATCATCTGCAGAGATACTCATGATTCTGCAGTTGTGGAGTGTATCAGTGATGGGCAAGAGACCGAGTACCTGCTACAGGAGATCCCTTCTACCTACAGAAATAACCATCTATTATGAATCTTTAAAGCGCCTTCATTATAAAGTTACCCCAACAATTTAATTTCCCTTTGGGCATCAATAAAGTATGTTTAAATATTGAACTGAACTGACTTATTAAAAAATGTAATTTCAGACTCCAAACAAACTGATAAGATCGCATTATTTAAAAGTTTTTGAGTTGGTAGTGACTTCATATATGCTTTCAAGGACAAAACTGTGTTTCCTTTTTTTCCCCTCATACAGAATTTTCTTTATCCGTTTGGAACTTAATTTTCGTAAAAGTAGCGATGCAAAAAACTTTGCTTGCAGGTTCTGATGAAAAACTGGCATGTTTCTCATCAGTATGACTATAACTGTCACACACTCAGGCACGTGTGGATGCTTAATGCACAGATCTCACCAGCTGTAAGGCCTTGTACGTCCTGTTGTTCCTGAAGCTGTTGTTCAGAATGTACAGCAGATTGTACAGAACTCGGATCTCCGTCTGTAGAATCTCACTGCGGAAGAGCTGTAGGACCTTCTCGTTTTCCACACATAGGGCTTTAACACTGACAGCTGCAAAACATCGTCAATAAGAAAGGATCATCATGAGTACCTTACATTTGTATTAAGATAAACCCCAGTACTCCCACGTGGGTTACAAGCGGCAATTCTTCCCGTTGTCTCGCGCTCAGTCCACGTATCGAGATTAAACATGCAGTTTATGAGGTTCCAAACCTGTCGTTGATGTAAACTGTATATGAACAGTTGAAGCAGCACTGGGAAAGGGGATGTTTACTCTGTTCCACAATTCTCCTGCCATGCTTCTGCAAAAACCAGTGAAAAACATCCGGAAGCCAGTTAGCCAATTGCGTTTGAGTACATTTTCAACGTCATCGCCTTATCTTAAAGGTACAGAGAGTAAAATCAGGCACGTTCTCTTCTATTTATGAAACAAAACTGAAAAGTAGACTTGTGTTACTAATAATAATATATTAAGAGGAAACTTAAGTTAGTGTCCTTCAATATATTACAAGATATAAGCTTTGAAAAAATTCAGTGATGATTGATTTGGTGATGTAAAACAATGAATGTGAAACAATAAAGTTTGATGTAGCACATTTGAGTTCCCTATTGTTTGTTTTCCCCTCTCTTTATACTTTGTATATGGACTCAAAACAGTATTAGGGGCTGCTGTACATTTATGTCTGCACCAAGATGTTGCACATCTTCTATAGGTCTGTTGTGAAAAGTGCAATCAGCTTTGGCAGCCATCTGCTGGGGCAGCAGCATCAGAACCAGAGACCTGAAGAGAATCAACAAACTGATCAAGAAAGCTGGATCTGTGCTGGGTGTAACTCTGGAGCTGATTGTACAAAAAAAAGAATGCTGCACAAGCTGATGAAGATGATGGAGGAGTCTTCACACCCTCTCCACGACACAGTGATCAAACAACAGAGTGTGTTCAGTGAGAGGCTTCTTCAGGTCCGTTGCAAGACAGAAAGATACAGAAGATCATTCCTGCCAGCAGCCATCAGCCTCCACAACAAGACATCCAACTACACTGGAAAAAAGGCCACTCAAAAAATAAGTAAAAAAAAAAAACTTAATACAAGATATTTTTGCTTGTAATAAGCAAAAAAAAATCTGCCAATGGAACAAGTGAAAATTCGCTTAATAACATTTCATGAAATAAGACATTATATTTAAGCCTGACAAGATCTTGAAATTAGCTTAAAAATCTTATGACATGTCAAGTCAAGTAAAAAAAAACTTGTTTCATCTGAGATATGACTCAAAACAAGATGTTTTCAAGACTATTTCACTTAAGATACTCAAGATGGACTGTCTAAAAACAAGCTCCTATATCTCACTGAAATGTTACTCTTTAGGTGATTTTGTCTTATATTAAGTGTGATGAGATATTTTGACTAGAAATTAGTAAAATACACTTGGTAAGATTTTGAGATTTTGCAGTGTATTATTCATTCAATATTATTATTGCTGTCATTTATTTATTGTTGAAAAAAAAACCCTACTACAATGTTGAATTTCCCTTCTGGGATTAATAAAGTATTTTTCATTTCATTTCATTTCATGTAAACGTTTAGATTTATTCCATAACCCACTCTCACCCTGAATAGCCTCTACGAACCCTTTCAATCTGGTTTTTGCCCCAGTCACGGCACTGAAACAGCCCTACTCAAAATCACTAATGACCTCCTCACTGCAGCTGACTCCGGTTTACTTTCCATCCTCATCCTCCTTGATCTGAGTGCGGCCTTCGACACTATTTCTCACCCCATCATCCTTTCAAAGACTCTCCTCCTTAGGTATCTCCAACACCCCCCTTAACTGGTTTCATTCATACCTGACAGGCCGCACTCAGTTCATCCAACTCTGGACCTTCACCTCCGATCCCTCCCCAATCACCACAGGTGTGCCCCAGGGCTCTGTCCTGGAGCCCCTCCTCTTCATCACTTACCTACTCCCCCTTGGTCAAATCTTCTGAAAATTTAACATTTCATTTCACTGTTTTGCGGATGACACCCAGCTCTATCTTTCAAGCAAACCAAACTCCACACTCCCTCCCCCCTCCCTTTCCTCCTGTCTCTCTGAAATAAAATCCTGGTTCACTGCAAACTTTCTCAAACTAAACAGCAATAAAATAATTTCTACTCATCTGCACCAAATCCACCCTCTCTAGAGTCAACAATTTTTCCCCTCCTCATGACATACTTTATTTAATATGTACATTTTAAAACAAAAATCAAAAACACTAAGGTGGGAATTCACCTACACTCAGTTTTTCTTCATCCAAGTGATGACTTTTAAGATCGCCTCATTACAGAATCCTCAGACCTTCCTTTTACTGTCAGTCCATGGCTGCCTCCTTGTATCCAAAGAATGTCAACCTCAGCTTTCATATTTCTTATCAACTTGTTAGAGATCCTTAGCAACGACAGAGAAGAAGGTGCAACACAACTCATGTTATTTAAACAGATAAGAGAATACGGAAATGCTTTCAGAAAACAAATGAAATGTAATGTTCCTCTCTTTCAATTTTAGTAGACTGCAGAATGCTGTACAAAAACTTTAATTTATCTCTTATTAACTATGAGAAAAATAAAGAAAAATGAATGCATGGAAATAAAGGGTAAATTTCAAGATATTGAGAACAGTGTAGTACATGACTGAGATGACGAAAGAAATGTGTGACTTGAGTTTCCAAAGAGTGAAAATATAATGCAAGAACAAATACAACATTAAAAAAAAGTGTAAACACCCTTTTGAAATTGTAGGATTTTTTTTTTAATATAAAGATTGAAACAACAACATAGATCAACAACACTTTATTATGATCTTCCAACAAACTCCAGACTCCAAAAATCCAGGAGGGGTGGGTGGGAATCAACAATTAGGTAAGTAAAAGTAAGCTTAACAGACAAAAAGCAACTTACAACTGTGACTGCATAAGTCTGCAACCCTTTCATAATGGGGGCTTAAACTGTCTTAAGCCCTAACTAATCTAAAAAGATGCTTGCCACAAAGTCAATACAGAGCATCATCCAAGAAACACCATACCAACAGTAAAGCATGGTGCTGGTAGCATTATGCTTTGGGCCTGCTTTTCTTCAGCTGGGCTGTAAAATCTGTTCTCTGCAAAAGGTGTAAAACCTTCTGTCCTCTGTTGAGGAGACGAGAAAGAGGAATTTCACATTCCAGCACAACAATGACCCAAAGCATGCATCAATATCAACAAAGACGTGACTTCAGAAGAAAATCAAAGTCTTGCGGTGGTCTCCTCGAAGCCCCGTCAGTCCCTTCATTCCTGTGGAATTCCCTAAAAAGAGCCACACACAGGAGATCCACTCGCAGTTTAAAGGAACTTAACCTTTTCTGGTAAAGAGTGGGATAAAATTCTAAACTCTAGATGTGTGAAGTTAACAGACGCATATTCAAAAAGACTTGATTGTGTAATAAAGACGAAGGTGCTTCCATTAGTATTAGTTGGGAAGGGTGTTCAGATTTATGCAATGTGCGGTAGGTTTTTTAAAAATTATTATTTAAAATATCTCCTGTAGATAGGTTCACTGGATGTATGACATTTATGTTGTTTCTGTTTTTATATTCTAAATATCTTCAATTTCATCAGTGTATGTATATACTATTTCTATCCACTGTGTGGTCCACACCAGGAATTGTGAAACAAACAATATGAAAGAGAAAAACAACATTTACACTTAAATAATTTAATCAAACTACTCAGCAGATTCTCTCTCACCCTGTCACATTTTGTCCACAGTGCCTGACACAAACAGCACATACATGGACTCAGGAAGCATGGTGAGATCTGCACTGCATTGGAGAGGAGTGTGCGTCTGTCCTGGTGGGTGCGAGGGAAAGGAGAGGCAGATGACACCCTGCAGTGTATCCTCTGAATCATGGCTTTGCTGTCTTGCCAGAGCTGCAGCAGCACGACATCCCATTGACCTGCCTGTGGATGGTTACAGTGTGGAAGGATTCCCAGTAAGTGTCACACACCCGATCCTGTCTATATTTTAACTGCAGCATAAATGTTTTTTTTTTTTTCTGATTCTGTTAACTAATACAAAATAATCAGTCGATCAAACAGTGATAATTCACACCAGTATTAAATTGAACTTGAATTGTGAATGTACAGTTTGTGAATTTTGGGGTTGGTAAGAATTGCAGTTTACCTTCAAAAAATATGTGTTTTATCCTAAAATTCTGTTGCAATTTCAAGTAGCTCTAGAGATTAAAAAAAAAAAAAAAAAAAAAAAAAAAAAAAAACACAAGTATGTGAAGCATCTCATCAATGCTCAACCTTTAAGTGCCACAAATCTTTAAAATCGCTACAGCACTCTTTAACAAAACAAAACAAAAAACCTTACCCACACAGCATAGTAAGCCTTGGTTCTATTAACCAAGTTTAATCCTTTAAATGTAAAACGGAGACAGAGGAAACCTTTCATTGCCAGTGCGTGTGCCAGAGGAACCAGATGTTTGAAGTTCATGTCTCCACCTGCGCCGTGAGTGAGGATGACGGCGGTTTGGGGGTCAGTCGCTGAGGCTGGGATGGACAACGCAGCGTCCACATACTTTGTCCCGAACGGCACCTTTACAGTTTCCTGACAATCATCGAGTAAACAGTGACCACAACGTCTCGTTTTGGTCTCTTACACGAAACATCCCTACGGAGCAGCTGACGCAGGGGGGCTTTGGTGTCAGAATTAGGGCTGTAGCGATACACTAATCTCGCGATACGATAAGATACACGATACTCTGCTCGCAATACGATATATATCGATATTCGTCTTAAGATACATTTACATCATTTTCTGAAAGATTTTAACGGGACAAAGTGATTTTGGTGACATCTTGTGACTGTTCTAATTACTTTGTTTGAATTAATTGAACTGAACTGTAGGTCGACGCAGAGAGTGTTGCAGAGAGGAGAAAAAGGAGGCCTCTGATTGGTCAATTCTACATCCGCGTAGAAAAGAGCCCGTCATCGAAGAAGTGAGGAAGTACCCACATCTGTACGATTCTGGTTTTCCACACTACAAAGACAGCACATATTCTAGTAATTCATGGAGGGAGATTGTGATGAATGTGGGTCTGGATACGGCTGAGACGGTGAGGAAATGGAAAAACACAAGAGATACGTTTAGTAAGTTTATCTAGTTTGTGATTGTCCCTCATGGGTTGTGGCGTGGAACAACAGCGCAGTCACGCTTCAAAATTGAGCATAAATCAAAAGTAACTGCTGCATACCGGCGACAAGATAACTGCGACACAGCCCTTAAAACCGGCGTTTTCCACCACTGAAAACGGTCTCAAATCCCGACAAATAAAGTAGGCAATGGACTCCGTAATTTTCTGCAACCTAGGTGAAGTAGATGGAAACTTGTGGCAACAACCGCCGTCACTGTCCAGCGTGGTTTGTTTCGGATCGCACCGCAACTTCTTGGGCTCGCTCTCAGTTAGCATTACCTTGTCCAGGTGGTGACGTTTCAGGTGGGCTCGCCTCGCAGGTTGGTGGTATTTCCAGAGTACTTCACGTTTGTGTGACACAGCTAGCAAACTGCCATACTTTTGTCTAAATCTTCGCTTTCCTTTTTCTTTTTAAACCCGAACTGCTCCCACACATCTGCTTTTAAAACCGCAGGCGCTGCGTTTATACTCGCCGCCATCCTCCTGACTGGCTCAGCTCTAGCTGGAAGAGAAAGAAGCTGCTTCTGGATAACTTGTATGAAATGTTCTACAGCAACACTAGCAGCTGGTGGACTTAATGGCTCAGGAAGAGCACCCGTGCAGGACACGGGGTTTTGAAGGAAGCTTAGAATATCGATAACCCGCGGCTGAAAAATCGATATTCTCTGGGGAAATAAAATATCGATATATATCGCAGAATCGATAAAATCCCCCAGTCCTAGTCAGAATACTGCGGCAGAAATTTCAAATAGTAACCGGTCATGCCCAAGAATGAGGCCAACTGGTAAGCTGAGCTGGGGTCTGGGATGGACTGAATGGCGTCAAAGTTGGACTGGAGTGGTGTTATGCCGCTTGCAGACAGTCGGCACCCCACAAACTCAATTTCCGGAACAGAGAGAACACACTTTTCTGTATTCAGAGTCAGCTTGTGCTTGGCCAGGGCTGCAAACACCCTGAGAGCAACACAATTTTGATTCTCTGTATGTGGTCTGCATGTGGTAGAACTGACAATAAAGTTGACTTTCACTTTGACAAGAAGAGTAGCATCTCTCTCATCTTAAGCAGGAACAGAGGCAGAGCAGAATGTTACATATCTGTGCATTTGACACAGCACAGTGAGGTGGAATAAAGGCCCTGAGCTGGACTGAAGCAGCTGTGTGAACAGGGCCAATGTTCAACTACAAAGACTAAAAGAATACATAGAAATGAAAAGTATGATATACTTTGGTCAAACTACCTCAAAAGATATGATATCAAAAGCAGCCTTTTCAACCAAACAACATGCATAAAGAAAAATATTTATTTAAAAATTTAAGAGGTATTTACATAATAGTCATACAATAAATTTGTACCATGAAAGTGTGCTTTTGGCAATACAACATATGAAGAACAAATCTCTATGTGGTGAGCGGTCAAAGTTCATCCTTTGCCTGAAAGAAGAAAAAAAAAAGTTACCAAATAGTCTTGTAATAGATTATTAAATGAATTACTCGATACCTATTAGTACAAACATAAAAAATTACTCTCAAACATGACAGACACAGAAACAGATTTTTGTGTCTTCTGTCTTTGTGAGGGTATCCTACATTATTTTAGTGTTAGTGTAGTATAGTGGCATCTTATCTACTGCAGAGGGAGAGAGACACCGTGGAGAGATGTCTGTTCAGACAACTTCAGTACAAATCATGTTTCATTAAAAAAACAAAAAAAACAAAACACCATTCAAGATCTTAAGCTTTTAACTGGTGATTAATTTTGAAGGTTTAAGTTTCTATTCTTTCACAGATTTAGGGTCAATTCCAATTCTTCCCTTAACCCTCAATCTTAACTCTCGAAAGTAAGTGTTAGGGCTATCTTGTGGCTTAGAAATGCGACACCCCTCGAGTGCAGTTACGTCTTCAGACTGAAATGTATCAGAGCCCGTGTTGTCTCTGTATTTCCTGAAATGACACAGGGATAACATTGAAACGAGCAATGTTTATTCTCTAAATAATATTAGCAAATAACACAATAGAGGATACATTATTCAGTCCTCCGTCGCTACACAACAAGGTTCACAAGTAACGTGAAGCTGGCTGGGACCGCCGGTCCGGCAGCAAACATCGTAAAGTTAAAAAATTAATGTTACACAACAATGATGTTAATCCATGAAAAAAGTCTCAAAGACAATAAGATGGTTTTGTAACATTTATATCTTTAAGAACTACAAAGATACTTACATTTGTAGTTACTTTTTTTGTCGCCATCCTTTTCGAAGACTAAATTACCCAGTGCCTTCTGGGTAGCCCTTACTTCCAAGGGTGGTGCCGGAGAATCCCAATCTTGAGGGCGATACAGCCCTCAAACTTGTGCCTCAATTTGACTTTCTTAGAATTGGGACAGCACTTGCACTTAGCGGGAGCGCGCATTTTTGAGACTGAGGGTTAAGGGGGGAATTGGAATTCACCCTAAAATTGTAAAATTTCCCAGTTTAAACATTAGTTATGTTATCTCTGTTCTGTTGTGAATAAAATATTTGCTCATGTGATTTTAAAGTCTTTCAGTTTTCCTTTTATTCAACATCTAACAAACATCCCAACTTTTCTGGAACCTTTTCTGGGTTGTAATTAAATAAAGAATGACTACAAGAGAAAATGTATTGTTATCCTTTACCCTTGTCCGGTGGCAGACACATGGAAACAGGTCATCAGTGGGCTGCTCCACAAGCTCCATGCCCTTCCGAACCTTTGGTTCTGTAACCTGGAGTTTGGAATACTCCTACAAGAAGGACAACAGTACTGTTGATACAGTGTTTTCTAGTACAGCAACTTTTTCAATAAATCAGTTTAAATGGCAACTGTAGGACTGATACCTTGAAAAGTTTGTAGTAGTAGCAAAATATACTGTCCCCCATCAGATGACTACGGGCAAACTGCTGACCAGCAAGTGCAATTTTCTTTGCCTGAGAGATGGCCAAAGCAACATGAGAAAATATATTCAACATTATTATATATATTATATATATATATATATATATATATATATATATATATATAATATATATAATATATTATACAATATATTATACAATATATTATACAAATATATTCAACCTTAACTAACATTACAAAATGTTAGTTAAGGTTATTCTTGATAAGGAGAGCAAAAAACAAATATCACCTCTTCATCGTGGTCACGAGCCCACTGGATCTTTTCCAGCAGGTCTCCCAGGTCTGCTCTTATAGGGATGTAATGTTCCCACGGTCTCAGCTCGTTGTAGAAATGCTCATAATAGCCTGAATCCTGCTTGAGGACGACACTGTCTCCTGCCAGCAGGTAAGGCAGTCTGTATGCTGCTACAGTGCCATCAATGTTTATTTGATACTTGTACTGGTGGAGGACAAAGAATAAAAATGAGAAATAATCTTGAATGTGACTTGAATGTTCACTTAATGTTTTACTTTCTCTGGAAAAAACTTGTTCACTCAAACTCATTGCTCTATCTGTGTTATGAAGACTAGATACACTGAGATCATCTAATCGTGATAGTCGATCTGGTAACGTGGAGTCTTGGAGTAAAGCGTTTGTAATTATTGCCATAGCACACGACACATAAACAATGTCAGAGAAGCAGAGGCCTGGAGCACTCTCACCTTGAAAAAGTCAAAGAAAGAGACGTGCTTAACCAGTGGCCCATAGAGGTTCTCATCATGTTTGAAGAAGAAGAAGTTGGTAAAAGCAGCATCTATAAAGTTGGGCTGAGACCTGGAAAGCTTGACAAGTTCCAGTCGCTCCTGACGACTGTCCCGGCCTCTCCAGAAGGCTGTGGTATTCTTCTCAGACCATGGTGGCCCTGTGTTGGCCTGAACGGACATTATGTCCAGGCTCACTCTGTTCAGTGCATGGAAAGAGGCCAGAATGTCAAACCCTCTGCAGTTAAACAAGCTATCTATATCCCTCTCTCAAAGATATGAAGTATCTTTAATGAAGACTGATACACTCTTGAGTGCTATGACAAGCTTTTCTTGATGGCTCAGTATAGTGTTGTCAAACAAAATGTTTGCTGGTGTCACACACAAATAAGACAAATCTCAATGTAAAAAAAATGCTAAAAATAATATTCTCTACAAGCAGAAAAAATGAGTAAATGTTAAGTATCTAGAAGAGCATGGTATAGTGTTTATTCTATTTTTACTTAGAGAAATTTAAAATGCAGAGATGTTAATTCACATTTTTAACTCAAATGCTTTTGCTTGTTCACTGAGGGAAAAAAAAAAACTAATTACTAAAAAAATTATTATTCCTACATTCTGAGATATTAATTTTCTTTTTAAACACTATTTGAAGCGTTTTCTTTGCTGGTTTGGAAGCCGTGCTGCTTAAAGAACTTCTGAAGGCAATTCTGGTACTTTTAAACATCTGTTATGATGAGTAATGTTTGTATTTATGTGTTAGTATGTGGGCATTGAGGTTGTACAAACTCAGCAGAATGAGTCTATATGACAAATCGTTTTGTGCGATGCACACTGAGCATTACCTCCCCATGGTCTCAAGGACAGATTCTGTCAGGTCATAAGTGGGCATGACAATATCTCTTGTATTGTTTGAGCCACACCAGGAAAAGATGGGATGGATCTTATCAGTAGGTTTCCTCTTCTCCAGTGGCCAGTCACCCAGATTAACAAAGAACTCCATATCAGGGAGCCACACCTGCACATACAACACATCGCCATAGCAAAGGTCATGCATTGTTTTATCTTCACTTTCATTTATTTTTTCAAAACAGTGGGAAACTTTGGCAGGTGTAAATGTGTGTAGCTATTTTTGTTAGACTCAGTATCTACCAAGGACTCAGAGGAAAAATAAAATTTCTGATCTATACAGTTCTGGTTTATCAAAAGGCAAATGGCCTCACTGCAGCACCTACTACAGCAGGGGTATTCAACTAAAAGTCACCGAGGTCCGGTTACTAAATTTTGCCTAAGTTGAAGGTCCGAGCCAAATTACGTATTTTGAAAAAGTAACTAATTTTTATTTGAACTTCAAATGCAGGAAATATTCCAACATATTCCATATCTTTTATCATAAATAAAAGCAGTCCCATGCATTTAAATAAGTTTAAGGCTTTTATTTCAAATCAACCAAAAGTGAAACCTCAGAATAAAATCAATAATGGTGCAAGTCCATGCCTGAAGAATTGAAGGCCTCTTCAAGTAAAAAATTAAACCCTGAAAAAACTAAAAAGTGCAAAAAAGGGTGTTGACTTTTTCATAAAACATTTTTCTTTGAACTGTCCTTCTTTCTTCTTGAATTAAAGGCCACTAAAAAAGTTAGACTCATATACACTAAGAAAACATTAACTAAAAAGTGCAAAAAAAGAAAAAAGGGCTTTGTTTTGTCTCATAGTGGCTTTTCACATTCACACTTTGAATCAATGCCACGGTCTCAGAGTTTATGAGGCAGACAGGCTTGGAACTGCTGACCGGGAGTATTAACATACATTTTGTTGCCCATTTGTCTTCAAAACAGCGGTTTTCAGTGTCTACCTTTCTCTTTTTTGAGCAAGTCATGTCTCCGTGGTATCTACTCTGCTTTCTTCCTGCGCTGTTGCTAACGTCAGTGCTTCAGTTTGTACTTGTGTACTTGTTTTGGGTTTGCTGGGAATAATGTAGGGGTGGTTTGGTTTGGGTTGCAATGAATTCCGGGGATCTAATCTTGATTTGCATGTGGCCACTGTATTCTAGTTGATGCAATGTCAGAGACGGACTTTAACCATGTGTGGCTCCTTTGCCAACAACAAACACGCATTTCCAAGCTACGTCTCTGACTACCAGCTAGATTACTGGATCAACTGAAGTTCACTGGTTATAAAAATACAGGGAACAAACGTCTGCGTGTGGCAAAATTTGAACATTTTAAGCAGAAACTACATATACAGCGCCATGTGAAAAATTTGAAGGGAACGGACTTTGGACTAAACGATCAGTTTCCTCGTGAATTCTGAACAGACGGAAAGTTCTTTTCCACATCAGGAAACAATCCATTAAAGAAGAAAGAAGGGCCATCGTATCGGTTGACAGACTGTACATGGATGGACAACTGTATCGCGATAAGAACACCACCCCCTGGCTCTTCTAACTTTCACATAAATCATTCAGGAAAGCTATTGTTAATAGTTAAATACAGCTATATATTTCAATGATTTAGTAATTTGCACATAGATCACTTAAAAACACTTATCCCCCCACCCCATCCCTTTTTTTATGTCTTATTTTTCTTTTCAGGCAAGATCAAGTTAAACAGCTGGAGGAGCCAATTACCATAACAGAACTCCATAAAGCTCTTAAACTTATGACATAATAAATCACCAGGTCCAGACGGCTTTCCTGCTGAATTTTATAAACACTTTTGGAACATCCTAGCGCCAGTATTCATCCATCCATCATCCATCCATTAACTTCCGCTTGGTCCGAAGTCGGGTCGCGGGGGCAGCAGCTTCAGCTGAGAGGCCCAGACCTCCCTCCCCTCAGCTGCTTCCACCAGCTCCTCTGGGAGAATTTCAAGACGTTCTCAGGCCAGCTGAGAGATATAATCTCTCCAGCGGGTCCTGGGTCTTCCCCGTGGTCTTCTCCCAGTTGGACATGCCGGAAACACCTCTCCAGGGAGGCGTCCGGGGGGCATCCTAACCAAATGAACCACCTCAACTGGCTCCTCTCGACGTGAAGGAGCAGCGGCTCTACTCTGAGTCTCTCCCGAATGACTGAACTTCTCACCCTATCTCTAAAGGAGAGTCCAGCCACCCTGCGGAGAAAACTCATTTCCGCCGATTGTATCCGTGATCTCATTCTTTCGGTCACTACCCACAGTTCATGACCATAGGTGAGGGTTGGAACAAAGATCGACCGGTAAACAGAGAGCCTTGCCTTTTGGCTCAGCTCTCTCTTCACCACAATGGACCGGTACAGAGTCTGCACCACAGCAGACGCTGCACCAATCCATCTGTCAATCTCCCGTTTCTTTCTCACATCACTCGTGAACAAGACCCCGAGATACTTAAACTCCTCCACTTGAGGCAGAACCTCACTCCCGACCCGGAGGAGGCATTCTACCCTTTTCCGACTGAGGACCATGGTCTCAGATTTGGAGGTGCTGATTCTCATCCCTGCCGCTTCACACTGGGCTGTGAACCACTCCAGCGAGAGCTGCAGATCCCCACTCGATGGCGTCAACAGGAGCATGTCATCTGCAAACAGCAGAGACCACCACTGAACCGGAACCCCTCCTCTCCTTGGCTGCGCCTAGAAATTCTGTCCATAAACGTTATGAACAGAATCGGTGACTAAGGGCAGTCCTGGCGGAGTCCAACTCTCACTGAAAACGAATCCGACTTACAACCGGCAATGCGGACCAAGCTCCTACTCCATTTGTACAGGGACTGGACAGCCCGTAACAACGGGCCCAGCACCCCATACTCCTGGAGTATCCCCCACAGGACCCACCGAGGGACACAGTCAGATGCCTTTTCCAAGTCCACAAAACACATGTGGACTGGTTGAGCAAATTCCCATGCCCCCTCAAGGACCCTAGTGAGGGCATAGAGCTGATCCAGTGTTCCACGACCAGGACGGAACCCACATTGTTCCTCCCGATTCTGGGATTTGACAATCGCTCAAACTCTCCTCTCCAGCACCCCTGCATAGACCTTACCAGGGAGGCTGAGGAGTGTGATTCCCCTGTAATTGGAACACACCCTCCAGTCCCCCTTCTTAAAAAGGGGAACCACCACCCGGTCTGCCAATACAGAGGTTCTGCCCCTGATTTCCATACGATGTTGCAGAGACGTGTCAACCAAGACAGTCCTACAACATCCAGAGCCTTCAGGAAATCAGGGCGGATCTCGTCCACCCCCGGAGCCTGGCCACTGTGCAGCTTCTTAACTACTTCAGCGACCTCAGCTCCAGTAATGGACGAGTCCACCCCCAAGTCCACAGGCTCAGCATCCTCCACGGATGACATGTTGGTGGGATTGAGAAGGTCCTTGAAGTATTCCTTCCACCGCCGAACGACATCTCCAGTCGAGGTCAGCAGCACCCCACCCTCACTATACACAGTGTTGGTGAAGCACTGCTTTCCCCGCCTGAGCCGTCCGACGGTTTGCCAGAATCTCCGTGGAGCCGATCGAAAGTCTTTTTCCATGTCCTCACCGAACTCCTCCCACACCCGAGTTTTCGCCTCAGAGACCACCAAAGCCGCCGCCCGCTTGGCCGCTTGAATCATTTCATTTCTACATGAATTATCTCTGTGTAGCATACTACTGAAAGGAGAAAAAACCAAAAATAAAAAACAACAACACTGGGAATTGGGTGAAAGACGTGGTGCGAAGATGTGTATATGACGATGTGAAATCCTAAAAAAAAAAACTGTTGCTATCAAACACCTGTATGTGAACACCATGTAGTGTGTACATTTTGTACACGATTGAAGACTGCCAGAGAAAAGGAGAAAATGTGATGTAAAATTCTGTAATATCTGTGTCTGATCATTTTAAACCGTTTCACTGTCAGAAATAAGCACTTACTTTCCTTGTGAGCGACAGTAGAATGGCATCCATAAAAATTCGAAAACCAACATGCTGTCCAAATGTTTTAACATAGACCTGAGGAGAGTGAAAGGCATAAAAAGGACAAATGGAACAAACATATTTCATAATATAGGTTACATGTAAGTACAGTCTCGGAAAAAAATGATCTGATCATTGCCAGGTCGTAAAAATACAACCTCAGATGGACAACAAATCATCACATATTACACTGCATCATCATTTAAAGTAGCTGAATTATGGTCTCTTTATTATTGTTATGGTCTAAGAATAAAAATTTAAAAAAGTTGAGTCAAACCTACTTGTTTTCTTTTTTTGATGCATGGCCTTTTGGAGTAATGCTGGATTAAAATGTTGGTGATACATGTTATCTGTGAAGTCGTACATGCTTTATTGAGCAAGCTTGTGGATTCTTATTTTTATCTAATTTCATTCCTCTATCCTTATTCTTGAGACCAGACCAGTTGAGAGCTGACCAGTTGCCAGCTTGTCCATGTCCCATCACTGACTTCTCAGACTATCCCTCTTAAAAGCCTTAACTTCTTTCCCTTTCAGTCACCATTTCTTGTGAATGTAGTCTGCTTAAGTCTGTCGGAAAATGTCCGTTCTTGCATTAAACATCAAAAGACAATTTTGTCATCCCTTTATTTTAAATCTCACCGGCATGCATTTTTTTTTCAATAACAAAAGAATCGTAAGATGCTAAGAGAAAATCCAAAACTCCAAGAGCTACAACTTAAGAGTCCACGGGCCTCACAGAGTATGTTAAAGGTCAAAGTTCATGAGAGTGCAATTAGAAAAATTGAACAACTATGATTTGTTTGAAAGGATTGGCAGCAGAAAGCCTCTTCTCTCTTAAAAGACCAAATGTACAAGCAAAGCTACAACAAAGTAAAAAAAAAAAAAAAATCAAAGTGCTGCAATGGTCCAGTCACAGTCCACTTTAAAAGCACTACATGTAAACTGGACTGTCACTGAACCTGGATCCAGACAACATCTGTTTCAGGGAAGGCCTTGGATATTTCACCAAGACGGTGCTAAAACCACATACTACATCCATCATAACGGCATGGCTTCGCAGGAGAAGGCTCTGGGAGCTGAGCTGACCAGACCATCAGACAAGAACGGGACCAAATTCCTCTCCTAAACCTCCAGCAACTGGTTTCCTCACTCAACTTTTATGGAACTGGGCTTGAATGTCCTTTGGTTGTAACTTGAAATACATTTATGGTCATTGCTAAGGACTCAAAATTTCTGGTGTCTTAAGTGTAAAGTACCTTGTTGTCTTTGATTGTGTAGTGGCAGAGGCTTTGCCGCTGTCCAAAGCGCTGTGGGATCTCCTGCGCATTGCGATCTGGGTCAACAGTCGTGTAAATGGACAGGTCCCTGTTTATCTGAGCAAAGGACTGAGGACAATGCATCTGGGCCTCCCACACAGAACCGTTTGCTTGAGGACAGTTACATCCTTCATGATAAACAGTGCCTGCAAAGGAAATATTTAAGAATAAGCCGAGAACAAATTCGTGACACGTCAGTCATCATAATGTTTAGCATCTATGGTTCATCGTAAGTCAGTGTGCTTTCATCTTGAGTCATATTTTGAGAGCATCCAGAACTTTATTCTACCTTTAAGAATATACGGTGACTTCGCAACATGCTTGCCCTTGAGCAAAATGTGGATGTGCAAGTCCCTGTAGGTGGCGTACATTCTGTAGCGAACAAGGAATGACCCATCCCGACGATCCAGGACCTGAATCCAGATTCTACTGAACTGCTCCACTGCAGACGTGATCTTCACCTCAAAAGTCTTCTCACCAGGTGACGTTGTTAAACTGTATGGGGCAGGACACAGAGAGAATATAGTATTATTACAAGTAAAATAATACTATAACACATGCGTATAATCAAATCTGAGACATAATGCAATACCAGAATCGAATACCAATTCATAAAAAAATAGCCTAGCTAAGCCTTCCTTAGCTAGGCTATGTTTTATGAATTGGTATTACACAATTTGTATTACTCAATAGATTGCATAAAATCTTCACATTAGTGCAATCCTCCAGTCTGACCAAGCATGAGAAAACAGTGGAGAGTAAAAAAAACAGGTAAATAGGGATAAAAAAAAAAATAGAAAAAGAAAAAGAAATAAAAAAAAAAAACTCCAGCAAAACCAGAACTAGCCCCAGGGAGGGTGACCAATTCCCTTAACTGGTTGGGGGGGTCTGAGATAATGACATATACCATATTGGTCCGACTATAGGACGACTCTGATTATAACACGACCCCTTATTTTCACATATCATTTTGGGAAAATAAAAGTATAAAGACAATAAAGTTATTCATAAAACAACTTTTTATTGTTTATAGAAAAACTCACAGAGAGATAACATTCTGCTGTATTGTTATACATTTTAATGATTTCATCTTTTTAAGGAAGTATGGTACCATACTTAAGGTACAGGTAAAAATTCAGTCTGTAAAAAACAATTTCTCGACTGCAACAAAACTTTCTAACCCCTTTGTTCAACACGGTCGCGTGGTTCTTCCATTTAACATCAGATTGGCTCCATGATGTCACTGTGATGCTCCATTCACTTACTGGTTACTTCGGTGCAGCTCCGTCTGCAGGTGCGGACCGGTCCTTTTGCTTTACTTTACTGGATTATTAAACAGAGTGAGCTCTCTGAATGCAGCTGTGTTCATCAGTGGACCTGTTCCACCCGTCAGAGGAGGCGAGGTAAACTTCAGCAGGTTGCTGGCCCTGAATAAGTGGCTTTCATCTGCATGTGCTGATCACTCAGTGCATTTTATTAACAATTTTAACATTTTTTGGGAACGCAGGCATCTTTTTAAGACAGACGGATTTAACTTTAACAAGTCAGGGGCGAAACTGTCCGCCTCCAACTTGTTTTATTGCCTACATCATCCATCTGCACGTGGCGCCAAGGCTGTGATTAACAAGGAGTTATCTCATAGAGGAGACCAAACAAAGCCCAGTGAAGACCTTGAGGAGGAACCACCAAGATCATCCTCCTCACCCTGCCTTTCTCCCTCTTCCCCTCACCTGCAATTTACGGAGCAGATGATGGAGCGGGTCAAGGCTGGGCTCAGATCTACCTCCCGGCCAAATCCCTCTTTACCCCCAAATCCCTTTGTATCCCCTACACACCTCCCACCAGAGAGCTCCAAGTCACGACCTCCAGCCTCGCCCCGACTGCAGCAGCTGGAGTTACGGCGTCTAGCTGTAACTCCAGTATGATTTGCAGAGGGTTCAGGCTCCAAGGATCACAACAGTCGTGACTTTTCCCAGAATAAGCCGGGACCCTCCTTAATAGAAGGTGTTAAAATTATTCTTTTAGATGACAGGAGGAGGAATGTAGCTCTGTCAAATCATAGAAAGTTGGACTCGATCCCTGTTTTAATAGGTAACAGAAAAAGGCTGGTAATATGCAGAAAAACAAGATTCACCCAACATATTCAAATCTTGTGTTCATTCCTCATCAGCCTGCCCATAACAAGAACTGGACAGATAATGCTCCTAGCACACTGAAACTAGCATTACTAAATGTTAGATCTCTGGCAGGAAAAACTTTTCTAATCAATGATTTTATTACAAAGCACAAACTTAATTTCTTGTTTTTAACAGAAACCTGGTTAGACAGAGAAAATGATTCAGTAATTCTTATTGAAGCAACCCCTCCAAACTTCAAGTTTGTGAGTGAAGCTAGACTACATAAGAAAGGTGGAGGAGTGGCTGTTTTGTTTCATGACTCCTTCCAATGTAAACAGATGTCTTATAAAAACTTTACATCTTTTGAATATGTTGCTCTCCAGATGAATTCCCTGGTCGTGTGCTGTTTGTTAACATATATAGGCCACCTAAATACTCTACAAGCTTTTTTGAAGACTTTTCTGAACTTCTGTCAATAATCTGTGTTGATTTTGATTGTGTAACTGCTGTTGGAGATTTCAACATTCATACTGATAATGTCCAGGACAGATTGAGCAAAGAGTTGTGTTGTGTTCTTGATAATTTTGGTCTATCTCAGCATGTGAAAGAAAAACGCATAACAAAGGGCACTGTTTGGATCTAGTCATCTCCAAAGGTCTGAATATTCCCGGGGTTGTGGTGATCTTTCCTGTGGTTTCTTTGAGAGTGCCGTTATTGTCAACAAGAATGTCCAAACAGAGGTTGTCAAAAAACGATACATGGGTGATAATGCCAGTGAAATGTTTCTAAAAGCTTTCTCTCCCTCACCCCCTCTCTCCTGGCCCTCAGTTGATGAGCTTGTGGATCATTTCAATGGTAAAATTAAAAGTATTATTGATGTCAATGCTCCCATCAAGGTGAAAGTGATCACTGCCAAAAAGAGAGCTCCATGGAAAAATGCCATGCTGGTAAGAGCTGAAAAACAAGAATGTCGGAAACCTGAACGCAGGTGGCGGAAAACAAAGCTGCAGGTTCACTATGAGATCTATAAAGAAAGACTAAGAATTTATAATCTGGAGCTGAGAAATGCAAGACAATTATTCTTTTCTGACATCATTGCTAAGAACAGTAATAACGCTTGTTCTCTGTTCGTTACTGTTGACAGGTTAACTAACCCTCCTGTGTCAGTAACCCCAGAACTCCTGTCCAACCAGGCCTGTAACGAGTTTGCGTCCTTCTTTACTGACAAAATTCAGAAAATCAGGCAGTCAGTGCTTCCACGCCAGGGGCAGCACATATGTAACCACTGTGCCCACCTAAAAATATAAACACCATGACATACTTTTCTCCAATCAGCCCAAATATCCTGGATGAGATCATTTCCCATCTGAAAACCACCACTTGCTGTCTTGATACCCTGCCAACAGGGTTTTTCAAGACTGTTTCAGGATGCATGGCCCCAGATATTTTACTGATTGTAAACATCTCCCTGCTCTCAGGAGTCTTCCCTCAGAGCCTAAAAACAGCCGTCCTCAAGCCACTCCTGAAAAAGACCAGCTTAGACTCGTCACTCATGAGCAGCTACAGACCGATATCAAACCTCCCCTTTCTGAGCAAGATTATAGAAAAAGCTGTTTTTCAACAACTCCACAACTTCTTGATGCTAAATAACTGTTTTGATATCTACCAGTCAGGTTTTCAGCCACATCACAGCACTGAGACTGCTCTAGTTAAGGTCCTTAATGACATCCATTTGAACATAGATAGTGGAAACATTTCAGTCCTGGTACTACTGGATCTCAGTGCTGCATTTGACACGGTTGACCATAACATCTTACTAGCCCGGCTGAAAAACTGGGTAGGACTTTCTGGCACTGCATTGAATTGGTTTATGTCCTATCTAAAAGACAGGGACTACTTTGTGTCTGTCTATAGGTAACTACAAATCTGAGCAAACTAAAATAACTTGTGGAGTTCCCCAAGGCTCCATCTTGGGGCTACTGCTGTTCAACATCTACATGCTCCCACTCGCTCAAATTATGAAAAACAACAAAATATGTTACCACAACTATGCTGATGACACACAAATCTACATAACCATCTCACCAGGAGACTACAGTCCGATCCAAACACTGACCAGATGCATTGATCAAATTAGAGACTGGATGTGTCAGAACTTCCTTCAGTTAAATGTAGACAAAACTGAAATAGCTTCAAAGAGCTAAGTTAGAAACCAAAAACAAAGCCAGAAATCTGGGTGTTATTATGGACTCAGACCTGAACTTCAGTAGTCACATCAAGACAGTTGTGAAGTCAGCTTATTATCACTTAAAGAACATATCCAGGATTAAAGGACTGATGTCTCTACAGGATTTAGAAAACTTGTCCATGCATTTATCTTCAGTAGACTAGACTACTGTAACGCTGTCCTGACAGGTCTCCCTAAAAAGACCATCAGACAGCTGCAGTTAGTCCAGAACGCTGCTGCTCGAGTCCTCACTAACACCAGGAAAGTGGATCATATAACTCCTGTCCTCAGATCTTTACACTGGCTTCCTGTTTGTGAAAGAATTGACTTCAAAATCCTGCTGTTAGTTTACAAAGCACTGAATGGTTTAGGGCCAAATTACATTCAGGATCTTCTGGTTGGTTCTGAACCCACCAGATCCCTCAGGTCATAAGGTTTAAGTCTACTTTCTGTTCCCAGAGTCAGAAATAAACACGGAGAGGCAGCGTTCAGTTTTTATGCTCCTCAAATGTGGAACAAACTCCCAGAAACCTGCAGGTCTGCTGAAACTCTCAGCAGTTTTAAATCAAGGTTAAAAACTTTTCTATTTGCCACATTTTATCATAATAATTAGCTTTTATTTCTTGCATTTTATCTACATTTTTAATTCCTTTTTTTTTAAATCAAAAACAACTGTTGATTAACTTTTTGCATTTTTATTATTTTATCTTTTTATTTCCTCCTGTTTTAATGTAATGCTTTGTAATGCTTATGTAAAGCACCTTGAATTGTCTTGTACACAAAATGTGAAATTATTTAAATGTATGTGGGGTTTTTTTTGTACATTTGTACAGCAATGAAGAATACAGCGATAATATCGTAAACCGTGATAATTTGGTCACTATAATCGGAATATCAGATTTTCCATATGGTTACATCCCTAATGGATACTTACCCTACCAGTTACACAACAAAGCAATGAGACTACTGCCAGACAATTGTGGTCAGTGTGGAGGATTATTGGAACAACTCAACAATTTACTGTCACTTCATAAGCACAGACACAATCATAAATAAAATACAGACATGACTTCTGAGTCAGAGATGACTGACAACATCACCAGTCTGGGAACAGTGTCAATGTTTTCTAGGAGACTCGGATCTTTAACGCCATATTCTGTTACCCAGAAGACTTGGTAGACTTATTAGGATTTACAGTTAATGCCAATGTTTCTATTGTAGTTATTTAAAGCTGCTTCCAAATATGATAGGATCCTTATATTTATGAAGAAACGCTTGTTGTGATATGGATGTTTGCCTAGTCTGTGTCCCGTCACATTCCTTGGAAAATTTTGAAAACAAGCTGACTAAATATTGAGACTATTCTGAGACTGCGTGGATTTAAAAGGCAAAATAAAGTTATGAGGCAGAAGGACGGAAAATGTGGCGTTACCCCCAGTTATTAAAAGAAAGCTCAAAGTTGGTTAGCGGTGGAAAAGAAAAAAAAAACACAACAACAAATTGGCAACAGCTGAAGCGACCCAACAGGCCGGGCCCAGCTGACTTACTTTTTCCCCGAGCTCTCCACCGCCTGGATGTAGAAGAACCGGGCTGGAAGGACAACGTTCGGCTCCAAGCCTGGACCCCAGACTAATGTTCTGGCAGCACTCAGAACCGGAGCAGCTTGGGCTCCGGGAGACTCATGTCCAGACACCACCAGAAGGAAAGACGACACAAGCAACGAAAGCACTCGAAGAAACATATCACGACGTGTCCAGCGCACAAATGCGGTCTTCTTCTCACAGAAGTCTGCTGAAATACTGACCAATAACGTTGCTTTAACAATTTAAAATCGCAAGAAGATAATACAAGTATGTGGACAACGTCTCAGCGATATCGTAGGTTTATTCCAGTACCATCAGAAATCACTACAAACAGCAGAACTACCGAATAATATTGTAAATAATTCATATCAGTTTAATTTGAGTGCATGATTCGATTATTAAAATAAGTCTTAGTGACAAGCCAGTTTCAGAAGTATTTTTCACACAGTCCAGTCAAACGTCAGGAATCTAGTGACTTCATGGAGGAGGCGGGACTATACCTTGAGAGCAGACATCCGATTGGCTGTCCCTCAACCGAGTTTAGCCACGACTGGCTGACAGACCAGCGGACGAGCAAATGAAAACTCGATTGGTTGGAAACACGGAAGTTAAAGTCGATAGATGCTGGTTGTAGTGATGGAAAGTTTGGCTCTTTCCTTAGAGCCAGCCTTTTTGGCCTGGTGACTAAACGGCTTTTTATTTAGTATCATTTGTAGCGTCATATTTTAGCCTAAAGTAGCAAAACTGAATGGTTTCTTGCATTTGGTGTTATTATGAGATGCCTTACAATTGCCATATTTCATACATTTCTTCTCTTAAAAAAAAAAAGCTTGTTTAATTTTACCATTTTATTCAAACTTTTCATTGAACACTGAACAAAGAAATCACTGCAAACAAATCAACTACAATACCAAAACAGAACACTGGAACACAGTATAAAAGTCTTCAGTGCAGGTTGGCATTGTGGAAAATCAAGATGCCTCACAGCTTTGATGAACTGATGTAATTCCTCCTCTGTTATTTGCCCTGTTTTTGAGAAGATTCTCTCAGAAAGGAGATAGTCTCCCCTCCATCACCTTCACTAGACGTGTGTAGACTGAGGCCTTGGCCTCCCACCAGCTCAGTGGGCCTTCTGCTCTTTGGATGAGGGGTTCCACCAGATAGGATCTCACCACCATTACAGCAGCAGCTGCAGGATTTCTCCTTGCAGTATTTCCTGTAACTCTTTTATTGAAGAGCATCTACACAGCAGATGTTTGTGGCTCCAAATCCACTTGGCCCTCTGATAGCAGAGTTGAGTGGCTGCCGGGGCTGTATCTTCCTGTTTCTACAAGTATTCTCTGACAGTGAAATGAAAAGAGAGGGGAGGCAGCTCTCACTCAACGGGAGTTGGCTTTTTGGATTCATTACAACGCATCACCTCTTAGAGTCAGCTCAGTTGTGAACGATACTTCAAAAGCTGAGTAAATGTGATGTAATTGGGATTCTGTTTAACTTTATTTTTTATAGTAAACATTTAGATTGTACTTTCTTGATATTAAAAAGATTCACAAAATTAAAACTTTTTCTCACCAATGAATCTCTTCAGAATATTCATTTCCCTAGAAACAAATCAATCTCACGTGAGTTACTTGTGGAAATCATACTGCCACGATTCCAAAAAACTTGGGATGCTGTGTAAAATATGAATAAAAACAGAAAATAATCTATAAAAAAAATCGAAGAAACTCATATTTTATACACGACAGAGCATAGACACAACCAATTGTGAAAGTGAGACATTTTACCATTTCATAAAAATATATGAATTTGGTTTCAGCAACACTTCTCAAAAATTTGGGTCGGGAAAGCAAAACACTTGAAAGGTAAGTGAGATTAAAAACAAGCATCAGGTGAGTTAAATGTCAACATGACAGTGACATGATGGGGTATAAAAAGAACATCTTAGAGAGCCAGTCTCTCAGAAGTAAGTGTGAGCAAAGGTTCACTGGTCTGTAAAAAACTGCATCTGCATGACTCCTGAATAATGATCCCACTTAGTATAGCTCATCTATACTGCATAATATCAAGAGGTTATAAGAATCTTTTGATGAGAATCTTTCAGCACAAGGCAGGAAATCAATACTGGATGAGCTTCAGGGCCTCAGGAGGATATGCAGACATGATTCTTCAATGGAAATTACTGAATGGGAACGCTTCCAGACATAACTGTCAAAGAACACAGTTCACCATGCCATCTACATATGAAGGTTAAAGCATGGCCCTCTTCTGGGCCACAGCTCATTTAAAGTGGTAAAATGGACAATGTGGTAAACCATCCTGTGGTCAGAAGAATTGAAACTTGAAATTCAATGGAAAACATGGACATCCCATCCTTGGGACTAAAGAAGAGAGTTCCATCTGGCTTATTTCCAGCAATCAGTCAAGCCTGCATCTCTGATGATGATTTGGAGAAGCTCATGGTTAGGAGTGATCCTGGAGTTGGTAACTTGCACAGCTGGAAAGGAAACACCAATGCTGAAAGGTACTCAAGTTTTTAGAGCAATGATGCTTCCATTCAATGTTTTTTTTTCAGGGAAGTTTATTTCAGCAAGTTTCCTTTCATCTTTCAGAAAGACAACTAAGGTACACACTGTAAAAGAGTCCTTGTGCTGAACTGGTCTGCCTACAGTACAGACCTTTCACCTAGTGTAAGCAGTTAGTGCATCAGTGAAAAATTAAATGAAATATATGATAAAGAACTCCAGACTGTTGAGAAGCTTGAATCTTAAATCAGTAATGGGACAGCATCACTCTTGTAAATCTCCAAAAGATGATGGGATAAACACTGCCCTGTTGTATTTGAGATGTGTTTGCTTCCAACAAATTCAAAATTTTGTTTCCTAAGTTCAAACATGGCAGCACAGTGGCTTGGTGGTCAGCACTGTTGCCTCACAGCTTGAAGGTTCCTGGTTCGATCCTCAGCAGGAGTTTGCATGTTCTCCCTGTGCTTGCGTAGGTTTCTTCCGGGTACTCCGGCTTCCTCCCACAGTCCAAAGACATGCATGTTAGGTTAATTGGTGGTTCTAAATTGCCAGTAGGAGTGATTGTGAGTGTGCATGGTTGTTTGTCTACATGTGGCCCTGCGATGGCCTGGCGACCTGTCCAGGTGTACCCCTGCCTTTCACCCAAAGTGAGCTGGGATAGGCTCCAGCAGATCCCCGTGACCCTGCAGAGGATTAAACGGGCATAGATGATGGATGGAAGTTCAAACATTTGATGTTCTCTCTGTGTAATAGTGAATAAGATATGAGATTTTAAAAACATTGCATTTGTTAGGATCTTTTTTTGAAAAGATTCTAACCACGTGTAGGAGTAGGATTTAACAAAGAGTGGCTTATTCTATGTTTTGTTAGTTGTATCTATTGACCTTGCAGCTGTCTGTGAGAACAGGATGATTTTCAGTTTACAATAGTACATGAACATAGCTGATGTGCAGATGAGTATAAAAGGTTATATGAGGTCAGAAGCAGGTTTTATGAGGTTAGCTGCATTTATGATATAAGAGCCTAAATTTCATTTACAACTTCCCAAAGGTTCTTGACAACCAGTCGGCGATGGGGTTTTCGATTCCAGCATCCTCCGCCATCTGATTGTCTAGCGCCCGGATTCCCTGTAAAGGCTTAGTGACAGAACCATCAGGTGAAGTATTGTTTGGTATAAATATGCAACAGGAGGCCCCCCCTTGTTCTACCAGTATCATATTCAGAGCCATATGATTTTGAAGTGCCGTAAGAGAGGTTGCAGCGAGTTGCTTGGACAATCCCGCTATGGACAGTATGATTCGTCTGTACCTGTAGATTATAGAATACATTGTCAAAATATGTTGGCGATTTTCCATCTTCCTAAGAAAAGAAGCTGGAACATCTACCACAACACCAAAATAAGTATGATCAGGATGTAAGAAGGTTAGTGGTGTTAGTTGAGTTAGTATCATTAATCTTTAGGGCGAACCCTGCAGTTGGAACTGTTCCAGTGTTGTTTGAGCTGTGGAACAGACAAGTTTAAAGAACGTGCAGTATAATGGACCCACTGCAGCCATATTCATGTCTGCATAACCATTTCGAGGGGACATAATACTCAACTCTACCGAGTTAGGTATCATGTATGATGCTGGAGGCAATTTTTCTTGTTGACCTTGTTCAAGATTTACATCGCTGGTGACGGCTATTTGTTTTGTGGTTAATTGAAATTTAACATATGTATTTCTGGGAAATGGCATTTAATCTATGATTTCACAGTGCAACTTTGCAAAAATCTATTACAACCACCATGTCTGTCCCTTCTGTTGGCTCCAGGGTCAGGCTTGGTGGAGAACATGTACGCATGTCCCGGGAAGTTTGTGGCATGTCCATACGTGTCGCTTGATCAAATCTAAAACAATGAAAAAAAAACGATTACAATACACATTATCAATACAATTTCTGTGGTACTTCTGACTCCCTTCAACTTTGGAGTGAACATGCTACTACTTTGGCCAATCAGTATCCTATCTTATTAATTTGGGTTCACTCCAGATTTTCCAAATCTACTCCAACTTCTGCTAAATAGCGGCTTGGTGGAGGAGCGGGTACACAATGTGTCAGGTGAAGCCAAACTGTGCCTGCTTACTGTGCTGCTTTTCCTTTTAACCTGGACTCTGTAAAATATTAGTTCTATGACTTAAAACGGTCCAATTCACCTGGGTTCAGCCCACTTTTTCTTGTGGACTTTAACTCGTACCCAATCTCCTACCTGTAGCAGGACTTTCAGGTTGTGTTGCTTTGGGTTCCGGCTTGGTGTAGTTCTCCACACTCTGTTTCAGCTGTGTAGACAAGACTTGATTTTTGTTAGTTAATGCATTCATATGTGCAACTGTCTCAATCTGCAATTGATCGAGGGACGGTAGGTGGCCCCCATCCCATGGCGGGCCTGGCAAAGGACGGCCAGTCAATCACTCATGTGGTGTGAGGAGTATTTGTGAGCTGGCTGAGCTTCTCAATTGCTTTTGCTACTGGAATTGGGTATTGTGAGTGACCAGCCTGACTTTTCTATGTGATGTCCAGTTTTGAGCTGTGTAACATCAAGACATGTCTTTTCTCCCTCCTTTTTCTGATAGAGAACGGTTTTACAGAAACCAACTCTTTCAGAAACATCCAGATTAAAATGGATATTAACAGATGTGTGGTAAATATGTAACATGATGTGATCATCAGCTAAATGATAAAATGATACTAATAAAAATAAAAATTCAGTGTAGTAAAGTCTGCAACAGCACACAATTACTGCATTTTTGTGTGCTGTGCTGCCTCACCTGTTGAGCTATTGGCAGGATAAAAGAAACACGAGTACCACAAGTAAGCAATGAGATAATCTAGAAAAACTAAAACCCAAGTTAACCTGAAAGGAAATAAAAGTCTAATTCGAGTTAGATAAAAGTTTAGTGAAAATGATAGTGGGGGCAAAAACCAAGACTATCATAAGTTAAATTAAAAATGTGCAGAACTGAGTCTGTGGGTAATGGGAAACAAATAACTAGAAATGGACTTAAAAGCGATGGTTTCGGATGTAACTTTCTTGTTAAAAGGAGAAGGATTATAAAGTTGGTTTTTTTTGTCAAATAAAAAAGAAGGGAAATAAGGCCGCCCCGATGGCGCAGTGGTTAGGGCAGGCAGCCATATACAGAGGCTACAGTCCTTGTGCGGCTGGTCGTGAGTTCGATTCCCGGCTCAGCGACTCTTTCCCGCGTGTCTTCTCCATTCTCTCTGCCCCCCTTCCTGTCTCTCAACTTTCAATAAAAGGCCACTAGAGCCAAAAAAATCTTTAAAAAAAAAAAAAAAAAAAGAAGGGAAATAAAAATAAAATTAAAACGTTAACATAAGAAAAACATTTTTGGAGAATGTCATGGCCACTCATTTATCATTAAACTGTTATAGAGAGAAACTCAAATGCAACTCAAAAACACAGTTTAATCCGTTTCCTTTCCAATCGGCAACAATAAGGTATGTGGTTTCACACTGCTTCACTCGGCGCCACATGCATGCGCATACACATACTGGTTCCTGTTCCCGCCGGAAAACACCAGTCTTAAAGACAGCGCCTGCGCTTTTATTTTGGAGGGAAGGGAAAGCAATACCGGAAGCAACACGCGATACTACGACAAACTGACATGTTCCGCACACATGCCCTTATATTCAAAATAAAACAGTATTACTAACAACTCCGTAACACGGATGCTTTTGTTCTGAAAGCCGGAAACTCACTCACCGCGCCGGAGCGCTGTATGTGAATAGAAACCAAACGTTCTGCCGTAATGGCGGACAATGTCAGTTTAAACAACACCACGTTCTTACAACAAAGACACCACGTGTAATGGCGGACAATGATGTTCTAAGCAACACCACGTTTTCCAAAAGATACCACGTGTAGTTCGCCACCAGTTCCAATTGAATTCAACGTCTTTGTCCTAAACTGGATACACCACGCGCTCTGCACGGTAGCTTTACAACTCTTTGTTCTTGTCAAAGAAAAATTTCTGCCACCATTCGGGGCAGACAATAAAGTTTTTTTCTATTCTATTCTATTTCTATTCTATTCTATTCTCAAACCGGAACACCACGTGTTGCTGTGGCAGCTTTACAACACAGACACGTTTCTATATTTGATATAGGATTAAGAGTTCAAAACTCTCAAACACATAAATAATACAACCGGAATTAACCGGTGTACTTTCAGCCCCACAATATTCTTCTTTTAACAGTTTTTCTATATTCAATATAGTATTAAAACATTAAATTCAATCTAACTCTGAGGATAGATTTAAGGCTTTAACAACAGGAAATTTACCGGACTAAACCGGGGGACTCTTCAGCCCAACAAAACTCAAAACCCGGGAATTCCCGGGACTCAGGAATGCCTATCACTGAGAATTTACTAACCGGGAATACCTGTCACCGGCCTTCGGGACTACCTATCACCGAAACAATTCAGAACCGGGAATATCTGCCTCCGGCCGACTTCACACATTAATATCGCCCGTTCTCAAAATGGGGTGCTTTTCAACCCCAACACTGTGTTTTTTTGGGATTCCAATCAAACCGATGAGGCCTTTTTTCTGACTAACAGATATACCCTTATTAACCCGCGGTTTTTATTGCTTCAGATCAAATCATATAGACCAAGGGGTAATGTCATTTATGTTTCCAATACTAGAATATTAATAATACTATTGATAACAGTACTATTTCCAATATGTAACTAATGTGTATTTGTGCGCAAATGAGACCCTCTAGCTGTACTAATTCTGGACCTAAAAAGGTAAGAAAATTCTGACCTAACACATTCTGTTCCATTTTACAATCTCTCAACTTTTGTTTTTTAGAATTGGGGTTGTAAATGCTCAGTACAGAAAACAGACCCATTTTAAAGATTTACTGTTCTTTTATTTTTATATTTTGCCTCTAGCCTCTTTTGTGCCTCCAGTCGACTTTATTATTGAAAGTCAGGAAACGGGCAGAGTTACACAGCAAAGGGACACAGGTTGGGAATCAAACCTGTGAAAGTTGCAGGAGGACGGCCTCTGGATATGGGGTGCTGCTCAACCCACTGTTAAGATATTTTATTTCTAATCCATTCATGTTTCATTTGTTTTTATTTAAGCAAAAATAACAGTTAATTCTAGCTGGGGACAGTCAAACATAGTTCTCCACTGTGTACATCAACCAATGTTTATTTCAATTTGTTTTGGCATTAACAGATTATCAGACCTTTTTTTTGTCAAGTAATTTCTGTTACACTAGTATATATCAGTAAGAACAAAAAGTGGTAAATTCCATTGAAATAAGACAAACTTGGCTGCCATCACTGAGAAAACCAAATAAATGCTTTTTCAGCACACTACGGTGTGAAGAACTACTTAGTTCCAGTGTTTTAGACAGAGCCAGAATACCAGATAATACAGTACCAGCAGGAACAGGTACAACATATACAGATTTTTTTTTTGTTTCATCTTTCACTCAAAGTTGTAACTATACAGTTTTATAAAAATTGAAAACATACAAACCAAAATCATATCATACAAACAAAACACCCTGTCAGCAGTTCTCAGATATTTTTTTTTTCCATTTTATTTTGGTTTTGGTTTCTTTTTTTGTTTTCTCTGAAACTGAAGGAACTCCACTGAACACAAATCTGATTGACGGTACAGTGAGAGAAGAAAAATGTATTAAATGTAATTATTTTTAATTTCTAAGACCATGTGAAATTCTTCAAATCAGTGTAGCTCGGCTTTGGGATTCCAGGTGAACTATGTAAACGTACATAGGTTTGAAGGCATAATTTAAGGAATTTCTTCATGGCCTGATAGAGAGCAAGTGGAAATGACAAACTCATTTGTGTCTCTTAATTTTTTTTTTTTTATTCTTTGAGAATGTGTAGTGTGTGAGTCATGGTGCATATTGTATGTGGGAGTGACAGTTACATGGCTAAGGCGTGTTTATTCCATATTGTATGTGCTGATGTTCATGTGCATAAGTCTAATGTGTGAGAGACAGAAATTATTAATCCTCTGATTTTTTTTAGATCAGTTCAAAATACAGACAAGTACATAAGTACAAAATATCCTCACGTAATGCCATTTGTCCATGTCATGTGGCTACCCACTGACGTACAACACAATCACAATTTGAACCATGTATCATGAAACATTAGTTATTTCTAAACTACATAAGCCTTCAGTTAAGAGGCCACGACCATCAAATATAGGACTGCAACACAAGGATATTATAGTCAGAAAGAACAATATTGAAAAAAACAAAACCCACAATTCTGCCTTCAGCTGAAATTGCTGCAGTTGTTTTACACATGTACATAGTCTCTTCACTGACTCAACATCTGGACATCACTGAAAAAATGTATATATATATGTGTGTGTGTATATATATATATATATGTATTAGGGCTGGGCAAGTTAAAGCGTTATTATCGCATTAACTCATTAATTTATTAACGCCAACATTTATTTTATTTCATGTTAACGCATGTTGCTCATCTGCTTTTGTTTTGAAAAGTCTGTTACTGGCTGCTGCGGAACCAGAAGAGAATTGGCAGGTAAACTTGCGGAAAAGCTAAAACAGACATGGAGAACGGTAAAAATCAGTGTGTTTACAGTTCGGGTAGCAACTAGATAGCAATATTAACAATTCTGTTTGAAAAAAAAACCTCTCAAACCCCTTTGTTCAAGACGATCGCGTCATTCCTCCATTTATCATCAGATCTGCTCCATGCGTTCACAGTTGTGCTATTCTCTAGCCCAGCCTTTCTCAACCGGGGTGTCGCGGCACACTGGGGTGTCATGTGACTGCTTCAGGTGTGTCGTCAAAAAAATGACCTCTTCTGACATTTCATATACAGTGGTACCTCTACTTTCCTGCTGAGGCCTACTCTGGTGCAGTTATCGTGTCCAGGTTATTTAAACAAAATAAACGGGACGTATGCATTTACAGTCAGAGTGATGCAGTGTGGTTTTGGATTATATTTTACTCTGGGGTGTCGTGAGATTTTATTCACTTTTGAAAGGTGTCGTGACTGAAAAAAGGTTGGGAAAGACTGCTCTAGCTGATTACTTCAGTGCGGCTCTATCTTTTTTTTTTTTTAAGAATATCTTTTATTATTTTTTTTCAGTGCGGCTCTATCTAGTGGCACAGATGTGTAATAACAACAGAAAGTCTATTCCTTGATTATAAAACGACCCCTATTTTTGAGAATATGACTTCTAGATTAAAATATCGTCCTATATTTGGGCCACTAGGGTAGTTTGATCAAGGACTTATTCAACAGCAGATGGGTGTCCTGCAATGCTGGAAATGAGCATCAGAAGATTCTGTGCTCATCAACATCAGAGGAGAAAAAGAATTATGTCAGACACATAGCTGGAGAGCGCTTTGGTTCATCTATATATGAGCTGAGTTTTCATTCAGATTTCCACAATATTGCAAATATTATAGTATGTGATTCCAGCGCCGCCATGCTACCTGAACTGCAGCACAAAGCCATTTCAGGGTCACGTAAACCGGCCAATTAAATATTAAAAACAAATCCAGTCCAGTGGCCTGTTTGCTAAAATTGAAATATAAAAAAACAGGCATTTTTTTGTGTGTGTTAGATTAAAAAACGAAAAACAAAATAAAAAGTCTCTTATTAATTTTTTAAATTTTTGATTGACAATTGAAAATGGAAAAAAACAAATGATACACAGATAAATACGGATCGATAAAGTTACAGAAATTTTACATGGACATTTTTATTTTAAAGTTCTCCCAGGCGGAGGATTCGACAGAAACAAGGTTATTTGTAACAACTGACAAGTTGAACTCCCCGTTAAAAGTTTCTGCTGTTACCTCAGAAATGACCTGTTTTAATGTTATGATTGTGGCCTCTAGATTGTTAGGATTTTGTTGGTAGACTTTTTTTATATTTCATAAAAAAACAGGATGACATTAATGCCCTGGCAGTGGCAATAAGCTTTATTTTATTTGACATTTTTTAAGATGAGATTTACACTAAATATGTGTTACTGACAAGTGCTGATGTTAAAAGGGTTTAAACAACAAATGTTATGACACTTTAGTTCATATGGCAGCAGAACATTCAAATAAAAGTGCATTTTACACTACTTTTGAATTCATTATTTGATTTTCTGTATACAATGCGATTAATCATGAATAATCAGGAAAATCATGTGATTAATCGCAATTAAAAATTTTTAATCACTGCCCAGCCCTAATATATATATATATATATATATATATATATATATATATATATATATATATATATATATATATATATATATATATATATATATGTATAATATTATATATTATATTAGTTTTTTTTCTGAACCATTTACCAGTAAAGAACTCACAACAAAGTTGGTCGTAATTCTGACTCCTTTTCATGTTCATAAGTCACAAAGGTATTGATAATCATCCTTTCGTTATCAGCTGTCAGGGAACCAGAATGATCAGGTTTAATGCTGAAAATGCAAAAACCACAAGACTGAGATGGAGAAAAATGGGAAGGTGTTGTTAAGTTCTGATTGCTTTGGCAGAGGAGGAGTCTGATTTGATATCTGTTTCAATTTCCCTCTCTCTCTCTCTCTCTCTCTCTCTCTCTCTCTATATATATATATATATATATATATATATATATTATATATATATATATATATATATATATATACAGTATATCTCATACACAGACATAGATCACCAAACTGACAAAGGCAGCTAAAGACAAATAAAAACTCCCTTTATAACCAAAAAGTGAAACTGTTTATTGATGAATGCCCTCTTTGGCCATCTGTTATGTCTCATCTGGTGTGATCCACAAGACACCTGTGATGCTCATTATATATTAGGTCTTGTTAGTTTGTTGTGAACAGATTCATCCATTTTGGTTCTTATGGCGTGTGAACTCTACGCAGGTATGTACAAACATCATCTTTTAAAATGCACTCTTAGCATTTGTTTATGACTGGGTGTGAGATGTCCCTCATCATCCTTTAATGCTTTTGTAAGTAGCAGCAGCTGAAAAATGAAAATTAACTGATAGACTCTGCAGAGTTAAATATTGATACTAGTAATTTATGTTTGAACTGTGCAGCCCAGAGTAGTAAGAACAAATATTTCACTATGATTTTATGTGTGTAAGTTAAGTATGTGCATTTATATTGTGTCAACTAAAATTAGTTTAGACTAAGAAAAAAAAATCTACCAAAAAATAAAAATAAAAAAGGGAAAAATAACAGGTTTTGGCTTCATAGCAATGCAGGTATACATTTCCCTTTTTATATATATATTTTTTGCCAGTATTTCAAAAAATATAACGTTTTTCATAGTTTCTGCTGTTGGCTTACATCATAAATAAAATAAATAAAACATTTTTTCTTATTTTAATCTTTTGATAAAGTGACATGCTGCTTTTTCATATGGCAGTAGAATATTTATTTTTAATACTCATCCATTGTTGTTTCATGCATTTCTTGTTGGTTTCTTAACTCTTGAGTATCTACAATATAATGTCCAGAAAACCCAACCATAAAGTAACACACACACACACACACACACACACCCACACATATGCGCGCACCCACACAAACACGTGCGCACACAGACATATTTGTCTGATATTTCCAGTTCCATCTTCAGAACTTCAAATGCCTCCACATATTTGCTTGTCTAGACGAGGAACTACCTTGTGCATGTTGTTCAGCAGTATGACGCTGCTTTACATGCCAGCCAGTCCAGCCAATCCAGAAAGTCAAAGTCACTTTTCTGTATCTTGCTTCACCTTTAAAGTTAAAGTCCTGCTGCAGCATGACATTCCAAGCAGACCCAAGACGGTCCCATCCCTCTCTCCAGCTATTAGAACTGGTACCATTTCTTGTCCTTGCATTTCAACATCAGCTGAAAATAGTAAAAAAAAAAGAAGGGGAAAAAAAGTCACATACTGTTGGGATTGAATGATTTAACACTAAAACACTTTCACTCGCATCACGTGCAGAATCAGTAAAAAGGTGTACCTGTAATTATTTATTTTAACATGAGTGAAGAGCTGATTTTCTCAGTCTAATGGATTAATGCATCTCATCGTTTCATAAAATTTACTTGCTGTTTATTTATCATTTTCTTTATTTTCTTTTCTCTTCAGAAATGTCTTTATAATTCTTAATACAAATTAAAACAAAGAATTAATGATCCTGACATTTACTTTGACTTTCTTTTCAGTCAGTATGAATCTTTTATTTATTTATTTATTTTTTAAAAATACAGTGATCCCTTAGTGTTCACGGTTAATGAAAACGAAGTACTTTTCAATGATTTTTCTCACACATTTGCCGAGATCCTCTGCCCATCTTTATTTACAACTTTTGAACCCAGTAATCTATACAATCACTTGTTGAAACTAGGGCTGGGCGATTTTATCGATTCTGCGATATATATATCGATTTTTTATTTCCCCAGGGAGTATCGATATTTCAGCCGCGGGTATCCATATTCTAAGCTCCCTTCAAAACCCCCGTGTCCTGCACGAGTGCTCTCCTGCAAAGTGCAGGAAGAGCCATTAAGTCCTCCAGCCGCTAGTGTCGCTTTTTCACATTAGCAGAAAACGTTTGCTACAAGATTAAAATGCATATATACATTAGATGGTCTTGCTAGATGATGGCAGTATCCAAGAATATAAATGCAGACAAAAAAAAAAAAACGTCCCCAAAACAAAAAAGAAACAAAATATATTTTAGGTTCAAAATGTCTGCAATGAAATGAAAGTCAAAGTAAATGTAGGATTTAAAAAAAAAAAATGGGCCAAACTTTCTCTGATTTGGGGTTCTACAATTTAAAAAGGAGTGACACATTCTTTTATTCATATTTGATTTTGACCAAATGATGATCATGACTGTTAAAGAGGCTTCATAAAAACATTCATAAATGTGTAAGGAGAATGTTTTGGAGTTTTGGTAAAGTAGTAAATAAGTATGAAGGGTGACTAACTCCCACTTCTCTATTTCAACCAGCGTTTGCTCAAATAAATGCTGAGCGGACAACAAAAACAAACTGCTATTTGTGGAATGATTTTCACCTCATGAGCATGCTTGGAGAAGGTCTCTGCACTGGTCATCATCAGGGCAGTTCGCTCCTCCAACTCCCCCAGCCTTTGGCCTCTCTCATCTAGAGCAATGCGGGCCCGTGCCAGCTCGCCCACCGCTCCACTTGCTGCCACCTTCATGCCCTCCACCCCTCCCTGACCAGGGATGTGCTGCGCCAGACTCCGTGAAGCTTTCCCAGCTGCTGCCTCACCAACTGACAACCACATCCAGTGACATAAGAGAGAAGAGAGATACATAAATAAATCATCACTACTTGTTCATCACTAAAATGTTCTTTCTGTGGGCTTTTTACTAAGATCTGGTTCTAACCAGAGTATTGACCATTACAGGTTCACACTGTGTGAAATCTTATGCTCTTTATTATTAACATCATGAGAGATCTTTTAGGTAATTTATCAAAATACATTAATACTGCAGTATTAAACTGATTATGACTATGACTCGATGTTCTCTGAATAAGAAACTACCATGTCATCTCATGACCCCCAACCATTGAGCCCTCCTTGAGTCTGGTTCTGGTGGAGGTTTTTTATTTCTCTTGACTGGGATTTTTCCTCTTCACTTATGCCTGCTTAGGATGGGGGATTGCACCAAAGTGAAGAATCAATAGAATTTGTTGGATTTTGTAGCTAGACTAAGTTTTATGAATTGACATCACGTGAATTTTGAATGTTGGACTCCACGAGAATTAACTGGATTATGAATTGGATCTTGAACTGGAATAAATTATGGATGCCTTACAATGAACTGGACTAAACTGAAATATAAGTTGGACTTAATTTTAACATTCAATATTTAACTTTAAAAATGTTGAGTGCTTTCAGTGTTAAGTGCCTTGAGATGACTGTTTTGAATTGGCACGATAGGCGAATTGAATTAAACAGCAACCTTAAACAGAATGAGGTCATATTCAAAACAGTAATTGCATTAAAACATTGCAGTCATTTAAGCAATAAGTAAGTTTATCTCAATATAACATCATTTTCGAGTTTCAAATGCATTATGAGACACCAAATGGCCTATATATACTGCACACTGCATTAATTGAACTATACTATAACAATTCAAACCAGAACTTAAAATGCATATCTAATTTATGTAAACACAATAACTGAATATTGTCTTTTTTAGAATAAGCTCAATAATTTAATTATTGCTCTCCATGTAAACATTGTAATGGAAAAGAAGATAAAAAGACACACAGAGCTCCTCTCTGTCAAAGGTATTGGCATTTCCTCCAAAGAACCCTTTTAAAAATCCTCTGTTTTTGGCTTCCGGTGTTTCTATTGGAGTGAACAGCTCTCATTTCCTGCAATGAATGAAAATAAAAGAAAATTCTGAGCAATTGAAATTAGTTGGACTACATTTAACTGGACGTGCACTGAACTTGTCTATTCTCTGTATTAAGTGTCCTGAGGTGACATTTGTTGTTACTACAAATAAATGTATCTGATCTGAATTGAAATTTATCTAAGTACATTCTCTAGAGCTATTATGCCAAAACTGCTCATAAGCTGGTCATTGCTGAAGTAACCATCCCACCAGGGTAACCACTGTTGCCTGCAGATGGTGCTATGGTGGCGTCATAAAACTGGATCCCCAGACAATTGTTGATGTCTCATAAGAAAAACCCTCTGTGAGAATGCTCTTGTCTACAGATACATATACACAATGTGACACCATATCCACTTTTAACTCAGTGAAGTTTAAAACACATATGACATTTGATTTTCACTCCTCCCATTAACTCTGAGCTTCTCCAGAGGTAGGAATAACATCCTCTGCTTATTTACTATAACAGTACTTTACAACATTAAGGAATATAGACTGGCAGAACTGTGGTGTTTACCTGCAGGCTGTCACACATCTCCTGACTGTATGTAATTCTCTGGATCTCTGTTGGGGAGCTGAGATATAGTGCCTGCCCCCCATTAGTGAAAAAAAAGGTTCTTGCAATGCGCATGTCTGTCAGAGGCAGGTAGCTGATATCCATCAGTGGTCTTAAACTGGGCAAACTGTAAGTAGAAAAATGTGTGAAACATATGTTAAACACTCTGAATGCCTGTACAATATCAATTATACCCAGCATGTAAATCCCACCATATATCAGAAACAACTTCGGGCCAAAGTACTGTATTTAACCCTTATACATATATGTAAAGGTAGATAATTGGTGCCACTAATTAACTTCTAATAGAGTAGAGAAGAATAATTTCTTCATACAGATTCTGTCAACACTGAAAACATTTTGTATCCAGGTGGGTATTTGATTAAGACTTGTAAGTCACAAAACGTTTTAATTACAGTTGGCACCAATACTTAAAATGTATAACATTATTTACATCTGAGACCACCGGAGAGTAGGAGACACTTTATTTTGTACATGAGAGCTGGCATTCTAAATTTGAAGGGCCAGTAATGTAAATAAGACAAGAATATTTGGGAATGCTAGCATCTCACCTATATTGCCCAGCCAATAAAAAGTCCCCACCTGGATTCAAGCAAATATGTCAGAGCCATCCGTTGGAAAAGTACTGTTTCACATGTTTCAGCTGGCTACAAGTTATGTAGCAGCAAGGAGCTTCTTACTTGGTAAATAATTAACTCAGAAGACACATCCTGTGGCTGTGGACACCTCAGAATCTTCCTAAACAGAGTATCATCTAAAACTGATGGCACACTGATTCAGAAAGATAAGATAATTATCTTTCTTAAACAGCAAGCAAACAAAAACAACCAAGGAGACTGCTGAAACAACTAAAAATGGGTTAAAACTGTACAAGGTATTGTGTAAACCTGGGAGGACAGTGGTGAACCATCATCTTCCAGGAAAGATGTAGACAGGAAAAATCAAATCTCAATTGATTGTGTTTAGAAATGGCTTAAACATTTGGTGAAAGAAAGAAACGAAGTAGGTTGTTTTCTCATGGATAATGAAAAGCAAACTCAAATGACTGGGAATAAGCAGCTGTGTAGCCTTAAGAAACTACTTATCACTGAATGAAGCTAATAAAAAAAGGCTTCATTTTGATACGGAGCATAAAGATTGGACTATTTTGCAAGACACAACGGTCACATGGTCAGATGAGTTCAGATTCAGCCTCTTTTCTGAGTGATGGGAGCCTCAGGGTAAGAAGAGGATTGATGAAATGCTGCACTCATCCTGCCTACTGCCTACTGTGCAAACCTGTGGGGGAAGTATCATAATCTGGGATGGCTTCAGGTCTACGTTTACCAAACATTATGTGCCCAAAAAAATGCTGTCAGCTGACTCCTGGAATATACTGAATGACCACATTTTTCCATCAATAGACATTTTTCCAATCCTAATGACACAATCAACAAGAATAATGTGTTTATGTAGTGTCTTTCTAATCCAGGGACCACTGAAGGCGCTTTTACAATGCAAACAGCTTTCTCTCACTGCCACACACACATTAATTAGATTGATTTATTTAATAGAATGAATTATCCCTATAATTACTCCTATTATTCCTATAATTAACACTATGGTTAATGTATATGAAACCTAGGCGAGATTTATTGTTGCCAATTAGTATAAACAACATGTTTTTGGGGATGGGAGGAAACTGGAGTACCTGGGAAAAACCCATGCATACACAGGGAGAACATGCAAACTCCACGCAGGACCGGAGCTGCAGCTGCAAGGTCGGTGGTGCCTGCCGTGGCATCTATCCTCAAAGCTGGTGGTGGGCAACTCATGTAAGAGAGACTGTCAGGCTGAAGAAGGAGTTCTATTGAGCTTGATTAGCTTGTGGGACTCTGGAAGCAGCAGACAGGTCAATACCTGACAGGCCAAGTCAGCTGCACCCTTGGCAGTCTCTGAGGCAAAACTTGGGCATGCAAGGAGTTTAGGGAGGCCATGGAAAGCGACTGCTTTCCTCAGCTCCAAGAAGATTCTAGCAAACCATCAGACAGCTCAGGAGGGGAAAGCAGTGCTTCACCAACTCTCTGTATAGTGGGGGTGAAGTGCTGTTGACCTCGACTGGAAATGTCATTGGGCAGTGGAACACTTTGAGGATCTTCTCAATCCCACCAACACATTTTTACATTGAGGAGGTTGAGCCTTTGGACTTTGAAATGGACTCATCCATGACTGGAGCTGAGGTTGCTGAGGTAGTTAAGTTAGTAGTAGTTACTGCATGTGGCAGTGCTCCAGCAGTGGATGAGATCCATCCTGAATTCCTTAAAGCTCTTGATGTTCTAGGAGTGTCCTGGTTGACACAGCTCTGCAACATCGCATGGACATTGGGGCCAGTACCTCTGGATTGGCAGACTGGAGTGGTGGTTCCCCTTTTTAAGAAGGGGGACCAGAGGTTGTGTTTTAATTACAGGGGAATTGAGGTCTAAGCACGGGTGCTGGAGAAGAGAGTCCGATCAATTGTCGAACCTCAAATCCAGGCGGAACAATGTGGGCTCCATCCCTGCTGTGGAACACTGGCCCAGCTCTATTTTCTTTCTAGGGTCCTGGAAGGTGCATGGGAATTTACCCAACTGGTCCACACATGTTTTGTGGATTTGGAGAAGGCATTTGACCGTGTCCTTCGGGGTGTACTGTGGACAGTATTCCAGGACTATGGGGCAGTGGATCAATTGCTACAGACTGTCCAGTCCCTGTAAAAATGAAGTGAGAGTTTAGTCTGCATTGCCGATTGTAAGTTGGATTAGTCAGGAACAGTTGGACTCCATGAGGGCTGCCCTTTGTCACTGATTGTCACTGTTCATAATCTTTATGGACAGAATTTTTAGGCACAGCCAAGGAGTGGAGAGGTTCCAGTTCGATGGTCTCAGGATCTCATCTCTGCTTTTTGTGGATAATTTGGTCCTGTTTGCACCATTGTGTGGGACTCTTCAGCTCTCACTGGAGTGGTTTGCAGTCGAGAGTGAAGTGGCAAGGATGAGAGAAGATGACAAGCCAGACCCAGGACATGCTGGAGAGATTATATCTCTTGGCTTGCCTGGGAGCACCTTGGTGTCCTCTTGGACGAGCTGAAGGAGGCAGCTAGGGAGAAGGAGGTCTGGACGTCTCTGTTTAACCTGCTGCCACCCCGACCCGTTTACGGATAAGCGGAAGTTAATGGATGGTTGGATGGATGAATTTTCAAATGCTTTAAAGATGCTTTGTTGCATTTGCCACCTTTAGGCTAGTATATAGCATTTACATGTTAACAGAATAAAAATATGTTGACTACTACTACTACTTGGAAGAATATCTTAATTTTGTGGCCAAGTATGCACTTGTAATAATTATTGTAAAGAATGCTGGTTGGCTGGGCCAACCAATGAAAACACTATACTTCCAGCTGGTGGGGAGGCCTACTACCATCTACTTTCATGCAGAGTATGTTAATATGTTGAAGCACATAATAGACAATATAAATAATATAATATAAAGATCATACCTGAGTGTCATGACATGTCCATTTGCACAAAAGCAGGCCAGGCACACGCTGTTACACATAGGTACCACATCAGCTTGGAGTACAAACGATGAGTCTGTGATGTTGTGGACAAAGAGGCATGACTGCGAGGGCATCAGGAATACTTTGGCCTGCCTCTCAGAGCACACCACAGCCAAATGTCCCTCTCCGCTATTATCCTGGGAGGTTGATAGTGAAAAGTGGACCAGCTTGCGCTTCCATGGCCGGTCAGGGTCCTCAGGGGCGTTCAGGTCCCGCCAAACCTCATATGGGCTTTGAATGTGAGCTCCAGTACAGTCCAAGAAACCAAAGCATAGCACAGAGCCCTTCAGCATTTGGACTGCTCCTAAGAGAGTTTGGTTAGAGTCAAGAAGGAAAGAGGTAAAGCATGCAGTCTCACATACTACCAGCCCACAAACCTAACCTTGTGTATTTAGTCTCAAGAAAAGTGGAGGTGTTACTTGTTAGGTCAAAATTTTCTTAACTTTTTAGGTCCAGAATTAGTGCAGCTAGTGGTTCTCATTTTTGTACAGATATAAATTAGTTACGTATTGGTATTAATATTGTTATCAATAGCATTATTAATATTCTGGTGTTGGAAACATAAATGACTTTATCTCTTAGTTTATATCACACTGTTTTATTGTTGCTCATTGTTTTTATCATATTATTTTGTTTAATGAACCATATGTCCATATCACAGTGTCTTAGATCATTCTTAGTGTATGTTTTGTCTTCACTTTATATCAGAAATGTAGCAAACTGGCCCAACTGTAGCCGGTTAGAAACGCGTGTTTGGAGACAAGGACCTGGCCAGGTAAAAAGAATGGCGTTGTATGATATGTAGTCTTTCTTCTTTTTCAGGAAATACCGGCAGTGGATTGGACCAGAAGACGACGATGTGGCGACAATGGATTGGATGAACAAATGGAGGACCGGCCAACAGGAGAGCCAAGTCTAAACCGTGGCCCCCTTCCCATCTAGTGACGTAGATTTCTGTATAAATTGTTATTGTTTTGATTTATTCTGCCTCTCCTCGTGCTAGAGACTGCCTCTGCCGGGGAGCCGTGATATCACGTTTAGTGCAATTAAACATCTGTGTTGTACTTAGCCAACCAAGACTCTCCTTTCCAACAAAGAATATGCAGCTAGGATCTTTCAGAAAAAAGATCCTGACATACTTCAAAGAGCTTCCACTTGTGGGTCCAGTGATCTTTTGCAGTTTACTCACTAGATAGTTTTGGTCACTTCAGTGACAATAAGCTGCCATAGTTGCAGCTTATTGTGCTTTCCCATGGTCACCAAAACCAATAAATATACATTTAGGTTAATCTTGATGCATATTGACTTGGGCCCCGATCGTACACTTCTTGCTACCCGCTACCCACTAGCCGCTACCCACAAATTGCGGGTTTAGGAACCTCCACCAACCGCTAATGCAATCTTCCGCTCCCTAAAGCCGCTACCCATTATGCCGACTCCCTTACTCACATTGTAGGTGTGGCAATGGGCATGTCTTTTTGCCCTTTCTGCAAACTTGGTATTTTGCGATTGCGGGTTGCGGGTGGTCAGACCACCTGCTACCCACAACCCGCATGTCTGTGCGTACAAGAGTGCATCCACATGGCATCAATGTGCATCTACCTGGTCACATGTGGATGTACACAAATGGCTCTACCTCTCGAATTAACTCTTGTATAAAAAGCGTGCTTTGGCCTCAGTTGAACCACTGAGAAAATGGCAGAGATCGTTTTAAACGGCTTGCTCACCAGTTAAACTATAGATGACCAGAGTGTGTTTACTGGGAGTGCACCAACTATCTGGGACTTTCAGGTAGCTGATAGGAATTGTCTGTGTAGAAATATTCTTATGTATATATCAGTGCCGAGGAGGAGGAGAAAGGAAGAGGAGGAAGCTCTATAGCAGAGTCTCTGACGAGCTGCGCAGGAGAGCTGCTCTGATCTGGATAAAAGGACCTCATGAATGTAACTGCAGTTCATTGTTCCTGTAGTTTTTTGTGCTGTCCTGCACCCCCCCCTTTTTATTTTTTTTTCTGTACGTTTCCAGATCAGAGTTTCCAAAACTACATACTGATCTGCAGTTCCACCCTCTGACCATTCCAGCGTTTACATCCACGTGTATATATAGATGTCTCTGGAATATTAACTAACATGCTGACCTCCAGTCTGACCCTCGGACCACCTCTGTCACGGTTTTGGTCAGCCATGGCAGTCTGTCTGTCTTATGTGTCAAGTTGGCATCACTCCTTGTCTCTTGTCTGCTCTGTTTCCTGTTTTACTTTGAAAGGTCTGTCTTGTCCTCACCGTTTTTTGCTTTGCTTCCTCTGTCTCGTTATCCTGATCGTCTGCACCTGCCTCTTGTTTGTGCCTCTGTCTATTTAAGTCTTGTCATCTCCCCTGTCTGTGCTGGTCCATTGTCTTGTGTTCTGTGAGTTTCCCTGCTGGTTTTTCTGCTTGTTCACCCATCTGGATTTCTGTTTTTTTTTCCTTTTTTTTGTTGGATACCCTGTTTGGATTTTTGGTTATGTTTGGACTTTTGGTTTTTGTTAATAAATAGCTTTTTGTATTGTACTGCATTTGGGTCCTTCATCCTGCCTCACAATATGACAACATCAGTGTTTGCTGCCTCCACCTGTTTATATAGTCATCTCTGTAGTTCATGTACTAACAGTTGTACCAGTCATAATATAAGTACATGGAATTCTTAGTTCTAAAGCTAATGGATAATTACTATTAATATATTTGGTCCTATATAATATTGCCCAGATATACGTGCCTCTCCTCTCTCTGTCCTATCTTCCTCCTCTTTTCTTTCTTTACCTGACTGGCCTTCAGCAAGAAGGTCCTCCCTTATGAACCAGGTCCTGCTCAAGGTTTCTTCCTCTTATAGGGGAGTTTTTCCTTGCCACTGTTTGGCTTAAAGGTTTTTCTCCCACAGACAGGAGCTTTTTACTTTGCATTGTTTCTTTAATTGGGATTTAATAATATTAGCTGTAGTTAATAATATTTGCTTGGGGATCATACTCTGGATCTCTGAAAATCACCCAGAGATATTTTGTATTGTAATAGATGCTGTACAAATAAAGTTGAATTATACTGAAGAAGAGACAGGAAACCAGGGCAGAGACAGTGGGGAAGACATGTAGCAATGTACATCTTACTTATATTTTGTCACTTATTAGATACCTTCTTGAATTATAACATATTTTATTGTATGATTTTGTTGTCCCCGTGAACCTGCAGAGGATGAAACGGGTATAGATAATGGATGGATGGATGATTTTTTTGTACTGGCTGAGCTCTTTTTTTAGCCCTTAAAAAAAAAAATTGGAGGTAGCAGAGGTCAAAATGTTGAGGTTTCTTTTTGGGAGTGACAAGGATGGATAGGACCCGGAATGAGCATATCAGAAGGACAGCACATGTTAGATATTTTGGAGAGAAAGTTGGAGAGACCAGACTGAAATGGTTTGGACATGTCCAGAGGAGGGATAATGAATATATCGATAGAAGGATGAAAAGGTTGAAAAAAGGAGATCTATGGATGTAGTGAAAGAGGGCATGAAGTTAGTTGGTGTAGGAGAAGAGGATGCAGAGTATAGGGTTAGATGGATTTGCTGTGGCGACTGCTGAAGGGAACTGTCAAAGAGCATGATGATAAAATTGATACAACTAACAGTCACAATGTTGTCTGTAAACATACTGTTTAGTCAGTTGATTAAAACACTACATTTGACATTAAAACCAAAAGAGACTGAAAGAGCAATGCTGATAATGATTCCTGTTTGTGAAGGAAAACCGAGTAAAGAAAACCTTGATTTCAGATCATGACTTCTTAATGATGACACCCAGTCTGGCTGGGACTTACCGCTGGGACCAACTGTGACAGGATCCTCCATCCTCTCCTCCTGGTCAGTGGGGATGGACATTGGGATAAGCAGGACCACACCCAAACTAGTACCCACCCACAGACACGGGGTGGGCAGGGCATCACTCTTACGCCCGTAGGACTCTCCAAATTGCAGAGTGGTAATGGCCTCTTTGGTGTCCCGGTCAATGCTGGACATACTGGAGCTGCGCGAGCGGCTGAAGGAGTTTTCACGACTCTCTGTGGAAGCAGCCACAAAACATGGAAGGACAGCACAGGTGCAAACAATGCAAGAGACAGATGTAAAGTAATGTTAAAGGAAGAAAAAGCAAGAGAAAAGAGAAAGAGTTTGAGGGTGGAAATAAATGACATCAGTTCAAAAGCAGTTGAAGGGAATAGCAGCATGATGAGGATGAAGAAATGATCGAGGTATGAGAGGAAAAGCAGTGTTAAATAAAAGAAGAAAAAGCATATAATGAGGAAATTTAAAGCAATAAAGGGGTACAGTAGATAGTTGAAATATCTCTATAGATGATAAATGGCATCAAACAACAAGAAAAATGTCACCAATTGGTGAATAGTGTTAAATTGAAAAGCAAACTGGTTAACCATGACAAGGAGAAGACTTGACAGGGCAGTCTCCTTCCAACACACATGCACACACACACACACACACACCTTTATGTCTTAAGTTTTTGAGACTAAACTTGTCTTTAGTGACTCAGAAAATCCCACTTAGACTCTGGACTCTGGATGCACACATGCACTCTTTGGCAGATGCAGTAAATTGAAAAACCCTCTTGAATTCCGTCAATGTGTTACATATTCAAGCCCTCCACTGTACGCTTAAAGCCACCATCCCAAAAGTATTTCAGTCCTGCTGCATTTCTGAATTATTCAGAGCCAGGAAATGTGCAATACGGCATTTTCAGCCAAATGTTACACGAGGTGGAGATTTTATGTAACAGCAACCACAGATGGGTGCAAAGCCCAGGGTACAGTTATTCAAATAACATAAATTAAATCTCAACAGACGTTAAGAGGGACACATTTTTTTTAGCCTTTTGAGAGCCAAATCCACCAACTAATCCCACTCTATTGATTTTCTGTGATAAAAACATGTTCCTATATGTTATGTTCCTATAACATAACTTTTGAATAAACACAACGAAATATGATGCATTTACTTATACATCAAAAAGTGTGGGGCCAGCAAACGATTCAGGAGAACTACAAATATGGTGCCACCCATCTGGCTCCAACATTGTTCAGAACAAGTTGCGGCAAAATCAGGCTGCGTGTTAAATGACACAAGATCACAGGATGAACTGACATTCTGACTGACTGATGGACGGATGAATGTAAATTAATCAGGAGGACAGCAGTGGTGTGTTTGCGGCCAAAGCCCTCTTACCTCTCTCACTCCAACAGTAGGAAGTGGTGGTGTGGTGCTCGTCGTGGGAGTACATAGTGACTCCATGTAACTGCTGAAGCATTGCCCTCCTGGATGCATGCCCTACTTATCCCCCACAACATGAACCCCACAGAACAAACCATACCCCGCCACAACCCAAAGAAACAAGAACACACACATGGGCGCAGCCATGCCGAGCCATCAAACAGACGAGACGGACAAATAAACAGCAGAACGAGAGAGTGACAGAAGGGAAAAAAAAGAAAGATGCATCTGAGTGTGTGGAATTGCTTCAAAAATACACAAAAGAAAAAAACAGAGTGAGAGTGAAAATGAGGCTGCTCAGCTATGTTTCTGCTGGCCACATAACTCATACTCGTGTACGCATCTCTCTGAATCCCTGTGCAGAACCATCTGTTAAACCATACACAGTTGCCAAGGTTTGCAGGTTTCTTTGCCTCTGTCTTTATGCTATGAGTAACTCTGAGACAGTATCCCTACATGCAGTCTTCTGTGGTCGATGAAAAACTATTGCGCAGCAATGTTGAATAAAACCAAAATGTTCATTCTGCTTTCTTTGATCCTACTGCAGCTACAAAAAGTTTGTAGAGTGGATCCCAGTTTCCAAACTGGTCACAAAACAGACACATGAAGAGAAATAAGATAATGACAAAAAGTTGGTTGTTTCTTTCTCATTCACTGTAATTTCAGAGCAGCATTGATAAATCAAGATTTCTTCTTTTTAAGTCTCATATCTTTGACAACAGTGCTAGCTGTACTGCTGGCAATCATCCACACAAAACAGCCTTCTGTTGTGAGTCTGGGTAGTTCAGCTGTGTGTCACAGGGGTCTGTTTATGCAGTGACACAGCCTGTGGGGTGCTGGCTAATGAACGTCAGACACAGTGGTACTCTGACAGGACACAGGGATCTCTAGGGGACCCTTTCAGGGAGCCAGAGGCAGGTGAGGCAGGACCAGAGAGGTGTAAGGTAAGGTAGATAATTTGGTGCTAAAGCTAAACAGTGCTACACACACAATCACACATATTTTTGCAAGACAAGACCAAGACCAAGGCCTCGAAACAGTATTTTATGTATACTGAAACATACTAAAAATTATAAACAGAAATGTAATGTAACATAACACAGACTGCAGTGTTTCAATTTGCATTTGGATGTGAAGGTAGAAATGTGAGAGTTTCATAAAGATTCTTTTCATTATCTTGTCACCTAATCACTGGATCACTTCAGCTTTGAGTTATAATCAAGTAAAATATATTATAACATTGTCTCTACACTATAAAAATGTTCTCAACGGATTTGACCCCAAGTCTAAAAAAACAAATATTCTCAGTTATGAATGTTCTCCATCGGCAAACAAGTTTGTTTAAAAACATAAAATCATATAATTGTATATTTCATATTCAATAGAAGCACTATCTTAAGTCTGGCTTCCACTGTCATTTGCCTCCTGTCTCTTGCCCGCATGCAGGCCTCAGCCTCATTTCTTGCACTGCTTGTTGACCTTTAATTATTCTAGTTGTCCTGCTGGCTCTTCACTGTGGTAAACCAGTGCAAGTGATATGCAACAGTGCCAAAGGTAGGCAACAGTTACAGAATATGAAAAGTGATTCTTTGGAATTTAATCACCAGAGTAAACAGTGGCATTTTACATTTTTAACAGCTACAAATGCCACTCAGCCAAAGAAGAACTGTATCACTCCCAGTGTTTTGTCTTCACTGCAGCAATTATCCAACCAGCTAAACTCCTTTAAACCAGCTAAACGCGTTGTTTTGTTTTGCTTTGTGCTTTTTTGTGATGGTACCCGGAGCTCCATCATGAGAGAAGAGCTTATGAACATCAGGGCACGACTCCAGAGGATTTATTTCCTTGTTTTCTGCTCCCAACTCTGGAAATTTTGGACATTCTGGTCAAAGGTGCTCTCACCTTTGTGCACGCAGTGAAGCGCCGGAGAAGAGGAAAGCTAGCCGGGGCGCTCGTGTGCCTCCGCCAGCGCGGACATCGTACAGCACTTCAGGGAATATTTCTCTCTAACGTGCGCTCACAACCCAACAAAGTGGAAGAATTGCAACTGCTGTTGGGCAAAAACAGGGACTTTTCTACATCTGCGGTTTTGTGCTTCACGGAGACGTGGCTGGGTGGATTAATACCGGACTCTGCACTGCAGCTGGCTGGCTTCCAACTCTATCACACGGACAGAAACACAGAACTTTCTGGCAAAACTAAAGGTGGAGGAATCTGTTTCTACGTCAACAGCGGTTGGTGCAACGATACAACAGCAATCCAGCAGCACTGTTCTCCTGACCTGGAATCTTTCTTCATCAACTATAAGCCGTTTTATTCTCCCTGGGAGTTTGCTTCATTCATTCTGGTCTGTGTCTACATCCCGCCACAGGCTGACGCGCAGAACGGACAGCGTACACTCACCGACCAGATACTGTGTGTGGAGCAGGCCAACCCGGACATTTTAGTTATTGTCCTTGGAGACTTTAACAAAGGTAACCTCACTCATGAACTCCCTAAATACAGACAGCTTGTTAAATGCCCGACCAGAGAGGAGAAAATTCTAGATCACTGTTACACCACAATCAGAGGTGCTTATCACGCCGTCCCCCGGGCTGCACTGGGTCACTCTGACCATGTCATGCTACACCTGATTCCTGCCTACAGGCAGAAACTAAAGCTCTGCAAACCTCTAGTGCAGACCTCAAAGAAGTGGACCAGTGAAACAGTGGAGGATCTCCAGGCGTGTTTGGACTCTACTGACTGGGGTGTTTTCAGGACTGCTACCAACAATCTGAATGAGTACACAGAGGCTGTGATGTCATACATCAGCTTCTGTGAAGACTGTTGTGTCCCATCATGCACCAGGGTGAGTTACAATGACGACAGACCCTGGTTCACAGCCAAACTCAGACAGCTAAGGTTGGCAAAGGAAGAGGCCTTCAGGAGTGGGGACAAAGATAGATTCAGAGAGGGTGAAATACAGATTTAGCAAGGCAGTGAGAGAAGCTAAATGACTGTACTCTGAGAAGCTCCAACACCAGTTCTCAGCTAATGACACTGCGTCTGTCTGGAAAGGGCTTAGGCAGATCTCCAAGAACTCCAAGCCTAAAGCCCCCCCACTCCATCAACGATCGACACCTAGCCAACGACCTGAACCAGTTCTACTGTTGTTTTGGAGGACAAAGGGACAGTTCTGCAACCATCCCCCACAACCCCTCCCAACAGCTCCAGCTCCAGTCATCTCCACCAATGCCTGCCTTAATGGCCCCACCCTTCCCCCCCCCCCACCAGTGACGAGTCTTTGCGTTCATGAGAGGGATGTCAACAAACTCTTTAGGAGACAGAACCCCCGAAAAGCAGCTGGACCGGATTCTATCTCCCCATCCTCCCTGAAGCACTGTTCTGATTAGCTGTCTCCAGTGTTCACAGACATTTTTAACACCTCACTGGAGACCTGTCACGTGCCAGCCTGCTTCAAGACCTCAACCATCATCCCTGTCCCCAAGAAGCCAAGGACCACAGGACTTAACGACTTCAGACCTGTAGCCCTGACCTCTGTAGTCATGAAGACCTTTGAGCGCCTTGTGCTCTCATACCTCAAAGCCATCACTGACCCTCTCCTGGACCCCCTGCAGTTCGCCTACAGAGCCAACAGGTCTGTAGATGACGCTGTCAACTTGGCCCTCCACTTCATCCTCCAGCACCTGGGCTCCTCAGGAACCTACGCCAGGATCCTGTTTGTGGATTTCAGCTCTGCTTTTAACACCATCATCCTTTCTCTGCTACAGGAGAAGCTCTCCCAGCTGAGTGTGCCTGACTCCACCTGCAGGTGGATCACAGACTTCCTGTCTGACAGGAAACAGTATGTGAAGCTGGGAAAACACATATCAAACTCACAGACCATCAGTACTGGATCCCCCCAGGGCTGTGTTCTTTCTCCTCTGCTCTTCTCCCTGCTCAGCTGCACCTCCAGTCACCAGTCCGTCAAACTCCTGAAGTTTGCGGATGACACCACCCTCATCGGACTCATCTCTGATGGTGACAAGTCTGCCTACAGGTGGGAGGTTGACCACCTGGTGACCTGGTGCAGCCAGAACAGCCTTGAGCTCAACGCTCTAAAGACAGTGGAGATGGTTGTGGACTATAGGAAGAACTCAGCCCCACCTGCCCCCATTTCCCTCTGTGACTCCACTATTGATACTGTGAAGTCTTTCCGCTTCCTGGGAACTGTCATCTCCCAGGACCTTAAGTGGGAGCTGAACATCAGCTCCCTCATCAAGAAAGCACAGCAGAGGATGTACTTCCCAAGGCAGTTGCAGAAATTCAGTCTGCCGAAGACAATGATGGTGCAGTTCTACACAGCCATCATTGAGTCCATCCTCACCTCCTGCATCACCATCTGGTACACTGCTGCCACCGCTAAGGACAAGAGCAGGCTGCAGCGTGTCATTCAGTCAGCTGAAAAGGTGATTGGCTGCAATCTCCCATCTCTTCAGGACCTGTACTCCTCCAGGACCCTGAGGCCTGCAGGAAAGATTGTGGCTGATCCCTCCCACCCCGGACACCAACTCTTTGAGTCACTCCCCTCTGGCAGGAGGCTGCGGACCATCAAGACCAAAACTTTACACCACAAGAACAGTTTTTCCCACCTGCTGTCAGGCAGACAGCAGACCCAGAACCCCCTGGCACTCTTCACTCTCCACCTCTGACTCTGACACTACTGTCACATTGACAGAACTCAGAACACTATGGGCCTGATTTACTAAAGGTTTGCGTGCGTAAAAACGTGTGCAAACTTGACATCACCCGCAAACCAATGTGCAAGCTGATCTACTAACCGCGTGCAAAGAGGACTGCGCCTCTCAAATGAGGAAAATAGCACACGCTGTTCATTTAGCACTTTTGCCCTGATGAATAATCAATATGGGGCGTACCCGCCAGAAAGCGCTAAATACTGGGAGGGGAAAATGCAAATAGGTTCATTTACCACGCGCAATGAGATTTACCAACCCTGAAAGTAATTGCGGGGATTGTGATTGCGTCTGTATTTAGTACGTTCGAAAGGAAGGTGCTAATCTGTCCAGCATTACGCACCGATGGCTGCTGTTATTGTGGCAAGGAGGCGACATCGCCAAAATCAAAGAATACGCAGAGAGAGAGTCTTTCGGACTCGTGTAAATTTGTTTGCACATGCAAAAGGAGAAATATTTTATTTGAATGTTAAATCGAGTATTATTCAGCAAAAGGTTGCCACAGGAGGCACCAGGGTTTCCGTTGTCTGGTAATTGCTGGACTTTGTCTGGTAAAATATGCGGAAGTCCGGGATTTTATAATCTCTCCGGTCAAAATGTCCGGTGAAAATACTCCTCCCAAGCACAATTTCAGTTGTAATAAAATGGGTTATTTCCACATCATTTTATGAAAAACGCCTCGGGATTCTCCCAGAGGAGCTGGTGGAAGCGGCCGGGGGATCTGGACGTCTCTGCTGAAGCCGCTGCCCCCGCGACCCGACTTCAGATAAGCGGAAGCTAATGGATGGATGGATGGATGGATTTTATGAAAAAACATATACTTTTTTTTTACAAATGAGTAGTGTGTGAGGACGAGTCGGCTCCAGCCACAGCTCCACTCATTGATGCCACAGGTGCGCGCAGAGACGCATCTCCGTCATGACAGCGCTCCGCGGTTATGAAGGCTTGAACTTCTCAACGGCCTGTGAAGTTCTCATCGGGGATTTCAGTGAAATCTACCCCGAGTGGCTCAACTGGCCCAGATAGCCTGCTGATCCCTGTCTCCAGTGTGCCAGCAGAGAGAGGTTTCTCTCTGCAGAACCGCATTAACAGCGCAGCGGAGTCAGAAGAGCGCAAGAGCGCAATATTTATTTATTTATTTTTTTAAGTTACGCTCGTGAGTCAATTGACGGGACTTATTTTATTTGAAATAGCCTGTTTTTTAATAAAAACACTATTAAATGACTTGCATTGATATCGTACTACTGCATATGATTTATTTTTAACCTCAATAAATTCATATAGCCTATGTGACCGGAATTTCAAACATTTGTCCGGTAAATTGAAAACCTGCCGGTCACATTGTCCGGTGCCAATTTTTTCTAGTGGAAACACTGGGAGGCACATTCATTTTTTTATTTATGATAATAAATAAATCACGTGTTTTCATGGAGAAAAAAGTGTTTCTTATTGTGCGCCTACCTTGTTCTGCAGTTGGCTCCAGAAGGTGAGCTGCACCTGCTGGTTAGAGGCATCTCTTCCGCAGGCATCTCTTCCGCAGGCCCTCCACCTGTCTTGTTAAAGGCCACTTTTTCTTTAGTTCTTTGTCTTATATCTTGCCACCTTCTTTTAACCTCATCTGCCATTCTTTTTGTTTTACCAACTGCATTTATTCTATCGCAGATTTTCTCCCATATTGCGTTTCTTTTGGTAATGTTTAAATTTCTTTGCTGTAGTTCATGAATGTGTTTATTTGCCTCTTCCACTAATATCTCTAACTCCAACTCGTCAAATTTCATTTTGCGCTTGCGTCTATCCTGCTTTCCATCCAGACTCTCCATGGCGCAAACCGTAAGACACGCAACACCTCATTTAAATACTGCGGTTTGCACCTGTTATCAATTGCGAGAGCATTCTTAGTTGATCACCCGCAAAACACACAACAACAGCACGCGCAAACTTTTTCAGTGCACACGCAATTTAGTACTCTTTATTTAGGATCTTAGTAAATCAGGCCCTATGCGTTACATTAACGCTCAGTCTGGACTACCTGTTCATTTGCACATTTTCATGGCACATCACTCTTGGTCACTCTGGCCTTAATGCAAAAAAACAGTTTGTGTATATATATTTACAGTGTAATATTGTTAGTTTACATAGTTTTTTATATTTTTCCTATTGTTTGTTATATTTTTCCTTTGCATGCACCATCATCGCCACAACAAAGTCCTTGTATGTGTAAAATTGGACTTGGCAATAAAGTTGATTCTGATTCTGATTCTGATTCTGATTCTGAAAGTAGAAGAGCTAAAATGTTCAACATGACAGGATAATGTCAGAGTTCCTGTTCTAAAATAAAAATAAAATCTAAAAATAAATAAATATAAACTAAAATGTGCATCTCACTTTTGTCCTGAGTAGGAGGTGTTATTTACTTCAAATCAATATATGTCCAGCATTGTACCATGATGTCTGTTGTCCAACTGTGACAGCCCAAATGCCAGGATTCATTTAAACTGTGTAATTACCATCCCCACAGATGCCATTTTTTGGTATGTTTGTCAGTTCTGACGTCAATAATCACAAAAAAGTCATTCTGAGTCTGCACTTGACAGCACACTCATTTATCCCCTCCTTTGCCTTTGTTTAAGCTGTCACTTTTCTTGGTGAGAGGAAAATGAAAACATTTTGACTCAGTAAGACAAAAACATGTTTCGTGTTGTCTTTAGGAATAAACGCACCTAATTTAACTACTGACAGGTAACAGTTAAAAAAAACGAAAGGAAAACAAAGAAAAAACTAAAGCATCACTACGTGACATTTTGGCATTGCACATATATGAATGCAAAGGGATCAACACACCACAAATGCATTCCATTTCTATCATACACAAAAGCACATGCATACACACACACACACACACACATTACACTCTGATCATGGGAATATAAAGTATGTTTGCTCAGTGCACTTTTTTCTAAGTCAGAGCCATGGTTTGCTCAATAGCAAGTGTGACCAAAGAAAAATGAAATATGCGAGTGAGAATGTCACATTCCTCTGGTGATCTAAGTTCTTTGAAATTTATATTTATCAAAGGAGCACGAATTTCTAGTCAGAAGAACAGAAGAAAACTGGACAGTGAAAAAGGCATACACTCCTCTGCAGTCTATATTATGATGAGAAATACCATCAGATCTCTGGCAAATAAATCTGTGATGTTTAAAGAGAAATGTTGTGTGGCAAAGAGAAGTAAAGAAGCAAGAATAAACAGGTCTGCAGAAATAAAAATTAATGAATTAGATTATTTAACATTGCACCAACCTCTAGACCTGGGACATGGCCGACACAAGCGATACTATTAGGATACAAAATACAAGGGCAGTTTCTTGTATTCATAAGAAGAAGGGTCTGTAGACCTGATTCAGTGTTTTAAAGTGATGCTAAGACAAGCTGCAGAAATAATTTCTAAACATGTTTTCCTGAAGAAAGCTTAATGCTCTTTGAACAGTTTAAAGATTAATTTTCATCCTGAAAAATAACTTCATCATCGCCAAACCTTTGATAAAATTTGAAAACTGTTGATGACTGCTTGGTTTTTGCCTGAAATGCAATGCCAGATTGCAAAGATTGCTTTCAACAGACCGCTAGTAAATAAAAATCTCAGATTCCTCTTGCAGATTAATTATTCATTACTGAATATCATTTTGGTCCAATCATCCACAGTCCATGGTGGCTTCTCTTCAGCCCACTGTAACATTATTTTGTTTTATCTAGTTGTTATTTATGATTTATCTTTGGCTTCTCTGCATGTAAATCCCATTTCCTTGAGCCAATTTATAACATTTCAGTCACAAATATTGACTCCTGTGTGAGTTTTCTTTTCATTTCATTTGCGATGTATTTTCATTTTCAAGGTACATTTTTAGGAATATTCTGTCCTGATACTTTGACGTCTTCCTTAATCTACCTGTATACTTCTTGCTGCATGCTTATACTTGCTCCAAATGTTAGAGATAGCTGACTAGGGTCAATATATAAAATGCAGTTTAATAACCTTCTTGAAGAAGACTTCTCTTTTGACCGCAGAATAATAAGCATTTTTTTACTCTTTCAGCTATTTTTTCCAGCAAATGAAAGTTACAAGATGATTCCATGTTTTTTTTGTTCATGGTGGTGTGATTCAGACCTCTCTCACCCGAGGTGTCCACCACTGGGTTCGTGCCGCCACCGACGACCTTACAAGCACAGCTCCAGTCAGCCGCTTCAGCATGGAGGCGCAGAACATGGCCCATTCAGACTCAATGTCCCCCAGCAACCTCGGGATGCGATTGAAGCTCTGTCGGAAGTGCGAGTTGAAGATCTGTCTGACAGGTTCCTCTGCCAGACATTCCCAGCAAACCCTCACTACACGTTTGGGCCTAACCCTACCAGCTCAGTTCCTCTCTTTACCCAAGGGTCCAAGATAGTAGATCTGATGATACGACTATAAAGTCAGTAATCGATCTACAGGCTAGAGTGTCCTGATGCCACATGCATTTACGGACACTCTTATGCTTGAACATGGTGTTTATTATGGACAAACTGTGACAAGCACAGAACTCCAACAACAAAACACCACTCGGGTTCAGATCAGAGAGGCAGTTCCTCCCAATCACGCCCCTCCAGGTACCACTATCATTGCCAATGTGAGCACTGAAGTCCCACAGCAGAATAAAGGAGTCCCCATGAGGGGCACTTTCCAGCACCCCCTCTAAGGACTCCAAGAAGGCTGGGTACTCTGAGCTGTCATTTGGCGCATAAGCGCAGATGACAGTCTCTCTCTGCAACATCGTATGGAAATCGGGGGCAGTACCTCTGGATTGGTAGACTGGGGTGGTGGTTCCCCTTTTTAAGAAGGGGGACCGGAGGGTGTGTTCCAATTACAGGGGAATCACACTCCTCAGCCTCCCTGGTAAGGTCTATGCAGGGGTGCTGTAGAGGAGAGTCCGATCGTTTGTCGAATCCCAGATTCTGGAGGAACAATGTGGGTCCCGTCCTGGTCGTGGAACACTGGACCAGCTCTATACCCTTTCTAGGGTCCTGGAGAGAGCATGGGAGTTTTCCCAACCAGTCCACAAGTTTTGTGGACTTGGAGAAGGCATTTGACCGTGTCCCTCGGCGTGTCCTGTGGGGGGGACTCCATGAGTATGGGGTGCTGGGCCCGTTGTTACGGGGTGTCCTGTCCCTGTACAAACGGAGTGGGAGTTTGGTCCGCATTGCCGGTTGTAAGTCGGACTCGTTTTCAGTGAGAATTTGTTTTAGATGGACAGAATTTCTAGGCGCAGCCAAGGGACGGAGGGGTTCCAGGTCGGTGGTGTCGGGATCTCGTTTCTGCTGTTTGCAGATGACGTCGTCCTGTTGGCCCCATCGAGTGGGGATCTTCAGCTCTTGCCAGAGCGGTTCGCAGCCGAGTGTGAAGCGGCAGGGATGAGAATCAGCACCTCCAAATCTGAGACCATGGTTCTCAGTCGGAAAAGGGTAGAATACCATCTCCAGGTTGGGAGTGAGGTTCTGTTTCAAGTGGAGGAGTTTAAGTACCTCGGGGTCTTGTTCACGAGTGATGGGAGAAAGGAGCGGGAGATCGACAGACGGATTGGTGCAGCGTCTGCTGTGGTGGTGACTCTGTACCGGTCCGTTGTGGTGAAGAGAGAGCTGAGCCAAAAGGCAAGGCTCTCTGTTTACCGGTCGATCTTTGTTCCAACCCTCACCTATGGTCATGAACTGTGGGTAGTGACCAAAAGAACAAGAAAGAACAAGCCGCAGGGTGGCTGGACTCTCCCTTAGAGATAAGGTGAAAAGTTCTGTCATTCAGGAGAGACTCAGAGTAGAGCCGCTGCTCCTTCACATCAAGAGGAGCCAGTTGAGGTGGTTTGGGGATCTGGTTAGGATGCCCCCCAGACGCCTCCCTGCAGAGGTGTTTAAATTTGAGGCTAAATTTGAGCGGGCATGTCCATCTGAGAGAAGACCACGGGGCAGGCCCAGGACACGCTGGAGAGATTATATCTCTCGGCTGGCCTGGGAATGCCACGGGGTTCTCTCAGAGGAGCTAGTGGACGCAGCCGGGGGGAGGGAGGTCTGGGCCTCTCTGCTGAAGCTGCTGCCCCTGCGGCCCGACTCTGGACCAAGTGGCAGATAATGGATGGCTGGGTGGATGGATGAATATATACACCTTTGTATGTCTACCTTGAGAGAGGAAAAAACATCTTACAAAAATCTTAAAAATCTTGAATTAAATTTCTTTCAATTCAATTAAATTCTTTATTAGTCCATGTTGATCTGGCTAATTCAAATAGATTTGTTGCTGATCTTATCTGATCTGCATTCATGTTTAAAAACCACAGATGTTTAAAAAACCGCTGTCTACATGTGGACAGGGTTAACATTAAGTAAAGTTAAAAAGGAATGTTGCTGCAAAATCTCTAATGATTTATGATCCATACTGCACAGTATCGGTTTGACAGTTACATGATTAGAGATAAGAGATTCTATGCTGCTAACTTGCATTAGCATGTGGTTTACTTGTATTAACAATAATCCAGGGAGATGGGGTGGCATGCATTTGTAGGGAGGAGCATAGGGAAAGGGTATCGCTTGAAGGTTTAGGGGTGGGAATTGGGAAAACAAGCACACACCTTCAGTGTGGGACACAGGCAAAGAAATCTCCATGCAAGCAGCGGACTGGGCCTTGCGGAAAGGTGGTCGGCCAGGACCTCTGCGGGAAAGCCGTGGCCCCTCAGGACCCATCGGAATGCGAGGCTTCCCCACTGAGCAGGGCTGGGAGGTGGGACTAGTGCAATGTCCATTGACATGATCTGTAACAACGGCAAAGCATTAGCAAACAATGGAAAAGGAAAAAAAAACTTGTAAACATATTGCAATCCACTGCTGCGACATCCATCTTCATAAGTCACTGTGTTTAAAAACAAGCAGTAAAAATCAAAAACAAATAGTTCTGACAATGAGGGGATCAGTTTTTACACATAGCAAAGCTGAATCTTTTTCAAGGAAACACCGGTTTTCTCAAACTTATTACCATACTTTTTCTATTTGTTTAGCAAAGGCAGAGTGATAATTAAGCCACATGACAATAAAGATGGAAGTTTTTGTTGCGTAAGAGTAGAAAATGTGGTTGTAGAAGACATAGATACATGATCGTGAAGTAAAAGTGACAAAGAGTTAAAGTTAAGCATGTGTAAGGAGGAAAAAGAGATGCTGGGGTCAAAGGAAAGAGAAGAAAACTGGGAGTACAGCATCATCCAGTCTGTGCCAGGAAAGATTTATGGAAAAAGCAGACTTGTCTCATCTCCACTTTGTGTCATTTTATCTTGTTTACACCAGAAGGTTTATATTTTATTTTTTTCTAGCTGAATGTTTACTGAAATTATTGGCAAAGCTTAAGGTGACCAATAAAAAACTGATCTTCTTGTTTTATACTAAAGTAAATCAGTGAAGTTGGATGGGTTACAAACATGTGTTGCTCTCTGGATTGGTGGCATTGGATTGTATCTCAGACACCAGTGGTCAACAACCTTTTTAGCCCCACGGACCGGTTTAATGTCAGGCAATATTTTCACGTTAAATGTGTTGCACATAAATACAACAAAATAAAATGATAGGATCGGCTTAAAAACTGTGGTATTTTCTATATATTATAGTAAAGGTAAATCCGCTGTGTATTGATGTGCAACTTTATTAGAAGCGTCCTCGTAACATCGGACCAACAACAGAACATCGGTAACATCCTCTCAGCGCAGACATTTCTGAAGACGTTTGTTTTTTACTCATTTTGCCGCATGACCGAGACACGGGTCTGGAAGTCTTGTCATGTGTCAAAATTAAGTCATAGACGGATGTAATAGAGAGAATCCGGTCATTTTTCAAAATAAAACATAATTTAGAATCAGATAATAAATCAAACGGTAATAATAGAAGTGACTTATTTTTTTCTCTGTGGCCCGGTACCAAATGACCCACGAACCGGGTTGGGGACCACTGCCCTTAGGGAATGCATTTACAGGAGGCTTTGTCCTTTAAGGACGTCTGTGTGGGACTGCCAGTGTGTGAGCAAAATAATATGGTTTGTTTACAAAAAACAGAATTGTGTGGACTTGGACTTCGGTGTTCTTTCTTGTCCGCAGTTTAACTAATAAATAAGCTGTCAAGACATTCTTGATTAACAGCGTCATAATACCTGCACCTGAGTGCTTTCATTCTCTCTGGTCTTGGGAGACAAGTAAATGAAACAATGTCCTTTTCTTGAATGATATCTTTGTGAACATAAAATCAAGTTTAAAAGCATTTGTAGGGAGGATCTGATTGAATTGCTTTCTTTATATTTTGTTCCTTTCATCTCTGACATCCTTGTAAATGGACATTTAAGAAGCATAAGGAAAAACAATTTTATGCTAATATAATACAGTATTCCATGTGGTTTAATGTTCTCTTAGTATTTTCAGTGCCAGTCATGTCAAACTAGATTCCAGTTCAGCTGGATCACGCAGAGATGATTCAATTTCAAAGTGAAGATGAAAAACTACGGGGTGCCAACCCAGTCCGCGCACAACATTCACCCAGTTTCACAGCAGGACAGACTGAGGCAGTGCAGGGAGCTTTCACAGCAGGGGTATTGGGCTAATGTCAAGCCACATGACGCCACTGCTCTGTGTCTGCATGTATGCTATGATTTGTGGATTTTAAACAGCAAAGCAGTAAATCAATCACTTGACCCAAATGTTATGGAGGAAGGTGGTACACACTAGAAAAGAATCAAGTTTACCCTGACATACAAAACCTTCCAACACCACAACCTGTACACACACACACACACACACGTTATTAAATGTTGCAATGAAGCATCCAAAATGAAGACCATTCCTTTCAGAATTTATTTTCAAATTTGTGCAAAACAATATCACTATTGTTGAAAAGAGAGTGTCTATTTACCTGCCATACAAAAATAAGTTAGTCAATGAGAGAAATCACAAACGTAAGTAGGCACAGGCAAATTCTATGTTAAAAAAAGCAGACTTTAATCGAGTGGACAGCGCGTGATACTGCATTAAAGAAGGAAAGGGAAACTCGAGACTGCAATGTGCTTGTAGCAGTTAAGAGATGAATTGGTGGGAGGGTGAGGGACATTCAGTATTTGTAATGCAAATGATCCAGTTAAAATGGAGGAAAGACTGTTTGAGAGAAATGATCCAGTTGCCATGACAGAGACAGCAGGTGATCCAATACTGTAGGGCAAGACTGTCAATGGAGGAAATATACGCAAAATCACAAAATGCTCCAATTATGATAAAGCATAGGAAGCCTCAAATTTAAATATGGGTATGAGTTAAAGTCATTTCATAAACACTTGCAAAATGCAGAAGGAACAATATATAACAAAAAATACATTAAAGGGTCAAAATGGACAAACACTTTAGGGTGATTGTCTCATGAGCTGGTTGAAGGGGAGAGAGAGTGAAAAGAAAACTAACAAGTTTCTGAGTGAGAAAAAAATATAAAAGCAACATAAAAGCTTGAAACCATGACAAAAGCAGAAACTAAAGGACTCAAAGAAAAATCAAGAGGAAACTGCTGGCTTTCGCCTACCGTACCAAGATCAGTCTTAAGATCTGTGGGCAGACTTAACTTTCTGCCGGGCCCCTTTACTGAAACAAAAGAATAGGAAACGAAACATCAATTAATCCCTTTAACAAAAGAAATAAACAAAGACAAAAAAAAATAGATACATAAATAAAATAAATAACATATCAGAACAAAGTTAGTTTAATTTATGTAAATAAAATGAAATAAAAAAATAAAAGGAAAAATTGAATTCACTCAAAAGAACCACAAACCCAAGCATGCAGGTTGGTGCAGTAGACCATGACAGGCACATTTCAAAATCCAGCCTCCATTTTTGTCCTCGGCCTTGTCTCAGCTATTTTGCAAAATCTGTAAAATGCCAATGCTGAAGCAATGTAGAAAAAAAAAAAATCCACTACACTAAACAATCAGTCACTCCGACATTGCAAGAATTATTTAGTCTAAGTGTAAATCATCAGTCTGGGAGCATCTGTAAAACATCTGAAAATTAATCTTGACAAATGTTTAAAATAATGAGGTCTGTTTTGGGATAGACCTGCATTGTTTTGCTTTAATTTACATTTAAAATCTGATTTACAGAGGCCTTGGATGTCTTAAATGGAGGCACAAATAAACGTGGTGAGATCAAAAGGTGCAATTCAATAATTGCAATCAGACGCCAAGAGTAATGAAAATAATTTGGTAAAACATTTTGCAAGCATTTCACATTACATAGAGAACTGCACATGTTGAACTTCGGCCATGTAGTCTTCCAAGAAAACAGAAAATAGGTGCATTTGTCCACAAATGTAGAAATCTCAATAAGGACATGGAAATTGTGAAACAGTAAGATTTTAGTTTGGCAGTTGTTTTGCGCAGGGCAGTTTTCATTTGATGTGATGACAGCATTTTTCCTGGTATGTATTAATATTTAGACCTTACCGTATTCTTAATGATTAACGTTGACCAAGTAACAGAGACGTAAAAAATGAATAGTCTTTAGATATATATAGATGGAACATATGTTTTGATGTAATAATTTTACAATGTTTGAACATGTGTAAAAGTTTAATATATTGCAAAACAAAGGTCTGCAATAATTTTGGAACCCTGAAAGTATATTCATTGTTACGCCACCGCCCTTTTGGGCTTCAAGCGTTTTGCACTGTGGACCATGACAGATATACATTCTGTCATGAAACTGGATGTGTCAAAAGAAAAAAAAGAGACTATATTTTTATTGTTTTGTTGTTCTAGATGATTATCTTGGCATGGGAACATGCTTTTTTCACATGACACCTGGTATATTTCATGACCAAGAGAAAAAGTTGGCTTGGAGCAGTCACATCCTTTTGTCACTGTGAAGATCTTCAAACTTCTTCTGGCAGCAAAAACTACAATAGCGGTGAAAGATTATTTGTATTGTAATAGACGCTATACAAATAGAGTTGAAATTGAAATTGAATTCCAAGTCTATGCAACTTTACGATGGAATATTTATCTGAAATTATTCGTTGCAGATTGGTAAACCTCTTCCCATTTTCACCTCTGAGAGGCTTTGCCTTGTAATGTCAGATCATTTCCTTAGAGTCAACAAGTTCAAAGATACTTAGAAATAGATCCAGGCCCTTATTTGGAATGGTTATGGGATGATGTCCATGCGTAAATATCTCTGTACAACTCTGTACGCGCACTGGCAAGAAATTTATAAATAGAGTACATCTTTGTATAGAATAGAGAGATGTTTTAGCTAGCCTATACATAAATCTGTCAAGGATATTTTGAACGAAGTGCAGCTGTAGAAGAGACAGGTCCAGTCAGACCCAGTCTGGTCATCTATAAAAGTGAGTACCATTATTCGTTTGGGAACTTTTCCACCATTGGCTCAGGAAAGATCCCAGACTACCGCGGAAGTCTGTCATGGGCCTTCGATTATTTGTAATAAATACTTTTATGCATTTAAAAGTTGGCCTTGGAGCAACCTTTTTGAACCCTTTGACACGCTCGGACAGCACAGCGATCGGGAGAGAGGGGGAGAGGGAGAGAGGGAGAGAGGAAAAAAGGAGCCTCAAAGCCACAATTTCATTACCAGGAAGATTTCCAACATTTCTGGCGAACATCAACTACAGCCTCTCTGAAATACTTTTTTTTTATACCTAGCCATGTTACTGGCTTGTTGCCAATTAAACTAAATGCTCTTCCATTTGTTTTTGATTTGCATCAGCAACTTATGCAGCCTTTTGTTACCCTGTTCCAATGTTTTTGAGAGGTAAATTGTCTCAGATTCAACAGCTGATATTTTCTTTATGTTCTATTTGAAATAAGATATTTATTTACAAATCATTGCATTCTGTTTTCATTTGTTTTACACAGTGTTCCAAGTCAATTTCTGCTCATTTGTCCAAGAAATAAGTTCAGATGTCTGTAACATGCCAGCAGATGAGCTCTTTGTGTTTCTTATAATAAAGACCAGATACTGCAGCAACCACATAAATGTGCACTGCCAGAGACAGTGACAGAAAAAATGTTACCCTGATAAATCTTTTATGAACAGTGGCTGCATGAACGCCTCATAAATTATTTTTCATCAAAATGAAGAGGGAAGACTGGTAAGGAGTTAAATGGTTGCTCAGTATGAAATGAACAATAACCAATTAAACACTCCGGGGTTTATTTTTTTCTCTTTATCTTTTGTTTTTGTTTTTTTTTCATCTCTACATTTCAATTTTTCATGTTTTAGTTTTATGCTGAACAAAACATCTTCTTGTGGATTCTGTCAAGTTTTACTTTCTTCCCTTGTATGTGCCTGTTTTTGAAGCCACACTCTGCTGGGCATATACAGTATAGCAGAATATAGTATGTAGTGCTTACTGCCCTTCCTTTTAGGAGGCGAGTAATGTACAGTGTCTTGCGAAAGTATTCAGCCCCCTTGAACTTTTCAACCTTTTGCCACATTTCAGGCTTCAAACATAAAGATTTAAAATTCTATTTTTTTTTCAAGAATCAATGAATAAAATTTATTGGATATTTTAAACTTTTTTAACAAATAAAAAACTGAAAAGCGCGGCGTGCAATATTATTCTGCCCCTTTTCTTTCAGAGCAGCAAACTGACTTCAGAAGTTCAGTGAGGATCTCTGAATGATCAATGTTGTCCTGAATGACTGATGATGATCAATAGAATCCACCTGTGTGTAATCAAGTCTCCGTATAAATGCACCTGCTCTGTGATAGTCTCAGGGTTCTGTTTAAAGCTCAGAGAGCATCATGAAGACCAAGGAACACACCAGGCAGGTCCCAGATACTGTTGTGGAGAAGTTTAAAGCTGGATGTGGATACAAAAAGATTTCCCAAGCTTTAAACATCTCAAGACCCAAGACCCAGCCGTCCCTCTAAACTTTCATCTGGAACAAGGAGAAGACTGATCAGAGATGCAGCCAAGAGGCCCATGATCACTCTGGATGAACTGATCTACAGCTGAGGTGGGAGAGTCTGTCCAGAGGACAACAATCAGTCGTACTCTGCACAAATCTGGCCTTTATGGAAGAGTGGCAAGAAGAAAGACATTTCTCAAAGATGCCCAAAAAAAAATCTGGTTTAAAGTTTGCCACAAACCACCTGGGAGAAACACCAAACATGTGGAAGAAGGTGCTCTGGTCAGATGAACCAAAATTGAACTTTTTGGCCACAAAGCAAAACAATATGTTTGGTGTAAAAGCAACACAACTCATCACTCTGAACAAACCATCCCCACTGTCAAACATGCAACCATGGAGGCAGCATCATGTTTTGGGCCTCCTTCTTTTTAGCAGGGACAGGGAAGATGGTTAAAATTGATGGAAAGATGGATGGAGCCAAATACAGGAGCATTCTGGAAGAAAACCTGTTGGAGTCTGCAAAAGACCTGAGACTGGGACGGAGATTTATCCTCCAACAGGACAATGATCCAAAACATAAAGACAAATCTACAATGGAACGGTTCACAAGTAAAAATATCCAGGTATTAGAACGGCCAAGTCAAAGTCCAGAGCTGAATCCAATCGAGAATCTGTGGAAAGAGCTGAAGACTGCTGTTCACAATTGCTCTCCATCCAACCTCACTGAGCTCCAGCTGTTTTGCAAACAAGAATGGGCAAGAATTTCAGTCTCTCAGTGTACAAAACTGATAGAGACAGACCCAAAGAGACTTGCAGCTGTAATTGCAGCAAAAGGTGGCGCTACAAAGTATTAACGCAAGGGGGCAGAATAATATTGCACGCTCCACTTTTCAGTTTTTTATTTGTTAAAAAAGTTTAAAATTTCCAATAAATTTTGTTCCATTTCACGATTGTGTCCCACTTGTTGTTGATTCTTGACAAAAAAACTGAGATTTTATATCTTTATGTTTGAAGCATGAATGTGGCAAAAGGTTAAAAAGCTCAAAGGGGCCGAATACTTTTGCAAGGCACTGTAGAAGATCTGATCATCTTGAACCTGAACTTGGGGAAACTTGGAATTTTCTGTTTCACAAAGTGAGGTAACTTAACCCTAAGTAAGAGGGTTCAGTTGAGCCAATTTCAGAAACCAAGGTAACTCATACTTGGAGTCTGACCACATAACCAGTTACAGCTAGGCATGTCGCAATTTTTGAAAAAAAAATCAATTTTTTAAAAATACGATCCTAATGGATTTAATTCAGCCATGAATAGCGATGTGGCATCCAGGCCAACAGAGGGCGCACTTGAATTAAACGTTCAATGTCACTATATGAGGCGCTGTGTGACGTGCTACGTCACATGTAGCGCTACTCCAGCTAAGAAGGGTGGGGCGCACAGCGTGGCTATGATTGGTCAATTCTACATCCGCATAGAAAAGAGCGCGTCATTGAAGAAATGAGGAAGTACCCACATCTGTATGATTTTCGTTCTCCAAACTACAAAGACAGCACATATTCTAGTAATTCCTGGAGGGAGATTGCGATGAATGTGGGTCTGGATCCGGCCGAGACGGTGAAGAAGTGGAAGAACACAAGAGATAAGTTTAGTAAGTTTAGCTAGTTCATGATTGTCCATCTTGCGTTGTGGCGTGGAATAACATAGCGGAGACTGCGCGAGTATAAATCAGAAGTGATGACGGCATCTCTGCGACAAGCTGACGGCGACACATTGACACGAGAGTATACACGTCCCTTGAGTTTGTTGAACCTCCTTTCTGAAACAGGCCCCTGGTCCGGCAGTCATCCATAGTACGTCGTAGCCCCCACAAAAATGACTATGCTACAGCATAGCTGGAAACTGAGTGCATGACAGATGTTACCAGCTTCCAGAGCACTGTAAATTCTGACCCACTGCATTATGGGATACTGTACCATTTTACATATGTACACCTAGCTTTGGATGGCACATATCTTTAAAAGGTGAGCAACAGAGCAATTACATCCGACCTTGCTTTAAGCAAATTAAAGCGGTTAAGCGTGAACACTCCTTTCATTTGCAGACAAGTGGACTTCTGAATGTTATTGGCTGTACAAGTATATCTATCTATTTATCTGTCTATCTATACACTGCCTGTCTCCCTAAAAAAGACACCACCTGGATTTAACTAGCCAAATAGGTAAGAGCCTTCCATTGGGTAACTCCTACATGGGTGATTATGTTTTAGCTGGCAACAAATTATTTAAGCCTAACTGATGGCATGAGTAGCTTATCATTTCTTAAACAACCATGTCAGAAGACACATCCTGTGGTCGTGGAAACGATGTTAATCTGTTTCAGAAGGGTCAAATTATTGGCATGCATCAAGCAAAGAAAACATCTAAGGCAGCCATTCCCAAACTTCAGAATACCAAGGCCCAATTTGCAATCGAAAAAATCTCCACGGTCCACCCAAACCATTAATTACAACTGTGATCGACATACAGGACTAGAAGCTATCTTCCAATATTAATGTAAGGGGTCAACAAATAAGGTTACACTTGTTATATTAAGTTAAGATTTCAGTAAAATAACACTTAACTGGCTTATTTTAGTACTTCTTAATGTTTTTTAAACAATGTCATGAATATTTTACAGTAGTCAAAAACCTACTTTAAAAAGATTAAAAATTTAAAACACATTTGTTTAATTTTAATGACCTCTCACGGCCCACCTGCAGTACCATGATGGCCCAACAGGGGGCTGCGGCCCACACTTTGGATATCACTGATCCAAGGAGATTGCTTAAACTACTAAATTTGGGTTAAGAACTATCCAACGCATTACTAAAAACTGGAAGGAAGAAACTTGATTGGAAGAAATCTTGAATGTTCATGACCAACGATCACTTAGATGTTTGGGGAAATCAGATCACAATAAAAGACAACAACTCAGGTCTATGTTTAATAGTGAAAGTAAGAGGATTTCCACACGTACAATGTGAAGGGAAGTCAAGAAATTGGGATGGAACAGCTGTGTAGCCTATAGAAAACCACTTATCAGTAAGGCTAATTTGGAAAAAAAAAGGCTTCAATTTGCTAGTGAGCATAAAGATTGGACTCCGGAGCAATGGAAGGTCATGTGATCTGATGAGTCCAGATTTACCCTGTTTCAGAGTGATGGGTGCATCAGAGTAAGAAGAAAGGAGAAGAGAGGAGAAGTACAGAATGCATTTATTGTCACTGAGCCAGCGTCCCAACACGGTAAAATTCCATTTCCAGTACATCGTCCAAGAAAACATACAGAAACAAACAACAACATATTGGACATGGGTCGATGGTGTCTGGGGGCTGCTGCCACGTAGCGGTGCTGCCTTCTTATCAGAAAAAAATACGATTACATGGGGGGGGGGTAAAAAAAAAAAGTGTCTCACACAACATGTCCTTGAGGGGCATGTTGTGAGATTCACGAAAAAAAACAAAAAAAAAAACCTCAGCACAAAGAAATTTAAGCATAACAAACCTAGACTAAGACATTGGAGAGGGAGAGGGAGGAGGGTGCAGGGGGTGTCCAGCGAAGCAGTCCGTGCACGCGCAGCCACCATTGGCGTGCAGCGCAGTCAGTACGCCCCGCATGGAGGGGGGGAACACCAGGATCCAGCGAAGACGTTGAGCACTCGGGGGAGGGATATGGAGCGGGGGTGGGTGATGGGCGGAGCCTTTGTACGCATAAGACCATGGAGAGTTCTTCACAATTCGGCCTTGAGTAAAGGCCGCTCGGGGGAGCCAGATTCAGATAAGAGAGATTGTTTTGGGCCAGGCTGACATGAGATTTTGTCTGCCTTAAGTCCTTGCTGGTTTCATCTCGGAGAGAAATCAATCCAAATAGCCGAATTTCAGGTCAATTCTTCCTGAGCAGTGCATGTAGTTTCCCCAAGTTGGAATCCATTTTCGATATCAGTTCAAAAATCATCCCTTGTCTGTGATTCACATTCTGAATCACATCCAATTTCCGATTCAGTTCGTCAAGCTTACCAGTCTCAGCACCCACTGCACGGCTCACAGACACGCACACGGATACCAGGTCTGGAATAGCAGCATCCGTGTGCTTAATTTTCCGATACATCAGGTATCCGGCAACTCCAAACAGCAGCAATCCCATGACCATAAATCCAAATATGTAGACATCTTCGGTGTCCTCAATGAACAGAGGAGCCTGGAAGCTCAGTCTCCCTTTCGACCATGAATCCTGATCATAACCGGCTGCATGTGTTCAATCGGGACAGGAGGGCTCTCCTTTGCCCTCTCTTCTCGTCGAGAAAATTTGATCGATTGCATTGAGAGACCAGCTGACCAGATCCATGGTTAGAGATTTAGATATTCAGATATTATCCGTGTGAGGCTCCAAAAAAAGCGGAGACAAGACAAAGAGAAGCAGCAGGATCAGATAGAGAGGAGCTCACAGAAAAAGCGTCCGCCTCCGCCGGAGAGCAGGAAGAAAGAGGCGCAGAAGTGATGCATCCATCATGCCCAGTGCCTACTGTACCAGCCTGTGGGGACAGTGATGTTATCTGGTGTTGCTGCAGTTGGTCAGGTCCAGGTTCAGCAATGTTATAAGTCCAAAGAATGAGGTCAGCTGACTACCTGAATAAACTGAATGACAAGGTTATTCCATCGATGGATTTTTTTCTTCCGTGATGGCATGGACATATTCTAAGATGCCAGCCCCAGGAATCATTGGGCTCAAATTGTGAAAAAGTGGTTCAGGGAGAATGAGACAACATTTTCACACATTGATTGACCACCGCAGAGTCCAGACCTTAACCCCATTGAGAATCTTTGGGATGTGCTGGAGAAGGCTTTGCGCAGTGCTCTGACTCTCCCATCATCAATACAAGATCTTGGTGAAAAATTAATGCTTTGGACAAAAAAATAAAATTTGTGACATTGCAGTAGCTTATTGAAACGATGCCACGGCAAATGTGTGCCATAACTATCGCTAAGAATGGTCTGACAAAATATTAGCGTGACCTTTTTTTAAGAGCAGTGTGTATACACACACACACATTTTTTGTTTCTCATTTAATCTCAACAATTACTTAGAGCAGGTTCAGAAAATCAATCCAAAAATAATCCAATAACTGACCAAATGCACATGAATACACCATAGATTTGGTCAGTTGAATAACACCTGTTTTGTCTCAAAACAAGAAAATTTCATATCAAGTATTACAAATCTATTATGCATCCAATAGATTTTAGCTGAATATATATATATGGAGACATACAAAAGCAGTTGAATGAGATTAAAAAAACACACTTTAATTGGCACAGATACCCAGTTTGCTTAATGGTTATTGCTCTCACCACATAAGTCCACCATTCTGGTTTTCCTCACCCTTAGTTGCATTTTATACTAGCCTCTATTCTTTGTTTGTCCTATCTGTATCACTGCAAAAAACAAAAACTCATGGCTGGAAATTTCCTCGGAAGCTTGCAAAGGAAATGCGATCTAACCAAAGATCATATGAAGTGCTGACATCACAAATGGGGCATTTGTAGAACTAAAACACAGATATAAAGCAAGTTGCAGTCATATTCATCAGCATCTGCAATTGTCCACATCGTGGGCTCTGTGCAGTTACACAGACAAGACCATGAAGAATGTTAGCCATGAAGATAAGTTTATGGTGTTACTGACAGAAAGAAACCATGAATGCCACAGTTCAGGAATGGCGCTTGTTACCTTTCAGTGACAAACAGTGATTCCTAAGGTGGAGCAATGATTAACCTTAGGAATCACTGTAATGAATGAAGCATTACAGGCACTGATGAGTGAGGAGAAGTTGCATTAGCTGCAATATAACTCCTTCCTCTTTCTAAGACTACCTGCCTCATGGCACTGAAGAATGAAGCGTGAACCAAGTAAAAAGGCTAGATCTTCCATATACAACAGACACATACACTGCAGCTGCAGCAGTGAGGCAAAGGACCACCCAGCAGTCATCTGTACTAAGAATGGAGCACATTCAAAAAGCAGCCATAGTCACTCCATTCCTCACAGCACAGTCCCTGGAAGCTTGTTTACACTGTAAGCACCCAAGTTGATGGGCCATTCTCTATGCCAGATGGTGTGTGAGAGAGTCTGATTGCAATTGTATTTGTTCTGTCTCAAAATACTTAGATTATATCGAATTTAACAGCTGTGGAGCAAGAATCTTACTGCATATTTGTGTGATTTTTTTTTCACCCCACATTTATTATTCAACTTTTTTACCAGAACTTTATCTAAGATCATTAAATTGGGGGTGGGGGTAGGGTGGTGGTTTTATTCTTTTATTTAAATTCTGATATGTTTAAATTAACAACTGAGACACCAGAAGCTCAATTGTTCCTTTGTGTAATACTGATAGTGTTGCTCACAGTGTGGTCGCACAGCTGGCATGCAAGATGCAACACTGAAACAACCACCTGTCCAAAAAAAACTCCCATCTCCATCAATCGTTATATTATTGCCATACAAGAAAGACAACAAGCAGAGGCTGTGATCTTTGAGTCATCCCTCCTCTTACCATTATCCAGTAAGTAAAAGACTGGACTGCAGTGGCTGGCTCTCAGACTGGCCACAGGTTCTGGAAGGATGCGTGGGTCATTGTGGAGGGATGCTGGGTAATGAACTGGAACAGGAGAGCCAACAAAACAGACACAGACTTTTCAGGGAAATAGGGGAGAAGACAAACGCATTGGGTGAACTGGGGAGAAGAGAGACTGGCAGGTAATAGTAGGAAACACTTGAGGGAAAAAAGAGCAAAGGGTTAATAAGAAGTTAAAGAACAACAATATTCTGGCAGAATAATACTCTGATTTTAGATATTAATACAACAACACTACTTTTGACACTATGACCAAAATAACAAAAACTATAATGAATTAAAGCTGCAAGCAGTGTTTATCGGGCCCTCGCACCCATTGCCACTGCCCGCCCCCAGGTGTCCTCCACCTTCCCAAGCCATTTAGGAATAAAGATAATTCTGTGATTATTCCATGTTGTTATAAAATGGAAAAGTTCTTGCCCAGCTTAAATCCAGAGGTATGAAAACAAAAACTGGCTAGAATCTACTCAGAGCAGAATTCTAACCTGCCATATCAATGCTGTAACTATCACAGCTGTGTATCATCTTAAACAAATATAAAGAGTCAGAGATCTGATGTCCAGAGCAGATTTACAGAAACTTGTCAAGGCTTTATCTCCAGCAGACTTGAGAACCATCTGATCTTTTGTCTGATCTGGTTATTGCACTCATTGATTTGCGGTCAGATGTCGACATACTGTCTGTGGGGGGCGGATCGGTCCTCTTGCGGCTGGTGGAGACCTGCCGCCGCGGACATGGACGGTGTCGCTGGAGGCCGGTTCGGGAAAGCTAAGTAGTCCTGCTACCCAGCGGCAACCACCGCCACTCGATCCGGGCTGCAGCGTCACGGAGCCGGGACCGGTAAACAGCTGCTGCCTCTGTCCAGCAGTCTGCACACTGGATGGGTCAGCTGACCTGGCAGGGTCCGTCTGGTGACCTGCTGGGGCCCAGCACCGCCGGGGGAGATGACAACGGCCTGGTCTGGTCCGTGTGATGAACTGGGCTCTGGGACGGTTGGCTCCATCGCTCGCCGGACTGAAGGAGCTCAGTCTTCCCAGAGGAGACGGTTTGGTTCATCAGTGTTTCCTCCTCTGACTGTCATCATTATGGAAACATACTGGTTTTAACGGCTGTTAACTGTTTTGAACAGCTGTTAACTGGAGTTAGCACTCAGACCACAGGACCGGGCATGAAAAGGAGCGCTGGACGCCGGCAGCTCCTCTACACCAGACTGGTGTACTGAAACCTGAATTTCCCCTTAGGGGATTAATAAAGTATGTTTGAATTGAATTTGAACTGAATTTGATTAGACAGCTTCAGATCATGATGAACCCTGTTGCCAGAGATCTAACAAGAACCAGGATAATAATAATAGGGTAATATATAGCCGTTGGTGCAGATAATAACGTGGGTTTCGGGAGGTGGAAGATTGCATTCTTTGCGGGGGAACGCCCCTCCTGCTACCTGCTATCCCTTAATAGCAGCTTTAGGAGGTTTGGCGCAAGATCGGGCCCCAAATCTCTGGGAGGAGTTTGTTCAAGTACAAGGTCTGGAAATAGCCGAAATATTGGAAAAACTGCAAATTCCATTCATGATAGCAGACTTCCTGTGGGATTTAGAGCATGAGCCCATGAGAGTTTTTTGTAGGTCTGATGATAATACATCAGTCAGAAAAGTTCAAGCCTGTAAGTGGAAGCATATGGAGGGGCTGGTCCATACAAAAAAACAAGGTGGTGCTATTGAGCCATTTCTTTGTACCCATGTGCAGCACCCATAAAATATGTAATATTCTCAAAAAACTAATGTGTGTGCAAAGTTTTTTAACTTTTTGAGTATACTTAGGCCCCCAAAAAAGCAATAAAAACACTTCCTGTTTTTTGGACATAATAAGACCAAAATCATATTCCTGTGACCAGATGGTGGCACTATGGAGTTCATCCAAGATTGTCATGTACATTTGTTCAAGGTGGAATAATCGTCATACATATGGATTTTGGGGCAGATTGGACAATGCATGTGTAAGTTAGAAAAATATTTCCATTTGTGGCGAGACATTAACCTTCGCAGTACTCTCACAGCCACACTGATAAAAAGTTACAGTTTTCACTGTCAGTTATCTTCAATGTTTTTCCTACTGATTTAATGTCGTTTGAGGTGTGTCGGCCCATTCCACTTGGAGCATGGATCTGTCATGCAAAACACGACAACTCCTGTTGCCAATAGGTGGCGCTACAATGGTTCCTCAATCTTGCAGGTTCTAAATGTTCAGGATGGGACTACGATCATACTCATACATTTTGAACCAGATTAAACAATATATGGCCAAGTTACAGCGCATTTCTCTTTAATGGCAAGTCTTTGAAAAGACATCAATCTTAGCCGCGTCACTACGGCCACGCCCTCTGGTAAAAAGTTATTAGCTTCATTAGGGCGACAGCGACTGGTACCTTCCTAGGGTTGGCTGGCTACCCATGCAGCCGTTAACATCGTGTGGTGGGGGACCTGGGTTCCTGCTGGATGCTGTGGGAGTTCCTGATCCTGATCCTGACCCTGATCCTGATCCCTGAGCTCTCTATCGAGGGGGTTCTGAAGTCTCCTGAATGATGCTTGCTTTTGAAGCTTCCTGAACAGTGTTTGAGCTGGTGGTACACATTTCTACAATAAAGATCAAAGTTAGTGGCTGACGCTTCTACAATAAAGACTGTTACATTATACACGTCATCCATGGCAAGTCTTTGAAAAGACATCAATCTTAGCCGCGTCACTACGGCCACGCCCTCTGGTAAAAAGTTATTAGCTTCATTAGGGCGACAGCGACTGGTACCTTCCTGGGGTTGGCTGGCTACCCATGCAGCCGTTAACATCGTGTGGTGGGGGACCTGGGTTCCTGCTGGATGCTGTGGGAGTTCCTGATCCTGATCCTGACCCTGATCCTGATCCCTGAGCGCTCTATCGAGGGGGTTCTGAAGTCTCCTGAATGATGCTTGCTTTTGAAGCTTCCTGAACAGTGTTTGAGCTGGTGGTACACATTTCTACAATAAAGATCAAAGTTAGTGGCTGACGCTTCTACAATAAAGACTGTTACATTATACACGTCATCCATGGCTGCTGCTATATTGTCATCCTGGGTGTGCTGGCATCTAGTGTCGCCACCGTGGGATCTGTGCCAGAAGACCCAAAGCTTTCTACACCGAAGCGGGGGAGGCCTGAAAGGTTTTCTGTGGACATGAGTTGAATGTGTGTGGTAGTTAGCTAGTTACCTAATGTTAGTTAATTACTTACTTAAATATGTTGATCACAATTATGAATTGTGTTATTGTATTGTTTTTGAGTTTCATTTACCAAAGGTCTTTGCGAGATGTAAGTGTTTCTTTTGCTCTTTCAGGAGATCCAGGTTATCATAGCAGTGGTTGGTACCGTGCGATGGCTATGTTGATCGATGGACCAGGTCTGATGAATAGTGATTATATTTGTTCTACTCTGTCTCGTTTCACTGGTAACTCGTTTCTGCTTGCTTGCCTCCTAGTCATTTACTGCGCTAGAGACTTGGGGTGTTAGTGGCGGTCAGCAGGAATGTTACGAGGCCTTCTCCCATGCTTCTCCCATGCTTCTCCCATGTGTGGGTATTTATGATTCAGTATCCTGCCATGGTGTTAATATGCAAATTATCAGCGATGTTAATTGGGAGTACTTCAGACGTTCTCAGTTGGAGTTCAGGTCCTACGTGTCATGGGCCTGAAAACGCTTGGGTTTAGACCAGCTCCTCGCTAGGTGCGGGGAGGGGGGCGTCTGTCTGTTGTAGGTGAGGCCTGCTGCGATCATGTTGTGTTTTGGGGGTATTTACTCCAGTCAAGGTTTATTCTCTTTCAATTTTGTGTTTCTTCTTTTATTTTCATGTACGATTCCATGTTTCCGCCACATGCTGCTACAAGCAATGACGACATCTTTCTTGCATTATCAGAGATCTGATTCATTCCTCGACATCAACTGGGGGGTGCACCTGTGGGTGCTTCTGAGGATTGAAGGTTCTTTGCTTTAGATAGTCATGTGACCTTTTTTTCCCAGTGGGTTTTTGGCCTAGTCTAGAGTAGTCAGCCTCTAAGGGGTCTTTTCCCGTTCCCCTTATTTTCGGAATCTGGCAATCTAAATTATACTAAAATTCAAAATTCAAACTCTAAATTTAATCTCTTTAATCATTTTAACCAATCAATCAACTGATTCCAATCTGAGCTGCAAACCTGTACACATAGTGGGGACGGGAGTTTGGCTGCTAAGAGGGGTCGCATTAAGTAGACTCAGCTCCATTATTCCCTGTTAGATAGATAGATAGATAGATAGATAGATAGATAGATAGATACTTCATTAATCCTTTGCAGGAAATTAAGGTGTTAAAGCAGCATCAGTGCATTTTTCATTCATACATTCAACACACTTAAGTAACAGCAACCAAAAATAAAAACAGATCCAATAAAAACAGATCAATTAAAATTAAAATACTGGTGCTAAAGTGCTGAGTAGTGAAGTGCTGGAGTATTGCACATAGGACAGTTATTGCACATTATAGAGCTTGATGGCAGCTGGAAGTTTAGCTCGCAGTTGTGGGCTGTACCCCTTTGGGTGGTGGTAGCTGTCCAGTGCTGAATATTCACGTTCAGCACCAGACAGCTCCCACAGCCCGGAGAAGTGGCGGGAGCTGTCCAGTGCTGAATGTTCACATTCAGCACTGGACAGCTCCCGCCACTTCTCCGGGCTGTGGGAGCTGTCCGATGCTGAACATTCACGTTTGAGCCCACAGCCCGGTGTAGCGGTGGGAGCTGTCTCGTGATATTCTAGTCCATGGATGGCAATTTGCTCTGGTATTCATCCACCCAGGAGCCTATGATTTGTATGTGTGTGTGTGTGTTTGGGTGGGGGTGGAGGCATGTGTCTTCACACACAGGAGTGGCATCCTAACAATATTTTCTATTCTTGCTCTGCCTCCTCTTTCCTGGGTGGATGAATACCAGAGCAAATTGCCATTCTTGGACTGGAATATCACAGGTGCCTCTTCCTCAGGTGTGTCTTCCTCTGGAGCCTCTTCCTCGCCATCTGTTGACTGGTCGGTCTCACAATGATCTGGATCAAAATCAGGATCAATTTTGTCTTCTATTTTTGAGACATCGCCCTTTATTTCTGGTTGAACTTCAATCCCCTGTTCATCAGGTTGAAATAAAAGGTCCAGAGCTTCTCTGACAAGAAATCATCTGATCGGGCGCCTAGTCAACGTGTTCATTGTAAAATGAGGGCAATGCACACAAAAAAACTATATATAAGGGGTCTCTGAGAAGATATGATACATTTTGTATCGGAAAGTGCGGTTCACGTGGGGGGATGGGCACATAAGCCTGGGAAAGAGATGGTTCTCATAACAAACACCTAATTGTTGACTTTGAAATGTGGAACAAGTGTTAGTGTTATACATTTAGTTTGGAAAGTGTGGTTCATGTGGGGGGATGGGCACATAAGCACAGGAATGAGGTGGGAAGAGGAGACACCTATTTGTTCAATCTGAAAGGGGTTCACGTGGAGTGGGGTGGTGTGCATGTGTGTGTGGTAGTGTATTTGTGGTTGTGTACAATCTGATGGATGAACACAATCTAGGGTCACCCATTAATTTCCTATGGTGGTCATTTTTGACCGGGAACACCACAGGTGTTACAAAGTTGAATAAAATACTCATAATTCAGAGAAAATGGTGATTAGCAATTATATATGTTCAAATGGCTAGTGTGGAGGATATCATAAGGCCCTGAGACAATCAAATGTAAAACACAATATTTATGATGGATGGAAGTAGGAAATCGGTCAGATTTGACCCGAACACGACAGAAAGGTTAAGATGGAGGAACTGGGTTATTTTATTCTATTCTACCCTTGTGAACAAAGTACCCTGCAGATTTGAATATCTCAGTGAATGAAACATTTTCAGACCAAGATCACCTCAAACATAGTCATGCTGTTGTGTTACATCTGAATTTTTGAATGGCCTCGACTTCAAAAAGCCCCAGGAAAAGGATTTTTTTTTTCTTGATATGTACCCCATTAGTAAAGTTAGTTAAGATACTCAAAGCCATGGTAACCCTAACCAGATACTGCAGATACAACACATACTGCAGTCTTGCATAATGGTATGATGGTCATTGTGAGTATAGTATGCCACTGTAAAAGCAATGATGCAACAGCATAAGGTTTCATCTGTAGTGGCCCACTGCAGTATGGGACACAGTATGCAAGGCAAACTGACATACAGTATGGTAGGAGGCAGGAATAGATTTTGTTTGTAGCTGTGAAAAGGTTGTAATTACTTATATTTTCATAAATGCCCCTATGTGTAAATTTTGTTCCGCACACAATTTACCCACAAATCTATTCTGCACATATTTCATGAATGAGGCCAATGGACCTTTATTTTCTGCTTCTACTCAGACCAAGTGATTTTCTATGATGGACACAAACAAACCTGCTGGAAAATGTAGTCATCTCTATTTCTCCCATGCCAGTGTGCATTTATGTCCGGTTCCGGTCAGGAGTCGTGGCGTTTCTATGCCTCTGTCGCTCATCTCCACTATAACTCTGGTTTTATTTCGTTTTAAGATACAACCTTTTAAAGTCTATTTTAAGTCCAGTTTTAACTGGAAGAGAGACTTTTGTTCACTGAAACTGAGAAACAGATTTTTTTTTTCCTTATTCTCACAAACTGAGAACAGGCTGACCAAGAAATGGCTCCACTTACTTCGCCATCCGGCTGTCAGAACTGTCTCTCCCTTGGTAAGAAGATCGTAGAGCTGGAGCAGAGGATTTCGAATCTTCACAAAATCCAGTAAGCTGAGAAACACCGGGACACTATCCTCTTCGGCCCTGCACAAGTCTCTGCCACCGGTGAAGAGCTCGAGGACACAGTTCCTTGTTCGCTGATGCTCCCACTCTTTTGGCCCTTGTCCGTGTGCTGCTTGCTCGGGGTCAAACTGCAGGCTGTTGCCTGCCCGCACCTGTTGTTGCTGCTGCTCTGGAGACTGGCTCTATGCTTCCTGCTGCTGCCGATCCAGTTTTATGTTCGTCTCTACCTGCTGCCGCTGCTTCTCCGGCCGCGGGTTCCACTCCACCCGTTGCTGCCGCTGCTCCGGTTGTCGGCTTTGCGTGGCCTGCTACTGCCGTGGCGGCTGCTGATTTTGCTCAACCTGCCTTTCCTGAGGATCCCTGGCTTCGGCTCGGAGCTAAACTCAAAGCCCCAGTCAGCTCCAATCCCTCACATCAGGAGACCTGGGAGGTTGTCGGCAGACGCGGAAGGAGGGGGAGGCTGTCTTTTCGTACTCCTACAACCTGTGACATCCAACTAAATAACCGCTATGACATCCTGGATTTACACGAATTTCCTCCACTGACTGGGAACCTGTGGCCTTCCCTTTCACCTTCACCTCCCATGATGATTTTAAATAAGTCCAGTGGATCTAGACCGTCCCCGGTCCTCCCGATGAACATACCTGGACGACCCGCTCGCCCCACACCTCGCTGAGCACAGCCGAATTTCACACTGGCTCCGTGGGGCTCTTCTCCCGCCCGTCCTGCACCATCTGCTGCCGTACCAAGTGTACCGCCTCATTCTCTACCACAAGCTGCGTCTCCTGCTACTCCGGTCATTGGTGATTCAATTATGAGGCACGTCAGGAGACAATCTGCAGAGACATTCTTCTTTCCTGGTGCTAATGTGAATGACATCCAGGCAAAAATTCCCGTTCTCCTGGCGAAATACCCCAGCGCCAGGAATGTTCTGCCCAGGCGGCTTCAAACCCAATATCCTGTCCACTGTTATGTGCATCAAGGCTGTCCTCAGCTTCACAGGCCTTAAAGTCTGACCTCAGTGTTTCTCTTAAGTCTGCATCTGTTCCACACCTGACTCTTACTCCTTTAGATTTTAAGAATAGGAGGGGGCTGGGTTTAATTCACTTAAATACCAGGAGCATCACTCAGCATGAGGAGCTGGATCAGCTAAAAATTCTAATAACTCATTCAGATCCTGATATTGTGATTATATTTGAGACTTGGCTAAGAAGCACTTTAAGTGATTCTGAGGTGGCCTTGGATGGTTACAACCTGTTCAGAATGGAGAGAAACTCTAGAGGAGGAGGTGTGGCCATTTATTCTAGAGCTTGCCTTAATTGTACTGTTCTGAAAGCAGTGTCTGTGGACAAATCTTTTGAGTTCTTGGCACTGAAAGTTTCCATAGCAAAAAATAATTCTATTATTGTGGTTTGAAGTCAACAGTTTCCAGACAAAGTTTCAAAAGGCCAGTAATAAAACATATGCAGGGAGCAAGGATTTGGTAGTGAGTGGTGCATGTGTGTGTAGGTTACCTGAAGTGGGTGACTTGCTTCTTTCCATGTCAATGGACTGCTGGTTGTCAGTGAGTTCAGTAAGGCCTGTCACAGCCAATGGCAGCCAGGAGGAAAAAGAGTCAGCTTATTTGATTAACATCTGGTGTAAAGACAACAGAAGTCAACTTGGGCAATATCAGCCACACAAGCCACCCCTCAGTAACTTTCTTTGATTATTATTTTGTGAGGTTATGACTGCATAAGGACAAAGTATTTATTAATACTGGATATCCAGTCTTTCCCCAGTGAATATTTGTAGGGCTGCACAATATCTTGAAAATGAATTGTCATCACACTATCAATATGCGCAATATCAACATTGCACAAGACTGCAGTCTAAATCTAAGTCATTAACTCAGTATTTACTAACATTTACTAACACCGAGGGCCCGATCTTACACCTCTCGCTAGCCACTACCCACTACCTGCAAATTGCTGATTTAGGAACCTCCGCCAACCGCTAATGCAATCTTCCGCCCCCTAAAGCTGCTAACCATTATGTCGACTCCCTTACTCACATTGTAGGCGCGGCAATGGGCGTGTCTTTTGCGCTTTCCACAAATTCGGTATCTTGCGATCGCGAGGTTAGGATAGAGGGTAGTGGGTGGTCTGACCACTTGCTACCCTCTATCTTAAACCCGCGAGATAACGGGACCGCAATATCCCGAGTTTGTGGAAAGTGCAACCGGCATGTCGGCGTGTAAAAGAGTGCGTCCAAATCGCGTCATTGCGCGTCCACCCAGTCACATGTGGACTGCACAACTTGCTCTACCTCTCGATTAGGCATCACTTTATTACTTTCATACGTTATTATTCTCTTAAGGGCAGAGGATGTCTGTACAGCTGTGGCATGATCTCATTTAGATGTTTGCTCACTGGTAGAAGGTAGATGTCATCATACGTGTTCCTCTGGCTCAATGCTCATCCAATGATCTGTTCTGCAGTATTGTGCGTCTTGGTGCAGTGAGCCTCCAGGAAAGCATTTCTTAACTAGAAAAGCACTCGGAGGGCACAGACCTCCGCCAAGCACCAAGGTTATTATAGTTTTGAAATTTTCTTTAGTTTTTATTTTTATTTAGTTTTCCAGTTTGCTTTTTTATTTCAGTTTAGTTTTAGTTAGTTCAACAAGTAATTTAGTAGTTTTAGTTTAGTTTTTATTTTGAGGAATTGACTAGTTTCAGTTTAGTTTTTATTTAGTTTTAGTCTTAGTTTTAGTTTTTCTTCTTCTTGCAGTATGCAGCAGTTTATACACCTTTTCGACTTGAAAATTGTGGACATGCGCCCCCTAGTGGCTCCGCCATAACTGGAGTGTGCGGTGCTCCACCAACTAACCCAAACACAGCAGCGTGGAGCATTTGTTACGGATAACGCAGACATGTCTTGGATTGATGATGTTAGGCAGTGGCCTCCAGTTACAGATGAAGGTAGTTTATCGCTGTTTTTAATGATTGGTTATGGAAATAGCATGATCTATTCCCATAATCAAACACTAAAAACTGTGGAACGCTGGCTATAACTAACGTCAACAAGCCATAAAGATTATGCTGCTGTAATGTTAACGCGAGCGGTAAATTAGGCTATGTGTTAATGTTATATTTAATTTATTTTATCATTCTCCTAAGTCATTCATTCATTCATTCATTCATTTATAGGCTTGTGCTAGTACCAAGGGCTACAGTAGCCTCATACTGCTGTTCTTTTGGCCAGAATCGTCCGGGACTCTCAGCGAGACTATGAGTAGTACGAGACTGAATGTTAACGAAAACTCACCCGGCTGTATTCATTTGGAACAAAGTCCTTTCTGTTGATATTTTTCACCCACGTCTTCCTAACTTCTTGTTCTGCAAACAAGGCAGTCTTCGTGCATACTTTCTTCTTCCATTGTCGAATTTTCACACCATTGTTGGCACAGTTTATGACGGTACATGTATTCCCACTCGACCGACTCGACATTATAAAAATATATTTGTAGAAAGAGAAAAACACTGGTTAATCTGCGAGCCGGTGAAAGTGTCGCTCTGTAGTACAACCCAGCAATGGCGGACGGGGTACTTCCGGGGGGGCTGGCCCGAAAAGGTCTATATCCGCTATGCTGCCCCCTCTCTGGAGGGAGGGTATCATAGCGGCTGCTGCAGGACAGGCAGTAATCTCTATGGCAGTAATCGAGGGAGAAAACGAAACGAAAACGAAGCTGAATTTATCTACAATTCAGTTTAGTTTTAGTTAGTTTTACATCCTTCATTGTAGTTTTTATTTAGTTTTCGTTTTTTTTTTAATTGTAGTTTTTATTTTTATTTCAGTTAACTGAAATATTTTTTCATTGCTAGTTTTAGTTTTAGTCTTAGTTTTCGTTAACTATAATAACCCTGCCAAGCACAACAGTTCTCCTATGTAGCGATTTACAGATTGCTTGAAGGGCTATTTCATCAAAATCCATCCATAAGTTTTTGAGTTATCTTGTACACAGACAGACAAACAGACAGACAGACAGATAAACGCCGGCAAAACATTACCTCCTTGGCGAAGGTAAAAATATTTTTACACAGACAATTCCTATCGGCTACTTGAAAGTCCCAGATAGTTGGGGCTCTCCCGCTAAACACGCTCAGGCAGAGCCGCGAGAACCGCCATGAGAGCCGCTGGGAGCAGCTATGCGTCTTGGCGCATCTGTGCGCACAGCCGCTGCTGAGGATATGTTCAAGATAACTCAAAAAGTTATGGATGGATTTTGATGAAATCTTCAGGAGCTGTCAGAAATGTGAAAAGGAAGAACTGATTTTATTTTGGATGTGATCCGGAAGAAATCCTTGATTCTGGATCACTTTCAAATTTTTGATAACATTGCACTGTTAAGGTTTAGTTGTTTCTTGAACCCTAAAGCAACCACAATGGAGACAGGAAGGGAGTTCTGGAATTTTAAGAGTTTAATTCTTTTAGAAGTATAAAAGGAGGATTCGAGGGTTGGCAGCCAAACCAACAATCCAGGGGACGACGAAGGCAAGGAGGTGGAACTGCGAATGGCTGGATCAGGCGTTTCTATGGAAGATCTGGCGACGAGTCTGGTTGAATGATGACTGAATAGGTACAGGGGTGCAGTGCCACACCTGGGCTGCTCGTCAGATGGGAAGGTGAAACAGAGGTGGATCTGAGTGTCTATGTAGAGGATTGAAGGTGGTGCAGTGGGTTGTGCTCAGGGGCCTCAGAGGTGGAAGGTTGCGGTTCACAACCCGGCTTGGGACCGTAACACGTGCTCAATGGGCCCGGAAATTTTGTTTCTCAACATCTCCGTTATGAGATGTTGAGCCCACAGCTCATTAAATTTCACTCAGGTATTGACAATGAAAACTTCTATAAAATTTCAGAGGCCGATCCGGATCTGATCCAGAAGGCGGATTTTATCGCAATCTGTAAATCGCTATATGGGAGAACTGTTGTGCTTGGCGGAGGTCTGCACTCTCTGAGTGCTTTTCTAGTTTAGAAATGCTTTCCTGGAAGTTCACTGGCTCTGTTTTTTCTGAGCAGTTTGTTGAAACTTCTTGGAGTACAAAAGAAATGATTAAATCATTTGCTCCACATTAGTTAGAGCTAGTTATGTATATATCAGTGCAGAGGAGGAGGAGGAAAGAAGAGGAGGAAGCTCTACAGCAGAGTCCCAGACGAGCTGCCCATGAGAGCTGCTCTAATCTGGGTGAAACGACGTTCCATAGCAGTTGAGGTACCACAACCTGCTCTTAAAAGGCAATGGCTACTGACACACTGATTGGTTAAACAGGTGGAACGCCCTAACCACTCCCATGCATAATATATGCATAATATAGCAGTTGGCGCAGGTAATATCATGGGTTACGAGAGGTGGAAGATTGCGTTCTTTGTGGGGGAACGCACCTCCTGCTACCTGCTATCCCTTAATAGCAGCTTTAGGAGGTTTGGTGCAAGATCGAGCCCTGAATGTCAATAAAATATCAGTATCAGTGATGGGCTCCAGATGCCCATCCCTCATTTACAGTGACAAGAAAAAGTATGTGTATTCCTTGAAATTAACTTGTTTTCTGCATTAATTTGTCATGAAACGTGTTCTGGTCTTCATATCAGTGAAATTACAGAAAAAAACACAATGTGTTTACACTGATAACACACCCATTTAACATTTACAGTACTGGATGAAAAAGTAAGTGACCCATCCACCTGTCCATTAGCTAAACTTGGTTCAGTCTTATTCAGGGTCATGGAGACCTGAGAGCAACATGTTTGAGTGGAAACAATTAATTGAATCTAATTTAATTTTCATTGTCTCCACAGGCTTTTTACTGTTTGCGGTTTATGTTAGGAAGACATTAACACCGTACACTCAACTATGTTTTAATATATTGGAAGTCATACCTTTATCATAATATTCAATGATATCGCATATTGCATGTTTTCCTAACATTGTGCAGCCCTATTACTTATGATTAACTTGATTGATTAATTAAGTGGCTGATTCTTGATGTGACCTGCACTACAATGTTATTTAATATATAAATAGTTTTAATCCAACCAGACTCAATTAAAATGCAAATGTGACTATAACAAAGCATTTTAAGTATATAGTGCAAATCACACAAACTAGAAAACACAGTCAAAACACAAAACAAGACAAATACAAGTCTAGTCAGGGTAATCTCAAATCGGATCACATGCATCAGGCACAGGCCAAAAAAGAATTCCTATCTCCCTTGTTGATTTTTCTGGTTCATTTTCCCTCTAGTCTGACTACAAACAAGAAAGTGTTTAAGCTGCATTCACTGTACTCATTAACTCACTGAGTTGTTACAGTTCAGAAGGTTTTGCTAATTTAATTATTTCATTTCAGTCAAACGTTCCAGCAAACCATCTTTCTTTCAATAATTTATACTGGCTGTAAATTAAAAAGCACTCTGATTGAACCTTTACTAAAGTATTAAATCAAGAATTCCTTTGTAACCTCAAACTAAAGCACAGTATTTTTCAAGGCCCAGTACATGAACAAGGCTATATTCAACCTACCAACTATGCTTTAGTTAAAATATACATCACATAGATGCTGTTAATATTTATGACTGCCTTTACTTAACAGCCTCATAGAGTCTCTCTTTCTGCAAAGGACATACAGCAGACATGACTGGAATAGGGGATCTCTGTGGAGCAAAATGCAGGTGATATTTTTCCAGAAAAAAAAAGATCCAATCATCTCTTTGGCTTGTCACTTTGCTTTAGGTTGACATCTCTTCCTATATTACTACAAAACTTACAAAACACTTACTGAAGCCCCCCCATCCCTATTGTACACACACACCGAATAGCCCCAGCCTTTACCGTAGGAAGGCCAGACTTACTCTGATAGGATGTACGGATCCTTTTCTTTGAATCTGAATAAAAGTTAGACAGGCTGCGCATGCAAGACTCTGTCAGGCAGGACACATGCCCACATCAGCAGCCACAGAGTCACCAAAAGGTGGGAAAAAGAGGAGGAGGAAAAGAGGGAAGGAAAGAGTGGTGGACACGATGAAAGAATGAGAAGCGCGGGTGGAAATGCAAGACAAGAAGATATGAGAAAGGACAGAAAAGGGGAATAAAAGACAGGTGGCGTTGTAAGTGGGATGAAACAGAGGCAGAATGGCAGAAGTGGAGAAAGGAAAGATATAATGTCACGAGAGAGAGAACAAGTTATAGAAGAGAGGAGGGAGGGATGAGAGAGGAATCATTTTAGGAAAAGGTTTTAGAGATGGGTGAAGGCAGGGGTTGGGGATTGGAGGGGAGAGAGAAGAACACACAGGCTTAGAAGAAAAAGTGAGAGCAAGCAGCAACTGAGTTAGTGTAAGGGGAGGACAGACCAGATCCAGCACACCGCAGAAACGCTTACATTTTATCATAATAAAAACCCACTGTGTTAGCAGATAACCTATAATTACTGACAGCAACATATAAACAAATCTCTTTTTTCACCACTGAATTACTTTGTGAATTTTTAAAATTTTTGCTACAATACATTAATTTCACTACATCTCGGGAAAACACAGAATAATAAGAAAGCCTAATTTTATGAAGGAAATACATTTTACTACATTTGATAGACAAATTGTATACATACACCACATGCACAATTATTAGGCACTGTAAGTTCCAGGACTTTTGTGAAAGCGGAAATTTGCTTCTCCATTCTATACAGCGCTTTTAATGAATTGTCTTTTTAGATGTGTCCGGAGGCTCAAAAAATGACAAACATGTATACATTAGAATTCCTATACATGAAACAGATTTCAAGAATGCTTCATTCTGGAGCCGCCCCCCCCCCCTTTTTTTTTTTAATATTGGCTCTCTGACATCATAGTTGTACTAAGTTCATTTTGTCTTCACTTATCAATTAGTTAAATTGTTCTTTTATCACAGACAAAAAATGTTTTAGGTTGTTTATTTACCTGACATGTTTCAGCGTGTACTTCCACCTTCATCAGAGTGTCACCGGTGTTTGTGTGATGCGTCATTTGTCAGCTCATGGATGAAGGCGTGACTCACCTGTCAGATTTGATAGGCGAGTCACACCCACGCCTTCATCCATGAGCTGACAAATGACGCGTCACACAAACGCCGGTGACACTCTGATAAAGGCAGAAGTACACGCCGAAATATGTCAGGTAAATAAAGAACGTAACCTAAACATTTTTTTGTCTTTGATAAAGGAACAATTTAACTCTCTGACATCATGCTGGATAAACTTTCCTTGTATTGTCACATTCTCCAAGCAGCGCATATTCACAAGAGCAAGTGTTTTAGTTGTCATTTCAGGAACTGAGTTTTACCTTAATTTATAGTATGCCTGTAAGGCTTCGGGTTTGGTTTTTGTGTTTTCGGGATTTCTTATCTATTCTCTTAAGTGTTTTTTCTTGTGTCTCTTTTCTGTTGGCTTTACTTCCTGTTTTCCTTTAAAGGTCTGATTTTTGTGGGTTAAGTTCTGGTTTACTTGCCTGGTCCCATCTGTCCTCACTGTTTTCCCCTGCATCTCGCCAGCCCTTGTGCCTAAATATTGTCTTCACTTGCCCTTTTTCTTGGCTGGTCCATCTTGTCATTTACTCTGTGTTTCTGCCGTTTGTTTCTGCCCTTTGTTCCCTCTGTTTGAAGAGTCTGCCTCATTTTAGTTTTTCTGCACCATTTTGTTTGAAAAATACAAGAACCTTTTGTTGAAGACTCCTGCCTCCATCTCTTGCGTTTGGATCAATCTGTTGAAACCTTGAGCAGAAGCTAAGCAGAAGTATTATTATTGTTATTATTATTATTATTATTATTATTATTATTATTATTATTATTAATGATAATAATAATAATATTATTATTATAGTTGGCAGCCCTTGTGTGTGTGTCTGTCCAGTTGGCGTCACTCCCTGTCTCTTATCTGCTGTTTCCTGTTTTACTTTGAAGGTCTGTCTTGTCCCCATTGTTTTCTGCTTTGCTTCCTTCCCCTCGTTTACATTGATTCCCTGCACCTGCCTCGCGTTCGTTCCTCTGTCTATTTAAGTCTTGTCATTGTCTCTGTCTGGGCTGGTCCGTTATCTCGTGTCTTGTGTGTTCTTGCATCCTGTGAGTTTATCCTGTTTGTTTCCCTGGTTTTTGTTGGATTACTTTAGTTTGGATTTTTGTCTTTTGTTAAATAAATAGCTTTTGTTTTTGCACTCCTGCATTTGGGTCCTCCATTCTGCCTCATACCATGACAGAAGCACCTTAAATTGCTCAATGGACTTTGATGTAGTTTAGTGATTCTCAACTGGTAGGTTGGCATCTGTTGCTTATTTTGATTTATCATTAAACTTGTTTTCTGTGATGTAATACTGTAAAATTCTGTACTATGTCAAGTTCAAACTTCACCATCATTTCATTGAATAAATTTTAGAAGTTGAAAATTTTCCTTATTTTGGGTCGCTGCCTGTTAGTAAGGGGTGATGGTGAGTCTCAAAGCCTGACCAGTTTAGATCCACTGATCTAGGTTAATTATGGTCTGATAGACATGTGGCTTGCATTTCATGGGGGTTAAATATCACAATAGCATATTAAGTGTATATACGTTCCTTTAGTGGCCGTTGCCAGCCAAGATAAGGAACAAAGAAAGGAGATGAGGGTCAGGAAGTACAAGACCTCTGTGGCTTTTGAGTAACAGATCTGTGCTCAAGCAGGACTATAAACAGAGCAGACTAAGAAACCAACTGGATGACACACGACCTACTAACATGCATTTCATAACATCTTGACATGTGTTTCTGAATTTATATGTTTTTGTGACTGAAAAAGAGGAAAGACAAAAGAAAGAGAGTTTGACCAATACTGGCTTCTATATGTTGATTCAATTTTGTATATCTATTTTTATGATTCTTCTTTCAAAGGGGCATGTAAGTACTACCAAGAATTTTTTTTATTCAAGTACTGTCATTGCATTTTAAAGTTTTAAAGTCAGCACATAGATAGTGCAAACACATCTTATATTTTTCATGTAAAATTAGTTACACGTAATCTGCAAAGTAACAAGATACTGTATGATAATTTAGATCAATTTAGATATTATTCTCTCAATCCACAATGGTGAAAGGTGATGATAACTGATAACACTACCACTGATGCTTACACAAATCAGCAGTAGTACCATATTGGCCCGAATATAAGACGGTGTTTTTTGCATTGAAATAAGACTGAAAAAGTGGGGGTCGTCTTACATTCGGGGTCTAGACATTATATCCATTCACAACGCTAGATTGCACCAGATATCTTTAAAGCGAATGCTGAACTTAACTCCCCAGGCCAAAGCGAACCCCTGTCACGAAGAATAAAAATAAAAATAGCGGTAGCACAAAGAAGGAAAAATAAAAATAGTGGTAAGAAACAAAAGAGAAGAAAATAAGAGAAGAGATAACAGAAAATTGAGAAACGTAGCGACAATCTGGAGAAAAGTGGGTCGAAGATCAGCGAGGTTAACCGGCAGCTGAGGAGAAGTTATGATGCAAACTTCAAGATGATGGTGATAACTGAGGCAGAGTCGTTAAACAGTTGCAAAGCGGCTGTGAAATATGGTGTCACAAATTGTAATGTACGGAGATGGAGAGTTCAAAAAGGTCATCTAAAAAAATGCTCACAGTCAGAGAAAAGCTTTCTGTGGTCCACAGAGCGGCCGCTTCCATGAGCTCGACAGGAGGGTGTGCACGTACGTGGACGGGAAATGAAAGGACGGGATGCCCATCAGCAGAGCTGTCATTCAGCTCAAGGCCGTGGAAAAAGCCAAAGAGCTAAACACACCCACCGCTGACTTCAAAGCAAGCCTCGGCTGGTGTAAAAGAATGATGTGGCGTAACAGACTAACGCTGCGATGCAGAACAAGTCCAGCCCAGCGCCTGCCTTCTGACTTTGGAGAGAAGCTGTTGTCTTTTCAGCGCTATGTGATCAACTTAAGGAAAAAGCACTCTTACCCACTGGATCAGATTGGCAATGCTGATCAGACACCTGTGTTTTTTGACATGCCAACACCTGTCACTGTACACAAGAAAGGTGAGAAATCTGTTATTATAAAATCCACTGGAAATGAGAAGAGCTGTGTTACCGTCATGTTAGCCTGCCTCGCAGACGGAACCAAACTCCCTCCGTATGGGGTTTTAAAACGTTAGACAGTGCCTAAGGAGGCGATGCCAGCTGGCATTATTGTACGGGCCCAGGAAAAGGGCTGGATGGAGACCGAGCTTGTAGTGGACTGGCTCAAGGTTGTGTGGGGCAGACGGCGTGGGGGACTCACAAAAAAGAGGAACATGCTGATTTTGGATGCATTTCGTGGACACTTGTCTGATCCAATCAAAAAACAAGTGAAGGTGATGAATGGCGACTTGGTGATCATTCCGGGGGGAATGACAAGTCAGCTGCAGGTGTTGGATGTTGTGGTCAACAAACCATTCAAAGACAATCTGTGAAAGAAATACAGAGAGTGGCTCCTGTCTGGTGATCACGCACTCACACCGACAGGAAAGATTCAGAAGCCTCCGGTACGTTTGCTCTGTGAGTGGATCCTCCATGCATAGGATGCAGTTTCCCCAAAGAGCATCATCCACGGGTTTAAAAAAATGATGGATATCAAATGCCCTGGACGGCAGTGAGGATGACGTGCTATGGGAGGAGCCAGCGGAGCCAGAGGATGGGAGTGAGGACAGTGACACTGAGCACAGCGAGGCAGAGGAGGTTTGTGAGGAGTAATGTTCTGACATGACAGATCTCAGCTACTTTCAAGTTTAAACCAGCTTGCATTATTTTGCAACGTTTTTCCTTATTCAGATTTGTTTCAAGACTACAGCTAGTTAGACTTCACTTTGATGGTTAATGCAGTTATTGCAATTTCGTTGTTTTATCACAGTAGATTGGTTTATTTACATTTCAAAAACCAGAAGCCATTCATTTACAAATGTGATTGCACTTTAGTTTACATATTTGAAAGTTCAGATATTAAGATGTGATAGATGGTTTTTGCATGATTTGAATGAGGCAAAATGTCATGCTTTTTCTCTCAAATATATCGTTATAATCATTTGTTTCAGATGTACTGTAATTATTTTCTGTATAAAAATTACATTTGGTGTTCAAAAAGTATTTTTTCAAACTTGAGTCTTGAACAAGAGGGGGTCGTCTTATAATCAGGGTCATCTTATATTCGGGCCAATACAGTATGACATACGCAAGAAATAAAATAAACCGTCTACATAAGTATTTCCAAATTTTTCATGTAGACAAGGTCAGATTTGCCTAACCTTTAAAAGAGGAATAGATGCAGAGAAGAAAGAGGAAAAGGGAAAGAAAAAGCAGAAGAGAAACAGAAAGTGAGTATACAAGATTAGAAAATAGGGACAGGAAGATGTATCAGTCTGATGTGACAACTACATCACAGTCAGTATGTGAATGTGTGTATTCTAGGATCATAAATGTTTGTGGCTGTGCTACCTGAGGTGGACTGTCTGTTCCTACGGGGGGAACGAGTAAGGCGCTGGTAGGGGTCCGTGGTACCATATAGATCCAGTGTTGACATACACAACAAGATGGTCTTCTGCAAGTAGTCCACCACTGCCAGTCCATTACAGTTCCCAAATGCCAAGCTGGACAAACACCAACACAGTCGGGAGGCACAAGCACAGACACATAACAGCATTTAAACTGTTGGCTCACTTATTTCAAATTGTAATTTTTACTGACATTAAAAGTGAAACTTGAAACAAACACTGTTGAAGCAATTGCGACATGTACACTATCTGACTAAAAAAAAGGAGACCCATATTTTGTTGGATCATCTTTTACTTTAATTAAGGCATGCATTCTCTGTGGCATTGTTATACAATGTCACATTTATTTCCACCCAGAGTTGCACAAACTTTTCACTAAGATCATGTACTGGGGCAGCACGGTGGCTTAGTGGTCAGCACTGTTGCCTCACAGCAAGAAGGTTCCTGGTTTGATCCTCAGCAGGAGCCTTTCTGTGTGGAGTTTGCATGTTCTCCCCGTGCATACTTGGGTTTTTTCTGGGTACTCCAGCTTCCTCCTCACAATCCAAGGACATGCGTGTTAGGTTAATTGGTTGTTCTTAATTGTCTGTATCTGATTGTGAGTGTGCATGATTGTTCATCTGCATGTAGCTCTGCGATGGACTGGCAACCTGTTCAGGGTGTACCCCTGCCTTTTGCTCATTGAGAGCTAGGATAGGATCCAGCAGAACCCTACATAGGACTATGTAGCGGACTCACTTAATTTATTAGTATTTAAATAATGAGCAGGGTACCACATTTTTTTCTTAAAAAAAAGGAAAATCAAAATGAAAATGAGTCACTTATTTTTGTAGGTTCTTGTCGACACTGGATTGGCTGGGAAGGTCAATCTTGGAGTCGCAAATAAGTTTTAACAACATTTATTTACGCATATACAAGACACAGACAAACAGAAATGTAAAAATATACGGTCATATATATATATATATATATATATATATATATATATATATATATTTCCTTCCTGCTCTCCGGCTTTTTTTCCTGCTTTTTTTGGAGCCTCACACAGATATCATCCAAATATCCAAATCTAACCATGGATCTGGTCAGCTGGTCTCTCAATGCAATCGATCAAATTTTCTTCGACGAGAAGAGAGGGCAAAGGAGAGCCATCCTGTCCCGATGGAACTCACGCAGCCAGTTATGTTCAGGATTCATGGTCGAAATGGAGACTGAGCTGCCTGTCTCCTCTGTTCATTGAGGACACCGAAGATGTCTACATATTTGGATTTATGATCTCGGGATTTCTGCTGTTTGGAGTTGGCGGAAACCTGATGTATCGGAAAATTAAGCGCACGGATGCTGCTATCCTGGACCTGGTATCCGTGTGTGTGTCTGTGAGCCGTGCTGTGAGTGCCCAGACTGTTAAGCTTGACGAGCTGAGTCGGAAATTGGATGTGATTCAGAATGTGAATCATAGACAAGGAATGATTTTTGAACTCATTTCGAAAATGGATTCCAACTTGGGAAAACTGCATGAAATTCAGCTATTTGGATTGATTTCCCTCCGAGATGAAACCAGCAAGCACTTAAGGCAGACAGAATCTCATGTCAGCCTGGCCCAAAACAATTCTCTTATCTGAATCTGGCTCCCCCGAGCGGCCTTCATTCAAGGCCGAATCCAAAGAACTCTCCAAGGTCTTATGCGTATCAGGCTCTTACCCAACCCCTCCCCCGCTCCATATCCCTTTCCCGAGTGCTCAGCATCTTCGCTGGCTCCTGCTGTTCCTCCCCCCCAAGCTGGGTGGACTGACTGCGCTGCGCGCCAATGGTGGCTGCGCGTGCACGGACTGCTTTGCTGGACACCCCCTGCACCCTCCTCCCTCTCACCTCTCTGATGTCTTAGTCTAAGTTTGTTATGCTTAAATTTTTTGTGCTAAGGTTTTTTTTTTTGTGAATCTCACAACATGCCCCTCAAGGACACGTTTTATATTATTACTATTTATTATTATTATTATTATCATTATTATTATCATTATTATTATTTTATATTATTATTAATATTTTTTTGAAAAAGTAAAACTATACAAAGGGGGGTATATATCAATTCAGAAGATGAAGATGTTTGTTTTACCCTCTCCCCCCTCTCCCCATGTGATCTTATTTTCTTCTGATAAGAAGGCGGCGCCGCTACGTGGCAGCAGCCCCCAGACAGACAAGGAAGAACATAGATTGGTGTCTCCCAGTATCCTATAGCTATCATTCGATCTAGACCCCTACCATTCTTATAACGGGGTTACTATTTCTAAGTGAACACATTACACTGACTCCATATTTTACTTGTATAATGAGTTTTATTTATCTTTATCTGAGAACTTTTGGTGTAAGGACCATTACAGGCATGCAAGACGGGACAAAACAAGACATACAGTGAATAGTCTGAGCCTATGACTCGACCTAGGGTGAAGGTTACATCGACCAATTCTACTTTGTGTGCCCAACCCACAATCTTTTATATAATTTTTTTTTTTTGAAAAAGTAAAACTATACAAAAGGGGGTATATATCAAATCAGATGATGAAGATGTGTGAGACACTTTTTTTTACCCTCTCCCTCCTCTCCCCATGTGATCTTATTTTTTTCTGATAAGAAGGCCGCGCCACTACGTGGCAGCAGCCCCCAGACACTGTCGACCCATTTCCAGTATGTTTGTTGTTTGTTTCTGTATGTTCTTCTTGGGCGATGTACTGGAAATGCACTGTGTTGGTACTTCTCATTTCCTAAACATCTATGTCAAAAGACACATCCTGTGGTCGTGGAAAAGATGTTAGTCTGTTTGAATCATTGGCATGCATCAAGTAAAGAAAACATCTAAGGGGATTGCAGAAACTACGAAAATTGAGTTAAGAACTGTCCAACGCATTATTAAAAACTGGAAGGATAGTGGGGACCCATCGTCTTTGAGGAGGAAATGTGGCCGGAAAAAAATTCTCAATGATCATGATCGGCGATCACATAAACATTTGGTGAGATCATATTGAAGCAAAACAACAGTAGAACTAATGGCTATGTTTAATAGTGAAAGTAAGAGCATTTCTACACGTACAGTGCGAAGGGAACTCAAGGGATTGGGACTGAACACCTGTGTAGCCTTAAGAAAACCACTAATCAGTGAGGCTAACCGGGAAAAAAGGCTTCAATTTGCTAGGGAGCATAAAGATTGGACTCTGGAGCAATGGAAGAAGGTCATGTAGTCTGATGAGTCCAGATATACCCTGTTCCAGAGTGATGGGCACATCAGGGTAAGAAGAGAGGCAGATAAAGTGATGCTCCCATCATGCCTAGTGCCTACTGTACCAGCCTGTGGGGGCAGTGTTATAATCTGGGGTTGCTGCAGTTGGTCAGGTCCAGGTTCAGCAACAGTATGAGCTCAAAGAATGAGGTCAGCTGACTACCTGAATATACTGAATGACCAGGTTATTCCATCGATGGATTTTTTTCTTCCCTGATGGCACGGGCATATTCCAAGATGACAATGCCAGGATTCATCAGGCTCAAATTGTGAAAGACTGGTTCAGGGAGCATGAGACATCATTTTCACACATGGATTGGCCACGAGAGTCCAGACATTAACCCCACTGAGAATCTTTGGGATGTGCTGGAGAAGGCTTGCCCAGCAGTCAGACTCTACCATCATCAATCTTAGTGAAAAATTAATGCAACACTGGATGGAAATAATTCTTGTAACATTGCAGAAGCTTATCGAAATAATGTCACAGCGAATGTGTGCCGTAATCAAAGCTAAAGCCAACGAAATATTAAGAGTATTACCTTTTTTTGCTGGCACCTTTTTTTTTTGGCCAGGCAGTGTATTTCTGTATTGTCTTTATTCCAGACTGGCATGGGAAGGCGGTGGACACATGGGGGCGGTGGCAATGGGTGCAAGGGCCCGATCAATGTTGCTTGCAGCTTTAATGACATTTTGAAACTATTGCTACAACATTTTTGCATCGAAACCTAGAACCTTCAGATATAAAATCCTGCTTATATGTATAAAATGAAAGACAACCCAGTAAAAGCATAGATACTGATAGACAGATGGGCAGCTTGATGCATACACAAAGTGCTTTGTGTGTGTGTGTATGTAGTTTTAGATTATTCATGTACAAATTCATCCATCTTGCTGTCAGGCTTAAGTTGTTGCTCCTTACTCCTATTATATCAATGTAGCCTTTATCTGTAGGGAATGATGAGGCTGGATCCTAGACACTAAACTATAAGTATTTGTAAAGATAATGATAACAAAACATATGTATTTGTCATTGCACAGGCTGACTGAAATGTGGCAACACCTGAGAACTCGTTGATGCATGAGATAGCTCATAGGAACTACATGGTACGCTTCCCTGAAAAAGCCTTCGACATTGTGCATTCCATTTTCAATCACTATTTTTATTGGTTTATTTAATACAATTCAGTTTTATTCTTATTAAGTTTTATTTCTATAGTATCTGTTATGGTCTCCAAGTCCTTTTTAGAGATCCAGAGCATGAACACCAGGCAAAAATTATTGGTGAGAAGAAATGGCACGTAAAACCTCCCCTACTGGGAGAAAATGTTTTAGCCAAATGGAAAAGCACTGCCCATCTCTGCCATGCCAACTGATGCACAATAATCAAGCTTACTGGTGCTCAAAATTCAAAAATCAGCATCCCAGCATCCACCTGTAGGCTCTAAGTCTAAGGGTCAAGAGAAGGGATTCAGTTGCTGTTCATCACTCCCAGTATTTGAATATAGGTATTATCTGTAGGCAGTGATGAGTGTCAGAGCCCAGATGCCAAACCATAATTCATGGTTATAATAATTTAATGAATCATATGTATTTATAATTTCCGCACTTGTCTGTCTAAATATAAAAAATATTAGTACTACTACCAATGCGTGTGCCTTCTTACTGTAGACATTACCAATCCAAACAGAAAAATTAATGATCACAAATGGATAGGTAGACCAACCCACAGCTATGATGTATTTGGTGACTTACAGTCCATATGCAGAGTTGATGTCCAGGCTGGTGATCTGTTGTGGAGGTTCTCCATCTACCCACAGCAGCTGGATGACCAGCTCTGACTGGTAGCCAGGAGGGACCCAGACCAGCCGATCCTTCACTCTGAAAAAGCCAGAGAAGCAACACTCAATTTACACTTGTTCATTTGTGCCATTTTGATATAGCTTTTCACTTGTGTCCCTGATCTAGTTCTTTACATCATGAAAAATCACAGGATAAGTGAGACTAACTACTGATATAAAGCTAAATGCATGGAAACACACCTTGAAATCAAAGTAGGTCACAGATTCATTGGTCTACAATTAACTAAAAGGTAGATCTGGTTCTCATAAAACATTTGTTCCTATGACCTGCAATGAACATTTGAGATTTTCAAAGTATTACCTGAGGCAGGGGACACTGTCTTTGCCCCCCTCCGGTGTCCTGCTGCCAGGGCTGACTGAGTGTTGACGGTGGGGTTGGGGTGAGTGGGAGCCTGACTCTGAGAAGCATGGGTTGTTTTCATTCTCTGAAGGAGTGATGATGTCCTCTGATTCACACTGCAAACGTATCTCTAGTGACTGGGGATGACATGGGAAAGAAGATGACTGTATCTAAAATACCTACCAAAGTAGCTATAATAACACAAGGTTCAATTAAAAACAGTCACTTTGGATTGTAGAAAGGGAGTGCACTTTACTTATAGGCTCTTTATTTACTGACTCTAGATTTTACTTTCAGGCTTTTAAATGCACCAATGCACCAGACTGCGACTACTTAATTTTGAGTTTCATTTCACTCACCACTATATGAGTGTTGGCATCATATTTGCTGAAGCGGTACAGGATAATGTGAGCTGAGATGCCAACCACACAGAAGATCCGACTGTGAGGGCACCAGCTGACCATCTGAACAGCAAAAGGATCTTCTTCTACCAACTCAGCAGCCCGGCCCTCACCTGGCTTAGGCTTTTCAAACACTTTGGAGGTCTTCAGTTTATACAACATCTGCAGTGTGACTGGTGAGATAAATTTGGACAAAATGTCAAAATGAGAAGAAACATTTGATGTTTTTAATTTATCATTTATAAATGTGATTGTGCACAATGTGCTAATGTAAAGTAGGACATCTCATATCACACATTATTTTTGCCACATTGGAAGTAAAACTTTAACAAAATGGAAGTGACTTATGGTGGAGATTTGTGTGTAACAAAAAACTGAGATTCCAATTTCAGAACTGCTTTAGGTATAAGAAAATCAGAGAAGCCTTACAAGCAGATGCATCCCAAAACTTAATTGATCCATCAGCATGTCTGAACAAAAAGAGAAAAGTTCTTTATTTAGTGAAGTCAAGAATATTAAGGGAAAACTGTACAACCGTAACCCCTGCTCCATGCTTTAACACCAGAAATCAGCTGTATAAATGTAGCAGACATTATCAAAGTTCTCTTAATTAGTAATTTCACAAAATGTATTCATAACTATTACATTGCATAAATACGAAGCTGTGTTTCAATCTGCAGCTGACATTGTTATCGTCTTGAGTGTCATTTAGTTTATTGGTCTTTAAACTTTTAATCCTGCGTACCACCTGAGAAACTGTTTAGCCCTCTGAGTACCACCATGATGACCAATTTTAAAATATTGCCATAAAGGAGAGATGTTTATTCCTTATTGTAGTTATTTATTGTTGCCTGAATTGTTACTTTACTAAATCAGACATTTACAACTCTGTCCAACAATTCTCACATACTCATACTCTCATACAGAGCAAAATAAACACACTTAAGAAAACACATCTGCACTGCAACTGAATATGCAACAAATATTTTTTTAAATCACACAATTTCAATTATCTCAAGCTACACATTTTGTTTGAAACATATTTATAATACATTGTATGTTTATGATTATTTTTAAGTGAAAATGTGGGAAAAATGTGGAAAGTCATGACATTCCCCCGCGTACCACCAGAGAGTGCTCAGTTTGTGCACCACTGAATTAGTTCTCTGTATTGTTAGTATTTAGTTTAACAGTAGAACTGCCATTAGGTCATTTTGGACCTCTGTTGCCTATTAAAATGCATGTAACTTTGAATGAAAACGCTATGTCACCCAATTCGAGGACTTTTCACTTTTGCCCAGCAATGCTTACTGTTACTTTTGGAATTGTGTGTGTGTGTGTGCACGTGTGCCAGTGTTGGGGAAGTTCACTTTCTACACAAACTAATTCAGTTCATAGTTCACAGAAATTAAAACGCACTAGTTCAGTTCACCATTTCAAAAAATTAACTAAATAGTTAATTTTTATTATTCTTATTCTTTTTTAATGTTGCTGCGAGCAATTATTTGTCAAAATGATTGCTACTGCCCATATACTACACCACCACAAACAGCAATTATTTTATCCATTTTTTCTGTCAAACTATGTGTCCAATTCAGAATCTTTAATCCAACCAGGGTTCACATTAGCAGTAATTACAGTTTTACATGTAAAACTGTAATTTCCCTTTAGCTTCTCTCTACAATATATTAAAAATATGAGGAAAAACTTACTGCCAAATGGTCTTTATTATAAGACAAAAACAGGTACTTAAGGTGCAAATGTTTTTTTTTTTTTCCCCCATTTCAATATTTCAATTCCCCCTACGGGAGTCAGGGTGCTCCTCCGGCTCTGGGCGACTGCAGCTTTCATCTTCATGCTTGTTTTAAACGTTTGATGACGCAATTGTAAGCGTGACAGAAGCAACAGCCGTGTTGCTATGTTTGATTGGTTTCCAAAGATGCATATTAGGCTCGTTTGTGGTGTATTTTAAATGGGGTTTGCTGGAAACCTGGCACGGTTTTGACCGTGCGTGAACTTTGAAAGGGCGTTGTTGCCCAAATGAACTCGTTCACACCCAACGCTCGTCAAGGGGAAAGAGAGCACGGTAAGTTCACGTTCGCACAAAGTGTGAACTAGTTTGTGAACTTTCGTTCATTGAACGTGTTCAGGTACAACACTGACGTGTGTATCTGTAAATATACCACACTGACTTCTCAGTCATTGATGACATCAAAATTAGATTACTCTCCAAATTTGCAAATAGGAAGTTTAAATGAACAGGCCTGCAGTGCTCAGTTACTCAGTTTCTTTGTTAGTCAGTTAGACAATTATTCAGTTAGTCTGTCTGTTAGTCAGTTGATTATTTAGTTAGGAGAAAATGCATCGGTAGAAACTATGTATGACTGTCAGTCAGGCTTTGGCAGTGCTGCAGGAGATAGATGATGGTGAGTCAGAGAAATATCAGAACTCAGTGAGCTGCCGGTGTGTCACACATGTCATCCTTCATGTCACACATGTCATCCTTCATGTCACACATGTCATCCTTCATGTCACACATGTCTTCCTTCACGTCACACATGTCATCCTTCATGTCTCACGTCTGATGCCAGGTAGTTCACCAAAACTTATTTTCCCTCATAATACCATAAACCCAAGTGTCTTATGATTTGAAGTGCAAATACTACATCTAAAACTTCTCAAGTTGGCCAAAACAGCCAACAAAGTCCAGCTATAATTTAGTTATTCTACTCCACTGTGGCATTTGGGAGCAGGTTCTGAAGATATGCCTGATATAGGGAATGGGCAATGCAAAATTCTCTCCCTCTGACACAGAATAGTGATATAGACAATGTCATAATGATTACATTGTTGCTACCACAATATAAATACTTTATCTACCACACACTTTGGGCTATCCAACGTGATGGAAATACTAGGAGAGTGCAATTATGTTATGGTTGTTAATCATTATACATGTTAAAATCCTAATGAATTAAATCCTAATGTGGCAAACTTCATCAAATTCAGATGATAAGTTATTTCATCCATTTTTACATGCTATTTTGGAAAAAAAAAAAAGGTAAATATAAAGCCTGCAGTGGTGTGTGGTCAAAATGACCTCACTACGGTTCGAGGAGGTACTGTATGGTTGGGAGTTCAAGGGCCCAATCTTGCGCCAAACCTCCTAAAGCTGCTATTAAGGGATAGCAGGTAGCAGCGGGTTGCGTTCCCCCACAAAGAACGCAATCTTCCACCTCTCGAAACTCGCCATATTACCTGCGCCAACTGCTATATTATGCATATGCAGAGCCGCTCCCAGCGGCTCTTGTGGCGGTTCTCGCGGCTCTGCCTGAGCGTCTTTACCGGGAGCGCACCAACTATCTGGGATTTTCAGGTAGCCAACAGGAATTGTCTGTGTAAGAATATTTTTACCTCTGCCAAGGAGGTTATGTTTTTGCTGGTGTTTATCTGTCTGTCTGTGTACAAGATAACTCAAAAAGTTATGGATGGATTTTGATGAAATAGCCCTTCAAGCAATCTGTAAATCGCTATATAGGAGAACTGTTGTGCTTGGCGGAGGTCTGCGCCCTCCAAGTGCTTTTCTAGTTAAGAAGTGCTTTCCTGGAAGCTCACTGCGCCAATACGCACAGCCGCTGGGAGCGATGCCTTTTAAGATACTGCAGAATGGATCATTGGATGAGCATTGAGCCAGAGGAACAGGTATGATGACATCTACCTTCTACCAGTGAGCGCATCTCAGGTGTTCCGAGAGCAAGGAGAGGATCAGAGGGAGGCGCACAGTACAAGAAACTCTACAACAGAGTTCTGTGATCTCCTCGTTTCCTCTACAGCAAACATCTGGATGAGATCATGCCACAGCTGTACAGACAACCTCTGCCCTTAAGAGAATAATAACGTATGAAAGTAATACAGTGATGCCTAATCGAGAGGTAGAGCCGTTTGTGCAGTCCACATGTGACTGGGTGGACGCGCAATGACGCGTGATTTGGACGCTGTGGAAGTCGTGAAGATATGAGTCGACAACTTCTCACGGTGCAGACACAGAAGCGTGTGTCACTTTATTAAATCCACCAGTAAACTGAACATAAAAAAAGAATGGCGCTATCCATCACAGAACAAAGTGTGTCCAAAAACGTCACAGTACTTAAAGGGACCGTAACACATTAAATACATAGACCAAGACACTAGTAACAACTTCAAGTGCTTGATAACCTGAATTAACACTGTATGGTAATGCTGTGCCTAACATCTCTATGCAGGTGAATTATGTACACATACATGTGAATGATTAAGGCACTACACATGTCCCCCCAGAATTCACCCTACGAGAGATAACTGAAGAAGAAACAGTCAACGACGTGGGGGATGAAGCAATCGGCCGTAGCGGCTCCGTCGAACGGGGAAATGCGGAACCGCCTTCTTCAGTGGGCGGTTACTGAGGTCTGCTGCGGAGTGGTAATGGGGTGTGAAGTGGGGGCCCGGACGGTGGGCGGCCTCATCTGGGGGGCTGGGCCAGCTCAACTGGTTCAGCCAGATGCAAATGAGCCGGTTTAAGGCGATCCACTGACACACACTCCAGTTTACCTCCTATGTCTACAACAAAGTGCTTGTCCCCAGGCTCCACAACATGGAAGGGGCCCTCATAAGGTGGGCAAAGGGGTGCTCTGTGTCCATCGACACGGATGAAAACATAACCTGCTGACTGCAGAGACTGGGCAAATGTGAGTTTGGCAATCTGTGGCAGGACGTAGGGAGCAGTGCGAAAAGCCTGGCGTTGTCGAGCAGGGCGGTGCGCTGGATTGCGGCAGGCCAAGGGGCAGTGGTGCTGGGAATGAATTCCCCTGGGACTCGCAGTGGCTGAACATAGACCAGCTCCGCCGAGGAGGACTGTAGGTCCTCTTTCAGCGCTGTCCTGATTCCCATTATCACTCAGGGCAATTTGTCAACCCAGGAACTGTCCTTGAGGCTAGCACGCAGGGAGGCCTTCATAGACCTGTGAAAGCGTTCGCAGAGGCCATTACTTTGTGGGTGGGAGGCCGTGGCGCGGTGGAGTTTCACCCCCAAACTGCGAGCCATGGCGTTCCACAGCACAGACGTAAACTGAACGCCGCGGTCGGAGGAAATGTCAGAGGGGGTGCCGAAAAGGGACACCCAGGTGCCAATAAACGCCCCGGGCCACGTTGGCCGACGATATTGACGACAGTGGAACAGCCTCCGCCCATCGTGTTGTCCTGTCCACCATAGTTAACAAGTGTGTGTAACCCTGTGAGGGAGGCAGGGGACCAACCAGGTCTATGTTAACATGGTCAGAACACCACTTCGGCACCTCAAACCGTGCTAAAGGGAGCCTTAGTGTGACGATGAATTTTGGCATGTGGGCATTCGACGCATTTGTTTGCCCAGTCTCTGACAAGTCCATGCCACACAAACTTGTTTGCCACCAGTCGTTGCGAGGCCTTGGTTCCTGGGTGTGAGAGGCTGTGAATGGCGTCAAAAACCGTACGCCACCACTTATCAGAGACGACAGGCCTAGACGAGCCCGTGGAGACATCGCAAAGCAAAGTCATGCCAGCTTCATCAAACCTTATGTCCTGTAGCTGCAGACCTGTAGTGGATGATCGAAAGGCCTGCACACCTGGATCTGCAGCCTGGTCCACTGCCATGTTGCCATAATCTAGGGCGAAATGGACTGTTCCTGCTTGACTATAAATACACTTACTGGACGAGGGTCATATTTACAGAACCGTCTGTGCGTTAATCTCGCGTTGAAAAAAATAGTGGCGTGAAACAGAATTTGACAGCCCCAAGAGATATATATATATATATATATATATATATATATATATATATATATATATATATATATATATATATATATATATATATAGATAGATAGATAGATAGATAGATAGATAGATAGATAGATAGATATTAGACTTAGGGATCCCTAAGCAAATGTGAAATTATAACAGTCATTATTTCTGACTTACCCTGTTATGATGATCTCTGGATAGGTGTGTGAGCCTAATGTCCATGATCCTCCACTGATTGGCCACTCCTAACATGATTACAGAGAATTTATTTTGACTCTTATTTTTAATAATAATATTTATTATTTAATGTTTAATAATATTTTTAATTATTTTTATTTTGATTAAATCTTGTCACTTCACCTTTACTTTCATTTTATTCATAAACTCAATAGTTTCAAGTTTCACTTTCCAAATCATAGCATGCACAGGTTTGCTGTGACTGGATACCTAAATATGCATGCCATATGCCTGAAAATCTAATAAGATCAAACAGGACTGAATAAAAGCCAAATACATCAGTATCAGTTCAAAATATTCTTTCCTTACTTTTTGACTGAAGCCAGTCTTTTTGTGTTTAGCTCCTATAGAGTAGAGAATAGGGATGATGTCTGGTGGACAATCAGCAAAATATGCTGTGCATGTAACAGGAGAATCGTGGATGTCCATTGGATAAGGGTTCTCAAACACGGGGAAGCTGCAAAATACAAGCACGTGATGTGTTATAAAAGCATAAGCAAATATCTGCATGTGGACACACACATGAGGCTGCTGTATTTCAGGAGGTCGGGAAGGATGTTGGTTTGATCTCCAACTTCCCCAATTAGTATGTCAAAGTGTTCTTGGTCAAGATATGAAACTCCACTTTCAGCATATTCCTGGCAGTGTAGCAAAAATCAGTCTCTGACAATGGAGTAAAGTGACTTCAGTCAGTGGGAAAATGTCACCAACAGCACCTGCAACCACCTTCATTCTGCGTCAGTGAACTCTCCTGTTTTAACATGGTCTCACAGACATGACGTTTTCTATTGTTGCTAATATGATGACACATACTGGACAGTATGTGGTGCATGTATGTGCTGTTTCAGATAGGTATCTTGTTCATCATAAAATCTGATGCAAGAAACTTGTAGCTATGACTCTAAACTGTTAAATAAGATCTTAACAGAATCTGAATATTATTGGAATTTAATGTTTGAACTGATTTTGGGCGGACTTCATAGTCTTCTGGACAACCTTAAATAGAAAAAGAACCCTAACGTTAGGAGTAGATTAGGAGACTCTTCTAACTAAAAACATTCTTATTTTAGCTTTACAGTGTCAAAATATGGCCTCTAATCACTCTTTTTTATTTATGTTTAGGCTCAGGAGACACTTTCTTTTTTAACCCCTTTATTTGGTTGTCTGTTTGCCTCTGTGGCTGCATACCCAATATCTGTATGGCTTTAAATGGCATATATTTTCATTCACAGGGTATGGCGAGTGATATATCAAAAATAGACTTCCCAAAATGTTAGTCTCACATTTTGTGTTGTCTCATCTGACTAAGCACTGACAGTTTGAAGGTGTGATTGTATATGAAAGACATACTTGCTCTGTGTCAGATCCACCACTATGAAGTCCTTCTCCAGCAGCACCACAACAGCATAAGGCTCCTGGACCTCTGTAAGGTACAGAATCAAACTGAATGGGATCATACGTAGAACAACACTTGAATAGGCTTTAGAAAAGGTTTTAGTATTATAAATATTTTATCTACCACACACTTTGGGGTGTCTAAGAAAAAATGAACAGCTCAAAAAAGCACTTTCAAAGAGGAATTGAAATTAAGCTTTATATAGATCAGATTGTCTGATAATTCTTGCATTCAGTGAGAGCTACAGTCATCTTAAATAATATGGAAATGTGCTGCATAGTCTAAACAATGTAGGAGAAATTTGATATTTGGTGTGGAGTTGTAGGGTGGAGTGGCTTTATAGATCTCCTCTGCTGAAAACTGCAAAAGATTCTGTGGCTGCATACCAATTCTCTGCGTTGCTTTAGACCAGTGCTTCTCAATTATTTTCTGCTGCGCCCCCCCTAGGAAGAAGAAAACATTTCGCGCCCCCCCTCCTCCCCACCGCGACTATAAATAGTATAATTTGTCTATAAAATTGTTGTAAGTACACCTCTGCATAACAGGGTATCCTTATTAACGTTAAGGGAAACAAAAAAAAAGAAATATAGATCAACTTATAACAGTCCTTCTCAAATAGTGGGGCGGGACCCCTTGGGGGGGCGCTGTGCGATGCCAGGGGGGGCGCGAGTGACCCCAGGGAACATGTTTATTTATTTTTTATTTTTTGCCGTACTGGAATAAAGTGTAATTGCATACATACTCCAGTAGGTGGCAGTGGCGCTCTCGTTGTCCCAGTGGGTTCAAGGACTATTAGCTATATTGTGTCGGGTTTTTTGCACAGACATGTGTGCACGCAGCACAGAGCAGGAGATATGAAGTGACACCACTCAAGAGACACCAGGGAAAAACATTTAACAGGGATGAAAACAAAGATGGAGAGAGACGGAGATAATGAGACAAATGAAAGTAACCAGAAAGCTAAGATGAGGAAATATGACGATGCTGATGTAGCGCTTGGCTTCACTGTGACTACGGTGGAATTGATGCACTTTAAATCTTTACAGACTAAAAAAACTATTTTCATAAAGTTCATCTTTGTTATAAGTTGATCTATATTTCTTTTTTTTTGTTCCCCTTAACGTTAATAAGGATACCCTGTTATGCAGAGGTGTACTTACAACAATTTTATAGACAAATTATACTATTTATAGTCGCGGTGGGGAGGAGGGGGGGCGCGAAATGTTTTCTTCTTCCTAGGGGGGGCGCAGCAGAAAATAATTGAGAAGCACTGACTTATAACTAAGATGAACTTTATGAAAATAGTTTCTTTAGTCTGTAAAGATTTAAAGTGCATCAATTCCACCGTAGTCACAGTGAAGCCAAGCGCTACATCAGCATCGTCATATTTCCTCGTCTTAGCTTTCTGGTTACTTTCATTTGTCTCATTATCTCCGTCTCTCTCCATCTTTGTTTTCATCCCTGTTAAATGTTTTTCCCTGGTGTCTCTTGACTGGTGTCACTTCATATCTCCTGCTCTGTGCTGCGTGCACACATGTCCGTGCAAAAAACCCGACACAATATAGCTAATACTCCCTGAACCCACTGGGACAATGAGAGCGCCACTGCCACCTACTGGAGTATGTATGCAATTACACTTTATTCCAGTACGGCAAAAAATAAAAAATAAATAAACATGTTCCCTGGGGTCACTCGCGCCCCCCCTGGCATCACACAGCGCCCCCCCAAGGGGTCCCGCCCCACTATTTGAGAAGGACTGCTTTAGACCCACAGAGACCACTGCATTACGTCAAATAAAAATGTCACAGAAGTTTTCCTTACCATTGATGTAAGGACTCTCACAGAGCACCATGAACTCTACGATAGGATAGTCCATCTCCAGAACGGTTATTGACTTTCCGTGCATGATGGTTAATGTTGGCCGTCGTCCTGCCTTGTCATATGAAAGACCCCCAGAGAAGATAACAAAAGGTTCACTGTTGTGGAGGGAGAATAGATATTTAGAGTGAGTTTGTATGGATTTTTGCCAAACCTTGTGGTTGAAATGACACATCACATCACATCACATCACATCACATCAGATAAATCAATAAATCAATCCATAAAACAGAATCAAATAAAATACATGTGGGATGGTTTTAAATCATATGATCTTTTTAAAATAACTTATTAAAATCAGCAAACAGAATGAGTGAACCCAACCACACTTAATTTCCCGGTGTGACTTTCTCAAAACTCGTATGTTAGTCCAGAAATACTTAATTTTACATGTGGGCAATTCAGGACACTTTAAAGACACTAAGTTTGAACAGTCATGCTTGTCAAAGAGCACACACCTGTTTCTTGAGGTCTTGTACTCAACTTTGAGTATGGGTTTACATGACTCCTTCCTCCCATCCTTCTGTATCTTTCCTAAATTGGAATAAGGAGCAGAACAACAGTCAATATTTACAAACTTCCAGTTCACAGTATTAGTGATACCACTAAACTCCTTGGCCACCTGAATCGCACCACTGTTTTTACAATAATTCCATCAAATTTAAAGTATACAGCATTTTTTTTCTGTTGTATTAAACAACAGCACAGTGACCTGGTAGTCTTGGTTGAGAATAGGGGAAACCCAAGTACTGTGAAAATGGTATCCACCAGGTGGCAGCACCAGTTGCAATCGGTTGTTACTGCTGCATTTGAGGCTTTTGCATATCATGTAAACTTCCAGTTTTGAAGCAACTAGGCAAAACTCCCACTGATTCAGAAGGTGCCAATTTACCCCGAGAGTAAGGACAAAACGAAGGAGAATATCGACAAGCTAAACCTCACAAGAGATTCCAGACTATGTTTCTGTAAATGATCAACACTGACTGCGACAAGTGGTGATCCTGCCTACCTCTACTGGAATAACTGGAGGAAGCCATAGGAGAGAAAGATGTGTGTCTGCAAAGCCCCAGGTGAATGTGAGTTCTGCCCCTTACATGTGATACTTCACTGTTGATGGGTTGTCCCTGATAAAGTGTAACGTGGGTGCATGTCTCACCGTGAGGGAAGGTAACCTGGAATGGCTTGGTGGTATTTCGGAGGTTCCATAGTGTCAGGCTGCCATCTGAGTGACTGCACATGAACTGCTTCCCTTCATGATGCCAGCTGACTGAATGGATAGCCTAAAGGAAAAGAGAAGAATGGAGTGAATAATTCTCATGGAGGTTATGAAGTTAGGTGAAAATGTTTAATTTGTCATTTTAGCTGCAAAGCTTTTGATCCTTATCTAACATGCACCAGTTGAATGGTCAACTCCAACTTCATTGTTAAAATCAATTTTTATAATGACCACTGAAATAACTTTTATTATTTATTTATAATTTTACACCCAGTCACATTTCTATAAATGAATTAATAAAAATGATTCCTCTAAATTAATTAAGATCTCGAATGTTAAGCTAGACATCTTTGAGCTTAATTTACAGCCTGACTTATTCATACATTTCTTTTTTTTTTTCAAATGTAAGACAAATTTGTTATCTCAAAACTATTAAAGAAAAAAAGTAAAACCTTATATTCCCCAAATAGCAACATATTTACTTTTATTTAAGACCTCATAATCTGAAGGAAAGCTCTTTCAAAAATCTAAGTAGCAGAGGTCACCGTGTTGAGTATTGACCTCATGACACTCTGGAATCTGCATTCTAATGTTAAAACGAATAACTGACCTTACATTGTTCTAAATAAACCTTTTCTCATTTGCACATCCAGAGTGAGACAACTTTGACATTTAGTGAAAAGCTTGCATTTCTTTTTTCCAGGTACCAGAGGAGATGTACATACTTTTTTGACAAGGGGTTAAAAGGTCAGCAGAGCTTTTTTCTCTGTTCTAATTAAACTTAATGTGGCTAAAAATTGCTTGATTAAAGTTAGTCGTAGAAGCCTCCATTACAAAGCTTACAGTTGAACAGGGTGTCCATGCCAGAACACTGCAGAGAAAGTCATCATCTCCAATAAAAGGATTGCTGCTTTTCTTAAGTTTTTCAAAGAGCACACTCCCAAACCTCTATAAAGCATACCTTAAAGTTCAAATAGGCACTTGTTTAAAGATCCAGACTTGTGTGGGTTCATGTTGTAAAACATAACACATCCACATCCACACTAGTGTTTCAGCTCCATCTTGGAAAAGATCTTTGCCCATATTACATTACTATAAATGTATGAAAACACATGTAAACATCCATGCTCAATACGCATGCATACACAAGTAAAACAGAAAGTAGAAGGTTGGCTAGGGAAAGCAGAAATTTCTATGTCTGGATGGGTGATGGAGTGGAATTGTTGACTATAAGACCATTGGGATATAAAACACTTTTCTATCTTACCTGTAAAAGTTGGCATTGATAGACATGTTATTATAAACAGTCATGAATCAGGGAGCAAATCAGGAAATTACATCAATGTGTGCAACTTTGTTGTTGTTTCAAAATCGCTTTGTTTTTCTATCCATCTTCACAAGACTGCAGCTTCAGTGGTGGGTCTGAATAGGGGGTACCTGAGTACCTTGGAACATGACATATAAGGGGGCAGAACTTTGCAGACATGTGCCCCTCTCCATTATGGCTTCTTCCGGTTATTCCAGGAAAAGTAGACAGGATCATCACTTGTGCTGCAGTCAGTGTTGATCTGTTCCTTGCCAAACTGATGGGAAGATAGGCTGGAATTTTGTGTGAGGTTCAGCACGCTGATATTCTTCTTTGTCCTGAGCCCCAATGCTAAATCAGCACCTTCTGAATCAATGGGAGTTTGCATCGTCGCTTTTTATAACCAGACATTTGCATATCTCGCAAAAGCTCCAAATGTAATGGTAACGACTATTTTCTACTGGTCCTGCCACCTTAAGGGTACCATTTTAGTGGTACTCAGGTTTCCTTTGGTCACTGGACTAGTTTCAACACCACATTAACTGTAACAAAAGTTCAACATTTTTAAAACAAAACCACACTTTGGTAGCCAGCATAGCAACCTCTGCTTTCTGTTCAGCTGTAGTTGAGAATATGAGGCAGTGGTTCCAGAAACAATGTCAGGAGAGACTGATTGACATAGCTGTAGCAGATAGAAAATTAATCTCTTTCTCTATATGCTCAGTAGCATTGTGAGACCCAGATGAAACCTGTCAGGAGATGACACTCTGCGTGACCTGTCTGCCTTCCTATAATGTTATTCCACAGGCACTGGCTGATGGAAGAGTGGGTAATGCATTTCCTGCACTGCTGATAAGGAAGACATAAGCAGCTGTTCTCACCCTTTTTGGCTGAAAACACCCGATTGCTGGCACAGAAGAGTGGCAGCACCAGTGGCTGCACACATCGGAATCACACCAGCTGACCAATACACAGGCTATTCTCAGAGCACCTTTGTGATGTTAATGGGGGTGCTGTTTAAGCACATGAAAAGGGTTTAATTGGGCCATTTAAATTGGAATAATTGATGGTAGCGCTTTGTTCTGGTCTTAGAGAATATGCAATGTGACACCAGGACAGTGTTTCTGCATAGCGAGAGTGTTTTGCAGGAACTGTTTCAGGTAATAAGCAATCCCAATAGACCAGGGCACGTCACTCATGTCTTGTGTCACTCAAAGAAAAATATGAGTTGTTGGGTGTCAGGTAAGGCTTAACTGAATTAATTGTTTGTTAGGTGGAATCCAGTTTTCAGTTTTAATATCCAGATATTAAGTCTTTTTATTGTACCACCCAGGAAAATGTAGAAATAATATGTCTCTGCCAGGTCACAAGCAGACACGGGTGTTGGTCAGTGGCAGCAAGGAATGTCACGTGCAATAATCTTTCAGTTCACTGTGGATGTTAAAAGGAAAACATCTCGCCAAAGACTGAAGCTGTGTGGCAACAGTTTAATTTATGAAGTGACAAGGAAAAGACAATCTGCTTAGTATGTGGCACCAAAGTTCAGGATATTTGCAATCTTGTGTCAAAGCACTGCAGCCCATAAAATGTGGGTGTATACTTATACTTTAAAAGAGCTCCACATGTTCTATTGCACTGAGAGATAACATTTAAGAAAAGAAAAAGGAAAAAAAAAAGACAGACAGTGACTGTGAAGCATAGATATCACTGAGCTGATATGCAATGAAGGAATTTGAGTTTTGACTATGTGAAATGCCGGCTAGCTGTTATGTGACTACAGTTTCCTATCTGTGTTGCCATGTTTTACAACCTGATGACACTGTGCCAAAAAAGACGGATCAGAACCAGCTGTTCATGGCTGAGGTGGAGTAGGGTTCAGTCATTAATGGCGGGACTTATGTAAGGGGGGAGCAGGGGGCTTTGTTTTTTTTTTTTGTTTGTTTTTTTTGTCACAAACATGACATGAACCATATGACTGAAATTGTTATTAAGATCTCACAAAACTGTTTAACATGAGAAATAAAAATATGAACAATATGTTTCACTTAAAACATCCCTTAATTGACAAAACTATTAAGAACATAGCTGGATTAAAAAAGAAGGGGAAAAAAAAAAAAGAAAATGTCCCCTATCACGTAGAGCTTTTCAAAACCAAAACTGTTTCATCTGACATTAATTTCAGTGTCTGGGGTATGTTAAGGAAGGAGAAGACTTTACCTCATCATAATAGATTCTGAAGTCAGCCTTCTTGGTCCGGAGGTCCCACTGTACGATGGTCCCACTTTCAAACCCGATAAGCAACTGAACAGAGAAATTAAAAGAAATGATTAATATAGCCACAAAAAAGTCAGATCACACCATATGCCAACTGTGCTAATGGAGACATGGAGAGGCCAGTTTTAACCCTTATAACCCTCAAACAAAGTTGTTTGTACAGAAATTTGCTTACAGTAAAGATAGTGGGGATTGTGCAGCAACATACTTTATTTACTACAACTATATTTATTACTAATCAAGTGCACCTGATGAAATGTTGATCATTTTACAATATGAGAATGATGTTGTTTTCAACATTTTTTTTGGGGGGGGTTTTGTAAAATTGATTGATTAATTGATTGATATTTTCTACATTCTGAACTTAAAAATAAGTAACCCCAATAATTCTGACTGGTATCATATTTATAGATCAGATGAGATTCACAGATGCAAAAGTGGAAAGATACAAATTGCAATTAATTGAGAATATCTGCTCACCCATCTAAGCTACAGACACGCACAAAGAGTCCTGATATATATATATATATATCTATATATATATATATATATATATATATATATATATGTGTGTGTGTGTGTGTGTGTGTGTGTATGTGTATATATACATGGAAAAGACACTGACCCCTACAACACCAACTATTATACACCAAAAGAGCAAGTACAAGACAAAGGTCTGAATCTAAGAAACAGCAGGCAAAACTTACTGAACTCCAACTCTCAGTGTGTGCATGAACTTGACTGAAGCTGATTGGTGGATTATGTTTTTGTTACTAGTAGCCTTATATTGATGGTGACGTTAGACAGGAAAGGGGGCAGAGAGAACAGGGAGGACATGCAGCAAAGGGCCGGGAATCAAACTTGCAACTGCTGCATCGGGGACTAGAGCCTCTGTATATGGGCCGCCTGCCCTAACCATTGCACCACCACCAGGGTGACCCGATGCAGGTGAATTATAATTATGAATAAAATTATAATAAATAAAAAAAAGACATGGCATCAGGCTCCAGTCCTGAAAGATGCAAGTGTGTTTTATTTGTAATTACAGTTTAATGTAGCACCTTCAGAGGAGAGAGCAAATGCTGCTGAAACATCAGTTGGATCACGGTTGGAGGGTAAATCTTTAACGATGAGGAAAGAACTGACAGTTTCACTTAATAGAAAATATGATCTTTCCAGATGGTTGTAGGCAACAATCCATGTGGTGCACTGGGTTAAACATAATACTTTCTATTTCACAAACTGCAGTTGTACTGCAGCTGTAAACTTGCATCTCATTTTTGTGTTTTGATAGATTGTCAGTGACTGCAGTCATACAATGGCAGAAGAATCTATTTAGAAAATCAATATGCAACTACCTCTATCTGCCACTTTTGCCTTCAACTTGACTAAGATTGAACCTAAAAGGCAGAATTCTCTTCAAATGCACAGAGCTGCAAGTCTCTTTCTCCTCTATTTTGTGCATGTGTATAGAATAAAAAGAGAGAAAAAATGAGAGTAGCAATAAGACAAACTATCAAGGCACTGTTTTTAGTAGAGGCTTAACTAAGAGCAGAGCAGCGGAAGAAAAGAACAAGCTTTTATTCTGTAGTGTTTCAAGACAAGAGTGTTTATGGAGAACTGCTGCTGGATGCTTCTTTTATCTGTTTTCTCACCTTTCCTTCATCCTTTGGACTGTCGCTCAGATGCACTACAGGTCCTGGGTGTGTTTTAGTTGATCTGTGATGAGAAGTAAAGATGAGAGAAGTGAAAATAAATCAGCAATAAAGCTGTAAAATAATATTGTGCAAAAAGAATAAGTAAAGGGTTTTACTCAATATTATTATTACTGAGCAGAACAACATTTATAGGTACTGTGTGGAGGAGAAAAGTACACACTGCTTTCACACTGCAGTCAGCTGAGCTCAAGCTGCCAGGCATTACTTGCAGTATATTTAAACTTTAATTTAGTACAACTGTAATTTATCCTATAATAACAACCAGGGTGACTTTGAGATTTTTGGTAAATTATCATTTCGCCATGATTCAATTCTATTCAACTTTAATTGTATAGCGTCAATCACAATTGTCTCTAGGCATTTGCAGAGACCCAAAGCATGGCACTAGAGCAAAGTTATCTGATTCTAAATGTATTGTGATTTTCAATGTGTTTTCCTTTGAACTGTCTATAAATAGGGAACAGAGACAAGCACTTAAGAAACCCAGCCATTTGTCCATTGTGCTGTCACTATCTCCTTCCGGAGACAGACGAATTAAACCTGTTAAAAGCCTATGTACTGGTTCCTGCTACTTATTTGTGTCAAGGACACAAGCACAGACTCACAAGGTGAAAAACAATAAGAACATTGCAAATGGCAAATGGTAAATGGACTGCACTTATATACCGCTTTTCCACACCAAGTTGCCCTCAAAGCGGTGTACATTGGCCTCTTATTCACCCATTCACACGCACACCCTGTGATATTAAAAATCACATTCTGAGGTCTAAATTGCTGTGTTATGAGTCCATGACTTTTGATCTTGATTCCTGTCTGTTTGAAGGCCATAATTTGTTATTGTTCTGGTTCCATCAAGTAGCTAAGTTTTGACACGTAGGCGTCTAGACAGTGTCCAAGGTCCTGATGTTTTCATGTGATGTTTTAAAGACGGCTGATTCCTACTGACAGTTTGTCATTCTGAACCATCCTTCGTTCTGTGATGTGAGCTAAAGACCTCTCTGAATTGTATACAACTTGGAGAATAAATCCGTTTTGCGCCTCAGTCGTAGTCCAGCCTATTGTTTAACAGCCGACTGACTGCCTCATCAGAGCACAATTAGAGCACAATTGGAGTATATGCTTATGAATAGGATATACCCAGATTTTAAAACAACACACCCATAAACTAGTGGGCGGCAGCTGCCATGAAAGGTGCTGCCAACCCACTTGTAGGCATTAAAGGCACTGCTTGAACTTTGTGTTATTGCAGCATAACTGAGCTGATTTTTTTCCAGCTCAGAAAAAAGCTCTCTCTTGTATCTGAAAAAAAGGGGGAGGGGGAGTGAGAGCATATATATGGGAGTCTGAAGTGACTATTAACTCAAAACCTCTGACATAGCACAACCGTAGAACTTTGTTTGGGGATAAGCAAATCTCTGCTTCAAGACAAAGACATAATATTACAAAAAATATAATTGTATAAGGAAAAAAAACATGATGTAATAAGAATCAAGTCATAGTTTAATGAGCAAAATGTCAGAATATTACAGGACATATATCAATTATTTTACAAGCAAAGTAATTGTAATTTTACCTAAAATAATTTATAAGAAAACAGTAGTTAAGTTAGTAGACAAAAAAAGCCATAATTTTTGCAGAAAGTCATTTTAGTATTAAAAAGGGAATGCCTTTCAATAAAAAAAGTTGTAATATATGTTAAAATGAGGGACATGCAATACCTTGAGTTTATTTTTCAGAAATTTTGTGCTGAATGATGTTTCTCTGTGTCGCAACTTTCCCATAAATATATTATTTTTTTCTTAAAAATGTAATCATCACAAAGATGTGACCTATAGTTCCAGTTAATTCACACAGTTTTTCCTGCATTTTGCATTCTGTGTTTCGATGGATGTCAGTAGTCTCATGGCCATGCCAGTATTTGTCACAGTTTTTCATGGCACACTGTAAGCTGGCTGAACTACACTCTCTGCTATGCATGCTCTTTGCTTGGCATAGTGACAGACGGTTATTACACTGCTCAAGCTAGTGAAATATTGGATTTCAGAGTACAATGGTGTTGTCGCCACTTTTTGGTGTGAAAGGGGCATTATAAAGTCTAGAGACTCAATGCAATAGGGGCTGTGAGTGAAAACAAATCTATTATCAATCTTATTCTTTTCTTTGAATACAGTGTTGTATAATCACCTTTTCTCCTTCTTGATAATTGTACTCTGACTCAAACACTTATAGTTGAGTATCCCAATTATTAGAACTTGCAGTTACATTGGATAAAGCAGGGACGGCCTATGTAACCACCTGATGACCATATTCATAGTTCTCTATTCACTCGATAAAAAAAAAAAAATGTTCAGTCAAAGTCAAGCAACTTTAAGTCAATGAAAAAAACACCATACACACACACAAATGTCGCTCACTGTTTACAACACAAGGTTCTCTTAAAGTTTATATAAATAAAAAGTGTTCTAGCAAAGTAAAAACATTGACTGCAAACGTTTAGATAACACTTGCCACGACAAAGGGTAAGGCTCTCTCTTGTATGTCCAAGGTTGTTTACTTCAGCTGATGAAAGCCTTTACACCGTGAACACAGAAGAGGTGAGCTGCTAACAACTTTCTGACAGTATAATAAATGTCCTCTAAAGTTGACAGGGCCAGTCTTTGAAATGCACTGCATAATCCTTTATGAGTCATAATCAAAACACTTTTAGTCAGTGCTGGTGCATTCACACAGATTCTGAGGGATTTTGGGGCAGAAAGCAGAATGTTGAAAGTTTTATATAACAGAAAAACGGTTTTGCTTTTCACACACACACACATCATATATATATATATATATATATATATATATATGTATATATATAGAAATATTATGTATATATTATGTATATATATATATAATTTTATTTTTTATTTTTACGACTGGCAGACAGGCCTGCCACACATACATATAAGAGTTAAGACTGTTCCCTGTGGTTTGGGCTGTTGCAAAACAACAAGATGGCTTGGTAAAACAGTGACTATTGACTGACACTGTAACAGGGGACTTGTCAGGATAGCACCAGAAGAGTGGTGCGTAGGTGGGTGAAACCAAGAAAAATGGGCACACAATGCAAGTAAACACTGTCTGTGTACTCAGTAGTACTTGTCAATCTGTAGCATATGTCATTTGCACAGACTGCACAGTCAGGCATGCAGAAACAAAAGTGCAGTCAAATGAATAAAACTCTTACATTATTATGACAGTTTATTCATAAACAGTGATCCCTTGCCACTTCGCGGTTTAAGTTCCGCGGTCTTAGTTATTCATGGATTTTTTTCTGAAATATATAATATAATTTAAAAAAAACACGGAAACATCACAGGATATTGTGTGCGTTCTCTCACAGCGAAGAAATGTTGTGAGCCAGCCTGGCCCCTTTAAGAAGGTAGCCTTATGGGTAGTGATGTGGCCTATGGGTGTGTGTGTCGTGGGACGGCAGAAGAAAACGGGGTTAGATGAAAAGTGGAGTGAGCATCAACAGCAGCCCAGCGTGTATAGATTTACATTCTCTGTTAACAGACAGGAGCCGAACAATACAACCTGTGTGATGTTACAAGTTCCTGCAGTGCCAGAATAAAGTGCCTGTTCCATGCAGAGAAAACCGGACTGTTTCTTTTGTTGTTGTTAGCATGTTAGCTGCTAATTATGAGCCAAAAATAGCACAATACCAGCAGTTTGTTTACTACGGTTCAGACACCAGAGGCTGTGAAGGTAACAGAAAGACCACAGTTGAGCCTTTGTCTTGTTTCGCTGCAGTGCCTCGCTACTGTTTTTTAAACATATTTTAAACACATTATTGAGGCTCGGGGGGCTCAGGCTCCAGTTTGCGGATTTTGATTTACGCAGGGGGCGCCGGTCCCCATTAACTACGAAAAATAAGGGATCATTGTATTCATAATGTAAAATATTTGAAAAAAGTTTGATAAGTCTTTTGTAGGTTAGTTTTCTCACAGAAGGTCCAAACTGTACACCAATATAAAATAGGGCTTGGCAAGTTAACTGCACGTTGATCACATGCTTTTGTTTTGAAAAGTCTGTTACTGGCTGCTGCGGAACCGGAAGATAATTGGCAGGTAAACATGCGAAAAAACCTAGAACAGACATGAAGAACGATAAAAATCTGTATACTTAACAGTTCAGGTAGCAACTCAGGTAGCAATATTAACAATTCTGTCTGAAAAAAAACTTTCGCGTCATTCCTCCATGTTACATCAGATCTGTTCACTTACTGGTAACTTCAGTGCGGCTCCATCTAGTGGCACAGATGTGTAATGACAACAGAAAATCCAGTCATTGATTATAAAACAAATTCAGTCCTGTGGACCATTTTTTTCATTTCGTATTTTTGATCCAAGTCTAAAATTGAAATATTAAAAAAAAAACAGGCATTTTTTCCTTTTTTTTTTGTTTGATTGAAAAACGAAAAACATATTAAAATATCACTTTTTAATTTTTGATTGACAATTGAAAATGGAAAGAATGAATGATACACGAATTGGTAAAGTTACTGAACTTTAACATGGACATTTTCATTTTAAAGTCCTCCCAGACAGAGGATTCAACAGCAACAAGGTTATTTGTAACTAGAGGTGTCCCGATCCGATATTCGGATCGGATCGGCCGCCGATATGAGCAAAAAATGCGGATCGGTATCGGATCGGCAAGCCCTAAAAATGCAGATCCAGACTCCCGATCCAGTTTTTTTCCAAAGTCCGTTCCGGGTTTTCCAGCGCACCGCGCACCGCATTATTCAGATAACCCATTCCAGGTCTTGCTCTGTGTTTCCCTAATATCCGGTCCGCATTTTCCAGCACACCTTCAGCACACGAGCATCTCCCTCCCAATCAGTGTTGCCAACTTAGCGACTTTGTCGCTATATCTAGCGACTTTCCAGACCCCCCTAGCGACTTAATCTGTAAAAAGCGACTAGCGACAAATCTAGCGACTTTTTCTGGTGATTTAGCGACTCACGCGCACTCAAACCGCTAGGTTTGAAGCCATCACTTGGCCGCTGTCTGCCTCGCGAGCCGCGCTTTTATCTCTGTTTCTCTCTCTCACTGTTGCCAACTCTCCAATGAGAAAAGTCGCTAGAGGCTGTCCCAGAAGTCGCTAGAAGTCGCTAGATGTGACGGACGGACACAGACGGACGGACGGACTGTCAGACGGGGGGGCGGAGGTGGAGAGGAGCTCGAGTTGTCTCGCGCGGGGGGCGGGGTGTTTGGTTTGTGGCTGTGCACTGTGCCCGACAGAGAGAGAGAAAGAGAGAGAAGCGCGGCTCGCGAGGCAGACAGCAGCCATCAGCAGCCAAGTGATGGCTTCAAACCTAGCGGTTTGAGTGCCAGTGAGTCGCTAAATCACCAGAAAAAGTCGCTAAATTTGTCGCTAGTCGCTTTTTACAAATTAAGTCGCTAGGGGGGTCTGGAAAGTCGCTAGATATAGCGACAAAGTCGCTAAGTTGGCAACACTGCTCTCTGTCGGGCACAGTGCACAGCCACAGGCCCCCCGCGCGAGACAACTCGAGCTCCTCTCCACCCCCCACTTTGGGACGTTTGGGAATCGTGACAAACTGCCACTGAACAGTGTCAAAGCACAGGTACTAATGCTGTTAATAGACGGTTAAACTCAGGTTGTGTTTGCTTAATACAATTAACAATATTATCTGCACTTATGGCTTGTAAAGCCGTGGTTTACTGATGCCATTTCTGTTTGTTATTTATCATTTTGTCTATTTTGTGTTGATTTGTTGAATAAATAGGTCCGTTTCTCGTTACCAACCAATGTGCATTATTAAAATGCACCTAATTCAGCTGGCTAGTTATTATCAGGAGTAAAACCCTATTCAGCATGAGTCTGACAACAAAGTAAGTTGGTTAAATGACTTAAAACTTTAATACATGCTCAGATAGGCCGGTATCGGTATCGGCAGATATCGGTATTGGATCGGAAGTACAAATAAATATCCGTATCGGATCGGAAGTTCAAAATGCTGGATCGGGACATCTCTATTTGTAACAATTGCCAAGTTGAACTCCCCGTTAAAAGTTTCTGCTGTTACCTCAGAAATTACCTGTTTTAATGTTATGATTCTGCTGAGCCACAATCCTTTTTTTGTTTGTAGAGTTTTTTTTATTTTTTTATAAAAACAGCATGACATTAATGCCCTGGCAGTGGCAATAAGCTTTATTATATAGATTTTCACTAAATATGTGTTACTGACAAGTGCTGATGTTAAGTGTTTTAACAACAAATGTTATGGCACTTTAGTTCATATGGCAGCAGAACATTTAAATAAAAGTGGATTTTACACTACTTTTAAATTCATTATTTGATTTTGATTATACAATGCGATTAATCGCGATTAATCAGGGAAATAATGCGATTAATCGCGATTAAAAATTTTAATCGATGCCCAGCCCTAGTATAAAAACATAAAGCCGAGGACATCCATGGTTTTTTAACATCTGAAACAGCCTTTTTATTTTCTAAATATGTTACTGGAGTGAGTGTAATAAAACACATATTTCATACATTTGTAAGTGTTTGCAAAATTGGATACTCACAATTCTATGGCCTTGTTCCACATAATGACGTATCCAGACAAAATAAAGGACTCGATGTTGACAATGTGTGTGTTCCCACGTTCCGTCCCCACATAAAGCCATTTACTCTGAAAGGGCAGGTGGCAAAATGTGATCCTGGAGAAATAAAGTATTAGGACATAAGTCTCAGAGATTTCTGCTTCCATTGTATCAAGGGTGTTAAGTCAACCAACGTTATCTATACATCACATTTAAACCAGTGCTTCACAGAACAAAAAGGCAAACAAATAAAAATGTATTATGCATGATAAAATTGTATTAAATTGAAAAAAAAGTAACAAAGTGTTAGAATGGATGAGTTCCTACACATTATACTTAAACGGAACATTCTTGTATATTTCATTGCCATTAATCCAGAGCTATTCCAGAATATTTGGGAACACTGTGCACAATATTTATTTATTTAAAAAAAAAAAAAAGCATTCCAGGAAGCCAATATTATTCTTACTACCAGTTCTTTATGTGTGCCAGTAGGTGTTCAGTTTAATGCAGTCTGCTAGACATGAGAAACAGCTTTTCTAGATTGAGTCTTTCTGAAATGGAACACAGAGGGATGTCTTTAAGATATAAACATACAATCTGTTTGTTCAGAGAGACTAAATATACTGACTATTGCTTGCAGTCATTTTTATCTGAACATTGTGTGGATTTATTTTCTGTACACATCATCTTCAAGTTGAGCAACATGAGTTTTGCAATGGCTGATACGATTATTTAAAATTTGCACATTAAACAGATTGTATTTTCTGCTGGCATCTTAATAAAGACTGAAAATTAAATATGGGTAATCACTGAAAGGTTTAATAAAAGAACAACAACAGAGCCGACCCTCTGCTGACGAAACTGGCTACTGGGACATGGAACGTCACATCTCTGGCGGGGAAGGAGCCTGAGCTTTTGCGTGAGGTCGAGAGGTACCGACTAGATATAGTCGGGCTCACCTTGACGCACAGCCTGGGCTCTGGAACCAATCTTCTCGAGAGAGGCTGGACCTTGATCTACTCTGGAGTTGCCCAGGGTGAGAGACGACGGGCTCGTGTGGGCTTGCTTATAGCCCCCCAGCTTGGAGCCTGAACGTTGGGGTTTTCCCCAGTGGATGAGAGGGTAGCTTCCCTGCGCCTTCGGGTCGGGGAACGGGCTCTGACTGTCATTTACGCTTATGCGCTAAATGACAGTTCAGAGTACCCAGCCTTCTTGGGGTCCTTGGCGGGGGTGCTGGAAAGCGCCCCTAATGGGGACTGCTTTATTCTGCTGGGGGACTTCAGTGCTCACGTTGGCAATGACAGTGGTACCTGGAGGGGCATGATTGGGAGGAACAGCCTCTCTGATCTGAACCAGAGTGGTGTTTTGTTGTTGGACTTCTGTGCTCGTCACGGTTTGTCCTTAACGAACACCATGTTCAAGCATAAGAGTGTTCATAAATGCACGTGGCATCAGGACAATCTCGGCCGTAGATCGATGATCGACTATATAGTCGTATCATCTGATCTTCGACCGTATGTTTTGGACACTCGGGTAAAGAGAGGAGCTAAGCTTTCAATTGATCACTACCTGGTGGTGGGTTGGATCAGATGGCGGGGGAGAACACCGTTCAGACCTGGTAGGCCCAAACGTGTAGTGAGGGTTTGCTGGGAACATCTGGCAGAGGAACGTGTCAGAAAGATCTTCAACTCGCACCTCCGACAGAGCTTCAATCACATCCTGGGAGAGGCGGGGGACATTGAGTCTGAATGGGTCATGTTCCGCGCCTCCATTGCTAAAGCAGCTGACAGGAGCTGTGGCCGTAAGGTCATCGGTGCCTGTCGTGGCGGAAATCCTCGAACTCGGTGGTGGACACCTCGGGTGAGAAAGGGCCGTCAGACTGAAGAAGGAGTCCTACCGGGCTTGGTTAGCTTGTGGGACTTCGGAATCGGCAGACAGGTATCGGCAGGCCAAGCGGGCGGCGACTTTGGTGATCTATGATGCGAAAACTCGGGTGTGGGAGGAGTTCGGTGAGGCCATGGAAAAAGACTTTCGATCGGCTCCACTGAGATTCTCGCAAACCATCAGACGACTCAGGCAGGGAAAGCAGTGCTTCACCAACACTGTGTATAGTGGGGGTGGGGAGCTGCTGACCTCGACTGGAGATGTTGTTCGACGGTGGAAGGAATACTTCAAGGACCTTCTCAATCCCACTAACATGTCATCCGTGGAGGATGCTGAGCCTGTGGACTTAGGGGTGGACTCGTCCATTACTGGAGCTGAGGTCGCTGAAGTAGTTAAGAAGCTGCACAGTGGCCGGGCTCCGGGGGTGAACGAGAATCGCCCTGATTTCCTGAAGGCTCTTTTCAAGGAGAGTTGCACGGGCACTGTTTTTCATATCATGCACACTTAAGCTTTATAAATCATTAGGAATTAAGTCTCTTCAGAATAGCATCTACCAACCCTAGGTACTTCAAGTACCTAAACTGTTTTGTGTGTGTGTGTGTGGGGGGGGGGGGGGGTGCATCCAACTCTTGAGGATAAAACTTCATTTTATCAGGAAGGAATTTCAACAACATCATACAACAGAGGGGTGACGTTCAGCAAGTTTTCATCTGAAAGAAATGTCAATGTATAGCTTCCTTCAAGATTCAAATACTTGCCTTGTCACAAGGACTGTTTGTGGTTCCATGAATATTGGGAGATGTTGATTATGATGTTGTGCACTCCAACAGGGGTAGGCCCACTCAGTTTTATTTGATCATCTTACTTTCTTACAAGCATGGAGAGAAGCTGTGCTTGTAAGTGTGTTGAAAGAGAAGCGATAGATGATATGGGATCAAGTGTACCCAATAACAACAAATCCACTCTTACCCTCCCAGAGAGAAGATGTTGTCAAGTTGCAAGAACGCATTGTAGATGTGATCACTTCCCTGCCAGAACACACCATCCTCATACAACAATACATTGAACCTCTACCGTGTCAAATTGTGGATTCATGGGGCTAAAAACTTCCTGAACAGAAGAGAAAAGTGGTTCAGTTTAAAGTGAAATCCATCCTGGAGAGGGGAGTAACAGAAAAGTCCCTCAGGGCTTGATGTAGCACCACAGTTCGTCTGCTCAAAAAGGAGTGACGTAAGCTTTTCTTTGTCGACTACAGAAAGGAGAATGATTTGTCACAGCAGTTTACTATTTGCTGTTTTGAAATTTGATGTTCACCTGAAAAGCAAGCTATAATTCCATGACTTTTAACACATACAATTTTTTTTATAAAGACCTGATCTGTGTATATTGCTCATCATTATTGTACATAAAAATAATATTGTGATGCCAGGCTGCTAAAGCAATTATTATGCTGCCACTGCCTTGTGTCATCATCACCATGTAATTAAAAATTAGCACCCAGTAAGTCACTCTTGTCCATGCCAGTTAGGTGGAAGGGATCACTAGGATCTAGCCCAACAGCCACTCACTGAGCAAGCAGCAGCGTTATTAGATAGAAGACAAATAAGACACCAGACAATTCAATAAGAATTTTGGGGCTTGAGGAGATGACAATATTCAAAGAGACACAAATGCCATTCAAGCCTCTGAAGCCTCTATGCGGCCTTTTACCTTTGACAATATGCATTTTTTTAGAATACAACAAACTCAGAACTAGTAGCTAAAGAAAGCTTTACATTTAACTTTTCTGGATTAAAGAACTTCATCCATGGGCCGCCCAGGTAGCGCAGTGGTTGGGGCGGGCGGCCCATGTGCAGAGGCTCCGGTCCTCGTGCAGCTGGTTGCGAGTTGGACTCCCGGCTCGTTGGCCCTTTGCCGTGTGTCTTCCCCGTTCTCTCTGTCCCCCTTCCTGTCTCTCTCCACTATCAATAAGGGCCACTAGCGCCAAAAAAACCTTAAAAAAAAAAAAAAAACTTCATCCATTATTTATATTCTTTCATCTTAGGGTTTAGGGTCATGTCTAACACACCACTAATGGCTCACCAATCATGCTATGGCTGACAACAGAGGATGGTTGTAATGCATCGACTTTTGAGTTATGAAAAAAGGAACTTTATTTGCAAAAATTATGTTAAATAACATCCCTGTCACTACTTTTTGCCCAATAATGTATTTATGGGCAAATTTAACATTGACAAAGAGGACAACACTTCCTTCAAACATCCTTAGACATATACATTAAATATAGACAGAGGCAGTACAGCGGAAAGTAGGGGTGCTATATACACACACACACACACACACACGGATGAATGAAGATAGCTGGGCCAAGTTCCTCGGCCACCTGATAAACCACACTTACTGTTCACCTGACCCCCCCCATGCTTCTCATCATGGACAATCTTAAAGCTCACCTATCACTCAGGGCAGTAGAACTCACGAGTAGCAATGGTATCGTTATGCTCACTCTTCCACCTCACACATCCCATCGGATGCAGCATCTGGATGTGGCCATGTACGGTCCGTTCAAAGCCCAATACAGCTGAGCTCTCAGTGGGTGGATGCGATCGAATCCTGGCAAAACAGTCACCATCTACCAGGTTGCAGGACTTGTGAGTCAAGCCTTCATGACAACTGGGACACCACAAAACCTGACTTCTGGGTTTAGGTCCACAGGGATTTTCCCATACAATCGTGACATTTTCCCCAATGAAGCGTTTGCACCATCCATTTCGTCAGACCGGCCAAACACTGAACTACAGCCTGCCACCGGAGATGCTCCACCTCCAGGAGAAGGTATTGAAGGCCTGCACCCTGCAGATGATCCACCTGAAGATGACCCTCCTCCCGCTGCAGATAACGCAGCCTCCCGTACGAATTCGCCCGCTCCCGCGCCAGCTGACACGGATCCAGGACCTATAACTAGCCAACCTGGATATGTCCCTCCACAGAAAATCATCGCACTTCCAAAGTTCACCCCCAGAAAACAAACCAGACGGAGCCGCATGAAGACCGCTATCCTCACCTACACTCCTGAGATGCAGGCACTCGAAAGGGCTTTTGAAGAAAGATGGAGCAGGTTGCAGAGAAAGTGCAAAAGAGGGGAGAAAAAGGTGAGCCAGAGCTTTTGAAAAGACACGTAAGTTACTGATGAGGAACTGCAAAAGAAGGGCTAAAAATCAGAGCCAATCCCGAGGACTTGCTATGGAGTGATGGGGTCATAATCTGAATTTCCCCTACTGTGGAAGTGGTTCTTTTCTGTAAGTTGAATAAAACATTTTTTGAATGATACTTTGCATTATTTGTGTTTGTTCAGTCACCTCCAGAGTGGTGGAAAATGTAAGTGGATCGCTTTACCCCAGGGTGGCTCGCTTTACACCACGCTGGCTCGCTTTACCCCCTTGAAATCTGGGCTTTGTCTCAGTTTACCCCAGAGCTGGGATAAAAAAAAAATAAATAAATATAAAATGAGACACTTGACCTCTTTTTATAAAAGCAATCCTATTTTCACCATCTTTAGTCCGGCAAACATTCTGATAGTTGCCCTCCTTAGGAAACATCCTAAATTAAAGAAAAATGTGCCAATTTTATAGACACATCAATTTAGCTTGCTTAGAGGGCAGGGGGGAGTAAAGAGCATCTCACATTACCTCGCTCCCCCTATATATATATATATATATATATATATATATATATATATATATATATATATAATTCACAGACAATGTTCAGAACAAAATGACTCTTCAATCAAAAATCAGTAGTTGTAAGATGACAGCTGACAGCTGTCACAAAACAGTTCTTTGTACATTATTCTCCTGGTTCGGTGTAAGGACGCTAATTGTCAGAGCTTTAATTCAGAGACACGGAGCTAAATGGAAAGGCATGGCTCAGCTTCTGATGGATGACTCACAATACCCCCTTACGCTTTCTGTCTTCGAGCATGATTCATTTCTCCTCTATCATTGAGTGGCTCTGCCTCCTACCTGGTCACACTATGAAGTAGAAGGAAAAAAAAAGAAATTCCAACTCACTTTTAGCCAAAGCCAATACTGAGAACATTTATCTCTGCGTTTATGTAGGCATCATTTCCACATTTGTGGAATGGAGTTGCTAGACGATGAGGGAAAAAAAATCTTATATGCAGGTGTTTACCATCACACATATATGGTATTCATTACAAAGTGCTTATATATTGAGGCTGTTAAAGAAGAAAAGAAACATGCTTAATCAAGGTGGAGTAAATCTCAAAATAATTTGATTCACCAATACATAAAACCATAGTCTAACAAATGCGTTTATTGGGCTTAAATTCAAATCAGTGAAATTCTCTTAGTGAATGAGCTGTAACCACAGAATCTGCCCCCCACCAGTATCACTGTTTTTAAACCGGCAGCAGCAGCTCTCTGCCAAACGGCTCCGTCCAATCCCATGAATAATTTCAACCATATGTTGCATATTTCTAAAACATAAAAATGATAATACTGATGCTTTAACCCTGCTTTTTGTTGGTCAAGTAAAACACTTTTTTAAAAGAATAAAACCATATTTTGTGTGTTTTTGCATTCACTTTAAATGTCTTTAAGAAATGATCAGACACTACAATTATAGAGTCAGAGAGTTCAGAGACACTTAGAATAGGTTCATTCTTTTTTTGGTCTTAAGAATTTGGGACAGTGTTGGTGTGTGAAACTCTGTACATGCACTGTAAGTACATTGTATAGAATAGAGAGATGTACTAGCTAGCCTACACATAAACCTGTCAAAGGATGTTTTAACTAGTTACATCATTTCCTCCGTTTTTTCGGCTGAATTGCCTGGTCACACTGTGTTAAAGAAGCCGTGTGCTGCCTTTCTTTTTTCCCTCTCCCATCTCCCTCCCATCTCCGCGTGCATCCACGAGTGTGTTTAGGGTTCGCACTCCGCCTAAATTAACCTTTCGGTAAGCATCCCCCCCTCCCTAGTTACTGTTGCTAGGGTTATATGATTTAGCAGCAGGGAGGGTGATAAGTGAAAACATCTCTCCGTTAGCATTCCGGCTAGCTCGCTACCCACCTATAAGCCTGCCTCATTGTCTACAAATATATATGGCCCTGGATATTTATTTTGTTAGGTATAATGTGAGGCAAGTGATGTTAAAGGTGGGGTAGGTGTTCTTTGAAAAAACGGTTCCAGCAATCCAACTCAAGTGAGATTTTGAAAATATACACTCCCTCCCTCCTCCCAAAGGCTCCGCCTCCTCCTCTTCAGCTAACGCTTCGAAACCACGCCTTCACACGATTCACGACTATATGAACCGCAGGGAGGGAGGGAGGGAGGGGTGGGTGGGAGTGCATTGATATTTGATGGACGTATTAGGCAGCCAATGAAAGTAATGATGATCACTATTTTGATTGGTCAGTTTTTCTCTGATTATACCCTCTAGACTGGACCAAAATGTTTCGTTTTTTTTGCAAACATTTTATTTCAGTGGGTGCAATGGGAATGTGAAAAGGTTTTCAGGCAATATTGTAAAAAGTGCTGCAAAAAAAGAACACCTACCCCACCTTTAGTGTCACTTTATTAATTATATTAATACAATGCTGCGACTGTCTGATGTTAACATAGCTCTGGTGTGGGACAGACCTATGGACCAGAGCTAATGCTAACAGAGAACTCATCCAGCCTTCATCTCCAGCAGACTTGACTACTATAATGATCTTTTTTCTGATTAGACAGCTTCAGATCATGATGAACCCTGTTGCCAGAGTTCTAACAAGAACCAGGAAAACTGAGCATATTTCTGCTGTTACCACAACATGCACAAACTTTTTGTATGGTGAATGAGGACTTTTATGTTATATGAGTATGAGCCATAGGAATCCAAGGCAGATGTGATAAAGCACTAACAGAATACAAAATACACTGAATAATGTGACCAAAATCATAAGCTAGACACATAATCTTCCCTTTTCTATGTCAAACAAACTAGTTACAGCATTAATCTTTACACAAAAAGGAGTGTAATTATTTTATCTTTAAAACATATACTATAATGACCCACATAAAGAAAATGTTTCTCATAGGACAACTCCCTTTTTTCCACAGAAATTTGTCAGAGCCACCCGTGCTATTTATTTTTATTTTTTATTCGTAGTTTATTTGGCTGGGACAATGCAGTGCACATTTTTACAAACATGACATGGCAAAGCCATGACAAAACTTGTAGATGTGAATACAAAGGAGGCTTATAGCCAGGTGGCTAGTTTGCAGCCCTAGTCCCTGATCAGGCTACCTATTCTAATAAAATATCACATAAAACATAAAATATATAAATACAAGTTACCTTAAGACATGCTTCCCATTGCTTGAAAACCTAATGCAAAAAAGACAAACAATGCAACGTGTGTGTGGGCAATATATGTTGTGTGTGCATGTGTGTATGTTGTCTATTGCCTGTCATCATGATTGCATTTTTGGTTTTCCTTCAGCCAGTGTTTAACTTTTCTGTTAAATGTTTTAGATTCAGTTTGTGTTTTTATTTCAGTTGGGAAGTCGTTCCAAAAATGAGTCCCAATTACTGAAAAACTTTTGCGCCCCTCTGCTATACAGTTACTATTCACTGCTCCCCTGGTGAAATGAATGAAATGAAATGAAATGAAATGAAATGAAATGAAAAATACTTTATTTATCCCATAAAGGGAAATTCGACACTGTAGCAAGGGCTCTCTTTTTTTTTTTTTTTTTTTTTAAACAACAGACAAATGACAGCAATAATAATAATATTACAGCAATGATAATAATATTAATTGATAATAATAATAATAATAATAATAGTAGGTTTTATGTCTTGTTGTGGAGGCTGATGGCTGCTGGCAGGAATGATCTTCTGTATCTTTCTGTTTGCAACAGACCTGAAGAAGCCTCTCACTGAACACACTCTGTTGTTTGATCACTGTGTAGTGGAGAGGGTGTGAAGAGTCCTCCATCATCTTCATCAGCTTGTGCAGCATTCTTTTTTGAACAAAGCTCCAGCGGCTCCAGAGTTACACCCAGCACAGATCCAGATTTCCTGATCAGTTTGTTGATTCTCTTCAGGTCTCTGGTTCTGATGCTGCTGCCTCAGCAGATGGCTACAAAGCTGATTGCACTTTCAAAAACAGACCTATAGAAGATGTGCAACATCTTGGTGCAGACATTAAAAGATCTCAACTTTCTTAAAAAGTAGAGTCTGGCCACCCTTCTTGTGCTTATTTTTGTTACAAAAGGACATTGTACAGCAGGGGCTAGGTTTAAAAATTTGAAAAGCCAAAAATTTGAAAAGATAACTTTAATTCTCAAAGCTTAAGAGGTTATATTTCTTCGCTATTAAGCAGTGATGCCACATTGTTGGTTTCTGATCCAATATATTTAATACCTGTTTGTATAATGATAGAATAGGTTTTATTGTTGTTTGACGGGCTTGGCTCCATAGAGTGATGCAGTAGGACAGATGACTTCAAAACAATGGCCCCCTCCCCCCCACCATCCCAGTTCTCCCTTTCACATTGTAATTTGACACCTATCTGCCACAAAGGTCCAGGTAAAAAAGGATTTGGGTGAATGTCAAAATATTCATGTAAAATCAGAAAATTGTCTTAAAAATCTTTAAAAAAAATATTCAGAACAATTCTTGTATCTTAAGCTACCTACCCTCATCATATTTTTGGCATTTAATGAATATTTTCAATGGAAAAAAAAAACTTTTTATACAGTTGCTCTAGCACAAATATACATTAAAATATTTGCAGAAATTCAGTAGATGCGTCTAAAATTCTCAAATAAATCATGAGTCATGCTGGCATATCCAGCTACATTACTGCTAAATTTGGTGACTCTAATTGAAAAATTAGTTACCATAAAAAATAAGTTACACTGCCAGAATTATGCCCATCGGTTAACATTTGACATTTTGAAAAATATAGAGTGGTGGACTCTGAATTGACCATATGTTGCAGTGTATGAAACGTTTGGTTGAGTAAAAGGAACGTGATCCTTCAGTCTTACCTTCTTATGACCAACATGTGATTTTTTATGAATTTATTTCATTTGCGTGCAACAAAACCATCCACTTCCTGTTTTACGATGAACAGCACTGGCACCGTTGGACGTGCATACACAAAATTGAACATCATGCATGAGGACACTTCTGAGTTCAGTCTGACCGCTTCTCAGGCTGATATGAGGAAGAGGGAGGTAGATAACGGACAGAATAAGACCAAAATCATATTCTATGACCAGATGGTGGCGCTGGGGAGTTCATCAAAGATTGTCACATACACTTGTTCGGGGTGGAAGAATCATCAAACGTATGGATTGTTGGGGCAGAATGGACAATGCAGGTGCACGTTAGAACAACTTTTCAATTCATGGCGAGTCTTCAAAATGACATCAAACTTCGCCGCGTCACTACAGCCATGCCCTTTTGTGAAAAGTTATATGCTTCGCAAACTTTTATCGGCCATGTGTCTAGATTAGAACAAAGAAAGTCTGGAGTCAATCCAACCAAATCTCTGGGAGGAGTTTGTTAAAGTATGAGGCCTGGGGATGACCAAAATATTGGAAAAACTGCATATTCCATTCATAATAGCAGACTTCCTGTGAGAATTAGAGCATGGGTCCAGGAGACTTTTTCTGTAAGGTCTGAGGATGGTACATCAGTCACACAAAGTTCATGTCTGTAGGTGGAAGCATATGGAGGGGCTGGTCGATACAAAAAAGAAGGTGGCGCTATTGAGCCATTTTTGTGTGCCCATGTGCAGCACCCATAAAATATGTAAAACTCTTCCACAACTAATGTTTGTGCAAAACATTGTAACTTTTTTAGTATGTTAAGGCCCCCAAAAAGGCAATTACCTTTTGGAGAAGAGCACTTCCAATTTTATGATGAATAGCACTGGCACGTGCATACACAAAATTGAACATCATGCATGAGGACACTTCTGAGTTCAGTCTGACCGCTTCTCAGGTTGATATGATGAAAAGGGAGGTAGATAATGGACATAATAAGACCAAAATCATATTCCTATGACCAGATGGTGGCGCTATGGAGTTCATCCAAGATTGTTATATACACTTCTTCAGAGTGGAAGAATCATCAGACATATAGATTTTGGGGCAGATTGAACAATGCATGTGCAAGTTATAACAACTTTTCTATTTGTGGCGAGACATAGATGTCACAATGGGGAGGGGAGTGGAAGGAGGACCCAAATGCAGGCGGTTCAAAAAAAGCAAAAAGGTCTTTATTTAACAAAAGGCACATAATTCAAAAATTCTAAACTAAAAGATGCAAAAATACAAAAATACAAAATCCAAACTTAACTGCATGAAGAGAGGTAAACGGTGAACACGAGGACAAGGCATGCAGGGCATAGAGACGTCAATGGACAGCAAACTGAAAGGGAGTGACAGGACTTATAAACACACAGGAACCAAACGAGAGGCAGGTGTGAACAATCAGGCTTGACAAAGGGGAAGGAAGCAAAGCTGAAAACAATGGAGACAAGACAGACCTTCAATGTAAAACAGGAAGCACTAGAGACATGGAGAGACGCCAACTTGACAAATCACACAGAATATACAAAAAAACACAGAAAAACGATCATGGCAGCTCCAGGCCATGACAATATAATTCTGCTGGAGGCTTACCCAGCAGAGAAACTGGGATCAGGAACCTTCTACACTTAAGGTTTGGATTGGAATACAATTTGGCTCAATCTCTCAAATTTCTCAGAACCTGGCTCACCAAGTGATACATAAAACTATGCACAGAGCATATACAATCCCTTATAGAAAGTTCCAGATGAACTGTGCTCCAAACTTTTTTACCTTTTATTATTACAATATTTGTAATGCTTTACATGGCACATTTATTCATATGTTTTGGGAATGTCCTACAATTGCAGAACTGCAGTTCTGCAATTGTAGGATTGTGGACTATTGAAGTGGATAAATTCTCAAAATGTCTCAATGTCAGTGGCCTTAAAACACCACAGAATTGTCTTTTAAATGATCATACACATCTTGAATATAATAAAGTCCAACAGAGTGTTGATGGCAGGTTTTAGAGCCACCAAGAAAGTAATCTTAGAGTTATGGATAAACCGCCAGGTACTATCCCGTAAGCACTTCTTTTTTCCTTTTGCCTTGGTTTTCCTTTTTCCTTGGTTTGGGCGTCATTCTCTGGTGATTTTGGCATATTTCTGATGACTAATATCAGTAACTTGTATACACACAACTGTGCTAGAACGATATGAAGAACTGGTGATGTACTGTGAAACTTGACCAAGAAAATAGCAAGGCTGGGTCAAAGGAACCAGATGCTTGACATCAGTGAATACTACTTATAAGTGAATTCATTGATGCACACAGTCTATTGTCACAATTAACATTCTCTGAAGTGTGTTGTGGTGATTGTGTGCAGTGTGACTGAATGTGTGTAAACATGAACAGATAGGCATGTAGGTGTTTGTCAAGTGAAATTTCTGCCCACCTTTCTCTGTTGAATTTGAGTGAATGCAGGACAGCTGGCCGCCTCTGGCGCAAATTCCACAAGTGTAGCGTGTCATCTGCACAGGCTGAGACCAGTGCCCCCTAAAGGTCAAAAACAAACAAAAAAAATATCAGACTGGTATTTATATGAGAAAACACAGAGGTGTTATATGGAAAAACACAAAGGAGTACACACACTGTACTCCTTTATTAAAACAAAGGAGTACAGTGTGTGCATATTAGACAATAATAGACATAGTCGTGATAGAACATATAATAAACTTAACTCATACTTCATGTGTTTTATCAATATTATCTTGTTTTCTGAATAGTTGGAAGCCAAATTTGAAGTCTAGCTACTAAAATCACAAAAAAAACACTAATCATCAGGACAATTCCCGTCGATCTGTTGCAGTGAGCTCACTGTCATCTTGAAAAAGAAAGCGGCACTTTGAGAATTTTGCCTTTTATTTCAAACTGCATTGTGTTGTGAGCTCCAAAAAGAACCCATGGACACCTGCAGCAAGATGCTGCATGTCTTCTGTAAGTCTGTAGCACAGTGTAATTTTATCTGCAGTCATTTGATGAGGCATCAGTATCAGAGCCAGTGACTTAAATAAACAAGCTGGTAAAGAATAATGCAGAATACGCTCAGAATAACTGGTATTAAAGCACAACCTTGGCACAACATACCCACTAAACAACCTAGCTGAAATTAAAAGCATTAACATTAACTACCTGCCTCTTTGTTTTTTTTTTTTCCTTATTGCCCATTTTATTTTTGGTTAAAAAAAAAAAAGTTTTAAGAACAATATCATTTCCATAATTAAAGGGATTATAAGAGTATAATGCAACTCAATTATTATTACTATTTTTTTTCCTCAAAAAAAAAATAGTTAAACTTCAGATTCAAAAGGCTCCTAGGCACTACCCATGCCACTGTCAAGGCCTTCTCAGCTGTTAAAACTTCCCATGCCTCTACCTTTTCGCCACCATTGCAGCCTCTGGAGCTCTGCACTGCTTTTTGCCACATCAGCCTCCTACACCACAGCTAACACCAAAGTTGAGGAGGATAACTTGGTATTTGTACAATCATGTGTAAATGTAATTGTAGCAGAGCATGTTATTTGACAATCAGTTCTCTTTCTTTCTCTTCTTTTTTTTTAAATAATTTTTAAAAATGTTATTAACCCTCCTATTATGTTGCGGGTCAAATTGACCCGTTTTGAAAATTAAAAATAAAAAAAAAATAGTTTAAAGTATTTTTTCAGGATAAAACTTCTTCTGCTTGGCTTAATTAGTCTAATCAACATATAAAATAAAAATTGTTCATGTAACATATTTGCAACCCCCCTCTCCACGTTTATGTTACATAGATTATGTTCGGGTCAATTTGACCCAGCAGCCAAAATGGAGACTAAAAGGGGTTATAAGGATCTAATATAATAGTTTTTTTTTTTTTTCTTTGCAACTGTGACCCCCATTTCTCCCCAGTTTCACACCCTCTCCTTTGGGTCGTGCTTGACATGACATGTGGTCTCAGAAGGCAGAATATAACCTGTGACAATTTTTTCACAAGCTGCAACTTGAGTCAGGGACTTCTAAAGAGAAAGCTCACGATGGTTGGAGTGGTCCAAAAGAACCAGTGTGAACTCTCTGCTGAGCTGCTGGCATAGTGCGAATTACAGGGGGGTTTGGGGGTGTTTGACCCCCCCAATTACAACTTCGACCCCCCTAAAGAAGGGACAAATTGTCATTTTTGTCATCTCTAGAAAATGTTGACCCCCCCAATTGTCATTGTATAATTCGCACTCTGGCTGCTGGTAACCAAGAACAGGACCCCTGAGTCCTCCATGTCTGCCTTCACAGACACCACAGCCCAAGAGCCTTACTCCCCCAAAAAGGAGGGAAATGTCAAAATGTCATGAGCACTTTGCATAAAAAGTCTGAAATCAGCTCAAGAGAAGATCAGAAACCAAGTATGATCCCTACAATGCCACCAAAGTGAGGGGGTGGATCATTTAGACAAAGTCATTGGGTCTAAAAGCACCAAACGAATGACTGAAAGCTGACCGCTGGTCATCTTTTATAACATGACTGATAGATCAGCCTACAACGCATTTGTCATTTGGAAGGAGATCTTTCCAGAGTAGAACCCATCAAAGCTCTGCAAGGAGCACATCTTCTGTCTAAGCTTCTGTCTCCAGCAGACCTCCATGACCCTGCACAGGAATAAGTGGGTTGGATAATGGATGGATGGATTTCTGGTTTTACACATTGCGTAGTATTTATTGTCACAACGTGATGACATGTCACTTGTGTGCAGTGGAGACTCACAGACACACATATGAACACACCATGTTCATTTTGTTAATCTGTTAGTTTGATTTTTCTTATTTTTTATTACTTTCTGGTTCATAAACAATTCTTCAGTTTTCTTTCATTGTAAATTCAGTAGATTTTGATTTTAATTCAGCTGGTCAATTTGATCCGGAAGATGAGGTTTTCTTGTGCTAATTTATCAACATCACCCCAAAAAGAAAAGTTGAAAATATAGAATAATTACAAAAAAAGTCAATGTTAGATTGAACTATTGTATTTTATAGATTGGTCTTTCCAATGCACATCTAAAAATGTTTTAACATTAATTAAAAAAAGAAAACGAGTGAATAATTACCATTGAACCATGATCTGTGAGAGGTAAAGAACAACAATGCACTAAATATTGATTTAAATAGTTAGTGATGGAGTTAATAATGAGATATAAACAGTGTTTATTTGGGAGTTTTTAGTTTTTAGATACTTTTGGATGATCAAACATTTCCTGGGTCAAATTGACCTGGGAACATAATTGCTGTTCCTCCAAAACGAACATAACAGGAGGGTTAAGATATAAATTTCACATAATGTTTTCCTATCTATTCTGTAAGTAGCCTACATTATGACATTTCAGTCAGTCTACTTGAAGTACTGCAAATACTTTCAAAAACCAGGAACCTTCTTGTTTTGAGGCAACAGTACTAAATATCACACTACAATGCTAACATTTATTAGAAACATATTCTGTTTATACATTTACACTGTATTTCTGTGACATCAAAGAAAAGAATATCAATGTACTTGCTTTTTGAAAACTTAATTGAACCCCTTTCTTCATTGTGCCTACAAAAATGCACACATGAAACTGTGCCAGTGGTACACACACCTATACACACACAGAGCCACTCATGTATACATGCAAGCTTTACATATCCACTTATACTCGAATACTAATGAAGAATACATGTATGGAAGTATTTCTGTGCCATCTGAGTTTGAATACGAATTTTTAAGATTGAAATTTTTCAGCATCAAAATCAGACTTTGAATTTTAAAAAACATCAGATTTCTAGCACTGAATTTTTTTTTGCCTCTGAATTTTATTTTGTTAAAATAAATTCAGTGTTAAAAAAATTGTTGTCTTAAAATATTCAGTTTTTTCAAAATTCAACACGCAAAGAAATCAACAACCCCAAAAAATTCAGGTAAAAAAAAAAATCAACATCTCAAAAAAAATTCAGTGTAAAAAATTCAATTTCTAAAAAAAAAAACAGTGTAAAAAAAAAATTCAACCTGAAAAATTCAGTGTAAAAATTCAACCTCAAAAAATTCAGTGTAAAAAGAACCAGACTCAACATCCGGTCACCAGGGAGAAGCAATCGATCCCTGTCTCAATTCAGCCAACGTCCAGCCAATCACGTTACGCTCCATTGGTCATGTGCTGGGCAATGATTAAAATTTTTAATCGCGATTAATCACAGGATTTCCTTGATTAATCATGATTAATCGCATTGTATACGCAAAATCAAATAATGAATTCAAAAGTAGCGTAAAATGCATTTTTATCTAAATTTTCTGCTGCCATATAGAACATTAAAACAGGTAATTTCTGAGGTAACAGCAGAAACTTTTAATGGGGAGTTCAACTTGTCAGTGGTTACAAATAACCTTGTTTCTGTCGAATCCTCCATTTGGGAGAACTTTAAAATGAAAATGTCCATGCTAAGGTTCTGTAACTTGACCAATTGGTGTATCATTCATTCTTTCTATTTTCAATTGTCAACCAAAAATTAAAAAAAATTAAAAAGTGACATTTTAAGTGTCAAAAAAAAAACAAAAAAAAAATGCAGTTTTTTTTTATATTTCAATTTTAGACTTGGATCAAAAATACGAAATAAAAAAACGGGCCACATAACTGAATTTATTTTATAATTGAGGACTGGACTTTCTGTTGTCATTACACATCTGTGCCACTAGATGGAGCCGCACTGGAGTAACCAGTAAGAGAATAGCCTGACAGTGAACACATGGAGCAGATCTAATGGAGGAATGACGCGAACGTTTTGTTGCAGTCTAGAATTCTTTTTTTTCCCAGACAGAATTGTTAATATTGCTATCTGAGTTGCTACCCGAACTGTAAAGTACACAGATTTTTACCGTTCTCCTTGTCTGTTTTAGCTTTTCTGCATGTTTACCTGCGAATTGTCTTCCGGTTCCGCAGCAGCCGGTAACAGACTTTTCAAAACAAAAGCATGTGAGCAACATGCGTTAATGCACGATAAAATAAATGTCTGCGTTAATAAATTAATGTGTTAATGCAATAATAACGTGTTAACTTGCCCAGCCCTTATATATATATATATATATATTATATATATATATATTAGGGCTGTCAATTTCTCAAAATAATAATCAGATTAATCGCATGACTGTCAATAGTTAATCATGATTAATCGCAAATTAATCGCATATTTTTATCTGTTCTAAATCTACCTTATACAGATCTTTTTCAAGTTGTATTACTCTTATTAATACGAGTCCTGACTAGAACCAGGAAATATGACCATATTAGTCCAGTCCTGAGGTCTCTGGCTTCCTGTCACTCAGAGAATAGACTTTAAAACAGCTCTACTTGTGTTCAAGTCTCTTCATGGCTCCAAAGTCCATCTCTGACATGTTAGATCCATATGAACCAACCTGGACTCTGAGAACCTCAGGTAGTGGTCTCCTGCTGGTGTCCAGAGTCAGGACTAAACAAGGTGAAGCTGCATTTCAGTTTTTTATGCTCCTAAAATCTGGACCAGTCTTCCAGAAGATGTTTTAGACAGACCTGAACTCTGACAATGTTCTGATCCAGACTGAAAACAGTTCTGTTTAGATGTGAAGATGATGACTGGAAGGATTTTATCTGCACTCTCTTCATTTTAATTTAATTAATTAATTTTTCATTATTAATTAATTTTTATTTATTATTGATTATTTTTATGCTTGTATGGAATGATTCTATTTGCCTTCTTGTGACTGCATCTGTAAAGCACTTTGAATTGAATTCAAATAAAGTTGCAAATAAAGTTGCCTTGCCTAATATGAGAGTACACAAATGCTTGCCTTATGCAAAACAAATGCATGTTTATTTATTGCTACAATGCCAAATCCATTATATATTATATATATATATATACTCATATTTTATCTTATGTTCTTCATACAAAATATTTCCGTTTATTTGCTTCAAACGGGGGGGGGTCTCTGCATCACCGCTCTCATTAGCCGTCAAGTGACCGGACTCCGGTGGTAACTAAATTCACATCGACAGCAAACACAAACAACATTTATCTTGTGGAGTTAGCCATCAGGCAAGGTTTTGAAGCTGAACTTACCACTCAAAATAGTATCTTTTGTATCCATTTATTATTTGTATCCAACTACTGCTAATAGTTTGTTTACGTCTGTCTGTCTGCGGCATGGACATCGACGTCAGTGCATGACTTTCCTGTTTTGACAGGACTACGCAGGACTACAGGACTACAACTACGGCGGGCCCGAGGCTCATTAAACCTACTCTCCTCTTTACTATTGTACCCGCCAGGCTGTGTCGCGTTAACGCGCTTTAAAAAATTAGTTGCGTTAAAATTATTTTGCGTTAATCACGCGTTAACTTTGACAGCCCTAATATATATATATTATATATATTATATATATATATATATATATATATATATATATATATATATATATATCTATATATATATATATATATATATATATATATAATATATATATATATAAAATACGCACACAAGAAGAAAATGAGAGATTCGTTAATGTTTTGACTCACCTCATTGATAAGGAACTGAAGCTGAAGAACAGCTGCTTCACTCTCATGCTGGCAGTAGCAGTCCACTCCCGGACGTCCCACTCTGATGGCATCACAGAGTCAAGGAAATGTACAGAGGCCTAATGTGGGTATTGTGAGATGACATACCAGTAAATGAGAAAAGCATCCCTGATCCATATGCTGAACTGGCTGACATGATATCAATGTTTTACATTGATTGAATCAACACAGCATGAGTTACTTAACCCTCAGGTCCTAATGAGTGGCTCTGCAATGACTACTTACAAACTCTACCAATTGAAAAAGCCAATGTTGTGCCAGAATATCTCCTCAAAAATCCAACCCACTATTATGATCAAATTTGACCCAAGCCAATATATTAATTCCACTCATGTATGAAGTAAGTAACTTATCAAATATCAAATGAGTTTTGCTCTGTGGAGCGTTCGCAGCGTTAAAAGTTCTACACAGAAGTGTGACGCGAGTTGAGTAACGTGCACGGCATCAGCACGGCTGTTGACAAGTGAAATTAGTGGTCCTACATTTTATTGTTGTAAGCCTCCTAAAACTGATTGCTGTCCCACAAAAGGTCGACGTTTTTTTTTTTTTAGTTAATTAGTGTTGGAAATTGCTGATGAATTTGCTCTGGGCCCAGGGGCTGGGTTTGGCTTCTAACTGCTGAAGTTTTTAATGAACAGAGAAGAGATAAAGGAACGCTGTGGAATCAGTCTGTCATGCTGTGACTGATCAGTTTTGATCAGATGATTAGTGGTATAAAATACTAAGGGCCCTATCTTGCGCCAATCCTCCTAAAGCTGCTATTAAGGGATAGCAGGTAGCAGGAGGGGCGTTCCCCCACAAAGAACGCAATCTTCCACCTCCTGAAACCTGTGATATTACCTGCGCCAACCGCTATATTATGCACACATTATGCATGGGAGTGGTCAGGGCGTTCCACCTGTTTAACCAATCAGTGCGTCAGCAGCCATTGCCTTTAAGAGCAGGTTGCGGTACCTGCAAACTGCTATGGAGCATCTTTTCACCCAGATCAGAGCAGCTCTCATGGGCAGCTGGTCTGGGACTCTGCTGTAGAGCTTCCTCCTCTTCCTCTGCACTGATATATACATAACTAGCTTGAACTAATGTGGAGCAAATGATTTAATCATTTCTTTTGTACTCCAAGAAGTTCCAACAAACTGCTCAGAAAAAAATAGAGCCGGTGAGCTTCCAGGAAAGCATTTCTCAACTAGAAAAGCAATCGGAGAGTGCAGACCTCCGCCAAGCACAACAGTTGTGTTTGCTTTAGGGTTCAAGAAACAATTAAACAGCGCAATGTTAGCGAAAATTTGAAAGTGATCCAAAATCCAGGATTTCTTCCAGATCACACCCAAAATAAATCAGTTCTTCCTTTTCACATTTCTGACAACTCCTGTAACTGTCATCAAAATCCATCCATAACTTTTTGAGTTATCTTGAACATATCCCCTGCGCCAGACGCACCAAGACGAACAGCTGCGCCAGGACGCAAAGCCGTTGGGAGTGGTGCTTTTTAAAATACTGCAGAACAGATCATTGGATGAGCATTGAGCCAGAGGAACAGGTATGATGACATCTATCTTCTACCACTGAGCGCATCTCAGGTGTTCCGAGCTCAAGGAGAGGGTCAGAGGGAGGCGCACAGTACAAGAAACTCCACAACAGAGTTCTGTGATCTCCTCGTTTCCTCCACAGCAAACATCTGAATGAGATCATGCCACAGCTGTACAGACATCCTCTGCCCTTAAGAGAATAATAACGTATGAAAGTAATACAGTGATGCATAATCGAGAGGTAGAGCCGGTTGTGCAGTCCACATGTGACTGGGTGGACGCGCAATGACGGGATTTGGACGCGCTCTTTTACATGCCGACATGCCAGTTGCGCTTTCCACAAACTCGGTATCTTGCGGTACTGGTATCTCGCAGATTTTGGATATTGGGTAGTGGGTGGGTCTCAGTGTGACGGTGTGGTACAAGAGCTGCATGTCACAGAACAAAAAGGACCTAGCCCGGGTGGTGAGAACGGCACAGGGGATTGTGGGCTGCCGTCTACCAGATCTGGACTCAGTCTACCCTGCACGAGTCCAGAAGAGGGCCAGACGCATGGCAGCCGATCCCACCCACCCGGGCAATGCACACCAAAGCAACCACAAAAAGACTCAGGGACAGCTTCTTCCCCAGAGCTGTGAAAGCCACCCCCCCCCCCCCCCCCCCCTGTAGTGAACCACTATACCCCATCCTCCTACAGAACTCTAAACATGGACCCTCCCCCCCACAGCCACACACAATCACCCCCTCAACACACACATCTACCTCTCACACAGATTCACACCTCTGTCTCAAACAGAACTTGCACCAAGCTGCACTTTATCTTCCCATTACTCATTTCTCATCCACCTCTTCCCCCACCCCCACACAGCCAGTTCTCTGTTTTCTGTAAATACTCACGTATAGTCTGTAAATATCATCCACCAAGAATGTTTGTTTTTTTAATCTTATATATATATTTTTTTTTTCTTTGACTATTATTTGAGTGATTTATTTATGTGTGTATTTATGTGTGTGCCTGCCGGGAGTCGTGCAAAATTTCGTTATGCCTGCATAATGACAATAAAGAGACTTGAATCTAATCTTGAAAGACACACACGCACACATGCAGAGCACAGACAGAATGCAGCAGCCAGCAGGGTTATTATAGTTAACGAAAACTAAGACTAAAACTAAAACTAGCAATGAAAAAATATTTCAGTTAACTGAAATAAAAATAAAAACTACAATTAAAAAAAACCGAAAACTAAATAAAACTACAATGAAGGAGTAAAACTAACTAAAACTAACTGAATTGTAGATAAATTCAGCTTCGTTTTCGTTGTCGTTTCGTTTTCTCCCTCGATTACTGCCATAAAGATTACTGCCTGTCCTGCAGCAGCCGCTATGCTACCCTCCCTCCAGAGAGGGAGGGCAGCATAGCGGATATAGACCTTTTCGGGCCAGCCCCCCGGAAGTACCCCGTCCGCCATTGTTGGAGGGTGCTACAGAGCATAGATATCTATAAGAAAGGCTAGATGGCTCGAGGCGGAGTCACCAGCGTCCCTACACGGCGGCCATCTTACTACAGCATAGCAGTCTGGTACGCCCTATGGTAGCTGTCGGAAGGTGAGTTATCTGCATAATCAAAAATACTCTAACTCGCTGAAATCTTGACTGATTTCCAACGGTTTTGTTTTATTACAAACCTTAATAGCGTGGCTATGAGTCGGGATGCTTGGACATGTTGAAATTTCTACTTTTGTTTGAGAAAAAAGACTTAATCGTTCAGCACAGTTGTTTGGATTTCTATTCAGTTGTTTTTGGTTAGGAAGTTAGGTTAGAAACCTGTTTTTTTCTGTTTCCTTTTATTTTGGGTGATGGCAAGCCAGATTAAAACCCAGCTTGTTTTGTTTATTGTTTTAGGCGATGCTCACCCTGAGCTATTTAATTTCGTGTGGGTAAATAAAAAACCCTTGTTATTTTGGACTGCATTCGTTGTCTTGTGATTCGTTTCGGAAAGTGGGGAGGAGAGAGGGATCCTTATGCTATGTTCTGGTAGTCCCTTGGCCGGGGCATAACACCTGTACATGGCTCATCAGTTCATCAATATAAATGTCAGTGCATAGTAATGTTGCCTATTATGAAGGAAGATACATTTTAAAGGTCAGGTAGAGGAACACAGAGATTAAATATTTTTATTTGTCAAAGATTTAGAAAATATAATTTCATGTTAGCACCTCATTTTGTTTCAACTACTGTGAACTTTGTTAAATTAACTCACGTGTCTTCATCTTGGATATTTAGGCCATCATATAGAAAGCATAAAGCATAAAGATGTGCTCAAAGGGCGCCCCCTTCTCAGGGGCCAGGACCAGGGGACCAGGGGCATAACAAAATAAATACATATATGTTAATGTTATGTGTTGTTATAGTTATCATTATAATAGAAATATTACTAATATAACATACATGGAATGATTAAATGTTTTATATATAAATGATTTAATAAAACTACCTTGTGTGTGTAGTCCTATAGCTATTGCTCTACCTAGCTGCTTAATGTTTATTTATCCATAGTTAAAATTATTCTTGAGTATGCAGGAACATAACTACAACTCTGAGGTTTATAACAAACCAAACCGTTTGAAAATCGGTTTAAAATTAAGCAATCTGTGGTTATTGAAATGCTTCATGCACCATAGACTTTGATGTTATGAGTGGGCGAGCTGCCTGTGGCAAGATGGCCGCTAACAGCGTGCGTGAGCCATCTAGTGTATATATATATATATATATATATATATATATATATATATATATATATATATATATATATATATATATATATATATATATATATATATATCTATATATATATATATATATATATATATATATATCAGCTCGCAGATTAACCAGTGTTTTTCTCTTTCTACAAATATATATTTTTATAATGTCGAGTCGGTCGAGTGGGAATAATGTTCCGTCATAAACTGTGCCAACAATGGTGTGAAAATTCGACAATGGAAGAAGAAAGTATGCACGAAGACTGCCTTGTTTGCAGAACAAGAAGTTAGGAAGACGTGGGTGAAAAATATCAACAGAAAGAACTTTGTTCTAAATGAATACAGCCGGGTGAGTTTTCGTTAACATTCAATCTCGTACTACTCATAGTCTCGCTGAGAGTCCTGGACGATTCTGGCCAAAAGAACAGCAGTATGAGGCTACTGTAGCCCTCGGTACTAGCACAAGCCTATAAATGAATGAATAAATTAATGAATGAATGACTTAGGAGAATGATAAAATAAATTAAATATAACATTAACACATAGCCTAATTTACCGCTAGCGTTAATGTTACAGTAGCATAATCTTTATGGCTTGTTGACGTTAGTTATAGCCAGCGTTCCACAGTTTTTAGTGTTTGATTATGGGAATAGATCATGCTATTTCCATAACCAATCATTAAAAACAGCGATAAACTACCTTCATCTGTAACTGGAGGCCACTGCCTAACATCATCAATCCAAGACATGTCTGTGTTATCCGTAACAGATGCTCCACGCTGCTGTGTTTGGGTTACTTGATGGAGCACCGCACACTCCAGTTATGGCGGGGCCACTAGGGGGCGCATGTCCACAATTTTCAAGTCAAAAAGGTGTATAATCTGCTGCATACTGCAGAAGAAGAAAAACTAAAACTAAGACTAAAACTAAATAAAAACTAAACTGAAACTAGTCAATTCCTCAAAATAAAAACTAAACTAAAACTACTAAATTACTTGTTGAACTAACTAAAACTAAACTGAAATAAAAAAGCAAACTGGAAAACTAAATCAAAATAAAAACTAAAGAAAATTTCAAAACTATAATAACCTTGGCAGCCAGTCAAAGCTCAAGATGTGCTTTCCTTCTCTCTGGGTAAGGTGTAATTTGACAACTGGAGCCATCGATTCAGCTACCTGCAGGCTTTTTATAGAATCCACTACCATCATTACGACCCATAGCTTGGCCTAGCCTGTCTCTTTGCCCGCCTCAGTGCATCGCCACCTTGGCAGAGACGTTTGGTGAAAAAAATGGAAAGAGGGGTGACACTTAAAGCAGGAGAACAGAAGATAATAATCCCTAACCCAAAAACGGTTAAATAAGGGAGGAAGATAGAAACCAGGGTGGAAGAGATTATTTGGTAAAGAGAGATAACAGGTAAACAAATAAAAGGATGATGAAGTCTGTTAAAAATATAACACTTATTGGAGAAGATAATGAGAAGGGTGCAGAGGCTGCTGCACTGAAAAAACTGCTGCTTGTGCAGCTAGAAGCTTCTTTAAACTTGCATGAAATATGGTGTTAACAGCAAGCTTTTTCAGGTTTTAAAGCCGTATGTTAGGTAATATATACATATTCACTTTTCTGCCTCAATGGTGGAAAAATTCTAAAGAAAATCTATGTCAGATACCTTTTAAAACACAGCTTCTTGGCTCTGTTTTCATTTTCTTGATACATGGAAACTAACATTAAGTAGTGAGAGCATGCAAATCTATTGAGGCGAGAAATGTGTCTGTCTAACCAAACCTGTTCTCAATTCTCAGTTGGTTTGCCAGTCCACTATGTTTCTCACAGTTTTAGCATGACAGGTATGAAAAAAGCCTATACAATCCTGATAGGGTGAATCTAACCGAGTAGCTTTCAGGCAGTCTTATAGTGAGGGAGACTGGGTTCATACATAAGAAAATACTGTATCCATTGACTTATTTAAAAAGGAAAAAGAAGTTCCATAATGCATTTCTGATTGTTTACCTCAAGTGTTCTGTTCTGCTTTGCTATTGCTTTTAAGAGTAAGATGTGAGACACAGGTGGGAGAGAAATGTCACGGTATATGTGGAGACACAGTTGTGCCTGTGATAATTATGACGGATGCATGAAGACAACATATAGCAGCTAATCATAGGAAAATGTGATCATACTATTTGAAATTATGCCATCTTAGACAATCTTCCCCCCATGACTTCTCAGCTGTAAACAGATGCAGATAATCATCTAACAGCATGCAATACATCTTTTTGTGCATTTGTTTGTTTACATGATTAATCTCTGCCAGGTATTTGCAGTACACATGTCCAATAGTGATACAATTTTACTTGGCTTATGAGGATCGCTGAAGGCAGTCGCCCAAACACTACCGTCCTCCCACGAAAACACGTTTTCAAACAACCATGTCTAAAAAGGTTATACTGTGATATGGGAACACTCTGCTCTTGGATCCACACACTGTGATATGAGAGCTGTGTAGATATTTCATCGGCTTATATCGAAGCCCACCGCAGTAACAGAGGGTCAGGAGTTTGATGATCCTGAAAGAGCTTTACTTGGCAAGATTTCATATTAAGTGTTTTTTCACAGAGTAGAATCTCAACACACAGGCATAAGAAAGCACTTAAATCTGATCCAGTCAACTCACTGGATTTAAAGGATGGAACACATTTCAGTTTTAGATACTGTATAAGCCACTGTAATGCCCTACACCTAAGGATAACTCTTCAGCATTATCATACTGAAGACTGCATTAAATTTGGAGGGCAGGTGAACCTAGTGGGCAGGTGAATCCTTGTGTTAGTGTTCTGGTCTAGTGATGTGCGTTCAAAGAGGCATGACGAGAACCCGACACACAGGGGGGAGCATCACCCCAAGCAGCCCAGGCAGGGAAGAACACACCACAAAAACCAGCAGTGGCTGCCCAAGGGATAGGAACCCATGGTAGGACAGCACAGTGGGCAGCAAGGGCCGTTGTACCCACATGCCATCATGGAACACTTTATATAGTTTTTGATATGGGTGAAGTGGGAGCCCAGGGCTCACACTGCATAAGGGCGCCTGAGCGGAGAGAAAAAAAAATTATGGAAAAAAACAAAGACAATTTGCCCCCACCAGTTTTCCCGTATCTATAGTTAGGGCCTCCTCTCCCCTCACTCGCTGAGAGTATCATAAAGCGGTTGTGTTGGAAGAAGTGATGTTACTTTCATCTCTGGATCTCAGGCCCCCGATGAAATTAAAGTCAGTCAGACCACAACAAATGTATTTTGTTCAATTCGTTTTTGTTCCTAATCCATAATGTCACATTTTTTTTAATGTTTTGTCAAATGATTAAAAAAAAGAATTAAAATAAATAAATGCAAATCTACATATCGAGGTGAATTTGAAAAAGTAACATATTCTTGACATTGGGTTGATACGTTGGGGGGGTGGGTTATGTTTTGGCTGTTGGGTCAAGTGTGAGATGGATGGTAAAAGGTCAAAGAAGCCATCAAGTGCTCAATTTAGATTAAAACAAGAAAAGAAGAAGAAGAGAAAAGGGCAAATGTTTAAGGTATGCAGATATGTTAGTATTATGTATGTAATGAAACAGTAATGTGAATTAGTATATTTATTGACCTCTTGCTATATTACTATTTAAACATAGGACAGTTGTATTTGGGTTGTTGTCACAATGAACTAAAAACTATTTGAATTTGAGGTATTATTTCATGTAAGTAATTTCATCCTTATAGTTTATATTTGCAACACAACCAGTGCAGCTCACGTATTAGTTCTGGTATTTGATTAAGATAAGATAAGAGTCCTTTATTAGTTCCTCAGTGGGTAAATTGCAGGGAAATCAACTTTACATTCCAAGGCATAAAAGAAGCCAGGACCACCACTCCCTACACCTATGGTGACAGTAGGGAGTAACTGAAAGAGTGATATCAAAGATAAAAGCAGCTAAAAGTAGTTTCCTGGACTCTCAAAAGGGCCAAGGTGAGAAGTTCAGTCATCCTGGGCACTGATGGGGAGATTATAATCCTTATCTGACCTGATAACATGTTGATGCCCTTCTGGATGTACAGAAAGAGTGTTCAGAAAAAAGGGACCTCTGGGCCTCTCTATGAGCTGCCCAAATCATATTTCATTCATTTTAGAGGAGGTAGCAGATATTTTAGATATCAACTCAGAAAAACTGATATTAAAACAATCTACAATATAATCAAATGCAACAATTGTAGCCTCTGAAAAAATCCAAGGTCTACAAATTAGAGGACTGTTTCCTACAAAGATCATAGTACCAATAGCATATATCCTTAAGTCATCCCTGCTAATCGTAAACACATCCCAACTCCACAAACTATTTTAATTCCATAGTTAGCAGTAACACATTGCATTTGGGGCTTTTTACAAGACATGGCCACTTCTGATAAAGAAAGTAACAAGCCAGCAACAAGTCTTCAAACAACCTCTCGCTAACAGGAATCAAGACACAGATGGAAGGCCTATTGACCCCCTTGGTGTGGAGTCTGGGATTGGATGAAGACAAAGAAGAAACTGAGACAGCCGACCTGTCCAGACCTGTGACAAGCTCTCCAGGAAGCTCAAAAGTAATCTGTTGGCATATAAAACCTGTGCACACGCGACTCCTTTACAGCACAAAAAGTCTTTCTTTAAAACTGGCCTGTAACATTTTGACATCAGTGCATGTTTAACACACAGTCATGAAAATTTGATTAACTAAAAACTAATCATTGTGGATGAGCTCTATTAGCCTCTGCACTACATTGTTTCAGTATAATGTGCACATCAACATCATATTTAACAAGCACAAACAACACACAGATCTTAAGACCTTTTAGTGAGATGCTAGAAAATTGTAGGACTAAAAAAATATATGGTGCTTAATTAGGGTTTTATAACATCTCCTCAGATGCAGAACAATCAACCACTGACTCTGCCCACATGCTGTAATGATGCTCATCAAACAGCATCTTACCTAGCCTCCTCACTTCTGCTGCTACTTAGCTACCTGCACTACTTTCCCCTTTTCCCTTTTGTTATTTAATGATCATTAAGATCACGATAAATCCACATAAGACAACACATTTTTGAGCATCCAAACATAATTTCAAGATAGTACAACATTGTATACATTGTAAATCAATTTACTTATTTATATGGTTTATTTCATTCTATGCTTTTTGTATTATTTTAATCTACCAAACATCAAATACATCATGTTCCATAAAAGCATAAAAACAGTGGATAATCATTTCACAACAGTAATTAATTTTAAGCATAAAGTAAACTATGGAGGCCATCAAATGATTCTGTCTGGTTGTGCAAGTCATAATTCACTGGTGAAGGGGCAATGAACCAGTATGGAATGAAAATTACTGCAATGCACTAAATGGAAAGTTTCAAGGCTGCTGCATGGCTAGGAGCAACACATTTTGCACCACACCCATTTGCACTGTGCTTCTAGACTGTTGAAGAAAAGTGAAATGAATACACATCTACATATTCCCTTCATCATTACTTTACAACATCATGACAAACCAAAAAGAAAGGAAGAACAAAATGCACGAAAAGCTGTTTTACAGACTGCAGGGGTGAGAAAAGACATGGACTAAACAAACAAACTTTGCAAGAAATGTGCTAAATTAAACATGTAATTTATTCTTTACAATATCTGATAAAAGTCTAAAATGTGCTCAGAAATCAAATTGTGGACATTTTCTTTGTTTTGAATAATTTTACTTAAAAATTTCAAATAAAAAAACAACTAATCATGCTACATTACAAAGTACAAATGTCATTTGTCACTGTCAAGTTGATTAATGGATATTATGAAAAATTATCAAATAATAATAACAATTATTTGCTCATATCATTTTCTTTATAACTATATGATACACTATATTAAAAAAAAACACATAACTTAATTCTGATTGTGATACTGCTGTACTTGTCTTACTTTTCACTTTGTCCAGGAGAACAGACATTAATTCTATTATTGTGCGCCCTACAAGAGCAAAGTCAGGACAGAATTAATTGTGTGATAATAAATCACCAAATACTGCTGCCTCATCCTTTCTCTCCCACTACCAGAGCAGCACTGTTGCTTGCTCACCTTTGGTGTCAGTAATTCTAGTTTACAAACACTGGGCTGAAAATCCTATTAAGTGTAATTCAATCAAGACCAAGTGAGACAGTCAGCAGCAGTCATGTGTCCTGTTGTGAAAACTGCACACATCCATGGGAACATGAGCTCAAGTTTAGAGACACATTTTCCAACAGTGGTAATAGAAACTACGTAAATTGTGCATGGTGCGTGCAAATCAGGGGTGCAACGGTACAGGTGGCTCACGGTACGGTCCGTACCTCGGTTTTTGCGTCACGGTTTTGGTATTTAGGGTCACTGTAAATAGGATCTAGCTTTAGAGTATAGTAGTGTATAGAGTTAGTAAGTGTGCCATGGATTACTATCAGCTGACCCTTGTAATATGAAGCCAGTCCTGATTTGAGCAACAGCACTGAAACACAAACCATCAGGTGGCAAGCACACCTGTGCATATGTGTCTACATTTGTGCAAAGTGACAGGCACAACACTGATACAGGTAGACATCAAATGGATGCATGCACAGCAAGCAAACCCATAAGTTTAGTCACAGCAGTGCGGAACAAAATGCATAAACGCACAAAACTGCACACATACAAAAACACTTCTCTAATTGCTTTCAGTAGACTAAATCTCACCATATATTGGTAATCATGCCCCAGGCAGAGGGAGGAGTGATTTAGAAGCCCTCTGCAGGAAGCATTGTTGCCAGCATTGCCAGGTGTACGATAATTATCGTATTTATACGATAATTTGGCCCTCTGTACGATGTACGATTAATAATCCAAAAAAAGGCCAAATGTATGATAATTTGACCATTTCAAATTGCGTGCTGTAATCTGTCTGCCGGAGAGTTTTTTTGTGAACCCTGAAAGGCATCTGTTCCCATGTGACATTTTTTTCCAGCCAATCGTGCTTTGCTGAGCGTGAGATACGAGTGTTTGTCTCAGAACAACTAGCATGATAGGCTGAATGGTCAGTTACTGCGCGCACCCCACAAGACGCTCACAGTCAGGACCATATCAGGAAGTCGAGCGAGATCTAAACAAAGTTTAAGCAGAAGAGAAAAAGCAAGGGAAAAAATTTGTCTCCAGAATTCACCTCCAGGCCTCCATAATTTGGCTCTTAGTTCCCACCTCTAATTTGTTTTTGGGAGACACATTAGTCTAACGCAATTGTGAGTTGGGGCTGATGTGGTGCCGTTAACCCATTCCGTACTGACACCACGAAGCTGTGAGTGCCTGTGGGACGCTATTTATCACTAGAGTGATTATATTTGACTATAGCGCATCATTGCAAAAATTGGATTGTTATTTTGGTTATGACAGATGTACGATAATTTCCCTCAAAATACAATAATTTTGAGTTTCTGGTATGATAATGCCTACATTTCCCACCTGGCAACGCTGATTGTTGCCAGCCCACTGCGTTAACGTTGGTGATATTGTTGCTATGCACTATTCACAAGAGCAGGACTGTGTCTATAACGACTGGCTCAGCTATTCATGTGAAATATGCCACGTAAAGACAGCATTACAAAAAAGACTTTCTTTCTAGATGTCATTATGCTCCTGTATTTTTAGTGCCCTTTTTTTAAAAAAAAAAAAATAAAGCATTGTTTGTTAAACTTGGAACATGGGAAACATACATCAGCAGTTTCCCTTGAACACCCCACCACCCACCACCAGGCACCCCACCTGATCAATATATAGTTAACCTGAGCACATAAGGAAGATAACACTTTTCACTTAGTACTTGATGGAAGCACCTCTATCAGTCTAGAGTTTGGAGGGTCCACAATGATCCTACATCTTTCCTTACAAGTAGCAACTATGCTAAGGAGAAACATCTGAGCTTAACTTCGATTAGGAACCTCAGACATTTTCAAGTCTCCAAAAATGTTCTCCTGTGTTTTGGACCAGATTGTCTGGATCACTCCAAGTCTGTCACTTTTCCAGTTCCACAATGTATTCTCTTGGCTGTATGCTCTGGGCTGTTGTCTTGTTAAACCTTCACCCCAGTCACATATCTGAGCACTCTCTCATAGGCTTTACTCTCGTCCACCGTCCAAGCCAACATCCGCATAGAATAATAATATCATCACCAAATGTCACTGTAGGGCCTGGTTTCTCTCACACATGCTACTGGGAATTGTGGCCAAATCATTCAATCTTTCTTTCATCAGGCTGGTGGATTTTGCTTTCAGTGGTGTGTCTTTGTTGCATGCTTGTCATGTGCCTTATAGAGAGATTTGATTTAGTAAGTGTTGGGCAGCAGCACGTTACTAGGAATGTTATACCAGTAAGCAGCAGAAATAATATTACTTTTTCTAGTAATGAGTAATGCAACTTACTAATAGAATTATTGTATTAATATTGGCATGGCTACTAAATGAAATAACTATTTACTGCATTTCTTGAACTGGCGACCTGTCCAGGGTGTACTCCTGCCTTTTGCCCAAAGAGAGCTGGGATTGGCTCAGGCAGATCCCCGTGACCCTGCATAGGATTAAACAGGTATGGATAATGGATAGATGGATAGATGGATGGATGGATGCATTACTGTTAGAGTTCTTGATGAAGTCTGCAAAATAAGTTGTGCCATGCTGCAAAGTATGCAGCCACACATAGCATTAGTTAATAAGTTAGCTGGGAACATGGAGGCAGAAGAGCCTCACATTCATCAGTTGAATATGTGCCCATTACTTTGATTTTGTCAGAACGATAGCAGGAATGTTATTAAGAAATGTAATACTTGTGTTGTGCACATACCAAGACTCTTTCAAGGACAATTCCTCTACAACTGTGACTCTCTGGACTGCTAACCACAGAAATTTCCTTGGGATGACAGTTCATGTGCAACTCAAACTGCAGGTCTGAATTTTGAAGTGAAAGGAGGCAATTGCAAATGTTATTTGATGCAGTGGAAAGTAATAGAGTGTAACATAAGAAATTTAAAAAATGAAAACTATATTAAAGTAAATTAGTTGAATAAATTACTAATGTAATGAGGAATATTATTTTTTGGAACTATGAACCCAATACTGTTTATTCTGCCCACTCTACAATAAATGCCCGATTGGTGGAGTGGAAAACTAGCAAATAAAAGCAGTGACAACATATTGAAACTATACAGTACATGCCCACAGGCATTCTGAGAGACATGTCTATCCACCACACAGCTGAAAAAAGATACCTCCTACACAGCCCGCATAATACAGTCCCACACATTCAATCAATAGTGGCATCAGTGTTTAACACTAAGTCCCAGAGATCAAAACAGATTATTAACAGGATGGAAATATAGCTATAAAAGAAGGAAAAGTGCATTGAAAAGAAAGAGGAAAGAGAAAGGTAACACCAAAGAGAGACCATTGATGTTGAAGGTCCTTAGAGATAAAGGAAGGTGATTTAGAAAGGCTGTGAAGGACAGAGAAAGGGTGAATTGAATAAACTGAAGAAGAAATAAAGGAGAAAAAAGCTTCTCTAGACAGAAAGCCTTAGAGGCTGAATGATTAAAAAAAAAAAAACCTCAAAGTGTCTGTGTGTATGTGTGGCCAAGCGACTGAAAGAGACGGAGAGTCAGTGAGTCAGTGAAAGACCACATGGGAGAAGAAAATGGTCTGTGTAGCATCCCAGCACAAATATTAAGTCACCCAAGGGCCTCAAACCACCTGAAATCTCACCTTTGCTACATGGTCAGGTGGATAATACAGAGAGAAAGGATGAATTAGGAGAAATACAGTAATAATAGATATTCGCATTTGGTTTGCTCAATAAAGTTCTATTTTTGGCCATGTTATTCACATTTGACTTCCAAAAACATTGTGAACCTTTATATTTCTAAACACTCTGTTCATTCTTTGTGGACATCCCTCTTTTTCCAAGTACTGAAATCCTGCAACATCGTCTTCAATGTCGTCAATGTTTTTGTTTTGTTGTTTTTGTTAACACAGAAATCCCAGTCTGCTTACATATAAGCACACACTGAAGCACCAGTGATTGATTGCTGCCCTTTGGTTAAGGTTCCCTGAAGAGCTACTTGGAAGCCACAGTATTTATGAGGTGTGTAATGTCCTACCTGGGTCACACTCACACATCCTCTCCCATCCCTGTAACTGCGTAACACAGGAGATGGGCTGTTGGATGGACACTTCTGAGCCTGCAACATGACAGCTGAGCAACGCAAAATGACAGAGTGGTAAAAGTAGGAAGAATGAGAGGAAGACGATGGAGGGTGATGGTTTATGCTCCCTCAAGACACAAAGCAGTCACCATCTTCTTTATCAGTACAAAAGCTATGTCTATGAACACCTCTTCTTTTCTTTTATTTACTTTTTGTTACAATTTGCATTTTTGTTTTTGAATGTTTCATAATTGGTTCATATTTATTCAAAGAGCCTCTTGTTGTGATATCTTAAATTAGCTTGCATCAATCAATGAAGTGTATTAGGTATACAGTACGTGCCCACAGGCATTCTGAGACAGAATCCCTCTACCTAGTGGTCCTATTTTTAAGGACCACTTTCTTTAGAATACATTATTTCATATATACATCATCAGAAAGAAAAGTGTAAGATATTCCAAGCATACATTTAATGTTTACCGTGATGAACAATGTTTAACAACACTGGTTCAAAAGACTGGGTAGTGTAATTCCAGAAGAAGGTAGTGTATCAGTATAATTTTAACAATCAGCCTTAAAAAAAAGTTTCTCTATTTAAAAGGACTGGGTTACCACATGTCAAGAGGGTCCTTAGAAGATTAAACAAAAGAAATTATTGATTTATTAATCAAGAAAAAGGTGATCTGATGGAACCCTGTCACTGCCATCTGTCACAGTCGACCAAAATTGAAAAATTGAAAATTGGTGTGTGTGTCTGACACAGACACACACACCAGAAACAAACGCACCAAAACTCCATCAATTTAATCACCAAGCGCTGTATATTTGAACAGGACATCACAATCACACCTCCCTCAGTGTCCACACAAATTACATTAATAGTACGCCCTAACGAAAATATATAGTCCATCCACACTTGGGGTTGCGGGTCCGCCTAAAACCAAAGTAATCTCAAAATAATCCAGCGCCAAAAAAAAAAAAATGGAAAAAACAAAGTGTGATCGCCTCGTGTTATACCACGCCAAAAAATACAAAAAACTGAAACGATCTCACCGGTTCCGATGGTTTGAGTGGTCACCAGGTCCAAATGGGAGAACAAGCACTTGCCCTCCTCCGTGCGTGGCTCATCCTCGGTACACCCGAGCTCGCTCGTCCGTTTGCGACATCCAAGGCCACAATTTCCGTTTTGTTTCCACTCTTTTCCGTCATTGTGGTAATGTCTTTCATTCCACACGTGACTACCAGAACTGGCTGCAGCTTTTTTTCCTGGCGCCACGTCACACTTCTCATCTATTTCCTGTGTCTCTGTCTGGGGCCACCCCTCACACCTACCGCACATCTTTATTGGGTCAGGTGCGCCATCCCATGATGTGAGAGCCCCGGCTCTGTTACACCCCTCCCTAAATCCTGTCCTCAGTGGAGCCTAATAATTTGTTTGCACAGTCCAAATGTCCAACATTCAACCAGTTTGACATACTTTACATCAAGTTGCTCCTGGACTGTGTAAATATACATACACACATACATACATTTTTTCCTTTTAATGTACACTTAATCAATGTGACGGTGTCACAATTTGTCTACTGTGTCTTTAGGCCAACAAGAAGGAAGTGAAAGGATACATTCGTACACCACCAGATCTTGAGCCGATGGCCAGGATCTTCTGCACAGGGTCAAAGGCCAACGCAGTGGGCTGATAAGGGAACCCATGACGAACTGTCTGTAAAAGAAAGATACAGGGATGCAGGTTTTATTCAAGCAAAATAAATGCTTTGTGCCAAATTTGCCTTTTTTTTCTAATGGCTGCTGAAAGTTTGAGAGAACATATTTTTAACTGATCAAAAAAAAAAAGAAGAAAGGAATATTTTCATATGTGATTGCAGTTGTAGCAATATGATATTTTGACAATGTTTGTTTAAATCTGCAGCTAAGGAAAAGTCTTTCATTATATTATTTTAGTTTGCCACTGATGACAGAACAAAAGATTATAGCGCTGCATGCTGTGCAGCTGTCTGCTGTTAGTCATGCTAATTACCCGAGTGGAGCATCACTTACTGTCACGTTCTTTGGAGTACAGTAGGGACATACACATCACCAAACGCCAATAAAAACATTTAACAATATCTGAATTTACCAGAAAACTGTGGGCTGTGGAAATATATTTGTAAGCACATTAACAACAACATATGAGAATAAAAAACATATAAATGTATTACTGTATACTAAAAAAGACATCTGTTTATTATGACTTTATGCTCTTACTATTTCTAAATTAGTTTTTTTTTTTTTTTTCAGCAGGGCTGAAAGATCCATGTTCAACCTACTTTTACTTTATGCTCCAATAGATCACTTTATTTTGGATAAACCTTATTCTCTCCTTAGCTTTGCTGGATCTCAATCAAATCACCAACTTTTACGTTGGTTGTGATGGTAATGATTGCTCCACCTCCTGAGCTGCAGTTGCCCTGATGAGTTTTTGAAAAAAAAAAAATTAATAAAAGTGTGTGAAGAGAAAGAAGACTTTGCATAGACACATTCACTGCTTCTGTTCATGAGTGGTCATGAATACTGTATCAGATCACTAGCCCAGGACATCTAGACATGTGGCTGAGCCCATGATAAAAGCATACAAATCTAAGAGTATAGTTTCCCATAAAAAAATAAGTGTGCAACTGTGAAAAAAAATCAATTGACAGTCAAATAATGAATCTTCTCATTATCAAATAAAAAGTCAAACAATAAAAGTTACAGTATCTTCTACTTTTCCTTCTCATTTTTTTGATTGTTTTATAAAGGACTAATAAGTTCTTTATCATTCACCTTCTGTGTTCTGTATTTTGGTTCCCTTCCAGCTTCAAACATAAAAGATGAGGCCAGTTAGCCATACCTGTCAAGTTTTGGATTTGAAAATAAATAAATGAAATTAATTTTCTGGCGCCCGCCACAAAGCAGTCCCACCATCCCAATCAAGCTCCAGTATCAGTTACATTTTTGGTTTACAAAAAGCTAAAATCACAGCTGTACTACTTCCTGAACTTCAGCCAGCTGCTTTGTTTCCTGTGTGCCATTATTGGACAAACTCATCAATCCAGGTGTGTTTGACTATTGCTGTGAGGTCAGACACACCTGGATTAATCAGTTTGTCAATTAGTTGCACACAGGAAACAAAGCAGCTGGCTGAAGTTCAGGAAGTAGTGCAGCTGTGCATAAAGCCACGTTGACATAATGTGAACATTCATTAAAGCCTAAATGAAAACAAAAAGGGGTAAATATGAAGAGTAATTATTGAAGGGATTTGCATATTTTTTGTTCATTTAACATTGCTTGTATTTACATTTGTATTTGATTTTCATTCCACACATTTTTTTCATTTCATATTGCTCTTCTTTTACAGTTTTTCATCTCAATACACATGACTTTTCTTTACACTTTTAATGACTTGTTGTACTCATTTGTTGCAGACTTTGAATTCTTTATGACTGTTCTGGAAGGCGTGTATTTGTGAACTGATCCAGAGAAGTTTATTTTACATGAAAGAAGAGCGCAAACAGTTCTGTTGTCTAACGACATCCTATTCTCTGTCACAATCGTTTTTTTCTTCGCACGCTGTCACTCATCGGATGTCACACACAAACCTCGCGACATCTACCACCTACAGTACCTGTAGTAGCTGCTGCTGTGGCAGTTATCACGAGGCTAGTGACAGATTTCAGATTGGGAATGTTTTTTTTTGTTTGTTTTGCTTACTCTGCCCGATGCGGTATTATTATTTTTTATAACGCAGGTTAAAATACGGGAGATTTACGGGAAAAATACTAATACGGGAGGACGGTGGGAGAGAAGAGTAAAATACGGGACTTTCCCGGCCAAAACGGGATACTTGACAGGTATGCAGTAAGCATCATGGAATGATCCCCAATTGAAGAACATTTTGTCCTGAGAAGGGCTGGGCGATTTTTCGATTTCGAGTTTATTTGCAATGTAAAATTTCTCTATGATTATAATTGACACGTTCGATAAGCCGACGCCTTAAAAAAATAATTCAGCAAAGTTTTCACAGAACCTGCGAATAGCCAATCATATCTAAACAGTGCTGCATGTAACCAATCAATTGAAAGAGATCAAAAACATAGAATTGGTGTCAATTCCCCATCCTCCAAAAGTCTTCTTAGCGTGATGTGATAGTGGCGTTAACCAAAGTAATCTGATAAAAATAAAAACTGTCAGACACGTGGAGCCAAGAGAACTTGTAATTAAATGTGGACTACTGAATGTAAAGTCTCTTGGCTCTAAGTCTCTGTTAATCAATGACCTAATTACTGAGACTCGTTGCGATGTCTTCTGCTTATCAGAAACATGGCTACAAGAGGGAGAGTATGTGAGCTTAAATGAAGGAGTACATTTTGGGAGTACAGTCTCAAGACTGTACTCCCAAGGTTTCATCAGCACATTAAATGCCCAACAAGAGGGGAAAGGACTCTAGACCACGTGTACTCCAACATCAAGCACGGGTACAGAGCCATGCCCCTGCCCCACCTCGGACAGTCAGACCATCTCTCCCTGCTGCTCATCCCCGCTCCCCCCCCTCAGACGCAGATCCAGGCGCACCACAAGGACTGTAACAACTTGGCCTGGAAATGCACTCGGCAAACTTCAGGACTGCCTCCAACACACAGACTGGGACCTATTTGACCACCAGGACCTGGAAACGTTTACAGGGACAGTTTTGGACTACATTAAGTTCCGTATGGGAACTGTATCTGTGGACAAAACCATCCGGGTCTTTCCTAACCAGAAACCCTGGATGACCAGCCAGGTCTGCTCACTCCTCAGGGCCCGCGACTCTGCCTTCAGGTCAGGAGACAGAGCCTCTTACTGGCTGGGGACCCCCATCTCACAGCAGGAACCCCAACGAAGGCGGACCGCATCTCGGCAGCCTTAAGTACCACGAGCGCAATAAGCTCGTCCTCCTACTCCCCTTTCGCTCCTCTCCTGCGCCTCGGTTCCACGGCTGGACCTTCCTCTACCTGACCCAGGAACACCCGTTTTTTGGCCGCAGCTTCGAGCCAGCAACCATGAGGCCCATCCAGCAACGCGCCAGTCAGCCACCGGCGAAGGAAGACCGGTTCACGCGCCCCAGGCCAGTACCACAAGTGACCCGCGCTTATCGATGTAAGAGAGACACGGTACCGCCACGGGAGACACTACAGCTCCACACGCGCCTTGAAGGAGGACCGGTTTCGCCGAGAGCCTGCAGCCTGCACCACCACTGAAGCCGAGAGAGAAGGCCAGGATGAAGCAGAGCAACTCTTGCGACCACCCACGGAGCGTAAACCAACAGTGGCTTGGTCGTAATCACACCAATCATCCTCCCCGGACTCCACAACGCCACCGATCGCTTCAGGAGTGATCCACATAAGAGGCTTTTGTGTCTGTGCATGCACACAGTTTAAGTCATGAAACTACAAAGGCAGAAATATGCATAGAGTAAAATCAAGTGTAATGGGAGGACAACCAGCAACCCTTGCTTTGTCTGCCACTCATCAATGCCATCGATCAATGCCTGTATAATTGTTCATCCAGAATTATGTGGAGATAATCAGGAGGGAGCTGCAGATGGACAATAGGCGCATGTCTGATTGTTTTTAAACAGATCTTTGAAACCTACATTGTTGCATTGACTAAATATCATCTAATACCAACAAATCTAAACAATCTGTAAATACTTATTCTATTCTTAGCCATTTCATGTATAGTGGCTACTTCAGTGCTCAGCTATTCAAAAACCATTTTTCTTGTATGTATGTCCACATTAAGTGGACATCTGAAAGTCATCCTTTAGAAAATGTGTTGTGTATTTGTGTCTATTTTTATTGATCACCTTTTACAAAGAGTTATATTACTTCATATCAGCACAATGGAAAGGTGTGTGCTAATGTGAAATAACGTAATTCACTTCTGTGATTAAAGGTATATCCAGAAATTTTAACCAATAACATAAAGAAAACATTTATCCAAATTCTGCAGGTCATCGACTTTAGAAAGGTGATGGGGTTATACAGAAGTGACAAGGGCAACAGGAATGGAATCATTTGAGGAAAACACTTGACAAGATGTAAATGATGGCTATTAAATTACCCTCATAGATCCAAATTTTTGTGAGCTTTTATTTTCGGAAGTCTATATTTTAGTTTTTGGATGCTCTCTGAGTGACTTGGGATGGTGCATTGTATTCAGGGTAAATTATTTTAATTAGCTTTTAACCAACTAGTGTAGAGTGTAAACAAGATCAACTTTGTGGTCAAGCAAACTTTGTGATTCATCTCTTTCTCTCTCTTTCTCACCTCTTTCCATTGGTGCACCACAAAACAAATTTGAGAAGGTTGTGCGGGACAAATAAGCCTGAGTAAAATTCCTTGTGACAATAACTATTCCCTGCATGAGACTGAGATGGTGAAAGCTCAGGCTACCCAGCTGAGATGGAGCATTAAACTATGATGTGATGCCTGATGTGACATACATTTGCTTTTACCTTTCAAGCCTAGAGAAACGTGCACTTTGTATAATTTTCATGACATACAAGCTATTAGAATTGTTTCTAATATTGATAAACATGATTGTCATTTATAATAAAAGAAGAAAGTTTACCTCCCCTAGATGAATTTTATATAATGTCTTCTAGTTTCTCCAGAAGCTGAGAAAGATTTTTCTGGACACCTTTAAATGTGCCAAAAAAAAAACCTCAGACTTTCAAATTCATTTTTAAACAGAGATTGAGATTACAATTTGTTAACAGATGAACTGGAGAAGCAGCATTGTTATTTTACACAGTAGATGGGATGAAGAAGAGGCTTCTCTGTTGTGAAATGCACCAATGGCAAGATGGATGGATGATTCAAGCTTGTTACAAAAAACCTGGATCTACCCATCAGCATGCGGCAACTACATAATGAGATTCCTTTTTATATGTGGAATACTTTTCTAAACTGCAATAATCCTTTTCACTTAAACTCAGCGTGCTCTTCTCTGTTTAGTTTACACTAATAATCCTTTTTAAATGTATAATTCTATTTTTTAAAAAGGCCTTACAACTTACTGTAAGGCTTGAGACGAGACAGAGCAGCAATAAAAAGTTTATGAATCCACTGAAATTAACTGAGTTTCTGCATTAATTTGCCTTAAAAGGATATTCATCTAAGTCAGTGTTAGACAAGAACCACAAATTTAAGCTCAAAAACATTATTATTATAAGGTCCTGTGTATTTGATAAAGACACCCTTGACATTCACAGTGCTTGTGGAAAAAAATAAGAGAACCCACAGACTATTTACATAATTGGACTCAGTAGTTTTCACACCTGAAGACAATTAATAAAATAAGATTAGAGGTGTTTTTTTTTTGTTTTGTTTTTACTCAATATGATTAATTAAGGCTGGAAAAGGATAAAAAGTCACTTCAAAGAGTTTACACATCCAACATTTGTTAGTTAGGTAAAGTGTCTATAAAGGAGAAACTTCAGTACTGTGGCTACTCTTCCTAGGAGTGAAAACTCACCCCAAACGTATGTATCTAGAATCCTCAAATAGGGAAAGAAGAACCTCTCAAATAATAGCTCAAGTTTGAAACTAGCAAACATTTCTGATCATGAGTCTGTCATACCAATGTCAATGAAACAGCAACGTGGTCGGCCATGGCAGCCCTGTGTGTTTAGGTCTGTTGTCAAGTTGGCGTCTCTCCCTGTCTTTAGTGGTTCCTGCTTTACTTTGAGAGGTCTGTCTCGTCTTCATTGTTTTCTGATTTGCTTCCTCCCTCTTGTTACCTTGATTCCCTGCACCTGCCTCTCGTTTGATTCCTCTGTGTCTTTAAGTCTGGTCTTTTTCCTTGTCTGTGTGGGTACCATTAGTCTTTGTAGTCAATGTTACATGGTTGCAGTCTTGCATGTTTCCCTCTCATCATCGTTCCCGTCTCCCTGGGTTTGGACTTTAAGTTAAGTTTGTATTTTTGTGTTTTCATGGTTTTGGGACTTTTGGATTTCTACGTTCTAATGTTTTCTGACTTTAGGTTTTTGGAATTTTTGGATTTTGTGTTTTTTGTCTTTTTGTGTTAATAAACCCCTTTTGGTTCGTACTCCTGCTCCTGGGTCCTCCCTCCTACACCTGCATACCATGACAACGTGTCCACAGTAAAAACAACACTGAAGAAGCCACTGGTCTTCAAGACAAATATTGCTGTGCACCTGAAGTTTGCCAGTCCGTAGAACCACTGGGAACATGCTTTTGTGGACAGATGAAGCAAAAAGTTTAAATGTCCAGGAAGAATACTCAGCACTCTTTATGGCACACAAAAGTCACAGCTTAACAACATCAAAATATTCATCCTCCTTGTGAAGTATGGTGAAAGGAGGATCATGAGTTGAACTCTGCTTTTCTACTTCACAGATCCATGAATTGTAGTGAAAGAGGACATGAAGGTAGTTGGTGCGAGAGAGGAGGATGCACAGGAAAGGGTTAGATGGAGGTGGATGATTCCACTGTGACGACCCCTGAAGGGAAAAGCCAAAAGGAAAAGAATAAGAACACTGAGTTGGCAGAAAGTCAGACATGGGAATCGCCTACTGAATCAAGTGGATTTTCCAAATAAAGATGAGATTAGATTCAGCTTTATTGTCACTGCGCATGTAGATGCAAGGCAAAGAAATGCAGTTAGCATCTAGCCAGAAGTGCATTTTTGCAGTGGAATAATTTGCATATATGAGCAGTACACAGTGAAGGAGGTAAACACAATGAGTGCAAATGAGCAAACGATTTTAGGCGGGTACAATATGAACGGTATTGTATACCATTGATAAAGAATTTGCATATGTAAACAATATACAATGAAGGAGTTATATAGGAGTGAAATTATTTAGATGTATGCAATGAGGGCGATATACCATAACAAATAATTTGCATATAAACTGTACATAAAAGTGTTATGTACAAAAAAGGTTATACACAATTGAATGCAATGAAGAAAGATATTTAGAATGATAAAAATAATATGCATATGTAAATAATATAAACAGAGAAGTGTGCAATGAGTGCAATGATTAGATGGTGAGTTGTCAGCAGCAGTTATGTTAGTGCAATTACTATTTAAGTGTCTGGGTTAAAAGTATTTTATGAGAAGTGCATGGTAAATACAGTGAGACAGAGTAATGTATTCAGTTCAATGTGTATGTGACCAGGTGGAGGCAGAGTTCACCAAAGAAATATCTGTGGGGAAAACTCTGTTCCTGAACCTGCTTGTCTCGATCCAGAGGGACTTCCAATAGGTAGGAGGGCAAAAAGCCTTTGGCAGGGTGAGACAAGTCCTTCATAACATTATGTGCTCTGCTGAGACTATGTTTCCTGTAAATGTCCTCGAAAACACCATGAGTGGGCTCTGACCACTCATGGCATTACGTTAACATTATGTTAACTTGTGGAATCTGTGAATATACAATTCAGAGGGCTTCAGAAGAGATTTGAACCATGTATGAGGAGAGAGGAATTTTAGAAGTTGAAAAACTCAAAACTAGTTAACAGCACTTATCTTTTTTAAATGTACAGTGGAGGAAATAAGTATTTGATCCCCCTGCTGATTTTGGCAATTGTCATACTAAGAAATAAATGAACAGCCTCAGATTTTTATGGCAGCTTTATTTTAACAGTTATAGAAAGAATATTGAAAAAAAAAATTGAGAAAATTACATGAAATGAAAAATTAATTTGCAAGTCATTGAGGGAAATAAGTATTTGATCCCCTAGCAAAACATGATCTAATACTTGGTGGCAAAACCCTTGTTGGCAAGCACAGCTGTCAGATGTTTCTTGTAGTTGCTTACTAGGTTTGCACACACATCAGGAGTAATTTTCGTCCACTCCTCTCTGCAGATCATCTCCAAATCCTAAAGGTTTTTAGGCTTGCGCTTGGAAACTCGCAGCTTCAGCTCTCCATAGATTTTTAATAGATTAAGGTCAGGAGACTGGCTGGGCCATTCCATGACCTTGATGTGCTTCTTATGGAGCCACTCCTTTGTTTGCTTGGCTGTATGTTTTGGGTCGTTGTCATGCTGGAAGACCCGTCCACGACCCATTTTCAATGTCCTTGTGGAGGCAAGGAGGTTGTCACTCAAGATTCTGCGGTACATGGCCCCGTTCATCTTCCCCTTAGAAGAGAAACACCCCCAAAGCATAAGGCTTCCACCACCATGCTTGACAGTAGGGATGGTGTTTTTGGGGTCATATTCAGCATTTCTCTTCCTCCAAACACGTCGAGTTGAGTTGAGGCCAAAGAGCTCAATTTCAGTCTCACCTGACCACAGCACCTTCTCCCAGTCTCTTTCTGAGTCATTAATATGTTCGTTGGCAAACCCGAGTCGGGCCTGGACGTGAGCCTTCTTGAGCAGAGGGACCTTGGACCACTGCAGGATTTTAAACCATTGCGTCTCAGTGTATTACCAATAGTTTTCTTGGTGACTGTGGTCCCAGCTGCCTTGAGATCATTAACCAGCTCCTCCCGTGTAGTTCTCGGCTGATCTCTAACCTTTCTCATGATCATTGAGACCCCACGAGGTGATATCTTCCATGGAGCCCCCAGCCTAGGTCGATTAACAGTCATGTTGTACTTCTTCCACTTCAGAATAATTGCGCCAACAGTTGTCACCTTCTCATTCAGCTTCTTACTTATGGTTTTGTAGCCCATTCCAGCCTTGTGGAGTTCAACAACTTTGTCCCTGACATCTTTTGACAGCTCTTTAGTCTTGCCCATGGTGGAGATGGTGGAGTATTACTGAGTCTGTGGGCAGATGGCTTTTTATACAGGTGACTATTTGGAACAGGTGTCTCTCATGCAGGTAATTACTTCAGTGAGATTAGGAGTATGCCAGTGGTCTGTGGGAACCTACACTGGTCAATGTTGGTCGGGGATCAAATACTTATTTCCCTCAGTGACTTGCAAATTGATTTTTATTTTTTATTTCATGTAATTTTCTTTTTTTTTTCAATATTCTATCTATAACTGTTAAAAAAAAAAAGCTGCCATAAAAATCTGAGACTGTTCATTTATTTCTTAGTATGACAACTGCCGAAATCAGCGGGGGATCAAATACTTATTATCTTCCACTGTACCATATTAACTCCAAGGGTTCCCTTACTTATGCAACCAACAACGTGAATGTTTCATGGGTGTGCTCAATCAAAACATGAGAAACTAGAATAGAATTACAATAAAAAATGTTATCGTTGTTATACAAATACAACAAAATTTGAACTGGTATCTCTGTCATCCAGTGAAAGAAAATAAGTATCTGTACTTGTGTTTAAAAAAAGGAGCTTGTTTCAGCACTTTGGTTAAATCACCCTACAAAACTTTCCTGTACAAATGCATTAAAACACAGCATATGAACTGAGTTGTTGCACCTTCCCACACTGCACAGCAAGGAAAGAAGTCATGACTAACTTTAAGACGTTTGCCAAATACTTCTACATATACTGCACAAATCAACATAGTTACTTCCTCTCCAGAGTGGGAAGAGTAAAAAGAACTAAGATTTAGATGTATGCTGTATCATTGTCACTCTGGTATTCTCTCGCTACAGTATTGGAGAATAAAGCAAATGCTATTCTGTGTTAGAAGTTGCCTTGCATGTTTACATGTGCATTTTAAATGTTCTCCAAACAAGAAAACACATAATTTCCCTTGTTCATTGATACATAGAGAGATTACCCAAACACAAGTCCTCAAATTTTGACAGTTTTCCGACCCTGGGTGACCCTGGTGATCCCGCAGGTTGACCCTCTGACCCCGGCCCCCTCCATATCAGCATCTGTTCCCCTGTTTTTAAATCGATCATTGTGCTGAAAACAATTAAAACTAGCACAGACATGCATCAAACTGATAGCTTAATGTAAAACTGACAGTTTAACATCAATCTGAACTGATCATAAGAGTTTAAAATTACACACACACACACACACAGACAAACATCTGTTCCTCTCAATAGTCAGTGAGTGCGTTTACATGAGAAGTTTAATTCCTCTTTAATTCAGAATTAAAGTTAACTCCGAATAAAAGTTACCATGTAAACACCTAATTCCATATGAAAATGTCAATTCCAAATTAAACTTAATTCCGAAGTAAGTGGCTGGTTTATTCCCATTTTAATTCCGCATTAAGTAATTCCGCGGTCATGTATACACTCATTCCTGTTTAAATTAATTCCCGTCTTTCTGCGCATGCTCGTTCTCTTGCCCGTCTGTCGCGATGACGCTTATATTCCGCACTGGGCTTGTTTTCAAAACAAAGTTTCAAGATGGCAGCACGCAGTAAACGGTGGTCAAGAGCAGAGACGATTTATTTAATAAATAGCTTGGAGGAACTGGAAATAATTAAAAGAACAGATGGCAGGAAACATAAAAATTGTGAGCTTTTCAAAGCGGCCAGGTTAAATGAAGGAGGTTTCGCAGATAGAGACGCCACCCAGGTCAAAAATAAGTGAAATGTTGTTGCTAACTGAGTTAGCTAAGTTTGTTTTCTTCCAGTAGATGTAAGGACGTCCGCCCCCCCTATCCAATCAGAACCCTTCCCAACCCCCAGACCTTAAGTGGAATTGGATAAAGCCGAACAAACGTGTTTTCCATGTAAACCTCAATTTGGAATTACTATTTCCATGTAAACTCCAAGGAAAATAGTTTAATTCAGAATTATTTAATTCCGAATTATTAATTCCAAATTAAAAAACATCATGTAACCGTGGCCATTGTGTTGTCCTCCTCTCTCCTCTTTGTCTCATGTTTTTAAAACACTGTTGTTGTTGTTGACTCACGTTGTCTCAGTACTGCTATCTGCAGTGTGAAACCTCCACAGCCTCTTCAGACATGTTAAGAGAAAGTTGCACTTCTTAACACAATTATGCTTTTGACCATGAAACAGCTTTTCATAATTTACTCTGTTCCAGTTTTTTTGTTTGTTTTATGGCATCTTCTTGCTAACCACTGCACTACAGTACAAAACAAATCTATTTGTGATATCATTGAAGGAACCTTTTTTTATTATCAGCTTTAGTAGAAAACCAGAAGCTCGAGTTGGTTTTGTGTGTTTGTAGGATAGATGTAAAAATGTAAAACTCTGATTAATGTCAGTGTGTCGTCAGAGTTGGACCGTGCAAACTGTTGATTTGTAAGTCTTGAAGACCTGAGTTTACCAATTCATCTGGGTCCAGAGATGAACCCACCACTGCTCGGTGATATATGTCACCTTCATAATGTCATTTTCTAACTGTTGACAGAACAAGTGTGTGTCTTTATATATGAATGTGAAAATAAAACATTGATTAAGCTCTTGTTGCTGTTGATAAACATAAGGTATCCACTTTTTTGTTCTTTTACTGGCAGGATCTTTACTTTTGTTCATACAGCGTTGATGGACCAGAGGGACTGTTAGACCTGAGTCTAAAAAAGTGACTAATCTGAAAGGATACGGATCCCTGAAAAAAAAAAAAAAAAAAAAGGAACCAAGTTTGACATGACTATAATACACTGTTGGAAGTCTGTGCTGGGCACTGGATTGACTTTTGCTCATCTTAAATACTTAACCAAGTTGTGTGTCAGGGTTTAGGGTCTGTCATAAAACAAACAAAAAAAACTTGAACAGAGAAATTATGAAAAGCTGTTTAATGGTCACAATGACTATTGAGAGGAACAGATGTTTGTTGTGTGTGTGTGTGATTTAAATGATTGGTTCAGATTGATGTTAAACTGTCAGTTTTACATTAAGCTATCAGTTTGATGCATGTCTGTGCTAGTTTTAATCGTTTTCAGCACAATGATCGATTTTAAAAGGATTTAAAAATGGGGCCGGGGTCAGGGGTCAACCTGCAGGGTCATCAGGGTCACCCAGGGTCGTAAAACTGTCAAAACCCGAGGACTTGTGTTTAGTTAATCTCTCTAATCATTGCCGATAGATTCCACTTTCAGCTTCAGCGGGAAACAGACCTGTCTCTGCTCCATACAGCTTGTTCAAATTTTCTTTGTCTGTAAATGATTTTTTAAAGCAAACAAATAAGCAACAAGCTCAGTACACATTCATTATCTGAGTCTCAAATAATTGTGTATGAACATGCCTGCACGGCATTTTTTTTAGCATGAGAACGGAGAATTCTCACTGGATGATGACAAAGGAAAAAACAACTCTTCAATCCTTCAAAGGACTCACTGAATAGCATTCAGTTAGTATTTTTATAACAGGATTATTAGTTTAGACATTTGTCTTATGTTATTTTTTTTTCTGCTGGCACTGATAGATATTCAAATCAGAAATATCTGTACTTCTTCAGAAGAAAACTCACATATGAAGGATCTGTTACGTGGGTATCAATCACATAGTCAGCCTCTCTGACCTTATCTGCACCAAAGGAAAATGAAAAGACAGATTTAACTATTTTTTTCCCTCCATCTTTCTCTTTGGTTGTTTCTCACACCCTTAACAACACAGAGATACACACAGACAGACAGACAGAGAGAACAATGATTGCAACCGTGTTTTTAGCCTCTCACAGAAGAGCAGTAGCTTCCTGCATAGGATCAGGCAATCATACTGTTCTTTTCTAGCAAGTTCTCCTGCTAGCTACAGGGTGCCCTGCAGCGTGTTTTCTACCCTGTGAATCGACCTCCATCCTCAGTTTCCTCCAGCCCACTACCCCCCCCCCCAATAGGTTTCACTATGCCCAATAATAACACAGCTCTGCATTAACAGCCCTGCTTCTCTCTGCTTCTCAATGAATTATTCACAGCCATGTTCACAAGTTAACACGGTTATACACGCAGAATAACTGATCCTAAAAAAAAAAATCGGCTGCAATGGGCGGCAGCAGCAGCTATAAATTCCACCAACACACCATTCAGCACCCCACCCTCATTCTCTACATCACAATGAAAAGCGCATCAGCTAGGACATCACTGCAGGGCCCCTCTGCTTGTTTGCACTTTTTTTTTTAATGCAAGGGAGGGACACCAGTTATGTCATCACTCCGGCACCATTCGTGCCTCTTGCTGATGCAATGTGGATGCTGATATCCATTCACTTCCTTTTCACTCTCTGTAGCACACGTGTGAGCAGCCTATGCACCGGTGCTGGGGGGGGGTCGGCACACGCACACCAGCTGCGTTGCACATAATCATGGAAGCTGGGGCGTACCAAAAACATCACCAGGCGCGCGCATTTATGCTAGGACAGAGGTTGTGTATGGAGAATTTGCACTTATTTGTACAATAATAATAATAGTAGAAGTAGAAGCACCAGCAGTATAGTCACGAAGTCAAAGAAGACTGTGAGTTGTGAAAAGGAGCTGTCCATGGTGCTGAACCGTCAACGAGCAGAAGCTGAACTAAAACTATCCATTTAACTTAAATTCTGTCCACATCAACTGTATACATATGTGCAAAGAAATGATATATTGGGTATTAGATCGACTACTATTTTCCTTTGTCCATTATACTAACTCCATATCTTACCCACCTTACTCAGCTGAAAGTTTTCCGGCCACCAGCGTCTCCTGGACGTCGATCTCCCTGGGAGCAGGCGCCGCGGTGGGAGTCCCGGCCGCGCTGCTGCTGCACGACGGAGATCCGATAGTCCCTCCGGGTGAGGAGGTGGTCAAACCATCCAACACCTTCCGAAACTTCTTCATTTTTAAAAAAAAATAGTTCCTGTTTTATCTTCCTCTGCTGTCTTTGTTCCGCCTCGTTGCCACTCTGATGTGAGGACTTCAGCCAGCGCTGCAGATGTAGGTCGCGTTTGTCACATCACACCGCGCAGCAACTGCTCCCGAAACTGCTCAACTTCATTTCCGTGTGCATCCTAAAGCAGCATCCTCTCCCGAGCTTGGAGACAGATCCCAAACCTTAACATAATCAGGAAACGGAGCAGCGGTTTTTTGTTTTTTAGATAAAGGCATTCATCAGAATGAAAAAAAAATATATATTACAAATAAAGAAAGAAAAATAAACTTTCAGCAGGTCAAACAGGTCCTTCCTCCGCCTCTGACAGAAGCTCTTCCTTCCACAACACTCTGGTCGTCAGTGACAGCAGAATGAGGAGCCAATAGCCAGCAGTCGCAGAAGCAATGCAGTTAAAGGAGGTAGGAACCTTCAGTCAGACCACGAAACGAAGCAGCTCAACTACCCAGGAGGAGGGTGATGGAGGGTGAGGGGGATGCTTCGCCTTTGCCGTCTGAACTTGGCATTAATCGATGCTCCGACGCGTGACGGTTTTTTTCCAACTATGAGGCTGTTGGGCGCCGCTGCCCTGCAGTCCAGATTCAACTGATTGAATCATTCAGCAGCGATGAAAAGCCATTAGAAAAACAGCTCTGCGCCCCGCCCCGCTCCGCCCCGCCCCCCTCCAACCCTCTCCTTCCATCTGTAACCAATCTCTGAAGAGAGCTCCCAGTTAAAGAAACAGCAAAAACAGGGGGCGGGGGGGGCACCAAGATAAAAGCGGGATTCAACTTAGTAAGAAACAGAAGTTCATCTTTCATTCTTCAACACTATTTCGTAAAACAGGGACGTATTTAAGTATATTGATTCATCCTCAGCTACACGAATCTTCCTCCTTCCTCCTCCAACACGATTTTCAACCCCTTGTATTTCCAAACTATTCTCAGGAAAGTTCACTGTAAGCAGAAATGCGTAGTTAGGGCCCGAGCACCGAGGGTGCCAGGACCCTATTGTATTTCAAATGTTTATTATTATTATTATTATTATTATTATTATTATTATTATTATTCTCCGAAATGAATCATCTTTTTGAGGAACTTAACATACTCGAAAACTCACAAGATTTTGCACACCCATTCATTGTCTGCGAAATTGACGTATTTTATGGGTGCTGAGCATGGGCACACAAAAGTGGCTCAATAGGCCACCTTGTTGTTTTTAAACGACGAGCCCCTCGATATGCTTCCACCTACAGACATGAACTTTGTGTGACTGATGTATCATCCTCAGACCTACAAAAAAGTCTCATGGACCCCTGCTCTAACTCCCACAGGAAGTCCGATATTTTGAATGGAACATGCAGTTTTTCCAGTATTTTGGTCATTTCCCAGTCTTCGTACTTTAACGAACTCCTCCCCATTTGGTCCGATTGACTCCAAACTTGTTTTGTTCTAATCTAGCCACTAGATGGCGACAAAGACTGTTCTTTGTCTTTGAAAGGCATGGATAATGGATGGATATGACAGACATGATGACAGAAAAGGTTCTTATGAGCAGCAAGTTTAGCCTTAAGGTGCTGCCCAATGGGTCTGTTGACAAGAAATAGGTTGTATTTATTGTCGCTGTGAATTGAGTTACCACCGCAGGACACGGTAAAGTTAGTCGTTTTTCTCTGTTTGAGCGTTAATAGCGTCATGAAAACAGCACCGATTTCATCCAGGTTGGTATCATTTTGTAGATATAAGTATGCCAGACATTCCACAAGTCTCATCAACCCTCAAAGCTCAGTGAGTGTGGCTAAAACTCTCAGGAACAGCGCTGAATTTCCTTCTGAGCATTTCGCTGCTGCCGTGGAGTTTGGGGACCGTCAGCAAATTACTGCGGTCAAGCAGCAGCCCGACAAAATACACTAAGGGTGAATTCCAATTCCTCCCTTAACCCTCAGTCTGAAAAATGCACGCTCCCGCTAAGTGCAAGTGCTGTCCCGATTCTTAGAACGTCAAATTAAGGGACAAGTTTGAGAGCTGTATCGGCCTGAAATTTGAGATTAATAGGTGTTCAACAGGTGTTCTGTCAATTTCTGCTACTTGTCGAAGATATGCTACCTATTACGTTTTCCATGCCCATAATTTTTTGAAACCCTTTGTAGCGGGAGCAGCGGGCCAAACAGAACACTGGTTTACAGTGAGTAACATCCTTAAAATTCATATCATGTCATCTTTCGTCTTTGTGCTTGTTGAAAACGTTCATTCAGCATGGTGAATTCAATATATGACTGTCATATTATCCTTGCATGACACTCACTGTGTCGTATTAATTATTTAACAATAGCGCAAAGAGGAACATCCACGTAGCGGGACTAGTCGTCGGTTTACAGTAACAGCCTTAAAAAAAACCTTTAAAAAAAGCATATCTCGAAAAGTAGCAGAAATCGACAGAACATCGGACCGGCAGTCCCTGGTCAGGGGATTCCCCGGCCGTTACTTGTATACCTTGTTGTGTAGCGACGGAGGACTGAATAATGTATCCTCTATTGTGTTATTTGCTAATATTATTTGGAGAATATAAAGCGCTCTTTTTTCAATGTTATCCCTGTGTCATTTCAGGAAATACAGAGACAACACGGCTCTGATACATTTCAGTCTGATGACGTAACTGCACTCGAGGGGTGTCCCATTTCTAAGTCACAAGATAACCCTCACACTTACTTTTGAGGGTTAAGATTGAGGGCCAAAAATTGAGGGTTAAGGGAGAGGGTTGAGATTGAAGGATATAAGAGAGGAATTGGAATTCACCAGAAGCTGATGAATTAAGCCTCCAAAAAGTACGCCAGCACTTCGTTTTAAATTTTGAGAGAAGCACAATAACATCACAGTTGAGTAATGTTGAGCAAAACTCTTTGTTGCCTGAACACAGCAGCATTTTTTTTTGAGTGCAAAAACAAAATGAGAAGCAACTAATTGTGCCCCCTTGAGCAATATGGCTCATATAAAGCGCTGCTAACAGTTGCAGGAAGACAGGTGTCTGTAAAACAATCTTAAACATTCAAAACATTTCCCATTATTACTGTTCTGAACTGTTTATTTCATTTTACGAACATGGCATGAAACATGCTGAGGTGCCTCTTCCATCTTTTTTCATTGTTTTGTCAGTTGGTAGCTTCTGCACTGCTGCAGCGACTCAGTTCTTCATAACTGTACTAGTTGCATACATCTGCTTCTTCATCATGTGTTTCACAGCTTGGATGGATGTGAATAACCGATCACAGTACATATTTGTATTAGGATGCAGAGTTAGAGACAGACGATCAGTCACCAATCTTTCCAAAACCAGATTCTCTGGTTCTTCAAATTGTTCAAGGAGTCTCAAAGTCCAGTACTATACCATCTGCTGTTGTGCAAACAAGGTTTTTGATGCCAACTGGGTTTGGTTTTGATTGGCAGATATTGTTGACATGGACAAGCTCCTGCGAATGGAATCATCTATTCATCAATGGACACAGTTTGTGGCTGAGCCTTTCAGAATGCATTCTGTAGGTGTATATCTTTTAATGTTGTTATTTTTATAATGGTAATTTAATAAGCAATAATTGTTAACTGAAATGATGAGATTTAAGACGTTAACATTGTCCTCCTGGCCTTGCAGCCAATCCCTGGTGGGGTCAAAAATGAAAAAACAAAACAATTACAGCATTGTTTCAAAAACCGAGCAATGTAAGTATCATGTTTCCTGTTAACTTCCCCCGATGTGCCATATTCACCGAGACAGACTTGACAAACTAAACAGAAAAGATACTGCCCATCAATATGTTCAGGCAAATGAAAAGGAGGAGAGATGTTTTTGGGACCTAGTGAGTCTGCTTATAGATGGTAAATTTGTTTGGCTGCAGAGGGATTAAATTTTTCTGATCAATTTTGTTTATTGGAAAAAATACTTTTTATTTTTATTGTATTAATCTGTTGTTCAAGTTCTTATACTTTTGGTTTCATACATATTGTAATGTTTCTAATCATTTATATGAAGAGGGGGGAAGACTGAGCTGTCATTAGAATTGTGAGTTTTCTAACTGAATTAATATTGGTAGACAAAGGCCTATCTAGTTAACACTCACCTTACATGATCTGGTAAACGTTAATCACACTCCTGAAACTTAATGTCGTCTGCATGTTTTATTTAACATTTGCTGTATAATGTAAATGTATAACAAATTAACATTAAAATGATTCACACTTGTGCCTTCATATATATTCAGTTGCGTGGTTCCTCTATTTTGTGTCAGATCCTGCTTGTATGAGTTCACTGTGATGCTCCATTAGCTTACTGGTTACTTCGGTGTGGCTCCATCTAGTGGCGCTGATGTGTAACGACAAGTCTAGACCTCAATTATAAGAATATGATTTCTAGAATTAAAGATCATCCTATATTCGGGTCAATACGGTGATTCTTCTGGCTTTTCCCTTTTGCAGTCAACACAACTGACAAAAACAACAACAACAAAAAAAAAAAAAAAACTTTGCCCCAGAGGGGGCAATTCATAAATAAATTGCATACTGTTTATTATTTTTCAACCCATGCGGGTGTAAAATACTTTTGTACATCTTTATACTAAAATCTGGCAGCTTCGACACATTTATGACACTTTCTAGTTGTGCAACAGTATCATTTTATTAAAGCTCAAAATTACAAATGTTTTACAGTTAACCACAATAACTTTCCAATAATATGAGATTTTAAATCCTGTCTGTTAAATTCATTCCAGGAAAAACTGAAAATGTCCACTTAACCTTCGAGGCAACAGAGTCAAAGCAGCAGCTTGTTAAACCTTCAGTATGTTCAGCCCCAGCACTGCTGACACACTCAACACAATCTTTCGGCCGTTGTGACAGCATTCCTTTAATTACACTTACTCAAGAAACTTGACTTGAGGCACAGGATGTTTGTGTGTGTAGACGGCTGCGATGTTTGAAGCAGCCATGCCTCGCTTCCATTTGTCAGTAACATTAAAATAAAATGTGACTGTAATGTACAGCTGAAATGAAACAAACAGATTTTAAGGTTTTGATAAATTCCACTCCACAACAAGCCAGCTCCCTTGCTTTCTTTTGGTTTGGTGATTCAAGATGAACCAAAATACTACAGATGTGACCCTTGAAGCAACATTGTGTCAGGATTTGCTTTTTTTTTTTTTTTTTTTAATAAAGACAACATGAGACTTCTTGGAAGAATCTTCTTGTTTTCTTTTCTGAAGTTTTTGCAAACATTTTTTGCTCCGATGTCGCCACTGGCATTGTAAAGCAGCAGATGGATCTGTCAAACTGTCTCATTGTGTCTCTGTGTATAAATGAATACACAAACAATTTTCCAAGTCTGTTCAAAAGTACATGTCTTGGAAGAGATTCTGTCCCATTTCAATGTAAGCCTCTTTTTCTTGCACAGACATCTGTTCTACCAGCTCGGGCCTCTGGCTCACCTCCCTGTATGAAAAGGGCCGACCACCCACCATCACCATTGGCTCATCCCCTACCTCCTCAAAATCATCATCGTCCTCTTCTTCATTATCTTCCTCCATACGATGCTGGGAGGCTGTGGTGGTGGGGGGAGGACCTGAGGGAGAGTCGTCATCTGACTCGCTGGTGTCACTCTCCGAGTCACTAGCATTCGCTGTGGTGGAGGTGAGAACCCTGGCAGCTGCACTTGTTCCACCCGCACCTGCTCCTGCAACACTCCTCTTCTCATGGATGAGGTAGAGCACGCATCACTTCCTCATTTTCATCTGCCTGGCCAATACCCTGACCAGCTGTTCCATCCTGGGCTCCAGGCATAGCATCGTCATCTGCCGAAACAAAATACCATTGTTAAAAATTTGACATTTCCCGGGATTTTAGGTTTAGGCCAATAAAAAAAAGAAGTTATAATCCCCTGAGCTCAGTTCGTACAAGTTTTTAAAAACTTTAAAAACAAAAAACAAAAACAAACAAAAAAAATTGCTAGTTTTCTAGACTAATACCGTTCATTTCCACATCAAGTTAGTAGAGGTAGGCGCTGGGGCGTCCCTACTATCATGTCAACTTGCTGCTGAGATTAATGTATACGAGTGTGTCAGAAAAAAGGCAAGGGGGAGACGGGAGGGGGATCAACTCTGCAGCTGCAGAGGTTGTGACAGCGTTGCCAGGTGGGAAATGTAGTATCATCTTACCAAAGACTCAAAATTACTGTATTTTGAGGGAAATGATCATACATCTGTCTTAACCAAAACAACAACCCCAATGATGCACTATAGTCAAATATAATCACTCTAGTGATAAAAACCTTCCCACAGGCATCACAGCTTTGTGGCGTAAGTACGGAGTGGGTTAACGGCACCACATCAGCCCCAACTTACAGTTAGCGTTACACTTAATATGCCCCCAAAAAACAAATTAGAGGTGGGAACTAAGAGCCAAATTATGAGGCCTGAAGGCGATTTTGAAAGACTGATTTTTTTTTTCCCCTTGCTGTATCTCTTCTGCTTAAACTCCTATGGTCCTGACTGTGAGCGTCTCGTGGAGCGGAGCACAGCTGACCATTCAGCCTATCATGCTCGTTCTGAGACAAACGCTCGGCTCTCACGCTCAGCAAAGCGCGATTGGCTGGAAACATGTCACATGGGAACAGATGCCTTCAGGGTTCACAAAAAACTCTCCGGCAGACAGTTGCAGCAGGCAATAATTTGAAATGGTCAAATTATCGTACATTTGGTCTTTTTTTTTTTTGATTATTGATCGTACATCGTACAGAGGGCCAAATTATTGTACAAATACGATAATTATCGTAATTTCGTATTTCGTAATATCGTAATAAGCAGGTTGAGTCTCACTCTCAGGAAAAGCAAGGAGGGGGGGGCGGGGATAGACTGACCTCTCATGAGCCCAGGCCACACAACACAAGCTGCTACTTCCAAATAAACCATGTATTTCATTCATGAAATTAACATAGATATTATTAAATTTATTGGGTTATGACATAACCCAATAAATTTATTGGGTTATGACATAACCCAATAAATTTAGCCTTGATATTGGCTTTCATTTTAGTAAAACGTGCTCACAATTAAACAATTAATGACAAAAGACTCATCTTCTTGAAAAAAGAAAAGTATACAGCAAAACTTTCTCATCCCAGGTTAACTCAGTCCGAGTGACATTTGATCAGTTAAAGTTTTAGGGTTTGGGGAAAATTTAAGATTTTTAACTGTATCTTGAAAAGGAACTTTCTGTATTTAAATACAGTAGCTCATGAAGGATTGGGACAAAACCAGTTTAATAACCTACAGTACTATTTCAATATGTGAGATAAACTTTTTTAACATAAGTACTGAACCATCATTACAGACAGATGCCCAGGCATACCTTAGAAACAGGATGTTTGGAAGGCATAATCCAAGTAATTTCCACAGAAATTAATTTTATCAATGTGGAGTCCTTGCTCCATCACACAATAATTAAGTCTCTTATTATCTCAATTATGTCAGAAAGGAAGTCTGACCAGGTCTGATTGCCACATGCAATTTAGGTAAGAGAAACACTGTCAGCAGAAGACAACAAACAACATTCATTGGAGAACTCAGACTTGAGTGCACCAGTCTTGCTTGGATCCCCAGACAAGAAACTGAACAAAAGACCATTCACAGACCAGCAAGCATATTTGGGGATAAGCTGAAATGATTAGCCAGACCAGAAGGATGTATATACCACAGATTGTAAAAGAAGAATTGGAACAAACCCTTCTGTGACATCACTTCATCAAGCTTCCTGAAGAGTAGTTTTGAAACTTAATTGTGAGAACTACAGTTGTCACCATATTGCCAGGTGCCCACTCCACCTCGGCCCCAGTTAATGCAAAAATGGGCAAATGGACAGAATGAACAAACTGGTAGTTGAAACTAACCCACCTCACCTCAGTGACAAACTTACTATTTTATCTTAATTTTAGCTCATGCTAATCTATAATGTTAATAAATGTTACTTTACAGTTTTACTGAATCTGTCCATCCATAGACTCTTCAGTCTGCGTTTAAAGGGCCAGGGCAATATTTAAAGCCAAGATTTCTTTTGCTTTATAGATTACTCAAACATAGCAGTTTGTAAATTCTCTACTCGCTGAGAGTCACTTGACAAGCCAAACAAGCGGTGCACCCCTTAGCTATATGTCTCTTTTTACTGTGATCTGTCTATTTTTTCCAGAAACAAAAATGTATGACTTTGGAACAAAGCTAAAGATTCAACACAGAGGGGTCAGGTGACTGGAGGAGAGGAAGAATTCACTTACGATTCTTAAGGGCATCAGGCTCACTATAAGCACCTTGTACGGTGCTCTGGGTTAACCAAACAGGCCGCTCCTTTGGTGCCTTGCCCTCATTGGCCTGCTTCTGTTGGTCTTCCTGATCATCCATACTGATAACCACATTCTGGGTGTACAGGTCAGAATAAGAGGATCCTTTGTTGGACCATACTTCACGATGCTGTCCACTCCCAGCGATTCCTGCAGATGCTGCAGAACGTTCCCGGCTAGAGGAAAGATTCAGTGAATACAATTTAAAAAGAAAAACTCATGTGGTCAACTGAAAAATATGGGTCACTTAAAAGACTATTGGAGACCCATTTTCAAGGTATACATTTTAGAAAACTGCTGCTCAAAAGCACAGAATTTCATTATGGCAAAAAAAAACATTTTTAAGGTTCAGCAGAAATGAACTCTTTAGGAATGAATTCATTCTCAGTGAAGCTGTTTAACATATGATTCACAAGGACCCATAAGATACTGCTAACTAGCTGTTGTTGACTTGTTTGGAACTGACCTCTGTTTGAGAGCAGGGATCTCAGATGGTTCAGGCTCTAGTAGGTCATGGGACAAGTTAATATCTTCTGTCTCACGTAGGAGCACATAGATGGGTTCAATCTGCTCATTAAAACGTGCCACCAACGTCCTGGCATCAGGACAGACAGATTCATCCTCTTCTACTTCAGTCTGGCAGAAAGTACAGCGAAATGTACCTGCAGGTAATAATAATAATAATAATATCATCATCATTAGACAGGAACTATGGACAGTCTAATAACAATAATAATAATAATAACATGCATATTATACACTTCCCTTATGTTTTTACCTAGCCTTTCAAAAACCGAGGTTAGTTACTGAGACTATCAAGGTAAGCAGAAGAGCATCTCTGAACGCACAACACGTCAAACTTTGAGGCGGAATGGATACAGCAACAGAAGACCACACCGGGTGCCACTTCTGTCAGCTTATGACAGGAAACTGAGGCTACAGTTCACACAGGCTCACCAAAATTGGACAACAGAAGATTGGAAAAAACGTTGCCTGGTTTGATCAGTCTTGATTTCTGCTGCCACATTTGGATGGTGGAGTCAGAATTTGGCGTCAACAACATGAAAGCTTGGATCCATTAGACCATTTCTGAATGTACTACGTGAAACCTTGAAGCAAATGGGCTCCAGCAGCAGAGTACCACTCCAGGTGCCATTTCCATCAGCTAAGAACAGGAAGCAGGAGCTACAATTGACACCGCTGCAGCAAAAGACTACGCCCGATTCGGACGACTCTTATGAAGAAAATAAAAACGAGAGATCGATGTCCCTTGCCCGGGTTAGGGTTACCGAGCCCCACCCTGGAGCCAGGCCTGGAGGGACCCTTTACTCATGGGGCCTGGCAGAGCTCAGCCCGAACGAGCTAAAGCTACAGGAGCCTCCTAGTGGGCCCACCACCCCCAGGGAGGGTCATAGGAGTCCGGTGCAATGTGTTTTGGCCATCAGCTGAAAGCGTGGGCCTTGGCGTACCGATCCCCAGCTGACTAAACTGGCTACAGTGACGTTCCATGTCCCTGTAGCCTGTAGTCCCTGTTGAACTTCTATGCTCGTCACAGTTTGTCCATAACAAACACCATGTTCAAGCATAAGAGTGTCCATAAATGCACGTAACATCAGGACACTCTTGGCTGTAGATTGATGATCGATTTTATAGTCGTATCAGCTGATCTTCGGCCATATGTTTTGGACACTCTGGTAAAGAGAGGAGCTGAGCTGTCAACTGATCACTACCTGGTGGTGAGTTGGATCAGATGGCGGGGGAGAATGCCGGTCAGACCTGGTAGGCCCAAATGTGTAGTGAGCGTTTGCTGGGAACCTGGCAGAAAGATCTTCAACTCTCACCTCTGACAGAGCTTCAAATCACATCCCGAGGGAGGCGGAGGACACTGAGTCTGAATGAGCCATGTTCCGCGCCTCCATTGCTGAAGCGGCTGACCGGAGCTGTTTGCATTGGTGAGGTCATTGGTGCCTACCATGGCAGCAATCCTCAAACCCGGTGGTGGACACCACGGGTGAGAGAGGCCATCAGACTGAAGAATAGGGTTGGGCATCGTTTGGATTTTAACGATTCTGATTCCGATTCTCTGTTTTGATTCCTGTTCAAAATGATTCTCGATTCAGATTCTTTGATGTGTAGCACTCGAAGCTGAAAGGTGACGACGGCAGCGGCCAGAGCCGCGGGCCTGCAGGACCAGAACAGGTCCGCGGGCCTGCAGGACCAGAACAGGTCCGCAGAGCGCTGCCTGCAGCAGCTTCTATGAAGCGGTGTCATCACATACGAGTGCCAGTAAATATGAACACAGTACAGTCGAGGATTAGCTTCTATTGCGCGGCGGTCGCTGCCATTTTCCTGACTGTCAACATCCGGTGCAATGTTCACTTCAGCGCGTGTAGGAGCGAAAAGAAAACAATAGTTAGCGTGTCACCGCTACGCACTCTCATAAGGATAAGAAATGTTTGAAAGAGCAAAGAAAATTTAAGAAAGATAACGCAAGTAATTATGTGTATCTTTGCCAGGACAACTTATTTTTTTAATGCCAATTACAATCAAATTTAATGCTTTTTAAGGCCTTTTTTGAGCAAAATCAATATAATGACTTTTAATGCTTTTTAATGCCCCGCGGAAACCCTGTGTCTATAGGCCGCAGGCTATAGGCCTACGCTGCAGGGGGACGCCAACATGATCTGCTGAGCAGTGTCTTCACTGCTGTTCTCCCTTTCCGTCCCTTTCTCCCTCCTCCAGCTCATTCCATAATTAATTAGGAGCACCTTGTTACTGTAACTGTGCTCCATTTTCTTTCCTGTAATTTGTTGTGTTGTTTTTCTTTTTTCTCTTTTCTTTCTGTATGTTTGCAGGCCAGAGTTTCCTGAGTTGCATGCTGACTTGCTAGATGTTTTCGGGGTGCCGACTGGCATGTTGACTGGCGACCTAGTCCTCTGACCACCTCACCTCAGTGCTGCTACCTGTATCTGTTTATGTAGTCATTATATTCAGTCATTTGTGTGCTCTCCTCTCTCTGCCCACATCCTCTCTCTGTCCTGTCTCCCCTCTCTTTTTCTTTCTCTACCCGGTTGGCCTTCAGCAGGAAGGTCCCCCATATGATCCAGGTCCTGGTCCAAGGTTTCTTCCTCTTAAAGAGGAGTTTTTCCTTGCCACTGTTTGGCTTTTTTTTTTTCTCCCACCGTGGGAGTTTTTTACCTGCCATTATCCTTGTTTAGGATTCAATATTATATTTATAGTTAATGATATTTGCTCTCTATACAAATAAAATTGAATTGAATTGAAATTGTTCCAGTGATGGTCATGCAATAGAGGCTTGGTGAATCGGGAAAGGAAATGCAGTGACAAAGAACAGTAAATCCTGAATCATGTTGATGCAACAATGTCATCGTTTCCAAATACAGTTTTGCCCATCCACATTAGATTATCAAGTTCAAAGAACAAACTGAAACTGGGTCTGCAGCAGGTAAAGGTTTATGCTTTTGAGGGTCAAATATGGTGGACTAATGTGGCTGTGAGGCATAACAGCAACAAAAGTTTGATCATTTAAAATGAAACCATGCTGATGTGTATGTAGTCATAGATTTTACCTGTCATAGGATCAAAAAGCTGGTTGGCCTCCAGGTCTGTGAAGGTGGAGAAACAACAGGGGCATCTGAAGGAGGCACGACTGGTGGAGTCTCGTTCATCTGTCTCAATGCGCCTTCGCATGTGATCTAATTTATATTTAACCACATTGACCATGACCCTATGGGAATTCAATATATATGTGCATATATGAGTAAATACATTCACCATCTGTACTGATAAGGGGAAGCTAAAAAAACAAACAAACCAAACAAACCTGTAGTTAATGAAGTAGTAGTTGTGTCTTGTTGTCTTGCCATCGGGGGCTGTCTCAACTCTCATGCGACACTTGACAAACTTGTCTGCTTTTAGGGTGTTGAGAACAGAGCGCAGCTGTTTCCGGTCAAACTTGAGCAGCTCCAGCATGTCCTCCTCACGCACACATGGGTTCCGGATCAGCACGTCCAGGGCCAAGGCGTGTTCTACTCCATAAAACCCCCTCACAACCTGCTTGGCGAGCCGCTTCAGAGAAGCAGGCACTTCAGTTAGTAGCTCTGGTTCAATCATCTTCAACTGAGAAAAGAGAATTTAAAAAAAACAACAAAAAAAAAACAGATAAATGTGTGACACAACAAGCAAGAACATGAAGGAAACGGGACTGTGGAGGAGTGCTTCTTCAGCAGGCATTCAAGGCACTTACCTTCACTGTGAGCTAACAATCCATCCTGATAAACTGACACACAGTAATAACTGTATTTAGCATAACGTAATACCATGGGCGAGGCTAGCCCTTATTTAGGGGTGCTTCAGCACCCCTAAATTGAAATTCAGCACCCAAAAAACCTGGAGTAAGAAATGTTGTTATTCTAAAATTTTAGTTCGCATTTGACAGGCTTAGATAATGTCTAAAACTCAATCCATAGTTTGTGGTTTAAGTTTATATTTTAAGAATCAAAATGAAAACGACCCCGCCTAATGGTATCCTCCACTTCTCACTAACGTTACTTGTGGGTCGTGGTGGGGCTCATTGGGTGCTCAGCACCCCTAAAGCTCTGACCCTAGAATCGCTCCTGGGTAATACAGTTATGCTGTATACAAATAACGGCGGAACTTAGCCGTAGATGCTCGTCGGAACACAGTTATTAAACTAATACCCAATACGACCGACACCCATGAGCTTAACACACTACTTTTTTCTAATACAAATTGGAATAACTTAACAACATTGACAGCAAAACCTCAAGCACCGTTGTCTTTAGTCTGATGCCAGGTGGAACTAATCTTACCCGTTACTCTTTCTGTTCCACCAAGATACAGGAACCTCTTCCTTAAGTCATTTCAGAGTCATGATATTGGGTGATTTCAGAGCACTTTATTTTAAGGATGAACACCGCTAAGACGTATTTAGCCTCTGTTTATGCACGTTCGAACCTTCTAGCTTCCTAGCTTAGCTGATATGCTTCAGTACTTATTCAAACACGACCCCGGAAAGGGAGGGGAAAAAACCGGAAATGGAAGTTCTTCTTATCGCCATCTACCGGTAGAGTGTGTGAACCAGCTAAAATTCCCATTGGCCACCAAAAACAAATACGTTTGATTGATTAACTAAATAGCGAATTGATTCACTCTCAGTCAATTTTGGTCTTGCTCTTGTGTTTTTGTGCACATCATCGTCTTCTGTAGGCTACCACGTGAGAGGGTATTTTTAAAGACCAGAGAGGTTGTGGCAAAAAGAAGGAATCCCTTAAAACCAAAAACTGTTAAAGAGGCTGTTATTTATCAATAAAAAGGAATCAAATATTACCTGTTCTGTACATCATTGTCCCAGTTAAACAAGCATTATCAGTGCCCTCTTCCTAGTTTCACCAGCACTTGGCGGTCTTAAATTCACACTGTAAACTGAAAATCTGTATTTTAATGTATGTTAATAACCAATATTTATTACTGAATGCTGCTATTTTCACATGTCACTTTACCTATACCACCAGAGTATCACTTTTACAAATAATTGACTCCCCACTGATGCATGTATAATATTTACAATCTTATCTCAAGGTTTCTGCCTACTGGGGTTTTTTTTTTTTCTATATATTGTGTTTTATCTTGTATTGTGTACATACTTATATATATACATATTTTCTTTTTTGTACATACTTCACCCTGTGTGCACTCTATGGGGCAGCTTTGAATCTCATGACACTCTGTGTAATGACAATAAAGGGTGGATAAGGGTGGATATTCTATTCTATTCACTTCCACTGTCTTCTGCCTGCTCTGCTTTACACACACAAAATGCATTCATAACATATTTTTTCACACACATATGTGATAATGTATGTAGAGAATTTACTTTGTCATACATTCTCTGTAATTCAATCATTCCCAAGGGACAGACCCAAATGCGCCACAACCAGCTGTGGTTGTGATACAGATGTGATTATACACCCGGCCAGCAGGTTCGTGTCATGTGCACATGAAGCTTCAAGTAATGAACCCTTTCTTGAACCGATTGGCTCAAGTGGTTCGATGCCTCATGAAGCTTCATCTCATCATCACTACAGTGTCCATCCCTTCCAGCCTCGTTTTCAACAACTCATTGAAAATCGAACCTCCGAAACAACGTGCTCGTACCATGACGCTACTACGGAGAGTGTGAAGGCCCAAAACTTCTAAACTGTCAAATTGTGCTGCTGACTCATTACCTAAGAAAATGGTAGTCAAATTTTCATCGTATAAGTATTTCATATGAGACCTTGTTATGGTAATCAAACCAAGACATAGGAGAATCAAAATATGATGTGAAGGACTATATACCGTGAGGAAATAAGTCCGACTTCATGAGAAAAATAAAATTTCATTTTAAAAGTTGTGTACTGCTTCAATTTGACAGTTTGTTTTGTATTTTTGTTACAGACACACACAGCGGCGCACACGAACAGGAGGCAGAGAGACGAGAGCGAGAGGATTTGACCATTTCACCAAAGATCTTTGGACACATTTTAAAGTGTAAAATACAAATTTCATATCGAGCAGGCTCTACAAACAACCTGTACAGGTATATTCAAACTAATCATCCAACAGTGCAATTAACAGAGCTGGAGAAAAGACCAGCAAGGGACTCTGCTAATGAAGGTTTTTCACTGTAAATAGTTGAACATTTTAATTTATATTTTTTTATGAGTGATGTTTGGTTGATTTTGTTTTTTCACAAATTAAAATGGGTCTTTTTCTTTATTTAAAATGTATTTATGTATTTGTTAAGTTTATTATTAAAGTCATATAAATACTATACATGTGTTATATTTTATGTTTTTTAACATTAGTTATTCATTTTACACATAATTTGGTAATAAATTAATTTAAGTAACAAAAAATCTGAGGAGCCACTTGGGAGCCGAAAGAGCCGGCTCTCCACAACGGAATTCCCATCACTAGTAAATGACATACAATCACTGAAGAACCGTGCCAATAAATACACATTTCTTTAAAAAGAACGCCTGCAAAGTAACATTTCTGACCAAATTACCATTGTTTTATGTTGTAATGAGGAAGTTGCTATTTTAATTTATTTATCAATTATTAATAATTATTAATGATTTCTTTTCAAAATATAACCAGTCATAAAAGCTGCATTTAGGTTTTAAATCTCAAATATCGGAGGAGAGGCGACAAAAAATAATAGTTAATAAATAAATACAAATGAAGGAGTATTGACTCTGTTATTCGTAACAGCTCTGGCATCAGAAAGGAACCTTTTTTTTTTTTTTTTTTTAACCGGAAGGGAACCATCAAGACGGCGGAACTGAATTTGTTGCAACACGTAAACTTTGTCGTCGGTCATGGCTTCTCTTGACAGGGTGAAAGTATTAGTTTTAGGAGATTCTGGTGAGAAATTTGTCATTTAATTTAAAACAAATTACTGACAGCCTTTGTGTCTAGAGAGCTTTTTAATTTTAAATAGTTGGCTACTATCGAGACAAAACTACTGTACTGTACGTTGACAGGTGACGTCTAATTTTGAAGGAATAACTGCATGCTTCAGAGTGTTTACTTCGGTGACTACCCATCAAATTAATGTATCTGCGTCTAAAATGTAGTTATCGACCCTTGCCAATCGATATCAAAAGTTGAGATCCACGGAAACATGTTTGCTATAGATGGAATTTACTCTGGTTCAAACTAAAGTTGTATGCTTCATTGTACACAGTACACTCTGTCCGTCTGTTTTGTAGGCATCTATTTTAATCCCAGAGCAATGACACACGACCTTCATTAATGGGCCATATTATCAAAACATTATTTTTTTTTTCCCGTTTATCAAGGAACTAACAAATATGAAACCAAGATATATGCCAGCCAAGCCTAAAAATATATAGTTCAGTAAAACATTCGGATTTACAGGGTGCTCTGACATCACAGATGCAGATTAGAGTATGTGTCAGGGTATATTGATTTATGCATTAGTATATATTTTATAAATATATTTATTTTCAGATACATAGATTCATGATAGTGTTAAAATTGTCTATGGTATAAAATATTGTTTTGACATGTCTGGAATGAATCAATAAAATGAAATGAAATGAAAATTGTGTGTATGATAGAAAAGACATTCCTTTCTTGTCCTTTTTCAGGAGTGGGTAAGTCTTCCTTGGTCCACCTGCTCTGCCAGAATCAAGTTTTAGGAAATCCTTCATGGACTGTTGGATGCTCTGTGGATGTTCGGGTAAGCAAGTCAAACGCTTTTAATTTACCATGTTCAGTAGGAATAAGGTCTGAACTTAGACTGTTTGCATTAAAAAAGATTATATTTATCTTTCATACATCAATCTTTTCAATCAGAAATAAGATTGAAATTCCTGGAATAACAATTTCTCAGAAAATTAACTTTAGGTGGTTGTTAAAGTTGGCAATTATATAATTAATACCAGTTTATTATATGTTCACACATTTTCAAACTATCATTCATGCAATTTCTGATATATTGGGGGCTTTCAATAGCTGATGTATGAAAATAATAATTCATCCACAGGTTCAAGACTATAAAGAGGGAACTCCAGAAGAAAAAACCTTTTACATTGAACTTTGGGATGTTGGAGGATCCGTTGGCAGTGTCAGCAGTATCAAAAGCACTCGAGCAGTCTTTTACAATTCAGTAAATGGTGAAGTGGATTTCGTATGATTATTTAAATGAAACTGAAATCACAAAATATGATATAATTATTTTATACACTTTCATTTTTTGGATTTTTGTAGGAATTATATTGGTACATGATTTGACAAATAAGAAATCATCTCAAAATCTTTACCGCTGGTCATTAGAGGCTTTGAATAAGGATTCCTCTCCGACAGGAGTCATTGTGTCAAATGGGTACGCTTTGTTTTCACAAAAGATTTTTTGCACACGAGCATGGTTTTCAAAAATAGAGATATTATGTTCTGAATCAAGTGCTTATTTTTCCTGTATTTGGTTATCTGGCTCTAGTGACTATGACAGAGAGCAGTTTGCTGAGAACCCAGTGCCTTTGCTGTTAATTGGGACCAAGTTTGATCAGATTCCAGAGAACAAACGGAGTGAAGTTCTCACCCGGACGGCTTTCCTGTCTGAAGATTTCAATGCAGAGGAGATCAATCTTGTAGGTATTTTTTTCCCTTGTGTCCAGTACATGAATTGCCCCAAAAAGTGATTGAATTAGTAACTGAATTACTCCTTCATAAAAGTAATTAGTTACCAGGGAAAGTAACTATTACGTTACTTTTTCTGAAAAAGTTCAAATATGTCAAAGATTTTCACAGGCCAGTAGCATAGAGTAGAACAGCATAGACGGTATTTAAATTTTTAATATTTAGTTAAACAATAAAGTGCTTTCAACTCCTTGTACTGTAAATTCGGAAGGTCAAACTATCACAAAGCTACTGGGACATACTGTAGGCCTACTTCAAGTATTTTCCTCAAAACAAAAAGTAAACAGTTTAACAATATACAGTCTGGAAAAAAATATTAGACCACCTTTGTTTTCTTCAATTTGTTGTTCATTTTAATGCCTGGTACAACTAAAGGTACATTTGTTTGGACAAACATAACGATAACCACAAAGATTGCTCATAAGAGTTTTATTTAAGAGCTGATATCTTACCATTTTCCATGGTTTTCTTGATTATAACCTAAATCATTTAAGTTTTTACATCAATAGCTATGGCGTTGTACTGCCAAAAACACTGCTTTTATGAATTCAGTGTTTTCTTTTCTGTCTGTTTTAGTCACATGATGACGTTTAGTGGTACCAGGTATTAAAATGAACAAGAAAGTGAAGAAAAAATGGTGGTCTAATCATTTTTCAATTACTGTTCTTTTAAATTAGAACTGAAGAGAAAGATATGGACAAATCCAACATTAGCTCCTAAACATTTATTCATTCATCCATATACTCCGAACACTCTTCAACTTCTGTTGACTTCTGTTAAAACAGCAGCTCTGTGGGAAAGTGACTGCATGTGTGTCATTCCTGACACTCATCCCAGCCATTAAACCAGTGATTGTATCTTAAAAGCAGCAGCTTTTCAAACTTCTCGTCGTAGTATTTATATTTCCATCCCGAAAACGCCAGTTTTCTCTCGATAGACCGCTCCAGACTCGCCATTCCTGCATCTCAAGTGAGGCTGTTTGTGTTGCGTTTGTAACACCCACCTACCTGAACTCTGGCACTGATTGGCTTACCATGAAATTGTGCTCTAGCTTTAGCTAACCATCATCACTTATGCGTCTGTCACCCCTCACTCCCCCTCACCAAAGAACATCAATCAGAAAAAGGAAAAAAAAATCTTTTATTTGGAGCTCCTGTGGCTGCTGGGCTGAGTGAGTCAGGTCAGATAACTGCAATTAGATATATCAGTGCTTAGTAACGTGTCACATTTTACTGTCGGTAACGGTAACGGCGTTGTAACGCTTGAAATAGTAATTAGTTAGATTACCCGTTACTGAGTTACTGCGTTAGTAACGCTGTTATTTTAACACCATTATGCCCAACACTGGTTCTCACTGCAAACGCACCGCTCCAGGTCTCAAATGGAAGCGAGCCGAGACCACCTCTCCTAGGCGATCTCGGCTCGCTTGCTTTGTCCCGCATCCAAGCGCGATTGCTGTGTTCACATATACCAAACGAACCGATCTTTAGGAGGAAACGCTCCCTGTTTCGGAACAACTGCTCCAAACGGGACAGGTGTGAAAGCACCCTAAGACGGGCCTACTCTAGTCTGAGCTACTACAGCTATGGCTATAGCTATTAGCCCATACACACTATAGTTAAGACTAACTGTAGGCTTTACTGAACAGAAATGTTTCAATTAGGTTTTAAAAATTGAGGTGGTATCAGCCTCCTGAACCCAAACTTTCATAATAAAGGTGCCTGGTAGCAGAAGGCCCAGTCCTCCAAACCTACTTTGGAGCGGGAACGACAAGTAATCCTGCACTCTGAGAGCCGAGAGCTCTATTAGGAGCATAACAGCTATCAGGTCTTGTAAATAACAAGGAGCTAGGCCATTAAGGGCCTTGTATGCGAGACGCAGAATTTTAAACTCAATTCGAAATTTCACGAGAAGCCAATGGAGAGTAAATTTAGATGCATTTGTAAAGTAACAATTTTTAAAACCGTTTTATTAATGATTGCTGTTTTAATGTACTGTACCTTCATGTAAAAGATTGAATTTAAGTTCTGTCAGGCTGCCAGCTATAATGTCTGCATACTCATAGTCTGAGTTCCTTCTTAGTTTGCGGTGTTGGATCAAACTCAAATAAGAACATATTTCCAGTTAAATGAACCATAAGTATGTGTGAAAAATGTTAGTAAGCAGGGTTAAAGTAAATACCTCTGAATGTTGTGTAACAGCTTTGCCTGATTTTGGTTTGTTCCTGGGATAATTAGATACCAGCAACATTTCAGCTCTTGTGTACATCTCAAAAATTCAGACTTTGTGACACAGAAAAGGAACAGTGATTCTTTTTCTGGGGAGAAAAAAAAACAGATTCACCTAAAAATACAGGAAGAGAAATGATAAAACAATCGACATAAAAGACATTGAACCAAAAGCACACCACAAAAATCCTCTCCAATTTAAAGCTTGTCTTAATAAAAAAAAGAAAATGACATTAAGTCAAATCTCTTTCTTTCTGCGACTAGAAAGGCACTAAAGACTAAAGCCACTTCCTACACATATTTTGTTTTCTTAGGACTGCACCAACCCAAGATACCTTGCTGCAGGCACGTCGAATGCTGTGAAACTTAGCAGGTTCTTTGACAAGGTGAGAAACCTCAAGCCTGCAGTTTGTTTTGAGGTCAACATACCAAGGTGCAAAAAATAGTGTGTGAAGTAAATAAGAACATCCTGTAATTCAACAGCTTGTGGAAAGTTTGTACTTTATTTTCTTTTCACTTGATGGTTAGATAATGTAGATGTTTATTCTTCCTACAGTTTTTGCATTTTTATTGAATTTATTCAATTCAAAAACCCATAGTTGTTGCTGCTACTCATTTAATCCAAATACATTTATTTTGAATACATTTGAATAGAATGCATTTTTGTGTATATTTTTTCATTATTGATAAGTGCCGTGGTTTACTAGTATCATGTGTCCTTACACATAATACCTGTCAAAAAGAGCTATAGTGATAATTATGTGAATCAGTGGGCATATTAATATTTGACCTTAGAATACATTTTCAGTACACCCATGTGAATGTTTGTTCAGTTCTGTGTCTTAAAACTCTTTAACAGGTTATAGAGAAGAGATATTTCACAAGAGATCCAAGTCAGGTGAGTTTTATAATTTCTTTTCCTCTTCCATTAAAGTAAGACTAATAAACAACATTGTCAGAAATGTTCATATATGTGTAAATATCCCCTTGAATACACATTTGTGACTAATAAGACAAAAATATAAATTTAAAGAGCAATTTTTTTCAAACCATCTCTCTTTTTTTTTTCCTGCTACAGATGTCGGGTTTCACGGACAGAAAGAGGTTCAACTTCAAAAGTTTACATTATGACTGAGAACCCATGAATGCAACAGCAGTTCTGTGGTTTGATGGTCTCATTTCTGGATCTTTACTCTCCATGACAACCACTGCACCCACTGAGGGCTAAAGGGGAAAACCACTCTGTGTCTGACTGTCTCAACTTATACGAAACTTACTACTCAAAAATATCAGTTAATAAATCTTTAACAGATGATTGCACACAAATTGTTCATGTAAAAAATCAAGGGGCACACATAATATCTTTTTTTTTTATTTGAGATTTTGATGATATAATCCATTTTAATGTCTTCACATGAAAAACATTCTCTTTTTTTCCCCCATAAACTAAGACTTAAACATTTTCTACATTTTTCTAAGCTTTTATATTTAATAAGCAAGTGAAGAAAGCTCATGCAGCATTTTTATTTCTTCATTACATCCTTAATCCAGGGGACAAAGAAACTGATTTTAGTGAAAACATGGGGATATTTTGGTTGATCGCATCCATTTTCCGCGGTAAATGCAATTATGCCTTGGGGCTTGGAATTGCAGATAAGTGGTCCACCAGAATCACCCTAGGAAAAAGACAGAAAAACTTGATTAGAAACCTGCAAGAAGAATAAGACTTTTTTTCCATTAATAAAACATCTTTTTGATATTTTCCATTTGCATTTTTACTTGGGTGTGTTCTTGCATGAAATGTTTTCTTAGTCTTCGATATGCTGCCTGTATCGTTTGATTACCTGACACATTCCTCCCTTCTTCTTGTCAAACTTGGTGCAAATCATATACTGAGAATTGAAATAATCTGACCACTTATTTTTGCACTCTGCGCTGAATTGCATCTTTCTCCGTGGTCTCCTTCAGAACATTTGACACTGGCTGGTTGACTCCGGTTCTACCCCAGCCAGCAACAACACAGTTAATGTTGGCAGGGATTTTTCCATCTTTCTTTGGTAATCCAATGGGTTTAATGTATTTATTCAGAGTGGCATTTTTTTTCAACTGTAAAAAAAAAGAAATAAAGAAAATAACTGTAAAATCAGAAGTTAGAGTAGTTATAATTTCTGCATTTGTGTGTATTCCATGAAAAGGTTCACTTTGTTACTTTAGTTGTATGAGTTCTTGTGAAGTGGTAAACGTTTGTAGAGTTTACAGTAATGTCATCACTTACTCAATGCAGCTTTTTTTGTTCATAAAATGTGAACAAATAAAACTTAAATGATTAAAATCGACCACATTACACCACCAACCTCACAGACTGATCAGAACGTCCACAGTTTGACTTTACCTTAAGTAGCATAATGTCATAGGCATATTGATTGTATTTAGGGTGTTGGTAATACGTTGCCACGTGGATCCTTTGCTGACTTTTCTCTTTCTTGCTAATGTTATGTGCTCCAAGCACCACTGTCATGGTTCTACCTAAAGGACTGAAAAATGAGAACAATAAATTCATTTATACTAAACTATGATAAGCAAAGGTTATACAGATTACTCATTTTAAAATCTCCAGATGATGTTGCAAAACATACTCACTCTTTGCAGTGCGCTGCAGTTAAAACGTAGTCCTCCCGAATAAGTATCCCACCACAGGAATGGTTACCACCAAACTGGAGTGATGCCATGTAGGGCCTAGAATGGGGCTTTGTAGCCCTGCCGCCAAAAATGTCACTCTCAGAAGCCCCTTTTATAAAAGGTAAAGATTAAAGCATTACATAAATCATAACCCAATAATTTCCAGTTTCTGTTCATGAATTTACAACAAAAAAAGTGATCCTTGAAAATATGTTCCAGTTTTTATTTACAGTTGACTAGAGCTGGTTAGAGGGTATGCACAGAAGGTATGATCTTACCTGTGAGGGTAGCTGTCAGAAGGACATGAACGATGCAGTATGCTTGCAGCATGGTTGTACAGAGAGGGAAGCTGAACACTGTGGTTTGCATTGCCCCCTAACCACTCTTTATACTAAACTTACAAACTCACAACCTGAAACTTTGTGGGCAGGTGTGAAGGGGGCGTTCACACAAAGGTCGGAGATGTTATTGCATATTGCTTACTGCTGCATGTAGGAGTACAACTATGAAAGGAACACATTTAATCACAAAAGTGTCAAAATTATTTGTTCTGATCTATGTTTGTGATTGAAATGTATCATCAATACTTAGCAACTTAGTGCTGCTAAGTATAAAAATAACCTTTGACCAGTTCCTGTCCTCTCCCCCTTTACCCCACACAAATGACAGCCTTTATTCTGAGAGATAGATGCAACACTTCCATGGAATCTGTTCATTTACGTTATATTAACCACAGTGCACACATATTTGCATGGCTGCATTCCCCTTGTGCATTGTTTTTCTTTTGTTTTTTTTTTTCCTCTGGGTGTAGAAAAAAACATTATAGTGGGAAGTTTTATTTAAAGAAATACCTTGTTCCATCCTTGGTCCTACAATTTGGGTGATCAAGTCTTATTAAGTCTTATTTTTTGAGAGTTATTAAACGTACAGGAACAACAAGGGTAAACTTGATAGGATAAGAGCACTTTATTGATCCCAACGATGAGGAAATTTGTGCGTTAACACAGCTCAATTACTGAAAAGAAAAATAACAAATATAAAACAGAAGAGGAACAATATATACAGTAGAAAAAAAGTTGTAAACAACACTATGTACACAGAGCAATATACAGCAAGCATACGGTATGCAATTATGGGTGGAGGGTTGTGGAGGTATTCAGATAAACTACTAGTATTTGCTCACCTATCCAAATGATCAGAATCAGGTGTATGAAATTAAGCATCTAGTCATGCAGACTGTTTTTCTAAACATTTGTGAAAGAATGGGTCGCTCTCAGGAACTTCAGTGAATTCCAGCGTGGAACTGTGGATAGGATGACACCTGTGCAACAAATCCAGTCATGAAATTTCCTCGCTCCTAAATATTCCACAGTCAACTTTCAGCTGTATTATATAGGAAATGGAAGTGTTTGGGAACGACAGCAACTCAGCCATTAAGTGGTAGGACACGTAAACTGATGGAGTGGGAGTCAGAGGATGATGAAGAACATAGTGAGAAGAGGTCACTAACTTTCTGCAGAGTCAATCACTACAGACCTCCAAACTTCATGTGACCTTCAGATTAGCTCAACAGTGTGCACAGAGAGCTTCATGAATGGGTTTCCATGGTTGGAGCAGCTGCATCCAAGCCATACAACAAGTGCAATGCAAAGCGTTGGATGCAGTGGTGTAAAGCACGCCACCTCTGGACTCTAGAGCAGTGGAGGAACGTTCTCTGGAGGGATGAATCCCACTTCTCCATCTGGCAATCTGATGGAAGAGTCTGGGTTTGCATGGTTACCAGGAGAACGGTACTTGTCTGACTGCATTGTGGCAAGTATAAAGTTTGGTGGAGGGGGGATTATGGTGTGGGCTTGTTTTTCAGGAGCTGGGCTTGGCCCCTTAATTCCAGTGAAAAGAACTCTGGATGCTTCAGCAGACCAAGACATTTTGGACAATTCCATGTTCCCAAGCTTTGTGGGAACAGTTTGGAGCTGGTCCCTTCCTCTTCCAACATGACTGTGCACCAGTGCACAAAGCAAGGTCCAGAATTGTGGTGTGGATGAACTTGACTGGCCTGCAGAGTCCTGACCTCAACCCAGTAGAACACCTTTGGGATGAATTAGAGCAGAGACTGAGAGCCAGACCTTCTGGTCCAACATCAGTGTTTGACCCCTGCACTTCTGTAAGAATAGTCAGAACACACTCCTAAACCTTGTGGACAGCCTTCCCAGAAGAGTTGAAGCTGTTCTAGCTGCAAAGGGTGGACCCACGTCATATTGATTAGGAATGGGATGAACTAAAGCTCATATGTGAGTCAAGGCAAGCGTCCGAATACTTTTGGCAATATAGTGTATTTTCATGGAGCTAATGAGCCACTTCTGCTGTGTATTCTTTTGTTTCTACAGTCACTAGGGGGCGCTTCAGAGCTTGTATTATACATCTCAGTAGTCTGTGGTGATATCTATTACATGCTGTGATTTTCTACATAACATGATTACATAACAAATGGGGGTGTCATTCACTATAGAAACGTTTTCCACCACAATGGATAATATTGCAATGAAGGAAAGAATGCATCTGTAGGCGTACAAACTTTGGTGGGCAGATTGTTGTTAAGTTGGACAAGCAGCAGGATCAGTAGCATTCCTCAACTTTTGTCTTTAAATTGCTCTTATTTATAGTCTAGAAAAGGAGGGGGCTAAAGGGTTAGCGGTGTAGACAAAGCTTGTGAGACTGTAATGTTTCTCTCATTTCCTCCTGGATTGTTCTAGCTGGGCTCTTTTGAATTCAGGCGCTCATTTTATTCGATGGTGGTACTGAAGAACTTTACAGAAACATTTGCAACATGCTGAGCAGTCAATTCTCATTTATAATCTCAACAAAGAAAGAAGAGAATCTGACAGAATTTATTTTAGTTCTACAAACCCAAATCAGAAAAGTTGGAACAATATGGATATATATTAAAACAGCAGACAATCAATAATAATCAACAAGATCAACTCAAAAAGTTAAAAAATAAATAAATAAAAAGAAAGAAGACATGTTTTGTTGTTAGCTTAATTTCATTTGTTAATATACATTCATTTTTGTATTTCAAGCCTGCAAGAGTGGGTTAGTACATGACGGATTCTGAAGTGACAGGTGACATGATGACATGTTTGCAGGAAGTATAAGTGAGATCAAAAACTGAAAGTATCACTTGTGTCTTCAAGGCCAGAATCTCTAATGTCTTTTTTTTTCATGGTAAAAGCTTTCTTATCCTAATTTTTGACAATCTACTGGCCTGAAATGCAAGAATTGATGTACTGTATATTAACAAATTAAATGAAATTGAAAAGAAAAGCATTAAATAAATGAAAATACACTTCCATCTTTTTTTTCTATTTGTATTTTTCCACATTGTTCCACCTCTTTCTGATTTGGGGTTTTATATTGAGTCAGAAAATAGAAAAGTATTTTTGACGATTGAAAAGAAATGAAAGTACAAAGAAAGAAAGAGAGAGAAATGTATCTTCACTCTTGCAGTTTCTTTTTATGTGCCACCTTCAGGTTCATGCAAAGCACAATGTTTGTTTATACAGAAGTAGCTTCCTGAGCAACAGGAACATGTGTACAATAGTTTCTTCTGGTTTAGACAGACAAAGCCTTTTGGATGAAAGGTGAAACATATTCAAGATCAAAGAAAAAAAAACAGTTGCATTGATTCAAGCCTTTGAGGGTCTCCCTTATGATAAGGCTGGTATGGCTTAAGTATAGTATAAGTAACAATAAAAAGACTATTTGAAGTATGGGGCTGCTGAGGGATAGCAGTTTATAGTATTTCCCTTCCAACAACCTACTATAGGGGTGCTGTGATGGCTATCATTCCAACAGGGGCTGCAGCAGCCCAACTCCCCCTGGCTATGCCTCCACAGCATTATTGACTACATATTGAGATTTATATAACTTAGTAAAAAACATGAATACAATCATGAAATTATATGATTATTTTACAGAGGTGAATGCAATAAAGGTTGGAATCACACTGGATTCCTCATTGACAGATGGGAAAGCTTCTTAAGGTTGTATTGAAGATTCTGGTGAATGATTCTCAAAGAAGTGGAGTCAAAGTAAAAAAAAAAAAGTTCTAAGACGTTTTTTGGAAAATAACTGATAAAAATTCCTGTGAATGATGCATTTCATCTAGTATTAAGTAACCAAAGGCTTTAGAAACTTCAGCTGTATGTGTGTGTACATACACACCATGGGCAACGATTAAAATTTTTAATCGCGATAAATCGCATGATTTCCCTTGTAACATTGTATACAAATACAAATACAAATATACTTTATTGATCCCCCAAGGGGGAAATTCAAGGGAACATTATATACGCAAAATCAAACAATGAATTCAAAAGTAGTGTAAAATGGACTTTTATCTAAATGTAAGTGCCATAATATTTGTTGTTCAAACACTTTTAATATCATCACTTGTCAGTAACACATATTTAGTGTAATCTCATCTTAAAAAATGTAAAATTAAATAAAGCTTACTGCCACTGCCGGGGCATTAATATCATCCTGTTTTTATATTAAAAAAAAAAAGTCTACCAACAAAACCCTGAGCCACGATCTGTTAAAACATCATTAAAACAGGTAATTTCTGAGGTAAATGAAAATGTCCATGTGAAAGATACATAACTTTACCAATCCGTGTATCATTTGTTCTTTCCATTTTTGACTGTTAATCAAAAATAGAAAAAAATAAAAAGGGAGATTTTATTTTGTTTTTCGTTTTTTAACACAAAAAAATGAAAAATGCCTGGTTTTTAATAATTCAATTTTAGACTTCGATCAAAAATACAAAATGGAAAAAACAGACGACGGGACTGAATTTGTTTTTAATATTTAATTGTCCGGTTTACGTGACCCGGAAATAGCTTTGTGAGCTGCAGTTCAGGTAGCATGGCGGCGCTGGAATCACATACCATAATATTTGCTATATTGTGAAAATCTGAATGAAAACTCAGCTCATATATAGATGAACCAAAGAGCTCTCCAGCTCTGCGTCTCCTCAGATCATGGAGAGCACAGAATCTTCTGATGCTCATTTCCAGCATTGTAGGACACCCATCTGCTGTTGAATAAGTCCTTGATCAGACTACCGTAATGGCCTGAATATGGGACGATATTTTAATCTAGAAGTCATATTCTCAATAATGGGGGTCGTTTTATAACTGAGGAATAGACTTTCTGTTGTCATTACACATCTGTGCCGCTAGATAGAGCTGCACTGCAGTAACCAGTAAGAGAACAACGTGACAGTGAACATATGGAGCAGATCTGATGTTAAATGGAGGAACAAAGGGTTTGCAAGTTTTGTTGCAGTCCAGAATTTTTTTCCTAGACAGAATTGTTAATATTGCTAACTGAGTGCTACCCGAACTGTAAAGTACACGGATTTTTACTGTTCTCCATGTCTGTTTTAGCTTTACCGTATGTTTACCTGCCAATTCTTTACTGGTTCCACAGCAGCCAGTAACAGACTTTTCAAAACAAAAGCTGCATTAATAAACTGATGAGTTCATGCGATAATAACGTGTTAACTTGCCCAGCCCTAATATCCTAATAATCCTAATATGTATATATATATATATATATATATAGATAGATAGATAGATAGATAGATAGATAGATAGATAGATAGATAGATAGATAGATAGATAGATAGATAGATAGATAGATAGATAGATAGATAGATAGATAGATAGATAGTATTTCTCCATGTTCTTTGATCTGGTGTCATTGACGAGACTAGAAACAAAGGTCAATTATAGACTTTAATATAATCATGAAAACAAAGTATCAATATGCCATTCAGAATATTTCAATCGGCTGATAGCACACTTCACTGACACCACAAGGAGATGCCCGGGAAATGCACACTGGAAGTCAGATTGTGCCCGTCTTTAAAAGATCCAGAGGAGGCGGACCCTTGGTTCTTCTGAGTTTTATGGCTCTTTGTCTTTGAGTTCAGATGACCAACAGCAGATCCAGACACATGTGGTTGTGTTTGTCCAGGAGATGGCGTGTAACTAAATTTGTTATCTATGCCGTTGCAAACTTCCTTGAAAGACAGCAGGTTAGGAAGTCAGGAGATCCCAGTCGTTAGGTCATAAAGCAATAAAACTGAGGATTCATAATAAAACACATTTAGTTACAGAACAGTGACTGTTCAACAGTCTCAGTACCAAAGAACATAGCACTTCCATTTAAATAGCAGCAGGTGAACTTGGCTAGCAGTTTAAGGCAATGAAAACACTAGCAGAAGTCTTTGCAATCAATGAATTCACATCAGAATAAAAATAATATAAAATATTAACTTAACTTCTTTCAAGACCCGCTGCACATGTTCGCGCACCTTTGTGTCCTTTGTCGTGCATGTAATGATGGAAGGGCATCTGTAACAAGGCTCGAGGTAATTAATGAGCTGGTTAAATGCCTTGTATTCCACAAACTAATGGGTTGGTCGTCCTCAGTAATATATTTTGCGATTAGCTCTGTGATTTTTCTGTATTTCTCCGAGTCTTTCAGGAGTTTGTCCTTTCTTGTAAAAGTTACACAGAGCGTTTGCTGCCTGACAGAAGGCTGCGTGCTCGCTAGCAGTGTTGCCAGATTGGGCGGTTTTCCGCCCAATTGGGCTACTTTTGATTACAGCTGGCGGGGAAAAAATGCATTGTGCGGGTATACACAATTTGGGCTGCTTTTACCAACATCTGGCGGTTTTTTTAATATTGTGAAAACAGCACAACAAACTTTTATTTTATGGTTTCTATTGTATTTATGGTTTAAAAACAGTACAAATACAAAATACAGTATATCGTGACGTCTCCTCAACAAACCTTAGTACGCCGATGCAGAAGTCTGAGGCAGAAGCCCGCTCTCTCTCTCAACTCAAAGTGGTAGGCTATTCTGTTAGAAAAATAAGTAGGCTATCATGCCGAAGTGGGAAAACTATAAGAAATGGTATTTACGTGGTTGATGTTACTGCTGCTGTGTTAACTTGGCCCTGGCACTGGGATAAACGATGTGCATTTTTGCACATTTTCTGTGACATGCACTATAATAAAATACAACTTTTTATTTAGGCTTTGTTGTTTAATACTGTAAATGCATTTAAATCTGTTTTCGTATGAAAACACTTATTGGGCGGGTTTTTCCTGAAGTGGGCGGGTTTTGGAACACAATTGGGCGGAAATTGCTCAACCAAATCTGGCAACACTGCTCGCTAGGATGGTGCTTTTTTAAGTGTCTGATTAAATTGGTGGTGTTGTAAACTCTCTTTTTACTTACCCCTCGTGATATCTCAGCCTTCCACACGTTGCAAGTCACAGTTGAAGCGTCGGTCTTTGTAATTTTATAGTGCTGCCACACTGCTGACATTTTTGCTAAAGTTTAGCCTGACGTTGCCAGTCTTGAAACTTTTAAGGTGGATACAAGACAACGCTGCTGGGAAACCTCATTTCAGTGCAAATTATTAAATGTATATAGTTTAAAAATATTTTTGTTTGTGTAATATGATTACTTCATTAATTTGTGTTAATCAGGATCACTTTTTGAGAAAAAAATAATGAAAAAAAGATCGGCGTGTTATAATAATGTTGATCGGCCGATCCGATCCACCTTAAATTTTTAAGATCGAAGGCCGATCCGATCAGGGGATCGGGATCGGGACACCCCTAGTCAGGGCTGGACTGGGACCAAAAAATGGCCCGGGCATTTTTGGTCCCTGGCGGCTCACCATACACCGGGGACATACCGGGTTCACATCAGCGCAGCACTGGAGCGCTTGTCTGATTACCTGTCAGCGTCTCTTTCTTGAGTTTGTTGAGTGTGTGTCGTCGTCGTCCCCCGTCCCCCCACCCCCCCCCCCCCCCCCCCCCCTCGGAGATTTTTTATGAGCCGAGTACCAGTCCGTTACCGTCGCGGTCAATAAAAACTATATACTTTTTTTTTTTTTTTTTTTTATGACAGACCTGGGCCGGCCCACAGATGTGCGTCGGCCCACCGGGCATTGCCCGGTACGCCCGATGGCCAGTCCATGCCTGCCCCTAGTTCTAAATTGCCCGTAGGAGTGATTGTTAGTGTATGATTGTTCGTTTACATGTGGCCCTGTGATGGACTGGCAACCTGGACAGACTTCGCCCGAAGAGAGCTGGGACAGGCTCCAGCAGATCCCTGTGACCCTACATAGGATTAAGCGTGCGTGTGTGTGTGTGTGTGTGTGCTTAAGTAAAGCAGTTTTGGGGCTAGATCTGGAAATTCATTCTGTTCATGAAATGAAAAATATAGATATAATAAATATAGATCCATGACCAGTGTAAAAAAACCAACAAATTTTATTTGTATGGCATTGAGTTTTAAGGATGGCGTCAGTGATTGCCAGTATCATTCAACAGCATGTGTTACATGTGTTACATGTACAAAGAAACACACCAACATATGCGTAGCAGTGCATTACATTAAAACTTCTCAGCTGTCATTTTCTCCATGGCAGACATTACTCTGATTTTTTCTTGACAGGTTTTTTTCCACAACACTTACGGATGCAAAACAAGCAGCATTTCAACGTTATCCAGAAAACAGTTATGAGAAAGATGAAAATAAAGCCAAATACATCAAGGCTATGGTACTGAATCCAGTTCAAGTCATGTGCAGCTACTCTTAAATGTGCAGCTCCTTTGTGTCTCATGACAAATTCAGTCCAAAAAGTAGCCAGCTCCACAGGAGGAACAGGGCGATCAAGGTGTATTGCAGACATCTTCGCCATCCGCTCTTTGTAACTAAGGAGAAGCAGTATTTCATTTAGTTCAGTTCAATTCAAGTTCAACAGGTTTGATATTGATTGATATTTTTTACAACTGGGGTGTATCAGTAGTCATTATATTAGATAAATTAGTGGCTGCTAATAATGATTTTTAAATTAACTCTATCCCAGTGACTGTTATTGCTAATTTCAGCAATTTGTCTTACCCTTTGTCATGAAGCATTTTATGAAGTGCAGCCAGCAAATCTTCAGTTGTGACATCAAACATACTGAGTTTCTCTGCAACACCATGGGCCACCATGCGATGGACATTGTCTCCCTGGTCCCCAAAAAGTGGGAACATCAACATGGGCACGGCATTACAGATTCCTTCGTAGATACCATGGGTACCTCCATGAGTCATAAAGACTTTAGCATTAGGATGAGCTGAGGAGCACAGAAACAGCCACAGTTACAGGTCTACACTCCACCACTACGTCTCTATATGTGTATATATATTCTATATGGTCTTATATGTGTACATGATACATATAGGATTTATTGCCAAAAAGCATAAAAGCATAATTACAGGAAAGAATAAAGAAAACAAACAAAAGACAACTTTTGTGCTTAGTTTGCACACACACACACACACACACTATATAAAACACACCTAAGAGGTCATTCTGAGGTAACCATTTCATAGTTCTGACATTTTTGGGTGCATCTTTGGGTACCACACCACTGTATCTCCACACAACCTGAAACATAAATCGTACCACCAAATTTCTAATGTGTGCAAACAGTTTAGGAAATGAATAAAGGCTCTGACAACAACAGCAAGGCAAAGTCAACATGATCAGACCTTTAACGTTCATACCATGGGTGCGAATCTCGAGTCAATGTAATAAAATTCGCCCGTCTTGTTTGGCTAATAGGTATCAGTATTTTATCTGAAGAGTTTTAAGTGTGGTAAAATGAAATTCATCTGACCTACCCTTTGAGGAATTTGCCGAAAAGCATCAAAGAACTGTTTAGCCTTCTCCTCGGGCATGCTGGACACCATTGAACCCATTGTGAAGACAATGAAGCCATCATCTCCTGACCCATCCACAAATTCCTTTAGGTCCTGGAGGGAGGTTGGAGAAAAAAAAAATTACCTCAAGAAATGTGAAACATTTACTTCTCAGGCTGTTGAAACTATGCTCATTTAAAAATTTAACCTGCAGGCATTTAATCACTACATAACTTGTATTTTTCTTATGTAAAACTAAGAGAATGCATTTCAGCAACACTGCGCAGTATGTAGTGAATATCCACTAAAGCACAAATGTCTTTGTACCGATATCGACATACTTACTGTTTTTGTTAAGTGTTCTGGCCGTAGCCCATATCACAAGTCTAAATCTGTATCACAACACTTTCATGGAAAAAGCGAACAAACTTGTTCTACCACAGTGTTATGAGACAAGTACTGAACACACAGTGAAATCAATCTGTTGCTTCAACTGATGTTTTACTCATGATTATCCTGAGACATATCTTCTCATATTCAGCTCAAAAGTGTTAATGCTGTCTTGACTAAAAAAATAAACAAATGAAAAAAAAAAAAATGAAGAGACATATTCTCATTAATTGTGCAAAACCTTTTTGCAGCTGTTGCAAAAATAACTTCAAAGTGGTTCAACATTAAGTTCTAAGTTAATTTTTATGACATCAAAGTTTAAGTTATTTGTTTTAGCCTGAGCTTCACTTGAAGCCTCATGGGATGCATGCCTGTTTGCCCTTACATACATTCATTTACATACTCACCGCTGGCAGAGGAGCTTTCTTTGCACAGTTGATCCCACCAATTAAAACCATATTTGGCATCAGAGGTCTGGGCCATTCAAAAACATAGTCATATCTGAGAAGCCAGATAGCCCCATGGCTTATAAGTTCTTTGTATGTCATGCCATCTTCAAGACGCCTGCTGGCCAGATCATCAAAGTGTTGATACATTATTTTGCACATGTACGAATCCACAAAATACATGAACATGTTTTTAACTCTCTGTGGGAAGTTCATTTTGTCTTCGTTTTCAGTGAAGGCCATAGGAACGTAGGAAGGAGGAGAGGGGCACTGGTTAGCTTTAATATCCAGCTGACATGGAAGCCCACGGAGAAAATAAACAGCTGGAATGGAAAACATTTTAGCCAGGACAGAGCCACAAGGAAGGAAGGGGTCCGTAAGCACAACATCAAAGCCCTCTTGCTTTAGTTGACTCATCAAAGGCACGTTGTCCAACAAACCCTCACAACCTACCACCTGGAGAGAAGTGAAGTTCACCAGACGTTGCACATTGACGAACATATCTGTGAACCCTGGTCGCTTGCTGAACAGTCCATCCCTGAGCTTGTTGAAGTTTTCATCCAGTTCAGATTTAGAGTATGGAACTTTGTAGATCTCTGTCTTGTAGCTGTCTGAGCCTTGGATTAACAGGCTGCTTTCAGGCACCAGAACTGTGACCTCATGGCCCCTTTGACTGAGTTCCTTCACCAGAATCTTCATGCTCAGCCAGTGGCTGCCATCCACAGGCATAACCAGCACCTTCCCCCCCTGAACGGGCCCCAGGCTTAGGCAGCATAGCCAAGCCAACAGTCCTCCTGCAGGAAACCACATCCTGCTGCTCAATGCCTCCACTGGCTCCGCGGGCTGGCTCGTTGTGAGATAGCGGTGCCTGCTGTATAGACGTGAGTGTGCGAGTGAGTGTGTGTTTAAATTCTACAGGAAGTGCAGGCTGCAAGCGATTATATAACCCCAGGAAGACAGAGTGGAGATCCCCAGTGGAATTAGTGGAGGGAGGTCTCAGCATTCAGAGTGCCTCCCAGGTTAATGATTCTTTTACATTACTTTTTTTTTTTTTAATGATATCTTCTTGCTTTCACTTGAACTTAATGCTTTTATTGTCTGAAATATCTTTATTGCAGCAATTCTGATTGTGAACTGACGAACAAAACGGAGTGAGTTACCTGCAAGTCATGATGACAATGCATGCACTCTGAACATTTGAGCAAAGTTCTTTCTGTTTACATTAACTGTTCCCTTTCTCCTCCTACTAAGCACACACGTGACTTGAGGATTTGCACATTTTTTCTACTGCTTTTAGTCTCACGCACAGAGGCAGGGGTGTACCTACAACCTTTGCAAACAGTAGTGGCGTGCGAAGGAGCTTGTAATAGTAAACCAACACCCAGGGGTTGATAACATCAAACCAGTGGTGTAATACATGGAATTTCAGCTTTGGTTACAACTTGCTTAAACCTAAGAAACTAATTTTAGTGAACAGTTGCTACACTGTAAGCAAGAGCTCATTCAAACAAAAGGCAAAGAATATGAAAGAACTATGGAAATAAAGTAACTACAGCTTTATGCAGCACAAATTCTTCTGAATGTATGTACTGTGATATATAGCTTTTTTTCCTCCACAATGTAAACATCTTAATGAAACATGCTTTTTATAAAGCATGCTCTGTTTTTTTTGGAGGAATCAGCAGGAGTTCAATTAGGATTTTTAAGCAGGGAATGCAGTTTTCCAGTTAGGTTTTTGTGGTTGAGTATGTATGAGGTGTTTTCCAAAAGTCACTTTAGGGGCAATTTCTTCACTAAAGAGCATTTCTAGTGAAATTTGTGAAAGATTTATATTTAAGGAAGCTAATTTCCTAAAAAAGACAAATAAACACATCTAAACACAATGCCTTGTCCGTTGTATGACTACTAGTCAGCTTGCAACAAAAAGACAGTTTCAGAAAAGAGGTGTTGCACTTCACTTATATCAATATAACCTTTTAATTCCAGCCAAATTCTTTCCATTTGTAATGTTGGGGAGCTGTGGGAGGGAGCCCAGTTTTCAGTTTGAAGTTTAGATGAAAAGTTCAACGGTGTCAACAGAGTCAATTAACTACATGATGGACAAACAAAATTCCCTTGTTCATTTAAGATAGAATAGAGATATTAATATGAGTCCACATTTGGAGGTGGGAGGTGATGCTGTTGGAGTAGAATTTAAAAACAGAAGATTCCATTCATTCTACATTCTACAGTGTATTCTACACCGATTTATCTGATTCAAGGTCACAGAGGAGTGGAGCCTATCCCAGCTGTCATTGGGTAAAAGGTAGGATACACCCTAGATAGGTCAGGAGTCCATCACAGAACAGCCACGCTCACATGTACTCTAATCAGTTTAGAATCACCAGTCAACCTACCACGCATGTTTTTGGTTTAAAACAAATTGCAGATAGTACAGATAAAAAGAAAAGAAAACACAAAAAAAAAAACATTAAAGGTAGTACATTATGGATTTTAATTTTTTTCTCCTGTGGTTGAGACCATTTATTTAGTTGATTGAGGTCACTACCTTCTCAAATTCTCTCATTTAAGAAAACCTTGTTGGTTTGGTGTGGTCTAATTCTGAAATTTCTCATTCAGAGAGCCACTCAGACCTGCAGATAATAGGGACATCACATGAGAGGAGAATTATCCTGGAATTTTCTTTTTTTTTTTACAAGAATAAAATGAGCACAGCTTCTCTCTTTGTCAGATACTCATAACAGTCCTACTGCAATGTGGTCGCTACAGCTTTATAAAACATTTGTCTAGTCAGCAAGGCTGACTGAAGACAGATCTTTCAAAATGAAAAAGAGGAGAGCTCCTGAAGTAGTTTTTTTTACCCCTCCCTTTATCACCCCTCCCTATTCGACACCATTCAATCAAAAATATTTGTGTTGAAGCAGCAGAAAAAGAAAGGTGGAGCCCACACACCTATCTCTAGTATATACCTAGTAATTATCATCAATCTTTTCTCGACAAAGCAAAAAAACTCTGAAAAATCCACACCATGTGTAAACTCTAAACAATATTCCCCCATCTTTACTTGACATGTGACATTTGTCTTTCTTTTGTGTTCGTTCTTTGCTAAATTCACTGCAAACAGCAAGGACTTTAAACTGAGAAGGTGTTGATTAGCCCCCACTGACATGACCTTTAAACATGTATATGGAAATCACCAACCTCTCACACATTATATTTCAGCTGTTTATATAAAGTACATGCAGCACAGGGCCTATGACCAGACATAATACAAATTAAACATGAATAGATAAATAATAAGAAGCCACTGGATTGACCTGAATAAGACATGTGCAAGAATTAAATAATAAAAGGAAAGAAATACATACTGAACACATAAAGGAGAAAACGTGATTGATAAGCTGATGATATGATAATGTTTATACAGAAATTAATTGAATTGAATAAGATAAAAATATTTTGCTAATTTCAGTAATTGGTATTTAAGATTCACTTCTACTGAAATAATATGCTAATTTGTGAACAAAATGTAACCCACATTTCCTTTGACAGCAAGTTGCTTAACATCATAGATTGCAACTGAATTGTCACTCAAAAGAAAGAAACAAATTAAAGAATTTGTGGTTCTAAGGTGCATAAAAATTCACCCTCCACACCGTTGTCATAAAAGAGCTACATATAAAAACCACAACAGTTTTTTCACCGGGGCTCTAAGTATTTTTATTTCTGCATTAATGTTGGACATTTTAACTTGGGATGAGTGAAAAAAATTGACTGACTTTAAGCCATCCCCTAATGGTCAGTTGGTTCTTCACTTTTTCACACTTATTAGGGCCCGAGCACCGAGGGTGCGAGGACCCTATTGTATTTTTAATGTTTATGATGATGATGAGGATGATGATGACGATTATTATTATTATTATTATTATTATCCTCAATGAGTCACCTTTTTGGGGGCCTTAATATGGGGGTCTTTCATCTACAGACATGAACATTGTGTGACTGATGTATCAGCCTCAGACCTACAAAAAACGTCTCTTGGACCCCTGCTCTAACTCCCACAGAAAGTCCGCTATTTTGAATGTAATATGCCGTTTTTCCAGTATTTTGGCTATTTCCATACTTAAATGAACTCCTCCCAGAGATTTGGTTGGATTGACTCCAAACTTCTTTTGTTAAAATCTGGACACAGGGCTGATAAAAGTTTGCGAATCTTATAATTTTTTACCAGAGGGTGTGACCGTAGTGACGTGGCGAAGTTTGATATCATTTCAAAGACCCGCCATGAAAAACAAATTGGCTGTAACTCGGCCATACATTGTTTAATATTGTCCAAAACAAGTATTGTAGTCCCATTCTGAACACATAGGGCCGGATCTTTCGCCAAAACTCCTAAAGCCGCTATTAAGGGATAGTGGGTGGGGGGAGGGGCGTTCCCCCGCAAAAAACGCAATCTTCCACCGCCCTAAACCCGCGATCTTACCTGCGCTGACCGTTAATATGCACATATTATGCATGGGGGTGGTTAGGGCGTTCCACCTGTTTAACCAATGTGTGCGTCAGTAGCAGGTTAAGAGCAGGTTGCGCTACACGCTGGGAGCAGCTGTGCTTTTTAAAATACTGCAGAACGGATCATTGGATGAGCATTGAGCCAGAGGAACAGGTATGATGACATCTACCTTCTACCACTGAGCGCATCTTGGGTGCTCTGAGCGCAAGGAGAGGGCCAGAGGGATACGCGCAGAGTACAAGAAACTCAACAACAGTGTTCTGTGATCTCTCCGTTTCCTCCACAGCAAACATCTGAATGAGGTCATGCCACAGCTGTACAGACAGATGTGTCTGGCTGTGACTATTCCCACATCCACCACAACTGCTGACCAGACATCCTCTGCCCATAAGTAAATAAAAACGTATGCAAGTAATACAGTGATGCGTAATCGAGAGGTAGAGCCATTTTTGCATGTCCACATGTGACCAGGTGGACGCACATTTATGCCATTTGGACGCGCTCTTTTACGCGCCGACATGTGGGTCGCTATCCTAAACCCGCGATCGCAAGATACCGAGTTTGCGGAAAGTGCAAATGACACGCCCATTGCCGCGCCTACAATGTGAGTAAGGGAGTCGGCAATGCGAGTAGCGGCTTTAGGGAAGAGGAAGATTGCATTAGTGGTTAGCAGAGGTTCCTAGACCCACAATTTGCGGTTGGCGGGTAGTGGGTAGTTGGTAGCAGGAGGTGTATGATCGGGGCCATAGAACCTGTAATATTCAAGAATGCTTGTAGCGCCACCTATTGGCAACAGGAAATATCATGTTTCCCATTAGGTATCCCTGCTCCCAGTGGGATGAGCCGGCACACCTCAAACCAGTTCATATCAGTAGTTGAGACACTGAAGATGACTTACAGTGAAAACTAACTTTTTATCAAAGGGTGTCACTGTGAGAGTATGGTGAAGTTTGATGTCTCGCCATGAATGGAAAAGTTGTTCTAACTTGCACATGTGTTTTCCAATCTGTCCCAAAAGCCATACATTTGATGATTCTTCCACTCCAAACAAGTGAATATGACAGTCTTGGATGAACTCCATTGTGCCACCATGTGGTCAAAGTAATCAGAGTCACCAAACCTAGCAGGAATATAACTGTATATGTCAGCATGATTCATTATGTTGTTTAGAATTTCAGTAAAGCATAGCATTTTCATGAATATTCTTCTGTGTACTTGTGCAAAATGGCTCCAAGAAAAGTTTTCTTTTTCTCATTGAAAATATCAATGAAATGCCAAAAATATGACGAGGGTAGATAGCTAAAGATAAGAGAATTTTACTGTTTTTTTTCTAGAATTTCAAGACAAATTGCTAATTTTTTATGAATATTTTTGTACATAAACCTAGCTCCTGGCTTCTGACAGACAAGTGTCAAATTACAATGGGAAGGGGAGAATGCTTCACTCTTGGGAGGGGGAAATTGTTTTGAAGTCATTAACTGGTCTTAAAGCACCATGTGTAGGAAGAAAAACTTGAAGGATTATTTCAAGATGATGATCTGGAGCAGTGGGGCCTTGATAAAATCAGATACTCACATAAATATACATACGCATCAGGTCTGGTGTAAAATTACATATTTTATGGGTTCTGGGCATTGGTGTACAAAAATGCGCTCAGTAGCGCCACCTGCTACAAGTTTATTGACAAGCCCCAGCATACAGTTTGTTAGATCCCCCTGGTTGATTCAGCCTCTGTCTGCCAGAGTCTGTCACCGGGCCAGCTCTCTCTCTCTTTAAAGGGTCCGAAGTTGTGGTCTGGAAGGATGTCCTTGCTAGATGTCCTCAACTTTGTTTAAGCTGGTGGCGAGGAGACACGCCTAGTTCTCGCTGCATACTTCCAAATGCCTATCCTGCTACCACCGATAACTGACGTAAAAGGAATAGCCTGGCTCAAGGTACAGTCACCAGTCACATTTGTTAACTGCACTTCTCCTCTTATGATCTTAGCTCTTGTTATCGACTAGGTTAGGTTTAGTGGCTAGGATAATTAGCCCCAAGGATCTGAAACTATAATGGGCTAGAGCAGTGCTTCTCAATTATTTTCTGCTGCACCCACCCTGGGAAGAAGAAAACATTTCGTGCCCCCCCCAGCCCCATCCATCCCCCACCGCGACTATAAATAGGATAATTTGTCTATAAAATTGTTATAAGCACACCTCTGCATAACACTGTATCTTTATTAACATTAAGGGAAACAAAAAAGAACAAAATATGCATCAACTTATAACAAAGAATAACTTCATGAAAATAGTTTTTTAGTTTGTAAAGATTTAAAGTGCATCAATCCTACCACAGTCAGAGTGAAGCCAAGCGGTACATTAGCATCGCCATATTTCCTCGTCTTAACTTCCTAGTGACTTTTGTTTGTCTCATTATCTCCATCTCCCCCTTTCTTTTTATCCCTGAAAAATATTTTTCCGTGGTGTCTCTTGAGGGTTTATTCACTTCATATCTTCTGCTCTGTGCTGCGTGCGCGCATGTCTGTGCAAAAAAACAAAACAAAAAAATGACACAATATAGCTAATACTCCCTGCGCACACTTTGACAATGAGAGCGCCACCACCGCCTGCTGGAGTATATGTGCAATTACACTTTATTCCAGTACAGGAAAAAAAAATGCATGTTCCCTGGGGTCACACGCACCCCCCCTGGCATTGCACAGCGCCCCCCCAAAGGGTTGTGCCCCACTATTTGAGAAGGACTGGGCTAGAGTAACCTTTTAGAACTTTATGTTGTCAATACAGAGGCACACCCAAATCTTTACAATCATAAAGGTGAGGACAGATTCAATGTCCACCATGACGTCTTATGATAATTTTGTATTTATTAAAGCAGGTTAGCAGGGTTAAACAGCAGAATTCATTGATTAAACATTGAAAATAATCTCTAATTGTACTCCAAAAATAAAGCTACGGCCTGCAATTCTAATTCCATTCATTTGAGTTGATCCAAGCTGGTTAGGGGTAAGCTGTGGCTTCCAATTCCAATTCCATTCATTTGCATCGATCCAGGCTGGTTAGGGGTAAGCAAGTGGCCAGATTGCTCTATCCAAGGCTGCTAAGGCAAGGTGTCGAGGCACAGTCCTTCCAAGGACAGAGTGGGTGCTCCAGGAACTCTGGTATCCAGCCCTTCCTCCTCTCTAGCAGTGAGCTATGGAAAATCTGAAAGGCTCCAATTTTATTCTTCAAGATTTGGGAAATACTGGTTAATCCATTCTTGCGTCTTCTTTCTTAGCTCTATTCTTGAAGAATTAATCCTCAGGAAAATCCCTTGATGTTGGTTAGCACTCTCGGTCCCAGCCGGTCCTTTTGTCTTAAGACGCCCCATGGAAAAATGCAATTTTCCCCCAAAACTCTTGGTTTTATTCTTCCTTGTTTGGCACCTCCTGTCACCTCAGCCCCAAATTCACCTTGTTTGGTATTGTCCTGAATCCACAACTCCTGATTAGTTGCTCTACAAGGGGGTGTGTAATATCACATTTACACATCATTCCCGATTGGTTAGCACACAGTAGGGCGTTGAGTGGAGATGAGTGTAAGTTTTTTTTTTTCTTGGTAAGAACCAAATAATTTGCAGTGCAGGGGCTCTGACAAGAACACTGCAAATTATTTGGTTCTAAGCAAGAAACAAAAACGTACATTTAAAAGCGGTAGATATTTTTTCTTGTTTTAATAATTACTTTCTTATTTTAAGTCTCAGTATAATCATATATCAAGTGAAACTTTACTTTTTTGTCTCAAACAGGCAGGTAATCCTAAAATGAGACAATTAACACCTAAAATAAGATGTATTACGTTTTTTCCTCCTCCTCATCTCCTCTCCTCATCAAAATAAATCTTGTTTTAAGATTCAATAACAAATTATACCTTTCTTAAATCTAGAAACAAGTGTTCCTACAATCTTAATTTAAGAAATCTTACCAAGTGAAATTATCTTGCTGCAGGGACAGATTTTTTTTTCACTTGTTTTGAGTACCTTTTTCCTTAGTTGTAGTGTTTTTATCTTGTTTAAAGACCCCCTTTTTTTTTGCTGTGTGCAGGTGACTAAGCAGTTTGAGCCAGCCACTGACAGATTGGAAAATGGGACTCGTTGGCTCGTAGAAAATGGGACTTGTTGTTATTCAGCTTCCGAGGGGGTGGAGGGAAAAATGTCTGAAAAACGTTCAGTTGTGTTCTTAGCGTGTTCTGTTGGACTCCATTATGTTATGCACTGTGAGTGGCAGGTTACTATGTCTTTAAGGCTCAAAGCAGTAGTTGACAGCAAAGAGTTGTAAATGTGAGTTATGTGGGAGGTCAGTAAAAGCTACTTCAATGAAGCTACACTGTGTGGTTATTGAGTCCAGCTCAAACATAGCACCCCCTCACCAACCCATACACTGCCCGAAAGCACAGATACAGTGATGACCATTGCTGTACTTGGGCAGTTGTAGAGCTGTGGCAATGTCTTGACAGGATTGGAGGGACCATCCTGTATTGTCCAGACAGTGGCGCAAATGGTGGGAGATCCTCAACCCCAGATCTGGTTTTCACCTGTGGTGAAATTCCTTTTTTTCCGCTTGCTTTTGCCATTTTCTTTGATTGGATGAGCAGGTTGCCCATGCCTGTTTACACTCATTATCATATTCAAATTGGTCTATTTGAGGGAGGAGACAGGGCGGAGTGTTGTGCTCATGCAAGTGCACTCAATTTCAAGTTGAATGCAATATACTAAGCGGATGTGTGTAGATTTGCCTGTATGTGAGGTTCAGGACATCTGAATCGTTTTGTGCATACAGGAATTTCTACGCAAAGTTTATGAATGAAATCCATGGAAGTCTTACAGTACAGTAGTAAATGAAGCCCCTGGTCCGCACAGACTTTCAGGACTCTGGAACTGACACCATGTGGATCTGCTGCCTTGTTCCAGTTCAGTTCCTCCTGCTGCCTCTTCACCTGATGACTAGAGACAAACAGGCAGGAGGTGGAGGGGGCCCCAGCATCTCCTCATGTGGTGGGAGACAACAATGGAGTATGACTGGGGCGAGAGATGAGAAAGTTGAAATGTGACAGGGAAGCTATGGGTCAAGGGACCAGATTTCCATGCCGTGACTTGAGCTATATGCAGCCTTACCAGGAGCCTTGCTCACAAAGGTCATTAAAACAGAGTTCATAGTCAAGACTGATAGCAATACCTTATGGACAGATTCCACAACAGCACTGAAGTGGCTACATTGAGGATCATGCAATTTCAAGGTTTTTGTGGGCACCCAAATGGCCAGAGTTCATGAGCTAACAAATTAAATTCAATAGGCGATCCTGAGTACCTTAAAAATGGTATCCACTGGGTGGCAGCACCAGCCAAAACTGGTCCTTACTGGTTTTAGCGTCAACTTGGTACAATCTTCCGGTTTTGAAGCAACTACATGAACTCCCACTCTGGAGGTGCCAATTTAGCACTAGAGTAAGGATAAAACAGGGAAGAATATCAATGTGCTATTGAAATGTGTACTTGTAGTAATAATAAGAATAATAATAACAATAATAAAATGACAGGTCACTGGCATCAATATGAATGGATGTCCACTTGTCATTGATGAGACTCACAGCTGTGGCCTTCTCCAGTTCTCTCTTTGCTTTCTTCTCTTCCTCCATGAACTTTCGCTCCACCATTTCCTTCAGAGCTACATTACACCTACAAACATTCTGAAGCCAACATTGTCGACCAAGGAAAAGGGCAGAGTCTTTGTCAATCATAGGACTGCAACAATAAAATGACGGTTGGTTTACAAATTGAATGCCATGATTGCTTGGGTTCATTGTTGGTCTACTCCCAGAGGTGATGTTGTCGTACATGGTATTAAACATTATGTCAAGTTATTTAAATCTTTGTTTGAAATCTTATTTAAATCTTATTCTTCCACACTACTAATGTGACCTTATATTTGTTCAAAACCTACATGCACACAATATATAAAACACACCTAAGAGGTTGCGCTGGGGTAACCAGAATATATACGGTATATATCTGTAAGTGACCAAAAAAGTAAAAAAAAGTGACCTCACAGAAATTATGTTGGAGTATATGATTGAGGTGTGAATAATTTCAGTGTCCTGAGGACATAAGTGATTCTGTAAGATGGAGGAAAAACTAGCAATGGTGCTAAGACATGAATTCAAGCTCAATATACTTTACAATAAAAAAAGATGCAGATTTCAAATTTGGACAAAGCATCAATGACATAAGAAAAACAAGCAGCACTGTCAACACAAAATAAAAATAAATAAAAGCTCAGCTGACATACAGAATCTCATCAATAACTTTTGCACATTATACATCAATCATAACATGCAGCAACAGAAGCTACAGAAATATGTGTACAACTGCAAAAAAGAGGTCTTCAAACAAGATAAAAACACTACAACTAAGGAAAAAGGTACTCAAAACAAGTGAAAAAATCTGTCCATGCAGCAAGATAATTTTACTTGGTAAGATTTCTTAAATTAAGATTGTAGGAACACTTGTTTCTAGATTTAAGAAAGGTATAATTTGTTATTGAATCTTAAAACAAGATTTATTTTTATGAGGAGAGGAGATGAGGAGGAGGAAAAAACGTAATACATCTTATTTTAAGTGTTAATTGTCTTATTTTAGGATTCCCTGCCTGTTTGAGACAAAAAAGTAAAGTTTTACTTGATATAAGATTATACTGAGACTTAAAATAAGAAAGTAATTATTAAAACAAAAAAAAATATCTAACGCTTCTGAAAGTACATTTTTTTTCCTTGGTTAGAACCAAATAATATGCAGTGCAGGACACACTAACACAAATTAACACACAAACGCGCACGCACACACACACACACACACACACACTAATTAACCTTAGATTTGTAAGAATAGGAAGTTTTAAAGTTGTAAATACAGACAGAATAGTGAGAGGTCTTAGGTCAGCAGCAGACAGAGCTGAACGACAGTCACTGACAGCACCCTCAACGGACTCAGATTTGTTTCTGGGTTCAGCTAAAAAACAAAACCTTCACATAATGACCTGAGATATTTGGATTTGGGTTATAAATACCAAGCACATTGTAGTGGCACAGCAACTGAGTGCATGTACTGAATTACCATTTTGATAAACTTTCACTTTTGAAACAAGAAAAAAATGTCTGCACACTTAGATCCTTTTGTTCATTTAATTGCCAAGCCTTCGGTCAGAGACCTTCCTCTGGGCGCAACCAGATGGAGCATACCTGCTCACACCTGCACAGATGAGTTGTAGTCCAAGTGTGGGAGTTGTAGTTTTTCTGTTCTTCCTGGTTTCATATTTTCTCTACTCAAGGTAGCTGGAATTAAATTGACCCCAAATGCACCAATAAAATTACCCACCACAAAAACATACATATTTTTACATAAAAACTTGAGTACACACACATACATAAACAAGTGTGATTTCAAGATAACTGCAAAAACATCAGCAAGAGCTTCATAAACTGCTGTTTCAAGACTTCACAAATGGTATACCTCCAATCATAACCTAACACTCATGTCAATGTCTACATTTATTTATTTATTTATTTTTTATTTTTTATCTTATTTTTGTGTGTCTGCATTTACATTCATGGTTAGTGCCATTGTCTAGCAAAACCATCTAGTATGTATATGCAATTTAATCTTATAGCAGACTTTTGTTTGTGAGAGTGTGAAGGGTGAATGTGTCCTTCACCAGTCCTCTCTGGCAGTAATTTCTAACATCTTTATTAACATCTTAAATCCTGATTTTGTCAGAGAGGACTAAAAAACACCAGCAGTGAAACATTTAAAGACAAGACAGTTAAAGAGACACAACAGTGAGGGTGTGGTGTGTGCTGGGTTTTGAAGTGTGAGGGGTGTTGTGTAGTGGATTGTGTTGTGACAGCTGTTAGATCCCCCAAGTGATGGTTTCAGTCTCTGACCAGCAGAGTCTGTCACCGGGACCGGCTCTCCATCCTTTCAGGTCTGAAGATGCGGCCTAGGGGGGTTCACCTTGCCAGGACTTTGTTTAAGCTGGTGTCGGGGAAGATTCGCCTAGCTCTCACTGCATCAATCCATCCGAAATGTCTACCCTGCCTACTCTGATAACTATCCGTCGTGCAGGGGTTAGCCTGCACGACGTCCCTCACAAAGGGCTAAACCCTAACCCCCCCTGACCCAAGAGATCAGGGGACAAACATCCCTGAGGCATACCTCCACTGACAGGAGGGCCAGGCAGGGCCCCATAAGGCCAGAATCGTGACGAGGCTCGCCCACCCCCCAGCCCCCACACCCACCAGGCTTCAAGCCCACAGCAGCAGCATCGCAGAAAATGCAGACCCAGTAGCCGTCACCCCATGCAGCCCAAAGACAGCCAAGCTGCCCCCGCGCCCTCCAACTGCTGGCAGGGAGCGGAAGGAGGAGACGGGCAGGACAGAGAGAGGGAAGGAGAACGAAACCAGGGGGACGCGACCCCCCCGAGGCCAGCCGAGACAGCCACCACCCCCCGCCCGCCCCCCCCCCCCCGTAGCACAGCAGCGGCGACAAACGAGGGGAAGCGGCCCACACCAGAGGGCCGCGTCAGGAAGGCCGCACAGCACCCCCCCACGCCACCACGCACCAGCCCACAGCAAGCCAACACCCCCCCACACCCAAAACCCCCTGGGAGCCACACTGGGCACCCAGACCACCAGCAGGGGTGCACCCGGGCCCACACATCGGCGCAGGGGGGCCTGGATTATGAGTTTGGTAATCATTGGCATCTCTCCTGTATTTCTTCAATTTGGTGGTCATCAGTTCTTCAAAATCTCTCATTATCTGTTTAATGGAATCACATGTGTGGATATAATCATCTCCCAACTTCTCTTTCATAAAAATCTCATGTTTCTCAATGTCTTTCTCAATGTCCTTTTTTTGCTTTGTGACCTCTTTGACAATTAAAAGCAAATTGGAAGAGTGTATAAATGGATGTATGGCGAGGAGAGGCAACGAGACCCACTACAAAGACTTCACACACAACAGTTTGGCTTTACGTCTGAAGGTGACTACCCGACTCCTACCATAGTCCACATCGCTCCCAAACATGTCAGCCTCCAAAAAACGATCAAAGGGACAACGGAAAGAAGCCACAAGAAGCTGCCTTAAACACTCTTAGCACCTCTGAGGGATGGTAATTTCCCCTGTGTTTTATTACATGTAATACAAAGAATGTTGTTTATTTGTTAAAATGTCCCTGCGATAAAGTCTATGTGGTTTTGGTTTTGTTTTGCACTTGTTTCATTGTGAGTGCGGTGTGATTCGTTTTAATGACATACTTTCACTTGACATCAGCATTTCCATTTCAGGTCAATCTATACCTGCACTCATTTCAGAGAGAAATTTGGCCCTTTCTACTGCTCTACGTATGTTTGACAGTTTTAGTTACAAATTAGTTCAAATGTGAAAATCTTTCATAATAACACTGATTGATTTATTCTGCTTAAGTGCAACATGTAGCACTAAACTATTCTTTTAATTTCAGCTCAATACATTGCTCTCCCTATTCTTATATAAAGATAACACGATTACAAACATTAAACAGACAAAAACAAAGTATGAAGTGAAGCTTTAGTCTCCAGACAGTAAAGTTGCTGCAGCAGTGATACTTCCGGCTGGAACCACATGATGGCGACAAAGCCATAGGGATTTTTTGATTCCAGCCTTGTCGGTCCAGACAACCCCCTTGTCTTTAAATGTGTTTAAACCCGGACTGGTCGGGACTGCTGCATCAGCCACTTCTAAAGGACCACTTCCTGCGTGTTTCTGTCATGATTCAAGCAGCTCAGTCTACATGGACATGTTTGCAAGCTGGAGGTAATTGATGCATAAGTAAGTGTCACCTCTCTGTGGCAGACTTTCCATGAATTCTTTCTCACAGGATCAGAGCAACACTGATTCTAAGCTCTATGTACTTTCACTGTGCTTAGATCAGCCTACATGAGCGACTTTTCGTTTCCCATCTCAAATGACTAAATCGCTTATTCGCATGAGATCACCCTTGTGCAATTTTTTTTAAGGGGTTAAAAACTGTTGCTGAACCAAACCGGATAAGAGTGACATCAAGCCTCTCGCTTATCCCTTAAATGGGGAGAAAGATCCCGTTCAGAAGGTCTGAATCTATGAACGGGCGCGTGCCAGCCTTGGAGTCTCCAGGCGCGCAGCGCAGATTTTGCGCACTGAAATCAAACCGAGCTGAGAGGAGAGCGGACTGTTGTCTGTCTGACTGCAGTCCTGACACTCGGAAACCAGCTCACTGGGCTGTACACAACTTACTGCTTATATAGTTTCGGATAAAATCTGAGAAGTTTATTTTTGGTCGGACTGGATTTGAGCCGCTGATTGCAGACGTTTATCTTGTTCGCAGAGCGCTCTAAGAATCCCAGCCGCTCTCAGGAAATTCCTCCAGAGACATTTTAAGGAGGATTTTGGGGCTCTTTGCAGAAAGTGGATTGAAAAAGATGATTCCAACGTGAGGTATTACCTTTGCAAAAAGAAAAAAAGGAAAAAGTTATTTACTTTCCAAACCATCACAGTGAAGCGCCTCACCTGCTTCTGAATCCGTGTTTTCAGGTAAATGTTTCCGTGTCTCTCTCAGGTGATCAGAGCGATGTTCCAGCGGCATGAGCTCCTCTCCGAGTCTCCCAGAGAGGATTTAACCGCCGCTCATCTCCAATAAACCCAGAGAGAAGTTGCTGAAGATGAGTGTCCTGCAGACATTCTTCTTGTTTTTCCTGCTGCACCAGGTGAGATGATTGAAACTAAACATTTGCTTTTATTCTGCTGTTCTGTAGCGTTAAAGTCAAAGCTTTAAAAAAAGTACACACTCAAAAACCAAAAAGCAGCCGGGTTTGCTTTGTCATTTTGTTGCTTTGCAGTAGTTCTACATCAGATAGTTCATCATATAATCTGATATTTAAGAAATTTAAGACATAAAATCCCGGTGTTTTAACAGGAGTAAAACTTGACTTTTTGAAATTCCTTTATCAGTCTTTTCTGTAGCATTTAAAAAATTCTATTCAAAATGTAATCAATTAATTTGACCCCTACCTGACTGCCTTTTATTTTCCAAGACAGTTTCCAATTTTTTTTTTATTTTAATTTAAATTTTTTATTTTTATATAAAACAGAGTTAAATACTTTAATAGCATCGAAATTAATTATTAGATCCCATTATTGAAAATTAGCACCACATTCAAGTTATTCATAAGTAAATTATAATTGAGAATTAACAACACTGAAGCATCCTGGGACAAGTGGCGTTAATGTGGTCATCAAATCAAACTAAAACGGTAAATTACTTTCTGCATAGCTACCTGCTGAATTTTAAGATTGTTTCCATGAAGGCGGTTTATAAAATTTCTACTCTGACTCCAGTTGCTTTCTTCTTTAATTTATGGCTTAAGCAAAACATTTTTTTCACATGTATTGGTGGACGATGAACAATACACACACACACACACACACACACACACACATATATATTTTATATATATATATATATATATATATATATATATATATATATATATATATGTATATGCGCACTCCCAGGCAAGAATATGGTTTGAATCTCTATGAGACATATCTGTGCCACCAAGAATAAGGCCAGCATTTAAAAATCAGAGAAAACAAATAAGAACAATGGATTACAATCGCTGAATACACAGATTTTCAGAGCTTTGTGCCTCCTCTTTGATAACTTCTCCAATGATTACTTCCTTGTGAATATATAGAAAATGATTTTGCCTGCACTAGAAACTGATTGTTTTAAGCTTCTGGACATAATCTTCCTCTAGTGTAATTTTGTTTTCATTGTACCAAACACTCTTATGAGTTATTAAGGTCTTTGGGGAAATTTCTTGGTTTCCCCACTTTGATCAGCATCAGCTGATGTTATAGGCTCTTTTTTTGGGGGGGTGGAGGGGTGGGGGCATTGTGGGTTTTATCGTGATTATCCTTTCCATGATCAGACTTGAACAGAAAATGTCATGCAATTGAAGAAGTCCTTTCCATCTGTGCGGAATCCTCAAAGGGGGCTTCTTTAAAGCTAGCCTTTAACTGGGCAGCTGCAGCAGCAAAGCGCTGTCTGCTCTGTTGTGATCAGCGCTGAGCCTGTTGGGAGCTGCGCCCCCAGAGAGAAAGAGGCATGCTGCCTCTCTGGAGAGGCTCTCTTTATATGCCTCAGTGGTTTTCCTCCCAGCACACCCACCAATGTCTGACTGGGAGGACATCGGCTGTTGTCAATATTACTGCGTGTTCTTAGGCTGAAAAAATAAAATATTATCAGGATGGTATTTACTGAAACTATTAAATGAGAAATACTTAAAATTCTTGAAGTCCGAAGAAGCTTTCTTTTTCCTTAGTTTAAAAGATTCTGGAAGGATGAATAAAGATGGCATCAGGCAAAAATGGAAAACCCATTTTACACCCACTTAAAAATTGCAGCCCCTTACGCACCAGGAAGCAAATTTGCTACCAGATGTTACATCGTCAGGTTAAGTGATCGCAGTGGCCAAATTACAAACTCACCGAAAAATCACACTTCTCTTTCTGTGACTCTTAACACACATAATTCAGATATATAAAAAAACACACACACACACACGCTAACCAAGTGGTAATAATGTAACCCCAGCCCCAGCATCTGTTCCAAACCCCAGGGACAAAATGAGGGTCAAAGGCATCCTGGGATAATCCATTCATAACATCTGCTGCAGTTGTTGTCTGTGCGACAGTAGAACCCTGGAGATGAAGACGCCACATATATGAGCGCTCTGCCATTTCTCCTGTCTGTGTCCTGGACACAGTTGGACTTATTCATTTATATATATATATATGTATATGTGTATGCGTGTGTGACGAAGATCATTATGTCTTCGTACCTTCCAGCTCTTAATATTATGTGACAACAAAGTATGAATGTGACTTGTGTAAAAAGGATGAGCTTTACATAGAAGTGTGTCCCCAGAAAGTCCCCCTCTGAGTTGGACGAGGGAAGGGTGTGTCAGGAACAGTGTGTTGCAGTGTGTCACTTAGCTGAGCTGGTTACCAGTAGACTGAACGGGTTTTGTACTCTGGGTCAGAGGATGCTTAGAGTTCATCCATGCAACTTTTTATGTGCGATGATTTAAGGGATTACAAGTGATTTCGCAAAGGATTTGGCATTAATTTTCAAGATTTATTTATTTGTTTTATTGATCTATCTATCTCTTAGTGTACAGTTGCAGAAAAATGTATTTGTTCATCTGGAGAAGAGCAACAAAAATCTTCATGACAAGAAAGTCAGAATGTGAATGACATTTGATTTAATTCTTGCTGCTAGAATTATGGTAAAATACTGCCAAGTGAGACAGCGACGCTCTACTTAAAATGAAAAAGGGCCCCAGCATGGACAGCAGTTTTATCCCTGCCTTCATAGCAAAACACAAATTCTACACAAATTCCCTCTCCAAGGACTCTTTAAACCTTTTCTCCTTCCCCATGCTCAATTAGGTGTGGCTTTATTATTTATTTATTGTATATTTAAAGGCAACTAACACTGGGAAGTGTAATAAAATGTACAGTTAGGGGATTGGAACTAGCTCTTTAATCTCACGCTCCTGATAATACTGCATGGGCTGATTGATTAGTTTTTCAGGAAGCTTATGTCAGAAAAACCTAATCCGACTTTGGATTGTGCCAGCCTTGTAAGGTTTTCCGCGCTGCCACTTTATCATGGCAGCGAATTACAGAGCTGCTGGGCTGTGATAAGGTCCTCGTCTCTTTTACAGACCCCACTGCCTAACCCTCCTGTACCCCCTCCCCTCTCCCTCTGGACTATAAAAAAAAAATTGTGTTTATATTCTTCACATCCGCGCTCTGCCTGGTCTTCACATCAACCTCTCCCAGGATTTGCCTTGTAAGAAAAAAAGAGGAGGAAAAAAAAAAAGAAGGACCTCAAGTCTTCAAAAACCCACCAGAGAAATGGAGTGGGGGGGGGGAGAGAGAAAAATATGAGAAAATGGCAGGCAGGCCTGTGAAAATGTCTTGTGGAAGTGATTAAAACATGGAGTGACGGAGTGAAGGGGGCATGTAAGCATGTGTTGCCTTCTAGGAATCATTTTGGAGCTTACATGCTGCTGATGTGTATCTTTGCTCATATTGGGGTCACAATCTTTTCAGCCAGAAGGCCTGACTAGATAATCCCTCATAAACAATACTTGTCTGTGGCATTTGCGGTCGTCAGCCTGCGCGTCATCTCCGACTTCTGAAGGAAAGGTTGTCGTTTGTTCAAGTGAAATCCCTCAAATGTAGTTCGGAGCCACTTACAGGTTGTTCTGAGCCCTTTTCCAATCATCAGCCACAACCGCGTTGTAGTGACAATAAATCCATGACACAAGTCTTGAAGTGAAGAGAGAGAAGCTCCATGTGATTGATCACCGTGACACGACTGCCCTTTGTGTTGACAAAACCCCCAAATAGTTATTAACAGCATGATTACTTTCCCGATTGCCACGGTGATGATGTGAACTATTCAGGATGGAGTGATGTGCTGAGCTCTGTCACACCCAGCGTGGAGGTATATGTGCAGGAAACATTATGTTAAATACGCTGCAGAGTTTCCTGATCGTGGTCCACAGCTATGAATTTTTATGGGCGCCATACTGCCCAAGGCAACGTTACATCTGGAGCCTCTGCTGCCTTCTGTTATTGTCTTTACTGCGCTGCGATATCAGAAACCCCCAGCATCCTCTAATGCACAGCCTTACTGTTTAACAAACTATTGACAACATTGTTTTTGCTTCTGTTTTGCTGCTGCAAAGCTAAATTGTGATCACATACAACTAAACCATCCTCCTGGAGGATGTAAATGTAAATAATAAATTAAATTAAAAAAAACAAAAACAAAAATGGCAGTTTGTCTGAACAACAAAATTAGTAAACCATGACTTGAGGACATTTCTGGTTTTTATACTCTAGCATACTGATTTTTTTTTTTTAGTTTTCACCCAGTTAGCTTCTGCAGAAGGCAATCACACCAAATGCCAGAGCTCAGGAAAATGATTGGCCTCTTTAATTAAAACTGCGTGGCTTTTCTGTAACAGGCGAGGTGTGATAACTCCAGAATAAATCTCCTCTGTGATTATTTTCAGTTTTTACATTCCTTGCTGCCTCTGAGCTTTGAGGCCTTTCATTTCATCTTGTCATTTTGAGCCGTAACAAAGTGCTGTCAGGTCCCCTCTGTCTTTGTATATTTCTTGTGATGTACCTGTCTTCAGAGCTACTCAAATGAAAGAAAGCAATGTCTTGCCAGCTCTTGTTCCTCTTCAAAGGCAGTTGAAATCAGCCGCAGCGCCGTCGTCTTTCTGAATAGGAGCATTTGCTTCGTCAAATTTGGTGGATGTGTGCTTGAACAAATCAAACAAAAATGTTTTTCTCAGAAAAACTCCTTCATCACTCCCAGCAAAGATTTGTAAAAGAGAAAATGCTAAATGGTAGCTGTTAAAGTCACACTCAATACAAAATAGCTTAGAAACATTTAGATTGTCTCTAAGAGATGAAAGCAGGAAAAATAAAATTAGATTCCATGGATATCCATTTGAATTAGCTGGAGAGTTTTCCAAGCACTTTTACAACTATAAGGTGATAAAACCGGTCAAGAGAATGGTAATTACAGAGAGTAGTGTGTGTTTTGGGGTATTATCCTTCCCAATCCCTCCTATCAGAAATCCCGAGGACTGCAGCAGGTGTCAGGAGCCAGCAGAGGAGATGGTGCTTTGACCATGTAAGGGGATTATGAAAGTGATGATGCGTCTAAAGGTAACGCCTGCCTAAAAGTGAAGTGTTCAGGGCTTTGCTGCTGTCGTACGTGGCAGGTGTTGAGATAACACAAGTATCCTTATTACCTGGAGACTCAACCCAGAGGCTCCACTCTGGCTCTCTTCTCTCCTGGTGGGATCTTTGTTACCATGTTCAGAGAAAAAGAACAGCATTGCTACAGTTACATTTCCCACACGGTGGCATGCTCACTAGCATCCCTGGCCTCCTACGGTTCATTTACAAATTCACAGAGAAGTTGGATATTTTTTTTTACTGTGACTGTAACACACCCATGCAATTTACATTTTAATCAGTTTTCACACAAGAAGGTGACAAAGTGTCAGTAAACTGTCAGTAATTATCCATCGTAGTATTTTGTCAGGGTTATTGTTGCTTCAAAATAAAGTTTTAATTCAAGCAGCTTTTGCATACTATAGATTTTTACAAATACAAGATAGATTTTTTTTTCTTTACCTTAAAACAGCTAAAGATGGTTATCGAAAAATTAAGTGAATTCACTCAAGCAATGAATTTAAATATATTTAGATGGAATTTTACAAACATTATATGATTTATTATATATATATACAATTTTCTGTCATTTGACTGTGGCTATATGAATCCCCCAGCATTCATGTTGGTTTTGATAAAAATTGATCTCTATAAGCCACCAATAAAATATTGTATGCCTGAAATGTATGTGCCATAGTTCACATGTACACAGATGCATTTGCACTGCAGTACCACAGAACTCTCACTTGTCTCATTTGCTCCAGTTGAAAATGATTTTTTTGGAAGACGGTGCAGTAATTGTCCAGTTTTGTTTCATAGCAAAAACTACAAGAGTTCTGAAAGAAAAGATTTCACAAGGTTTAATGTTAATATTTTGTTTAAATGATCAAAGTTAATTCCACCGCAAGTACAGCACCATTCAGTAATTTGATGAATTTTGACTGACATACTTTATGACTAATTTTTTTTTGTTTTGTTTGTTTTTTAAAACAAGCCTTTAAAAATGATGGAAGTTGATATCCTTGAACCTGAGTCTTGTTACTTGGATTTAGAGCATCAGACTGAAAAATCTACCTCATGTGACATGAGCTGGTCATCTTGCAGGAAGAAAAAAAAAAATCAGCTAAATGACAAACTGCATTTCGTGCCGAATGGGCATTTGTGATTTCTCCAGATTTGGCAAAATCTTTGACAGACAGTGAATTTCTTTATATTTGCTATGTTTCTTATGTAAGAGAGCACGCAAAGAAGAAGACACAAATACCTGCAGGACTCCTGGTGTAACTGCTTTAGCAAGAGACACAGAATCAAAGCCAAGAATGTCAGCAAGTACTGAGCTAATGTGTGTGTGTATGTATGTGTATAATATATATATACACATATATATATTTTATATATATATATCTATATATATATATATATATATATATATATATATATATATATAATAAAATGATGTGTATGTAATTATTAGACCACTCTTGTTTTCTTCAGTTTCTTGTTCATTTTAATGCCTGGTACAACTAAAGGTACATTTGTTTGGACAAACATAACGATAACCACAAAGATTGCTCATAAGAGTTTTATTTAAGAGCTGATATCTTACCATTTTCCATGGTTTTCTTGATTATAACCTAAATCACTTAAGTTTTTACATCAATAGCTATGATGACATTTAGTGGTACCAGGTATTATTAATGCCAACATTTATTTTATCGCACGTTAACACATGTTGCTCACATGCTTTTGTTTTGAAAAGTCTGTTACTGGCTGCTGCGGAACCGGAAGACAATTTGCAGTTAAACTTAAGGAAAAGCTAAAACAGACATGGAGAACGGTAAAAATCTGTGAACTTTACACTTCGGGTAGCAACTCGTGTAGCAATATTAACAATTCTGTCTAAAAAAAAAAGCAATTCTGAAAGGCAACAAAACTTTCACGTCATTCCTCCATGTTACATCAGATCTGCTCCATGTGTTCACTGTCGTGCTGTTCTCTTACTGGTTACTTCAGTGCGGCTCCATCTAGTGACACAGATGTGTAATGACAACAGAAAGTCCAGTCCTCGATTATAAAACAAATACAGTTCTGTGGCCCGTTTTTTTAATTTAGTATTTTTGATCCAAGTCTAAAATTGAAATATAAAAAAAACAGGCATTTTTTTGTTTTTTTTGTGTTAGATTAAAAAATGAAAAACGTAATAAAATGTCACTTTTTAATTTTTTTTTAAATATTTGATTGACAATTGAAAATGGAAAGAATGAATGATACGCGGATTGGTAAAGTTACTGAACTTTAACGTGGACATTTTCATTTTAAAATTCTCCCAGACAGAGAATTTGACAGAAACAAGGTTATTTGTAACAACTGACACGTTGAACTCCCCGTTAAAAGTTTCTGCTGTTACCTCAGAAATTACCTGTTTTAATGTTCTGATTGTGCTGAGCCACAAATATTTTGTTGGATTTTGTTTGTAGACTTTTTTTTTATTTTTATAAAAAACAGGATGACATTAATACCCTGGCAGTGGCAATAAGCTTTATTTTATTTGACATTTTTTAAGATGAGATTTACACTAAATATGTGTTACTGACAAGTGCTGATGATAAAAGTGTTTGAACAAAAATGTTATAGCACTTTAGTTTATATGGCAGCAGAACACTTCAGTAAAAGTGTATTTTACACTACTTTTGAATTCATTATTTGATCCTGCGTATACAATGCGATTAATCGTGATTAATCAGGGAAATAATGTGATTAATCGCAATTAAAAATTTTAATTATTGCCCAGCCCTAATATATATGTATATATATATATATATATATATATATATATATATATATATATATATATATATATATATATATATATATATATATATATATATATATATATATATATATATATATATCTATATATATATATATATATCTATATCTCTCTATCTCTCTCTATCTATCTCTCTCTGTCTCTATCTCTCTCTATCTCTCTCTCTCTATATCTCTCTCTATATCTCTATATCTATCTCTATCTCTATCTAAATATCTTTCCACCACACCAGAATTCTCTAGAATGGAGACTTAGCAGTATACTGAGTTCCAAATCAGATGATGTGAGGAATCATTTCTGAAAAGAGAGGATAGTGTGATCAAGTTAAGGGTTTAGGTAGTTACATAATTTATGCTAATTGTAGAGCTACCACGTAGCATTTTGCCACAACACATGAGCACAAACAACCTCCTATGGTAAACACTGAATGTATTCTTTGAAAAACATTCAGTATATTTATTGGACTATGTTTGTGCTCGAATTAAACCCATCTTAAGAACTTAAGCTGTCTGAGTATTTAAAATTTTTCATAGTTTATTTTAATATAGGAAGATTTCTCTACCCTTCTAATCCATACAATCACATGTATGATATTTTATTTCTTGCAGTTAGATTATTTTGGTCACAGTTTTCAGTCTATATTTAATGTGGAGAAAGAAATTGTACAATTAATAGAGTTGAGTTCAGTCTAACAGCTTGTGTTTTAATATGTCAGCTTGATTCATTTATTTTTTGTTACACACTCCCGTGATGGATTCCTGCCCATATTTCCTGCAGAAACATGGGCACTGTTGTGAGTAAACTGTAAAGTTTATACAGCCTTGGAGTTTAGTATGTCCATTACATGGTAATATACACATAATTTAACAGAACAATGCACATGCTTAAAAGATACTGTTGATATATCTGGATGGGTGATTCATGTGGATCCATGGTATGTAACCACAAACATCATCCACAAATCAAAATGGAATTTATGTCATGAGACTAGAAGCTTTCTCATTCTCACAGAGGTCAGGTGGCAATGGCCAAAAGCATCCACTGAAGGGTAGCAGATATGCTGTATGCACACGCACACACTAACTGTAGCTCTGTGTGATTGGTAAGATGCCCCCTGGTGTGGATTTGCTGTTGCGATCCACCACAGCGCTGCAGCACCTGCCATGTATTTCCCTGGACGGCCTCTGATTAAAAGTGATGGCTCTGGAGCGTGAGGCTGTTACAGCGATCAGAGTACCAATCTATTCTTCAGCAGGAAGTAGACTCTTTGCACTGGGCTGCCAAAGCGCCTCCAGGGCATCCACCCCTGGAACCGGCTCTGATGTGAATCATTACAAATGATATGCCCCGTAACATCAGGATGAAGATGGCTGAGGAAGGTCTTTGGACGGAGGGATTGCAGGCTGAGAATGGTTTTAATGTCTGCTGAGCTCTTTGTCATGTTGGATGCTTGAAAGGAAGATGCTGCAATCAATCTGTTGTATAATGCTAACAGCACTGGCTGAGCTGCTCACAGGTGTTGTGTTTCAGTGGTTCTGGGAAAGTATAATGTACAGTAGTGGTGAAGGCGGTGTAATTTTTGTGTCCAGGTTTTTATTTTGCAGAAATGCATCGCGTTAATGAAGCTTCAGACACAGAAAATTAGCAGAGAAATGAATTGCACCACCAAAGTGAGGTCAATTTGCACAGATAAATCCATGAAGAACAGTGGGGTGCGTCACTGGAACTGCTCTGTCTGCGCTGATGAGCAGGTTAATTGCCCATTTTGTTTATTGTGAGAAAAATGTCTGAAACCATTTTTTTTCTCATATGCATATCCCAGTGATGTGTACTATTAAAAAAAAAACAAAAGAAAAAAAAACACTGAAATATTTCTAAATATCATTTTAAATCCCCGAGACAAGGAACCAGGAGATGAAGGGGACAAAAAGAAAAATAAACAGGTTTTCAGGTACCAAGTGGGGACCACAATGTTAACTGTGCCAGGTTGAAAGACATTTCCTTGGTTGTGATCAAAACAACACTGCAGCTTTGCCCGTGGCTCAGGACCCACCCAGCACAGTGTTGCCAACTTTTCATTGCAAACACATTTTAACGACATCTCTTCAGATGATTCAGAGGCCAGATGTCACTGGCTTCTTAATAACTTTCTAGAGGCTAGTTCTGGTCACTTTGGCAATTACCTTATGTCAGGCCACAAAAAGATATCCCTACTCATGGGACATGCAGCTAGCTCCGTAATGCTCATTATAGACGAATGTATGGACGGGCTCACTGTGTTGCTCCAGCCACCGTCAGTATTTCAGTTTCTCCAACATGCCTGGAATATATTGATTAGCACAACATTTAATTCAAGAGTCATTCTCATTTAACTGAGCAAATGAATTTTGCTCAGGCTCTATCTATTGATGTTTTAGTAATAAAAGCCCTTACTGTTCAGAAATAACAGCAAAGGCATTTAAAGCCCAAACATTTTAACATCTGTTGAATAATTGAATTTTATACAACATTAATTACCTTTAATCACTGAAAATTGTGAAAAGACCTTAGAAGTAAAAGTGGTGTTTCTGGTGTATTATTAGATTGCAGTTAATTCAACAAGAAGAGGCACTGATTGAGCTAAGTATGGACTTCTGACACACATGAAACAATATGACAAACCGAACTAGTAAGATGAAAGGCTGGAGATGCAGTCACAACTTGCCCAACTTTGACTAAAGCAGAAACATGCATTTCTCCTCTTTTGTGAATGATTTTTTTTGGATGATATTGAAGATAATTTTTTTAAAACAAAGTTTTTTTTCTACCTTTTATGCTGTTTGTGGACAAATTCTGCAGATTTATGGTAACCAGTACCGTATAGATAATTCAAATGAGGCATATTCTCATGTCTGAGCTGATTTTCACAGGATGCTGATTTTCCCAAACACCCCAAAGGTAATCATATCATATTAACTGGTGAATTAAACTGGCTGTAGGCGTGAGAGGGAGCATGCACTTTTATCCATATCGCTGTGTTAGTTCTGGATGGGCAGCTTGTCGAGCTTGTACCTTACGTTTTGTGCAGTATCAGCTGGGAAAGGTTAAATCCCCCTGCAGTCCTACAGGATAAAGCTGGTTTAGCAATCTGATAATTTACCGCTTTTAGAGCTGTCACCTCACAACAACAAGGTTCCTGGTTTGGATCTCTAAAGTTTGCACATTCTCTCTCTATATATATGGGTTTTTCTCCAGGTACTCCAGCATTTCCCTTAGTCCAGTGACATACATGCTAGATTAGTGGTTTGTCTCTGTATGATCCTGGGGTGGAATGATGACATGTCCGCTCTTTAGCACAACTCTGACTGTGTGACAGCTGGGAAGTTTACAAAAAAGTTCAACAGTTCTCTTTTCAACCTTGTTTTGCTTTTGGTTAAAGCAGCTGGTTTGAAATAGTAACTCTTGTCCACTTCACACTCATATTTCTGCTTGATGAACATCTTTTGAAATCCATTTTAGGACTTTATATTATCAATTTCAGAGGTATGCCAAATTCAGAAGTTGGTGAAATATGGTGTAAATAAAGATAGAGAGATTGGATAATTCCACTCAGATGATGTGGGTTTGTGATGTCACAGTATCCTCCAAATCTGAATACCTCACTAAATGGCAAATTTTCAGGCAGAGTTGAAAATAGGCCAAAGAAAGTGACAGGGTTATATTTTTGATTTGATAGTCACTTCACCTATCCAAATATATGCACTCAAAGAGGGAAAATACAAATATATACTTATTCATAATAAGTCCTCTTTAAAGGATCTTAATTTGCAGTGCAAGTTATTTTTTTAGAAAACCACACAATGTTTATGGAATAAAGTATAATTTATGAGACGTATCTGTGTTCATTAAGTTAATTCGGTGAATGTCATTTGATACTCAAAATTGATCTACAATACTCACGACACCTCAGTATCCTGTTTTATTTTATTTCAGCTGTTCAATTCATCCACCTTCATGTTGACTGCACTTTATGAGGCTGATATCACATTGACAGCTGTTTACACTCTGTATGAGGTTCATGCATGTCTTTTTAATTATGAGACATACAGGAAAAGGAAGTAGCCTAACCACACAAACAGATATCTGCCACTTGTCAGTATGCCTTGTCCTATTGAAGTGAAGTCTGGTGCTTCCAGCTCCGTAAGTATGCATTTATTATCAAAATAAGACTTTATTATGATAATAAATGCATACTTAAAGTTGCCCTAAAATGCTTCAAGCATGGCTGCACCATCCATCCATCCATTATCTATACCCGTTTCATCCTCTGAAGGGTCACGGGGATCTGCTGGAGCCTATCCCAGCCGTCTACGGGTGAAAGGCAGGAATCCACCCTAGACAGGTCACCAGTCCATCGCAGGGCCACACATACAGACACACAACCACACTCACTCACTCCTACGGGCAATTTAGAACCAGCAATTAACCTGACATGCATGTCTTTGGACTGTTGGAGGAAGCCGGAGTACCTGGAGGAAACCCACGTAAGCACGGGGAGAACAAACTCCACACAGAAAGGCCCCTGCTGAGGTTCAAACCAGGAACCTTCTAGCTGTGAGGCAACAGTGCTAACCAGTAAGCCATCGGCATGGCTGCACCGAGAAAGAAATCTTAATTCAGTTTCTGTTGATTCTCCTTCATCAGACCTTGCCTTTTTTTGTACAAAACATGTCTTTAGTGTTTTGCCCCTAAATGAACAGCATCTGCTGGCGTGTTGGTGCAGTGTGTGTGCAGAGACAGCAAGCCAGAAAGCAACCTCTCAAGTTCCTGGTGCTTTGTCTCTGTCGGGGCATTTAGGTATTAGATATCCCCATGCTGATCCTCTTGTCACAGCTATCTCTCCAGTGGCTCATCATACTTAAACTCTGCTTTCATTTCCATTATAGTCATCCCAGACAAAGCTTACCTGAGATTTACACCAAAATGCCCTCCCCCCCCTCTGAAGCTGCATACCATGACAGCCAATGTGTAATGCAGAAAACAGTTGGAGGTGGTGTGGAGACAAGTGCCATTTTTCATTGTTCACAGTGGTGAGGAAATATTCCTGTTGGGAGCCTTCAGATTTTATGCTTAGCAGCAGTTGTTATTGTGATGTTGTAAGAGTCCAATCAAATTAACAGCAGAGCTCACACTAGGTATTACTAAGTGGCAGCATCAGCTGGGAATATTGCCATTGGAATTGGTCGATTAAATGGCTGTGGCTTTGATGAACTACACAGAGGGACATTATTACAGTGTTGCCTCTGTTACTTGTGTTAACAGGGATCAACTGCCTTAATTAAGCTTTTAGAGAGTCGGTGTATTGGCCAGGCTCACTGTCCATAGAAGATATGATGAGTTTACATTTCTTATCCAGATAACAAGCCATTTCTCTTTTGAGTATTAAGGTGCTACAGCAGTCTGGAACTAAAGTAGTGCTGGGAAAAAAAAATGCAATTATAAGATATACACTTGCATGGCATTTGGATACACAAAGCCTTTTTACATGTCAGCTGGAAAGGTTTGCAAGTTTGTGACTGTGACAAAAAAAAAAAATGTGGCAGTCGACCTAGTTTGTTAGCTTTGTACACATGTTTTTCAGTGAGGCTTACAGCAAAATTATAATTAGTCTGGGAGTAGTGCACAGCATCTCAGTGAGAATTCAAACAGCCGCTGCTCTGTACTTTCAACATCTGCTTCTCTCAGTGATCCTACAACAAGGCCTGGGGATAGTGAGCACTACTAATTACTAATAAAACTAGCTAAGCTTATTGCTGTGAATTATTGCAGCTTTATCTGGAGTGGACCAGGAATTGCTCCTGAAGCTAAACAGCTTTGAGATATAGGGAGGTATCAACGTTCACTGCAGCATCTGGATTAGTGCTCTGCTTGGCACACTTTACAACACAGGACTAATGCAGGACTGATTTACTATTGGACACAATTAAGAGTGAAAAACCAAGACTCTCTCCGTTATACAAAGAACATGCATGAAGCAGGAGATCAGCTGTCATGTTAAGTCCAGGAGATTTACACTGGCTTGTCATTTAATGAAACATTTACACAAACATTTACACAAACGCACACCCTTGCTGGAGTTTAGTGCAGCCAAAAACAATGGTCGTCATCTTTCTAGCATTATCAACATCACTGATAGCTGTGAGGTTTAAACCCAAACCATAAACCAACATGAAACCAAAAATGATACTTAACATACTATCCTGCCAGTTTTGCAGTAGGACATACAAATGGTTACAATATATGAAGAACAGACAAACACATTTCATACTTTATAAGTGAAATTCAAATAATCTCCATTCTGTTTTTGCTAATCTGGTTAGCAGCACAAACTCATCATTCTTCTCAGCCAGCGCATACACATACACCTCAGTACAATTTCAACAGAACTTTTTAAAATATAGACAGTGGTTTGGATGAACACTTTTGGAATAAAAGCAAAGGATACTGGTGTATTCTTGTATGTACACGCATTTATATATGCTTAAGTTTTCAACAGGGGCGGTACCGACCCCCAGGGGGCGTTCTGAACCTTTAGGGGGGCGCTGGAAACGTCAGGGCTGAGGGGGGGGGCGCTCAGGCACAAATGAGGGGCGCCACACCTTGAGAACTCTATTTTAAACTTCCATGGTTTCGCAAGGTTTTTTTTTTTTTTTTCAAATCTATTCATGTTTCAATAAAATGTTGTGCTCAGATTTTGTATAAAAAAATAAAGCTGCTGTCTGAGACCAAAACCCAGAGTCTGCTGCTGCCATGACCCGGTAAAATCTCCTTTTTTCTCTACGCCACAATCAGGCGAGCTGAGCGGGATCAATCGCCATAGTAACGCCCATAAACACACAGCAGCGGAGAAACCTTCTGAGAAACCCCTTTCCAACACATTTCGCAGGATTCATTCAGCAACCAATGAAAACATACACAATCAAGACTACATAATCACGTTTAATCACAAACATTTACCGTACAATCAAAAATGGCGGAAAACAAGAAAAAGTGCCAGCAGTACAATGCTAATTACAGATATATATAAATTATGGATTTATTCCATCACAGAGCAACAATACATCTGCCGATGTGCTGCTATGTGAGCAGGTGTTCTCCAATGAAGCCGTCACGATTACAGGAGCATCTTTCTAAAAAACATCCAGACAAGGCATCTAAAGACTCGGCTTACTGAACAGGGGTTCAGCCAAACTCTCCACATGCAGACAAAATACCAAAATCATCTGGACCTCTTGAGCTCTGGTCCACTCAGGTTGAAGCTCACAGCGATGTGTCCAGACGTGAAAAAGCTGGCAGCAGCCCACCAAGCGCAGGGTAGAGGTGGGCGGATAGATCCAAATATTGATAATATCGATACCAACTTTGGTATTGATATCGAACGATACTTGTGTAAAAAGATCGATACTCAAGCGTTTTTTCTCTCTCACAAGCACTGACTGCTGTGAAGTGTGAATTCATTGAAGTCTATCTCTGACATGCTGTTGCTGGGTCCTCCTCCCTCCTCCACTCTCGTCTTGTCTTTTGACTTTTCACCGTCACGTGGCTTAGCGGCGCCAACCAAACAAGCATGCAGGTAGACACAGCCTGGCCCCTCCCCCCAGCCCCGCCCACTCAGCACTCTGTCTCCCCCCTCGTCGACATGCACACATCACGGACAGAGATAAAGAAGCAGTGCACATAGTGCAAACAAAATTGCACAAGTATTGAAAGATATAATATAATAGTTGGACTAGAAAAAAACATTATGAACAAAACAATTCAACTCCAAGGAATATTTACACAAAAATGTTAATTGTGATAAAGTATTTTGCTGTCACCTATAAAGTTTGCCAAAATTCTATCCTAGATTTTAACAGAATATTCCAAAGACAAAAATCCCGAAAACACCAAAAGGTCAGCAGTTTCATAATAGGTCAAGCTTAATATGAAAAATTATCAGTATTGGTATCGGTATCGGCGATATATATTTACTTTATCTTGCAGATTTTGGATATCCAAAATCTGCTAGATACCAGTACAGCAAGATACCGAGTTTGTGGAAAGCGCAACTGGCATGTCGGCGCGTAAAAGAGCGCGTCCAAATCCCGTCATTGCGCGTCCACCCAGTCACATGTGGACTGCACAACCGGCTCTACCTCTCGATTATGCATCACTGTATTACTTTCATACGTTTTTATTCTCTTAAGGGCAGATGATTTCTGTACAGCTGTGGCATGATCTAATTCAGATGTTTGCTGAGGAGGAAACGAGGAGATCACAGAACTCTGTTGTGGAGTTTCTTGCACTGTGCTCGTATCCTTCTGATCCTCTCCTTGCCCTCGGAGGTGGAAGGTAGATGTCATCATACGTGTTCCTCTGGCTTAATGCTCATCCAATGATCCGTTCTTCAGTATTTTAAAAAGCACCGCTCCAGCGGCTGTGCGTCTTTGCGCAGGGGATATGTTCAAGATAACTCAAAAAGTTATGGATGAATTTTGATGACAGTTACAGGAGTTGTCAGAAATGTGAAAAGGAAGAACTGATTTTATTTTGGGTGTGATCCGGAATAAATCCTGGATTCTGGATCACTTTCAAATTTTCGATAACATTGCGCTGTTTAGTTGTTTCTTGAACCCTAAAGCAAGTTCTGGAGTTCTGGAATTTTAAGAGTTTAATTCTCTCAGAAGTAAAAAAGGAGGATTCGATGGTTGGCAGCCAAACCAACAATCCAGGGGACGACGAAGGCAAGGAGGTGGCACTGCGAATGGCTGGATCAGGCGTTTCTATGGGAAGATCTGGAGACGAGAGTCTGGTTTTGAATGATGACTGAATAGGTACAGGTGTGCAGTGCCACACCTGGGCTGCTCGTCAGATGGTAAGGTGAAACAGAGGTCCTGGTGAGGTGAATAAGGGAGTCAGTCAGAGGTGGCTGGCCCATAGGGGGCGCTGGGGCACCGCCCCACCAGCTGTGGAGGGGAAAAATATTTATTCTATTTTATTTATTTATTTATTTTTTAATCAGCATAAGATTAATTAATAGTATGTGTGTGCCTACATGCGATTTAAATAATTTAAACAACATTTCCACCAACTGACACTCATCATTAAACAGTGAATTTCCACCGACCTACAGTGCGTCGTTCTCTCACGGGGCGCTCGGCAAAGCGCCCCTGACCTGCAGCTAAATAGCCAATCCGGTTATGGTTGCTAGGTAAAAATGATTGATAATTGGCCTATCAACGTCACCAAATTTAATTACCGATGGGCGCTGGAAATGTCGCCCCAACAGCTACGTAAAATGCGTGAAGGTTTATGAGCTAGAGCTACGTGAAGGGCCAGCGGTAGTTTTATTTCGTAGAGCGACTCCCAGACTCTGTCCTACGTTGGGAGAAAAAAAATACGGCAACGAGGAAGAGAGATGGCGACAACTGGAGTTCAAGAGCAGCTTCCACCTAATTCGGTGAAATCATTATTAATGTTCCCTTTTGTGAGACGGACGACGGAGAAAAAACTTCTCGTTAGGGAGCTGGGACCCGACAAGCCTGAAATTAACATTTTCCAGTAAACAAAGGAGAAAGGTAAATCGTCCAAACTGAGTTTTTGTCAGCGTTGTTAAACCCTGAGACGTGGCTGGCAGGTTGTGGAGCAGCTAATGCACTTTTCTGTTTCCCCTGTATCCTCTTCAGAAGTGACAGATGTGATTGGACTTGGACAAAGACTGGAATAACTGACTTAAAGCACCTCTGAACGGTTCAAGAAACATGAGAGATCCAAAGTTCACATGTAAAACTGCATAAAGCTAGCTGTGCTCGGAAAGATTAACATAGCAACGCAGCTAGATAATGGGCACCACATTACTGAAAGAAGGCACAATGAAGAGGTAGATAAAAACCGTAATATTGTGTCCAAGATAATCAATTGTGTTAAATTTTGTGGTGCTTTTGAATAAGCAATGTGGGGACATAATGTCAGCTAGTCCTGGTACTGAGGTACATTGATGGACCCAACAATATACAGGAGCGGTTCTATGGATCCATCAAGCTACCCAACAGCTGTGCGGATTCAACAGCTGGTGTCTTATTGGAGAGGCTGCACAGCATCCTTCCGGAGGGACAATTTACCCCTTGATTGTATAGTATTTGATAGCATAAAGTCTAATATAGCTGTAAATTGTTACTTCTTATTTGAAACTGGAAACTGAAATTAAATTATTATTGTGGACCTGTTGTCATTTTCCGACTGTTCATTTTAATGCTTATGCTAGATTAGGCAGGGAATAATGTTGGCACACCAGCCCCACCAAGATTTTTTTTTCACCAGCCGCCACTGGAGTCAGTCAATGTCACACTTGCTCTTGGTGTACAGCTTCATGTACACCAAAGAAGTGGTGGGGGGGGCATCTCCTTGGTATATACCTTATTTGATGCTCACCTGTGCCACTGGCTTTGAGTTGATCTCCAGAGTTGTCTTCCACAGCCTCTTTGAGTTCTGGATGAAAGCAGTTAGTGTCCTGTTGATTTTATGGGCAGCAGCCGCCCACTGATGTATGAGTGTGTGTGTGTGTGTGTGTGTGGTGTGAATGGGTGAATGAGAGGCCAATGTAAACAGCTCTGAGGGCACCTTGATGGTGTGGATAAAGTGGCATATAAGTGCAGTCAATTTATACAACTTCAAACACTCTAGTATCCATGTGTGGTATTGAGTCATACGCTTTCTTGTAATCAATCCAGGCCATGGCTCTGGACTTCTCGGGCGACTGCTCTGTGAACTGGTAACTCATGCTCGATGTCATTTGCCAATCCCCTTCTTTCCTTTTCCTTTGTGTTGATCCATGTGCCTACTGATCTTAGCCATTGTGATGCCTTATAGGAGCTTCCATGTGATGCTGAGGAAGGTTATAGGCTGGAAGTTGGATGGTATTGTTCCCTTCGGGGGGGGGGGGGTCTTCATGATGTGGACTGTCTTGGCCTTGAGGCCTTGAGTTAGCCACTCGGGGTGGGTCCCTGATCTGAGGAGCTGGTTCATTTGTGCTGCCAGGTGTTCATGGATTGCAATTAGCTTGTTCAGCCAGTAGGTATGAATCTTGTCAGGCCTTAGTGCTGTCCAGCTCTTCATTTTTTTCACTCTTTCCTGGACGTCTACGACTGTGATAACTACTGGGTTTTGTTCTTCTTGTTCTGGGAGATTGCTGTGCTCTGCTTGTAGATCCACCAGGCACTGGGCTTTGGTGTTATGTGCCATGGGTGGGTCTGCCATTGAGAGTAGACCTCAATGACTTGCAAATTGATTTTTATTTTTTCAATACTCTTTCTATAACTGTTGAAATAAAGCTGCCATAGAAGTCTGAGACTGTTCATTTATTTCTTAGTATGACAACTGCCAAAATCAGCGGGGATCAAATACTTATTTCCTCCACTGTGTGTATATATATATACACAGTGGAGGAAATAAGTATTTGATCCTCCGCTGATCAATAAGTAAATAAGTATTTGATCCCCTAGCAAACATGATCTAATACTTGGTGGCAAAACCCTTGTTGGCAGCACAGCTGTCAGACGTTTCTTGTAGTTGCTTACTAGGTTTGCACAGAGATCAGGAGTCATTTTCGTCCACTCCTCTCTGCAGATCATCTCCAAATCCTGAAGGTTTTGAGGCTTGCGCTTGGAAACTCACAGCTTCAGCTCTCTCCATAGATTTTTAATAGGATTAAGGTCAGGAGACTGGCTAGGCCATTCCATGACCTTGATGTGCTTCTTATAGAGCCACTCCTTTGTTTCCTTGGCTGTATGTTTTGGGTCGTTGTCATGCTGGAAGACCCATCCACGACCCATTTTCAATGTCCTTGTGGAGGCAAGGAGGTTGTCACCCAAGATTTTGCGGTACATGGCCCCGTTCATCTTACCATTGATGCGGTGAAGTCGACCTGTCCCCTTAGAAGAGAAACACCCTCAAAGCATAAGGCTTCCACCCCCTGCTTGACAGTAGGGATGGTGTTTTTGGGGTGATATTCAGCATTTCTCTTCCTCCAAACACTTCGAGTTGAGTTGAGGCCAAAGAGCTCAATTTTGGTCACATCTGACCACAGCACCTTCTCCCAGTCTCTTTCTGAGTCATTAATATGTTCGTTGGCAAACCTGAGTTGGGCCTGGACGTGAGCCTTCTTGAGCAGAGCGACCTTGGACCACTGCAGGATTTTAAACCATTGCGTCTCAGTTTTACCAATAGTTTTCTTGGTACTGTGGTCCCAGCTGCCTTGAGATCATTAACCAGCTCCTCCCGTGTAGTTCTTGGCTGATCTCTAACCTTTCTCATGATCATTGAGACCCCACGAGGTGATATCTTCCATGGAGCCCCCAGCCTAGGTTGATTAACAGTCATGTTGTTCTTCTTCCACTTCAGAATAATTGCATCATCAGTTGTCACCTTCTCATTCAGCTTCTTACTGATGGTTTTGTAGCCCATTCCAGCCTTGTGGAGTTCAACAACTTTGTCCCTGACATCTTTTGACAGCTCTTTAGTCTTGCCCATGGTGGAGATGGTGGAGTATTACTGAGTCTGTAGGCAGATGGCTTTTTATACAGGTGACTATTTGGAACAGGTGTCTCTCATGCAGGTAATTACTTCAGTGAGATTAGGAGTATACCAGTGGTCTGTGAGAACCAACACTGGTCAATGTTGGTCGGGGATCAAATACTTATTTCCCTCAATGACTTGCAAATTAATTTTTATTTTTCATTTCATGTAATTCTTTCAAGATTTTTTCTATAACTGTTAAAATAAAGCTTCCATAAAAATCTGAGACTGTTCATTTATTTCATAGTATGACAACTGCCAATATCAGCGGGGGATCAAATACTTATTTCCTCCAATGTATGTATGTGTGTATGTGTATGTGTACCGTATATTCAATACTTTCCCATGTCTGAGTACTCCTTCAACAGTCCATGAATGTAGAATATTCTTGAAATCAGTTTTCCCTCCCTTTTTTTCTTCATCTTTTTTTAAAAGCTTTATTAACAAAGCAAATTTCTCACAATGGGACTAACAATGCAGTCTTACAGTGTGATGATGAGAAACAATTTGTCAGTGTGAACAGTGTTATATTTAATGGCATATAACACAATAACTATTGTTTGAAAGATACAGAGACAGTTTACATTTTATTTTTTTATTGCTTAAATTATTTTATTTCCTTTTTGTTATTTTATGAGAGAACTGGAATATCTATTTTAGGGATTTGAATCATTGCCTTGGAATGACCAATCAGGAATGAAGTCTCTACAGCATTTGAAGATTAGATTCTTATTGTGTCAGACTAATTAGTAACAAATTACTACAAAATTGTCTTATTTTAATAGTGCTTTTCTATTTATCTGTTCTCTGCTCTTTCATAAAGGTCATATCCGAGAAAGTGAATGGAGGCGCCACAGAACTCATCGAGTGGAGGGACGGTGATAATAAAGAGAAGACATCTCCCACATGGGCCAGTCCACGGATTATGAACCCCCTGCGTTTGTTTGCCAGAGGTTCCCCTGAGCTCAAGAGTAACATGAGAGAAATGACATATTTACAGAATGTGGAGGACTTCTGGGACTGGTTATCTAACCAGACAGATGTTGAGGGTGCACAGGCCAGAACTAAACGCAGACCCATTGTCAAGACTGGCAAGTTCAAAAAGATGTTCGGGTGGGGGGACTTCCACTCCAACATCAAGACCGTCAAACTCAACCTGCTGATCACAGGCAAGATTGTGGACCACGGAAATGGCACCTTCAGTGTTTACTTTCGTCACAACTCCACTGGAATGGGGAATGTGTCAGTCAGCCTCGTGCCACCTTCCAAAGTTGTGGAATTTGAGATGGCCCAGCAGTCCACACTGGAGACCAAAGACACCAAATCATTCAACTGTCGCATCGAATACGAGAAGACGGACCGCAACAAGAAGACTGCCCTGTGCAGCTATGACCCATCCAAGGTGTGCTATCAGGAGCATACACAGAGCCATGTGTCATGGTTGTGCTCAAAACCCTTTAAAGTCATATGCATATATATAGCCTTTTACAGTGAAGACTATAAACTGGTACAGAAGGTATGCCCTGACTACAATTACCACAGTGACACACCTTACTCTTCCACAGGATGAACGGGCTCTTATTAGTTTGCATCAGCCTTTGGTTTTATGGCTAAATAATGTAAATTTCAAAATCTCTGCTCCTCCCAAAATACCTAAATACTAGGGGTGCAACAAGTACAGGTGGCTCACGGTACAGTCCTGTACCGCGGTTTTTGTGTCACGGTTTCGGTACAGTTTCAGACCACCTGCTACCCTAAACAAGCCATCGCAATATACCGAGTTTGCGGAAAGTGCAACTCGCATGTCGGCTCGTAAAAGAGCGCGTCCAAATGAAATAAATGTGCAGCTGTGGCATGCTCTCATTCAGATGTCTGCTGTGGAGGAAACCAAGGAGATCTTTGTCTCTGGTGTCAAACTGTAAAAGGTTGGATGCAGGAATTTATTTCCGATATGTCTGAAACTGTTGGTGGTCGAGGAGGGACAGGAACATTAATTGTTCGTGATCTTTAAATGGGCATCCAATGGTTCGTTCTGCAGTATTTTAAAAAAGCACATCAGCTGCGCCAAGACACACAACTGGAAACAACTGGATCTTACGCAGGTGAGATCGTAGGTTTAGGGAGGTGGAAGATTGCGTTCTGTTAACTGTTAACTGTTTTCACTCCCTCGCCGGTTTATTCAACAGCAAAACCAAAATACTCCCACAATGGTGATTCATTTTTTTTCCCCCCAATTTCTCCGCTACTGCTGGCCACGCCTGCTTGTTTTTTGTTTTTTTTCCTGTGTCTATGAGCTGCAGCCAACTGGCCAAAGTGTGATAGGCTGGTCACTGTGAGTGAGCGGAGCTGAGTGGACATTGACATGCAGTGGCCTGTTGCCTAAAAGGCACGCACGCTCACGATGCAAGTCCAATGCAAAGTTATTGGAACATAAATACCGCGGGACGTAAAAGCGTCCCGTGTCCCGTGCAGGTCGTACCGAACCGTACCGTATTTTACCGAGTACCGTTGCATCCCTACTAAATACCTAATATATGTTGCAGGAAGTGCAAATCACAAGACGATGAAAGCTGGAGGGCATTCTGCAAAACCGTTGTATATACTGCACATGCATAAAGATTTAACATTTCAAATAGTTACGTAGGTGTCCATGAACGTGGCTTCAGTGAGAGATGTGAGATTCAGAGCTAGCAGTCAACCTTGGGTGAATCCTCCCCATCACAACAGCACATGTTCTCTACAGACCACTGGTGTAATTACTGGGCTCTCCAGATGTTTTCTTTCAGGTCAGACCACAGGCAAGGAGGTGCACCAATTAGAAATGTGTGACTGACTTCAGCCAGGGCTGCACCCACGCTAACATTATCAAACTATTTCCTCATAACATTTAATCATTTATAACATGAAATACAACAATACTACATTTTGAATGATTAGTTATAATGATCTGTTCATTGGCTTTGTTGAGAAGCTGACATCCATTTGTACCACCAGAAAGGACAGTGTCCATTATTTCAAATTATTTGATAAATGGGTATTTTACGTAAAAGCTTTGAATAATTAATAGAAGTCTGAAAGTTTTTTTTTTTGAATCTCTGTATTCTTTGTCACCTAGAGATTGAAATAAAGCAAAATGATTTATTGAGCCTCATTCAAAGTGGCCATGACAAAATAAATTGATCCAGTAAATCTAATTTAAAAGAAACCTGAGAGCATGATCATAAATTATCACACATGTAAGCACCCATCCATGCTGCTGTCCTGTTTGCTCTTTAAAATCATCATAAGGCATGTGAGCACTAAACTAGTGTGAGAGCCACCATCTGTGTTTTCAGGATACACTTTGAGGCACCAGCCTGCGGAGAAAATACACACTGAGTTAATGTGTCAGCAGAAGTGGGGAGGGGAAGGCGGTAATTGCAGGACAGGTGGATTTAGTGAGCCTGGCAGACAATTATCAGCACTTTGTAATGGTCCTGCCACCAGCCCTGACATTACCTGTCTTTAATAGGCTTTAATTAGCTTGGGAAATCATTTTCCAAAAGTGGAGCAACTGAAATGGGGTAAAAATAAAATAAAAGGCACGAGGATACAATCTGTCAGCAACTGCTTTTCCCAATTGTCCGGCAAGCTTAAGCTGGCTGACATTTGCGTACAAGTGGTTACATTCCAGTCTTCTTGTAGTTGCTGTAATGTGCTTTGACTTAGCAGTCAGTAAAACAGTTTTGAAAGGTTTCGTTGGAAACCATCTGCACATTAAATGCCACAGACTTTGTTGTTTGTACATATCCTGGGTTTTTTAAGTTAGGGCATGAATCCATTGACTCAACAATTATTTCTGTCAGTGCTACTTTATTTTGTGGATCTAATGTATTTTTCCCATCAGCTGTAAATGTTCCTGTAACAATGTTACATGAGGTGAGGTGTAGTATAAATCAGACTTGACGTATGTTTAGTTTTACTCTTTTGTGCAAATGCTGTGTATTAGTATGTAACTCTAAAACCATGTGTTCAATTATGACTTCCGAGTAGATAATGTCAATTTATTCAATTTTATCCAGAGAAATATATCTATGTGTACCTTTTCTTACTTTTGGTGTTTTATCAGAAATATTGATAAAATAATTGTCACATTTATTGCTTACAGTCAGTTGCTATGATTTACATTTGTGTAACCGCAGATTGTTCTCATTTTGAAATCTTGTTTGGATCCTCCTGTAAAATAGGAATAAGACCTCTTGTGGATGTTGTGTAAATACACATGTTGATTTTGCATTTTTTTCAAAGGAAATTTGTTTTGTTAAAATGTAATAGTAAAGATCAATTCAGGTCTTCATGACATTAAACTTTATTTGAACTTGGCTGATAGCATATTGTCACACAGTCATCTGACTGAACGGCGTTCACTGTCATCTCGTCCCTAAAAGGACTTTTCAAGAGGATAAACACTATTTTAAGAGGTACATTTCAGCATAGCTTTTTAATGGGCAATAAATCTGTGTCCTCAGGCGTGGATGATACCAGGGGTACACCTCAGGGAGCACATCCATTTTGCCTGTGGCCATCAGGGACAGAGCTCTTTTCATTCGCTTCCATTACTCTTATCTGATCAGGGTGAGGCGCCGGCTCCTTCAGCATCAAGTAACACCAGATGTGCTCCTCTAAGTCTAACAAGGAATCTTACAATATATTTCACTTTCCATGGCTCAAAGGTAGATATTATTACACAACAAATGTCATATTGTTGGCTCAATTCCTGTATCAAAGAATTTAATACAGATCACTTATAAATGGCTACATAATAAAATGCAAAGTATGGAATATTATTGGATTTCTATTAAGACCGCTGGGGATTTACTTATCCATTGAGTGCCATCATCTAATTTCTTTTTTTTTCCTCCCCCTTTGGACCCTGTCACACCAGGCACCTTCTTTTTCAAGCATTACACTTTGTAAAGAAAAGCAAGTGAGGGAGATAAAAGGTTGGTGAGGTATCCTGAGTTGAGACGGCATCAGGCCGTTTCCTCGGATCTGTGCTGTGTGGGCTGGATGTGCATCAGCGAGCTGCTGATGAAGACGTCTTCTTTTAGCAGGAAAGAGCAGCCGCATTCTTCCTCTTTAATTAGTGCTCGCACCGAGCAGTCACATAAAAACAAGAGGACGATGACTTTCATGTGTTGAACAAGGGTTTAACATTTTACATGCCGTTTCCTTTGATTATCAGTTGATTTGTAATTGTTTAAAATCAAAAAATAATGATCACATTCATCGACAACCATTAAAACAAAAAAAAAATAATCTTCCTCTTCACCAAGTGGATTTAACAATCTCCCTTGAAAAAAAAAAAAAAGAACACATAAATAAATGAATAAAAACAACACTGAGTCTCTTCAGACTGCTGGAAAATGTTTTAATGGGTTAATGCAGGTTTCCTCGCTGACAGCTTCATCTTTTTTGTTTGTTTTACTTACAAAGTTTCAACATCTAAACTCGACGCTGTATGAGTAACATCATGTAAAAATGTTGCTACTCTTAATTTACAAAATCCTCTGAAGTGTCTGTCACACCACATTACATACAAGACACACTGAATACACATGACAACCCACCCATTCAAACACAGAACAACATTGCCAGTAGAATGGATGCTCAGCATCCTACAGATATCCAAGCATTTTAGAGGAAACTTTTGCACAAACTCAGTTCATATAATTCTGCACAAACATATCAAAATTGCAGAAAATAAATTGTTAAAAACAAAATTGACACTTGGACACTTTCTTTAGACCATGCATTAGTCTCCCCACTTTTAGTTAACCACAATATACTTAGACTATATATTTGCAAACTGGCAATACTAAAAGAAACAGATTTTCAAAATTTAATCTCTAATAGTTAAGAGATATATTATCTGGAATATGTAATTCATATGGGAGCCTGACTACATACTTCCATGTATATTCAATGTTTAAACATATTTGGGCCAAAGTATAGACAATGTATATACTGCTCTGTTTTACATGGATTGACATTGGTCTGTATCAGATAACCATTTTTCCCAACATGAATATGAAATAGAACACACTTTCTCGTACATTGGTCTTCTAGAGATGGTTTAACTGTCATTTACATAGAAATGGTGCCATCAATATGGGGCATACGCATCTTTTAAAAAGTGTAAAGAACTGACCTTGCACTGAGTGTATTCATGCTTTTTAATGTCTAGTCACAAAACGGGCTAAACATTACAAATATATAATATTTCCCATTTAGTTAAACCTTTGTTACGTTCCTATAGAACTCCATATCAAAATGACTATACACGGCAACTAGTGCAACCTGGAGGAAGCCTGGTCTTTGTGACAAGGCAGGCACAGAGTAAAATAGACAAAGTACTCTAGAGCAGATCCAGAGTAATGGCAGACATATTAAGGCCATTTTAAAAAATTACATGAAAGAAGAAAAAAAAAAAAATGTAGCAGAAAACTTGGCTTGCTACCTGGGCTGAACAGAATTCAGCTGGGGCAGCAAAGCAAACACCACCAATTGACTTTTTTTTTCCCAATACATTGATGTCAGCCTTCCGCATGCAAGCCTCTCTATATCTCTGGTCAGAAAACTCCACTCTTCTTTATTCAAGTGTGTTTAGTTTTGGTGGAAATAAGAGCGGTACCCTCACTTGTCCTTCCTTTGTAAACCCATGCTTGACACCTCAAGTAAAGTCCTGGGGCAAAGTCGTGCAGTCAAGACTGTTTTAGACGCTTCCTTGGAAGACCAAAGGGTGGGCACTGTGCCGAAGCCAGAGCACGGAAGGCCTCGGCTACCAAGTGAGGATGGGACTGGATCATTGACTTCCAGCCTGCAGTCTCCATTATATCCGTGGCATGACTGGAAGCACAGGAAAAATGAAGTTGAAACTCAGACATGATAATCTGCATGTTAAAAATCAATAAACATAAATGAGATTGTAATGACAAAGCAAATAAATGGGGTTTGATTTGTGAGTTGAAGGGTAAATTTGAAAAGGGCTATTAGGACTTTCTGCACGGCACACATGGACACACTGATGTAGAATTAGAATGCCATCACAGTGCATAGAACTGGAAAAAAAAACTAAAGCTCAATATTTCAAGGTGTCCTGTAACACTGCACTACATCATCTGAAAGAAAAACTTGCCTTAGCAACCACCTCCCTTTCTTTGGAATTCTACAAATATTCACTTTCTGTAGTTTACTCGGGTATGAGTCAATTAATAACTTGGATACACAGATATGTGGCTTCAAGCAGAAATGGCAAATGGCACTTTGTCTGCTTGGGCTAAAACAATGAATTCTAATGCATCAGGTTGGGGAAAGTGATAAGAGTATGTTATTAATCTTGTGTCACATATCTCAGCTAATTACATACTTGCTATTCCAGTTCTTTCCATCTTTACAGCCCAGCTGTCTCAGGACACTGCACCTATAGCAAGGAGATAAAAAGGTAAGCATTCAGGGCTGGTAAACAGAAATGGCAGCAGGAATTCATCACCGGAGTTCCCCCCCACCTCCCCCCAACCCCTCTCTTTTTTTTGTGCAATACTTGCCTGTTGATAAAATCTATGGCTTGTGCTTTGAGCTGCTCGGCGCTGTGCAAGTCAGCCAGGATGAGGGTGTCGGCCACATTCTCTACTGAAAGGTTGTTGCACAAGGCCTCTTCACACATGACCTTTAAACGCTCCAGAGCATACTGGGGTGGTGGAGGAAGAGGGGGGACAAAATGCAGTAGTTACAGCCTGGATGGAGAATAAATCTCAATAGTTTTAAATTTAATCTCAGCTATTACAGTCATCCATTGATGCAGTAATTACCATTTAGTAAATATCTACTCATCTTTATTTCAAATTTAATGCACAGCAGTGTACAGTAATCCCTCACACTTCACGGTTAATGGGTGCTGTGACCCCCCCCGCCAATAGTGAAAACCGCGATGTGGATGTACACATCGGAACGTACACTCACTTTGACGATCTCTCCTCTGTGCGTAGCTGACGAGCGCAAGAGATGGGAGATGTGGGGACGCGTGTCAGCCAATCAGCGTACAGACAACCGACGGCACAGTAATGCCCGTCATAGCAGCCAATCACAGGCCTCGATATTCATTCATGGGGCCTCCCCTGTCAGCTCTTGTTGCTTCCCGAGATTCGTTCTTGATGTGATGAGTTTTGCTTCAGCCTCGCGCACTTCATTTGAATTTTTTTTTAAATTTCTTTTTTGAATATTTTTCTTCTATGAATATTTTTGAAACCTCCGCGATGTACTGAAACCACAAAGTGTGGGGGATTACTGTATTAGGTTGGAGATCGATATTTTTTTAATTGCTGTAACAGATTAAAATATTACATTTATAAACTAAAATAAAAAAAAAACTAATAATATAAATGTTTTCATTTTGTGTAATTAAGTTTTTAAATGAAGACAAAGAGAAAAACAATTCTACGTCCTGAATATGTATAATGTAAAAAAACAATGGCCGGAATTCTTTTTTTTTTTCTCTGTTCCTGTCACTCATTAGAACCACACAATCATTTTTAACATCAATGGAAAGAATATTTTACTGTTCACAATATTTCACAGGGCACAATAAAGGGAGAAACCACTTTGAAAATGACCAAGTTCTGTTCAGCTCTTTACGCAGTTCATAGGAATTTTTGCAATTTCAGTACAGTGGGTCCCCCTACAGGCGTGGAGGTTCAGTCACTCTTGCGACCTTGAACAAGATTTACTCTGTTCCAACCCATTTCATTACTCGGTCACCTCTGCAATTATGTCTACTATTGCAATTATGTTCAGTAGTCTGAACCATTTTCAATAAGCAACACCCACATGTCGCCACAGACAACTGGGAGTGGAGTCCAGAGTTACTCTGGGCTGGTTTTTTTTTGCTGTCAGCAGGGACAGGAGAACATGAGAACTAGCCGATACTTCCTAGAGTCAAATGAACATTCATCAAATTTTGAAAAAGAAACTCCTTTGTTTCTTTTTCAACAGTTTAAAGAGCCGTATCATGATAAATGTTCAGATCATTTTGTACAAAAACTATGTTCAGTCCAGTAGTCACAAGAAGGTTAAAGGATGGCCTAAAATATTTTAACTCTGAATGTCAGTAGTGTGGTTAGGCATTATAAAAATATATGCAGGACACAGATTTTTTCATGCACAGTATAAGACAAAATAATTTATGCTGTGTTAAGTTTATACATGTAGAGCTGGCTTATTTCTCCTTTCACTGTGTCTCTCACACATCTTCATTTGTCTCTCCCTCTCTCCCCTCCAAAACACAAGCCCTCCCTCTCACTTGTTAACAGGTTTCACATGTAGTAACAACATAGTAACAAATATAAGGCTACTGCAAAACTATCAAAAAGGGAGCTGGTTGATAAACAAAACAAAACACATGATTCAATTCTTTGGCGACTGTTTGATTTTAGAGGGTCAGAAAAGTAGCAGAAACATGTAATTTGTAATTTGACTTGCATGAGACTTCAACAACTCATAAGCTTGAAACTTCCCACCAATTCAATCCATACTTTATGGAAATGTATTTTGCCACAATTGTCACTATACAAGTCTTTTTAAAAAGACGTTGTAGGTGGTTATTTCTGTGGGCAGGAAGGATGTCCTGTAGCAATCTGCACTGCAGCAGTTGTAGCTGCAACAGAACAGAAGTAATGGTTTAACTTTCCTCTATTTCTCGCCTTGCTCTGCTGCTCTACATCCACAATGTCTCCTCTTCAACTCAAAGATTTGGGGTCCCAATCTAGGCAGTATCTGAGCTCTTGAAACCTCGATCAGCTGCTTCCACTTGTAAATAACTTACCCGTTGCTGTGGTTACTCATTGAAATACGAGGTAAATAATGTCAGAAGCAACAAACAAGGAAAACTCTCAAGCAGCACACCATCCAAACCAGAATAAAAAAAATATTCAAAAGTATGTTTTCAATTAAGAAAAAACAAAACAAACAAAAAAACACACACACACAAAGATCTTAATACAACTGGAGATACTACAACAAGCTGCCATTATGAGTGAGAATTTAGGCCAGCATAAATCAAAGAACAACACTGTATAAAAGGTCTTAGGCACCCCAGTCTTGTTTTATTTAAGTCTAAATAAAATAAGTTCAATTTTTGAAAAGTTCAGTAGAATCCAGAAAGAGAAAAACTCAAGACTGTATTGTGGGTTTTACTTTGGACAACTGTGTTTAGCATCTTTGCCACAGTTCGCTCCAGCAGTCATTTACAATATTTACAAAGTAGGAACTCATAGAGCCAGAAGAGAGCCTGTAACCAACCATATATGTGGAGTTCGAACCTCCACAAAGCAAATGACCGCAGCCCAGTGGAGCAACAATTCATTTTAGGTTTTGTAGTGACTGAAGTGGTGTGACTGTGGTGCTTCGCTAAGTGTTCAACAGTGTGACTTTGTCACTACAAAGTATCAAAATTAGGTGTCAAATGACAAATTTTGATACTCAGTGGTCTCCAAACAATTCCCTCAACAGTGGAAAGGGGATGGTATCATGTATGTGTCACTTTAACCAGGTAGTATGAAGAGTCTCGTGCTAGTTCGCACTGGATGAATAGGACCTGCAGTTAACATGCAACACTTCAGGAGAACATCTGTGATTTTAATCCAGTGCAAATGCGCCATGTGACTTGCAAAATAAAAAATTCCACCGCAAATCACCTACCCTATTTCAGCCAACACAGAAGTCATGGGATCATTTTAATCCTGTGCAAATACGCATCTCAGTAATTCAGTGATTTGCAAGCAGTAGTCTCATTTTTAAAAATCCTTTTGTTGTCTTTTCTGCCTCGATCCCAGTGTAATTAAGCATTTCTGAGTGGCATAATGATCTTATATTATAATATATTATATAATATTGTATCATATCCAGCAAACATAATACTATGATTTTTTTTTAGGGATGCATGATAACTATCGGGCCGATAACAGGAAATTATGATGTCATCCCGATAGGTCCGATATCATGACGAATTGCCCCAATAACATATACATTTTTGTCAACACGGCAGTGCCTCGCTCCCTCTTGAATGACCAGCAGTGAATGTTATGTTCAAGTGACGTCGGCATGATCAGAAAAACGATTTCTCAGTAAGGAAAATCAAGAATACTCCCTCATGCCAGAAAACAACGTGTTAACTCGGTCATAATTTTAGTAGTTGCTGACTTTAATTGATATTTCGCAGTATTTTCCCACATGTTACACATACAAAATAGAAAAAATAGAAAAGGCCGAAAGAACAACGAGCAAACGAGGGAACAGGGGAATTTACGTTACACCTTGAATGCAGCATTACGGAACAGTCTGCTGATAAAAACAAACAAACATGGCGGCGATGGTGTAGAACTTCATTAAAGTTTCAGAGGAAGATAGTTCGCTGGTTATTTGTGACAAATGCTCCAAGCAAAGGAGGGAAAAATAGCACAAGCTTTAATACGTCAAACCCGATCATCCACCTGAAACATAACCGTCACTTCCATGGAGCTTTGAAATCACGCTAACATGAGCTAACATGAGCTAACGTGAGCAAGCCAGCAGCAGGTCAACCCCTCCGCTCCCAGACACCCCCCCCCCCCCCCCATCATCTCTCTCATCTAAAGCGTCCATGATACAGATACAGATAATTTTGTGTTATTTTTAGGGCTGGGTAACGATTAAAATTTTGAATCGCGATTATTGATCATGATTAACCACATTGTATACGCAAAATCAAATAATTAATTCAAAAGTAGTGTAAAGTGCACTTTTATTGAAATGTTCTGCTGTGAACTAAATTGTCATAACATTTGTTGTTCAAACACTTTTAACATCAGCACTTGTCAGTAACACATATTTAGTGTAAATCTTATCTTAAAAAATGTCAAATAAAATAATAGCTTATTGCCACTGCCAGGGCATTAATGTCATCCTGTTTTTATAAAAAATAAAAAAAAGCCTACAAACAAAATCCAACAAAATGATTGTGGCTCAGCACAATCAAAACATTAAAACAGGTAATTCCTGAGGTAACAGCAGAAACTTAAACGGGGAATTCAAGTTGTCAATGGTTACAAATAACCTTGTTTCTGTAGAATCTTCCGTCTGGGAGAACTTTAAAATGAAAATGTCCATGTTAAGGTTCAGTAACTTTACCAATCCGTGTATCATTCATTCTTTCCATTTTCAATTGTCAATCAAAAATAAAAAAAATTAAAAAGTCACATTTTATTATGTTTTTCATTTTTTAATCTAACACAAAAAAAAAAAAAAAAAAAAAAAAAATGCCTTTTTTTTTTATATTTCAATTTTAGACTTGGATCAAAAATACAAAATTAAAAAACGGGCCACAGAACTGAATTTGTTTTATAATCGAGGACTGGACTTTCTGTTGTCATTACACATCTGTGCCACTAGATGGAGCCGCAGTGAAGTAACCAGTAAGAGAATAGCGCAACAGTGAACACATGGAGCAGATCTGATGTAAAATGGAGGAATGACTTGAAAGTTTTGTTGCAGTCTAGATTGGGGTTTTTTTTGGTTTTTTTAGACAGAATTGTTAATATGCTACCCGAACTGTAAAGTACACGGATTTTTACCGTTCTCCATGTCTGTTTTAGCTTTTCCTTATGTTTCCCTGTTTTCCGGTTCCGCAGCAGCCAGTAACAGACTTTTCAAACAAAAGCATGTGAGCAACATGCGTTAACGCGCGATAAAATAAATGTCGCCGCGATAATAACGCGTTAACTTGCCCAGCCCTAGTTATATTCTACCTTTAAAGAACCATGGTGTACTACTGCAATCCTGTAGAGTGTACACCACATAGCTCCAAAGCAAATAAGCTCCACATCTATCCCCTCATGGCTCATGTGGCAAAGTGGCTAAAAGATCTCTCGTAGATAAGATGGAAGGCATCGATTTGGCGTGTGGAGAAGGAAGAATGTTGACGTGCTGAACCTCACAAGAAATTCCAACTTATGCTCTGGTCATTTCAACAAGAAAAAGATCAACACTGACAGCTATGTGAGTGGGGATCCTGTCTACTTTGCCTGGAATAACTGCGGGAAGCCATCAGCACAGGGAAGACAGGAAAGGCACAGATCTGCAAAGCCCCAAACAAGCATGTGTACTGCAACCTTACATGTCATATTAAGCAGTACTCAGGAAGGCAGAGTTCATGTAATCAGGTGCCTCATTTAGTCAAGAGTAAACCTCTTGGTCATGATCACAGTGATGCACTGACATGACATCTCCCTCTCTGTTTGAAGCAGAGCAGAGCAGCTTGACTGTCTCATACGGAAAAGTCTAAAAGTCACTAAATCTAGATTATGGCTGCATAACTGACAAAGCATTCTTTCATATATGATTGTTTATTGATCTGGTCTGTGACATTAGGAAGGGAGGGACCAATGCAACCTGGGTGAGAAACCAATAGTGCAGAGGGCTGCATTACAAGAAGCACTGCAGCCATACATTTCAGTATGTTTGAAAATTACTATAAAAGATATGCGGGCGTGTTGCCAAAATATTGTTAGGGGGTCAATAATATACCATGGTGTACCTAAGTATTAACATTGTGTGAGAAATCTGCTGTCCATGGTAGTAATACACTTAGTTACTCCAACATTAGTGCATCAGTGTTTCAGTGAGGATATTTATCATTAACATGTCATTGTGTTAACAATCAAAAGTCCCCCCAAAAAAACCTAAACTATAATTACTGAGACAATGTATTTAAATTACAAAATAACATAGTCATGTTGAACTAGAAATGATTAACAGGGCACATAAGTGACACTTGAAGAGAAATGAAGATGGATGTTTGATCAAACACTGGCTAAACTGTGAACTCCATAAGGAAGTTACCTTATCTGCAGCTGCTAGCAAATTGTCTGCCATCTTCTCCAAGTTTGGAGCCTTTCCTGTATAGATGAAGCCCATCATTTCCCTAAAGACATCTGGATCCACATCACTGATGTCAACTCGATTCTGTAGAAAAACATGTTCAGTACTTAAAAGAGAACAGCCCCTGAATATATGGAAGAAAAAGTGATAACTTTGATTTTCACATAGTCACACGTTCATTATACGTTCCAAATGTGAAAGCATTCTAAGCAGCAATGTGCAGGAGTGGGGAGTTTGGTATATCAAGGACTTGTGACTCCTATAAACATCTATTCAGTAATTATCTTCAGTTATTCTTACCTTTTTACTTTCCTCCATTTCATGTTCAAACATTGCATTAAAGACTGGTGATCTTGCTGTAAAAAAAAAAAAAAAAAAATCAAATTCACATTTACGAAGGAATAGTCACCATCTTCATAGCGCCACTTCAGGTGCTCATGTCCTTGTTGTTACTTGTCAAACTTCTGTGGGTCGGAGGTGTTTTACCTGCAAGGATGGATTTGTGAGCTTTAAACTCCTTCCCTCCCACATAGAGGCTGCAGTCTGTGAAGCGTGAACACTCCCACAGGTTTCCCAGGTCATCAGACAGCTGACACTCCGGTACCTTCAGCATGTTCATGTTGGACTGGCCCGAAATGTTAATAGAGTCCTGGACAACGCTTACCTGTGCAATGTAATATGTAATATATGTTATTTATCATATATATATATATATATATATATATATATATATATATATATATATATATATATATATATATATAGATATATATATATATATATATATATATATATATATATATATATATATATATATATATATATATATATATCTATATAAAACTGCAAAATGATAACTTCTCATGTGAATTGCTCATTGTAAAGTGTACTTTCCAAAACTGGGAACCTACATTTTTAAGGGACTCTGCTTTCAAAAATAAAATGACCTGAAACAGCAATTACATTCTATGATGCACTGAATTTAAAAAAAAAAAAAAAAAAAAAAAAAAGCAATATGTCTTTAATTGGAATGTAATTGATTTATCAAAGTGTCAATTTCCCTGAAACAGTTTCATCTCTCTATAACGGCAAGCTGTTCATTCAAACAATTGCACAATGCGCTGATACCCCATTTAACATCCATCCATCCATTATCTAAGCCCGCTTAATCCTATGCAGGGTCACGGGGATCTACTGGAGCCTATCCCAGCTCTCTTAGAGTGAAAGGCAGGGGTACACCCTGGAGAGGTCACCAGTCCATTGCAGGGCCACATGTAGACAAACAACCACACACACTCACAATCACTCCTACAGGCAATTTAGAACCACTAATTAACCCGACATGCAGGTCTTTGGACTGTGGAAGGAAGCCCATGCAAGTATGGGGAGAACATGCAAACTCCACACAGAAAGGCTCCTGCTGAGGTTAAAACCAGGACCCTTCTTGCTGTGAGGCAACGGTGCTGACCACTAAGCCACCGTGCTGCCCCTGGTATATATTGATAGAAAAATTATAATGGCAAGTAAAATATTTTAAATTAGCTAAATGTTTATTTGATTTCCAATCAATTTGACAGTTATGAAAATCAGTAAGGACAGTGTGGCTCTAAAAAAGTGGATTTAAACCATTAACAGTAAGAAAAACGGCAAGCCTTATTCATTTGATGAAAAACACTGACCTCACAGAACAGGGTGAGCTTGTCATCTGGTAGGAGTCCATTAGCTTCATCAAGGAGGAAATCTCTCCTTATAAATTTTTTGAAGCCCCAGTCTTTGCCTTGAACAAATCTATATGCTCTTTGGCTTTCTGTAACCAGGTGAGAAATAGAGCTAAGTCTTACTTTATTCGGTTTTTTGAAAACTGGTGAATATGATATTTTTGATGGCTTTTACTTACCCATTGCTTTTGTTTCTTCTCTTTTAGCATTCAACAAAGAAAATTTAAACTTTGCTCTGACTTCACTTTTTGGACAACTAACAAGAAGCAAGTACAGTGACAGATAATCTTTGCTTTCATCATCAAGTCCCTTTGGATTGACTCGCAGACACCTGGCAAGCAAACAGATAACATTGTACATCAGTTATCTTACAAATGTGAATTTTTATTTCATTTTATTTATTTTTTTTAACCTGTTTTGAAATGCTATTCTAGGTTTTCATACTTTAATCTAACAAATATTTTTGATATATGCATGTGATATACAGTGGAGGAAATAAGTATTTGATCCCCCGCTGATTTTGGCAGTTGTCATACTAAGAAATTAACAGCTTTATTTTAACAGTTATAGAAAGAATATTAAAAAACAATTTGAGAAAATTACATGAAATGAAAAATAAAAATTAATTTGCAAGTCACTGAGGAAAATAAGTATTTGATCCCCTAGCAAAACATGATCTAATACTTGGTGGCAAAACCCTTGTTAGCAAGCACAGCTGTCAGACGTTTCTTGTAGTTGCTTACTAGGTTTGAACACATCAGGAGTAATTTTCGTCCACTCCTCTCTGCAGATCATCTCCAAATCCTGAAGGTTTTGAGGCTTGCGCTTGGAAACTCGCAGCTTCAGCTCTCTCTATAGATTTTTAATAGGATTGAGGTCAGGAGACTGGCTAGGCCATTCCATGACCTTGATGTGCTTCTTATGGAGCCATTCCTTTGTTTCCTTGGCTGTATGTTTTGGGTCGTTGTCATGCTGGAAGACCCATCCACGACCCATTTTCAATGTCCTTGTGGAGGCAAGGAGGTTGTCACCCAAGATTTTGTGGTACATGGCCCCGTTCATCTTCCCGTCGATGCGGATGAAGTCGACCTGTCCCCTTAGAAGAGAAACACCCCCAAAGCATAAGGCTTCCACCACCCCCCATGCTTGACAGTAGGGATGGTGTTTTTGGGGTCATATTCAGCATTTCTCTTCCACCAAACACGTCGAGTTGAGTTGAGGCCAAAGAGCTCAATTTTAGTCTCATCTGACCACAGCACCTTCTCCCAGTCTCTTTCTGAGTCATTAATATGTTCATTGGCAAACCTGAGTCGGGCCTGGACGTGAGCCTTCTGGAGCAGAGGGACCTTGGACCACTGCAGGATTTTAAACCATTGCGTCTCAGATGTATTACCAATAGTTTTCTTGGTGACTGTGGTCCCAGCTGCCTTGAGATCATTAACCAGCTCCTCCCGTGTAGTTCTGGCTGATCTCTAACCTTTCTCATGATCATTGAGACCCCACGAGGTGATATCTTCCATGGAGCCCCCAGCCTAGGTTGATTAACAGTCATGTTGTTCTTCTTCCACTTCTAAATAATTGCACCAACAGTTGTCACCTTCTCATTCAGCTTCTAACTTATGGTTTTGTAGCCCATTCCAGCCTTGTGGAGTTCAACAACTTTGTCCCTGACATCTTTTGATAGCTCTTTAGTCTTGCCCATGGTGGAGATGGTGGAGTATTACTGAGTCTGTGGGCAGATGGCTTTTTATACAGGTGACTATTTGGAACAGGTGTCTCTCATGCAGGTAATTACTTCAGTGAGATTAGGAGTATGCCAGTGGTCTGTGGGAACCAACACTGGTCAAGTTTGGTCGGGGATCAAATACTTGTTTCCCTCAATGACTTGCAAATTAATTTTTATTTTTAATTTTTTTCATTCCGTGTAATTCTCTCAATTTTTTTTTTTCAATATTTTTTCTATAACTGTTAAAATAAAGCTGCCATAAAAATATGAGACAGTACATTTATTTCTTAGTATGACAACTGCCAAAATCAGCGGGGGATCAAATACTTATTTCCTCCACTGTATACTTTGATATACAGCCTGGGGAAATCCAAGAAACTGGATAAAATAAAATAAAAAGCTGATAGTTTTTATGAACGGTGATAAAACATCTGACTACTCACCATTTCATTTTGTCATTTGGGCCAGAAGAGAAGGTTGAGCTCTTCAACACCTCTCCCATTTCTTCTCTACAAAAACTAAAGTTGTTTATGGTCCACATGTAGGAAAACTTCACAACCTTTACCTACAATCAACAAATAAAACAGAGAACCATGATGCCAAAGATTTTCTTCTAACATCAAAATGCTGTGATCCAGAGCCAACATACACTTAAATATATATTCAGCTTTAATAACATTAATTTGACACTATAAATGTCACAGGACAAAAATCAAAGTGTACTATTTTAACTTGAGGTTTCAGTTAAAGTTTCTGAGGCTGTGCGTGCTGGCACTTGTTTATTACTCGTCAATTACACAGCAGCAGACGTTTGCAACGGATAGTCTTCTCCTGGAATCCTACTTTTATAGTCTTCTGCCAGTTGTACAGTCAGAAACTTTAATGTAGCACTGCAGTCTAAACTTGGGGTGAATTTGTAAACTTTGCTGTGACACCCATTTAGGAAGACTGCCAAATGTCTTCACTGACTTCAATTTGTGAATAATCTGTCTCTAATCAATTTAGTAGAGAATGGACTTGAAATTATTTTCAAACGACCTGATAACACTTTTCAGAATGACGAGCAGCAACAATAGCTCGTCTCAAATCATTCCTGATGTCCTTTCCTCTTGACACTGTATTGCACATCTGCATGCTCTCAACCAGCAAACTTCCAAAATGTCTTCTTTTATACAGCTGCTCACGCTTGATGATTATGAAATAATCAAATTTGCTTAGCAGCACGTGGTTGATATTGCTCTGTTAATGCCTGTGGAGGTAATAAGGGGATCTTAGTTTTTTCCTAAGGACTGGGGGTATTCCAGAAAGCAGATTTTATTGCTTACCTAAAATCAGAGTAAGCACTAAACCGCCATTTTCAATTCCAAGAACTTTTTATGTTAATCACCATAGAAACATACCATCTGAATTTAACCTGGTTTAACCTGGGTTAGGCTTTTTTCAGATTATGTTAGGTAACGCAAATCCACTTTACAAGGCTGGGGCTCGGTCACCAACACAAAATTCCCCTTAGTGGACTGAGAAAATTAATTTAATATTCAACATGCTTTACATCACGAGGGGGTGATAAGAACACAGACCAGGGGTCTCCAACTAATTCATGAAAGGGCCGTGTGGCTGCAGGCTTTGTTCCAAACATGCAGAAACAGTCCACTTATATGTACAATGTTGGGGATGCAAAACATGTTGGTGAGGCAACTGCTTGTCAGTATGTTTATACCACCAAGTTTGTTTTGGGTTTTTCTCAGAGTTTGTTAAACTTCGTTCCTGAAATAGCCCCTGGGAAGGGCCAGATGTTTTTCATTCATTTATGTATTTATCATATCAAAATCATTTAACCCAAGATCACTGATATCAACTTAATGTGCAGAACACAATTTATTGAATTCATCCATGTCCATACCTGTGTGTAACACCAGCTTTCTGCCACAGGTCCACTTGACATCTCCCCAGGAGGAGGGGGGGTAGGAACCCGTGACATCACCACCTTAAAGGTACCACTCACGTCCTAAAAGCACTTATAGTTAAAAAAAAGAATTATGTTATTTTTGCACAAATTAATTCCGTGAATGTTTTCACATACATACATATATATATATATATATATATATATATATATATATATAGATATATATATATATATATATATATATATATATATATATATATATATATATATATATATATATATATATATATATATATATATATATATATATATATATATATATATATATATATATATATATATATATATATATATATATATATGTATATATATATATATATATATGTGTGTATATATACATATATATATATATACAGTCATGGAAAAAATTATTAGACCACCATTTTTTCTTCACTTTCTTGTTCATTTGTGAACAAATGAACAAGAAACTGAAGAAAACAAGGGTGGTCTAATAGTTTTTTCCATGACTAATATATATATAATCGTCTGAACTGTTCGGTACAACCTGCTCGGGACAATAAGTTTTTATATCCCGCGGTAATTATGTTCCAATAACTTTGCATTGGACTTGCATGTGAGTGTCCGTGCCTTTTAAGCAACAGGACCGCCACTGCATGTCAATGTGCACTCGCCTCCGCTCACTCACAGTGACCAGCCTATCACACTTTGGCCGGTTGGCTGCAGCTCATACACGCAGAAAAAAAAAAAAAAAACAAGCAGGCATGGCAGCGGTAGCGGAGAAATTGGGAAAAACTTTTTTGAATCACCGGTGTGGGAGCATTTTGGTTTTGCTGTTGAATACACCAGCGAGGGAGTGAAAACAGTTAACAGTTAACAGAACGCAATCTTCCACCTCCCTAAACCTACGGATCTTACCTGCGTAAGATCCAGTTGTTACCTAGTTGTGTGTCTTGGCGCAGCTGATGTGCTTTTTAAAATACTGCAGAACGAACCATTGGATGCGCATTTAAAGATTACAAACAATTAATGTTCCTGTCCCTCCTCGACCACCAACAGTTTCAGACATAACGGAAATAAATTTCCACATCCAACCTTTTCCAGCTTGACACCAGAGACAAAGATTTCCTTGGTTTCCTCCACAGCAAACATCTGAATGAGATCATGCCACAGCTGTACAGACTGACGTGTCTGGCCGTGACTATTCCCACATCCACCACAACTGCTGACCAGACATCCTCTGACCTCAAGAGAATAAAAACGTATGCAAGTAATACAGTGATGCGTAATCAAGAGGTAGAGCTGTTTGTGCACATCCACATGTGACCAGGTGCAGGCACATTTATTCCATTTGGACGCCGTCTTTTACACGCCGACATGCAAGTTGCGCATGTCGGCACAACTCGCATGTCTTTCGGGTAGCGGGTGGTGTAAAACTGTGCCGAATCCATACCGAAACCATGACACAAAAACCGAGGTACAGACAGTACTGTGAGCCACCTGTACCGCTATTATCGCATTAACTCATTAATTTATTAACGCCGACATTTATTTTATCGCGCGTTAACGCATGTTGCTCACATGCTTTTGTTTTGAAAAGTCTGTTACTGGCGGAACCGGAAGACAATTGGCAGGTAAACAACATGTCTGCAAAAACAGACATGGAGGACGGTAAAAAAATATGTGTACTTTACAGTTCGGGTAGCAACTCAGGTAGCAATATTAACAATTCTGTCTAAAAAAAAAAAAAAAAATTCTGGACTGCAACAAAACTTTTGCATCATTCCTCCATGTTACATCAGATCTGCTCCATGTGTTCACTGTCCTGCTATTCTCTTACTGGTTACTTCAGTGAGGCTCCATCTAGTGGCACAGATGTGTAATGACAACAGAAAGTCCTGTCCTCGATTATAAAACAAATTCAGTTCTGTGGCCCGTTTTTTCATTTCGTATTTTAATCCAAGTCTAAAATTGAAATATAAAAAACAGCCTTTTTTTGTTTTTTGTGTGTGTTAGATTAAAAAACGAAAAACCGTAATAAAATGTCACTTTTTGATTTTTTTAAATTTTCATTGACAATTGAAAATGGAAAGAATGAATGATACACGGATTGGTTGAGTTACTGAACTTTAACATGGACATTTTCATTTTAAAGTCCTCCCAGACAGAAGATTCTACGGAAACAAGGTTATTTTAACAACTGACAAGTTGAACTCCCGTTAAAAGTTTCTGCTGTTAACTCAGAAATTACCTGTTTTAATGTTTTGATTGTGCTGAGCCACAATCATTTTGGTGGATTTTGTTTGTACTTTTTAAAATTTTTTTTATAAAAACAGGATGACATTAATTCCCTGGCAGTGGCAATAAGCTTTATTTTATTTTACAGTTTGTAAGATGAAATTTACACTAAATATTTAATCTTATTGTACCTATGTACAGTGACAATATAGGATTCTGTTCTATTCTAAATATGTGTTACTGACAAGTGCTGATGTTAAAAGTGTTTGAATAACAAATGTTATGACACTTTAGTTCATATGGGAGCAGAACATTCAAATAAAAGTGCATTTTACACTACTTTTGAATTCATTATTTGATGGTGGTTAGGGCAAAATTTTTTGCACTTAAATGACGATAAAACAGAGTACGTCTTCTTGTGGTGAATTAACACACTCTGGTGACCTATCGTTTAAAGTGAAATCTTCTGTTAGTAATCTTGGAGTTATTTTTGATGGCAGCTTAAAATTTGACAAGCAAATTGACAGCATGGTCAGGGCCAGTTTTTATCAGTTACGGGTTTTAACAAAAGTAAAGCCATTTTTAAATCATGCAGACTTGGAAAAAACCATTCATGCTTTTATAAACTCTAGAATTGATTATTGTAATGCTTTGTATGTTGGTGTCTCCAAGTCGTCACTTAGCCGTCTTCAGCTTGTTCAGATTGCCGCTGCACGCTTTTTAACTAATACTCGACGTCGTGAACACTTCACCCCAGTTTTATTTGCCCTTCACTGGCTTCCTGTTTCTTTTAGAATTGATTTAAAAATGTTAATCTTTGTTTTTAAAGCCCTCAATGGGCTTGCACCTCCTTATTTATGTGAACAAGTGCATGTTCAGAATTCCACTAGAGGCCTACGGTCCTCAAATCAGCTCTTGCTGGAACGTCCCCAGAACAAGGACTAAACTCTGGGGTGATCGGGCCTTCTCAGTTGCTGGACCCAGACTCTGGAATAAGCTGCCCCCCAGAAATGCGCACCATCACTGACTTTGGGGTTTTTAAATTCAGACTTAAAACCTATTTATTTAGACTGGCTTTTAATGCACAGTATTGATGTGAAATATTTTTAATTTAATTTTAATGGTATTGTTATGTTAATTTTAAATTGTTTTGTTTTAATGTGGATTTTAATGGAAAGCACTTTGGTCACCCTGTGTGTTGTAAAGGGCTCTAAAAATGAACATTGATTGATTGATTGATTGATACAAAACCATAAGTAAGAAGCTGAATGAGAAGGTGACAACTGTTGGTGCAATTATTCTGAAGTGGAAGAAGTACAACATGACTGTTAATCAACCTAGGCTGGGGGCTCCATGGAAGATATCACCTCGTGGGGTCTCAATGATCATTAGAAAGGTTAGAGATCAGCCAAGAACTACACTGGAGGAGATGGTTAATGATCTCAAGACAGCTGGGACCACACTCACCAAGAAAACTATTGGTAATACACTGAGACGCAATGGTTTAAAATCCTGCAGTGGTCCAAGGTCCCTCTGCTCAAGAAGGCTCACGTCCAGGCCCGACTCAGGTTTGCCAATGAACATATTAATGACTCAGAAAGAGACTGGGAGAAGGTACTGTGGTCAGATGAGACTAAAATTGAGCTCTTTGGCCTCAAATCAACTCGATGTGTTTGGTGGAAGAGAAATGCTGAATATGACCCCAAAACCCCATCCCTACTGTCAAGCATGGTGGTGGAAGCCTTATGCTTTGGGGGTGTTTCTCTTCTAAGGGGACAGGTCGACTTCATCGCATCGATGGGAAGATGAACGGGGCCATGTACCACAAAATCTTGGGTGACAACCTCCTTGCCTCCACAAGGACATTGAAAATGGGTCGTGGATGGGTCTTCCAGCATGACAATGACCCAAAACATACAGCCAAGGAAACAAAGGAGTGGCTCCATAAGAAGCACATCAAGGTCATGGAATGGCCTAGCCAGTCTCCTGACCTTAATCCTATTAAAAATCTATGGAGAGAGCTGAAGCTGCGAGTTTCCAAGCGCAAGCCTCAAAACCTTCAGGATTTGGAGATGATCTGCAGAGAGGAGTGGACGAAAATTACTCCTGATGTGTGTGCAAACCTAGTAAGCAACTACAAGAAACGTCTGACAGCTGTGCTGCCAACAAGGGTTTTGCCACCAAGTATTAGATCATGTTTTGCTAGGGGATCAAAGACTTATTTCTCTCAATGACTTGCAAATTAATTTTTATTTTTCATTTCGTGTAAATTTCTCAATTTATTTTTTCAATATTCTTAATATAACTGTTAAAATAAAGCTGCCATAGAAGTCTGAGACTGTTTATTTCTTAGTATGACAACTGCCAAAATCAGCGGGGGATCAAATACGTATTTCCTCCGCTGTATATGTATTAATATTTTCATTTGAAATAGGCAAAGCAGGAGGTATTTCTGAATCTCTGAATTAATGCTTCCCCAATTTGTCATAGATAATTTGCAATTTTTCTTTTGCAACTGCTTACTTCTCTTTTTATACTACTACTTAGTGTGCACTAAAAGTAAAGAATTTTTGTGTGTTTTAATTTCCTTATATGTATTTTATACAATGATGTAATTGTAATAGGTAAGGAAACAAAGGTAAGTCTACAGTACTCTAAGTTTATTGAAGTGTTGTGCTTGGTAACTAACTGTTTACCTGAAGTAGTATATCATTCAGCACTGAAATTGTTTGGAACTTGTTCTGAGAAGCAAAATAAATAAATCATTTTTGAGAAATGAATTGTGACTTTATGCACAAAACAACATATCGAAACTGTACCGAATCCGTACACACACACATACATATATACATATATATACATATAGATACATACTATATATATATATATATAGATATTATAATATATACATATATATATATATATATATATATATATATATATATATATATATATATATATATATATATATATATATATATATATATATATATATATATATATATATATATATATATATATATATATATATATATATATATATATATATATATATATATATATATATATATTAGGGCAGGGCAGGTTAACACGTTAACGCATTAATTTATTAACACTGACATTTATTTTATCACGCGTTAATGCATGTTGCTCACATGCTTCTGTTTTGAAAAGTCTGTTACTGGCTGCTGTGGAACCAGAAGACAATTACCAGGTAAACATAAGAAAAAGCTAAAACAGACATGGAGAATGGTAAAAATACGTGTACTTTACAGTTCGGGTAACAACTCAGGCAGCAATATTAACAATTCTGTCTAAAAAGAAAAATTCTAGACTGCAACAAAACTTTTGCACGTCATTCCTCCATGTTACATCAGATCTGCTCCATGTGTTCACTGTCGTGCTGTTCTCTTACTGGTTACTTCAGTGCGGCTCCATCTAGTGGCACAGATGTGTAATGACAACAGAAAGTCCTGTCTTCGATCATAAAACAAATTCAGTTCTGTGGCCCGTTTTTAAATTTCGTATTTTTGATCCAAGTCTAAAATTGAAATATATAAAAAAAAAAAAAAACAGGCATTTTTTTCGTTTCTTTGTGTTTGATTAAAATATGAAAAATGTAATAAAATGTCACTTTTTATTTTTTTTGATTAACAATTAAAAATGGAAAGAATGAATGATACACGGATTGGTAAAGTTACTGAACTTTAACATGGATATTTTCATTTTAAAGTTCTCCCAGACGGAGGATTTGACAGAAACAAGGTTATTTGTAACAACTGCCAAGTTAAAAGTTCCTGCTGTTACCTCAGAAATTACTTGTTTTAATGTTCTGATTGTGCTGAGCCACAATCATTTTGGTGGATTTTGTTTGTAGACTTTTTTCTTTTTTTTTTTTAATAAAAACAGGATGACATTAATGCCCTGGCAGTGGCTATAAGCTTTATTTTATTTGACATTTTTTAAGATGAGATTTACACTAAATATGTGTTACTGACAAGTGATGATGTTAAAACAAATGTTATGGCACTTTAGTTCATATGGTAGCAGAACATTTCAATAAAAGTGCACTTTACACTACTTTTGAATTCATTATTTGATTTTGCGTATACAATGCGATTAATCGTGATTAATCAGGGAAATAATGCGATTAAAAATTTTAATCGTTGCCCAACCCTTATATATATATATATATATATACACATACATACATACAGACAAAACCATCCCAACTTGTGCAGCTGACATCCCTGTCATACAAAGTTGTCATGCTTCAAATCACATCAATGAAGAACTTTGCTAGTACCAATTTCAGCTACTTATTTAAGCTCAACCCCCATTTCCAAGACTGACCATCCTACATTGATTTGCACTATGATACATCAGCATGATGTCTATATGACTTTAGAAAAAGAAAAAACGTAAACATCTCAAGGGCCGTGTATACTCTTCGCGTCAATGTGTCGCCTGTCAGCTTGTCACAGAGATGCCGCCGTCACTTTTGATTTCTACTTCGCGCAGTCTCCGAAAGTTATTCCACGCCACAACGCAAGAGCGAAAATCACGAACTAGCAAAACTTACTAAACTTATCTGTTGTGTTTTTCCACTTCCTCACCGTCTCTGCAGTATCCAGACCCACAATGATCGCAATCTCCCTCCATGAATTACTAGAATATGTGCTGTCTTTGTAGTGGGGAGAACAAGAATCGTACAGATGTGGGTACTTCCTCATTTCTTCAATGGCGCGCTCTTTTCTATGCGGATGTAGAATTGACCAATCAGAGGCCTCCTTTCTCTCCTCTCTGCGACACTATCTGCGTCGACCTACAATTTTGGGGAGGTGCACGGGAGTCTCTGCGTAGTGTCTTGCGTAGGGTGGGGGGGCATCACTGCGTCGTCTGCGTAGGTGACGCAGACGACCTGATGTTCAAGTATAAATCAGGCTTCAGTCTGACTGAAATCAATAAAGACCGCAGTTTTCATAGAATGACTAAGACATCCTGAAAATGCCACAAAAGTAGAGGTAACCCCTGCATTTGAGCTGTAGCCACAGCCCACCAAATTACTCATGTAAATGTATTAAGTTAAACAAGGAATGTGAGCACATTATCAAGACCATCACATGTTACACAACTAGTCATGGTTTCATGTAAAAATCCCAACACATCACAATCAATGTCTCCTCTCAGAGATGTTGTATGAAAAGTTTTCATAGACACATTCTACATCACTGTTTAGATTTGATTTCACACATTTCCGTTCTGTCAAAAAACCGTGGCTCAACATCTTGCTCTGAATGACCATGACCTGGCCCCAAACAGTCAGAAAAACAATTTCTAATCAATGGAAATTTTGATCAAACTAAGCTTTTTAGATGTTACTAGAAAGGAACCAAGATGGAACAAAACCTAGGAAGATGAAAGAACAGGCAGACTAATCTCATCTTACCTATGTGCCAAAAATCATTCAACGTAAATTTAAAATTAAGATGGAGCAGTACTACCAGTTATCAAATGCAGTAGCAAAATATGAGCTCCTCTCCTTTTGGAACTGATACAGTACTATTAATTTTCAAAAATAGAGACTTTAAAATGTGTCATATACTCCCGTGGTAATTCTTTTTCTTTCATGACAACGATGACCATGTAGGCAAACATATCTGATGAGTTGCACTTAAATAGTTGATTGAAGACACTAACATTCAATAAACAGGCCTCAAGTTGCACATAAAAATATTAGCTTGCATTAACTTGCAACTTCAACAACCCTTTTTCTGCAGTAAACTGCAGTACTCTAATTCCCCCCCCCCAAAAAAAAAAAAAATCTGAGTTATGCAGTATCAGCAGCGACAATAAAGCCTCCTCATCACCTCTTTAAAGAGTAAAGGTGAAGTCTCTTTGCAATGAGAGAATCCTTAAAGACTCCATCTTCATACTACAGTCTTAAAAAGAAAGGAAGAAAAAAGAAAAAAAAAACATTAGCCCTAAAAATCCTAATTAACCTGTAAAAAAAGAAAAAAATAGAAGAAAATGAAAAAAAGTAACAAGGGTGTTACCTTGTCTCTAGAGCATCTTGAAAAACAGCAGCTATTGTCACAACAAACTCCAGCTGTCAAATAACCAGTCGTGACATCACATGTAACAGTGGATACAAATTTTCAGCACAGCCACATCTACACAATAAGAGCTTTCAAATCAGTGATGGCTGCCACGTTATTTAAATCTGGAAATATCAGTTCATGTCAACATAAACACTGCTGTCCCGTATGACATTTGACTTTAAATTACTTTGTCGTGTGCGTTAATTTAAAACTGGCACTTTTTTGTCAACAAAGTCTAGCCTATAAGTGAGAGCTCTTCCGTCAATTTGTTAGCGCAACTTAGTAAAGATTTACCTGCAACTTTGTTTGGCTAGCATATTTGCTGGAATTGTGAAAGATCACCTATAATGCAACAGAGACGCTATGCGGAGAGGCGTCTGACAAGCTAGCTTGCACCATCTTAAAGTTTAATTATGGTATTTATATAGAAAATACAAGCTGTCATTGATACATATTCTATTTAAAATGTAAACTGGTGAGCCTACCAGTGAACAGGGATTAAAATCGAAGAAAGAGAAAAAGAAAACACTGCAAAGCAGCACCTCAGAGTTAGCAAAACATGAGCTTAAGTGTCAACACTAATTTCCAGATGAATCATCAAAATCTCTCCAAGATCTGTAGTCATTTCATACTGAAGCTTGTTTAAATAAGAAGCATTAAAAAACAATAACCACTGCATTTAGAGAATCCGTAATTTAGCATGGCTAACCCGAGATAATAGTCCCAGAAGCTAAATTAATGTTAACTTCACTTCAGCCTTCACACCACAAATAGCGAATAGTGATCAGCAAGCTTCACAAACAACACGTCTGAAATAAATCTGTCCACATCCTATCAATCAGTCTTAAATTGGTTACGTTACGCCTCTGCTGCGACACTAACAAGCTAAGGATACATCAAGTTAAATCGGTAACGTGATGTTTATACCCCCGCAGTAACCGGCGTAAGACAAAGGGCCTTCCCCGATCCCTATGAGAGGATGCTAACTACGTAAGCTAAAGCAAATCCTCAGTTTTGGTCCAAACTGATGGAAAAAAACAACATCAGCTAACTAGCAGCTAGCCGAGGCTAATCATCAACTGACCGCTAACAAAAGTTTAAAAAGACTTGGTCACGGCATACCTTTAAATTTTATACTCCCATATATATCTAATAAAGCATAAAGATTTGTGTTAAAGTTGCTCCTTTCACCATCCGTCACTTTGAACTCTTTCATTCAGTCTCTTTACAAGCTTTCTTTGTCTAATTTATCTGTGCTAGCTTACACTTGTCTAGCTGGTTTGTAGCTTCATAGGATAGAAAATATAGCCACTGCGCACGCGCAAAATGTACAAGGGAAATGTCTCAGCGAAGACACACATTTTCATACTCCTTTTTCATTTTTTTTAAAGATATCTAAAATCTTTATGAGCCTGCGTCTATCCGTAAACAGAATTTGATGGGTATTGCACTACAATCTGATGAACATGTAATTATTTTATAGCTGACACCAAATTTTGAAATTAATATAAATGAAACTGAGAGTAACAATTCACAATCTCTTATCAACAGAAGACTGCATAACGTGGTACTGCTAATATATCAGTGCTGGTGTATAATTCTATAATATAATTCTATAAAAAGTATAGATCAAGTAATTACTCTTGGCTACTGGTTCTTAAAGTAATATGACAAAACTGCTAATTTTGAGTTACTTCAATGATTTGTGATCAGTGTTCATATTTTGCTTTTGAATGCAGTTAAATTCAAGTCCTATTGGAAATACTATTTCTTAAGCAAGATATTTCATCATTATATGAAAAAAATCCTGCCATTCCCAGTGAAACTTCGAGTCTCATTTCATATACTTCTGTTCATTCAATTCCATGTTGTACCATATGCCCAATGTCATTGTGTTCATGATTTAACAAGGTATTGTTTTCTCAAATCAAACATGTCAAGTTAAGCATTTTCTGGAAACTGACATCACAACCAGGGCCGGTTCCTACCAGGTACATCAGTATGGGCTAACCTTTCTGTCGTGTTCGGGTCAAATCTGACCGATTTCCTACTTTCATCAATCATAAATATTGTGTTTTACATTTGATTGTCTCAGGGCCTTATGATATCCTCCACACTAGGCATTTGAACATGTATAACTGCTGATCACCACTTTCTCTGAATTTTGAGTAGTTTATTCAACTTTGTAACACCTGTGGTGTTCCCGGTCAAAAATGACCGCCATAGGAAATTAAAGGGTGACACTGGATTGTGTTCATCCATCAGATTGTACACAACCACAAATACACTACCACACACACACACCCACCACCCACACACACACCCACCACCCCACCCCACCTGAACCCCTTTCAGACTGAACAAATAGGTGTCTCCTCTTCCCACTTCATTCCGGTGCTTATGTGCCCATCCCCCCACATGAACAACACTTTACAGACTAAGGGCCTGATTTACTAAAGGTTTGCGTGCGTAAAAACGTGTGCAAACTTGACATCACCCGCAAACCAATGCGCAAGCTGATTTACTAACAGCGTGCAAAGAGGACTGCGCCTCTCAAATCAGCAAAATAGCACACGCTGTTCATTTAGTACTTTTGCCCTGATGAATAAACAATATGGGGCGTACCCGCCAGAAAGCGCTAAATACTGGGAGGGGAAAATGCAAATAGGTCCATTTACCACACGCAATGAGATTACCATGAGATTTACCAACCCTGAAAGTAATTGCGGGGATTGTGATTGCGTCTGTATTTAGTACGTTCGAAAGGAAGGTGCTATTCTGTCCAGCATTACGCACCGATGGCTGCTGTTATTGTGGCAAGGAGGCACGGACATCGCCAAAATCAAAGAATACGCAGAGAGAGAGTCTTTCGGACTCGTGTAAATTTGTTTGCACATGCAAAAGGAGAAATATTTTATTTGAATGTTAAATCGAGTATTATTCAGCAAAAGGTTGCCACAGGAGGCACCAGGGTTTCCGTTGTCCGGTAATTGCTGGACTTTGTCTGGTAAAATATGCGGAAGTCCGGGATTTTATAATCTCTCTCTCTCCGGTCAAAATGTCCGGTGAAAATACTCCTCCCAAGCACAATTTCAGTTGTAATAAAATGGGTTATTTCCACATCATTTTATGAAAAACGCCTCGGGATTCTCCCAGAGGAGCTGGTGGAAGCGGCTGGGGGATCTGGACCTCTGAAGCTGCTGCCCCAGCGACCCGACTTCGGATAAGCGGAAGCTAATGGATGGATGGATGGATGGATGGATGGATTTTATGAAAAAACATATACTTCTTTTACGAATGAGTAGTGTGTGAGGACGAGTTGGCTCCAGCCACAGCTCCACTCATTGATGCCACAGCTGCGCGCAGAGACGCATCTCCGTAATGACAGCGCTCCGCGGTTATGGAGGCTTGAACTTCTCAACGGCCACTTAACCACCTGTCTGTCTTGTTTGCCAAAGTTTTATTAAAGGCCACTTTTTCTTTAGTTCCTCGCCTTATATCTTGCCACCTTCTTTTAACCTCATCTGCCGTTCTTTTTGTCTTACCAACTGCATTTATTCTATCGCAGATTTTCTCCCATATTGCGTTTCTTTTGGTAATGTTTAAATTTCTTTGCTTTAGTTCATGAATGTGTTTATTTGCCTCTTCCACTAATATCTCTAACTCCAACTCGTCAAATTTCATTTTGCGCTTGCGTCTATCCTGCTTTCCATCCAGACTCTCCATGGCGCAAACCGTAAGAAGACACGCAACACCTCATTTAAATACTGCGGTTTGCACCCGTTATCAATTGCGCGAGCATTCTTAGTTGATCACCCGCAAAACACACAACAACAGCACGCGCAAACTTTTTCAGTGCACACGCAATTTAGTACTCTTTATTTAGGATCTTAGTAAATCAGGCCCTAAATGTATAACAATAACACTTGTTCCACATTTCAAAGTCAACAATTAGGTGTTTGTAATGGGAATTATCGCTTTCCAAGGCTTATGTGCCCATCCCCCCACGTGAACCGCACTTTCCTATACAAAATGTATCATATCTTCTCAGAGACCCCTTATATATAGTTTTTTTGTGTGCATTGCCCTCATTTTACTATGAACACATTGACTAGATGCTCAATCAGATGATTTCTTGTCAGAGAGGCTCTGGACCTTTTATTTCAACCTGATGAACAGGGGATTGAAGTTCAACCAGAAATAGAGGAGGATGTCTCAGAAATAGAAGACAACATCGATCCTGATTTTGATCCAGACCATTGTGAGACCAACCAGTCCACAGAAGGCGAGGAAGAGGCTCCAGAGGAAGACACACCTGAGGAAGAGGCACCTGTGATATTCCAGTCCAAGGATGGCAATTTGCTCTGGTATTCATCCACCCAGGAAAGAGGAGGCAGGCAGAGCAGAGAACCCCCCCCCCCCCCCCCCCCACACACACACCACACACACATACACACACATACAACATATTGATGTTGTGTGAATTTGGTCACTGTTTTGATTTTTGTTACTTTTTTTTTTTTTTACAAAAAATGATCATTTTCGAATACAATTTACTATTTCTGTGTCTATTTAATGTATATTAACTGCAGTTATTCATGTAAACCAGTGGTCTGAGACATTGTTTACAGTCTAAAAAGGAGTTAAATAAAATTTGGTTGTGATCAGTGGTTTTTCTGTTAATGTAACAGGCCGGTCAAATTTGACCGGGAACACTAAAGTAAGGGGGGAGAAACGAACACGACACAAAGGCTAATAGAAATAATACATGGGCAAGACTGAAATTACCCCTCCTCCCTCTTCCCCTCAGCCAGTCAATGATAAAGTGTTGTCATGAGTGAGGGGAAAGGGTGCTTGTGATATTGTAAACTTTCGGGGCCTCGAAAAAAAAGTTATTTGAGAACAATTAACAAAAGAATGAATAAAAGATACTGGTGAGACAAAAAAAAAAAAAAAAACTCATCCAGTTTGAATCCAACTGAGCAGGCCTTTAATATGCTGTGAGGAAAAGGTTCAGAGAACATGTTGCTGAAACAAATTAGAACTGAGATGGCTACATTAGAAAGTTGACAAAGAACCATATACAACTATATTTGTTTAGCATCTATTACAATACAAATCGTTTCTAGGCTCTTTTCAGACTCAGAGCACACCCAAGCAAATATTATTAACTTAAGTAACATTATTAAATTCTAATTAAAGAAACAATGGCAAGTAAAAAATCTTCTAATGGGAGAAAAACCTCTAAGCTAAACAATTGACAATTTTATATTGGACCAAATATATTAATAGTAATTATCTATTAGCTGAAGAACTAAGAATTCCATTTTCTGATATTATGACAATGGATTGTGAGCATCTCCTCTGTGTGTTAAAATTTGAAATGCCTAGCTACTATTAAATAGGACTACTTTATTGTTCAATTTATGCGGTTACATGATGTTTTTTAATTCGGAATTAAAATTAAGAATTAAATAATTCCGAATTTAACTATTTTCCTTCGAGTTTACATGGAAATAGTAATTCCGAATTAAGGTTTACATGGAAAACACGTTAGTTCGGCTTTATCCAACTCCGCTTTAGGTCTGGGGGTTGGGAAGGGTTCTGATTGGATGGGGGGGGCGGACGTCTTTACATCTACCGGAAGAAAACAAACTTAGCTGACTGGTTAGCAACAACATTCCACTTATTTTTGACCTGGGTGGCGTCTCTATCTGCAAAACCTCCTTCATTTAACCTGGCCGCTTTGAAAAGCTCACAATTTTTATGTTTCCTGCCATCTGTTCTTTTAATTATTTCCAGTTCCTCCAAGCTATTTATTAAATAAATCGTCTCTGCTCTTGAACACCGTTTACTGCGTGCTGCCGGAATATAAGCGTCATCGCGACAGACGGGCAAGAGAACGAGCATGCGCAGAAAGACGGGAATTAATTTGAAGAGGAATGAGTGTATACATGACCGCGGAATTACTTAATGCGGAATTAAAATGGGAATAAACCAGCCACTTACTTCGGAATTAAGTTAATTCGGAATTGACATTTTCATATGGAATTAAGTGTTTACATAGTAACTTTTATTCGGCTTTAACTTTAATTCTGAATTAAAGAGGAATTAAACTTCCCTTGTAAACGCACCCATTGAAACTCTAACAAACAGCACAATCTTCAAATCAAAAAGGGGGCAGCCAGGCTTCTGTATCCCAAAATCAGTTGATCTTATATGTTTAATTCAGAACACTGAACAAACTTTGGTTTTGAAAATGCAGTTGCATAGAAACTGTTATTATCTGGCTTGAAATATTAATTTGTAAGTTAGAAGTTGTTATACTGAGGTGTGAAAACATGCTGTGTCTGACATACAGGATACATGCAGGTAATTTTCTTGTAGGAAATGAGGAACTCAATAGGGCAGAGGTTAAAAAGCCTTTATTTCAGCATGGCCAAACAAGTTAAAAACTATAGCCGATATGTTGTGGCCCGTGGGCCTTCATCAGGGCTGATTGTTAGTACATGAACTTCAGAGATGACTATATAGTGGTACCTCTACTTACGAAATTAATTGGTTCTGGAAGTAGTTTTGTAACCTGAAAAATTTTGTAAGTAGAAACGCGTTTTCCATGTAAATGCTCTAATCCGTTCCAAACCACCCAAAATTTAAACATAATTTTTATTATAAATTATAAATAATACATGAAATGACATAAAATCCTGTAAGAAATACATGTTAGAACTAGAAAAGCACTCAGAGAGCGCAGACCTCCACCAAGCGCAACAATAATCGAAAATTTGAAAGTGATCCAGAATCCAGGATTTCTTCCGGATCACACCGAAAATGAAATTGGTTCTTCCTTTTCACATTTCCAACAACTCCTGAAAATTTAATCAAAATCCATTCATACCTTTTGGAGTTATCTTGAACACAGACAGACAAACAGATAAACGCCTGCAAAAACATAACCTCCTCGGCGGACATAAAAATTGTCTATTTTCCTGGGTTGCTGTGTTATGCTCATACAGACAAGGGGCCCTCCTAGCCAATGGAATGCCAGGACGATGCTAAGCGTTAGCCAATGGCAGAGCAGCTTGGACGTACTGCTTTCAAACTGAGGATACAGAGCCGACAATTATGTTTACGTTCGGTAAACTCTGGGAGCTGCGAGTAGCAGCGCGTACTGTATCCTGAAATTTCTTTCGTAACAAGAGGCAATATTTTCCCATTGAGGCGTTTCGTAACCTGAAAATTTCACATGTAGAGACGTTCGTAAGTAGAGGTACCACTCTAAAGACAGATGCAAGCAGCAACACCGAGGTGATCAGAGGGTCAGAGTACAGAGGGCTGTACTACGAAGCAAGTTCGACACAGCCAGGCTTTCTTTGGGTGAGCTGGCTTAACAAACCTGAAACTCGCGATCAGAGATAACTAGTACCACGACGGTGGTTATCAACTATCTTTGTTAACCGCGGCTTTCTGCTTCCTGCTCTGTGCACGTTCACATAAAAGGGGCGTTTGACGCGTCATTTGACGCCTATTCCGGAACAAATGGATAGATGGCGGTCCGTATATTTCAGTCAGGAGGAGCAGGTTTTAATAATGCAGGGCTATGAGGATTTCAAAGAAATCTTTACGGCCAAAAGCAACACTGTAGGTGCGAATAAAGCCAGAGAGGAGTGCTGGCAAAAAATTGCAGATCGTGTAAATTCGTAAATTATATTTATTTCCCTACTATATTTATTTCACCACTATATTTATTTCACCACCTTAATTAATCTCCCTCCCTCTTTTAGAGCGCTTAAACTTTAAACTTAATGCAGCAGATTTAAACATTATGTAGGTCTGACTGTCCCATTATGAATGATAAATGAAAATCACTTTAGTTTTTTGCTAAATCTATGTGAAATTAATTTAAGATTTAATATTATCTGTTATACACACTCACCGGCCACTTTAATAGGTACCCTATCACCCTGGGGAATCTTATGAATGAATTATATTAAAACATTTCACATGAAATTCCACGTCACACTGATTATCAATATAATGGACTATTAATTTATGTTACCTGTGATTTTGTAAAACGCTTCTTTTATTTGAAGCGTGGGCAGATGGCCAGGGAATACTACAAACATATTCAGCAGTTCAGTAAGAAGCAAGTACAACCTTTATTCCAGTATTCTGGCTCAGATTTTCTGCATCACCAACTGAATGCATGTAGGTTCTCGTGGCAAAGAAACGCAAAGAAACGCACACCGTTTGCGCTACTTTGAGCGCACGGCTGCGTTTGGTGGCGCTGCCAATATATGGCTCTAGCAGATTACAAATGTAACGTATTCCCTCAGCTGGAAATCTATAGTGTTCATAGAGAATATGGTCATGGGAAGCCAGCGGATCAGTCCGGTCTCTGAATACTCTCCCTCCATTGCACAATCCTGGCGCTCAAGTCAACGGGATTGGGTGAAAGTGAAAGGGCGGCGCTTTTTTATAGCCGATTTGAGCCTAAACTCTGCACATAACCTGCTCCGGACCAGGTTAAGCTTGCAGAGTAAATTACCATGGTGATCTAGCCAGGTTAAAAGAGAGCCACCTTCGTGGTACTGGAAATCCTGGCTTTAGACTCAACATACCTCGCTAACCCTCTAATCTCGCTTCGTAGTACACCCCTCAGGTCAGCATGTTAGATGATATCCTAGAGACATCTATATAGACAGGTGGAGGTAAACGCTGGCATAGTCAGAGGATGGAACTGCAGGTCAGTATGTTGCTCTGGAAGCTATGGCCTGAAAATATAATTTAAAAAAAAGAAAGAAAAAAGAAAAAGCATGGGCAGGGGGGTCTAGGACAGGCCACCCCCACCCCCCTACTCCCAAAAAACAAACAAAACAAAGACAAACGAAAAAAAAAAACAACAACAACAACAACAGGAGCAATGAAGCATATACATTTATGAGGTGGTCACAATTAACTATGGATAACATAGTTTAAGTCATACTTATCTGACAGGCTCCAGTTTGTACATGTTAATGACGTTTCTTCTACACGGACTAGGGTCTGCTATGGCGTCCCTCAAGGTTCAGTTCTGGGACCAATCCTTTTCACTTTATACATGCTGCTCTTGGGAAAAATTATCCAGAGCCATGGCATAAACTTTCATTGCTACGCTGATGATACGCAACTGTACTTATCCATGAAACCAGAGGAAGCAAAACCGTTGGCCAAACTTCAAGGGTGTCTTAATGACATTAAGTCCTGGATGTCCTCTAATTTCTTGCTTCTAAATTCAGATAAAACAGAGGTTATTGTCTTTGGTCCCAAACACCTGAGGAATGGATTAACTGGGTTTATGCTGGCTTCCAGCACAGCTGTGAAAAACCTTTTAATCAGGTTTGCAAGACAGCCTTTTTTCATCTCCGAAATATTGCCAAGATTAGGAGCATCCTCTCCCAGGGTGATGCTGAAAAATTAATCCATGCGTTTGTCAGTTCTAGACTGGATTATTGCAATACGCTGTTAGCAGGATGTCCAAAAAGCTTGCATGCTGACTTGCAGTTCCATCCTCTGGCCATCCCAGCATTTACCTCCACCTGTGTGTGTGGATGTGTTCAGGGTGCCAGCTGGCATGGTGACCGGCGACCTAGTCCTCTGACCATCTCACCTCAGTGCTGCTACCTGCATCTGTTTATGTTTATGTAGTCATTATATTCAGTCATTTGTGTGCTCTCCTCTCTCTGTCCTGTCTCCCCTCTCTTCTTTCTTTACCCGGCTGGCCTTTGGCAGGAAGGTCCCCCCATATGAGCCAGGTCCTGCTCAAGGTTTCTTCCTCTTAAAGTGGAGTTTCTCCTTGTCACTGTTTGGCTTAAAGGTTTTTTTTTCCTCCCACTGTGGGAGTTTTTTCCTGCCATTATCCTTGTTTAGGATTCAATATTATATATTTAATTAATGATATTTGCTTGGGGGTCATGTTCTGGGTCTCTGTAAAGCACCTAGAGCCAACTGACATTGTAACAGACGCTATACAAATAAAATTTAATTGAATTTAATTGAATTTAAATTAATTGAATTCCACAAAGGATCTCTGTTGCTCATTGGTCTTTTTCCTTCAAAGTTAAACAGTCCTAAACTAGGGAGCCAGCCTCCTCCGACTCATTACCTTTTATTGCAGAACACAACATTGTCAAGTGTTATATGCATTAAGGACATATTATTGTCAACAAGGGAGTTAATGTAAACTCAGTAGTTATTAAGAATGATCAGATAAGACTGGGTTATGAGAAAATACTGTTATTAGGTCACTTTCAATGCGATTTGTAAGACCAAGATCAAGGGCCTGAAGAGGACAGTAAGCACATTTCAATAATATGTGCATTTAACGAGGTTTGAAATATAATATGAAATTGCAGGATTAAAAAAAAAAAAAACATTTATTGTTTTGAGTTCAAGTCACAAAATTATCAACAGTGAAAGATCAATTACATTAATGTACCAGTTAGCAGCATCATTGTGCTAAACTGTGCCCAGGTACTGGTGGCCTGAGAATTTGCCCTGGCTATTTAGTTTGCATGTTTTTTGCAGTGCATATAGTTCCAACAGTCTTATCTCACTCAAAGTCAGTTTAGTTCATTTAATTCCTTTATTGAGATCCTTTAAAAACACATTTTTTCATTCCATGTAATAATTTTCTTTTTTTTAAACTTCTAAATAATTAATTGTCCTTGCTGCTTCACCTGGTTAAATACAGGAAATAATAGCAAATGTTGCTTATTCTTATGAATATCTGCTTGGCTTCAGAATAATTAGGTCTGAATACCTCTTTTACCTCTTTGTGCTGTTTGATATATTAATCAGGTATCAATAGACCATTACATGAATATCTCATTGAGCAATGAATGTGACAGCCCTCTACCTTCAATGTACAATACTCTAATTAAGAGAATCTCACACCACTGCTGATATTATTCCTGACAAGCATTCAAGGCCCTAAGTGATGGAGACTGATCCAGACAGTTCTTATGAGCATGAAAGAAAGGTGGCTGTGACAAGACGAACCCCAGTGGCCTCATCAGAACAGCTGTCGAGAAAAAAAAATTGATTTAGATATTAGCTACACTTCTTCCTCTGTCTTGGAAATAAAGTGATAACGTTGAACAATGGGGTTTGCAGAAAAAATTACTTTCATCTAATTTTGATCAAATCTGAGTTATAAGATACATGTGAATAGCCAAAAATGAATTAGATTAATAGAAAAATAGCTATTCGTAGATCAAACTGTAAAAAGTTCTCAAGAAAGCTCTTTTGATCTAGTTGTAGTAGTTTTCATAGAATAAAATGATGCAAAAACTATTAATACATCATTTTACTTTTGAATATATTGGACATGTCAATTTTCGCTTTATGTCTAAACATGTCTGGATGATATATTGTAATCTCGTTTATAATGAAGAAACAAGTAACTCCTATACAAATATGGGGCCCAGCTAAAATTGAGTTGACTTTAATCAATAAAAGTGTGGTGTTTGAACTGCACTTCAAGGAAAGTTAGTATTTTCTGTTTTTTCTGACCTTTAGTCTGACCCTGAAACTGTGTAAAACCCTACCCTGAATCTAAACCTAACCAAGTAGAAATAGTAATTGATTCTAATTAGAAAACTGTGCTGCTTAAAGTTAACAAAGTTGATTTGTGTTTTTTTTTTTTTCTACAACACCAAATTGCACACTAGTGAAATATGATTTTGGAGGATTTCCTTCATATGAGTCAATATCATTTCTCTTTCATTCCTAAACTGAAAGAAGTACAAAAATCATCAAACACATGTCTTTTGCCACATTAGGTTTACACTTTTTTTTTTATTAAGAGGATGTTACATAAATTAACAAAATGACATTAACATAACCTAGTGCAACAAGACAAAATAGTAACAGTGGACAAAGTTATGATGGAAAAGTATGGACAGTTGCATTTATTCTTTGATATGCTGTTGTCATGAGTGTCTTTCTCTATAAGGCATGCACACATTACTCCCCCTTCTTTAGGAAATTTAACCAATAATAATAATAATAACAACAATGTTGTAACAACAACATTAATAATAATAAAGGCTATACATAGTCCACAACACATTTTTGCTGGCTGAAAAGTAAATAAAAAGGAGGTCAGGTATCCAGTTGAAAATCAGCTATTTTTCAATAATAAATCAATGTTTAGATCCTATTTGATGCTCACTGGATCCAAATTCAAGTCTGTTCCTAGAAATTCACAGGTTTGAATACAAGAAATATCTCCTATAATCAATAACTAACTAAGATATAATCATTGCCCTCTTAACTAAAAGCTCTGATATTATTTATTTTAAAACCATCACTCTGAGTTGTTGTCTTGTTAAGTTAATTCTGGCAGATTGTTTATGTACTGTTCTTGCGCATGATTGTATGAGTAGGAAAAGTATATACCTTAGTCCTGTTATTGTGATTTATTGTTATACTTTTTCATAAGCCTTTTATCCTTGAGTCTGAGGAACTGACAAAATATAACATTCACTGCCGATTTTAGGGATACATGGTATACTGTTATTTGCATTAGTCATCTGTTGGTCTATTTAGGTAAAATGACACATACTCCACAAAACAAGAAAAAAATTGGCTTAAGATATACTTTAGGAATTTCATTTTTTTGTAGCCTGATGATCAGATCTCAAATGCATGAAATTTCAATAACTCTGTATAGTAACTTCTAGTGATGTTCCGAGATGTTCCGAGGCTTCAAGGCGCATATCGAGGCTTACTTTATTTAGGGGAGGAGCCAAATTGATGATGTCAGAAGCCTAGCTGCCCAACTGTAACACACGTGACTGCTTCTTTAAGCGGTTCAGGTGTCCCCACGAGGTTCAACAGCGATTTAACCCCCTAAAGGCCTATGTATACTCTCGCAGCAAGGTTGCAGTAGCTTGTCGCAGGTATAGCGCAGTTATTTTTCATTTATGCCCAATTTTTAAGCGTGGTCTGCGCTATGTTATTCCACGCCACAACGCAAGAGCGATAATCACGAACTAGCTAAACTTACTCAACTTAAGCTAAACTTATCTCTTGCGTTCTTCCACTTCTTCACCGTCTTGGCCGTATCCAGACCCACATTCATCACAATCTCCCTCCATGAATTACTAGAATATGTGCTGTCTTTGTAGTGTGGAGAACGAGAATCGTACAGATGTGGGTACTTCCTCACTTCTTCGATGACGAGCTCTTTTCTACACGGATGTAGAATTGACCAGTCAGAGGCCCCCATTGTCTCCTCCCTGCAACACTATCTCCGGCACTGTCTGCGGTCACCCACAATTTTGGGGAGGTGCACCAAAGTGTCTGCGGAGGGTGGGGGGGCATATCTGTGTTATCTGCGTCACACATGCAGACGACCTGATTTCTAAGCATAAACCAGGCTTAAGCCTCCATACACGATGTGGGTTGTTGGTAGAGAGTTGCGGTCAGTTCTGCATCTGGATAGAAATTTGATAAATGAGTTTGGATAGTGTTTATATAGTTTGGAAAGTTTACAAAGAGAGAGAGTTCAAAGATTTAGGAGAGTGAGGAGAGTCTTATCGGTAGAAGGATGGAGCCAACTTGGAAGAGGAGTATTTCCCCTGTGTGGGAACATTTTGATTTGATAACTCCTCATAACCCTCTGGAATACTGGGAGAGGCAAAAATGACTATTTATATTATCTTGCTTTTGCGTTTTTGTGCACACCAACACCACAAGGCCAGAGAGGTTGTGTAAAAAAAAAAGGAATCGCTTAAAAACAAAACCTGTTGAGAGACTGTTACTTCCTAATAAAAATGACTTAAGTCTCCCCTGTCCTGTACATCATTGTCCAAGATACACAAGCATATTCAGTGCCCTCTTTCTAGTTTCACCAGCACTTCCACTGTCTTCTACCTGCTCAGGCCCATGACATTCTCCTAAAGTGACAAAAAACCATTATTACACAACCTACCATTTCATATTATGGTGACGGCTCGGCCGCGCCGTGACTGATGGGATAATCGCCTCCCTGGATGTTTTCCCTAAATGTATTAGTAGATATAGTTCAGTCCAAGTTACTTGTTTTATTGGTTGTTTTATGCTGCATTTTACTGTTGAGCTGTTGAAGTTGTGTCATGTCTTTATTTGACCATAAGGAAAGTTCGTGTTTGTGTGATACATTTGTGTTGTGATGTGTTCAAGGGGATGTCAAGAAGTTAGTAATAACTTCTGAAGCATTCTGAAAATTAGAACCTAGTTCTTCATTCTGCAGCTTTGCTACAATATGATACTTCCACAGTGGGAAACTTTACACACACAGAATACATTCATGACATATTTTATTATATAGATATGTGACAATGTAAGTAGAGAATTTATTTTGTCATACATTCTTTATAAGTCATAGTCACTGACGTTCTATGTAATTCATAGTGATCCCCAAGGGCCATGACAGAAAAATATTCAATGCGCCACAACCAGCTGTGGTTGAAATACAGCTGGCTGTGATTATGCTCCCGGCCAGTAGGTGGTTTCGTGTGCAGATGACGCTTCGAGTAATGAACCCTTTCCCAAACTGATTGGCACAAGTGGTTCGATGCCTCATGAAGCTTCATCTCATCATCGCTAGTATTTAGCATGTTCATGAGATCAAGAAAAGGTCAGTTTGTAAGAGTAGTACTCACAACTTCCTGGTTGTCATCTTGGCAGAGCAGGGGAGGCAAAAGAGCAACTGAACAAGCTACCTGCTTAAAAGCAGCCGGAGTAAACCATGGCAACGAGGAGGGGTGGCGGATTATGAATATGTGCAATATGAAGTGATAATTTAGACCATGTGTTATTGAAGTTCTTATGCGTGAGTGAGTATGTATATTTATGTATATATGTATTCATCATGTTTCATTTTCTGTGGTGGAGGGTTTTTGTAAATGTATTGTGTTTTATTCGGGTCCCTTTCAGTAGGTCCATCGAATTAAGTCCCTGCATGAGAGGGTTTAAAAGGGAGTGGGAGATGCTTACTAGAGTGATTCTGTTGTACTCAGTGTTGGGTGGGGTGATGCTAAATAAATGTTAATTCTTGGAGCTTCAAAGTCATTGCAAGTCTCTTGCTTCTTCTTCTTCGTCTAATGCAAAGTTACTAGTGATGATGAGATGAAGCCTCATGAGGCATCAAACCACTTGAGCTAATTGGTTCGAGAAAGGGTTCATTACTCGAAGCTTCATGTGCACACAACACCACCTACTAGACAGGTGTATAAACACAAGCAGCTGTATCTCAACCACAGCTGGTTGTGGCGCATTGAATATTAGTGTCATGGCCCTTGGGAATGACTACAAATTACAAAGAACGTCAATGACTATGAATTACAAGAATGTATAATATAGCAGGCTGTACAATCATGGTTTTCTGTCATGGGCCTGAGCAGGCAGAGGACAGTGGAAGTGCTGGTGAAACTAGGAAGAGAGAGCTGATAATGCTCGTGTAACTTGGACAATGATGTACAGAACAGGGAAGATTTGATTCATTTTTATCTATAAATAACAGTTTCTTAACAGTTTTTGGTTTTAAGTGAGTTCTTCTTTTTGCCACAACCTCTCCAGCCTTTAAAAACACCCTTTCACATGGTAGCCTACAGATGATGATGATGTGCACAAAAACGCAAGAGCAAGATTATATAAATGGGGGTACAGTCATTTTTTCATCTCCCAGTATTCCAGAGGGTTATTAAGAGTAATCAAATCAAAATCTTTCCACACAGGGGAAATCCTCTTCTTCCAAGCTGGCTAAATGAAGCAAGCCCGTTACGCGTTTCGCAGGAACACCCCTTCCATTACTTGACACACGCCTCGAAGCCTCGACACATCTCGTAACATCACTAGAAGTTACTATCAGCCAAACTGACACAGACAAATGGGCAACCAAGAAGGTAAAAGACAAAACTTAAATAAACCCAGGAACAAATGAGACACAGGTGTATTCTGTGTTCCACTTACTTTTTCCACTCTGAATCAAACCTAACAATACTTCTTGTTGTAAAAGTTAGAATCCTGACAACTAGTTAGACAACCACTGATTCCAGAACTAATGTTGGAATAATTTAAAAATCATAGACTGGTCAATTAAGATCATTTTTCTCTAAACACTTGAAGGTAACTCTGAACAAACACAAATACAACAAAATATAATTCAAAATGTTTTATTTAACATTCAAATAAGAGAAAGAACCATTTTTACAGTAGCGGTCAGAACTCAGGACCCATAAAGCCAGCTATGGTCTGCAAATCAGGGCAAAGGACAAACTCAAATGAGTAGAGCAGCCTGTGACTCAGAAAAAAGGAGCAGAACCACTCAGATTAGGACACCTCTCTCTCCGTAGCGAGGCCTTCTACATTCCAGCCATGAAGGTTGCAAGGAAAGATGAAGAGTTGCTCTCTTCGCATGGTTCCTCCAGGCCTTGTAGGTTGCAGCAGCTTCCTCACAACATCACTTTTAGGAACATGTGCTACATCCCTTTGCTTTATGGCAAAAATAGGTCTCTGCCACACTTTCCTGATTCCTTGGATTCTTCTAAGGGTTTGTGTGAGTATTTCATCACCAAGGGCGCCGAAAAGGGGGGGTAAAGGATACGGATTATAGGGGCCCATGATTGAGGGGGGCCCAGAGAGGCCCCTAATGATGATCAAAAATAGCATCAACAAATTTCGCCGCTGTGTTGGGGGGCCCGGTAAAGATTATTTTCATGGGGCCCAAAATCCCTAGCGGCGCCCCTGTTCATCACCGTCAACTTTCTCAACCTTACCAATGTAATGGACATTCCTGATTTTGGTTGCAAAATTGACAATGACAAAGTCATCCAGTGACAGATCCGTGCTTTCTGGTTGACCTCTCTAAGGGTCAGATCTTTCATCATCAGATGCTTCATCAAGTGGCAAAGAAACATTACTCTCCTCAGAGCTGCTATCTATGATTTTCCTCTTGATTGTTTTTTTTTTTCTGTTTTCTTTTATGTTTACTTTACATTTTCTCTTACAGTTTCTTTCTTCTTTCTTCAAAAGCTTTTTCAAGTGACTGCTTCTCAGGAGTATGGGTGAGCAGTGGCGGTTCTAGACAAAGTGGGGGGGGGGGGGGGGGGGGGGGGGGGGGGGTGTTTACAATGTTATTGTAGTTTGAATGATTGAAAACATGAATTGGAAAAATGCTGCAGTCAGCTGAAATCAAATCCTAGATTTGTGAATTACTCTAATACTCGGCAAATATTGCCATATTAAAAGGGATTTATTTGGTTTCCTGTAACTCAAAGTTATAGCCCCATATCAATAAGATACGGTGGTTGTGCTGTCTGGCGAACTGGTCCACAAATGCATTAAGATCCAAGGTCTTGGCCCTTCTGGATTCTACACTCAAGACACCAAGATCACTGAGCCGATCATCAGTAATTGAGGACCGCAGGAATGTTTTTATCAGTTTTAGAGTGGAGAAACTGTGTTTGCAGTCGGCATAATTTACTGGAAGAGTAACAGCAATCTTTCACAGTCTAAAGAGTTCAATAAAAACTTCCCTGTATGGCTCAATAAAATGGATCAGCTTGACTGTGCTACATGGCTTTTCTACCTCACCACTCTGTATTTTACAATCCAAATTTTTCTTTAATTGATGGAGTTCATGTCCTAAATCATCAATGTTTGCATTATATAAACGTCCAAATGAAAATACAGTGCTATCATTTAAAGAGGCATCACTTTGGGGGCTGAGGGACTGTATACTTTTCATAAATTCACAGTTGGTATTGGAGAAGCATCTATTCAACTCAGTGAGCATGCTGTCAATGATGGGATAAAAAAATTAAATGCAAAATATATCTTTGTCTCATGCTACCTCCCTCTGAGCAACAGTGCTTAGTATGTAGTAGCCACTGAGTCTAGAGCTTAGCGTTTTCTGACGTTCTGCCGCTGACTCTGTCGCAGCATCACATTGCTCACAAATATTCAATGTTTAATCCCACAGGTTATCAAAATAAGACTCCTGCCTGAAGTCTTTCAATGTCTGGACTAAAGCATTTACCGAGTCAACAGCTCTTGGCAAATCCGCAGTTGGTGACTGGAACAAGTCAGACAGCAGCTTTGTCTCACCAAACAACCTACGCAGTGTAACAAGACGCACAACAAAATCGTGGTCAATCTGACACAGAAGACCTCAGGCCTCTATAGTTTTGTCACTATGACGCTCTTGTGCCATCTCTTGCAGCAGTCTTTTAAGGGCAGGTAGTGTGTCCATAATGTTACATAGAGCAAGAAATCGGCATGCCTATCGGGTGTCACTTAAACGTTGGAGTTCTCTTGTACTGCCATACATTTCTGTTTGTAAAGACAGCCATTTTGGGTGCACATATGATCCAGATGTAAAAACATAGAGAGTTTGCAACATAGAAAAGAACTCCTCTGTTTCTGGCACATCTTTTACAACATCTATCAAGACTAAATTGAGACAGTGGGTACTGCAATGGATGTAAAAGGCAAATTGAGCATGTTCTCTGATCCTTGACTGGACCCCTGAATGCTTCCCGCTCATGCCAGCAGCGCCAATATAAGCTTGGCCTTGTACTGCCCTCGCAATGCGTATGCTCATGCAAAGCTAGACAGTCAGTTAACAGCTAAATGTCCTCCAATAAAGAAAAGGCTTGACTTTTCTTGTTCTTTAATGAACTCTCTTGTTTGTCTTTCATGTAAAACTGAAAGGTGTTACAAAACAGAAACATAATCAGCGGTGCAAATACAGTTCCCTCAAACACCAATTATCAAATGACTTACAGAATTAACATGCACCAACTACTAGCAAAACTAGCATGTTTGCAAACTAGCAAAATATGTGTTCTGTAAATCTCTATCAACTCATACTTGACAAAAGACATGCATTTGCTAATTGTTACTTACAGATAAATATTTTCCAAGGCAAAGCATATGAATCACTTCAGAAACATGAGTGAAAAAGACTGTTTGCTTCATATGTCTTAGCTCAATTGCCGACATGATGCAAAACCCAACGAAGCTGAAACTAAATCACAGAGCGTTCACTCTGATGCATTTTGCAAACCCAAAGACACATGAACTTTCCTACCTTTTATCTTAATTTATAATCTTAACCTTTACAGGCAACACAGGCCTACAAGATTTTTTTATGGTCTAGGCCATATCGTTCCAGTAAGACTTGCTGCATCCTGCTTCTCTGCAGATTGAAAATGGAGAAAACACTCCTTGATAGTGCCATCGTAAAAGTACCAGAGTATAAAAGACGTCTGTTCTCTTTTTGAAACATTTTTCGTTTCATCCGCCATGATGCTAAAGACTTCACTGTCTTTTACCTCCCCTATGATTTCGCACCTAACCATTTCAGCCAAACAGCTCAAGACCTTATTATGGATTACCTTACTAATGTACTTTGCATTGTGAAAGGAATTTAACCCTTGTGGGATGTTAGGGTCTTTTGGACCCATTTTCAATCTTTACTAAAATAAAAATCATACAAGTAATACTTTTTTCAACTTGAAACTCATTGTCCTTGTCGTATTTTATGTGAGGGGCATGGAGGATAACTTTTTGGGGGGGAGCTCCCACTCTACACCCCCCCTTCACATTTACATCACACTCAGGGTGTTTGGGTCCAAAGGACCCCAATGTAAAACAATAGGGCAGTAGTCTACTCTACAGCTTTAGTGTGAACATTGGAATAGGACCATATAGATTGTTGCATACCTTTACTTGCCTTCCTTCTACCAGAGACTAGAATACCTGAACAGAGGGTGGAGTGGGGGATATATTTTTCCCAAACAAACTTGACCCAAGGGGGCAGGGCTTCGCTACCACGCCATTATGCAACAGGAATCCTACATCCCAGCCCCTGTGTGTGCTAGAGACATGATACATGCACCAGGGGGTCAACAGGGACAGCCCTGAGTGCACCTTACTGTCCCACAACCACCCTTGATCAAAGGGGGCGGGGTTTCGCTACCACACCACCCGCAACACAAATCCCACAATCAAGCCCCTGTGTGAAATCAATTCCATGCAATAAATATCAATGGTACTGAAGGCCTGCTTTCCTTTATTTATAAGCAAGTTGACTGCAGTATTGATCATAACTGTTTTACTGTATGTGATGTATTTATAGATAATATAGAAGAGGTCAAGGTACATGGTACCTGGTCTAATAATAGTATCAATAATGGCATGGAGGTCAGACTCCACCCCCTTGGACCAATGTTGATTGGGGACTGGTCAGAAACCACCCACAAGCAACACCTTGGTGAATACAGTGTGTCTTTGGCCCTCACAAGGGCTAAGTTGTGGGATTCGTCACATGCATGATGGCAAAACTCCACCCCCCCAAGGTGACAGTCAGTACAGGGAAGGTCAGTGACATCACAGCAATGCACCAGTAAAGACAGCGTGTCTCTAGCCCACACAGAGGCTGAGAAGTGGGATTCGTGGCGTGCGTGATGGCAAAACTCCGCCCCCAAAGGTCGAGGTCATCATAGGGAGGGTCAGTGATGTCAAGGCTACCCACCAGTAACCCACTAGTGAAAATAGCATGTCTCTAGCCCACACAGAGGTTGAGAAGTGGGATTTGTGGCGTGCGTGATGGCGAAACTCCGCCCCCAAAGGTCGAGGTCATCATAGGGAGGGTCAGTGATGTCAAGGCTACCCACCAGTAACCCACTAGTGAAAATAGCATGTCTCTAGCCCACACAGAGGCTGAGAAGTGGGGCTGGTGGAGTGGAAAAAAGCGTTTCAAATAGGCCCCGCCCCCTCAGGTTGGAGAAACCTAGTGGTAGGTCAGTGACCTAAAGGACATCCTCAAGTTTCCTCCGGTGAAAACAGAATGTCTCTAGCCTGCACAGGGGCTGAGTTATGGTATGAAACCCCAAGGGGTCCAAAGGACCCCTTAACACCCCGAGAGTGCAGAAAATCCTAACATCACACAAGGGTTAATCTGGTCTTCACATCTGTATCGTGGTTAGCAACTGTGTCAAGAATTTCCCTGAAGTTTCCCTTGTTATTTGAGTCATCAGACTCATCATGGTCTCGTTGTGCTATATTTTGAGTAGCTGTAAGTAACAAGACCTCCCCAATTGTTTTGATGTACTCCCTGTTTTCTTGTACTTGTTTGCTGTGTTCTTTGTTAAGGACGTCTGCCAGTGTTGCATCTTTTTTACAGCTCTCTAGTAGCCCCTCACGCTACCATTGCACACCTATGCCGTTCAGATTTTGCATGTACTGAAACCCCCACATCTCTCCCAATTGCTTTCTTTCTAATTTTTAATTTGGCATTTGGCATGCTGAAATGGCCATCATGACCAAATATTCGAGCCATGGATTCAAAGAGTACCAACTTGATCTGAAGCTGCATCTCTTGGCCCCCATCAAAGTCGCTGGATAAATATTCAGCTTGGGTTGCACAGGGGGGTCACTCCTGGAATTGCTGATATCTGTGGAAAGATGCCCAGTAAACACAGAGTTTAACTATAAAGAACATTTGTTTATATGTATTTTATGCAAGCTATGCATTTATTAAATTTTTTTTCACATAGGCTTTCAATTCAATTCAATTCAATTCAATTTTATTTGTATAGCGTCTGTTACAATGTCAATTGTCTCTAGGCGCTTTACAGAGACCCAGAGCATGACCCCTGAGCAAATATCATAAACTAAAATTATAGTATTAAATCCAAATCAAGGATAATGGCAAGTAAAAAACTACCACAGAGGGAGAAAAAAACCTTTAAGCCAAACAGTGCCAAAGAAAACTCCACTTGAAGATGAAGAAACCTTGAGCAGGACCTGGCTCATATGGGGGGACCTTCCTGCCGGGTAAAGACAGAAAAAGAGAGCGGAGACAGGACAGATAGAGGATGTAGGACAGAGAGGAGAGCACACAAATGACTGAATGAAATGACTACATAAACAGATGGTAAATGGACTGCACTTATATATCGCTTTTCCACACCAAGGTGCCCTCAAAGCAGTTTACATTGGCCTCTCATTCACCCATTCACACTCACATTCATACACCAGGTGCTGCCAACCCAGTGGGGGCAAGTTAGGGTTCAGTGCCATGCCAACAGACACTTTGGCATGTGGGCAGTTGGAGCTGGGATCGGACCGCCAACCTTCAAGTGACTGGACGACCCGCTCTACCAACTGAGCTACAGCCAACCCACCTCACAGATGCAGGTAGCAGCACTGAGATGAGATGGTCAGAGGACTAAGTCACTGATCACCACACCAGCCGGCACCCCGAACACATCTACACACACAGGTGGAGGTAAACGCTGGGAAGGCCAGAGGATGGAACTGCAAGTCAGAATGCAGCTTTCTATATCAATGACACAAAAAAAATATTTTATAGCAGAAAATATTATTTAATGAACACACAATACTATGAATAACTGTAATGCCAAATTGCAGTGCTTTACAAGTTGCAAACAAAAACAGTTTCTGCATCACAAACTTGATGGTGCAGATGGTGCTTTTGATCCACACGGATCCAGTTGCTGTGCCTCTATCATTTCCTCGTTCTGTCCCTGCATTTTTTCTTCGACCTCACCCTCTTCTTCATCCTCATCCTCGGGCATGTCCCTCTCTGGGTGAGTGGGTGAGTGCCCCTACTTTCATTGCCTGCCTCAGCTTCCTCTAACTCATCTTTCACCTTGACATGTTTCTCTTCCTACTTTGCTTTTTTAATTACTTGGGCAAAAAAGGAGGCGATGTCCTTCCCTCATTTTATGACTGTTGTAGTGCTACTCAAGTAATTTATTAATATTTAAATAATGCCAGGGTGCCACCTTTTTTTCTTAAAAAAAAAAAGGAAAATCAAAAGGAAATTAAGTCACTCATATCTGTAGGTTCTCGTCGACATTGGATTCGCTGGGAGAATCAATCTCGGAGTCTCAAATAAATTTTAACAACATTTATTTACGCATACACAGACATAAAGCTCAGACACATATAAGGCATTTATCTATAGGATATCACATTAACATGAATGGTTTCTTAATTCTTGGCTATAGCGCATGACCGGAAATGACAACAGAGAGTGAAGGAAGGAAGAGAAATCATAACAACCAAAATGGTGGGTACTGACGCAGTTGCTAGGCTAATCAAATGACTAAAGTGAATAAAAGAGAAAAAAAAAAAAAGGGCAATTCTCGAACTGATTAGCTGCCGAATAGTGGGGACGTGGGGCCCGGATGTGGTCCGTGGCACCCGATCTGTCTGAGCCGTAGACAAAGCTTGGGAGACACCGATCTAACTCGTTTCAGCCTTACCCTGTGAGGAGTCTTTGGCAATTTAGGTCCGTGGTCGTCAGTTTAAACGGTTCGCAGTGGGCCCTCCGGAAACCGCTTTTAGGCCGATGGCCGAGGGAATCCTGCCCGCAGGATCTCCAGACGTAGCATGTGACTCGGGCGGATGGTACCGCTTCCTTTCATCTGGTGGTTGAATCGGTTCCGGAGTCTCGGAATCTGACCTGGCAGGCTTGGACACGCCGTTGGTCAGCAGAGATCAGTTCGGTGGAAGGCTCTGCACTTCGGCTTTGCCCAGTCACGGGAATCGGCAGTTGATAGTTCGATTGCTTATGAGTTGGCCCGTCAAAATTGATGTGAGCAAAAAAGAAAAACAAAATAAAACAAAATAAAAATATTAAAACTAATACAAAAAATTTGGTGGGGTTTCAGGGTTTCGAACATCAAAAATCAGGGAGTACCTTAGACACTCCCCACCGCACATGAAGGAGAACTTATAAAAGAAAAAGTCCGCTACAACTAACTTTGGGTTGCCAAAATTATTCAATGATTGTTCTGTCAAAAAGGCAATGCAGCGAGACTGCATTCTCTGTTTAAAAAGAGAATGGAAAAAAAAACACGCAGTTTCTTCCCTTTTTCTTAATCAAATTAAGAAAAAGGGAAAACAAAGCAACAAAAGAGGTAAGCGTGTTGTCCGAGAGCAGAGAAATGGACATGGTTCAGCCGCTTTAAAGGTCCTTTAAGGTCCTCTAAAGGTCCAGGTCCTCAGCCAGTCAGAGGCATAGTGTCCCTTCACACCTTGCCATAAAACAATAAAAAGTTGCAAAGCATGTTGGGAGTTGCAGTCATTCCAGTGGTCCTTTGTCTCCAGGGACCATGCGGTCTTCTGTAGCACATGGCCTTTCACCAACATCCCGTCACTCTTAACAGCATCTAAACAGTTAAACTAAATATCAGGCAAAACATCACAAACACAAATAGCAATAGTTATGTCCACATGTATCTGGTTACGTCAAAAAAACTTTATTTGTCTGCTCCCATTCAGAGGGGCCGTTCTTCTCTTGCCCGTTTGGGGGCACCGTGGCCACACCTTGGAGTTCGTTTCAGAACAGGATGAAAGGCAAGACCAAATGAACAATGCAGCCATTTTCAGGTGTTTTATGACCCCCTTCAGAGACCCCCTCTGGAGACTCCCTCCCAATCCAAGTGGGGGTTGTCAGGCCTGCTGAAGTGTCAAGAGTTTCACCGCAGAGGTCTTAGGCAGAAGAGTTGTACTCCTGTATTTGGATTAAATTAATCAAACAAAAAGCAGAGTGGATCCTTACACTGTCTACCAGAAGAAAAATAAATGTACCGATGCATACATCTCATCTCAAAAATAACCATCGCCACTTTGCACGGACAGATAGGCTAAGTTACTGTTCGATAACTGTTAGGATTTCAGAATTAGCTTAAAAATTTAGTGCATACCAGCTAGTTAAAGACTAAACTTTTATGGTCCTCAGGAATGTCCAGTGTCTACATTCTGTTATTTCAGTTTCCTGCCGTCTTATGACCTCCTGACTTCTTGACCTCCTGACTTCCAGGGAAATTTGTGACTTGCATAGATAAACATTTTAGTGACACCTCAGCTCCTACACTGAGACAATCAACACAACAGCATGTGTATGGACTTGTGATTCAAAGCTGTTGGCCATCTGTATTTTAAGACAAAGGACAATTATGCAGAGGAATGTAAGACCCTCCTTTCTGGAGTTATGAAAAGAAGACAGTCCAAGAGTCTTGTGTGCATTGTCCACAGCAGCACCTGTGTGGTGTTGAGGACAGAGTACCATCGGCTGATTAAATATTCTGCATGGCATATTAAAACCTTCTATTAATCTTTGTATATTAAACTCTTTAATTGGTCTTTGTTTTCAGTTTCTTCTTGACACCAGATAAAAGAACACAGAAAATAAAAACTTTCAATGGTGACCCCAACGTGATTCTGGTTGTTGATGAAGTCTCTGAGCAACTTTTTGTTTCCCGGACGACGCCTGGCATGGACGCTTCTCGCTGCTGCTCCGGGGACTCCGACGCTGGAGCTGGGCACTCCAGTTTGTGCCCGGATGTTGACATACTGTCTGCAGGGGGCGGATCGGTCCTCATGCGGCTGGTGGAGACCTGCCGCCGCGGACATGGACGGTGTCACTGGAGGCCGGTTCAGGAAAGCGAAGTACTCCTGAACGGCTACCCGCGGCAACCACCGCCACTGGATCCGGGCTGCGGTGTCACGGAGCCGGGACGGGAGCCCCCGACGTAGCAGCGGCGGCATGCTGCCCCCGTCCGGCAGTCTACACGCCGAATGGGTTAGCTGACCTGGCAGGGGCCGTCTAGTGACCTGGTAGGGCGCAGCACCGCCAGGGGAGACGACAACGGCCTGGTCCGGTCCGCAAGATGAACTGGGCTCTGGGACGGTCGGCTCCGTCGCTCGCCGGACTGAATGGAGCTCGGTCTTCCCAGGGGAGACGGTTTGGTTCATCAGTGTTCCCTCCTCTGACCTGGAGATATCTCACTTGTCATCATTATGGAGATATACTGGTTCTAACGGCTGTTAACTGTTTTAACGGCTGTTAACGGCTGTTAACTGGAGTTAGCACTCGGACCACGGGATCTGGCATGAAAAGGAGCGCTGGACACTAGCAGCTCCCCTAGTACACCAGAAGAACTGGTGTACTGAAACTTGAATTTCCCCCTTGGGGGATTAATAAAGTATTTTTGAATTTGAATTTGATCGTGAAAATGCTGGAGAATTTTCAGACAACCAATGCTGGCCAGCAACGGTAAGCAAGAAACTGCTTTGAAAATAATAGAAAAATTTCTGCATATTGGATTATTGAAGTAGAGTGAACCCTCACAGTTTGCGGTCTCAGCAATCGCGGTCTCAGTACATCACACAGGTTTCAAAAAATTCATTGAAAAAAAAATATTCGAAAAAAAAATTCAAACAAAGTGTGCGAGGCTGAAGTGAAACATATCACATAAAGAACGGGTCTCAGGAAGCAACAAGAGCCTACATGGGATGCCCCGTGAACAAAAATCGAGGCTTGTGATTGGCTGCTACGACAGGCATTAGTGTGGTGTCTGTGGTCTGTACGCTGATTGGCTGACACACATCTCCCATCTCTTGCTCTCGTGAGACAAAGCTGGGTTTAACGCTGATACACGTGGTGTTTCCGTTCATCAGTTCTGAATATCGCTTGCCTATTTCAGTGATTTAGTGCCATTTTAAAGTTTACTCATTCACTGCCATTGATGTCTATAGACATCTATAAATGTCAATTGGGTCTAATATGTGTCACTGGGGTTGCTAGGCAGAGCATCAAAATAAATATCAGCTTTGAACATCGTAGTTAGTGTTCCGATCGTCCAGATGGCAGCATCGCCACTCTCTATAAAGTCCCCCCCCGTCCCGGAGGAATTGCGAGTGAGAGAAAAGATGGCGCAGCATATTCTACTGCTGGTTACGGAGGAACGGAACGACATAGAATCAATTTTTTTTTCTGAAAAAGTTGAACTTCTCAATAAGTTGAGGGGGGGTTCACTGTATAATTGGTTGTCTGATAGGATTTGCCTCACGTTCTTGAATTTATGGATAAATATTGAAACAAATACTGTTTAATAAATTTTGTATTAAGTTGATGGGATTTTTAGGCCATGCACAATATTTAAATTCCAGCTCCGGGAGCTAAAGAGCTCCTGGGACTGAACATCTGGTTGTGGTTGATTTTTGGAAAATCAGTTGGGGGCTGATTGTTTGAAAAATCCAGTCGGGGTACCGGTTGTGGTTGATTTTTGGAAAATCAGTCGGGGAATGATTGTTTGAAAAATACAGTTTCAGTTTCAGTAATTTCTTTTGCAATTACTTCCTGAATTTGGTGCTGCACTGCTGAGATGACCATATTAACTGTTTTTTTTTGACAGAAATATCACAGCAGAACCTCGACCTTTGGAGTGTCTCATGTATCTTCTTACTGTTTTCTATGCACTCTGACAGATGTTCCTTTATGCACACATATTTCCCAAGATGAATGACAAGCTCTAGAAAGGTTCCATGATCAATGCTCATGTCATCCAAGGTTTTAGCTGCCTCAAATTGTGTTCCTCTGTAGCTAAGTCCTGTCTTGCCAATTACTTTAACTATGTCAACAAAGCATTCCAACACCTGCCGTCTCTTCCTTACTTGATCTCTGTGAACCTCTACTTGGGGACCGTGTAGTAGACAAGCAATATCTGCTTTGGACGCTCTTAAGAAATAAGCTTCAGCACATACCCTATGCATGTTACTCCTTTCATACTCCTGGCCTAGCAAATGCTAAACAAACTGAACAATACAGCTTGTGATTCTCCTCACAGTATGTAGCCATTAACGGGTTAGTGCCATCTCTACAGCTGAACAATCTCTGTAAGGACAGGTTTTTGGGCTTTTGCTGGGGATGGTAACTGAAAAAGTGCTTAAGGCCGTTACTGTCTGGACTGGGGCGGCTGAAATATTGGGGCACTGATCCCTCATGCCGGCACTTTCCTGGACTCTCCTTTTCATCTTTTGAGCTGCCACTATCTTCAACCTGAACAAACAGTTGAAAAGATGAAGCTAATGCATTTGTTGATTTTATCTAAATTATGCAGTGGCATCAAGGAAAACCCTTCACTCACATATGCTTGATTAACTTTGTTTATTAGCATTACTTGCTATAACAGTCCTTGGATTTAGAGAGGAAATCGCGGCGCTCGACTGATGCTTGAGTTCTTTATTTTTGACATGCAGTCCTCATAGCATCGTGAAACTAAAACACAACACATACAAAACAATTCAATATACAACAGTTCATCATTCCTTCATCGATAAAAACAGAAAACGCATGATTAACATACCTCGCTGCGCTCTTCTAAGGAATGTTAATTACATGCGTGATTCTCAAAAGGGGAATGTTCCTTGACAAAAATCTAATAACAAACAAACAAACAAACAAAGGCAAAATCGCCTTGTTAGGCACAACAGAAAATTCCAAACGAAACAAAAAAAGAAAGAAACAAAATACAGTCAGCCAAACCAAAAAAAAGCACCCTTACCCGGCCTGAGCTGTCGCTGCCCACTTCCCATGGGTTCTCCAAGGAACGCTCTATCCGTGCGGTGCTGCAGCCTGCAGCAACCGCACCTGTGCTGATGATTGCGTGTAACACAGGAAGTGGGCAGCTACCATAAATGCTCAGGATGCGCGACATCCGGGCCAGGGGATACACGAATAATTAAATCTCATAACTCAAACAACAATGCGAATCCAATACAAAAAAAACCCAAAACAACCCAATCCTCATGAACATGCTACACTCTAAAAGATTTACATTTTATTTCCTAATTCCAATAAAACCCTCATGCCAGTCATTAAACATGTACTTTACTTGCAATGACAGTCATTAAACCTGTACTTATACCTCCAAAATTCTAACACTTTGGATTAACATATTATTTGATACCTAGGCTACAGACAATAAGAATTAAAACAGATTTGATTTTCCTAAATCCTATTACATTTTTAGCCTTTTAGGTCTATTCTGTGTAAGAATTAGCCATGCTTGACACATTTTATAGTTTTAATATTATGCTAGGGTGACCCAAAAACCCCAAAAGAGGACACCATACGGGCCTCTTGTTGATACTGCAAAAATACTCAAAGATAGTCAAAGATGACTAAGTAGCTTTATAAACCATACATTTATTTAAAACATCCCTTTTCTGATTGAAATGAAAATGTTCTGATATGTAAACCTAAATAATGCTTCATAACCAGTGACATGTGGTGAGATTCATGGCTGGTGAGGCATTGACTCCATCAGAATCAGATTTACACATTTATGAACCCAATAGAGAAGATTATTCACCATTTAGTCAGCAGTAGTTAGCAGGTTATGTTTTTATGTCATATCAGGATCTTTTTAAAATAATTTTTAGTGGCCTTTATTGGATAGAGAGAAAGCAATGGCTAAAAAGGGACACAACAACATATTACAACACTGAAAATTGAACCCACTTAACCACTATATGAGAATCTTAAACACTGGACTACCGAGCAAATACCATTGTAGGACCACAACATTATACTGATTTTTAAAATTAAATTGCCCCATCCCCGTGACCCTTCGAGAGGATGAAACGGGTATAAATAATGGATGGATGGATAAAATTGCCCCATGCAATGCTGCTTTCTATATTTTGAAATATCAACTGATTTGGCTTTCTTTAATTTTAACTTTTCCCATCCACCTTTCTCCTTGCGCTTTGTGCTTGCCATCTATGTGTTGACAGACAGTAACATTAGTCTGCTTTGTTGGTTTTTAGGCCTGTATTTGATAAATTATCATCTTAGCGCCCCCTGCTGTTAGTTGATAGACTGAAGATTTTGGTTATTGAACAGGGCCGACGGCCGTAGACCGGATGGCCGTTCTGTACTTTTCCAGAATCCACAGATTACCAGTCCGCCAGTACCATGGGAAGTAGGGGTGCTGGAGGTGCTGCAGCCCCACCAACAGGGGGGACAAAAAAACAAAAAAAACAAAAAAAAAAACAGTCTCTTACCAGTATTGCAACGATAAATATGAATAAATATAAATTGCTAACATTTTGAAATTGTGTTTTTCGTCCTTGTAAAATTAACAATAAATTAATAAAATTTATTAAAAACAACCTATCAAATTGCAATGTCACTTTAGTGACTGTATAGTTTTGTGAGACTCATTTCTATACATTGGTAATCCAGTGCTTCAGGAGCAAAATTAAAATAATTCTAACAAAATATATTCTATGTGAAGAACATACAACTCAGGAAACAACATTTACTTAGTCTTGCTACATGATATGTGTCTGTGTCTCATTTAGATCTTACTTTAAATCCTGTTCAAATTTCATATAAAACTATGTACTAGGGCTGGACAATTAATCGAAAATTAATTGAATCGACATTCAGAACCAGTAATTGACGTAATCTCACTCATTTCAATCATTTCTCTTCAATGAAATATAAATTTAATGACCATAAACAGTTGATCTGTTTTTGCTTACTTTCACTTATTTTAAAATCAAAGGTTTATACTCTTAAAGTCGTATATACAGTGGTACCTCTACTTACGAAATTCATTGGTTCTGGAAGTAGTTTCGTAACCTGAAAATTTCTTAAGTAGAAACGCGTTTTCCATCTAAATGCCCTAATCAGTTCCAAACCGCCCAAAATTCTTACATAATTTTTTTATTCATAAATTATGAATAATACATGAAATGACAAAAAAAACCTATAAAAAAGCACTCGGAGAGCGCAGACCTCCAACCAAGCGCAACAATTATCAAAAATTTAAAGTGATCCAGAATCCAGGATTTCTTCCGGATCACACCCAAAATGAAATCAGTTCTTCCTTTTCACATTTCCAACAACTCCTGAAAATTTCATCGAAATCCATCCATAACTTTTTGAGTTATCTTGAACACAGACAAACAAGCAGACAGACAAACAGATAAATGCGGCAAAAACATAACCTCCTTGGCGGAGGTAAAAATTCTTTGTTTATCTAGGTTGCTGGGTTACGCTCATACAGATAAGGGGCCCTCCTAGCCAACGGGATGCCAGGAAGATGCTAAGCGATAGCCAATGGCAGAGCACCGCTTTCAAACCGAGATACAGAGCTGACAAGTATGTTTACGTTCGTAAACTCTCGGAGCTGCGAGTAGCAACGCTACTGTATTTTTGCCTTTTATATCCTGAAATTTCTTTCATAACAAGAGGCAACTTTCCCGCTGAGGTGTTTCGTAACCTGAAAATTTCGTATTTAGAGACATTTGTAAGTAGAGGTTCCACTATACTAAAAAAAAATCTCTGTTTTAATAGTTGGTTATATTTGCAGCAAGAAACCTTGTCAGTGATCTATAAGGGAAAAAAATAAAATGACACTAAAATAATTGCTCATCAGTCGTAATTGAGATAACTTGTTCAATTAATCGTGATATGAATTTGAGGTCATATTGCCCAGACCTACTATCCACCATGGGAGATAAAATGCAAAAAGAAAAAAAAAAGTAAACTTCACCATCTGTGAGTATAAAATAGGCAGAGAACAAAATGCTATTCACAAACATGACGATTAAAAATGACATGTAATTCATATAAGTCAGGTATCTTCAGTGTCCAACAAGGGAGCTGGCAGAAAATTAAGCTTAGGGGGAGTGTGCAGGAAAATGAGCGTAACTATAAATAAGACTGAATTACAATTGTGTCAGTTTTCATTCTTCTTAATTAAGAGCTTCCATGTTTTCTCACTCAACATCTTTGAGCCTTTTTATAACATTTTTGACAGGACTGATTATGTAGCATGAAGCAGATGCTCTGTTGCCAAGATATCCATTGACAATTATGACTATTCTTCATAGCTCATTTCCCATGGAGCAGTGAGACAAATTGCACGCTGGCTCTTTGTTATAATTGTGTTTCTTGATATGGAAATGAGATACTAATTCAACCCAATGGGCAATTTTTATTCTGGTTTGACTATCACCTGAACTATGACTTTCTTAAAAATGTATTCCAGTTATTAGTTTAAATTACATTGATTAAAGAGTGTTGATTAAAGAGAAAAAATGTAATATTATAACTTGACAAGCTGATTTTTGAGTTTATTGTTTGTGCCTTTTTGCTTGTTTGCGTTGCTGCATCACTCTGATAGAGGAATAACTGAATGCTAAATTCACAACTTAACTAAATTAAAAACATAAATGTAAATATTAGTGAAATTCTGTATGGTTAAATAGTGCAAATGACACACAAGAAAAATATTTTAACATTTGATGTCCAAACTTAATATCCATGGTTAAAATCTGTTTTCTATTCTTTTCTTTCTATTCTACTACAATTACTGAAGTCATTATATCTAGGAATTTTATTTTAACTTATTTATTTAAGCCCCAAATTATTGAATAGTGCCATGCATAGTTGCAGCTTGTTGCAGTAGCTCCTGTGCTATTAGCAGCTTTGTGGGTCTTTTAATTTTTTCTTCCTAGTTTTCTTCATTGATTTTTCTTTTTAATGATCTACTTTTGGAAACTCTTATCTCCCTCTTAAAATAAGTGCAATGTAGGCCCTTAAGAGCTTTACATGTGAGAAGAAGAATTTTAAATTCTATCCTGAATTTGATAGGATGCCAATGAAGGGAAGCTAAGGTTTGGGAAATATCCTTATCAGAGTTTAGGCTGTAGCATTTTGGATCAGATGGAGGCTGTTCAGAGGCATTTTAGACCATCCTACTATTGCAGTAGTGCAATATCTCATTTATTATTTACAATACTACAAAGGTGAAAGAAGTCAGATCTAAAAACTTGTTTTATATGTGATTTAAAGGACCAGTTCTGGCCAAAAATAACCCAAAAATTCCTCACAGTAGTACTAGATGCAAAACTAATCCCATCCAGACGAGACACTTTATTTCAGAATGTCTAGTCACTTAGTAAAAGGAGTTCAGTAACAGTAACAATAACAGTCTTGAAGTCTTTTAGACATGTTTGCAATCCATTTAGTCTACAGGTCTCATTTGGCTTCATTGATAGGTATAGCTGAGTATCACCATTCCCATCAACAAAATGGAATTCATCAAATAAATGTGACTTAAACCAAGAATGCTGTGATCAGCTGTATCAAAGGCAGCATTGGGATCAAGCAGGGGCACAGATAGGATTTTTAAACTGGGGGGACTGTGCTGTCATTAGAATTTGCTGATCTCAGCAGGATAAAGAATCTCATTACAGAAACTTTAACTGTAACTTCTAACAAAAAGGGAATGTCCAAAAATGTATTACAAATTAAAATTTGTATGATTCACACTTGTCCCTTCATATAAATGATTAGAAACATTACAATATGTATGAAAACAGAACTATAAGCACTTGAACAACAGATTAATACCAGCCATCCATCCATCCATCCATTATCTATACCCGTTTAATCCTCTGCAGGGTCACAGGGATCTGCTGGAGCCTATCCCAGTTCTCTTCGGGTGAAAGGCAGGGGTACACCCTGGACAGGTCACCAGTCCATCGCAGGACCACATGTAGACAAACAACCACACACACTCACAATCACTCCTACGGGCAATTTAGAACCACTAATTAACCTGACATGCATGTATTTGGACTGTGGGAGGAAGCCGGAGTATCCAGAGGAAACCCACACAAGCACGGGGAGAACTCCACACAGAAAGTTCCCTGCCAAGGTTTAAACCAGGAACCTTCTAGCTGTGAGGCAACAGTGCTGACCACCAAGCCACTGTGCTACAGATTCATACAATTAAACAAAACTGATCGGAAAAAAAAAATCCCTCTGCAGCCAAACAAATTTACCATCTATAAGCAGACTCAATAGCTCCCAAAAACATCTCTCCTCCTTTCATTTACCTGAACATATTGCTGGGCAGTATATTTTCTGTCCAGTTTGTCAAGCCTGTCTTGGTGAATATGGCACATCGGGGAAAGTTAACATGCAATATGATACTTACATTGCTGGGTTTTTGTAATTGTTTTTTGTTTTTTCATTGTCGCCCCCACCACTCTGAAAAAAGTGATTTTGGAGAGTGGTAAATATAATCGACGTAAATCATGTACAATTTACTCTATTATTGAAGTCAGCCAAAGAATTATAAAGTAATGGGTAAATTATACACATGCTACCCAATTGTTAAAGGTATCAACTATTACATGGAAAAATACAGTAAAATATACCCCAAAACCGTGAGTCCTCTGTTCCAAATTGCGCATGCGTGAGACCGCGTTTTTGAGTGTGCGGGACAGAAACTCTGGATCTTCTCTCCAGCTGCCAGCGAACGAACCGTTGAAGTGAAGGTAAGCTATTTACACAGGGGTGCTGTGTATAATAGTGCGAATGCAACTTTTGAAATTATATTATACTTTACTTGTATTCGACGTCCGTCTGTGTAACGTGCCATTACTTGAAATGAATATTTGAATCTGCCGCTGGCGCCACCATGGCTGTAGGAACTGCAGGAACGTTGCAACGAAATATGTTTGCGGTGTTCTTTTTTACAAGATTAGTCAGCATGCGTGACTGTGTCATACTGCTGGTTTTAAGGTTAGAAACGAGTAAACACTTTTTTTTTCTAAAATATTGAATGAGCGGAGGTTTAGGCAACACATAGACTATAATGGGGATAGTTCAACTTTTTTCACGTGTGGTTAAGGTATAATGGCCATGAAGTATCTGCAGTAGAAATGTCTGCTCTAACATCACACTGCACCGCACCGAGACACAGCCAGTAACTTTACACTGTTGTTAAAGAGGGACAATTCATTAATGTATTTTCGCCACCAGCGAGAAGTCCCGTCTCAAAACAATACAACAGTTCAGGAGTAGGCTACCGTTTAAAGCAAATATTTACAATGCAGCCGGCTGGTCTTAAAAATACTGACATGTCGCCAACATCTGAAATGACTCACTCATGTATTTGTTTACCTGCTAGCTCCATTAGCTCCGTTAGCTCTGCCAGCTCCGTTAACATGGCTGCTGAAGCCGCTCTCTGCAGCGGTCCGTTTAAAAACAAAATGATCCTCTCTACAAATTACCTACATGCTTGTGTACGGCGTACGTGTTTCTCTGTTGTTAAAGTTTAGCGTCATTCTCAGTTTTATTTTTACCATCGGGACTAGACTGACATTAACAGTCATCATTGAAACATGACGTTCATCCACTGTTGCTGCACCTAAGGTTTTTTTTTAAGGAACTGTGGATCAAGTATAACATTTTAGAATTAATTTGGCTGATGTCTGATAATTTTTTCTTCCCACCAAGAAACATTCATCTTGATTACTATGAGATCTGGTCTGTCATTTAATATTTCATTTTTTTTTGTTCTTTTACTTACTAGATCAAGGAAGAGTTTAGACGTTTCCTTGGAGGAGAGATTCATGCTGAAGCTTGACGAGTACCCAGGTCTTATGCATGCCAAAGGAGGAGCTGCAGGTTCAAAGATGCGCCCAGTGGTGGACACTTATATAACTTATGCTAATTTGATTTTATGGATTAAAAACATTGAAATGATGAACCATCTCAATGTCTTTTTTGAGGGGGGTGCATCTTATCTTCTCTGAATTAGTAATGGTTTTTAACTGATATATAATTAAATTTTATTTATTAGTTATCAGATATTACTGGCAAACAAGATAATTTTACCTAATTTCAATAAGTAAGTAACTGTTGAATAGATACATAAATGTGAGGTAAATTTTACCAAATTTATTTAGGTATTTCATAGCTTTTTATACTATTTTATACTCAATATATATGCAATCAAATCTACCCCAAAAATGTCAATGCAAATTGTTACCTCAGATTTATTGGGTAAATTCTATAGATTAGTTTTTACAGTGCAGGGATTGCCTGCAGGCCAGGAGGACAATGTTAACATCTTAAATTGTCATGGTCTGGGGTAGCCATGACGGCCATTTTGGGTTTTTCTTTGTTCTGTGTTAAATTGGCGTTAATCTCTGTCTTTTGTGTTACATGTTTCCTGTTTTACTTTGAAGGTCTGTCTTGTCTCCGTTGTTTTCAGCTTTGCTTTTTTCCCTCTTATTATCCTGATTGTCTGCACCTCCCTCTCGTTGGGTTCCCTGCGTATTTAAGTCTTGCCCTCTACCCTGTCTGTGCTGGTCCGTTGTCTTCTGTTCCATGGGTTTCCCTGCCAGTTTGTTTTCTGTCTCCTGTATTGCGTCTCACGTTAAGTAGGTTTCTTCTTTGGAGTAGGTTTGTGGATTTTTGTTTTGTTTTGGATCTTGTCTTTTTTTCCCCCTGTGGATTACTTTTGTGGCTCTTGGTTTCGTCTGGCTTTTGTTTTTTGATTTTGAACAGAACTGACCAGCCAACATGGACCCAGCAGGAGGATAGCTGATCTCCCTGCTGGCCTTTTTTAGCAGGGAGGCAGCCAAAAATGCCCCTCATGTGGTAGATTCTGGGGAGGAGGAAGTTTCCCCGTTCAGGGGCACAAGGCTGGCACTCGGGGGTCCGAGGAGCAAGCTGAGGAGGAGACCTCCCAGAAGAAGGCGACGGAGACGCTCTTCCTCCACCACAGGAACTCTTTCCTCCGAGGCGGCCCAGGAGGAGACCCCTGCCCCAGCTCTCCTCACGGAGGGGGTCAAGGAGGACACATTACCCTCTGCCTTCACTCCCGTGGACATCCAGGAGGACATCCAATCTTCAGCTCCCGACCCTGTCCCCACGGTGCCCTGTGGGGGTCTTGAATCCCTTCAGGAGGAGGCCAGGACTTTTGAGGACATCTACTACCGACTCATGTCATCCCTGAAAGGGTCGAATGACGTGAGTCAGTGGCTCTGTGTGTATGACCTCCTCCTGAGGCACTTGACCCTCCGGCCCCAGCTCCTCCATCTCGCCCGAGATACGAACTATATACAGGAACCTAAATATGATGAGGGAAGAGCTGGTGGTCCTTAACCCCGGTTCCAAGGCGGTTGATGCGCCTCAGCCCAATGCCGGTTTCAGAGGCGGTTGACGCTCGCTCTCTCATTTCCGAGGTTGTTGACGCACCTCTCCCGAACGCCCATTTCAGAGGTGGCCGACACACGCTCTCCTGAACCCGTTTCAGAGGTGGCCAACACATGCTCTCCCGATCTCGTTTCCAAGGTGGTCAATGCACCTCAGCTTGGTCTTGTTTCCGAGGTGGTTGACGCACCTCAGCTTGGTCTTGTATCCAATGTGGTCGAAGCACATTCGCCCAGTCTCGTTTCCGACCCGCTCGACGCACACTCGCCCGTTCTCGTTTCCGAGGTGGTCGATGCACCTTCCCTCGCCTCCATGGCAGTCGATGTGCCTCACCTAGCCTCCATGGCAGTGGACACGCCTTCCCTCGCCTCCGTGGCAGTGGACGCATCTTCCCTCACCTCCGTGGCGGTGGACGCGCCTCACCTAGCCTCCGTGGTGGTGGACCCGCCTTCCTGTGTCCCCGAGGCAGTCTTGGGTGAGGTAGGGGTCCAGTCATCTGGACCTCTGCCTTGGAGCTGCAGTCGGCCGAGACTCTGCCCGAGCCACTGCAGCGGGAACTGCACGCCTCGCCAGCTCATGGTTCCAGTCTGCCGCCGCTGCAGTTTCCGAGGTGGTCGATGCATCTATGCCCAGTCTCGTTTTCGAGGGGGTCGACGCACCACAGCCTGATCCGGTGGTGGTCGATGCACCTCAGCCCGATCCCATGGCAGTCGATACGCCTTCCCTCGCCTCCGAGACCGAGCTGCCTGAGCGCCCGAGCCGCTACAGCAGGAGCTGCAGTCGGCTAAGACTCCTCCAGGGCCCCTGCTGCAGGAGCTGCAGGCGCTGCCGTGGCCGTCCGCCTCATCAGCTCCTGCTTCCAGCCCGCTGTGGCCACCTGCCACGTGTGTCTGAAACACGACAAAGCATAGGGGTGGTGTTTGTGCCATATTCTGGCACAATATACTCACACACAAGTTATCATTTGGGGTTTTTTCATCATTTGGATATGTGTCAATCGAAATGGAGATGAAACAATCTTCCATTCTCTATATCACCATTTATAAACCACCACAGAATTGTTTTATTGATGATTTTACTGAACTACTTTCAGTTGTATGCACTGATTTTGACTGCTTGGTCATAACAGAAGACTTGAATGTGCATATAGATGTAACCCATGGCAAACAAGCAAAATAACTCACTGCTGTCCTTGAAATGTTTGGTCTAACTCAGCATGTGACTGAGCCCACCCACAGAAGGGGGCACACTTTAGATCTGCATATCTCAAAGGGTGTTGCTATTTCAAATGTGGATGCCATCGATGTTGCTTTATCTGAACATTTTTGTGTTTTCTTTGACCTGTCAGTTTCACCCAAACTAGCAGTTGGGTCTGTGGTTGTTCAGAGAAGACTCATAAATGACAGCACAGGTACACAGTTTATGGAAATGATTCAGTTTGAAAATACCCCGTGTTCTAATGTTGATGATCTGTTGAATTCTTACACATCAAGTGTTTTAAACGTTTTGGATACCATTGCTCCCGTCAAGGTTAGAATGGTTAAAAGTGGGCAAAAGGCGACATGGGGAAGAGAAGATTCAGTCAGGGCACAGAAAAGGGAGTGCCGGAGAGCTGAACGGAAATGGCACAAGTCAAAGCTCCAGATCCATTATGAGATTTACAAAGAAAAGTTGTGCGTGTTCTACCAAACATTGCGTAGAACAAGGGAGAGTTATTTTTCTGAAATCATCAAAAACTACAGTAACAACTCCTGTGTCCTGTTTGCTACAGTAAACAGATTAACAAACCCTCCAGTTTCACTGCCCTGAGACTCATTTCTACATCAAAGTGTAATGAGTTTGCAATATTCTTTAATGACAAATTTCAAGGTATTAAAAATTCAATCATTTCCACAACACAAACAATTACTCTTCTGCCAACTAAACACTTAGGGCCTGATTTACTAAAGGTTTGCGTGCGTAAAAACGTGTGCAAACTTGACATCACCCGCAAACCAATGTGCAAGCTGATCTACTAACAGCGTGCAAAGAGGACTGCGCCTCTCAAATGAGCAAAATAGCACACGCTGTTCATTTAGTACTTTTGCCCTGATGAATAATCAATATGGGGCGTACCCGCCAGAAAGCGCTAAATACTGGGAGGGGAAAATGCAAAGAGGTTCATTTACCACACGCAATGAGATTTACCAACCCTGAAAGTAATTGCGGGGATTGTGATTGCGTCTGTATTTAATACGTTCGAAAGGAAGGTGCTAATCTGCCCAGCATTACGCACCGATGGCTGCTGTTATTGTGGCAAGGAGGTGACATCGCCAAAATCAAAGAATACGCAGAGAGAGAGTCTTTCGGACTCGTGTAAATTTGTTTGGAATGAATGAAAACCAGATAGTTGAAACTTAAGGGCTGATTTGGAGCCGGTCACAAGCACATGCAAAAGGAGAAATATTTTATTTGAATGTTAAATCGAGTATTATTCAGCAAAAGGTTGCCACAGGAGGCACATTCATTTTTTTATTTGTGATAATAAATAAATCACGTGTTTTCATGGAGAAAAAAGTGTTTCTTATTGTGCACCTACCTTGTTCTGCAGTTGGCTCTAGTGTGTCATATCCCAGTATCCCAGTTATCTGCTCCTCGCAGAAGGTGAGATGCACCTGCTGCTTCAATGCTGGTTAGAGGCATCTCCTCCGCAGGTATCTCTTCCGCAGGCCCTCCACCTGTCTTGTTTGCCGAAGTTTTATTAAAGGCCACTTTTTCTTTAGTTCTTCGCCTTATATCTTGCCACCTTCTTTTAACCTCATCTGCCGTTCTTTTTGTTTTACCAACTGCATTTATTCTATCGCAGATTTTCTCCCATATTGCGTTTCTTTTGGTAATGTTTAAATTTCTTTGCTGTAGTTCATGAATGTGTTTATTTGCCTCTTCCACTAATATCTCTAACTCCAACTCGTCAAATTTCATTTTGCGCTTGCGTCTATCCTGCTTTCCATCCAGACTCTCCATGGCGCAAACCGTAAGACACGCAACACCTCATTTAAATACTGCGGTTTGCACCCGTTATCAGTTGCACGAGCATTCTTAGTTGATCACCCGCAAAACACACAACAACAGCACGCGCAACTTTTTCAGTGCACACGCAATTTAGTACTCTTTATTTAGGATCTTAGTAAATCAGGCCCTTAGAGCTGACACATTTCTCACCTGTAACTGACAAAACAGTCAAAGAGATCATCTGTAGTCTGAGTCCATCAACATGCTGCCTTGATGAGTTGCCCACTCGATTTCTACAGTCTGTGCTGAGCAGTTTGTTACCACAGCTCACTGAATTAACCAACATCTCTCTTTAAACTGGAAAATTTCCAGAGGCCCTAAAAAACTGCTGTCATTAAGCCTCGTCTAAAGAAGAGCAGTCATGATGCCACAGTACTGAAGAACTATCGGCCCATATCAAACCTCCCATTCCTTGACAAAATCCTAGAAAAAGTGGTATATCAACAGCTTACTGAATTTTTCCTGTCCAACAATGTTTTTGACAGTTTTCAATCAGCCTTCAGGCCTCACCACAGCACTGAGACAGCCCTGATCAAGGTGACAAACGATATTTGCCTGAACACAGACGCAGGCAAAGTCTCAGTCTTAGTTCTGCTGGACCTAAGCGCTGCCTTTGACACAGTTGACCATGCAATCTTATTAAAGAGATTAGAAGACTGGGTGGTGTTAGGTCAGAATTTTCTTAACTTTTTAGGTCCAGAATTAGTGCAGCTAGAGCAGGGGTCTCAAACTGATCCATGAAAGGGCCACGTGGCTGCGTGTTTTTGTTCCAACCATGCAGAAACACAGCTGACTCGTTTCATTCAATCAACTGGACTGGTTCAGACCTTCAGTGAAGACAACTAGTTGATTCACTAAAACAAGTCAGCTGTGTTTCTGCATGGTTGGAACAAAAACCTGCAGCCACGCGGCCCTTTCACGGATCAGTTTGAGACCCCTGAGCTAGAGGGTCTCATTTGGGCACAAATACACATTAGTTACATATTGGAAATAGTATTGTTATTAATAGTATTATTAATATTCTAGCATTGGAAACATAAATGACATTACCCCTTGGTTTATATCATACTGTTTTATTGTTGCTCATTGTTTTTATTATACTGTTTTGTTTAATGAACCATATGTCCATATCACAGTGTCCTAGATCATTCTTAGTGTATGTTTGGTCTTTACATTATATCAGAAATGTAGCAAACAAGCCTAGCTGTAGCCAGTTAGGAACACGTGTTTGGAAACAAAGGCCTGGCCAGATAAACAGAATAGCATTGTGGGATAGGTAATCATCATTCCTTTTCAAGAAACGCCGGCAGTGGATTGGAACAGAAGAGGACCACCTGAAGACGATGGATTGGACGTATGAACAGAGGACCGGACCAGCCAATGGGAGAGCCAAGTCTAAACCACGGCTCCTCGCCATCTAGTGACACACATTTCTGTATAAATTGCTGTTGTTTTGTTTCGTTTGCTCTCTCCTGTGTTAGAGACTGCCTTTATCAGGGAGCTGTGATATCACGTTTATTGCAATTAAACATCTGTGTTGTACCTGTACTACCGACCGAGACTCTCCTTTCCAGCAAAGAACACACAGTTAGAATCTTTTCAAATAAAGATCCTAACAGTGGGAATCAATGAAAATGCTTTAAACTGGTTCAAGTCCTATCTCAGGGACAGGAAATACTTTGTTGAAATTAGTAACTGTGTCTCAGACCAAATGGCCATGACCTGTGGGGTTCCCCAGGGGTCAATCCTGGGACCCCTGTTGTTCAATCTGTACATGTTTCCATTAGGCCAGCTAATACACAGCTATAATGTGTCCTACCACAACTATGCAGATGATACTCAGATCTATGTGTCACTGACAGCAGGAGAACATGGGTCTGTAGATGTATTGTGTCACTGCATCGAACAGATCAGTGTGTGGATGCAAAACAACTTTCTCCAGCTAAACTCAAAGAAAACTGAAATCATTGTCTGTGACCCACAGAAACAAAGAGAAAGTGTTATCAGTCACCTTGAGACTCTCTCTAGAACCTAAAAATCGGGTCAGAAATTTAGGGATAATATTGGATTCAGACTTGAACTTTAACAGCCACATTAAAGCAATAACATCAGCAGCTTTTTACCATCTAAAAACATTACCAGAATCAAAGGAATAGTGTCTAAACCAGTTGTAGAAAGACTAATCCATGCGTTTGTCTCCACCAGGTTAGACTACTGTAACGGCCTGCTCACTGGGCTCTAAACCAGCTGTAAGACAGCTGCAGTACATCCAGAACACTGCTGCATGAGTCCTGACTAGAACCAGGAAATACGACCACATTAGTCCAGTCCTGAGGTCTCTGGCTTCCTGTTGCTCAGAGAATAGACTTTAAAACAGCTCTACTTGTGTACAAGTCTTTTCATGGTCTAGCCCCAAAGTACATCTCTGACATGTTAGAGCCCTGAGAACCTCAGGTAGTGGTCTCTTGCTGGTACCCAGAGTCAGGAACTAAACAAGGTGAAGCTGCATTTCAGTCTTATGCTCCTAAAATCTAGAACAGTCTTCCAGAAGATGTGAGACAGGCCTCAAGTCTGACAATGTTCAAATCCAGGCTGAAAACAGTTCTGTTTAAATGTGCATATGACAACTGAAAGGATTTTATCTGCACTCTTCATTTTTAATTTTATTTTTTATTTTTTTTTATTAATTTTTAATTTAATCAAAAACAACTGTTGATTAACTTTTTGCATCTTATTATTTTATCTTCTTTTTATTTACTCCTGTTTAATGTACTTTTTAATGCTCTGTAATGCTACAAATGTTTTTATGTAAAGCACTTTGAATTGTCTTGTACACAAAATGTGCTATACAAATAAACTTGCCTTGCCTTTATTACATTATTACAAGCTACACATGTCAGCCTTGTGTGTGTGTCGTGTATCTCACCTGGTGAGGCCTTTGTACCATATGGAGACCTGTTTCGTCCACATTAAAAATTATGTGTGGGGGGAATTTTTGCCTGTTAAAGATAAGGAGAAAGGGAATCTAAACTACTTAATTTTAGAGAATAAAACCAGAATAAAACACATGCATTGGAAGAATTAATTCTCTCACCTGTCCATGACTACTGCCAGATTATCATAGAACTCCCCAACAGTCGTTCTATTGAAGGCAGTGGCCCTTCCGAGGGATGTTGCTTCTGGAGTTCGGACAGAAAGCCGGTGACGTGCTAGAAAGCGGCGGAACTGCTCTTGACCTGCAGACTGTGTCTCTTTCCAATTGGCAGGCAGGAGGACATGGTTCTTTTCTGCATATTCAAATGCCAATGTGCGGCACTTAGCTGGAGAGAGGCCATAGGACTGTTTAGCGTGTTCTTTCAGATGTTTGGAAAGTTCTTCCTCCATGTCATCTACGCCCGCCTTCTCTTTGTGGATTACAGATCAGCTTTTAACACCATCCTTCCCCACGGTCTCGTGAGGAAACTGCTGAACCTCGGACTACCTCACTCCACATGCCTTTGGATTAAGGACTTCCTGTCGGACCGCCCACAGAAGGTCAGGATTGGCCCCCACACCTCCACAGCTCTCACACTTAGCACCGGCTCCCCTCAAGGCTGCGTGCTGAGTCCTCTGCTTTTCACCCTCTACACCTCAGACTGCACCCCCATCCACGCCAGCAACACCTTCATTAAGTATGCGGATGACACCACAGTGGTAGGTTGCATCACTGGAGGTGACGAGTCTGCATACCGCGATGAGGTGCAACAGCTGACTGTGTGGTGTAGAGAAAATAACTTGCTCCTGAACACATCCAAAACAAAGGAGCTAATTATAGACTTCAGGCAAAACAAAACGGACATTCAGCCCATTCACATTGGTGGAACCTGTGTGGAAAGGGTCAGTGACTTTCGCTTCCTAGGGGTCCACATAGAGGAGAAACTGACCTGGGACAAGAACACCACACAGGTGGTAAAAAAGGCACAGCAGAGACTCCACTTCCTGAGAATTCTCATGAAGAATAACATCAGCCAGAGACTGCTCGTGTCTTTTTACCGCTCCACCATGGAGAGCATCCTAACATACTGCCTCTGCGCGTGGTTTGCCAGCTGCACAGTGGCAAACAGGAAAAAGCTCCAGAGGGTCACCAGAATGGCTGAGAAGGTCATAGGGTGCCCTCTACCCACACTGGAGGACCTTCACGGCTCTTACTGCCTCAGGAGAGCCAACACCATCATGAAGGACTCGTCCCACCCGGGCCACTCCCTGTTTGAGCCACTGCCGTCAGGCAGACGGTACAGGGCCATCAAATCCAGGACTAACAAACTGAAAAACAGTTTTTTCCCAACCGCTGTTAGAGCCATAAATGCCTCTTAGAACAACTGAATAATGTGCATTGCTCAGTTGTTCTAAGAGCACAACTGAATAATGTGCATTATTTTATTTTATTTTATTTTATTTTATTTTACTGTCTAATGCAACTGCTTTATTCTTTACCACCATTTACAACTGCACTACCTCTGTGTAATATACACCTGCACACTTGCACACTTACCTTCCTGTTGGCGTTACACTACGCATTAGTAAACCATGTTTACTGAATATGTCTGTTGTTCCCTAGACTTTGTAAGTCTGTATATTGTTTTCTATATTGGTTTTATATTGTTTTTTATATCGGTTTTATATATTATATTGTTTATATTATATTGTCTATAGTGCACTCTACTGAAGGCCTGCGCCTTACTTTTCGTTGTACTTGTGACAATGACAATAAAGAGAATCTTGAATCTGTAAAAATTCTCTTTGCTTGGGCCACCAGACCCCAGCCCACTGTGAGAAGGTCACTGAGAAGGCTGCTTTTTTCTTGTTAAATCTTAGGAGGCTTGACTTGTCAATATTATCCTGAGTCACAACTGCTGTCAGAAGCATCAATCGAGCATTACAGCTTTGTGCTACCCTCTTCAGTGGTACGTTAAGCACAGCATGATGTGCAGCTAGGCAGAAATAACAGTAGGGATGCTGGATAGCTCTATTCTGATCAGGGTCTGTGATGTCACAGCACTCTGCAAATCTGAAAGAATCATTGAATAAAACATTTTCAGCCTCAGGTGGCAGCAATTAATACAATATGTATAATTTATGCCTGCGTTTTTGAGTTGGTAGTCACTTTAAACACCCACATACATGCTCTAGAAGGACTTTTTTTTTTAAATATAATGTGCCTCCTTTAAAATATATTGAAATACATAGGTTTGGAAGATAAAAATGCACCAGAAACATTTACCATGTTTGTAAAAGTCAAAGCCCTAAGTAATATGGTGAACAAGATTAGACACAGAATCTGCACAAGTTATAAAAGCTCTTTTCCTGTGTTGTCTGTTGTCTGTATGGAACTCCTAATAGCACTGTTCCTACAAATTGCAATCATTCTTTTAGATGTTTTCAGTATGACTTCAGACAGTTAGTTTTACGTCTTGAACTGGAACACCAATGTTGTCACCAGAATCAATTTTAATTTTCATATCAATCTTTCTGCACTGTTGTGAAAATTGGATTTAGAATTTCAGCTTATTTTCTTTTAAATATTTGGATTTATACTGTCAGCTTTTCATATTTGTAAACAACATGTCATCTGTCATGTCAGAAATGATCAAGATTGGGTGGGAAAGTCGAGGGAGAAATGAGACATCATGATCTGATGACAAGATGTCTTATTTCTCAAGCAAGGCGATGATGATAACCTGTCGCTCTTCCGTTCGGCTTACACTTGCACACTAACAGGCTGCTGTAAGCAGCTTCTTCCTGACAAGCTCCTGTCTTCTCTGTCCTTTCATCTCCTCATCTCACAAAAGCGGGTTTAGAAGTCTTTTATCTAAGCCTGGAGGTATAGTTTCTTGTCTGCCAAGAGAGAAATTCAACCAATTAAGACTATGGTACAATGGTTATGAACCATGCATCACAAGAACAGCCCTGAACGTTTTTCAGTATTTCAGTCAGCATAATTGGCAAGCATTTTACCAGTAAATGAAGAATAATAAGATCTAATGCTACCTTATGTTGTATATAAATGATGGTATTGTTTTACAGTCTTGAGTATGAAATCTGCTTTAATGGGAGAGCTCACTCACTGCTGTTATGAAGATTTTTTTCTGTTTTAATTTTGACTTAAGTTTCACACTACAAGAACTAGAGGGCCTTTCCTCACGCCTGACTTTGTTTATCAATGTTCTTTCATCTCTGCTAATTAGCATTTTCCTTCTACTATCTGCTAATGACACTGACAGGTCATTTTGTTCTCTTACTGTAAATTTTAAAATATCCTTCTTCATGATGACAAATGCTCTGAACTCTCGCGCATTCTTTCTCTCTTTTGCATTCTCAACTTGTCTGTGTATTGCATTTGCAAAGCACATAGTTGTTGCTCTGAAGAGATACAGCATGGCATCACTGTGAGACTGTCGGTGAGCAATTGCTGATCCTGGGGAGAGATAAAGAGAGCTGAGCTGTCTGGAACCTGAAAAAAGAGGGCTGGAGAGAGTCATGGAGCATAAAGACCAGGAAGGTCACCAGCTGCCAAAGAAGGGCCGGACCATCGCCAGAATGTCCTCGGACTTTTCTTTATTCACTGACACTAAGGACACAGGGAACCTGCAGTGTTAAATGTATAAAAAAATAAATCAATCAATCAAAAGTAAATAAAATAAAGCATACATAATAAATGTATGCATTTCAGGAAACAGAATTTGGTCATTTAAACACACACACACACACACACACCCCAAAAGAAGAAAGAAAAGGAAACAAAAAGATGGCAATGACAGCGTGATCTTGGCCTTTACCCATAAACGCAGATTGAAAGTGAGCTGATTAGAAGATATACAAATGTGAAAATCCGTCGGACACCCTCACTATCGCTACCTTTGCATATGGTCATTTTAAGGACATGCTTATCTCTGGCACCATGCTAATAGATTTATTTCCTTTATTTATCTGCAGGAGTCCCCAATCATATTTCTGGCAGGTGCATGGCTGCCCTCCACAAATTATATCCAGGATAATTTCATATTGATTAATGCAGATGCGTTCCTCTTGGCTCTCGTACTCTACCTGCAGTCTATTTGGTATAAATTACTGAAGCTATTTTGCCGCACAAAGCCAGCCCTCTCCAGTAAGGTGCTGGCTCATGTGTCGACTGGGGCTCCCAAACTACCCCTCTGCCTGCAGGAACCACTAAAGCTTTTAATTGCCTTCTGTGCAAATGGTCCTTATGCACTTGATAAAGTATCTGGGAAGTCTGGCACGAGCTGCTGGAGGCTTAGGGGATTCTGTGCACTCACATTGTGTGTGTACAAGACAGAAAATGCATGTCACAGATGGGAAAGGAGAGGAGAAGGTAGTGAAACAGGTATTTAGATAGAGAGACTAAGCAATATCTGCTTGGTGAATTTTTACAGTTTTAAAGTCTTTAGGAGTATTATGTTAAGGTTACCTTTTATAAGTGCAGTCAGCGCTCAGCAAAATGCTCAAATGGGCCCGCAGTATTATTTCCTTCTGTTTATAGTCACTACAGTAGAGTGGCTGATAACCCTGGGTAAAGTGATAAACAATCAAAGCGCAGCTTCAGTGGAAATGATTGCATTCTGTACGCTGCCCCAGAGATGGGGACCATTATTAACGCGGGCCCTGTCCTGACAATGCTATTTTCTGGGAGGTAATTGCAGATTCAGATCTCTGAGAGGGCCTGACTGAGAGTAAATGCCACCTCTTTAATTATGGTCTCCTCCACATCTCCTCTATTGAGCTGCGGAGATGTCTATCGCTCCACGGGATCCTGGGGAAAATGACTCTAATGGGAAATGACCAGTGTCTGGGAAGCCAGTTCAGATTAGAAGTGACGTTTCTAATTGATGGCTAAAGAATTCCCTGGCTGATGACTGGGAAAAGTCACTTTGGAGCACATGTAATTGAAGTAATTGTAGTTCTAACAAGAATTGGTGGATAATCTCGCCTCATTTAATCTTATACAAGTAGATCCACAAGAGCCTGTAGAAATTTTGTAATAAACAAACAAATAAATAAAGAGATTGACTCCTTTTTTTCACATAAAACACATATCATTTTATATGATATTTCATCATAAAACAGTTTCATTAGATGTGTTTAGGATTTGTGCCCATTTATTGTTACTCCCAAACTATTTTATTATTAATTACACGTATCACTGTGGTGACTGCACTCTTGAACTCAGGAATACATATATATTTTTAATGAGTTTATTCATGAGATGATGGACTCATGAAAAGAAGACGTCTCAGCTACCACTCAGAATAAAAGAATGAGGGCTTCATGTGTCCCTGTTTAGCACTGATGTAAGATCATCACACAATGAGGAAGAGACAAACACTGCAATCTTTAATCATCTTTAATTGGATATCTTGGTAGAGGAGCTAACGATGCATTTGTGCTCAAGCTTCATTTTCAACTAGTGTCCCTCAGTCTAGTTTTGGAGTTTGGCAAAATATATATAGTTTTATCCTACAAACACACATTATCAGTTCAGCGCAATTAAATAGGAAAGGTTTGTATTAAAATAGTATTAGCTTACATTACAAGCAAGGTCTAAATGCAGCCAGTGACTTTTTATTTCATTCTCTTTAGCTTACTATTATTATTATTATTATTATTATTATTATTATCATCATCATTGTTATTATAATACTGGTGCTGTTATTGACATGTATTCTGAACTGGATGGCATAACTGGTGAGATCATGGAATAAAGCAGAAGTGCTTGAACTTTGATATCAGCTTTGACATAGAGAGGAAAGAAGTAATTGTATATTTGCATAAAAGGAAAGGAATTCTAGCAGTTTTTCACAGTGGAAAACTGATGAACCTGAGCTTAGACTTGACAAGATGAGGAAAAGCTACAAAAACTGCAGTACATTACAGTCCAAGTTAATTATTATTCACTTTCTGTTTGAATGAAATAATGAATTAATGCCAAAAGAGATCTAGATCACATTTTTTTTTCAATCAGGCAGGGGTTTATACCTGCAGCAATACCTGGTTCTGATACTCTGTTACTAGACCTTTTATATTGTCTGCAGCTTGTTGTTTTGTGGATGTTCACTTTTGAATCAATCATTGCTTTCTGTCAGCGGTAACAAATCTGCTGTTCTTTTCCGGCTGTCCGGTCATTAGTTGGCATTCTGGTGCAGGGCAACAGGGTCTCTGAGGTTCTCCAACTGATGCAAAAAGTTCAAATGACAAAATAATAACAACATCTGTCTTGTGTCTAGTGGTATTGACAAAACATTATAGCTACCAAATTGTTTGTGATGTGAAGTGTGTCTGGATGATACCTCAAGTGTATGGCTCTCACAGCTCCAGACTATGTCCAGACAGTTTCTGTGGTTGATAATTAGCTGGCAGACAAATATGTGATGGTGTAACTTCTTCTGACTGAATGTATTTATTGAGGTTCCCTCAGGCTTTGTTAGGGTGCTCTTTTATTTTAGATATTTTTGCAAATAGTATAACAGTGAGAGAGATTTATTATTTCCTCACTGTGCTACATCAGATGATGTTTGCAGCTCTGTCAAGCTCTTTAATGGAGTTGTGGAAGTTTACACTCTACTAACCACAGCCAAACCTGGACAGCATTAACTGTCAAAAAACACATCTAAAATTCTTTACCTCCGTAATCTTAGAAGTGAAATATAGGTAAGGAAAAAATGTCAAACGTCTGCTCATGATATTTACCTTTCCCAATGTGTGACGTAACCACCCGCACAGTCTGTAGTCTTATATTATTTGTTTATTTGTGTATCAGCTCAACAATAGTTGCATCCACCCCCCACCCCCTGCATGTTTTACCCATCTATGGTTTTTGATCTGAAATGGTAGCAAATTCAGCTACAAGAGCAGCCTGGGGTTGATATACACTTTATCACTTTATATCAAGTAACAATATAGCAACAAAATAAACCAATCATTTGCTGTAAACACAGTAAATGATCTGCTTTTATTATATTTCATTTTAAATAAACTGCAACAGCAAATGCACAGCAAAGATAGTATTAGAGAAAATGAATAAAAAATATGTCAAACATATACTTAAATAATGATGTTAATGAACAGAGATATCTGAAACAAGTTTGTAAATAATGGTTTAGGAATTAAATATGAAGTTGAATAATTGTTACATAGTTGAAATCTATGTAAAATGTACAAAAGCTTTGGTAAAAATGGGGAGGGAAAAAAACCCTAAATACACTACTGTGATCCAAACATTTGACATTTTTAATGTACAAAAATGCAGTATTAAAAAAATAAACAAATATCAAACAAATACTGAAATAATGACGTAAATGAACCGAGGCACCTGAAAAAGATAGCACAAATGGTTTATAAATAAATATAAAGGTTATTAATTATTTAGGTCAGAAATATGTAAGACTATGTAAAAATGTGCAAAGGTTTTGGAGAAAAAAAATCTAAACCAAACATCTGGCTTTCATGTTTATCTATATTCTTCCTCAATACTCAACCTTCTCCTGAGAACCTGTGTTTCTTGGCTTTCCTGGAGGTAAAGTCATCTATGACATCACCATATGAAATCTGACTGCCAACTTTGTTGTTTATACTCATCACTGCCAGTCCCCTTAGTTCTTCCTTGTGCCTTGGAAAATCTCAAGTTGTTCTTTATTAATCTAAACTGGAAAAGCACCGGTCTGCAGAGGCAAGAGTCACGGGGAGAGTGCAGGCTGTCCATAGAGCTACCCAAGGATTTGGGTACAACTCATAGATCACATTTTGAGAGAAATAAGTGAGCGGCTCAAATGGAGTCATCTGTGCTTTTGGGGAGTTCTGGAAGGCTCTCCACCTCTGCAGCCAGTGCACTCCCATCAATACTTGCCTGTTCTCCAAAAGACAGTTTGTCTCCAAATTGTTTGCACAGATCCCTCCTTGTCTGTGCATCAAGCTGGCAAAAACTGAGGAGCACTGCAAAATGGCCTGCCCCAGGGACTCAAAGTGGTCCTCCAAAGACCGGATGCTAAAGTCTATCACTGCATTAAAAAAAGGATACTTCCAGCCTCTTCATTGCATCAGTTTGCAGCTCATCAGGCAAAGTGCCTTTTTGTGGTTCACAACCTTTTTCAGCACTGCTTCAGTGTTCATTTGTTCACAAATGTCTTTTACCGAGACCTGTGCATCTTGTGCATGCTCCGCAGCAAACAATTAACAAGTTTATAGGTTTACTAAATTTATGCAAAAACATATTGCTAGCAAATTAACGTAAAGTAATTAAAAATTACTTTAGTATACTTTAGTAACCAAAGTACATTTATATATACTTGCTGGGCAAGTTAACACGTTATTATCGCGTTAATGCATTAATTTATATACGCCGACATTTATTTTATTGCACGTAAACGCATGTTGCTCACATGCTTTTGTTTTGAAAAGTCTGTTACTGACTGCTATGGAACCGTAAGACAATTGACAGCTAAAACAGACATGGAGAACGGTAAAAATCTGTGTACTTTACAGTTCGGGTAGCAACTCAGGTAGCAATATTAACAATTCTGTCTGAAAACAAATTGTGGACTGCAACAAAACTTTCACGTCATTTCTCTATGTTACACCAGATCTACTCCATGTGTTCACTGTTGTGCTATTCTCTTACTGGTTACTTCAGTGCGGCTCCATCTAGTGGCACAGATGTGTAAAGACAACAGAAAGTCCAGTGCTCGATTATAAAACAAATTCAGTTTTATAATCTTAAAAAAAATGTCCCATTTTTTCATTTCGTATTTTTGATCCAAGTCTACAGAGCCCCTCTGGTGACATTTGATAAAAAATAATAATGCGTGCCCACGAGATAATTATAGTAGCCATTTCCATGCAAATTGATTGTTGCTTGCTTAATTTGTACTTTAGCCAACAAACATGGACAATTTTGACTTAATTTCATTTTATTTTAATATAGGAATGAATTACAATGACATTCTTAACCCTTGTGTGATGTTAGGATTTTCTGCATTCTCGGGGTGTTAAGGGGTCCTTTGGACCCCTTGGAGTTTCATACCATAACTCAGCCCCTGTGCAGGCTAGAGACATTCTGTTTTCATCAGAGGAAACTTGAGGATACCCTTTAGGTCACTGACCTATCACTAGGTTTCTCCAACCTGAGGGGGCGGAGCCTATTCAAAACACTTTTTTCCATGCCACCAGCCCCACTTCTCAGCCTCTGTGTGGGCTAGAGACACACTGTCTTCACTGGAGGGTTACTGGTGGGTAGCTGTGACATCACTGACCCTACCTATGATGACCTCGACCTTTGGGGGTGAAGTTTTGCCATCACGCACGCCACAAATCCCACTTCTCAACCTCTGTGTGGGCTAGAGACATGCGATTTTCACTAGTGGGTTACTGGTGGTTAGCCTTGACATCACTGACCCTCCCTATGATGACCTCGACCTTTGGGGGCGGAGTTTAGCCATCATGCACGCCACAACTCCCACTTCTCAGCCTCTGTGTGGGCTAGAGACACACTGTCTTCACTGGAGGGTTACCGGTGCATTGCTGTGACGAATCCCACAACTTAACCCTTGTGAGGGGCAAAGACACACTGTCTTCACCAGGCTGTTGCTTGTGGGTGGTTTCTGACCAGTCCCCAATCTACATTGGTCCAAGGGGGTGGAGTCTGACCTCCATGCCACTATTGATACTATTATTAGACCATATCAGGTACCATGTACCTTGACCTCTTCTATATTATCTATAAATACATCACATACAGTAAAACAGTTATGATCAATACTGCAGTCAACTTGCTTATAAATAAAGGAAAGCAGGCCTTCAGTACTATTGATATTTATTGCATGGAATTGATTTCACACAGGGGCTTGACTGTGGGATTTGTGTTGCGGGTGGCGTGGTAGCGAAACCCCGCCCCCTTTGATCAAGGGTGGTTGTGGGACAGTAAGGTGCACTCAGGACTGTCCCTGTTGACCCCCTGGTGCATGCATCATGTCTCTAGCACACACAGGGGCTGGGATGTAGGATTCCTGTTGCATAATGGCGTGGTAGCGAAGCCCCGCCCCCTTGGGTCAAGTTTGATTGGGAAAAATATATCCCCCACTCCACCCCCTGTTCAGGTATTCTAGTCTCTGGTAGAAGGAAGGCAAGTAAAGGTATGCAACAATCTATATGGTCCTATTCCAATGTTCACACTAAAGCTGTAGAGTAGACTACTGCCCTATTGTTTTACATTGGGGTCCTTTGGACCCAAACACCCTCTGTGTGATGTAAATGTGAAGGGGGGGAGGTGAGTGGGAGCTCCCCCCAAAAAAGTTATCCTCCATGCCCCTCACATAAAATAAGCCAAGGACAATGAGTTTCATGTTGAAAAAAGTATTACTTGTATGATTTTTATTTTAGTAAAGATTGAAAATGGGTCCAAAAGACCCTAACATCACACAAGGGTTAAGGCACTTGCGGTTAGGCATGGAGTATTGCTAAGCAAGAGACACTTAATTCGGCTGCTCAAAATGCATTGGCTTAAACGCAAGCAATATGCTGATCTTGGGGAAGTCATAGATTTCATCATTCACCAGCTGGAAGGGCCTGGGAGGCTGCATGACTACAGGTGGATGTACAGCAAGTGCTTGAAAAATGGCATTCATGCAAAAAAGGAAGATGTCCGTTTAATTCTTGCAGCTCTGGACCCGGACGCCTCAGCCATCCGCCGTTCCAGGCGACTAAACCGTAGGCAGTATTTTGCTCAAGGACCTAACTATTTTTGGCATATAGATTCTTACGATAAGTTAAAACCATAGAATCTGCATCAATGGTTTTAGAGATGGCTTTTCACGAAAATTAATTTGGTTGAAAGCTGCATACACAAGCAGCAACCCACGTGTGATAGGGGGCTACTTTGCTGAAGCCATGGAGTAGTTTGGTGGCTGTCCCAGGATCATTCGGACAGATTGAGGAACAGAGAATCCAGGCCTACCTCCGCCGCAGTGATGTCGACGGTAGATCTGGTGAACAAAGCTACATCACAGAAGCAAGTACCACAAATCAGAGGATTGAAAGTTGGTAGGGTTTGCTGCGCAAAGAACGGATAGAATACTGGATACATCTTCTTGGCAAAATGAAAGATGAGGGCCTGTGTGTTGGAGACCACCTGGACAAATCACTTGTACAGCTGTGCTTTCGGAACATTATTCAGGTGAGGTGGAAAGTCTGTGGCTTATGTGGACTGATCTTCCATCCCTTGAACTGGTGGATTTATAATGTTAAAGCCGGTTTGTTAAAAGATGTTGCAATTTGGCATTAAGAATGTGGGCCAAGTCTAATTGATAAAGTTATGTAGGCCCATTTTTTGTGTAATCTGAAAGAAGCCTTCAGGTAACCTTATATAGGTTACCAAATTGAAAGCTTGGACAAAATAATGTCAACTTAATTCATATTTAAGAGATTAAATGGGCCAATTATGCCCACGGTTTGTTTATACCAGAGCGAACTGGTTATGGCAGTGGCTGTTAGACATTAAGAGGGGTCAGTTTTTTTATTTAAAAAAATAAGACAATTGATTTAACCATGCAATTGAATTTATGCATATTATCTTTTAACATCAGGAGGAGGAGGCTTTTTTGTGTCATCTTGGTGTGGTTTGTCTTTAAACCTTTCTTTTAACCATAGCTACATATTCTCTTTTTAGGAAGAGCTAGACGAGATCAAGGCGGTCTGGAACAGCCATCGCATCCAACCTCTGGGCCAAGCAGGTGCCCTCCTCAACGTTAGTTTTTAAAAAAAAAATGAAACATTAAACACACACTCACACACACTCACACACCCCCGTGCCGTGCCTCGCCCCATCTCTTTGTTTGTCAGTGTGAACGCACAGAGCGGACCCAAATGCGTGTGGCAGCAGCATTGGACTGTCTGCGGAGCTGCACAGTGTACTGACCTACCAGGTAACACATAAATGAATCGAGTGTATTGTTTGCCCCCTAAGCCTCAGTTGCCAAGCTATAAGCTATAAGGTGCATTTATTTGTCTCTGTTGTGAAGTAGCCTGTCTCATACAGCGCCAAACAGCCGAGCCTAAATTAGCCGACTGCCCACCTGCTTAACAAGCTAGACGCTAGCCATAATAATCAACGCTTTGGGCTGGTGGTCCCAAAGCATCATTATCTGACTATCTGGGAATGAGGACCGTGTGGAGTCAATCTTTCCTCCAGAGTTAGTCCACATATTGTTACTTTAACACTTGCAGTGATTTATTTGCTAAATAATAAAAAATAGAAAATAGATAAACAGAAAAAGTAGCTGTTTACCTTGTTGTAGCCTAATGTCAACAATCAGTCTTCATACTGTCGGTCTCTTTTCATTTACCAATGAATCACTGTCTTCCGGAACCCTTTTCCCTAAAAACCTGCCTATGATCAATGCTAACTGCTCCTCGAACCCTTTTCTGAATAAACCCTTTTGTGTGAAGTCGAACCTAAGAGTCTTTCTCCTCTGAGCCATGACAACATTTGATAATTCTGAGAAATTTTTCTTTACCTGACTATATCGTGAGTAGTTCTTTTTTCTTATCAGTTCTGTGCCCCTGGTTTTCTGAACGTCTGTGTGTTGTCTGATGATGTTAGCATGATTTCTAAAATCTGAGATTTGAATTTTAAAAGTGACTCCTCCATGGCTTATGTGTGAGTAGCTTTGATTAGCATGGAACCTGCGTCTCAGTTCATACACTTTAAAAACTGTGTAAACTATCCCTCTCTTTTAAATATAGTACAGTACAGTGTACATTTATCAATTTTTTTCTATTTTCTTTCTGCTCTCAAAGGTCAGCATTCACATCTTATTCACTGAGTATTTACTGACCTTGTCACCTACTTTGTATTGTGTGTGGACAAATGAATTAAGATTCAAGGGCCTTGGTAATGGAAAAGTGTTTTAATTTCCCACTGACATTAAGATGTTGTGCCTCATAGGCATTTGGTAGCGGGTTACTTAACACCTACTCTCAGGCTCTGCCATTGCCCCCCATGTTCCACTTAAACACTTCAATCACAGGAAAAGATCAAAGCAGCTGTTAAACTAATCAAGTGGAGACAGAGGAGATGAAACTCCCCCTGTATTTGGTGTTTTTCCTATTAGCTCTCCCTCCTCTCTCTCCTTTTGCTCCCTTACCCTTATTAACAAAGTGAAAATCCAGAGAGGGGGTTTGTGGGCCCATTTGTCTGCAACATATATAGAACAAACAATGATCCTAAACAAATGGATGTGCGTTCTCTGTGAGCTGCCTTACTGAACAGAGTTTGAATGATCACCAAAGTGTCTACTTTGCAATGCTTAAGTAATATCTCTATTACCATCATCTTCTGCACTAGATACAGGGTATTGTGTACTGTCACACTGAATATAGATAGATAGATAGATAGATAGATAGATAGATAGATAGATAGATAGATAGATAGATAGATAGATAGATAGATAGATAGATAGATAGATAGATGAATGTACTTTATTGATCCCAAACTGGGAAATTGCAGTGTGCAGCAGCAAGACATGAAAAAACACGATATTAAATAGCAATATAAAAAACAGAAAGTATTCCTAATTACAGTATAATTATAAGACACATATGAAACACACAAGAGCAATATGACAAGTGTACATACAACAAATAGTGCAATGAGCTGCAAGGTGCAGTGAACTGAAGGTGCATTGAACTAAGGTGCAGTATGTGTTATGAAACAGAAAAAAACAGAAAAACATCAGGCAAGAGTCTTATTGTACAGTGCAATGGCATGTTGCAGGAAAGATTTCCTGTATCTGTCCCTTCGACAGCAGAGCTGTAACAGTCTGTTAGAGAAGGTGCTCCGCTGTCTGTCCAGTCTGAGGTGGAGAGGATGCTCCTCATTGTCCATGATAGAGAGCAGTTTTTTGAGTGTCTTCCTCTCCACCACAGTCTCAAAAGACTCCAGCCTGAGACTCACTACAGAGCCAGCCTTCTAGATTATTTTATCCAGTCTGCTGGTGTCTCTGGCTCTGATGCTGCTGCCCCAACATTCATCAGCAAAGAAAAGGGCACTGGCAACAACAGACTGGTGGAAGAGCTCTAACATCTTGCTGCACACGTTGAAGGATCTCAGCTTCCTCAGGAAATAGAGTCTGCTCATCACCTTCTTGTACACAGCATCAGTGTTAGATTTCCAGTCCAGACTGTTGCTGATCACCACTCCCAGGTATTTGTAGTCCTCCTCCCCTCTGATCTGTAGAGGCTGTGAAGGCATCTTCTTCCTCCTGAAGTCGATCACCATCTCTCTGGTCTTGTTGACGTTCAGCCTCAGGTGACTCTGCTCCGTCCACTCTACAAAGTTGTCCACCAGTGCCCTGTACTCACTCTCATCTCCCCCTCTTATACACCCAACAACAGCTGAGTCATCAGAAAAATTCTGCAGGTGACGTGACTCAGAGTTGTACTGAAAGTCAGTGGTGTATAAGGTGAAGAGGAAGGGAGAGAGCACAGTCCCCTGTGGAGCTCCTGCATCACTGACCACCACATCAGACACAACTTTGCCCAGACGGACAAATTGTGGTCTGCCAGTCAAGTAGTCAGTAATTCAGGAGACCATGAGCTGCTGACACCCATCACCTGCAGCTTCTCACCCAGTAGCAGAGGCTGGATGGTGTTAAAAGCACCGGAGAAATCAAAGAATGTGATCCTCACAGTGTCTCCTCCACCATCCAGATGCACATGAGCTTGTTGCAGCAGGTAGATGACAGCATCATCGACTCCTAAACGTGGCTGGTAGGCAAATTGCAAGGGGTCCACAAATATCCTCACCTGTGGCCTCAGCTGGGCCAAGACCAGTCTCTCCTGGACCTTGATCACATCGGATGTGAGAGCGACTGGTCTATAGTCTGCTGGGTCAGATGGCATCGGCTTCTTGGGGACTGGAACCAGGCAGAATGACTTCCAGAGCACCGGGACCTTCTCCTGACTCAGGCTCAGGTTGTACAGATGTGTCAGTACAGGAGACAGTTGGCTGGCACGGGTCTTCAGGGTCCTGGGGGTGATGCCATCAAGGCCTGCAGCCTTTTGCTGGTTCAGTCTTTCCAGTGGAGATGCAGTGTTTTATTGTCTCTGGTGGGGCAGTCGACATACTGGTGAAAGTTATTAAAAGTTTTGTCCAGTGAGGCACGATTAAAACCTCCTGTAATCACCATAAATGCATCTGGGTGTTGAGTCTGTAGTTTGGCCGCAGTGGTGCTGATGCCCTCACAAGCCAGCGCTGGATCAGCTGACGGGGGGGATGTAAATAGCGATCACGATGGTGGACGTAAACTCCCTCGGTAAATAACCGGGACGCATTCCCACAGCTAACAGTTTAACGTCCAGGGTACAGAGGCGCTCCTTCACAGTTACATGTCCAGGGTTACACCGCGACGCTGTTGTCCGGGATGAGCGAGTGCAGCCATGTTTCACTGAAGCAAAAATTGCTACACTCACGATATTCCCTCTGGGTCTTCACCAGCGCCGCAAGCTCATCCATCTTATTTCCCAAAGACCTCACGTTACCCATTAAAATCACCAGGACCGCTGGCTTATGTCTTCTCCTTTTCTCCTTCAGCTTGACTCCAGATCTGCAACCCCAGCGTCTCCTTCGTAACTCCTGCAGGATCACAGGTCTGTCTCCAGGCAGCAGTACAGGTTTACACAGCGCGATCAGCTGTTTACGTGTGTAAACAATACTCTCGTTGTTATGGGCAACGCTCTCTGTTACAAAGAGTAACAAAAGTAACAGAAGCATTGACAAATACAAAGAAGACACACGAAAGAATTAAACTAACAATAAACTAACAAAAATGCAAAAAATTAAAGATACACAACGGGAGCTGCTGCTACAGTCGCCATCTTGATTAATATACTAAATAGCGGGGAAAGCTCCCTTGAATAAAAGTGTATGTATTTTTAAAGCAACCATAATTCTTCTGCAAATTCATCAGATCAAAATAATGAATGAACTGCTCTTTCCAGTATTGTGTAAGACAAACTTTTAACAATTATAATAATGAAATTGAATACATTTTAAAAATTCAGATGTTTTCTGTCACTCGGAAAGTCTAAGAAATAAAAGTGTGAAATCCAATTTTATAAAGACTTAAAGATAAGGGACCAAAGCTGAATTCAGCCATATGGTTTCATAATGAAACACTTGGAGGTAGGAAGACGGTCTAAAGTGGTACGTAATAGGCCTTACTCCAACTTAATAACATCCCAGCAGAGACCCTTTGCCACTTTTCACAAGCTCTCAAAAGACTGCCATATTGGGTAATAACTTGTTATCAAGCAGGTGAAAAAGAGGTGCGCTCAAGAGAAAAGGTCAAGGGGTGAGCTTCCACTTATTTTTCTTCAAGAAGAAAATAATCTCAAAAATCTAACACAAACAAAGTTGGATAGAGGAACAGATTTATAAAGCAGGTAATCTGTACAACAACAAAAACAAAATAAAACATGCAACTACTTGCATTTGAAATCTATTGCTAAGGCCCCTGAATATTAATCCATTAACTTGATTCAGGTCCAGTAATTCTGTTAAACTGGTTAAACTGCTGAGTGTTGTGCTACATTTAGTAGTCAGGAGATACATTTTTAATGCATCATTGTTTCTGCATACCAGTCCTCTCATTTATGGGAGCATGAAATGACATCTTTAAACATTATACTCCTTTTGACAGCCTCATCAAGCCCAACCATATCAGTTTTTTTCAACTGTGACCTATATACCGACATCTAGTGCCAACCTTGTAAAATTTCATTTTGTTTTAATGCAGAAATGTAATGTAGTGGAACAAGGGATAATTTGACAGCTCTTTATGTTTCAGTCACTAATTAAATGATTCCATTTTGGAACCAAAAAAGGCAAACAGTGAATATAGACTACTGCAGAAACAAATATCTCCAGCAGAACTGAAATGAAGCAATTAATGGTGAACAACAGAAACTCATTAGTTTAATAGGAAAATAATAAAACTGAACCGTGCCTTGGGTGTTTTCATGCCCTTGTCTGTTGGTTTGCTTTTATTAATGATAAATTTTCCTGAATGATACGACCACATTTCCTTTGTGTTGTAACTCTTATCTTAATTGCAACATTTGTTCTATTATTAATTGGTGTTCAGATTAGATCAGTTCCTTCATGAAAATGTTCTACAATCTCCTTGAAATTTCCAGTTTTAAGTGAAGGACTTTCAGGACATAGCACATAGGAGATGAAGTTTCAATCTGATTACAGAGGAGGGAAAGTTGCTCCTGACAAGGCACATAAACTCTTTGGTGCCTCGCTTTGAGTCTCCTTCTGCCAGTCCTTTCACAATGAAGTTAATGATGCTGGCAAGAAGATGAATCACCTCAGACAGCACACAGAGCAGCACTGACAAGTGAGCACCAGTGAGTCTGACACCTGCAAGTACCAGAAGAAAGACTAACGGTCATGTCAGCTGCTACCTGTAGGAGTTGAGCTGTGTCTCTCAGAGCTGAAAAAAAAAACTGTCCTTAAGCATGGTGGAGTAAAGCAAAAAATAAAACGGTTCCAGTGTAAAGTAATGTTGAAATACCTCTGTTACAAATAGTTTTTTGTTTAAAAAAATGGAACATTTAAATTCCATTATGCAGCCTGACGTCCATCACTGGATGGTAAAATATTGCTGGTGTAACACGACATTAGGGTAATCCATCCATCCGTCCATCCATCCATCCATCCATCCATCCACAAACTTCTGCTTATCCTAGTTAAGGCCATGATGATTGTAGCCTAAGCAAACAGATCCACATCTCTTTTTTTCTTCAGCCATTTGCTCTTCATGGAGGTTACTAAAGTGACCTTAGATGAGCAGAGAAATATAATTAAATATAAAATGGTAAGATATCAGCTCTTAAATAAAACTCTTATGAGCAATCTTTGTGGTTATCGTTATGTTTGTCCAAACAAATGTACCTTTAGTTGTACCAGGCATTAAAATGAATAAGAAACTGAAGAAAACAAGGGTGGTCTAATAATTTTTTCCACGACTGTATGTGTTGGTGCTGTGTGGTACGAGTAGCAGCCCTCGGTTTCCCAACCCTCTGTTCCAACTGTCTGTTACCAAAACTAGTATTATGACATTAGTAGATGTAGAAATATACCTTTTCAAGAATATTTATTTCTAGGCAGGGTTTTTCTTTTTTTTCTTCTTTTTGTGTGTGTGTGATAATACCAAGGGGGGATACGGATACAAGAGTTGGAAACAGTTGGACATAGATTAAACAAAGAATTAAGTAACTAAACAAGAGCAACCAAGGAATTTCACCCAGGTGTTGGGCCACACACCATGTGCTACAGAAAACCGCGTGGTTTTCTGAGACAAAGGAGACAAAAGAAATAATAAAACTCAAATCCCCAACATGCCCGGCGATTTCAGTTTCACACTTAGGTGTGAAAAGTGATGTCACACCCTCACCACTGGCTGAGGGCCTCTGTCTCACAGCAGGGACCCCCAACGAAGGCGGATCGTATCCCTGCAGCCTTAAATACTGTGGACGCCATCAGCTTGCTCTCTTTCCTGCTCATCGGCTCTCTTGCTTGGACCTCCTCTACACGACTCAAGATATTCTCTTTTGGCCTACTCCGGCCTGCCACATCTTCCAGCAAGCAACCACGAGGCCCATCCAGCAACGCGCTAGTCAGCCACTGGTAAAGGAAGACCGGTTCATGTGCCCCATCCGGCCAGTACCACAAGTGACACGCGCACATCGGCTCGAAAGAGGCACGGTGCCACCACGGGAAGGCCCAACGGCTCCACGCGCGCCTTATAGGGGGACCCGGTTGGGCTGAGACGCTGCAACCTGCACTCCCATGGAAGCCGAGAGAGAGCCAGGACGAAACAGCCGCTCTCGCGACCACATCCGCAGAGCGTAACCCAACAGCGGTTCTGCTGTTACCGATATCACTCATCCTCCCCGGACTCCAGGAAACCTCCAATTGCGGCATCCAAGCAACAGAAGTAAGAGGCGTTTGTGTCTGAGGAAAGTTACTTAGCTTAGTTAATATTTTTGTGCTTACTGTGACACTGTTATTACGATTGAGCCCACCGGTAATCTGCCGGTGTGTATTTACCCACGTGATCACCGTGTTTCCTCACCACTGGCTGATCGCGCCCGATTTCTAAACAAACGATCAGGACAAGAGTGCGGACGTCTGCTTCACACTCTCCCTCCTGTGTGGAAATCCTCGGAGCGATCACAGCATTGGTGGTTAGGAATCACCTCCGCTTAGCCTTTCCTCTACTCCTCTTGGCCATCTTGGTAAGGGACGAGAGCACCTCATGACCTCGTCAGCCATCTTGGTAAGGGACGAGAGCACCACGTGATCTTGTCCGCCATCTTGTAATGCCCTATTGCGTGAATCGGCGGCTATCTTGGTAAGGGACAAGAGCACCGCATGACCTCGTCCGCCATCTTGGAAATCCTCCTCACAGTATTAAGCCATCTTAGTTTATCACACACACACACACACAGTCCTCAGCATACATGTATATAAGTTGACACTCTTTTCCATTTAATGTTTTATTTGCTTATGTTAGTTGAGTCGTCTTTTAGTTCGTAGATATCAGGATCTTGATTCAAGTGTTTGACCATTTTAATACTTGTGTTAATAAATTCTAATATATTCTAATGAGAGAAGTTGTTTGTGGTTATTTTACACAGTTTTGTAACATTTGCTGATTGAAGAAGTCTGTGCTCGGACTCACACCTTCTCTGTTGCTCTATAGCGCCACACCTGGTCAGGCTGGCACGCATAGACCAACAGCCACTTTGAGACAGATTGTGCCGTTTAGTCCTTTTTTCCTGATTTATCAGGTGGTGCCCCGTTTCAATTTATTAACTTTGTTAATACCCTTCTGGTTATTAGCAGCTGTCTCTCAAGATAGTTGGTAATAACCCCCTTTATGACTAAACGAGCACTTTATATGCCTTATTGCACAACACAAGGAAACATTTAATGGTATCTGTCCCTCCACAAAGTACTCCAATAAAACTACCAGAATAAAAAGACAATGTCACCGTATGGTATTCAGAAGGAATTTCAAACATTTTGATGTGCAAATTTTATTGAATGATCTCCTGGCAAGCAATATTCGTGATACTGCTAAAATCTTAGATGTTGAACTCGCGCTTGACCATCTCTGTAAATCATTCAGCTTAATAGTTGATAAGCACGCACCTTTTGAATAATTTTAAATTTAAAATAAAAAAAAATCACTCTTGTTTTAACACTAGAACCGCCAAGGGGGTAATTTTTACCCCCTAGCATTTTCAAACGTTTGTATTTCTGTTAAAATAAAACCCCTACATCTGTAAGTTCATGACTTTTCCTAAAATGGAATTATCAATCATTCAGTGAATTTTGGTGAGTGTGTGATGAAAAGAAAAAATATTATGACTATTTATACCTAGAACCGCCGAGGGGGGTAATTTTTACCCCCTCATATAAACGCTGTATACAGCTGCTCCCTTTTGCGCCACGCCCCTCCCGCTTCTCTCTGTTGCTTAGCAACGCCCAAACTTTGTGCCGTCATCGGACTTTGACAACTATTTTCATTACTAAATCTTTCAAACAAACAGCAAAATTTAAGAATTGAACCCAACAAAAATTACAGCTGGCTGTTGTACCAGAGATCTGAGTGAGGGAGTCAGAAAGAGCAGAGATCACCGTAGATGTGAGTGAGGAGGAATCGGTGGAGAGAGAGACCGACGACTCATCATTTTTACCAGGTGATACGACATCAACTGAAGATGAGGAGCCGGATTTATGAAAAACGGCTTCTATAAGTGCGGGGTCACCACCACATACATTCAGTCCTCAGACACAGTGGGGGCTCGCGGAAATACAGGTTTCGGAAGTCAAGCGTTTTAGTTTCCTCTGGTTCTAATCATCTGGTATTTTAGCGAGGCAACGACTCTGACTGATCTAATCATAAATATTATTTTTATAATTATATTTACATTGTTCAGAGCTCAACCTGTATGTCAGCTACATGAGGCGGCCAAGGATGGGTCTCCGTTTGGAGACCCATAAAGCTGGGACTGCGGACCGGTCCAGTCCACAAATGTCCCGGTGGAGAGAGGTGGTCCAACTGCATACGCGCGCCACAACATTGATGACCCTGTGAATGCGTTCATGTACCTGATGGACCAGGTGATACAGCAAACCTGTGACTGAACGGTGGCGGAGCCGCGCCGCTGGAGAGGAGGGCTGGGAATGGAGTCATGTGTGCGTGAGGAGGAGCATGCAGCGTTAATCCGTTTTTAAAAAATTAATAAAATATCTGTTAACATCTGAAGTCTGTTGTTTTGTATTGTAAATAGTCTGTTATTCGATTGCTGTCGTTTTCATGTTTGTGTTAACATACAGCTCCTACAGTTTTGTTGATGAACGTACCGATGTATTTATTTGTGTGGCTGAGAGAGAGAGCGGGCGCAGCGTTCGGCTACGGAGAAAAAAGCTGGCAAAAATATACATTTTAAAACACTTATTTTGACAAGTTTCCATTATTATTTCAGAAATATTTAGGAATTAGCCACTTCACAACTTCTAGAAATGACATCTTAGCATCGGTGACGCTGTTGTTGCAAGGGGGTCAAAATGACCCCCCTCGGCGGTTCTAGGAAGTTTGGAATGTTGGCGGTTCTAGTGTTAAATGCCTTAGACAAGAAAAAACACTGTGCAGCTCTTTTTATTGATCTTTCCAAAGCATTTGATACAGTGGATCATACGTTGCTCTTAAAAAGACTTCATAGTCTTGGATTTGATGATTTATCTTTTAAATGGTTTAAGAGTTACCTTAGCAACAGGCAGCAGTGTGTTGCTATTGGTGATGTTAAATCTGAATATGTTCACTTAGCAAAAGGTGTGCCACAAGGCTCAATTTTAGGGCCCATTCTGATTTCGATTTACATCAATGATATTACCTCAGCTGTCACTGGGTGTAATATTGACAAACGTGATTAAAAGATTGGAAGAGATGGATCGGAAATTGGGAGCGATTCAGAACTTGAATCAAACCCAAGGGATGATTCTGGACTTCCTTGGGCGCATGGACAACAATCTTGGAAGGATTCACGCGTTGATCAGGGAGAATGGCCAATAAATTCGGAACATTGAAGTATTCCCATCGAAGAAATCCAGCAGAACTTCAAGGCTAGACGGAGAGTGTGTCTCAGCCTGCCCCAAACAATCCTTTCTGTTTTGGCTCCCTGGAAGCGCAGCCTTCAAGGCCGCTCCCTTATCTATTTCTCCTGGATGCTGTGTGGCTTGGACGCTTCTACCCGCCCATTCCCCCCTCTGCACCTGGAGACCTTGGATCTCCAGGCTACATTCCCTCCCCCACTCCAACGTCTTCGCTGGCCCCCCTCCCGCCCTGCGCACCTCCCCCCTCCCCTCCCCGTGTGGCGATGGACTGACTGCGCGACTGCGCGCGCACAGACTGTCAAAACTGGGTTATTTGCCATCATGTTTCTATCAATGTCCTGTGTTAAGTCTGTACATGCTTAATTAAATGTGCTGAGGTGTTTTTTTTTTCCCCTCTCACGACGTGTCCATTTGACACGTAGTGGGAGATTTCTTTTTTTAACCTCCACCCCTCCTTCCCCAATGTTATCTTTCTTCCTCTGTTAAATTGAAGCGCTCTTATAGCGCTGACCCAAGCACCGTTGACTCCTGTCCATATGTTGTGTTGTTTTGTTTTGTATGTTTCTTGGACGGTGAACTGGGAAGTCAAATTCTGCTGTGTCGGGACGCTGGCTCAGTGGCGACAATAAATTTGATTCTGATTCTGATTCTGATTCTGATTCATCTTTATGCAGATGACACCATTTTGTTTTGTATTGCCAAAGATGCACACTCAGTCATAAATTCCCTCCAACACTGCTTTTCTGATCTCCAAGTTGCACTCAATAATCATAAACTGGTACTCAATGCAGGCAAAACTAAATTCATGTTGTTCACCAGATCAAAAAATAGTATACATGATGACCTCATCATTTCTACCAATTATGGTACAAATATTGAAAGGGTCCACTGAATACAAGTACCTTGATATCTGGTTAGATGATAAATTAACCTTTAAACATCATGTTTCTAAGCTGGTGACATCTTATATATATATATATATATATATATATATATATATATATATTAGGGGTGCAATGGTACAGGTGGCTCACGGTATGTTCCGTACCGCAGTTTTTTGTGTCACGGTTTCCGTATGGATTCGGTACACTTTACAGACCACCCACTACCCTAAACAAGCGATCGCAAGATACCGAGCTTGCGGAAAGCGCAACTCGGCCCTTAAAACAGCATGTCCAAATGGTGATCTTTAAATGTGCATCCAATGATTCATTCCGCAGTATTCTAAAAAGCACATCAGCTGCGCCAAGACGCAGAACTGGTAACAACTGGATCTTACGCAGGTAAGATCGTAGGTTTAGGGAGGTGGAAGATTGTGTTCTGTTAACTGTTAACTGTTTTCACTCCCTCGCTGGTGATTCAACAGCAAAACCAAAAAGCTCCCACACCGGTGATTCAAACATTTTTTCCCAATTTCTCCGCAACCGGTGGCCATGCCTGCTTGTTTTTTTTTTTCTTTTTCGGCATCTGAGCTGCAGCCAACCGGCCAAAGTGTGATAGGCTGGTCACTGTGAGTGAGCGGAGGCGAGTGGACATTGACATGCAGTTAATGCAGCCTGTTGCCTAAAAGGCACGCACGCTCATGTGCAAGTCCAATGCAAAGTTATTGGAACATAAATACTGCGGGACATAAAAGCATCCCGTGTCCTGTGCAGGTCGTACCATACCGTACCGAATGTGTATATATAAATATTATATATATATATATATATATATATTCCATTTATATGTCTGTCCTTTTATTGCAACACACAATCCACCTCACAACACACCCACACACACACATACTGCAGGAATCATCATACTGCACACCCTGCTCCATCACTGTCTTGCCCTTTTTTTCATGTCCTTTTGTGTTTCACTGCAGGTGATTTTGGTCCTGTCTGACAGAATCAGGATTTCAGGTGTTAATAAAATATGCTAGATCAGACAAAGTGGACAGGTGAATGACACATTCACTCTCACTCACACACACGCACAAGAAAACTAAAATCTGCTGAAAAATTTCCAAATTCATATCTATGTGACATTAAAAGTTTTTTCCAAATTATGGTGCTAAGCAATAATATATATGCAGACAGTTGTCAAAAAAGAAAACAAATGAAAAAAGGCTATGTTAAAAAAAAGACAAAAAGCATTCTGTTAAAAAGGCACACGTCAAGTTATCCTGAGTCCTCCTATTATGCCAGCTATCAGGTATAGTTTTGAGGTCAGGGTTGGACTGGTAATCTGGTGTACCAGGCAAAAAGTTTGCCCAATGGGATGACTCACCTTGGGGCCAGTGGCGCATATTTTCTTTCCACTGGTCAATTTATTTGTGATAACAGCAGACTGACCCATTCACATCTTTGTCCAACCCCCTCCAGCTCTGTCTTTATAAACACGCTCAGTGTTCAAAAGTGGATGTTTAAAGTGAAAAGGAACAAGCCCCCAAAACTAAAAAACCTGGAGGCTGTAAAGTGTGAAAAATGTGTGGTCTCAATATCTGCTGCCTCTATCTCAGGCATTGAGCAGTTGAAGGGAGGAAAGCAAGGAGCAGTTGTCAATCCGGATAGCCAAAGAGATCAGATTGTCGAGAGCTGCAGGGGCCTCTCTGCAGGCCAACTCGTCCTTGATGTCGTCATTGAGGCCCTTTGTGAAGACCCCCGCCAAGGCCACATCGTTCCAGCCGGAGTCCGCCGTTAGAGTCCGAAACTCCACTGAATACTTGGCAGTGCTCCGGGAGCCTTGTGAGAGTTCCAGCAATCGTCCAGCTGCAGAGCCTGGGTGACCGGGGTGATCAAAGACAAGTTTTATGTTTTTCTCAAACGTGGCATAAGTCAGGGAATGAAGGGGGAACCTGGTCTCCTCCACGTGTGCCCAGTCCAGAGCCCTGCCGTGCATCAATCCCACCACGTAGATGATTTTAGAGGTGTCCGAGCAGAACGTGAGCAGTCTCTGGAGAAAGACGTGACGACACTGGAGCAGGAAACCTCGGCAGCACCCCAGATCCCCGGAAAAAGTCGCTGGATCAGGGGCATATGAGTCTCTGGGGGAAGCAGCTGGAGTTTGATGGAGACCAGTGGCGGGTTCCGGGGTGGACGGCAGGGCGGCAGAGGAGGAGTGATTAACCAGCAGCACCACCTGCACTGTGAGGTCGGACAGCTGGGAAAGGAGCTGGTCCCTAGATTGTGAGTGTCTGTACCATTTGTTCGTGTAGTCCCAGCATTTGTCCTTGGGAACGGAGGGCCCCCAACACGGCCTCAGCAAATCCTGGCGAGTCTGCAGGTTGGGTTGAGTCGGCCGAGTCCGAGGGTAGGCCAGTCCGATCTGTCATGGTTCAGAAGAGAAAGACTCTTAGATTAGACTTCACTCAAAAGGATTTGAGTGAAGTCTTGGGTCCAGGGGGTCCAGGAACAGTTGCACTTGGATCCGATGCTGGTTCTCAGAGAACGGGTTCCGGGAAGCAGGGGCATGGAACACAGGCAGGCTCGCACAGGCAGGATCCGGGACAGGCAGACGGGAGAAAGCAGAACTGGAGAAGAGAGCAGCGTTAATGTCAGGTCAGACAAGGTTGGCACAGTTCAACTAGGAGTGGGCTTAATACCACATAAGGAGCATTGTCGGACTGGCGCCAAGTGGCTGAATGAATCCAGGTTATGAAGGGTGTGGTTGATTGGTGATGAGTCACAACTGTGGAGGAGAGGGAGAGCAGGGCAAGCACCAGGCTGAAGGTCGGGAACGGAGACAGTGGAGGGCGCAAGAGGACAGGAGAACCGCATGACAGAAATGGCCTGTTCTAATGTTATGATTGTGGCTCAGGACTTTGTTGGTAGACTTTTTTTTATTTTTTATAAAAAAAAAAAAAAAAAAACAGTATGACATTAATGCCTGGCAGTGGCAGTGGTAATAAGCTTTATTTTATTTGACATTTTTTAAGATGAGATTTACACTAAATATGTGTTACTGGCAAGTGTTGATGTTAAAAGTCTTTGAACAACAAATATTATGGCACTTTAGTTCATATGGCAGCAGAACATTTAAATAAACGTGACCTTTACACTATTTTTGAATTCATTATGTGATTTTCCGTATACGATGTGATTAATCGTGAATGATCAAGGAAATCATGCGATTAATCACAATTAAAAATGTTATTCGTTGCCCAGCCCTAATATATATATAACATTTTTATATTATTGTATTTCATATATATGTGTATATATATATATATATATATATATATATATATATTATATATAAAAAGAAAAAACATTCTAAGATCATACTGAATCTCCAGGCACTGATTAATTACAATTTAACAAAGCTGAAACCAGTGTTTAAAGTTAAAATTAAGGTAAAATTGAAATCAGGTCATACATAACTTTTTAACGTAGCAGAAATGTTAAGTTGCCTTTTTTCCCAGTTACAACTAGAGTAGGCTCTGGCCTCCAGCTAGTTCCTTAAACTGCCAAATACTCAACAAACGTACAGTCATGGAAAAAATTATTAGACCACCATTTTTTCTTCAGTTTCTTGTTCATTTTAATACCTGGTACCACTAAACGTCATCATGTGACTAAAACAGACAGAAAAGAAAACACTGAATGCATAAAAGCAGTGTTTTTGGCAGTACAACACCATAGCTATTGATGTAAAAACTTAAGTGATTTAGGGTATAATTAAGAAAACCATGGAAAATGGTAAGATATCAGCTCTTAAATAAAACTCTTATGAGCAATCTTTGTGGTTATCGTTATGTTTGTCCAAACAAATGTACCTTTAGTTGTACCAGGCATTAAAATGAACAAGAAACTGAAGAAAACAAGGGTGGTCTAATAATTTTTTCCATGACTGTATGTCAGAGACATCTTCCTCACTCTGCAGTGGAGTTGTATTTGTCATGACTTTTAGATTTTGTTGCAAATCTTTTCCAGTGGATTTTAATATTTCATGTTTTAAAACTAAAATTCTATTCTAGAACTATTTCTTTTTTTGTGAATTGTTTAGTTTTGCTCCCCATCTGCAAATGATACAAAGGATCAGTCTGGTAGTGTAAACAACATTTGAAGTCATGCTGTCTCTCTCTCTCTCTGTCTCTCTCTCTCTCAAACACACACACTCCGTCTGCACAAGTAATGTGATTTTAATTTTGTAACCATAAATTTACCTGGTTTTGGGGCTTCAAGTCACATCTAAGATGATAATTCATAACAGGTAGGTGGGAAAACACAGAAAACATAATAACATTAACAGAGTATAAAATGGAAACTTTTTAGATCATTCTACAGCGTAAATCTCATAAACTTTCATTTTTTCTTTCTTTCTTAAATAACCAACTACATTATGTTATCAGTCCTATTTAGATTCAGCATCACATTGCTTGTTTGCTTTAAATCATTATAATTATAACTTCCAACAGTTTTTCTTTGAGACTTCTTATAACTGGTTTAGGCCTGAACCACTGCTAAATGAACTGCTAAATCCATGAAACTGACTTCCAAACCCACTCTGTCACAGTCAAGTTTTATCAGTAGTAGAGGATGTCACCACAGCTAAAATCACAACCATGTGTTAATGAGTAATTCCCGTGAGAATCATCTTTTAAAGGGGAGCCATTATCAAAAGCAGTAAAACAAATGTGACAGCCAAGAGCTTGTCCTTTTTCCCCCGACCCTCGTACAGTCCCCACAGGCGTGCTGTGATGAACGATTCAAGGCCAGCTCTGGCCCAGGGATGCTCCACTGAACCATGCTTTGATCTATCATCTGGGCTTCCCTTATTAATGATGAGGTCACAGCGTTGAGGGTCACAGGATTGCTGATAAAAGTGCAAAGCTGGCTATTTGTTATGAGCCCAACTTGACTGATCATAACTCTTTTGATGAAAGGGGACAAGATTTCCTACCACCACACTGTCACTCCAAAGACATGCCTGTGTTCTTCATAATATACTGTCGTGTGTGGCTCACAGTGAATGAGCCTTATCATAGCCAATGTAGAACTAAATGAAGCGGCTGTTATTACTCATAGGACAATAATTATGATCTTCTTGGAAGAGATTGCCATGTAGATCCTGGAGGATCTTTCATCTATCATGTACATAACTTATATAAGTGATGTCTTATATGATGAAATTGCTTTGCCCACTATTTTCTGAGGAAATAAAATAAATAAAAATTGAAGTAAAATTTGAAAAATTTAACAGTAAAGTACAGATCTTGGTACTGTTTAAGCAGTGATGTCTCATCTTTTTTCATGTAAAGATGGGACATCACTGTGGCTATGACTTTTTTTTTTTTTTTTACCGTATTTGCAGTATGTGACTAAGTCACTGTGCAACTGTGGTTCAGATGGATCTTTATGTATATGTATTTTATGAATCAAAAGATTTCATATTATCATAGGTTTTCATCTACATACCGTGTTTGGACTTCTCAGCTGCCATATGACTGGCAGATTGGACCATTCTGTGAACACACAGATGTCCAGCTGAGTGCAAATCACAGTTTAAATAAAATAAATGTGCAATGTAGTTTCATGAGAGAAATGAAGAAGCAATTTCACAAATTTAAAAAGGTTGTAAAGTGGCCTACTTGACACTAAAGTAAAAGCTTGCTGTGGCTTTTACATATTTTGGTGTTTCCAAATGAAAAGATGAATACAGCATGTTCTCTAAAGGCTTGTACTATCTCAGCAAGGACAAAAAAAAAAATCAAATTAAATAATCATAGCACCTTGAACCATGTATAAATGCTTTCCAGTCAATTATAAAAAAAATAAATAAAACAGCATTATTGCAATTTGTACATATTAACTAGCTGATATTAGTGTGTTCTGCTCTTAACATCATTACTGCATCTTGGCTAAAATCATGACCATGCAGCCTCTAGCATCTGTCACAGACCTGTTTGCCAAGATACTCAGTTATCATCTGCTTATATTTCTGCAGCCATGCAAACTTTTCTGAGGGGACACAACATGGTTGAGAAAATTACCATTGTTTAGTGAGATTGAGCAGTTGTATATTTCATCTCATATCTTTTCAGGTTCAAACTTCTAATAATCAACAAAATGGTGTTTATTTGAATTAGTATTAATTTGGATATGAACAGCATATAAACAAAGGTGTTTCCTCATCCATATTTTTATTGCCTTTCTAACAGTTTAATCTTCAAACATATTAAACGTTCAAATCAGATTTTGCACAAACTGCAATCTGTTCTCTCGCCCTCAGGGATCTATTTGGGTTCATTGAATGAATCTCAAACATCAGAGCAATCACTGTCCTGGTTGAGTGGCATTTCTCTCCGCACTCTCAATCTAACAGCCTTGTTCCGCATCATTTGAGCCAACATCCGGCCCAAGAATGATCAGAGCTGCCAGAGGAGTCTTCCCAGACATTTTGTGGGCGTATGGATGTCCTGGGCTCCTCTGTATTCATTAGCAGGCTAGTCACAGTGGTGCAATGGAGCATATCTTCTCAGCAGCCCGCGGGGACTGTCATTCGAGTGACGGAGACAGATCGCAGGTGGACCAGTGAGGAGACCTGCCATAGATTAACTTGTCTGCCAGCAGGGGACTCCACAGTTCCATTTGTTTCCATCTCTGCTGATACTTTTTCTAACTAACCTTAAAGTGCATTGCACAATCTTGTATTAAGTGTGGAAAGATCAATGAGTACCAATTGGATTCATATTTCGGGCTGTCAAAAAAGAAAAAAAAATATTTCTCAAGGATTCCTTGAATTGTATGTTGATCAGTCTTACATAAGACCATGGGTGAGAGTAGGAACAAATATGAAGTGGTAAACAGAAGGTCTTGCCTTTTGGCTCCACTCTTTCTTCACCACAACAGACCAGACACTACTACAGATGCCACACAGATCTACCTGTCAAACTACTGTTCCATTCTTCCCTCACTCACCCAGAGAAACTTAAACTCCTCCAATTGGCAGCAGCACCTCACCCCCAACCCAGATAGGACATTCCACCAATTTCTGTCTGAGAACGATGATCTCCAACCATGATTGGAGGTCCTGATTCTCATTCCTGCTACTTCATACCCGTCTACAAACCACTCCAGTGAAGATCCCAATAATGCAAACAGGACCACATTATTCAAAAAAAGCAGACAGAATCCAGACATCACCAAACGGTATCCTCTCCATCCCTTGGAAGCACCTAGAAATTCTGTCTGTAAAAGTTAAATAAACAGAATTGGTGACAGAGGCAAACCCTGGCAGTATTTACATAGAAGCTCCTCCCACAGGCTTGGCTTTTTTCGGGAAGGGACAACAGGTTCCTTGACTATTCGTCTCCATATAGATCTACTGAATCACATTGAGTCTGGTCTGTCGTACAGGACCAAATTTGTCTTGTGAAATCCTACTAGGTACATAGGATATTAGGAACACTTGAGCATGCAAACACCTCCACACAATAAGGTGGCAATTCAAGAAGGGGGCTGGTCTGCCTTTTTTCAGGAGAGTGCTTTTTCTTGGTGCACTTTGATTTGTCCATGCTTTGGGCATGCACAATTATAGGAACAAAAGCATTTGAAACAAATACAAAATGCATGTTCTATCTCAAGATTTTTCTTAACTTAAGCTTTCACATCCCTTGATCTTATAAATTTAGTGCAGACACAGCTGGAAATTCTCCACTCTCCACTCATATGTACCGCATTTTACAACTTTGTACTATTAGAATTTTTTAACCTGTCATTTTACTAAATAATTATTGCCCAAATATTGATGTTGGAATTGCAGTGACTTTTGAAAAAATATATGTGGATTCTATTTCAACTGGCTTGCCTGGAAATTAACCAAATGTTAAAACATTTGGTTAAAAACTATTATTAGTATTCTGACCTTGAAACCTGCTGGTACCACAGGCACCTGTTCAATTTGCTTCAGCCTGCACATGACTATAGTTACTAGGCATTTTAAAGCAAAAACAATGTCTAAGATTTTGTCTTGCTCAGTCTCTTGCTCAACCAATCCTTTTTTTTTTCTGTCATTACTTTCTTGAATCAATGAGTCTTCTTTACCAACACGTTTACTGAGAAGACTGAAACTGATATTTTAACATAAAAACAGGTGCCATGGTCTGGGTCGACCATTGCAGTCATTCTTGGTTTTTCTTTTTGTTTTCTTCTGTGTTTAGTTGGCATCTCGTCTCCCCTGTCCTTAGTCTAGTGATGTTATGAGATATGCCGAGGCTTCGAGGCGTGTGTCGAGTAATGGAGGGGGCATTTCCACGAAGCGCATATTGAGGCTTGCTTCATTTAGGGGAGGAGCCAAAAGAGGATTTACCCTGTGTTGGAAACATTTTGATTTGATAACTCCTACCCTCTGGAATACCAGGAGAAGGAAAAATGACTGTACCACCATTTATATAATCTTGCTCTTTCTTTTTGTGCGCATCATCGTCTTCTGTAAGCTACCACATGAAAGGGTGTTTTTAAACGCCAGAGAGGTTGTGGCAAAAAGAAGGAATCACTTAAAATCAAAACTGTTAAGAGACTGTTTTTTTTTTAATCAATAAAAAGGAATCAAATCTTCCCTGTTCTGTACATCATTGTCCAAGTTAATCAAGCATTATCAGTGCCCTCTTCCTAGTTTTCACCAGCACTTCCACTGTCTTCTGCCTGCTCAGGCCCATGACATTCTCCTAAAGTGACAGAAAACCATTATTGCACAGCCTGCTATAATGCTACCATACTAGGAAACTTTACACAGAGAGAATGCATTCATGACGTATGTTATTATACACATATGTGATTAATGTATGTAGAGAATTATTTGGTCATACAGTCATTGTTGTTCATAGTCATTGACGTTCTTTGTGATTTCATAGTCATCCCCAAGGGCCATGACAGACACAAATATTCAATGTGCCACAATTAGCTGTGGTTGAGTTACAGCTGCCTGTGATTGTACACACGGCCAGTAGGTGGTGTCGTGTGCACATGAATGCTTTGAGTAATGAACCCTTTCTTGAACTGATTGCCTCAAGTGGTTCGATGCCTCATGAAGCTTCATCTCATCATCACTACCTTAGTCTACCATGTATCCTGCTTTACTTTGAAAGTCTGTCTTGCCTTCGTGTTGTGCAGTTTTATTTCCCCCATGTATTACCCTGATAGTTTGCACCTGACTCTCATTTATTCCTCTGTGTATTTAAGTCCTGTCTTCCCCTTTCTGTTTGCTGGTTCATCTGTTTATACATCCTGTTGTCTCTGCCTGTCTCCTTTTCCAGTTCCATTTTCCTGCCTTGCTACCCTGTCACTGTGTTTATGGACTTTCAAGTTAAGATTTGGATTTTTATTTATTTTTGTTAATAAACCATTTTTTTTTTTGACAATTTCCTGCATTTGGGTCAACACAAACCTTGACAACAGGTTCTAGTTACAGCAAGAGATGACAAGATTCTTGCACTCTCAAACTCAGTTCTCTCGTGTAGCAGTGGCTATGTAAAAAAATATCTGTGATTTTGACAGTAAAAAACTGTAATATCACAACAGTAAAGGAATGTAAAATGTGAAAAGGAAAAATACAGTATTTTTTTACATTTAATTACTGTAAAAAGAAAAATATGGCTGAACAGTATTTTTTACATTTATTTTTCATAAAAAAATACATTAAAACCTTGTTAAATAACATTACATGATATTTATTACAGTGATATCCCGTAAAAATATATTACTATCACTACTGTAAATTAAAGCTGCAAGCAGCATTGATCGGGCCCTCGCACCCTTCGCCATGTCATGGAAAATTTGAATACAAGATGCTTCAGATGTGGTGTTAGGTACAACAAAGAAACTCAGAGATGAAAGGGGTCAACAGACTTTATCATGCACTGTGGGAAATTTTCTCAGAGAGGAGAGCAGTCACACATTGTTTTATGAGATTTCTTTTTACACCTACCAAAATGCATATCAAATGAATTCCTGCCTTTTGGTTTTGGAGACTGTCTTCACACTTACCAAAATGCATATTGAATCAGTTCCTCCCTTTTGCTCTTTCAGACTTGCTAATTCACATACCACAATGTGTGATAAAAAAATTATTGTTTAGTCTTACTATTTCATCTGGCAGACTTCCTAAAGTCACCTTTAAAAGAGATGTAAATGTGTGTTACCATGGGCACAACCATCCAGCCTGTAGGTTGCATGACTGTGTCCCGCTGTTACGCTCAGTTTAAATAAACTTGGTTAAAGTTTGAGCTCTCTGTTGTTGCATTTTGTTAAGGATCTATAATTTTAATTTGTGCAATTTATAAAAATTGCCACAACAGCCATCGCCCCCAAGGTGTCCGCCATCACGCTGCGCCGCAAGATGGCCGCACTGGTGAGGAGCTCCGCTCCGACTCGCTCTTTTTATCGCTCTTTTTATATTTTTTTAACTTTATTTATGGTCAACTTCTTCTCCGGGTGCACCTGCAATGTGCACGGACGCTATGTGTACGAACGGAGCATACTTTTGGAGCTACGTTCGGCAGCTAGCGCGGACTTTATGCCCACTCTCGAGGCATCAGCCATGGACGTACTGCCTCTTTGTTTACTCGGGCTCGGGCTCGGGCTCCGCAAGAGGAAAACGAAGAGGGGGAAACGAGCCGGTGCGCTGTGGAGAACCCGCCAGAGACACAACAAACCCACTCTCCCGACGATTCTGCTTGCAAACGTCCAGTCCCTGCGGAATAAACTGGATGACCTGCGCGCACGGATATCTTTTGAACGGGACGTGAGGAGCTGCTGTGTCTTTGCCTTCACCGAGTCATGGCTGGACTCGTCGGTCCCCGACTGCGCCATAACCCCGGATAACTTCACCATCTACAGACAGGACAGGACGGAGGATTCAGGCAAGTCGTGTGGAGGGGGTGTGTGCTTTATGGTTAACTCTTTGTGGGCAACAGATGCACGCGTTTTAACATCCCACTGCTCTCCCGTCCTGGAGCTGCTAACCATCAAAGTCAGGCCCTTCTACCTACCAAGAGAACTGTGTGCTGTTATCCTCACTGTTGTCTACATCCCCCCCCAAGCTGCCAAAACACAAGCCCTGGAAGAACTGTATGGGATTATAAACGGACTTGAAAATTCACACCCTGATGCAGCTTTCATTGTTCTGGGAGACTTCAACAGAGCAAATATGAGGACTGTATTACCAAAATACCACCAGCACATAAACATTCCCACCAGAGGTGAGCAGACACTGGACCATTGTTACACACCATTCAAAGACTGCTACAAACCCCTCCCCCGACCAGCCTTTGATAAATCGGACCACAGTGCCATCCTGCTGCTGCCGGCCTACAAACAAAGGCTAAAACAGGAAAAACCAGTCTCCAGGCTAACACATAAGTGGAGCAACACATCCGACGAGGTCCTCCAAGACTGCTTTGAGACAACTGAACTGGCAGATGTTTGCAGACGCAGCTGATGGAGACATCAAATGCATACACAGACTCTGTCATAGGCTACATAGGGAAGTGCATTGATGACATCGTGCCTAAAATCTCCATCTGCACTTACCCTAACAAGAAACCCTGGGATGGACCAGTGGTGCGTGTTAAACTAAACGCTCGCACCGCTGCCTTCAACTCAGGAGACCCAGAAGCCTACAAAGCAGCCAAATATGACCTCAGGAGGACCATCAAAGCTTCTAAGAGGGAATACAGGAGGAGAGTGGAGTCTGCCCAGCTGAGCCACGACTCCAGACGTGTGTGGCAGGGACTACGCTGCATCACCGACTACAGGGGGAGGAGTAGGCCAGTGGAACTGTCCAGCGCATCATTCCCGGACGAGCTAAACACCTTCTACGCCCGGTTTGATGCAAACAACACCACGCCTGCCTCCAGACCACAGGTGAGCAGTGAGGACGCCGTGCTCCACCTGGACACAGCCACAGTCAGACAGGCATTCAGGAAGGTGAACCCCCGCAAAGCACCAGGGCCCGACGGCATCCCCGGACGGGTGCTGAGAGCCTGCTCCAGCCAGCTAGCCGAGGTGTTCACCAACATCTTCAACCTGTCCCTGAGCCAGTCGACTGTGCCCACCATCTTCAAGACCTCCACTGTAGTTCCCATCCCAAAGACCCCCCACAGCATCATGCCCAAATGACTTCCGGCCCATAGCACTCACATCAGTCATCATGAAGTGTTTGAGAAACTCATCCAGAAACACATCAGCAGCTCTCTCCCCCCCACCTGGACCCCCTGCAGTTTGCATACAGAGCAAAGAGGTCCACAGACGACGCCATTGCTCTTGCAGTTCACACCTCTCTCAGCCATGTAGAGAGAAGTAACACCTACGTGAGAATGCTATTCATTGACTACAGCTCAGCATTCAACACCATCATCCCCTCCAAACTGGTCTCCAAGCTCACTGCCCTGGGGCCTGGGGGGCCCCATCTGCAGCTGGATTTGGGACTTCCTCACCAACAGACCGCAGGCAGTGAGAATCGGCAGCCACCTCTCCTCCACACGTGTCCTCAGCACCGGCACACCGCAGGGCTGCGTTCTCAGTCCGCTACTCTACTCCCTCTTCACCCACGACTGCACCGCCAGGCACAGCTCCAACACCATCCTGAAGTTTGCTGACGACACCACCATCCTGGGCCTCATCACCAACAACGACGAGAGAGCCTACAGAGACGAGATTAACCTTCTAACCAGCTGGTGCCAGGAGAACAACCTCTCTCTGAATGTCAGCAAAACCAAGGAGATGATCGTGGACTTCAGGAGGCAGCGGACTGACCAGCACCCCCCCATCTACATCAACAACGCTGAGGTGGAGCATGGAGCAGGTCAGCAGCTTCAAGTTCCTGGGCGTCCACATCACTGAGGATCTGTCCTGGTCACTTCACACAGACACTGTGGTGAAGAAAGCCCGGCAGCGACTCTACTTCCTGAGAGGAAGCTGAGGGAAGTTTGGCATGAACACCAGCATCCTCACCAACTTCTACAGGTGCACCATCGAGAGTCTGCTGACGGGCTGCATCACAGTGTGGTATGGGAACTGCACTGCCCAGAGCCGCAAAGCACTACAGAGGGTGGTGCGAGCGGCAGAGGACATCACAGGCAGCAGCCTCCCCTCCATCCAGGACATTTTCTACAGCAGGGGTCTGCGTAAGGCGCAGATCATCCCAAAGACCACACACATCCAGCACATGGACTTTTCCGTCCGCTACCATCTGGCAGACGGCACAGGAGCCTGCCCGCCCGCACAAAAAGACTGAGGGACAGCTACTACCCACAGGCCGTCAGGTTACTCAACTCCAGGTAGCACCTTCACTCTGCCATAAAGACTCACTACCTCTATTCCATATTCTGTCATAACCGCTGCTATAGACAATGTGCAATACCCCACTATGTGCAATATACCGTATTCATGTGCAATGATTGTATACACACCCTTCCCATGCACCTTACACTACGACACTTTAGTTAATGTTGACACTCTAATATCCTTTTTTTTTTCTATTGTATATTGCTGTATATTTTTGAAAATGCTATATCTAATTTTGTTAGGATCCACTCGGTGTATAGTGTACCACTCTGTGTATATTGTGTCTCATATTATCATTACTAGCACTATTATCATTATCATATTATATATACATATCATATACATAGTTATATACGTATATTATATTATAGAATTTACAATCATATTGCCATATCTTATGCGTACTGAGTATCTGTACTATACTATATCACATTATATATACACTTACATTAACCTATACTTATATTATCATTATTGTTATTACTATTATATTATATTATTATTATTATATTACACATTGTGACCCACTGTACACTTACCGCATATGCTTGAAATTTTTATTTTTCACTGCATTATTTGTCGGAATTCTCTACTGTGTAGAGTGTACTGTACTTTTATCTTACTCTTTTTATCCGGTTTTTCCCTGGCGAGTCACGAGCGGATCTTTCTCCCCGCAAGCATTTCATTGCATCCTTGACCCTGTGTTAACTATGCATATGACAAATAAAGCCTTGAATCTCTTGAATCTCACCTTCCCAAGCCAGTCGGGAATATAGGCAATACAGTGAAAATTCTGTTTGGTTATAAAATGGAAAAGTTGCTGCCCAGCTTGAATCCAAAGGTACAAAAATGAAAAACTGGCCTGGACTCTATTCAGAGCTGATTTCTAACCTGCTGTATCAAGGCTGTAACTGTCACAGCTGTGTATAATCTTAAGCAAATATAAAAAGTCAGAGATCTGATGTCTAGAGCAGATTTACTGTAACTTATCCAGCCTTCATCTTCAGCAGACTTGACTACCATAATGATCTTTTGTCTGATGAAACAGCTTCAGATCATGATGAACCCTGTTGCCAGAGTTCTGACAAGAACCTTTGATGAGTCAGTTGCACTGTCCAAGATTGTCAGATACACTTGTTCAAAGTGAACGAATATATGAATCTTCAAGCAGAATCTTCAAGCAGATGCATTCATGGAAAGAGATCTGTTTAGTAAAGCCTATAGTTAGTCTCAACAATAGTGTGTTAGGGCCAATTGTCAGAGCTACAGTTACAAGAATGGCTGAAGACAAGACAAGAGCAGGCTGGTCTGAAACACAGCCTCATCATAGCTATGCTGCTATAGGTCTACGCTGCAGGGAGACACCAACATATTCCACTGAGTGGTGTCCTCACTTTTTTTCTTATCACTTTTACCTTTCCTATTGAGCTGTATCCATAGTAACCTTTTTTTAATCTCATATCACTCCTGTAAAGTGACAATAAAAGGATTTGTATATATTTAGATTTATAGTTAATTACCATTTTGGCTCGATATAGGACTTCTCTGATTATAAGATGACAGCTACTTTTCAAATATCCTTTTGGGAAAATAAAAATATGATGAACACAATAAGGTTATTCGTAAAATAACTCATTATTGTACAATTACGAAAGAAAAAAAATCACACAGAGATAACATTCTGCTCTAATGTTAAATATTTTATTGATTTCATCTTTTTTAGAACGTATGGTACTATATTTAAGGTAAAGTACGTGTCAGGTTTCCATGTTATTTAAGATCAAGGTATAATTTTCATTGAAGAAACGTTATTCTTTTTAAAATCTGAGACTGCATTAATGTCAACAACTGCATAACCATTAAGTTGAGTTACATTCTGTTTCAAGAACATTAATAATTCAGACTGTAATATTCTGGAGTGTAACATAACTTTCTTTGCTTTCTTTCCTTTGCTCGAGTCGGTCTCTTGTTCCTTCATTTCACTGTGACGCTGGATTCGCTTACTGTGTAGTTAGGTGCAGGCTCCATCCAGTGGTGCAGATGTGTAACTACAGGAGGAAAGTGTCCTCCATTTTCAGACAACCTCAGTTTTTGAGAAACCCGAAAGACAGCAGCAACCATGTCTGGAACCTCAGAGCCATCTCCTGCAGTGGGAAGAGGAAGTCTGGAAATGAAAATCAGCAGGCATATTCTGTTTACCCGGGCGGTAAGTCACATCATATGTAAAACAAAGCAGTCTAGCTGACCATCTGGCAATCCTCATGCCAGCTCTACCAGTCCCTTTAGACGTGAGAAGTGATGTCAGAGCTTGATGGTCAGTACGCAGGATGAAGTGACATCCCCATAGACAAGTTCTCCACTTCTCTACTGCCCAAACACAAGCAAGAGCTTCACATTCAATGGCAGAATACTTTCACTCAACAGGGGAAAGCGTCCTGGAAGCAAAGGCAACAGTTCTCTCCGTGTTGTCTGGATGGGTCTGAGTGAGTACAGCTCCCAGGCCATAATCAGAAGCATCAGTAGTTACTTGAGTAGGTAATGCAGGGTCGTACAGTGCAAGAGCAGGACTCTCCAGTATCAGTCTTTTGATTTCAGCAAAACTGGACTCAGCTTCAGCAGTCCAACTAAACCTCAGGTCAGTAGAGTAGACTAACCCCCTAACGACACGTAGTGGTTCAACAACAGTAGCAAAATTTGGAATGAATTTGCTGTACCATGAAGCAAGACCAAGAAATGATCTCAAGGAGCATGTGTCATGTGGGACGGGTGCATGAGCCACAGCACTGACTGTCTTTGTCAGGGTGGAGTCCATCTTTGGATACAGTGTGTCCCAGGAAAGGTAAAGATGCCTGGTTAAACTTACATTTGCTCATGTTCAGTCTAAGTCCTTTTTTGTTCAGAGCATGAAGAACCTTCTGTAGATTGGCATCGTGATCTTGCTGGGTGGTGCCATAGATTATGACATCATCAAGATAGGCTTGTACACCTGGGAGGCCAGCCAGTATGTTAGACATCTTTTTTTGAAATGCCGATGGGACTGAGGCGAGGCCAAATGGAACACGGCAGAAACAGAAAAGGCCGTCGTGAGTGATAAATGCAGTGATATCACGGCTATCTGGGTGAAGAAGCATCTGGTGATAAGCAACAGTCCAGGTCAAGGGTTGAAAATACAATAGCTCCTCGCAGGTTAGTGAGCAGTTCATCCATATGTGGCAAGGGATGACAATCACTGACAATCGATTTGTTCGGTTCTCTCAGATCGACACACATGCGAAGGCTTTCTTCTTCTGGGGACAACGATGGGGGAAACCCATGGAGATGCATCAATGTGTTCAATGATGCCTTTGTCTTGCAGATCCTTAAGCTCCGCTGTAACAGCCTGTCTTACAGAGAATGGAAGCCTCAGCTTCTGTCGCACTGGAATTGCATGCGGTTTCATTTTAATTTTGTGCACAAATCCTTTCGCATATCCAACTTCCCGAACCTGGATGTGTGGGGCAGTCAGTGGTGTATATTTTAGTATTCCACCCGTGGCACACTTTGTTATGTGAGGGTTGTAGGTTGAGAGTCAGGGTGGTCATTGGGTCTTGTCAGAGATATTACTTTGTCACCTTCGAGTTGCATATGCAGGTCAGCAAAAACAGATTCAAGCCAAGCAAAGCAGCACCTGACTTAACTACACATAAATGGGCATGTAGCTGAACGTCCCTAATGAGTCACCTTGGCTTGTAAACAGCCTATAACTGTTATTTTCTCTTTTGAGTATGTGCACAGGGTCACCGCAGGCTCAGAAAGTTCACATGTAGGAAAGAGCTTCTGGTAAATGCTCACAGGAAGAATATAAACAGATGAGCCTGTATCCACAATCAGCTCAATATCATGAGAATGCCCACCAGCTTCAACATGCACAGTACAGAGGATTTTATCCTGCGCAGCATCATTCATGTAAAGCACAGTCAGTTAATTTATCAGCACCTCACGTACTTCTCTTCGACCAGATCTACAAACTTTAGAAAAATATCCCACTTTTACCACATGAATTGCATTTTGCTTTGGCAGCAGGGCACGATGGCTTATTAGCGAGGTGGTTGGTAGATCCACAGTGGTAACAGGAGCGAATGTTTACCAGCACTTTGAGGAACAGACGCCATTTTCTTCTTTTCCAGGTCATTCCGCGGATGTGAGTGTATGGCACCCACCGACGCAGCAACGTTGTCAGAAAGAACGTCGGCGTTACGTAGTCCGGCTTCAATTTGTAAAGATAGTGTGCTAGCCTTAGCTAGAGACAAGTCCGATTCCAGCAACAATTTGTCACGTATTTGTGCGTTGGCAAGACGCTCTATCAGTTGATCACGAAGCATCTGATCCTCCATGTCCCCCAAGGAGCAGCAAGTTCACGTACTGCAGCCAAAAACTCATTCACTGACTCACCAGGCCTCCGTGTCCTCTGTTGAAATTTGTGACGTTCTGCAACCAACGTTTACTTTGGGAACAAAATGTTTCCGTAGTCCCTCCAGGGCAGAAGAATAAGTAGCACCTGTATTCGGCAAAGCATAAAACAGTCTCTGTCCTTCAGTACCGAGTGCGTGGAGAAGAACGGCATGTTTCCTGGTGTCAGGCCAGCTATCCCCGGTAGCATCAATAACAACCATGTAGTTCTCAAACATCTTCAACCACGTAGCAAAGGAGATAGCAGGTTGACCCGGACAGGGCATGACAGGTGCAGGTAAAGGTACAGAAACGGCCATTATCGTCGCCAAAATGTGGTATTTTGAAAGAATAACCCAAAGAACTCGCAGAAGACTCAACGCTTCACTTCCAGCCTTTTATTCTTCTTCTTCACTCACTCATTATTACATGCAGTTCTCTAGCGCCTCTCTGTAGCCATCCATCCATATAACAGAACACAACAGAGAGGAGTAAAAGAATCCATTCACGTTAAAATAGAAAAGCCGTCTCTAAACAGGGGAGGTGGCTTAAGATTCCATCTATCCCCCATTTACAACACAGCCCTTGCTACTGTTCCTAAGAGACTGAATAACAAGGACTGCCCGAAACTAAACTCAAGTGGCTCAAAGAAACATAACGACAGTCGTTCACTGGTAACCACACCTCATGCCTAACGACTGTTGTCCACCAGTGGCCCCACTCACTCTTAACGACTGTCCTTTCACTGGTGTGGCGCTCCTGACCCAAACAAAGGGTCCAGCGAAACCCACTAATGAAGTATTGTCTTTGGAAAGTGGGTGTACACCTCCACAGAGGTGTCGGACTAGTGCGGACTAGTCAGACCGATGCGTTGAGAACTGATGAAGCCGCATAAATAAGAGGCAAAACGTCTTCTAGACAAATTTAAGTCCAGTTGCCTATGATTCAATTGTTGCGAGAATGAAATTGACCTGGATAAATGAGAATATCCACAGACCTGTCCCTAAAATGTGTTTATCTATGCTGTCACAGACTTTTGGGGGTCGAGAAGCCAGGATGTTCCAGTCGTTGGAGTCATAAAACCTTAAGCAGCCAACTGAGGTACTCACGGTCATGAAAAGAGACTGCATCCTTACATGCCATAAAGTTTAGTTTTAATAGTTTAACAGTTCTCTCAGTTAATTTTAATCCTAACAATACCAATGTTATATATACAGTCTACATGTGTATTTTTCAATGATTTGAAAATGCAAATACTTTAATTTTTACAGTATTGTACTGACAAATGCTCCAGTTATAACCTTGAAATTAACAGTACTTCACTGTAAAGTGAAAAAAAATGTCACCGTTTTATTTACGGTGAATTTTTGGCAACCATAGCTGCCAGTATTTTACCGTAAAAAGTGGCACATCTCTGTGTTAAATACAGTCTAACAATGTGAAAAAAAACTGTTAGATATACAGTGGTACCTCTACCTATGAAATTAATTGGTTCTGGAAGTAGTTTCGTAACCTGAAAATTCCGTAAGTAGGGATGCGTTTTCCATGTAAATGCCCTAATCTGTTCCAAGCCCCCCAAAATTTGGACATACATTTTTTATAAATCAGAAAAATGCATCAAAACATGTAACAAATACATGTTACATTTAGATTACTACACAATAAACATAAAATGCGAACTGTACATAATGTAAAAAACAAAGAATAAAGTAAAGAATAAAGATTATTTTCATTTACCTTTTAACTGCTATCGTCATCACCTTTTCTCTCTCAGCAGTGGTTTTTGCCTGACGTTTTGTAAAGAACCGATCCAAGGACGTTTTGTCGGCTTTTAACAATCCTTCGAAAATGTGCAAGGCAAACATCATCATAGTGAGCCTGACTAGTGAACACTTTTTCTGGGTGATTCTTTTTTAACAAATTCTGAAATTTCATGGAATTTTCCTAAAATGTCAATGGGATGCCAGGAAGATGCTGGCTGATAGCCATGTGGAGAGCCACTACAAGTATGTTTACGTTCGGTAAACTCTGGGAGTTGCGAGTAGCAGCTAAATTTTTGCCTTTCGTATCCTGAAATTTATTTCGTAACAAGAGGCAATATTTTCCCGTTGAGGCATTCCGTAACCTGAAAATTCTGTATGTAGACGTTCGTAAGTAGAAGTATCACGGTACAGTCTAAACATAAAAATAAATTTATGCCGATGTTAAATATACGGCCAGGATGTTCACCTGCCCTTCACTCGAATAGAGCTGAGTTAGAGCCCAGCAGACACCATATAACCCTGAATTGGAAGAAGTGGGGATAGATAATGGCTAAACTGTCATGCTACAATGCCTTGCACTGAAGAAATAGCCCACAATGTTATACTTTAGGGTAGAGTAACACATCAGTGTTGTGTAATCGGCCCTTAGTTTAGCAGGTAATGATGGTGGTGCTGATGGTAGATACAAATGCTGGTTGCTTTAAAGTCAGTGTTTCTAAAATTTGATACTGTTGGCCTTAGAAACAACAGTAACGCAACTTAGAATCCAAAGGGGGTTTTCTTCTCTTTGACAAAAAAGGCTATTCTATATTATTGCATCTTTGAGGATCCATTATTATGAAGGTCACAACATATAGTCCGCAAAAGACATTTGACATATCTTTCACAGTTTACCCAAGTTGACTGGGGACATTCCATGTCAAACTTTTTATTAACCATCAAAATGTTGCCTCCAGGGCAAGACACTGTCTCCTCTGCAAATAAATCCAAAATGGCTATCCCAAGAAGATTTCCTTGAGCTGAAAGATGTTCATGCTTTAGATTAAAAAATGTGTAATTCCATAGCCATCTGGCTCAAGAAAAGGAAATTTAAAAGCTGTGTGGATGCAAGCCATATCTTGGAATGGGCTATTGCTCTCCAAGTGGCTTGGGGCTCTGTCCCTCTCCATGTAGCATTTGTGCAGCAGCATTAGGTTGTTTTCTGTCTGCCCTCCCCTCCTCGCCATGTTTAAAAAGTAATCTTTTCTCAGAGCATGGCTGTTTTTGATAAGGAATCTAAACTGGGTCAAGGACTCAGGGTAAAGTCATTGAACAGTAATTAAAGCAGCCGCCAATGCTACAATTCAAAATGTCTCCACCATGAGCTTTGAGATAGAAATCCATTCAAGGATTTGGAGAGCTTTTGTTTCTCTCTCCTCATGAGTAAAATCATTTTGGTCTTCCTTTTTTTCTGGGAAACTGGGTAATTAAGTGAGTGAAATTATTATCAAACCACTAGAGGGGGAGGTTCTGCCTGTTCACCTATAAAACAAAATGTCACTCATTCAAGAGTGACAAAGTGCTAAAAAAATGTTTGAGATCTGGGTGACCAGGATGCCACAATTTTCCTCAAGAAGTCTTTTTTAAGGGACTCAATTTATGATTGTGCTGATTTTTAATTGCTTTACTTGTTAAAAATACAGTCAATTAAAATGTTTATTGTAAGGAGCTAAATTGAAGCTTGATTCAGAGCTATTAAGCAGAGTTTGACTCATAGCTGCATCTAAACGATCAAACGTCATTTCAAACATGCTTTTTTTTCTTGTCTTTTCTTTTTTCAGATTCTGCAACTGTTCAAATGCTACAACTGCTCTGTGTAATCCCTAATAATCCTTATGTCAGAATTCCACTAGCATGTTATTTTGTACTGGCCACACCAAGAACCCAGTTTTATTGTTTTCTTATGTAAGGGAGTAAGATAGTTCTGTGCTGAATTTAAAATTTTCAAAACTGTCTTTGTAATATAATCTCTTAAAGGAACCTGAATGCTGCAAGGAAGTTCTGAAAGTCAGAAAAGAAACAATAAATAGAAATATATTCAGATCTGGAGAATAATGAGTGAACTAATATTCCTACCCATTGGAGTACCATTGCCTTGTGAAATTTATAATCCCTCTCTGTAAGAAAATGATATTTAATAGCAACCTCCATCTATACTGCAATATTTTGCCTGTAGCCCTGTGCGTCTTTAGGAGAGCCACTGGCTGCGCGTTTGAAGTGTTTAATCTGGAGCTCCAAAGACTAAGGTCACCTTTCACTATCCCCCTCCCTCCCTCTTTTATTTTTTCTTCCTTAGTTCTGGCAACCATGCTATTTCACACACTATTAAAAGAAATCTGCTAATGCAAGAAGCGAGGTCCTTGGCTGGTGGTATGGAAAATGATGGCATTTCTGAATTCTGTCTCTCTAAAAAGACCCTAGGGATCCTGTGCGGGGTTTATGACCCTAAGATTAGTCACTTTTTTGAGCTGGATGTACTGCTCTGGGCTATTTCTGCCAGAAACTGATTTTCATATTGATGTGCGATGTTGAACCCTCCCCAGTCCACATATTGGCTCATGTATCACCCGGTCTCTGCAGCTGTCAAGCCTCAGTGATAGCAAGTGAAACAGACAATTCTTATTAATACATAAACAAGTGTGGCACTGCAAGTCAATATTATATTCCAAACACTGCAGGCATCCAGCTACATACTGCATATGTCATTACTGTTAACACTGCACAATGATCATTCTCCATTTCCTTTCCAGATTTTCGGTTACAAAGAATAGTAACATAAGTAAACAACACAGATGCTAATTGACATGCTAATGACTAATTGCAAACAATCTCCCTTCAACGGACTATGTGCTTTGGTCTAATGTGCAAATTTGATTTTATTTATCTTGGCTCTTTAAGCACCTTCAAATCATCAATGTATGTCTGCAAATGTAGAGTTCTTATTAAGCATGCTCATTCAATCTCCTTTGTTAGTATTCAAACTTTTCAGTGTTAAAAACTACTCACACTGACTAAAATAATATTAGATCAAACAATATTTAATATATTTCATGCTGCTGCCCTTTTTACCCTTGTTGAGGAGTTTAAAAAAAAGGAAAGAAAAAAAAGAGCAGTAGGGAAATTACATGGAGCAGAGCTTTGCATGCATTACAGGCTAGAAGACTAAGGAGAGATTATCCGAGGCCAGATGTGTCTCTCTCCAAGGAAAAACAGAAAAAATAACATGCAGTCCACTAAGAAGCAGCCGCATCCTGCTGCCGGCAGTAAGCGTCAAGCAGTAGGGTGTCGGCGGTCGGCTGTCTGGAGCATCATGCCGTCTGTCTCTGAAAATGCGAGATTTCAGGTTTAGGATGCCACTGCCTTTTAATGTCTTTGACACATCATCCATCATACTTTAGACAAACATTTTCCAAGCTGACTGACTGACGATAATGCGGAATTAGTTTCTGTTTGTAGAAAGGCAAATGTCATGAATGTTTATGCGTTTCATAAAGGACAAAATATAGAATTTGAATTTTGCCTGTGAGACCTATGAAACTATTTTCCTGCAAGAAAAAAACAAGTTACACAGAGTACTAGCATGGCGAGACTGAAAACCTTGAAATAGAAGCTATATATCTATCTGTAGTCCTAATATCACCCTTCTGCTTTTTTTTCCCTCTTAATTGTGAAGAATGTGCTATTTGATGAGCATTTCAAGGCTACAGTTCATGAGCTATGACTCTACTGCAGAGAAGCCAGCATGCTTATACAGTAATGTACAGAGTTGCGTTTTATTGAGTCGGGGCTTGTCAGCATTTTTGGTGAGCTGGTAAAATATAATTGTGTCATCCTTTATAAAGCAGTGTTGGGTTGACAGCATCCAGAGAAGCTTCATTACTCTGCTTTTTATCCGGGTGTGAAGAAGGGACATTCTCTTGGTGATGAATAACGTCTCTCGCATGAAGTCAAGGTAAAATACGCTCAATGCGGTGGTGTGCTCCAATACATGGACATGGATCATCTAAAATGAAATCAATTCAGCTGAAAATTAGAGCTGGTTGCCATAATAGTTTTTATCTGACGGCCATCAATACTTGTATTGATTGCAAGTAGAATCAAATCTTGAGAGAACTGAAAGAAAACAAAAATGCTATACATGTGTCTGAACAAAGCTGCAACAAATGTACAAATATGTAAAGCAATAACTTTAAATAGAAGATATCCTTGATAACCAAATTTAAGTATTTCATTTATATATCTAAATCCAAAGAAGTGAAGTTTACAGTTTGCTTGCAAGTTTTTGCGTTGGTTTCCTCCGGGTACTCCGGGTTTCTCCCACAGTCCAAATACATGCATGTCAGGTTAATTAGTGGTTCTAAATTGCCTGTAGGAGTGATTGTGAGTGTGCATGGTTGTTTGTCTACATGTGGCCCTGCGATGGACTGGTGACCTGTCCAGGGTGTACCTGGACAGGTACTCTGATTCTGATTCACTCTGACTCTGATTCACCTTTTCCACCTTTTATCAATTTATAAACAACTAGCTTTAATGTGTTTAAATTTTTTCTTCAGCTGTAAACAACTGTTTATGGATGGGAAAACAGCTGTCTGACAGTTTATCTGAACTGTCATTAGAAAGAAGAGGAGGTCAGATGAACCCGTAAGGACTCGAGGACACTGATCATAAGATGTGAAGGCAGTGGAAGATTGCTCCAGGGACTTCAAATTTAAAATAGAGACCCAACGGTTCCAATTTCATTTCCTATGCAAAATCAAGCTCACACCCAAGAGAGAGAGGATATTTAAAATCCACTGAATGGATTTGAAGTAGACAAGGCATTTGGTAACAGGAAAAGATGAGATGAAAGTTGATTAATGCAATGAAGAATAATAAAGCCAAAGCAGATCTGTGGGGAAATTTGAGGCCTTATTTTCTGTTCCTCGTGACAGGAATCAAGGACATATTTTCCAGACTGGTATTAACTTCTGGTATGATTTCTCTGTTCGAAGATAAATCTTTAGTTCACATCTTCACAAATGCGATATTAGTGAAGATGTTCAGATGTTCAGATATCATCCTCATAAATAACACTAATAAGACACAGTCAATATCACCAGGAAAGTTCAAATGATAAGCATTTTTAAAAGCCTGTGGTCAAATCACTGAGGTCCCTCATATTCTGTGTTGCAATATTCATTTTTATATGCCTCTTGGAAAGGCATGATTTGATTTGTATTAGTATCTTTCGTCACCTTTGCAACATCATCACTAAATCAAAATTAGTCTCTTGCAGGTCAAGTCAGGACAATGAACCACATCAGAAATGTAGAGGGGAAAAGAGGGGAGACAGAACAGAGAGAGGATGTCGGACAGAGAGAGGAGAGCACACAAATGACTATATAAACTGATCAGATGAATCAATAAATTAATACAACTATGACTTTCAATACTACTACTACTACCACTACTATTAATACTACTATCACTTCTACTAATATTACTATCACTACTACTACTAATACCACTACTACTGCTAATACTACCACTACTAATAATACTACTATCACTACTACTACTACTACCACTACTACTGCTAATACTACCACTACTACAACTACTAGTGGTACCACTACTACCACCACTACTACTACCACTACTACAACTATTACTACCACCACTACTACTATGACAACTACTACTACTACTATTACTACCACAACTATTACAACTACTACTACTACTGCCACTACTACAACTACTAATACCACTGCTACTACTACTACTACCACTACTACTACTAGTACTATTACTACTACTACCACTGCTACTACTACTACTATTACTACTACTACAACTATTACAACTAGTACTGCTATTACTACTACTACTACTACTACTACTGCTATTACTATTACTACTAATATTACTCCTACTACTGCTATTACTACTACTACTACTATTGCTGCTATTACTACTACTACTACTACTATTACTACTACTACCATTACTACTACTGCTGCTGCTATTACTACTACTACAACTACTACCACTACTACTACTACTTGGCTTTAGTAGTGTATTACTACTACTACTACTACCATTACTACTACTACTGCTATTACTAATACTACTACTATTACTACTACTACTACTGCTATTACTACTCCTACTACTATTACTACTACTGCAGCTATTACTACTACTACTACTACTATTACTACTATTGCTGCTATTACTACTACTGCTGCTATTACTACTACTACTACTACTACTACTACTACTATTACTACTACTACTATTACTACTACTACTTCTACTACTACTACCACCACCACTACTACTACTACTACTACTACTATTACAATTACTACCACTACTACAACTACTACTACCACAACTACTACCACTACCACTAATACTACTAGTACCACCACTACTACTACAAATACTACTACAACAACAACTACTACTACTACTACTACTTCTGCCACTACTGCTACTACATATGTATTAATAAAATCATGATTACATATGATATGCACACTAACCTTATCAGAGGAAAACATTCTACCTAAACAGCTTTTTTTCCTTCCACATGCCAGATCAGAAAATTACAAGCAAAGCAGTAAATACTGAACCATGGGAGGGTAAACGTCACCAAGTATAACTACGGAGGATGTTGCACTCAGGAACTCTGAGTGCAACAGTGACAGTGACTTCTTTTTATCACTCAAGCAAATATTGGCTTAAAGAGCCTGGCCTAGAGTCATATCAAGTTGTTTCTCAAAATTGTTATCAAGGTTTCTCAAGCACATAGAAAATTCCTCTGAAGTAGCTTAATTTTACCTCAACCTTTTTCTCTCAACAAGGGTTTTGCAGTTGCGATAGTAAAAACAGTCTGTGTTGGAACATGTCATTTATAAATAGTCAAAATATGTTGTGTTATCTGAAATTGATCAAGGTATGAAGAGAAAAGGGTCAGTTAGTGGCATTTCTTTGGCCTGGTTTATCTCTGTAAGAAAATAGCTGGCCAGCTGAATAAATATGGTTCCATTGCTTATCTTTGGCAATTTTCCATATTCAAACCCACAGGAACAGCACAGAAGATCAGAGTATAATGCCTTGAATCACTAGATTAATGAGACAGACAAAGGTAGACTCGATTAGCGCAAAGTCACTTCATTTCTCTATTTCTGATTTGTGGTTAATTGCCATGGATTGATTTAAGCCTGCAAATCATAGGATCACTTATGAACTTGAACTCATCCTGAGTGAGAGAAGAGGACGAAATTCTCGTCACCTTGCTTTACACTGACTGCTAATTGATGTTGAACAGAATTTCAAAAATAAAAAAGATGAAATAAAAGTTTTCTGAATCCTCAGCCAAAAAGTCCTATTCTCTCACACTAAGATCCATGGAGGGGCTGCTATATAACAGAAGCTGCTAAACAGGACAAATTCTCCAGAATGAAATATACCACAGAGGCCAGCCATTTACAGGACTGGTATCAGAGCTGTATTTCAAGGCCTGGCCGCAGCCTCTGCCCATTAAAGTGTGTCTGATGTATTTAGGGTTGGTTTATGTCCTACACAGAGAGGGCTACACACTGATAGAGGATGTCTCTGGCCTGATTCTAGCTCCACACAACGGGGGAGCCACAGGAGAGGAGCCATATTAAAGAAGACAGACAAAGAAAATGTGTCTATATATAATAGTGAATATGCACTTTAGAAAATTAATACGTAAAAAAAATTATATATATATATATATATATATATATATATATATATATATATATATATATATATATATATATTAGGGCTGACTGTCGATTAAATTTTGTAGACGCGATTAATGGCAAGATTTTTATAGTTAACTTGCGATTAATCACACATTAATCCCATTTTTTTAAATGTTCTGTTTATCCATCCATCCATCCATCCATCATTTATACCCATTTTGTCCTATACAGGGTCACGGGGATCTGCTTTTTTTTTTAAGCCTTGAGTTTGAAAACCGGAAGTCCATCCATGCTTTCCTACTTTTTGGGGGCTTAATTCATCATGCTTGTATGTATATTTTGTCGGGGCTGCTGCTTGACCGCAGTAATTTGCTGACGGTCCCTAAACTCCACGGCAGCAGCAAGGTACTCAGAAGAACATTCAGCGCTGTTCCTTAGAGTTTTTGCCACACTCACTGAGCTTAAAGGGTTGATGACACTTGTGAAATGTCTGGCATACTTATATCTACAAAATGACACCAACCTGGATGAAGTCGGTGCCATTTTCATGACGCTATTAAAGTTTAAAGAGAAAAAAAAAACAAGCAAATGTTGGCTGTGAAACTAACTTTACCGCGCCCTGCAGTGGTAACTCAATTCACAGGCGACAGTAAATACAAATAACCTTTTTCTTCTCAACAGACCCATCTGGAAGCACCTTAAAGCTAAACTTGATGTTCATAAGACCCTTTTCTGTTCGCCATGTCTGTCCCGCACTGTAAATACACTTATGGGCCGAGGGTCATATTTACAGAAATGGGTGTGAATTAATCTCACGTTTAAAAAAATAGTGAGGTTAAGCAGAATTTGCGTTAATGCGTTATTAACGCGTTAACTTTGACAGCCCCAATATATATATATATAATATATATATAATATATATATATATATATATATATATATATATATATACTTTCTATATATATATACTACTTCTTCTTCTGTTTTGCACCACACTTTGTATTTCACATTTTAGCATGTTTGAATATTAATTCTCTCCCCTTCCCAAATCTCTGTTTGTAGATGACTTGATTTGTGATCATAATATTGATGAATTTTGTCTTACAGAAACCAGCCTGCAGCAGAAGGATCGTCTTAGCCTGGATGAATCGTTCTAGATTCAATGAAAGCCTCCTAGTAATTTGAATTTCCACTTCCACCTTAAAGCACAGGCAGAGGAGGAAGAGTGGCAGAAAACTACCACTCAAATTTATAAATCAGCCCTTGACCCAGCCTTAGCTACAACTCTGAAGTTTCCCACTGCCAGTTTCTCCACCCTTTCTCAGTGTGGAAGTCACAGGAATCAGTTCTGTTCATTGTGGCTTATCAGCCACATGTGCCACACAGGCCTTTCTCAGAGTTTCTCTGAATTCTCTGATTTTTTTAAAACATTTTTTTCATTTTAGTTATGGCTGAGTAGAAATAAAATCTTTATCGTGGGGGACTTAAACATAAATGTTGAAATGAAAATGATTAGAAGTAATCACTGAAAATGATTGCCTAAACTTTGCCTTTTGTTCTACTTTAGACTCACTTTTCTCAAAATGCGCATGGGCCTACTCATTATATTCTTCATACGCTTGATCTTTTTATTTCATACGGCATAGACACTAGACAAGTAACAGTAATCCCACACATCCCAGTTCTGTCTGATCATTTTTAATAACCTTTGAACATACATTAATTGACTACACAGTACGTGAGAGAAAATTCAATTATAGTTGGTGTTTATCAGAGAATGGTGTTACTAAGTTTAAAGAAACAAATCCATTGTTCTTTTCTTAATGGCTGTGACCCGATGTAATAAGAGATAGTTACATAGACTTTACTCCTACCCAGGTGGATTCCCATGTTGATTGTGTTGTGGGTAGTCAGTAAGAGGAGGCTTGCTCTGGTTTAATTCAGTACTGCATAGTTTAAAGCAGACTTTGAGAAAGCTGGAAAGGTTATGGCATGCCATTAAGTTGTCACACAGTGTGGAAAGACAGCCTTTTAACATATAAGAAAGCTCTTCGCAAAGCTAGAACTGCTCATTGTTCAACATCAAATGAGTAAAATAAGTATAACCCCAGGTGTCTTTTCAGCGCCGTTGTTAGGTTGACTATGAGTCACAGCTCTTTTATGCCTTGTATTCCTTTACCTCAGTAGTAATGACTTCATTATCTTTTCACAAATAAGCAGTGTTTGTGAAAAGTATTTTGAGGACACTGTTCAATTTTTTAATTCAACTTTATTTGTATAAAGACAATGTAAATAGTCTCTCAGCACTTTTCAGAGACCCAGAGGATGACAGATGAGCAAATATTATTAACTATAGCTAATAGTTTTACCTCCGCCAAGGAGGTTATGTTTTGCCGGCATCTACTGTATCTGTCCGTCTGTTTGTCTGTCTGTCTGTGTACAAGATAACTCAAAAAGTTATGCATGGATTTTGATGAAATTTTCAGGAGTTGTCAGAAATGTGAAAAGGAAGAACTGATTTCATTTTGGGTGTGATCCAGAAGAAATCCTGGATGGATCACAAATTTTCAATAACATTGTGGTAACGGAGATATTGTTTCTCAATATCTCCGTTAATTATTGGCCAAAACTCATGACTCAGGGATTTAGAATGGGAACGTCTATCAAATTTCAAAGGCTAATCCAGATCTGATCCAGAACGTGGATTTTATCGTAATCTGTAAATCGCTATATGGGGGAACTGTTGCACTTGGCGGAGGTCTGCGCTCTCTGAGTGCTTTTCTAGTTAAATCTTAATTAAAGAAATAATCCATCCATTCATCCATCCATCCATTATACATACCCATTTAGTCCTATTCAGGGTCACAGGGATCTGCTGGAGCCTATTCCAGCTCGGGCAAAAGGCAGAGGTTTAAAGAAACAATGGCAAGTAAAAAGAAAAATAAAGAAAATAGAGCCTGGACTTTATCTAAACAATCAGCATGTTTTTTGATCGCAAACTGTTCAAAGAGCTCTTTCCCTTAATTAATATTTTCATAGTGGCCGTAATCAATCTATATTCATTAACAGGCTATGCACCTCAGGTGTTTATGGTCACTGTATTTAAGCCCCTACTTAAAAACAATCCAGCACTGATTCAGGAGCACTAGCCATCATACATCATTATATATATATATATATATATATATATATATATATATATATATATATATATATATATATATATATATATATATATATATATATATACAGTCATGGAAAAAATTATTAGACCACCATTTTTTTCTTCACTTTCTTGTTCATTTTAATACCTGGTACCACTAAATGTCATCATGTGACTAAAACAGACAGAAAAGAAAACACTGAATGCATAAAAGCAGTGTTTTTGGCAGTACAACGCCATAGCTATTGATGTAAAAACTTAAGTGATTTAGGTTATAATCAAGAAAACCATGGAAAATGGTAATAAAAAAAGAAACTGTTACAAATCAACTAACTCACCATTTGGATGGAAATTATTTGTTCAAAGAATATCAGTTAGGATTTAGATCAGATCATATTACAATCATACTACAGGAACAACACTGGTGAAAGTTGCAAACAATCTCTTTATGACCTCAGACACTGGACTTACTGAAGGCATTACACTGATCTGCCTGTTGATCTTCTACTCCAGTTTTTTCCTGCTTGTGAACAAGACCCTGAATTGCATGAACTCCTCCACCTGAGACAGAACCTGACTCCCAACCTTGTTGCATTTTGCCGTTTAACTCCTACAGTTAATGCTTTGAAACTTCCCTCTTCCACATGAGACTGCGTTAAACAGCCGTATGTAGAAGAGGGGATCTGGCAAAGACTATTATTTTATACTGTGATTGGTAACAAGTGCAGTCTATACAGCCTGCTAAATGTAACTTCTTCACAAGAGTCAGTTTTTCACTGTAAATCAAGGGAAACTGGTGTAAAGAAAGTGTTTTGTCCAGTGCTTGTGCTTGTCCAGGGTATCTGATACAAGCTTAAAGAACTTCTACCTTGTCAGGTAGCAATTATCTTGCAGCCACAGAGTTTCAACCACATCCTGGCTTACACTTACAAATATTCTTATCTTTGAACATAGTGTTTGTTATGATCAAATTGTTACTAGCACAAAATTCAAACAACATAAAACCACTTTGATTCAGATCAGAGAGATAATTGTTCACAGTCATGCCCCTCTCACACTGTCTTTACCCATAACAGTGGAGCAGTGAAGTAAAACAGTAGAATCCCTTTTAGGAGCACCTTCCAGCACCCCTGCCAAGAACTCCAAGAAGGTTAGGTGCTCTGAACTACCATTCAGTGCATAAGTGCAACACCCCAGCATACAGGCTCTAAGCTGGGGGGCTGTAACTAACCCATGCTATGCACTGAAGTGAGCCCAACTATATCTAAATGGTACCTCTTGACCTCATACACAAACTCAGATTCCTCTCCCACCAGAAAAATGAGATTCCATGTCAAAATAACCAACTTTGCCAGCTAACAGTAGAAAGCAGCTACCCTATCACAATGAAAGCATCTGAATTAATTCATTTCCCTTCAGGGAAATGAAAGTATTTTTGAAATCAATTCAATTCAATTCAGTTTTTACATAGTAACATGTATCAAGGTTTATTGAATGTAATTTATGTCCAAACTGAAATTTGCATGGAGTCACAGAAGAGAGGGGTGGAGGGGGCTTTTATTTTTCTAATACTGAAATTTATATATTATATAATGTATTCTTTTAACAAATAATTCCACCTAGATGATTCCCTTTTTTCCTGTGTATTCAAGGCAAATTCCAGTACTGAAAAATAGGGATGAGTGGACATACTGGATATAGTGACATAGAATTCCACACTCATGTGGAAACGAGGAAAAAATTATGTGACTGAAGATTATTGAGTGCAACAAAAATGTCCATCTAAGAACAGAAAAAAAAAATTCAATTGTTTTAATAAAAATAAAAAAGCTAAGATAGAATAATTAAATCCACATGATGAGCATATGGCCTGTTTCCACTTCACATTACAGATGAATGAGGTGACCAGGTGGCCCACTTTCTCCAGGACTGCTCAGCATTCCTTGTCCATCTTTTAAACTGAGATAATGTCCTGCATTTTGACTTGCTCTATTTTCCAAAATTGCTTTTCTAAGACATTGCTCAAATCAAATTGCTGCAATGAAAGCAAGGAAGGCTCTTGCTGTTCACATATGAGTGAGGTATAGGCTAACCTGGTACTATCTTTTCTGCCTATGTTTAATAGAATGAAGAGATTACAAGAAACTTGCAGTTTATTGCAACTGCGTAGTTTTTCTAGAATATCATGGAAAGTACCACATAGAAGAGGAAATGTAGCTGCAATAAAACCAGGATACATTAAGTCCATTCTAAAACTGCATCACATGGTGGAGATTGCAAAGTGAAATGACATGGTAGACATAAGTGCCAACAAATAATCTTAATAATCTACTGTACTAAACACATTCCTGCAGAAATCTAACAATGATACAGTAATAGCAGTTAGGAAGTCTATGACTTCGTCCCAACAGAACACTGTTGGTTCTCTGAATGTTTCAAAAGATTTATGTGAACATTTATTCCATAAGGTTATTTAATTTGAATTTTTCATCTGGATGGCTGTCTTTAACTTTCTTTAAAATTTTCAAGATTTATTAAAAGTTCAAGAGAAGTGCAAGATTAAATATTAAACATATTGAAATTGCACATCAAACTCTCAAAAGATGAGGCTTGTTGTGATGGCAGCAACTAATTAGAAGATGTCATAAAAATGCAATATTTATATCTAGATCACAGTGTAACAATGTCCAGTTGTCCAGCTCTTTTAAGTGCAACCATTCACCTGAGGAACAAGGTAATCTGTGAGAATTTCACCTGGTAGAGAACTTCTTCTGTGATAACACACTAACCAGCACATGAAATAAATAGTTCTTGAAGAACATTAGCGGTAAACAGTGTATTGAGGTTCATTATCTCAGTGACTAATGCTCTGTCACTTTGTCGTATGAGAGAGTCCAGTGAGGACCCCTGGTAATGGAGGCTGAGCAGGTGTTTAAAGCCCACTGACATCAAGGGGGAGTGCACTGACAAGAATTTCTGATGAATTTCAATTACTGATCTATTATAGCTAATGAGCTAAATGGCCAGCCAGAATACATTTGCGAGATGGCTTGAGACAAGATTTCAGTGGTCTGACAGGCTTTAGTGTGAGTGCAGCCACAGCAGACGTCTCAGTGTCTGTGATACTGTTAGAATAGGTCTCTGTGTTAGTTTGACAGATGAAAATAAAGGTGTATGTTCTCAGCCATGTTATCTTTAATAAAAGTTTAGGTTCTTGCTTTTGATCTGTACAAACATATAAGGTTGGTCTGCCATCTACTGGACTGAGTACAACAGAGCATCAATTTAAAATCACCTACATTTTCAGACATGTGGTACCATCTGCTGGCTGGATGGTGAATAGCGCACATGTTAAGAAGCTCTCCAAATGTCAAGTTAAGAAGCTCTCCAAATGTCTTCTTTTGGTCACTGATCCACATTTAATTGTTTTTTAATGATAGTAGACATGATATATATATATATATTTTTTTTTTTTCTTCTTTAATGCCATATTTTACCTTCAGAGAAGTATTATTGAAGTGAAGTAAATTGCATTTCATTAAGCACTTGGTTGCAACCAGTAAATAACTTTTTTTTTGCCCACATCTTATGATACTATCCAGACATTTGTTAAAGTGTTTTTATCCTTATGCCTTCTGTTAACAAAAACATTATCTTTACAGTAATGAACTAGGAAAGCACTCGGACAGCAGGACCTCTGCCAAGCGCAACAATTCCCCCATATAGCGATTTACACCATAAATATTAGTCCTACATATAGCACTGACAATATGGGACTGCTAAAAAAGTACCATATCTTCCTTTATATTGTGATGCACACAAAAATTATTAATAATGCTGTAATTATTTCATGCAATATTTGTTTCCAAAGTCAATATATTGAAATTAAACAACCTCAATGTTTTTATAGAGATTGCGATAAAATCCACCTTCTGGATCAGATCTGGATCAGCCTTTGAAATTTGATAGAGGTTCCCATTGTCAATCCCTGAGTCACATTTCATGAGTTTTGGGCAATAATTAACGGAAATATTAAGAAACAAAATTTTTGGTCCCATTTACCACAATGTTATTGAAATCGAAAATTTGAAAGTGATCCAGAATGCAGGATTTCTTTCGGATCACACCCAAAATGAAATCAGTTCTTCCTTTTCCCATTTCCGACAACTCCTGAAAATTTCATCAAAACCCATGCATAACTTTTTGAGTTATCTTGAACACAGACAAACAAACAAACAGATAAACGCCGGCAAAAACATAACCTCCTCGACGGAGGTAAATATCAATAATAGAGTGATGTTGCAGGTTAAAAAGCCACAACAGAAATGAAATATTAAAAGTCCCTACACAGTTGTTATCATCTGTTGGTATTTAACTAAGTCTAAGCTTTTTGTTTTTTTCTTAATACAATAAATCTCTATGACTTACAAATCGCAAATATCATCATCGAGAGAGAATTATTACTACTGCTAATATAACTGCATAAAATCATGGGGAAATAATAGTATGTGGTCTTTGAAAGGATAATGCATCTAACTATCAAATGTCTGTGGTATGATTAGTAAGTAAACACCATGAAGATTTATGTATCACAGAAAAAACTATAATATAAACTAAATGTTTAACTAAACTAAAAGTTCTATACCATACAATAAGTCCCAATGGCTCAAAGAGCTAAATGTTCCTTGAAATAGTGTAATAAATCATAAAGAAGGAACCAACAACTGAGTCTGTGTCAAGTGAGCCTGGGAAAGAGGTACAAAGACTTAGACAAAAGTACATTTAGAAATAGTGATTTTCAGTCTTTCTTGTAGATTTTAAATTCTCCTGGCACGATGTTGTGAACACACTGGAGAATGGTTGTGTGCTCTCATGACTGCTGCATGTAGAGATAAAAGCTGTGAATAATGCTGTCCTCAACATGTCTGCTCTCCTTGGCAGCCATGACTGATTCCTTCACTTCGTTCACCAGATTCACACTTCACTCACACAACTGTGGGAAATTCAACAAGGAGCAATATTTGTATACAGAATAAAAAAAACAACCTTAAACTAACACTGGGTAATAAAAATGTAGTAAGTTAAACACAAATAGACATGGTAAAAATGAAAGAAAGAGGTTTGCTATATTATGCTTGTAGTTTTGAAGCCTGTTTGGAGCTTGAAACCGACCTTCTCCATCATTTTATAACCATTACTGGCAGATGTCCAAAGCTTTGTCCCATTAGCCCCCACACAAAAAATGCTCTTTCATGCGTTTTACTAAAAATTGTACTTGAAATGTTCTCTCACCACTAGATATACTTTGGCATGTCACCTTAAACAGAGCAAACAAGAGAGAAGGCATCACTCGAGATAATAATCACAATGTTTTGTTTACAGCATCAAGGATAACAGATGAGGCTGCCCACTTATCTGTGATTATCACTGTTTTTGCTTTGATATCAGTAAAACATGTATTTGAACACAGCATGAATATCAGCGAAAGGGGAGAACAATACCCAGGAATGGTTTAAAAGAGAAAATATCAAGCAGAAACATGATCAGCATGTACATGAATAACTACCAGCTCTATTTTCACTGTCTGTGATGGATTATAGTTATGAAATCTCCACATATGCATCTGTGCCATCCTTATATGATTTAGGGGTTAATCACTAATTCTCTGTGGGAGTTTTTTACCTGCCATTATCCTTGTTTAGAATTCAATGTTATTTTTTAGTTAATGATATTTGCTCGGGGGTCATGCTCTGGGTCTCTGTAAAGCGCCTAAAGACAATTGACATTGTAACAGACGCTATACAAATAAAATTGAATTGAACTGAATTGAATTCTAAATATTTTTTCGCTTGTGGATGATCGGTTTTGTCTCAAATTGACTCTGTTGCTGGATTGTTCTCATTCTGGCTGTTCTTGGAGATCTTAGGGCACACTTAGCTGGGAAAAGGGGGTTTTTTAATGTGCTGCTCCCACTGCGTGGAATCAGCTTCTTGTCTGGTCTAAACTGAATAACATCATCTTAATTAATTCATTTAAAGCAGCTAACTAAAAAACAGCATATATAAAAAGCATATATTGTACATGTAATTTGTTGACTGAGCTGGTGCTGTCTTGGCCAGGAATATTTAAATAAGAGTTAAACAAATACAATTCATTAAGACAGTTGGTTCATTTGGTTCGATGAGTGCATCAATGCACCTTTTCGACTTGAAAATTGTGGACATGCGCCCCCTAGTGGCCCCGCCATAACTGGAGGTTGCGGTGCTCCACCAACTAACCCAAACACAGCAGCGTGGAGGATCTGTTACGGATAACGCAGACATGTCTTGGATTGATGATGTTAGGCAGTGTCCTCCAGTTACAGATGAAGGTAGTTTATCGCTGTTTTTAATGATTGGTTATGGAAATAGCATGATCTATTCCCATAATCAAACACTAAAAACTGTGAACGCTGCGATGCTGGCTATAACTAACGTCAACAAGCCATAAAGATTATGCTACTGTAACGTTAACGCTAGCGGTAAATTAGGCTATGTGTTAATGTTATATTTAATTTATTTTATCATTCTCCTAAGTCACTCATTCATTCATTCATTCATTCATTTGTAGGCTTGTGCTAGTACCGAGGGCTACAGTAGCGTCATACTGCTGTTCTTTCAGCCATAATCGTCCGGGACTCTCAGCGAGACTATGAGTAGTACGAGATTGAATGTTAACGAAAACTCACCCAGCTGTATTCATTTGGAACAAAGTCCTTTCTGTTGATATTTTTCACCCACGTCTTCCTAACTGCTTGTTCTGCGAACAAGGCAGTCTTCGTGCAGTAAAGGCTTGTGTATTTCACATACTTTCTTCTTCCATCGTTGAATTTTCACGCCATTGTTGGCACAGTTTATGGCGGAACATGTATTCCCACTCGACCGACTCGACATTATAAAAATATATATTTGTATAAAGACAAAAACACTGGTTAATCTGCGAAATCTGTGAAATCGTCACTCTGTGTCGCTCTGTGTCGCTCTGTAGCACACTCCAGCAATGGCGGACGGGGTACTTCCGGGGGGCTGGCCCGAAAAGGTCTATAGGTTTGTGTGAAAACTTATTCTACAATGTTTTTAAATGTGAGCATTTCACCTGGATGGTCTCTTTAACCCACCTTACAGAAAAGTCCAGAATGAATAAACGTGGGCTCATGTAGCATGTTCACAACACTGAAGATAACAGTGTGACAGAGGAAAATGTTCAACACATTTCACAGTAAATGGCGCTTTATCTGTGCCTTATAATCTTTGTTGGTTTGGGTGAGGTTAAAAGAACTTCGCAAGTGGTTGGCATTACAGAAACATAAAAGCAGCTTTCTGTTTACTGTCGTCTCATAACTGTAGTTTCACACCCAGAATGAGAAGGTAAAAACGAGCATGCATTTAGAATTAACACCAATAAATTCAAGTTTAAATGTGCCTTCATCTATTTTTAAACCTTTACTTTTTACTCTTGAGGAAAACATATCCTTTAGCTGCAGAACTCTCTTTGATTTTCATCCAGTAATGTACAATGGCCTGTCGGAGCTTCTAATTTTCTCACCTGCTGGAAAAAAGGATGAATGAATTCCGCTCTGTAATCACAAACCTTAGACACGAGTGGCAAATAACCTATTCATTACTTATTGACACATTTTTTATGTGTAAGAACACAACAAAGTTCAAGTGTATAACTATACAAAAAATAATTCTTGTATCACAGTAGTATATCTAGATATAGGAGCATGACTTCATTTACTATGAGCATCTTCCAAGCAGTACATCTTAACATTGCGATTTTTATTAATTTGATAACAAAAGAGGTATAATTTCTTCTACATTGTTAGCCAGGATCTTCATTCACAATGATAATAGGGTTTTTATTAAAGAAGATTATATTTAAACACTTATATCCCTAACAAGTGCACATTATTGTTGAAAGCTTTCAGACTATAACCAGTGGAGGCCGTTGTAAAAAAATAACTAAATAAATAACTCCTAATTATAAGGCTAATGAAACCTCAGATGAAAACAAGTGGTGCAATGTCATTATAAAAAATGACTTTACAAAAACAATGCTAAAATGCTGAAAGAGTATGTATGAAAATGATGTACACTTTTACTGCTTCCATAGAAATGAAGAGTTTCAGGAGCAACCAGGTTCTGCTAATAAAATACGCTTAATTAACTGATCATAGGTGTAACTAGGGTTTGGCAGTTTTTAGATCTGGAACATTCAGGGGTGTCAACAATAACAACAAGAAGACAACAAGTTCTTTGAGTTTTTGCTAGTAAAAGTAGATCAAGCTGTTTACTCATGCTAGTGTACTTGACTTTACACACACTTCTTTTGCAATTTGGCTTAGTTTTTGTTACATGATCAATAACACCATGTAATATGTCATTTGGTGATGTTTATCTGAGGTTGCATTTAACTCATTTAAAGATCTGTAAGGACAAGGTGGGTATTACCTCCATCAAGGTTATGTTTTTGCCGGCGTTTATCTGTTTCTGTCTGTCTGTTTGTTTTCTGTGTTCAAAATAACTCAAAGAGTTATAGATGGATTTTAATGAAATTTTCAGGAGTTGTCGGAAATGGGAAAAGTAAGAACTGATTTTGTTTTGGGTGTGATCCGGAAGAAATCCTGAATTCTGAATTACTTTCAAATTTTCAATAACATTGTGATAAATGGGACCAAAAATTCCGGTCCGGCTGTCCGAGTGCTTTTCTAGCTCTATTATGTTTTGCTTAAAATAAACTGAGGATTGATTGAGTGTGCTTTCTTTTTCACACAGTCAAGTTGCTTTACTCACTATATATGGTAGTCTTTTGAGGCACAGTCGTGGTTTGTATTCAATCAACACTCAAAAACTGAATTTATGGGCTGCCCTGGTTGTGCAGTGGTTAGGGCAGGCAGCCCATATACAGAGGCTACAGTCCTCAACACAGCAGCAGTAGCAGGCTCAACTCCTGGCCCGTGTGACCCCTGCTGCATGCCTTCCCCTATCCTCTCTCTGCCCCCTTTCCTGTCTGTCTTCACTGTCAATAAAGGCCACTAGCGCCAAAAAAAAAAGAATTTATTCTTAAGATATTAATTTCTCCATTTTGGAAAAATCAGAATGATAAACTATGAGCGCCATTTGCTCAGTGAACATCAAGACATACTTAATCATGAACAACTATCACTGTTGAAGAATACCTTGCCATCTTTCTCAGTACTGCACTTGCTCCTGAGAAGGTCTAACATGCCTGCTCTGATCTCTGGGGTGAAGGATTCATAGAAGTGGTCTTTTCCTGTGTCAGATCCCCCAGGTGCGGTTCAGCCTCTGACTAGCAGAGTCTGTCACCGGGATCAGCTCTCCATATCTTTGGGTCTGTTGAGGTCTAGGGGGGGTTCACCTCACTAGATTTCCTTCAACTTATTTAAGCTGGTGTCAGGGCAGATTCACCTAGCCTCACTGCATACTATTCACCCAAATGCCAAACCCTTCTCCCTCCAATAACTGGCCTAAGAGGAATAGCCTGGCGGCTCAAAGTCCAGCTATCGGTCACATTTGTTAACTGCAGCTCTCCTCTTATGATCTGGGCTCTTGTTACCGTCTAGGTTAAGTTTTAGTGGCTTGGACAGCAAGCCCCAAAGATCTGTGACAATATTGGGCTAGATTGAGTAACCTGTAAGAACATGTGTTGTTAGTGCAGAGGCATGCCCAAATCTTCACAATTGTGGGGACAGATTTAATTTCCACCACGACGTCTTATGATAATTTTATATTTATTAAAGCAGATTAGCAGGGTTAAGCAGAAGCATTCATTGGTTAAACAATCTCTCATTCTACTTAAGCTGTGGCTTACAAATCGATTCATCTGGTTGGTCCAAGGACAGGCTGGGGTGTAAGCAAATGGCCACTTTGCGTTGTCAAGGCTGCTGATGCAGGGTAGAGAGAGCACACAGTCAGGCCCTGGGAACTCTGATATCTGGCCCCCCTCCTCCTTGCTAGCAGTGAGCTAGGCTAAAGCCAAAAGGCTCTAAACTATCCTCAAGAAGTTTGGAAGCTTGGTTGATCCCGTTCTGAGCATCTTCTGTCTTTATTCTTGAGGAATTCCCCCAGGTTTTTCCTTCGGATGGTGGTCAGCTCTCCTTGGTCCCAAGCCGGTCCTGCTTCTTCGAAGACGCCCCACGGAAGAACCCCAAATTCTTCTGCTCCTCAATTTTTATGCTCTCTGTCTCATCTAGCCTGCCTCAGCCCCAAAAGGTCCTTGTTTGGTCTTCCTCAGAAACCACAACTCTTGATTGGTTTATCCACATTTACAGTGGCGTACATAATTATCCAAATCTCACATAACAATTCATGATTGGTTTATCCACATTTACAGTGGCGTACATAATTATCCAAAATTTTACATAACCCTCCTTGTTTTAGCTACACATCAATACATGATTGGTTTCATATACAGTCGTTCATGCATAATTCACAGACAGAGTCACATAGTCATTCTGATAGATACAGGCATCTCAGTAGAGGCGTACATAATTATCATGATATACACAATTCAACCACACAACTCCTCCCAGATACCAAGGTTACCTTGTGGTCAAATAGCTCATTAAGCTAAATGTAATCAGCTAAAGCTAACCCTTATCTAACGATCTATGTACCAATGTATGTCCCAAAGCTTCATTAACTGATTGATTGATTAATCCCAGCATTATGTGATCATTTGCTGTGATTCTGCAGCCTGCAGCCCTTCTTCAGCTCGAAGCTCCTCCAAGGTTGGCCTGAGCTGCTACCATAACAACATTTGACCCAGAACAACATTTTTGCACCTGCTCCAGTGTGTGTATGGCAGAGATGATTCCAACTTTCTCCGGGTCACTTGACACCTGTCATGAAACTCAGCAAACATTCTCCAGTTATGCTGCTAGGATTAAAGCACTCTGTGATATCAAAGCTGTTGGGAAGTGAATGCTCCTCGTATTTTAAGACCCTGACTATTCAGGCAGGCAACAACCTCTTGTGATGCTCAATATTCTGTGATGCCACCCACACACAGTTCCTTGTAAGTCTTCCACAGGATGTCACAGACACTGTTAGCTGGATAATGTGGGATTAAAAATTACAAAAAGTTATCATAGGTTCTTCTAACATTTGACAGTCACATCACACTTCCTCTTCTGCCAAGACATTTACTACACACAAACCTAAGAGGGCATCATTGTTGCAACATTAACAATAAGCATATAAAACAAGATGTCCCTCTTTTGTGAAAAAGAAGATACAGAAACAAGGTACAACTTTCTTTTAGGCAGTACTGATCTTTGTTTCTTTGTCTGACATTATTAAAGAATTGCAGTTATTCAGAGAAACTATTTAAATTTGACATATTTAAATAATTGTTTGTTCTTACGTGCTTCAATGATGATCATAAGTCTTTCACTTTTTTTCAGAAGGCTTTGGTAAAACTTGATGGTTTCACCAATGTTTTCCACATAGTTAACCATCTGTTGACAAGAGCATTGAGGGATTTTTTTTACTATTATTATTTAAAGGCTTTCTGGGGTGTGAAGGCCACATATGCATTTTTTTGTTTAAAAGAAAGTTTGTCTGAAACAGTTTGCATGAATCTTATGACTCTTATGTTCAGTTTCACCTATGTAAAAAAAAAGTGTGCATTAAACACTTAATGATTCATGACTCACCTACACGTATTTTGTGACACTAAAGCTACATTAAAGCCAGCAGGAAGAAAAGAAAAAAACCTAACAAGAAACTCTGCTACAGTAATACCTGAGTCATATGGATGAAGTCAAACTTCTTCATGTCTCCCTTTGCGTTGACCTGCTTCTCATATTTTTCACTGAACACGATATTCCAAAAAAACTGGATCTTGTCAAGGCTGGTGTCTTTGCTACCAAAGCTTTGAAAACAAAAACAAAAAAACAACAGCAATAACAAAATAGCAAAAATCATTAACACTAAGATATATATATATACGTTTGAAATGCTGTTTCATCTTCATTTTTATGACTAACTCCTATAACTTCTTGCTACTATTGCCAGTTCTAACTCAACATCAGCTGAACACAGAACACGCTCACTATATCAGTTAAAAGTTGACAAATAACTTATCTTCACGTTTTTATTCCTCTCAATATCTCCAGTCTGCTCAGCCTGTACAGTATGTGTGACTTCATTCTTACATGTTTCTGACTAAAATAAAAGGGGTTTCACTAAAATCTACTAAGTCTATTCTCAACTGCTGATCTGCAGTAAATAATGTCATGCATATTATAGACTAAGTTAGTATATTAGAGGATATTCTATCATTCATTCATTTTCCACTTTACTTAATCCTGTTCAGCGTCCCAGACAATGGAAATGTAGAAAACTCCTGTGCACAACAGTATAATTTAATGATTTCTCTCTGTTGTTTGCATTGCTATCGTGCTTTTTTTCTCAATTATTTTTCTATTATTCACTTTCCATTCATACAACCTGCGCACTACTTATGAATCAAGTGTTAAATTGGTAAACTCACATTAATTTGATGTGAGTGCGCACAGCACATGAAACTGGGCCAGAGTAAAAAAAATCCAGCTGGTAATCACCAATAGTAGTCCTGATTATCTCCAATTTCCTATTTCTTCATTGAACTCCATTCGTGTTCTGCCTGGTGGACTGTCTCTCAGCAGACTGTCTTTTCAAACCCGGTCCTTGTTTAGGTCTACTTGCTTGTTTCTGTCACACAATCTGGCAACACTGCTTCTCTTAAGTAACTCGTGAACTTTGGACAACTGCTCCTGCATTGTCATTCATTCATTCATTCTCTTCCATCAAATACGGTTTCGTATTTCAAAGTTACAAATGTTTTGTGACTGACATTATGGGATGTTGTACTCTTGATGAGACTGATATGTGGAGAGAAGCGGGTTTTAATCATAGCCTGAGACTATATAATGTAAATTGCATATAAACAGTCTACTGAGATATGAAAAAAACAACTGAGGGAGCTTGTGCAATTACAAGTTTGAAGGCCTTTGTAGACCTTGGTAAGTTGTTTCAGTTGTTTTTTTTTAAAAAAGAGCAGATAATGTCACCTTTTATGTGGATGCCATAGAGCCGTGTGTATGCACACACCAAAAAAGAGAAGCAAGGGCTGGCCTGACAGACATTTTTAAGTCAAGTACAGCTTCACTTGAACTGTCTGCTATACGCCTCAGACCCCCAAGAAGAATTCCAGTTCTTTATCACACCTCCACAACAAAGGACCCAGGACTTTTTTTTGTGGATCAAATTAATTGTCATTAAAACTTGAGATAAACTTTTTTTTGAATTTTATATGCTAATACCTACAATATAACCACTTGTAATTTTCGGTTCAGTAACACTTGCTACTCTCAAGATGGTGCCAAGAGTTCACAGATGTGGGTAAAGAAAAACAACATTTACCTTGCATCTTAGTTCACAAATTGAACATTCACCTTGTTTAAATTCAAAACTTCAAAACCCCAATTTATTGCCCAATACTTACTGTTTCAGACAATTCTGCAAGTAAACTACAAGACCTGTAAATAAAAAGGCCAGTACAAGCAGGTCATTTTTTTAATTTTCCAGTTCAAGGTCTCACTGACATAGAAAGTACATAGAAGAATTTTTAAATACAATTCACACATGCATTCCACTTATCTAAAATTGAGTTCAATCTCCATTACAAGACGTTTGCCCAATTTTGATTATTAATAGATTTGTGAGGAAACAATTATCCAAGGAAAGCAACAATATAATATGGATTTGCAGCACAGCCTGACACCTTCATTCAAAATGGTACAATGATAAAATCTGAAACTAATGTTTGTTACAAACGTTGATCTGTATTGGAAAAATATCTGAGCGAATAATAGAAAAAAAACATACATTCAAGACATTTGACAGTAGTTAATTAATAAAAATAATCACATTTCAGGTATTATTAGGCTTGGTCCGTACAGAAGTGAAAATTTAAAAAATATAACAGAGACATTACATACCTAGTATCACCCTGCTCAAAACCATTCATAATTTATATTAGAAATCTATTACAATTTTACTATAGTATCAACATATTTTTTTTTCAAGTTAGTTGATCTAAGACTATGACTCCTAGGTTGTTATTAAATATAACTCTGCCCTCTGACTCGACACTACAGTCTGGGTGGCGGAGCAACTCCAACACTCCAGCTTTCAGCTCAGGTGAAGCTGTTTTTTTAAAGTTCAGTACCTCAGTGAGAAAATCAAGGAGTAACTCTCCCGTCTCATCTCCCTCAGAGAAGCACTCGGTAATATCCATCTGAGATTGCAGCTCATAGCTCTGGTAACTCACTGACTTGGACTGCAGGAAGCTTTTAATATCTCCAGTGGTCACACACTGACTTATTTCAGTGTTACAGAGCTCATTCCTGTAGGTCCGCCACAGCTTTCCCCAACCACTCCTCTCTGGAATAATTGTCACAGAAACAACACACTGCCAAATGTCAAAACAGTAACAAACAATGACCGTGTTAATGAGCATGTGTTAATAATAATAACAGTTATAATAATGACTTGTTGATGGTGTAAGGTGGATATGATCCATCATCATTATTTATTACTTATTTATTTACATATTTATTTGGGTCCCTGTTTAACAGGTTGCCATGCTGAATGCAGTGCATTTATGAGCAATAGGAACACTACTGTATATACAGTATAAATATTCTTAATTTGGAATTGCATCAATCCACTTACCAGAAACTAGAATGATAAGAAGCTTCCCATTCTTATTGAGGAGATTTTGGAAGAAATGGATGGTAGCAGAGGGATCCTTCACATAGTATAGCATCTGTTGATTTCGGCACACAAAATTGGATTCATTAAGTGCTTAATTACATCGCTATGCTAAACATGCTCTAATTTGGCTGCTTGTTGTCAAGCAGCCAAATGAGTATGATTTGGATGTGTCCAAAATACAGCCTGAGAGCAAGAAGTACATCAGCACCAACCTGTATCATGTGAATGAAATCTGCCTTCTTTGTCATCTTTTTCACTTTGTACTGCTCCTCAAACTCAAAGGCAGTCATCTTGTTCCAGGTAAAGTTGATGTAATTTAAGTCTGATTTTTGTGACACTAAAACTTATAGACAAATGACAATTACAAGATAAGGTCAATATATCAAAATAAAAACAAAATAAAAATTATTTAATGATGTTCCTTATTGCCTTGTATTGATGACACATCTCAAGCACAACTTTAGGTAAAACATTATTGGTATTATTTATTATTACTTTTACAATTGACTAAGTATGTGTTATCATCTTAAGTACATTGTGTTTGATATTGTGACTTGAATGAAATTTTACGTTCTATGGCAAGATAATGCAGAAAATTCAAGTAGTACACACTTTTTTTTTTCACGGTAAACAGTATCATGTTCACATTATGTTCAGTCTGTTTATCGCAAACACATTTCTTGGAATATAAATGAATAAAATGTAAGCTTATACGTAATATTAATGAATTACCTATAACCAAATTGTTGGTTTTCAGGTACTCAGATCCACTCATGACTTTTATGTGAATTGCTCATTTAAAAAAGCATGTTTGGTCAAGATTTCATGATGCTTTTGTTTTAACAACACACATACTGAAAAAAAGTGTGTCAACAGATGCTAATTCTGAAAAATCATAGAAAAATAATTCTGTCTGGAAGGCAGAAGCTCAACCAGATGAGGATCATCTCTTTTACTACAATTTTCAAAAGGGACAGCTTGAAATATATGAAGCCTATATATGAATAACTGACAGTAACAGTTATTGGGGTGGGGAAAACTATTTGTGATGAAGTAGCAGACTTGCAGCTGATAACATTTCAGTGTTTTACTCAGATACTTCAGAGCGGATTCTTGCTGATCTCAAGGCTGAGATCGACTGTTGTACTGGAGGTTCAAGGACTAGCCCTCTACAAATAAATGCATAACTGCATTAATAATTCACTAATGTAACAACCAAGGCCTACTTTAAAACAGTTTTAGTATCAAAAATTCAATAAAGCATTTACCTATTTTGTGCAGTCAAAAAAAAAAAAAGAAAAAAGAAAAGAATGTTTTTGGGAAGCACGTGAATACCAAAATGCATTTTGTCCTATGTGAGATGACTGTATGCCTGAATAGACGGTACCTTTGTAGTTATGTAGCTGCTGGCTGCTGGGCTCCACAACCTCATTATCCACATTCACCCCTGGGTGTTTCTTGTGGAGTTCAGTGAGAATCTCTAGGTCAATCTTACCTAAAACAACCATGATGTTAATTTTCAAACTTTATAATGTCTTGCAAACAAAAATCTAACTTACTTTCTCACTGTGCCTAAACTGTTAGGAAGAACTTCCTTAATAATGTTCCAGTCCAAATGGAGCTGCAGATTTAATCATGAAAAAGGACACATAAATGTGGGCCATGCAGAAAATACATTAAATATAACAACAATTTCAGGAAACGATAAGTACAATGAAAACCAGAGCAGAGTGTTGTATGAGTTTAACACCATCTGATGCAATGTAGCAATTTTGCTGCGATGTCATAAAACAGTCTCCAATCCAATCCAATCCAACTTTATTTGTTAAGCACTTTAAAACAACCACAGTTGACCAAAGTACTGTACAAAAGAATAAATAAAAGACATAATAAATAAAAGACAAAATGGCTCAAATATTCTAAATAAAATAAATTAAATAAATTAAAAACATAAAAACATGAGTAAAAGCAAAAGCCATACAATCAAAGCAATAAAAATAAGATAAAATAAAATAAAATCCAATGTCTAGCTAAGTGTTAAAAGCCAAGGAGAAGAGGTAGGTTTTTGACAAGCGATTTAAAAACAGACAGAGAAGAGGCCTGTCTGATTTGCTGAGGCAGATCATTCCACAATTTAGGAGCCACAACGGCAAAGGCACGGTCCCCTCTGAGCTTCCGTTTTGTTTTGGGCACACTCAGGAGCAGCTGATCAGCTGACCTGAGAGAGCGAGTAGGTATGTAAGGGTGTAGAAGCTCAGAGAGGTAGGGCGGGGCAAGAGCATTTAGGGATTTAAAAGCAAATAAAAGAATTTTAAAATGAATCCTAAAATGTATGGGCAGCCAGTGGAGTGAGGTTAAAATGGGGGTAATGTGCTCATGTTTGCGGGTGCCGGTCAAAAGACGTGCAGCAGCGTTTTGGACCATCTGGAGACGGGAGATGGAGGAAGCACTAACCCCCACATAAAGTGAATTACAGTAATCCAGCCGAGTGGTAACAAAGGCGTGGATTACTATTTCAAACTGTTGCCTTGAGAGAATTGGCTTTATTTTGGCCAGCTGCCTCAAATGATAAAAGCTTGATTTAACAACTGCCCTGATCTGGCTGTCAAGCTTGAGATCTGAATCCACTTTTACCCCTAGGTTAGTGATGGTTGGTTTGATATGCTGGGCCAAAGAACCCAGATCTGGAAGGGGTGTTCCAGCGGTGCCACCAAAAACCATCACTTCAGTTTTCTTTTCGTTAAAATTAAAACTATACTGATTAAAACTATATCATAGTGTGGTCACCAAACAACATGACAAGTGGACAGATGTCTACAAATTCTCAACAGTGATAATATCTACTTTTTTTTTTTTGCCAGCAGCCTTAAATGAGAACATGACAATGGCATCAGAAACAGAAGTCTGATTCACAAACACCTCCTGATTTCAGATGTCTCCTTCAGAGGTCAACCAGGTATTTCGAGCTATTTCAATTCAAATTCAAAAATACTTTATTGATCCCTTGAGGATCCCTTCAGTGAGTCATGTGTCACACTGCACACAAGCCAAGTTCAGCAGTGTTAGTGTTTTACACTGTGTGTTCTTACCAGCTCCACTTCCAACTCCAATGACATTTAGGTGGGGTTTTCCATCTCCGATGCTGAGGGAAAAACAGATAAAACATTTCAATCTTTAGTGAGTAAAGCCTTGAAGTTCACAGCCTACAACCTTAAAATTTAGGTCACGTTCTTGGGCCTGTAACCATCAAATCTGCCTGACGACCCGGAATATCAGATGATCGGATCTCACAACTCCATCTACAAACACAGAGACTTGGATTGTTGCTGTGGTTCTGTTCTGTCACCCAGTGTTTGGTATTTAACACCTGTTACAGCTTTCAATTAACTTGTACAGTTTATGCCTCCAGATATCTCTCGTATCTGTTCTTGAGATCGGTTTTGATCTGATCTGTTCCCAAGGTAGGTCCAATGAAGGAAAAGAGTTAGGTTTGACCCCTGCAGCATCTCAATTACCTCCTGCAGGTTATATCAACACAGAATGCTGATGAGGTGGAGTTGCCATAAACTCACTTATTGTCATTCACAATGAAGTCGATACTTTTTGGCTGGTTACTCTTTCTCCTTGTTGCAATGTTAGATTTTTGGGCCAACAGTCATGGTGCTTGCATATTCTGCTTTAGGACTAAATCTAGTCCTTAAAAAGCTGTGGTCATTTAAACAGCTGATTATCAAGGCTCATCCTTTTCACCGTGGCCACTAAGAGCCTGACTCCGCTGTGTTGTGGTAAGCTTGTGTTTTGTACAAAAGTACATTTTTGGGATGTAAAAGTAAATTTTTTGGTTTTCACCATAATCTGGTGCTAAAAGTAATTGATTCAAGCGGACAAACTCATATCCCGTATATTGTCGAACTATCGTCTTTTAAAATGATGCGGAACTGCTAGCTAAAGATTGGCCGGAATTCCGCAGAGAAGTTGTTTTAATAAAAGAGTGGTGGAGGGTTAAAGTGAGACAATTGCCATGGGGAAAAGTAAGACACTGCTTCACTTTTCCCCTGGAGGCAAAGTAAGACAAAAAATAAGCTCTGTTTTTCATGTCTTAAACAGTTTGAAAAATCCATCATGATGAGGAAATACAACAGGAAGACAACCTGGGGCCGAACCTCCATTGAACAGATGGAAAGTGCAGCCACTTAGGTCATGGAGAAAAAGAGGCCCTTAAGATGTGTTTCAAAGGAGCAAAATATTGAGGTAAGTCAAGCCTTCTAGGATTTATAAGAAAAAAGCCGCAGGGAAACCTTCTCACTGTGGGCTGGGGTTCGGTAGCCCAGGCAAAGAGAATTTTCACAGATGAGATGGAGGAAGAACTTTCCAAACATCTTAAAGAACTCGCTGAACAGTCCTATGGCCTCTCTCCAGCTAAGTGCCGCACACTGGCCTTTGAGTATGCAGACAAGAACCATGTCCCCATGCAGACAAGAACCATGTCCCCATGCCTGCCAAATGGAAGGAGACGCAGTCTGCAGGTCGAGTGGTTCCACAGCTTTCTAGCACGTCGCCGGCTTTCTGTTCAAACTCCAGAAGCCACATCCCTCGGAAGGGCCACTACCTTCAATAGAACGACTGTTCATGGACAGGTGGGTGAATTGACTGTTCCAATGCATGTGTTTTATTCTGGTTTTATTCTCTAAAATTAAGTAGTTTGGATTCCCTTTCTCCTTATCTTTAACAGGCATAAATTCCCCCCACACATAATTTTTAATGTGGACGAAACAGGTCTCCATACGGTACAAAGGCCTCACCAGGTGAGATAAACGACACACACACACACAAGGCTGACATGTGTAGCGTGTAATAATGTAATAAACAGGCCGACGGGACCTCCGAGTGAGCAAGGCTGAGAATGGTGCTCCGAAATCGGATAGGCGATGGAGATGCCGATCCCCCTCTTGGAGCATCTGATCCACCTCCTGGAGCCACACGGTCCACATCCAGGACCCTTCTGGAGTTCTGGTTCCACTCTGGGGTCCTCTGACCACCTCCAGCAGGCCTCTCCACTACCTGCAGCACCCTGCTGGAGCTCTGAATGTAACCTACAGATCAAACATGCCATTAATTCTGAACTTTCTTTTTGTTTCAGCTTGTGACACAAAGAGGGAAAAGGCAAGTTGGTTCCATCACATCGGCCGAGAGAGGGGAGCTGGTAACTCTGGTCTGTGCTGTGAATGCTGCTGGGGACGCTGCACCTCCAATGCTTGTCTTTCCCAGAGTAAAGTTTAAAGACTGCTTCATGATCAATGCACCTCCAGTAGCAAAAGGTACATCCACCAGAACAGGATGGATGAATGAAGATAGCTGGGCCGAGTTCCTCGGCCACCTGATAAACCACACTTACTGTTCCCCTGACCCCCCCCATGCTTCTCATCATGGACAATCTTAAAGCTCACATATAACTCAGGGCAGTAGAACTTGCCAGGAGCAATGGTACCATTATGCTCACTCTCCCACCTCACACATCCCATCGCATGCAGCCTCTGGATGTGGCCGTGTACGGTCCGTTCAAAACCCAATACAGCCGAGCTCTCGATGGGTGGATGTGATCGAATCCTGGCAAAACAGTCACCATCTAGCAGGTTGCAGGACTTGTGAGTCAAGCCTTCATGACAACCGTGACACCACAAAACGTCACTTCTGGGTTTTGGTTCACTGGGATTTTTCCAGACAATCGTGACATTTTTCCCGATGAAGCGTTTGCACCATCCATTCCGTCAGACCGGCAAAACCCTGATTTACAGACTGCCACCTGGGACGCTCCACCCCGGTATGGGGTACGGAAGGTCTGCACCCTGCAGATGATCCACCTGAAGATGAACCTCCCGCTGCCGATTATGCACCCTCCCGTATGAATTCGCCCTCTCCCCCACCAGCTGACACGGATCCAGGACAAATAACTAGCCAACCTGGATATGTCCCTCAACAGGAAATCATCGCACTTCCAAAGTTCACCCCCAGAAAACAAACGACTCGGAGGCACGTGCAGACCACTATCCTCACCGACACTCCTGAGGAGCAGGCACTCGAAAGGGATTTTGAAGAAAGACGTAGCAGGCTGCAGAGAAAGTGCAAAAGAGAGGAGAAAAAGGTGAGCCGATCCAGAGCTTTTGAAAAGAGACGAAGGAGACTGATGAGGAAGTGCAAAAGAAGGGCTAAAAATCGGAGCCAATCCCGAGGACTCGCTATGGAGTGATGGGGTCATAATCTGAGTTCCCCTACTGTGGAAGTGGTTTTTTTCTCTAAGTTGAATGGGGAATAAAACATTTTTTGAATGATACTTTGCTGTATTTGTGTTTGTTCAGTCACCTCCAGAGTGGTGGAAAAAAGTGGATCATTTTACCCCAGGGTGGCTCGTTTTACCCCTTGAAATCTGGGCTTTGTCTCAGTTTACCCCATAGCTGGGGTAAAATGAGACACTTGACCTTTTTTTTTTAAAACGATCACATTTTCACCGTCTTTAGTTTGGCAAACATTCTGATCAATTAAAGAATAATATAATAACTAAATTAAAGAAAAATGTGTTAATTTTATAGACACATCAATTTAGCTTGCTTAGAGGGCAGGGGGAAGAAAAGACCATCTCACATTACCTCACTCTCTCCTATAAAATTATAAACTGTGTATTGAAATCTGGTAAAGTTTCATCCTTCAACATCAAGACTACATTCTAGTTAATCAGCAACAGTTAAAGTATGTCACAACACAAGTTGTAAGTTCACTGAAGATCACAGTTGTTACATTTTCAAGGCCAGACTAATGTTTAACAGCTGTGGTGATCACAGTAGCAGTTGTAAAAGCTTTAACTCTTTGTCTAAACCAGCCATTCCCAAACTTCAGAATACCAAGTCCCAATCTGAAATGTGAAAAATCTCTGCGGCCCACTCAAACCTTTAATCACAATCGTGATCAACATACAAGACTAAAAGTTACATTTCAATATTAATGTAAGGGGTCAACAAATAAGGTGACACTTGTCATATTACGATGACAGTAGAATAATACTCAATTGATTTGCTTTATTATTTCTTAATATTTTTAATCATGTAATAAATATTTTACAGTACTTAAAAACATATTAAAAAAATGGAGGATTTAAAACATATTTGTTTATTTTTAATGACCTCTCACGGCCGACCTGCAGTACCACAACGGCCCACACTTTGGGAATCATTGGTCTAAACATATCCCCTTAATTAATATCGCAGATGGTTTTTTTTTTTTTCACTTTTCTAAACTCACCCTGTTAAACAGTTTAATAAAAAAAAAAACATTTATCAAATATGTTTTGCTACATTTCATGATGATGCCCATTATTCCAAATAATATACAATCCATGTGTTTATTGTTCAATGTGAGAAGATGCTTTTCCTTAAATACGGACAGAAACTTGGAGGACAGACCATTTTGAACTATATTTCTATTTATACTTTTCTCTTGTTGTTTATTGTTACTAACTTACTGTCCATCTGAGGTGCAAATATATTATACATTACGCAACACATCTGATGGAGGCTTAAAACAAAGTGGTTTCCAGAGTCCCGATTTCTCTTATGTCTACCAATGATAAGTACCATCTCTTCATGTACTCGTCATGCCAGCCAATAAAAATAGCCCATGTCAAGACACATAAAAGCACTGGAGGCATATTCAATTGTAATCTTTAGAGAAATGGTCACTGTTCAACCTGAAAGCACAGATGAAACATTAGTCTCAAAGAAAAGATGGACAGGACTTCTGTTATATCAAGTATTCTGGATTTAATAATAGCTGAAAATGGCACTGTGAAATCAATCCATCTGAGTTAACACCATGAGCTACTACCATCATTTAAAGGAGTCCCACAGGCTACCATGCAAAGAATGTGTAAAAGTATTTTCAACCACCACAGATATTTCATACAGACCTCAGAAACCAAATCAGCTTTTGGAAAAAAAAAAAAAAAAAGTCAACATATGACTACATGAGGTAGGTTACCTGGCCAATATGTCTGGCAGTTTATTGTGGATGAAGTCCTGCATGCACTGGTGTTCAGATGAGCGCTCCAAGAAAAGCTGGAAGGATTTCTGGTACCTACTGTCATCATTAATCAGACTTTTCAGTGGAGATGCCATGGTATTCAGTCTGGATAGAAATTAAACATACTATATTTCAGGCCTACTGCAACAAACACATATCCTATTTACAATATTATTCCACGCAAAAACATTTCCTTCTATACTGCAAAACATAAATGATTTAACACATGAGCTTCATTGATACATTAATTATTTGCCAAATTGTTTACTTATTATGTTCTTGGCCTGGGGCCCGTTTTCCTAAATGAGTTTCTACAATAAACCTTTTAGAAAAAAAAAAAATCGAGTCACAAATTCTGACATGAGAAACTCAGATTTTCCAGTTTCAAATTGGGGGTTTCATGCTGTTTCTGTCATCTTTCAGAATGCTGGCTCTCATTTGTTGCAACTATAAAAAGATATAATCTATAAATCCACAAATCATTAATGATATCAATTTCTAAACCACGTAAACTATACCAAACTAGCGATTCCGCTCCTTGATGTACTTTCACAAATGCAGAGCATGCAGCTTTCTGAAGGGGAGGAGACAGAGAAGAGCTCGTGGGTTTGTGGAACGTGAGGTTATGGTCACAGAGTCAGTTGCTATGGAAACACACTCCGAGTATAAACTACGTCGGTTTCTAGAATGGCCGTGAGATAGCGTTTAGGTTCAATATATTCAGAGTTTTGGCATAATTCTCTTTCTAAAACGCAAAATGAAGTTCACTACCGCGCATACTGACTGTCAGGGGCGCGGAAGACCAAAGAAAAGGAGAATTTCTCCACAGAGCCGCCTATTCATTTTCAAAAACGTCTTCAACAGCAGCGGAAGCACACAGCGACAGAATCGTGTTCATGTGTGCAGTTGATCAGAATCCGTGTGAAACACGCTATTGTCAATCTCTGTAAAAATTGCAAAGCAAGTATGATCACTTACCGTATGTGTTTTTGGAGCAGCAGGGAGAGTTCTAGAAAATGAAACGATGATCACTTCCTTGTACCGCTCAGAAAAACGTCTTGTGAGCTCAGCCCTCCCACCGGAGAAACAGCTTCCCTCTGACGAGAGAGGAAGGTGGCAGACGAAATTCCTCAAAGAAAAAAAATATAAAACAAACATACAAACAGTAGCGAGCCATCCACCGCCCACGTGAAATGAAAAACTTAATCCAGGTACAACGATTTACAGTTTATTTATCGGTATAAATTAAGAAAAAAAATGCCAAAGCAATAATAAAAGCTACTGGACTCAATCTATTGCATGAGTGTAAGCTTTCCTGTAATTAGGGCCCGAGCGCCGAGGGTGCGAGGACCCTATTGTATTTCGAATGTTTATTATTATTATTATTATTATTATTATTATTATTATTATTATTATTATTATTATTATTATTATTATTATTAGGGCCCGAGCACTGAGGGTGCGTGGACCCTATTGTATTTTGAATGTTTATTATCATTATTATTATTATTATTATTATTATTATTATTAGGGCCCGAGCACTGAGGGTGTGAGGACCCTATTGTATTTTGAATGTTTTTTATTATTATTATTATTATTATTATTATTATTATTATTAGGGCCCGAGCACCGAGGGTGCGTGGACCCTTATTGTATTTTGAATGTTTTTATTATTATTATTATTATTATTATTTTATTATTTTATTATTAGGGCCCGAGCACAGAGGGTGCGTGGACCCTTATTGTATTTTGAATGTTTATTATTATTATTATTATTATTATTATTATTATTATTATTATTATTATTATTATTAGGGCCCGAGCACCAAGGGTGCGTGGACCTTATTGTATTTTGAATGTTTTATTATTATTATTGATTATTATTATTATTATTATTATTATTATTATTATTATTAGGGCTCGAGCACCAAGGGTGCGTGGACCCTATTGTATTTCGAATGTTTTTTTATTATTATTATTATTATTATTATTATTGTTAGGGCCCGAGCACAGAGGTTGTGAGTTCCCTATTGTACTTCGAATGTTTATTATTATAATTATTAGGGCCCGAGCACTGAGGGTGCGAAAAAAACAAAGAACCAAAAAGTCACTAGACCTCCAGGCCAGACAGGAAGAGTTCAGGAGGGTGGCCGCGGCACCTGACAGAGGCCCAAAGCAGTCTAGGAGGTCGGCCTCTGCGCCGGAAGGAGGCCCTAAACAGTCCAGGAGGTCGGCCCCAGCGCCTGACGTAGGCCCAAAACAGTCCAGGGGGTCGGCCTCGGCGCCGGGCAGACGGCAGAGACAGTTCAGGCGGACGGCCAGCGCGCCAGCGGACTGGAACCAGGAACAGAGGAGGTAGCTGGCATCGGTGGACTAGAACCAGGAACTGATGAAATGGTCTTTATTATGAGACCAAAACAGGTCCTCAAGGTGCAAATGTTTTTTCCTCCATTTCAATATTTCAATCCAGTCCAATCCAAAGATTTAAAGATCCAATCCAAAGATTACAGTGTAATCTTTGGAGTCAGGGTGCTCCTCCGGCTCTGGGCGACTGCAGCTTTCATCTTCCTCCATGCTTGTTTTAAACGTTTGATGACGCAATTGTAAGCATGACAGAAGCGACAACCCGTGTTGCCATGATTGATTGCCGTGTTGATTGCTTTCTGAAGGTACATATTAGGCTCGTTTGTGGTGTATTTTAAATGGGGTTCGCTGGAAACCTGGCACGGTTTTGACCGTGTGTGAACTTTGAAAGAGCGTCGTTCACAGTTGCCCAAATGAACTTGTTCACACCCAAGGAGAAAGAGAGCACGTTCAGTTCATGTTCGTACAAAATATAAATTTAGTTTGTGAACTTTCGTTCAATTCAGGTACAACACTGGGATTCGACTAGATTGTTTAACAACATCTTGGAAAGTGAAATGACATCTCAAGAATGGAGGAAAAGTGTCCCAGAATAAGAGTGATGTCCACAGCTGTGGTGACCACAGGTGTGGTGACTACATTAAAAATCTATTTGTGTTGTTTTCCAAAACAGTTAGCATTTGTCACCAAAGAAGTACCTTTCATGTTTTAGTAAACATACAATTTTTAGGTTGTTAATTAATTTTATTAAGTCATTTTGTTTTCAGTGGTGTATTGTTGTGAGTGTGTCTTGAGAGAAGAAAAATAACTGCATCACTGTATCTTTAAAATCAAGGCAGGCTTGCTTTTGGTTACCACATATACACAACATACTGTATGGCATCAACACAATCAAACAGCAAAAACTTGCATTTCAGATAAAACACTATAAAAGTTATTTGAAAGACAACTGAAACTGAATGAGCACTAACGTAGTGCATAAACCATCTTGTTTAATCTGAAAGTCAAAAAAAAATGTTGCTTAGTTCTCCCAAAGGGCCTACAATAGCTCCTTTCACAATTATCCAGCACTGATGAGAAATTTCAAATGTTCCATTGTGGGCCTTTGAATATGATGAGTAACTGCAGGCTCAACACATTTTGTTTCCTTCACAACACTAAAACAGTGGCCTGTCTGATTTTTGACAAACAAAAGATTTCAGAATCAATACTTGGAGATGGACTTTGTACTTTTTCATTTTTTGTGATTTTGTGCTTCAACTCCATGTTCATGTCACAGGCAGTTAGAGAAAAAAGGAACAAGGGGCCCTTGTCTCACTCTCAACTTGAACAGGCTTTATTCCACTTCTCTGTCCTGACTGCAAGCAAAATTCTGGGCTTCAGCAGCAAAATGTGAGCATCACTAAACACCTAAACTCAAATATGTTTTCACTTAATTTTTTTATGCTATAATCAGCATTTAATGTCTGCTAACATTCTGAATGAAACCACAGATTTGTCCAAGGCCAAGCATTTCCTTGTGAGGTATGGGAGTATGGTTACATATCCATGTCACCATCATAGGCCAGGGTCAAGGGCTTCTGTGGTGGAGAAGATGTTGCAGTTGTTTTCAGAGGCTTACTGGGAAAAAAAGAGAGGCAGGAGAGAAAAGATAAGAATGCGCATGGCTTAATAGCACAAGCCAACCTGACATGTTTTCATCTTCTTTTTAAGAATTATTTAATTCTATGATCTAAAAAAATCCATCATCTGATAACAGCAGCACACAGAAGCCAAAATATGATGCAGAATACAGAGCTCAGAGTTGGTAAAATTCTTTCACAATTCACATACTGTTCTCTTATAAAATGTGAGTGCATGGTAGGAATCTCTTGAATCAGTAATAGAGTACATACCAGATTAGGAATGATAATGCAATAATGAAGATTATTATGACAAATCCAACAACAGTCACAGCGTAGACCCACAGCTCAACTCTTCCGTCTGAGAAATTAAAAAACAGATTTTAATTCAAGGATTTAAATATATCTTATCAGCAAGTCCTTTCTGTATATTATTAAAAATATACTCCAATATTTTGGAATAAAATAGGTTTATTCTTTTTTTTCTTTTTCAGCCCAACAGCACAGGGCTTATGAACATTTCTTGGCTATTCTGTAGTTAATTGAGTTTTTCTTCTACTGCTTACAATGATGTTCCCTTTTAAAGGTGTTGACCTAGAAGGATTATTTCCACCGAGAGATTTGATCCTTGAGCTCTAAAGAGAGGTGCAAAGGCAGGAAAATTCTCAGACATGCTGGTTGAACAACAGAGATGATTTCTATTTCAGTACCTGGACCAACAGGTCGTAAACTCCACTCAGTGAGGTCTTTGGTCTGAGTCTGGTCGGGTTTTAACCTTCCAGAGTTGGTTTTTACATCAGCTTTCTTGCTGTTGTCCACCCCTGGGGTTCTTGTGCAGTAGTCCAAGAAGCCATGCGAGGTCATCACTTCAGTATAACCCTTCTCACACCCACACACTCCACTCTTTAGGAAAAAGTAACATTATTTACATTAAGAAGATCACTGCAATTATTACTTTCTTACAAAATGTAGGGGATAGTCTGCAGGTCTGACAGACATGTAGGATTTTGTTTTATCTGACTGATCAAAATAATTTCTTCTATAAACAGAAGTTGCTTTTTTTTAACTTTACTTTAAGATGTGTATCTGTGTTCCCTTATATTTATGTAGTTGAAAAAACAACAACATGCTCAAGGCAGGCTAAAAACAAACACTGGAACCAAATGCAAGCAACCATTTTGAAGCGTTGCATTTTTAAGTGCAGTTACATGAGGGTACACTAGGGGGCAGTAAAATGTCATACGCCAAGTATTTTTAATTCTCATTCAGCTTGTGTGCAGATCTCCAAAAGGTGTAGCTTTTAATTGACACAGAGCTCACTGGTATGAATCTAATTAGCTTTTGATAGGCTGTTGTGGGAAATTAAAAATGTCATCTGTCAAAATCTATGTAACTGCAACGAGCAGGTGAGCAGAGAACAGCAAAAACAGAATTACAGAGATCACAGCTGCCTGATCAAAGAACAATGATCTTACCGGTGTGCAGTGTGAGAACAGCTTTGTGCATGGAGGATGGCAGTGTCTCAGTGTAGCTGGCCTTTTTTGTGGAAAACACCCCCCTGGAGAAAGACAACATGTTCTCATTTCTGCTGCTTTACCTATTGATCATTAAATTAATGTTAGGTCGAACCTGATTAACTGGCTTAAAGGTCTATCATGGTCCCTGACCATCTGAACATTTTAATCCCAACATGGAAAATTACATGTCAAAATAGAAGGACACCTTGGCCTTTTGTTTTCTCTGCAGATGTAGACTGTTTCAAGATTCATGTTTGCCAGAAATACTTCCTTACAAATATAAAATCAAATTTGGCCGCTATTTATAGCACATCAAACCTGCCCAAATCTTTCACTCCCACAAATAGGCTACAAATGCACAATTAAATTTAGATGCATTGAAAGAGTCCTGGCTCAGAGTCTGGCTTATTGATTACCTATCTTTAGAGGGAAAAGAGAAATCAATAGAGCCTGCTCTGAGAACAGGTCAAATAAGGCACAATTTAAAAAAAACACAAAAGTATATGCACTCTCCCAGAATACTATCTTAGTTCTGTGTTCAAGTTTGTGAGTGAAGGTGTGTGGTTCTATCTGAAAAAAGACAATATCTGTTGGAGAACAACCTTTTGAGAGTAAAATGGTGCTGCAGATAACATATAACATATAAGATAACATATAACATATAAGATAAGATATAGATTTAGTATCCACTGCTGTCAAATCTTTCCAGATGTCTCATTTCCTATCATCTACTGGCAGGGGCGGACTGGTAATCTGTGGATTCTGGAAAAGTCCAGAACAGCCGTCCGGTCTACTGGCCATCAGCCCTGTTCAATAACCAAAATTTTCATTCTATCAACTGTATTTTCTTCAAGTGACCATTGGAGGGCAGCATTGAGTCAGATTTTACTCACTTATGCAGATGTGTAAAACATGTTGTGTTTAAACTTTTTGTCTTGTTTACTTTTTGAAGAGATGAAAAGTAATAAAATGACATATTGTGCTTTATTTTATTGATTGTTTCACGAGCATCGAGGTTGTAGTTTAAGTAGATTTATTTGGGTTTAGACCGATTAAATTATCTTCGATATCGCCTGTGTACTGCGCGTGATATCAAACACATAATTAGCCAGATTGAATATGACCTAGCCAGATGTCCGTATTGATTTCTTGAAAAATTCCATGTAGTGTATTAGGCAGCTGTGGAGCCCCAGTGGCCTAATGGATAAGGCACTGGCCTCCTAAGCCAGGGATTGTGGGTTTGAGTCCCATCTGGGGTGGAAGCATTTACTTTATTTTAACAGCAGGGGGCGCTAAGATGATTATTTATCAGATATAGGCCGAAAAACCAACAAAGCAGACTAACATTAATGTCTGTCAACAGAAAGACGGCAAGCAGAAAACGCAAGGAGAAAGGTGGATGGGAAAAATAAAACCCTAACCCTAAAGAAAGCCAAGTAAGTTTGAGTGTTTTTCATTTAGGGACAATTTATCGCTGTCTTCTCTTTTGTGGTGCGTGGAGGTGCAATGTCTGTGGAATAAGCTACAAATGTTGTTTGAAGAATGATTGGTTGAATGGTACCCTGACTAATCACAGCTGCATTGCATGGGACAATTTAATTTGAAAAAATAGTACAGTATAATGTCAGGGTCTAACAATAGTATTTGCTCGGTACTCTAGTGGTTAAGTGGGTGGACTCTTATATAGTGGTTTGGGGGTTCAATTTCCATATGTTAGTGTCCCTTTTTAGCCATTGCTTTCTCTACCCAATAAAGGCCACTAGAAAATATTTGCTTATATGACATATAAACATAACCTGCTAACTACTGCTGACCAAATGGTGAATAATCTACTCTGTTGGGTTCATAAATGTGTAAATCTGATTCTGATGGAGTAAGTGCGTCACCAGCCATGAATCTCACCACATGTCACTGGTTATGAGGCATTATTTAGGTTTACATATCAGAAAATTTTCATTTCAAACAGAAAAGGGATGTTTTAAATACATGTATGGTTTTTAAAGCTACTTTGTCATCTTTGACTATCTTTGAGTATTTTTGAAGTTTCAACAAGATGCCAGTAGGGTGTCATCTTTTTGGATTTTTGGGTCACCCTAGCCTAATATTAAAACTATAAAATGTGTCAAGCAGGCCAATTCTGACACAGAATAGACCTTAAAGGCAAAAAATGTAATGAGATTTAGGAAAACCAAATCTGTTTTATTCTTCTCGTCTGTAGTCTAGGTTTTAAATAATATGTTTTTCCAAAGCGTTTGAATTTTTAGAGGTATAAGTGCAGGTTTGATGGCTGTCATTCCAAGTAATGCTAATAAATGTTAATCAAGCATATGTGATATAGATATAGTTTTTTTTTTTTCTGTTTAAAATGCAAGCATACAAGTACCTGTAAAATAGCAGTATAAAAGACAATGTGCTGTTTTTTAGTCCCAGTCCGTCCCTGTCTACTGGTCCAATAAGGATAACTGTTCTAAATTAAATTATAAACTGCCTGCTACAGTCACCTCTGCAAAAAGTTCCACTTTTGCACATTTCAGAAATGCATGAATGGAAATTAGCTTACTGTCATGGCAACACACATTTCTATTTGAACCATCAAATTATCTGGTATCGTGACAAATATTCAAGCGATCCTGAGTGAATTGAAAAATGCTCAAGAAAACTGATTGTCAAGGGAACACAAAGAAAACTAGAACATCTTCAGCTGCAGTCTGCTTTATGGCAGATTCACATTTATACAAGAATTTGTATCTGTGTGTGTTCTTTGGTTTGTTTCATGTGGCAAATGGAAAGGATGGCCAGAGGACACTGCAACTTTTCACCTGTGACATTGACACCATCTGAACGCTGACACCACACTTTCCTCTCATTGTTGTTCCACCCTCCTACTCTCCACTGGTAACTGTGGCATTTCCCTCCTGTAGAAATAGCAGAGAGGGAGAGACAGTGCTTGTTAGGAATCTAGAGCTGTCAAGCTCCTATACAGTAGGTGCAAACTTTCCCTTCTTCCCTGCAAATTCATACCATGAGGTAAGATTTATTATGATTGTAACAACAGGGGGAAAAAAGAAGCCCTTCTCTTTTGAAGCAGAGTGCAAAGAGACAAAGATATTTTTGGAGAAAATGAAATAGGTGAGAAATGTATGAAATACCTCTTTTCATTTCAATCAAACCTCTTATCTTCCTTGAGGGATCTATATGGAAAGATTGATTTGAAGAGAGATCCCTGAACCTGTTTTACTGCACTGAAGGAAATCTAGCCCCGCAGAGCTGAAATTTCAGTAAGTTACAGTAAAGAAGAATCAGCGTAGGAGACAGTGAACCTATAAATTCTATATATGACTACAAAAATATAGCATATTCAATATGCTATATGCTTATCTGAATAACTCCACAACCCTCCACCCATAACTGCATACCGTGTATGCTTGCTGTATATTGCTGTTGTACATAGTGTTGTTTACACTGTTGTACTAGTGTTGTTTACAATTTTTTTCTACTGTATATATTTGTTCCTCTTCTGTTTATATGTATATATTGTTTATATATTGTTATTTTTCTTTTCTGTAAATTGAGCTGTGGTAACGCACAAATTTCCCCGTTGTGGGATCAATAAAGTCAATAAAGTGCTATCTTATCTTATCTTAAGTATCCACTACCGTATTTGTCAGTTTTGTAAGATCCCCCTAGGTGGTTCAGCCTCTGTCTGCCAGAGTCTGTCACTGGGCCAGCTCTACATTCAAAGGGTCCGAAGTTGTGGTCTGGAAGGATGTCCTTGCTAGATTTCCTCAACTTGTTTAAGCTGGTGGTGAGGAGACACGCCTAGTTCTCACTGCATACTTCCAAATGCCTATCCTGATACCACCGATAACTGACCTAGAAGGAATAGCCTGGCTCAAGATACAGTCACCAGTCACATTTGTTAACAGCAGCTCTTCCCTTATGATCTGGGCCCTTGTTATCGACTAGGTTAGGTTTAGTGGATAGGATAATTAGCCACCAGGATCTGTAACTAATAATGGCCTAGAGTAACCTTTAAGAACCATATGTTGTTAATGCAAAGGCACACCCAAATCTTTCCCTTATGAGGGTGAGGGCAGATTCAATGTCCACCACGACATCCTATGATAATTTTGTACTTATTAAAGCAGGTCAGCAGGGGTAAGCAACAGCATTCATTGAATAAACATTGAAAAATAATCTCATATTCTACTCCAAAAACAAAGCTGTGGCTTACAATTCTGTTCATCTGTGTTGATCCGAGCTGGTTGGGGGTGAGCAAGTGGCCAGTTCGCTCTATCCAAGACTGCTGAGGCGAGGGTGCCTAGGTGTGGTCCTTCCAAACACAGGGTGGGTGCCCCAGGAATTCTGGTATCAAGCCCCTCCCCCTCTCTAGCAGTGAGCTAGGGAAAAATCCGAAAGGCTGCATTTTTATTCTTTAAGTCTTGGGAAATACTGGTTTACCGTTCTTGTGTCTTCTTTCTCTGTTCTAGCCTAGAGGAATGAATCCTCAGGGAAATCCCTTGGTGTTGGTTTGCTCTCGGTCCCAGGTGGTCCTTCTTCCTTAAGACAGCCCAACGGAAAATGCTATTTTTGCCAAAACTCTTGGTTTTATGCTTCCTTGTTCGGCACTTCCCCTCGCCTCAGCCCCAATTTACCTTGTTTGGTATCGTCCTGGATCCACAACTCCCGATTGGTTGATGTACAAGGGAGGCATGCAATATCACATTTACATATTACACAATAGGGTGTACATAATTAAAAATCACATAACACTCCCGATTGGTTGATGCTCAACAGGGGCATACAAAATTAAAGATCACATAACACTCCCAATTGGTTGATGCTCAACAGGGGCGTAGTTAATTAAATCACATAGCCCTTCCCTGTTTTCCCATCGTCTCAACCCCTCCCAGTTGCTCACTCTCAAGTTACCAAAGTTACCTATTACAACTAGTTTACTGAACCAGTGTCCAGCCATGCTTCCAAACTTTTTACTTAGCACTGCTATTGTGTGGGTGTGTGTGCACGTATGCTCAACTAAAGTTTCATTAACTGATTGATTGGATAATAACCTGCGTTATTGCTAGCTGCTAGCTGTAAAAATGGAGCAATGGCTTTAAAAAAGAGCATTCCAGCTGAAGAAGATCAGCAGTCCCAAGATCAGCCACCAGAAACCCTACCACCACCTGAGAAACGTATGGCACTGGGGCAGACACCGGTGGCTGATAAAGGTTCGAGGCTCCGTAAATATCAGCCCGACTTTTTTTAAAACATGGCTTTTCGTACACAACAAAAAAAAAAACATAGAATACCCACAGTGTGACATTTGCTCTGAAGTGCTTACACATGAAAGCTTGAAACCAGCAAAACTTAAGAGACATTTAGAGACAAAGCACAGCAGCTTCACTGATGAACCAATTGAGTTGGTTGAAGGTTGAAGGCCAGCACTGGTCGGCCACCGATACCATCCCTGTTCCTCTCCAATGTCCGCTCCTTGGATAACAAGATGGACCTGCTTCGATTGAGGTTGGAGACTTCCTGTGAGATGAGGAACTGTGCAGTGCTTTGTCTTATGGAAACCTGGATGAATGACAACATGCCGGACCCAGCCTTTCAGATCGACGGCCGGCTTCTCTTCCACGTGGACTGTAACCAGCAGTCGGGGGAAAGCCTGCGGGGGTGGATTATGTGTCTACGTGAACAAGGTTGGTGCACAAACTGTACGCTGGTGAACAGCCACTTCTCCGAGGCAGTAGAATACATGACTGTCAAGTGTCGGCCACACTATCTGCCTCGTGAGTTTAAGGCGGGGTTTGTTATGGCTGTTTACATCCCGCCGGGTGCGAAAGCCAGTCAAGCTCTGAAGGAGCTTCACGTCAACATCAACTCGCTTCAGCACAAGCACCCGGAGGTCTTTTTATGTGGTTGCGGGGGATTTTAACCACGTAAACCTGACGGACACTCTGCTAAAGTTCTACCAGCATATCACCATACCGACACGGGGAACTAACACGCTGGACCGTGTTTACACCAACAAAAGAAATGCATACAGAGCCGTCCCCCACCCCCACCTGGGCCTCTCCGACCACACCTCCATCATGCTGGTCCCATGCTACCGTCCTCTGCTGAGACGCCACACGCCAACACAGAGAACCATCACTGTGTGGCCCATTGAGGCTGTCCCCAAACTGCAGTACTGTTTTCAGCGCACAGACTGGCACGTCTTCAGGGAAGCAGCGATCAGTAAAGGAGAGGTGAACCTGGGGGAATATACGTCAGCTGTCACAGGCTACATCAGTAAGTATGCAGAGGATGTCACCATCACCAAGACAGTCACACGCTAACCAAATCAGAAACCCTGGCTGAATGCGGAGGTCTGGTCTCTGCTGAAAGCCAGGGATGCTGCGTTCATGTCAGGTGATGAACGGGCACTCAGAGCAGCTAGGAGACAGCTAATTGCAGTGGTAAAGAGGACTAAGGCTGCATATGCCCAGAAGATCCAGGGACACTTCACGTCCAACGATCCAAGGAGTATGTGGAGGGGCATAAAGTGCATCACAGACTACAACACCAGAAAGGTTAGTATGAAATAAAGACAACAAGGACATAACACATATGTGATATATGCATTATGCATACATGCATTTAATTTCATTTTTTAATTCATTACAGAGCTCAAGGATAAGCGTGGAAGTCCGGAGCAGTGCCAACGTCCCGTTCCCGAGAAGCGACCCCGAGTGACAGCTGACACATTGTCGGGTGTGGAGGATTCCAGTGATGAGGCCCCGCAATATCAGGATGAAGTGGCTGCATACATCAACTACAAAACTCCAAAAGATGACTCTTTTGATGTCCTTACTTGGTGGAGAGAGCACGAGCGTTTGTTTCCCAATATTGCTCACATTGCGAGGTCTGTTCTCGCTATCCCCGCACCAAGTGCCGCAAGCGAGCGCGATTTCTCCTGCACTGGATATGTCATCCAGGAGAGAAGAACTCAGCTGCGACCATCAACTGTGGATGATATCCTTTTCTTACACAGCAACATTAAGCACCACACCAAACACACATTCCACCTGTAGGAATTCCTGTCGATTGAGTGATCGCATCTAAATGGACTGTACAGGTAGGCAGATGTATCTTTACTTTTGCGCAGGGTAGCCAATGTTATTTTTAGTTCGTATGTGTGCACGGCTATCCCCAAATTCAGAGACGACTGTGATAGGGCCTACATTTTTTTTTCTATGTTTAAGGCAACATGTAGGCCACTGAACTTCATTATTTCACTTATGTTGTGGCACTAAACGTCTGCATTTCACTTTGGCTCTCTGATTTATTTTAACTCGGGTACGGTTCGGGTGACGGGTCTATTTACAGCGGTTCGGGTCAAGTGCGGAATTTAAATTTGAATTTTGTCAGGTAACGGTTCGGGTTTGGAATGAAGTATGACGGGTACGGGTGGGTGTGGTTTGTGAAAATTTAACCCGTGTAGGACTCTGCCTCCAGCATCATGAAGGATCTCACTCACCCCGCACACCCTCTGTTTGGCAGGAGCCTGAGGAGCATCAAGAGCAGGACCTCCAGACTGAGGAACAGCTTCTTCCCAGAAGCTTTGAGACTGTTGAACTCTGGAGGACCCCTGTAGCAATATATTTGTGTCTCTCCTCTCTTTGTCCTCCATCTGTCCTCCTAGCTCCCTCCTCTTTTCTTCCTTAACCCAGCTGGTCTTCAGCAGGAAAGTCCCCCCTTATGAGCCAGGTCCTGCTCAAGGTTTCTTCTCTCTTAAAAGGGAGTTTTTCCTTGCCACCGTTTGGCTTAAAGGTTTTTCTCCTGCTAGATGAGTTATTGTTTTTTTTTACTAAATATTTATTAATACAACTAATAGTTAATATTATTTGCCCTAGTCATAAAAAAGCCCCAAGAGACAATTTGCATTGTAATAAACATTATATAAATAAACTTGAATTGAACTGAATTGAATATCACATTTTATCTTGACATGTGTTGGTTTTACTACAGTTTACCACTGTAAATATTACATCGCATCACTCATTATTATTTTTGTTCTTAGGTTTTAGAATTAGCATTATGTTACAGTCTATATCAGAGCATTTGTAATGATCAAAGGAAACAGTCATATGGTAGTTCAATTATATTTACTGATTTGCTTATTGAGAGTGTTATGACTGCTTGGAAGAGGAAATTAAAATCTCAGCACCCTCTAGTGATTAAGACCGTACAACTTGTGCTTTTATTGAGGGAAAGCTTTGTTGCCCTCTCAGGTACCATTCAAACTCTTGTCTGCCAAAATTGTCTTCCCAGAGATGTCACATTTTCTGGCAAAGTTAGGCGTATTCATGGTGATGATAATATTCAAAATGGTGGACAGGACTACTGGCTGACAGTTGGAGGAATGGGTACACCTCCATACCAAACTGTTGACTTCAAGAGAGTGCACACCCACCATGCTCCTCTGACCAATGGTGCTGCTGTGGAGAGGGTGAGCAGCACACGTTCTTGGCTGTGCAAATCACAGAGGACCAGAGTACCTCTCCTAGATTGTTAATGCCACAACACTGGCCAAGAAAACACAGCAGGATCTATGCTTCCTCCAGAAGCCAAATAGCCAGAGCCCCAGTCCCCATCATGACCACTTTCTAAAGAGGAACTATCGAGACCACCTGCATCACTGGTGGTACGGCACCTGCACCACAACCAATCATAGTGAGAGCAGCTAAGATTGTGAGTCTCTTTCTCCCACTCTATGACCTCTACAGCATCCATCTCATCCACAAAAACCCTCAGCACTCTGACGACCCACCCTCCACACACAAACACCCTCTGAAGTCAACAGTTCAGTTTGCGGTCCAGTCCCTGAGCTCCACCAAGGGCCAGATCAAGGTTGGAGTGAACTACCATTTTCTGAAAGAAATGTCACTGAGGTTGTTGTTTTGAGAAAGAATTGTTGAAAGTAGGATAAAAAGATAAGGTGAGGAGAACAAAACTTGTCAAGCTATCAAGTCAGTCCCTGGGGAAAACTGTTTCGACATAACAAAGGGGGAAACCAGTTTGTTCTTCCCAAAAGCTTGAAGCCTCCAGTGTTGAAGTTAGGTCATTCTGTGCCTTGGGAACGTCAGTTAGAGCAGTTTAAAACCATCTCTAGAATGACAAGTCAGCTTTATTGATCACAGGGGTTTGGACAGGATTTACAAAACTGAACAGCATCTGCACAGTGCCAGTTAACCACTACCAGTAGAAAAACTGACAGAGCTCCACTGATCACCATGTCAGTTTTAGGCATCCCTTTCTTTTGGACTGCAATGTACATTGTACGAGCAGCAGTGGAGGGCAGAGATTATTTAATTCATTTCATTTTATTGATTAATTCTAGACACGTCGAAACAGTTCCATTAACATTAACACTAGCATGAATCTATGTATCTGACATAAATAAATAAATACCATATTTTCCAGGACTATAAAGCACACCTTAATATAAGCCGCACCCACTAAAATTTTAACGAAATATATATTTTGTCACATATACGCCGCACCGGACTATAAGCCGCCGGTATCCAGGCTGAGAAATAAGATATTTACATTGGTTGATTTTACCATAAGTGTGTATTCATATACCTGTACTGATAACTGTAACACGGCAGTAAAAGTGCTGATCAAACAAAACAGAAAAGTCATTGATGGTCATTTCATGGTTTCATTTCCCTCCTGTACACTAAAACCAAGTTGCTTTATTTTTCCTCCTCCTGTGTACTGAAACCACCCTACACAGCAAAGACATCTGGAACGGACCCGCAAAACTGACCCGTATCGGAGTCCATTTGCCCTCAGTGCCGGATCCGCTTTGGAGCGCACGAGTTGACGCTGAATGGCTGGCCACGCCAGGGCTACTTATCCTTGCCGGGCTATTCCAGTCACAGTGAACAGCTCACAGAGCATCAAGGATGAATTTTGTGGGGGGCAAGGGCAGTCATACCACAGAAGCTGCGCCAGAGGGTTCTCACTGTGCTACATGAGGGACACTTTGGCGTGGTGTAAATGAAATGCCCCGCAAGAAGCTTTGTATGGTGGCCTGGAATTGATGAACAGCTTGAAGATGTTGCCAAGACATGCAGTGGGTGTCAACAAACCCAAAAGTCTCCACCAACAGCCTCACTGCATGTGTGGGAATGGCCTATGAAACCATGGCAACATGTGCACATCGACTATGCAGGACCTTTCCTTGGTTGTTGTTGATACACACTCAAAGTGGCCTGAGGTTTTCTACACAAAGACCGCAACCTCTGCAAAAACAGTTGAACTCTAACGGGCCCTGTTCTCACGCACAGGCCTTTCACATCAGATTGTGAGTGATAACGGAACACCTTTCACCTCTGAAGAGTTTCAGAAGAGTTTTTGTTAGAAAGAATGGCGTCACGTGACGCAAATGGCGGAGTAGCAACTCGTTGTTTGTGCTCCTGCAGCTCGGTATCCGTTAGCTTATTTTGTGCTAGAAAAAAAACAGTCACAGTGAGCAAATGTTAGAGTTTACAAGTGAGAAAATGCCTGGTGCTCTGAGAAAACTTAATATCGCGGTGAATCCTGCTAAACCAGCCTGGAGTCAGTCGCTTGAGAGCAGCCAGGCTAATATGGCGGATGATACGCGGCCAATCCTGGGTCAAACTGACGCTGACAGTTTGGTGGAAAAAATATCTGCTGAAGTCCTTGAAGGTGTAGAAGTCTCCTTTGATAAAAAGATCGACCCGGTTTTGGAGAAACTTGAAGCTTGCTTGTTTGAAATCGTCACATTGAACATCCGAATGACAGAGGCTGAAGGCCGCATCTCAAACTCCGAAGACACGGCAGCAACGTTCATCACAAAGCTCTCGGAGGTCGAGAGTAAGCTGGAGGCACCCTTGGAAAAAATCGACGACCTGGAGAACAGGAGCCGGCGGTGCAACATACACATAGTCGGGCTCCCAGAAGCCAGCAAAGAGCAAACCCTGTTGCTTTCTTTAAAACTTGGCTACCGAAGCTACTGGAGATTAGCTTGAAAGGAGGATCTGTTAAGGTGTATCGCTGCCATCGCGCCCTCACATGTCATCCATTCCCAGGTCAGCGGCCAGGGCTGTCATCCTAAAGCTCCACAACTTCCAAGATAAAGCCCGGATCATGCAAGCGGCAAGGAAAGTACAGTCCCTGGCATACAACGGCACCCAAATTATGATTTTCGATGATTTCTCCGCTGCCGTTATACGGAAACGTCAGGAATATTACACGGTGAATCAACAGTTTAAGGAGAGACGGATCGTCTTTGCCATGATGTACCCAGCCGTGCTCAGGATCAAACATAACGGCCAGGAAAAAGTATTCAAATATCCTAATGAAGTGGCTGCTTTCTTAGAGTAAGAATATTGGCGCGGAGGGATGTCCTTCCACACTCCCCAATGAGTGAGAGTTTTTTTTTTTCTTGTTTGTTTGTTTCTTCAGCTCACAAAATACCGACGTTGCTATGTTGATTTTTCAGTTCTTCACTGGAAACGCCAGATTTGTTTGTAGGAGGAGTGTGACTGATTGACTGGTATCTCCTATTTTTTTTTAATCCATTCTATATTGCATCTTTTCTGTTGCTGTTGAGAGATTTGTTCATGTCACTGCCAATGCTATACGGTTTTTCCAAGTTACATGATATGTACACCTGTGCTCTCCGGTCTATGGTTTATTTTCTTTGGTCCATTTTGTTTTCCTCCTTGTTGTAATACATTTGAAGTTGTTTATAAGCTCACTGATGGCTTCGTGAACAATCTCCTTCTCTGATCAGAGCTGCGGGCCAGCAATTGAGGTGTATCATTACGTGTATGTTCGGTGTATTTCGAGGGCTGAAGAGAGTTTAATAGCTGGTCCAGCATCCCTCTTTATTTTAGTAGAGAGGTTCGCTCGCACCCCTGATGGCAAGACAATCCAGCACATAATAGCAGGATGTAAGGTGCAGGGAGGTAAGGCATATAGGAAATGCCACAACTAAGCAGCTGGGAATATTGTGCAGGAGCGTGAGTTGTAAGTGTGAAAGTCAAAATGGGAAATACCTCAGGGCCGTCCCAGTAGTGCAGTGGTTAGGGCAGAGCGGCCCATGTACAGAGGCTACACTCCTCCTGCAGCGGTCGGCAGGTTTGACTCCCGGCCCGTGATCCTTTGCTTCATGTCTTCCCCATTCTCTCTCTGCCCTGATTTCCTGTCTGTCTCTCACTATGATTAAAAGTCACTCGTGACAAAAGAAAGGTAAATGCTTTGAAGAGTTATTCAAGAACGAAAGCGTAAAGATCCTGTGAGACAGATAAACTGGCGATGGCTAACCAACCCGACATTGTGGTGGTTGGCCAACTCTAGAGAAAAGCAGTAGTGATAGATGTAACAATTCTCAGCAATAGCAACTGGAAGAAGGAAACTTGAGAAGCAGGTAGAATACCAAGGACTAAAGGAAGAAAGAGAAAAGATACAGGAGGCGAAGGCAGTCGTGGTGCCAGTGAAAACTGCAGCACTCAGGGCTGTGACATCCCAACTAGGAGAGTGGTCCCAGCAAATTCCTGAAGAAGATCATAACATTTCCAGGGGGTTTGAAAGACTCTAGGCATCCCGTCCAAAGTGTCAGAAAAGGGCAAGTGAGGGAACGTAAAAAAAATTTGATGCAAACATTAAGGTGATGGACACGAACACTGGCAGACTTGTCAAAGCAACTACCAAATAGTAACATAATATGATGCTACACACTGTGATACATAGACATGGTGAGTCCAAAAAGACTCCTTATAACATTTAAGAAAAAAAAAAAAAAGCAATGTCCATGTGACTGAGTGGAGGGTGCCCAGTCAGTATGTGACTCAAAAAAGAAATGAAGGAATGTCCATCACTGGAGCCTTTACTCAGTTGAAAGCATTGGAAATCACCAGATTTCTGAGTTTACAAGGTTGAGTTTCAAGCGTCAGCTGGTGCAAATGGATGCTGCAGCATGTCAGACTGCATTTGTGGTGTGGGACAAGTCTTGCCAGTGGTGGATCTAGGACTTTTGCTAAGTAAGATTTAATCAGGTGCTCTGTATCTCATCCAGGGGCCAAGTACTGTATTTGTCCAACATCCTTGCACGCAATCACATTTTTTTGGTAAGGTTTATATATTTCACCTGTCGAGCCTTGTTCACTTTATGTAATTGAATAAAAAATAATTACACAAAGCTTAGCCAAAGCTTTGGATTTTTGCGGCTTCTCACTTATAAGAGAAGCTGCTTTAATTTCATAACTATGTCATTAAATAATTAAAAAACCTGAAATAAAAACCTCATATCTGGATTAAAAAAATAAATAAATAAAAAAGTATTTGTGACAAGGCAAGAATTGGGTTTTTCCAAGAGTTTTGAAAAAATAAATTTTGTCAGTAACTCCTGATATTCCTATTGTCTTTATCAGTATTCTGCACTCCTTCAGTTTATTTTAAAGAAATCTCACACCTCGTTAAGTTCACACAAAAAATTAGTAAAAATTCTATTGTATCTCTATTTATTTGCCCCTGACCTGCATCCAAGATTTCTTCCCAACAAAGAAAATAAAAACATTAAGGTCTGTGAGTGCTGCAGATTGTCACTCAATTATGTGATGCATTTTTGACATAAAAATACTGACAATACTTGGTACTTGATAGTTGAGGCACTCCTTATACATGGTCTTACAGAAGTAGCTTCCTCAATACCTTTGCAGGGCTGGGTTTCAAAGGCTTGATGTGGACAACTGCCTTGACTCTCCATGGCCTGAAGGATCACAGCTCTGGAACGTGCTTGGTGACCAGTGGATTTAAAACTCCGTCCTTCCAAACAGGTCAAGTGGCAAGAACTCCAAAGGGACCACTCAGTCAGATAGCAATCTCCTGAAGGTACAAGGGAACAAAAACACCAGTGATACCCTGCAGCAATTCTTCTAACAAAACAACTCTGATTTTCTGGGCTGAACATCCATCAGTGACAATCTGTGATTTGAGCCATTTCATTACATTTTGTTTTGATAGGGATGCACTATCAGGTTTTCTTTCTTGCTGCTTATTCTGTGGAAACCTGCTGTAGTTAAATGGCATAGAGCAGCATAGCTGTGTTGCATGTTGTCTGCAACACCTCAGCTGGATACACGCATTTGTTCTTGACATCAACATTTTCTAATACAGAGACAAGACTCACATAACAGCATCATGAGTGATGAGTAAAGAAAACTTAGTATCAGAGGAGAAAGTTGAGCAGAGGCAACCACTGACTCTTCAGAGCAAATGCTTACAAAAGCTTCAAAAAACAATTGCAATGAAGAGAGAGTCCAGTAGTCATATTATTAGAGGATAATGACTGTGTTTAAAAATGGTAGACATGCAAATACACCATATTCTATGCTGATTGAATTGATGTCTTGTGCTTACAGACATTAAAGTTTCATTTTAGGGCTCAAAGGAAAGCAGGGTAATAGTTGTCAGACAGCTATCCAATGCTCAGCAGCTCCTTTACTTGATGATAATTCTATATTAAAAAACAAACAAAAACCACAGTTGACATCACTGTATGTCAGTTAGCGCTGATATTCTTTCTTTGTGTTGGTCATCCAAGTCATTATACAAACCTCTACAGCAAAAGAATAACATGAGGTGTGTACACATTCAAGTAATCATCACAATCAACAGTTTATATTGCGGGTCCCACTTATCTGCAACAAAATGATCAGTTAAGAATAATATCAAACTGTCACAATGTTAAATTGATGTTGAAAATGTTACATCTGTGAAATTCACTGTTTATATACTTGAGACAGCAAGACTGAACTCTTTTTAAGCCTGAATTTTGGTATTACATTGTAAATGGTCCCCACTTATATAATGATTTCTTTAACCGTGGTGATGTTCAGTGAGGTGTTTTTCTTGTCGTTCAACCATCCATTCAGTCATGGCCAAAAGCTTTGATTTTTGAAAATGTCGCTGCTTCAGTATTCTTTGATCATGTTTTCCATGTGTTACTATGGTATATCAAAGAGCATATTTAAATATTTCATAAGTTTTTACAGGTTTTTATTTAAGAGTTAATATATACATACAGTAATCCCCCACACTTCGCGGTCTCAGTACATCGCGGAAGTTTCTAAAAATATTCATGTACAGTGGTATGAAAAAGTATCTGAACCTTTTGGAAATCCTAACATTTCTACATAAAATCACCATCAAATGTGATCTGATCTTTGTCAAAATCACACAGATGAAAAAACAGTGTCTGCTTTAACTAAAACCACCCAATCATTTATAGGTTTTCATATTTTAAGGAGAATAGCATGCAAACAATAACAGAAGGGGGAGGAATAAGTAACTGAACCCTCTGCCTAAGGAGACTTAAAGGGCAATTGAAACCAATTTTTACCAAACTATTGAAGTCAGGTGTGTGCCCAATCACTGATGAGTTGCTTAAAGCTGCCCTGCCCACTATAAAAAACACACCTGGTAAGAATTGTCTTGATAAGAAGCATTGTCTGATGTGCACCATGGTTCGCTCAAAAGAGCTGTCTGAAGACCTGCGATCAAGAATTGTTGATCTGTATGAAGCAGGGAAAGGATACAAAACCATCTCTAAAAGTCTGGATGTTCATCCATCGACAGTCAGAGAAGTTGTCTACAAATGGAGAGAGTTTGGAACTGTTGCTTCTCTCCCAAGGAGTGGCCGTCCACCAAAGATGACAGCGCAGACTACTCAGAGAGGTAAAAAAGAACCCGAGAGTGTCTGCTAAAGACTTGAAGGAATCACTGGCACAGTCCAATATCTCTGTGCACACATCAACTATATGTAAAACACTGGCCAAGAATGGTATTCATGGGAGGACTCCACGGAGGAAGCCACTGCTTTCTAAGAAAAACATTGATGCTCGTTTAATGTTCGCAAAAAGGCACTTGGACACTCCACTGAAGTTTTGGCAAAATATTCTGTGGACTGATGAAGCCAAAGTTGAATTGTTTGGGAGGAATACACAACGTCATGTGTGGAGGAAAAATGGAACGGCTCACCAACATCAACACCTCATCCCCACTGTGAAGCGTGGTGGAGGGTGCATCATGGTTTGGGGCTGTTTTGCTGCCTCAGGGCCTGGACAACTTGCAATCATCAATGGAAAAATGAATTCAAAAGTTTATCAGGATGTTTTGCAGGAAAACCTGAGGCCGTCTGTCAGACAGTTGAAGTTAAAAAGAGGATGGATGCTGCAACAAGACAATGATCCTAAACACAAAAGTAAATCAACTTCAGAATGGTTTCAGAAGAACAAAATACACATTCTAGAGTGGCCAAGGCAAAGTCCAGACTTGAACCCCATTGAGATGCTGTGGCATGACCTCAAGACAGCGATTCATGCCAGACATCCCAGGAATCTGACTGAACTACAGCAGTTTTGTAAAGAAGAATGGGCCAAGATTAGCCCTGATCGATGTGCCAGACTGATCTGCAGCTACAAGAAGCGTCTGGTTGAAGTTATTGCTGCCAAAGGGGGGGCCACAAAATATTAAATGTGATGGTTCAGTTACTTATTCCTCCCCCTACTGTTATTGTTTGCATGCTATTCTCATTAAAATATGAAAACCTATAAACGTCTGGGTGGTTTTATTTAAAGCAGACACTGTTTTTTCATTTGTGTGATTTTGACAGAGATCAGATCACATTTGATGGTGATTTTATGTAGAAGTGTTAGGATTTCCAAAAGGTTCAGATACTTTTTCATACCACTGTACATGTACATCCACAACGCGGTTTTCACCATTCGCGGGGGGGTCACAGCCCCCATTAACCACGCAGTGTGGGGGATTACTGTCTATACATGGCTCTTTTTCAAAACGTCTGCAACTTGTTGCCCTGAGTTGATCACGATATGGAGTTTTTTTTTTGATTAACCACTTGATTTTAGAGGACAGACAACAGTTTCTTGATAGAATTAAAATCTCTGAAGTTTCGTGTCTATGGACATAGTAGTTCAGTGCTCTTTGAGTGCCTTTGTTATCACTTTTGCCTTGTGACATGGTGTCAATGTTCCCAAACAATGTTGCCAATGTTTTAGGATAGAATTGTGAGTGAAATCACTCTGTTAGATGAGAAGTAAGCACTTCTTTCTTGCCTTTTTTGACACCAGGGTGTTGTGCAGAAGTATTCACCTCTGGCCGCAGATGCATTCATACTGATTCATACTGACTCATCTTGCCATTCTTAGATAAGCTGTGCACTGGTGGTGACACAATACCTTAGCTGAATAAGCACCAGGAAACCTGTCCTGAGGCTTGCTGAATGCTCTTGGACATCCAGAGGCTTTTATTTTACTGCCACTGAACCGCTCATAACTTTTGACAAGCAGCATTAATTATGAAAGACAAATTTGGTATCGCAATCAAAATGTTGGCAACAAAAATATATACATAGAGATTGTAGTGCTTAATTTTTGTAACAAAAACCATTTGAACATACGGGGTACAATGTTGGGATTCAGAGTCTTGCCAACTCGACTTACTGAGCCAAAGCCCTCCATGTCTAGTAGCTCAGAACTTGGAGGGGAAAAAAAAGACACTTCTAGCAAGCCAGTCAATCCAATACAGAGATGCTGGTCTACATTGGTATGACATAAGTAGATAATAATTTTCTCTCTGGTCTCCCAAAGAAAAACATTAAATATACACAATTGTTGTTACTCCAAAAAGTCTGGTGCATGAATGCTTAAACAAAACCAGGGGAGATTATATTGCATCCTATTACAATTTTATAAAACTGGTTTATAAAAGTAACCTCTGTCCTTATTGTTTATCAGACTTGTTTTCATACTAAAACCACCTTAGAGCTTCAAATCACCTGATAGCAGGTTTTTCATTATTCTCAAAATAAGAGCAAACACCTCCTTTTATTCCTACAGGTCACACCTGTGAAAAGGCTTATCATAAGACCTGAGGACATCTGAGACTGTAAGCCTTTTTAGATTGGGATTTAACTGAGTTTGTGCATTTGTATAAGTTTTGTGTAGAGATTACAAATTATGTGCCATACAAAAAAAGTTAGGCTGTTTTGATTGATTGATTGAATGACTGATATTATATCACATTTGTTATCCATGTTAAGATAACTCTTTATTGATCCCACAGAGGAGAAATTCACTTGTTAATGCAGCTAAAAAAAAGTGTAAAGTGCAAAATATGTAAGTAGAAGAAAAATGGTTAATCTAGCAACACGATACGGCAGTGGTCTCCAACCTTTTTTGCACCATGAACCAGTTTAATGTCAGGTAATATTTTCATGAAATGGTCTGTAAAATGTGTCGCAGATAAATACAACGAAAATAAAATGATACGACCGGTACTGATGTGTCTGTGTTTCTCACTAAATTCTGCTGGCCATTATCTCCCTCCGCTGCAGTGCAGCTTAAAGTGACACTTCAATGCAGGCCAGAAAGATAAGAACAAACGGAGGCCCTGATTTTAGTAAAAAGAAGTTTAAATGTTGGCACACCCACAGCTGCACCTGTTTTTGAGTGGAGACAAACGCGTAGTGTAGTCAAGATAAACGGACAGAAGCCTTGCTTCTGAGTGAACGTGAACATGGTTCTAATTAGTCTCTAAATTTTGAGGTAATGTAAATATCTTTGCATCCAATAAGATAATTTGCCCCAAATTTTAAACATAAACAACTTTTTATCCAACAAAATAACTTGCTCTAAACTTTGAGGTAAAACAAATAGTATCCAGTGAGATCGTCTGAAATTACCCGGAGAGTATAGGACACTCCCCGTGTTTTAGCAATAAAAGATACTGTAGGGCAGGGTGAAGTAATGTGAGATGGTTTTTACATCCTCCCCCCTCTAAGCAAGCTAAATTGATATATCTATAAAATTAACATATTTCCCATTAATTTAGGATGTTTCAGAAGAATGGAAATGATCAGATTGTTTGCCGGACTAAAAACGGTGAAAAAATGAAAAGTGGTCATGTCTCATTTTACCCCAGTTACAGGGGTAAACTGAGACAAAGCCCAGATTTTAGGGGGGTAAAGTGACCCTGCTAGGGGATATATCAACCTTTTTTGAACAAACTCCCCCCTGGGCCACCATGATGCTCTTAACACCCCCCCCCCACCCCACCCCACCCCACCCCCAAAAAATAAAAAAAAAAGAAAAGAAAAAGTGCATATCTGCTTAAGCATGGATTTTAATCTGTGGAAATAGAAATAATAGAAATTACATGGAAATAATAGGCCTACTATAATAATATAATACTTTAGTATTATAGTATTATTAGTAGTAGTGGTATTATATTATTTATAAGTATAATACTTAAGTGGCCAGTGTAGAGCAGCAGGTCAGCTCATCCAACACCTGAACAACAATGAACATTTTTTTTTCCCCCTTGGAGTTCCTCATACAGCACGTATGACGTAATGCGCGCTAGGGATTCCCCTGTAGGATTCCACTTTTAGTGGAAATAATTTGCGGAGGAATTTCTTTGCGCTGATTCAGGAGGACAGGAGCTGCAGAGGAGGAGGATTTACTGAAAGCGCCACATCGAAGAAGAGACAGGTAAAATATCTGACCTCTAGGCTACTATAAAAATTAAATAATTAGCTACACATTTATTTGTGTGTGAACAGGCCTTTATAATAATATAATTGAAGCCCACCTTTGCCGACTGCAGAAAATGTTTAATTGTCGACAATGACTGATGTCATCATTTTCCCCGAACAGCTGTCTGAAGAGCCGATCATTGAGCGCATGGGACTTTATTTTGTTAATGGCCTTGACTGCCACATTTAGGGACTCATTGAGTGATGGGGACTTTTTTAGCCACCAAGTTGTGACGGTGCAAAATGCAGTGTACTGTCAGACCCTGGGGAACGCACTGCTTGAATAAGGAGGCGAATCCCCGATATCTGCTGATCATAATAATAATAATAATAATAAATCTTTATTGTCCACCGGGGTGGAAATTCGTCTTTGGCTCACCAGGCACTGACAGACAAGACATTGTGGGGTAAAATACAGCAATGAAGATCACATCGTAAAAACGATAAAATATAAAACTGCACTAAAAGGATATATACCAACATTTAAAAAATAAAAAATGAATAAATAAATTAAAAAAAATAAAATAAATTAAAAAATAAAAAATAAAAAACTTGTTTCATAATCACCATCATCATCATCATCATCAACATCATCACCACCATCACTGTCAGTGCAGTTGGTTATTCTTTCAAATTAAGAATATTGACTGCTCTGGGGACAAAAGACTTCTTATAAATATTTTTGTGATACAGTGATCCCTTAGTTTTGTGGTTAATGGGGACCGGCGACCCTAACCCTAAACCTAACACCCCCCCCCCCCCCCCCCCCCCCCCACCCCCCCCCCCCCCCCCCCCCACCCCCCCCCCCCCCCCCCCCCCCCCGCCGCCCTAAATAATGTGTTTAAAATATGTTTAAACACTACAAGTAGCGAGACACTGCAGTGACACAAGACAAAGGCTAAACTGTGTTCTTTCTGTTTCAAATTCAAATTCAGATATACTTTATTGATCTCCCAAGGGGGAAATTCAGGTTTCAGTACAGTCCAGTCTGGTGTACTTGAGGAGCTGCCGGCGTCCAGCGCTCCTTTTCATGCCCAGGTCCTGTGGTCCGAGTGCTAACTCCAGTTACCAGCCATTAAAACCAGTATATCTCCATAATGATGAATTAAGTGAGATATCTCCAGGTCAGGGGAGGAAACACAGATGAACCAAACTGTCTCTTCTGGGAAGACTGAGCTCCTTCAGTCCGGTGAGCGATGGAGCCGACCGTCCCAGAGCCCGGCTCATCATGCGGACCAGGTTGTAGGCGTCCCCCCGGCGGCGCCGGGCCCCACCAGGTCTCCAGACGGCCACGCTGGGGGCCCCCGCCCCGGCCCAGCCAACGCCGCAGCCCGGATCCAGCGGCAGTGGCCGCCGCGGTCAGCAGCCCAGGACAACTCAGCCTCCCCGAACCGGCCCCCAACGACACCGTCCATGCCCGCGGCGGCACGCCTTCACCAGCCGCAAGAGGACCGATCCGCAACCGCAGACAGCATGCCGACACCCGACTGCAAAGCCACCAAACACCGGGCACAAACCGGAGCGTCCAGCGTCCAGCGCCGCAGGGACAAGTTTCCCTCACAGCCTCTGGTCTCCGAACTGTAGTAAATGCATATCAACGCACAGATTCGAGAGTTCTGGTCCGTCTGCGTTTCTCGTGTTGCTTACAGGAGGCTGTGAGTCATTGTTTGATGTTTCACTGGCAGCTGCGGCCTCTCGTCTGCTGTGGGGTGGATTTTCAAGTATTAATCAAGTCAAGTATCAAGTCAACTTTATTGTCAGATATGCTATACATGCTCGACATGCAGCATACATGAAATTTCAGTCCTCTCGGACCCACGGTGCAACAGGGTAATAAGTAATAATTTATTAGTGAAAACCTAAACAAGTAGGACCTATGACATAAGTACTGAGGACTATCTTAAATACTAAAATTTGCCATGTGCACAGTATAGACAGTGTGGACAGTATAGACAGTATAGTATAAACAGCTTAAGTGATCAGTATATACAGTGTAGTAGCTTGAATGGACAGTATAAACAGCTTGATGGACATTATAACAGTGAACGGCTTGAATGAACAGTAGAATTTCGCAGAATTTCAGCGATAATTTTTTTGATTTTATTTATCATAATATATTTCTGAAAAAAATCTGCAAAGCACTAAAACCTCTGTACTCAAACCGCGAAGTAGCAAGGGATCTCTGTATATGATCGGCAGATACTGAATGGAGCCACTGATGGAGCGCCAGCTATAGGCCATTTTTGATTGTACTGTAAATGTTTGTGATTAAACGTGATTACGTAGTCTTGATTGTGTATGTTTTCATTGGTTGTTGAATGAATGTGTTGGAAAGGGGTTTCTCCGCTGCTGTGTGTTTATGGGCATTACTATGGTGACCGATCCCGCTCGGCTCGTCTGATTGTGACGTAGAGAGAAAAGGAGATTTTACCAAGTCACGGAAGCAGCAGACTCTGGGTTTTGGTCTCAGACAGCAGCTTTATTTTTGAAAGGAAATCCGAGCATAACATTTTATTGAAACTTGTAGATTTGCACCATAAAAAAACTTTGAGAAACCATGGAAGTTTAAAATAGAGTTCTCAAGGCGTGGCGCCCCTCATTGGTGTCTGAGCCCTGACGTTTCCAGCGCCCGACTAAAGGTTCAGAATGGCCCCGTTGAGAAACCCTGGGTTATCTGATCCACTAACTTTTTCCCCACTCTGGAGGTGACTCTGAACAAACACAAATACAACAAAGGATCATTCAAAAATGTTTTATTCACCATTCAAATGAGAGAAAAGAACTACTTTCACAGTAGGGGAACTCAGATTAGGACACCTCTCACTCCATAGCAAGGCCTTCTACATTCCTGTCCTGAAGGTTACACGGGAAGATGAAGAGTTGCTCTCTTCGTGTGGTCCCTCCAGGCCTCGTAGGTTGCAGCAGCTTCCTCACAACATCGCTTTTAGGAACATGTGCCACATCCTTTTGGTTTATGGCAAAAACGGGTCTCTGCCACACTTTCCCGTTTCTCTGGATCCTTCTCAGGAACTGTGTAAGTATTTCATCACCGTCAACGCTCTCAACCTTACCGATATAATGGACATTCCTAAATTTGGTTGCAAAATTGACCATGGCAAAGTCACCCAGTGACAGATCCATGCTTCCCGGTTGACCTCTCTCAGGCTTGGATCTTTCATCGTCAGATGCTTCATGGAGTAGCACGAGAACATCACTTTCTTCAGAACTGCTGTCCGTGATTCTCCTCTGGATCTGTTTCTTTTTTGGTTTTCTTTTATGCAATTTCTCTTCCAGTTTCTTTCATCTTTCCTTCAAAAGCTTTTTCAAGTGCCTGCATCTCAGGAATTTCGACAAGGATGGCAGTCTTCAGGTGCTTCTGTGTGGTTTGTTTTCTGGGGATGCACTTTGGAAGTGCAATGATTTCCTGCGGAGGGACATATCCAGTCGGCTTATTATTTGTCGCACATCCATGTCAGCTGGCGAGGTAGTGGGTGAATTAGTTGGGGGGGGGGGGGGGGGGGGGGGCATTATCTGCAGCGGGAGGTTTATTTTCAGGTGGATCATCTGCAGGGTACAGGCCTTTCATACCTTCTGCCAGAGGTGCCACATCCCCGGTGGCAGGCTGTAGCTCAGGGTTTGGCTGGTCTGAATGGGTGGTGCAAAAAATGTCACGATTGTCTGGGAAAATCCCAGTGGACCTAAACCCAGAAGTGATGTTACGTGGTGTCACTGTTGTCATGAAGGCTTGACTCGCAACTCCTGCAACCTAATAGATGGTGACTGTTTTGCCAGGATTCGATCGCATCTACCCATCGAGAGCTCGGTCTTATTGGGCTTTGAATGGATGGTACGTGGCCACGTCGAGAGCCTGCATGCGATGGGATGTGTGAGGTGGGTGAGTGAGCATAACAATACCATACTCTTGGCTATTCTACTGCCTTAAGTGATATGTGAGCTTTGAGATTGCCCATGATTAGCAGCATGGGATGGTCAGGGGTGCAGTTAGTGTGGTTTATCAGGTGACTGAGGAACTCGGCCCAGGTATCTTCATTCATCCATCCTGTTCTGGTGGAGGTACCCTTTGCTCCTGGAGGTGCATTGATCATGAAGCAGTCTTTAAACTTTACTCTAAGAAAGACAAACATGGGAGGTGCAGTGTCCCCAGCAGCATCCACCGCACACACCAGTTACCAGTTCCCCTCTCACGGCCGATGTGATGGAACCAACTTGCCTTTTCCCTCTTTGTGTCACAACCTGAATCCAACAGAAAATTCAGAATCAATGGCATATTCAATCTGTGGACTAGGCTGCTGCTGCAGCCTGCAGATGCTATCAATAACTAGCTGGTTATTATGTTATTACAAGCTGCATGTCAAAGTACTTCCTCCAGGGCACCCCGAGTCCCTGAGCGAGCCGATACAATTTCAGACCGCCATTCTCGCTCGGTGGCTCGGCAGTCCCGCTGGCCACCGGAGGACCAGGCTGGAAGATGCCTGAGGACCAGACCAGGGATAAGAGCCAGGCTGGAGGCTGGCTGAGCACCAGACCATGGATGAGAACAAGGCTGGAGGCTGGATGAGGACTAGAGCATGGCTGAGAACCAGGCTGGAGTCTGGCTGAGGACCAGACCAGGGATGGGCACCTGGCTGGAGGCTGGCTGAGGACCAGACCATGGCTGAGGACCATGCTGGAAGCTAGCTGAGGACCAGACCAGGGATGAGAGCCTGGCTGGAGGCTGGCTGAGCACCAGACCATGGATGAGAACAAGGCTGGAGGCTGGATGAGGACTAGAGCATGGCTGAGAACCAGGCTGGAGGCTGGCTGAGGACCAGACCAGGGATGAGAGCCTGGCTGGAGGCTGGCTGAGGACCAGACCAGGGATGCGAATGAGTCTTTTTTCTTTCTTTTTTTTCATTTACTCACAATGCTGAGAAGTTGGTTTACTGTCCACGAGTACTTTTTTAGGTACTGGCTAACTCCGATTCAGAGGAGGAAGACATGCAGTTGTCCAGTGAAGCAGAACCTGGCGAGTCCGCACGCCGTAATCCACAATCAACACACAGTATATCGGCTGCTTTGCCTCAGCGTGACCGGGGTGAAAGCATTCTGCAATCGCCAAGCAGGTCGAGGTGTCAGGGGGCTCATAACACCGCAAATATAAAAAATTGTAGCGGGGATGAAACAGTTCTGGCAATGAGGGAGAAGCCGGGGAAAAACACCGCTAATGGCGCACCAGAAATCATGATGATGATGATGATGGCGGCTGAGTTCTTGAGAGAAGAAGAGGAGTATCAAAAGTGGAGAATACATTTTGATGAGCCCATTGGTTATTGTGGAGACGATCTGAAGATATTTCTCATTGACAGTATGCCTTTATCTAAAACTTCTTTAAAGTTAGAGCCTTTTGAAAAACTTGATATCAAAATTGTATATTTTCTTGAAAAAAATTTTCAGGTCCTGCACCCAGCAGAGGTCCCAGGTCCACACCTGTTTGGCAGTGCAACAAAGAAAGGTGAGTGTAAAAAAAAAAGGGGGGGGGGGTTACCTCCACACTGCAGCAATATCAAAAATATCTTTATTCTGATTGTATATATTTCTGTATTTTATAGGTTGTGCATCCAGGTGTCGTGGGGAAGACTTTGTCTGGCATGAAGATGTCAAAATGTGTTATATAATGTTCTATATGTGTAAATAAATCATTATTTTTGTCATCAAAAACCTTCTGCCTTTTTTTTCTTTGGTTCTATAGAAGGAAACCACTGTTCAGATGTTTGAAGTGTCAGTAAAACAACAAATATTTGTGTTAAACTCATTGTTTTGCTTCTCTTCACAAAAAGCTAATTTTCTCAATTGTTTGGTCAGAAATGGTAGATTTTGGTGAAACTTCCCCATGTTCTACTGCTGATTAACTGAGATTGGAAGAAGGTAGAAACAAACTTTTTTTTCCTGATGAAAGAAGAGAGTCTACCCTTCAGCTCCAAAATGCTGGCAGTATGAGGCTCTCTGCTGTGCAGCTGTCTGGCAGTCAATGAGTTAAAAGCAATACTGAAACACACACTTGTTTTTCTTCTGAAAATAAAACTAGGATGAAGTTAAAGAAAATACAAGAAACAATGCATCTTTAGCTGAAGATAATGAAAACACTGAGTATTTTGTGATAAGACAGGGATAATTGCCTAAAAGACACAAAATATATGATATTATTTGCAAGTCTAGGCATATAGATGTTCTGAATATATCAAGAAGGCAAAAAAATGCCCTTACATTTTCAATGAGATTTTTTAACAATAATAGGCAAAAATAAATGTCCTATTTAGCAGCTGAAGGTATCAGTCAGGATGAGGAGGGGACAATGTATTTGAAAGCCTGTGCAAATGAGTTTGCTTTAAAAAATAAACAAACAAAAAAATAAAAGAACAAGGACATAAATATATCCATCCATCCATCATCTATAACCGTTTCATCCTCCGAAGGGTCACAGGGATCGCTGGAGCCTATCCAAGCCGTCTACGGGCGAAACAGGTCAGGTCGCCAGTCCATCGCAGGGCCACATGCAGACAAACAACCACTCACACTCACACTCACTCCTACGGGCAATTTAGAACCACCAATTAACCTAACATGCATGTTTTTGGACTGTGTGTGTGTAAAATTGAAATTTTCAGTTAAACTTAATAATTACTGGGTTTGTGAACCCGAAATAATTAAAGTTATAAAAAACTGCTGATGTCATGTACTTTTGCACTTCTTGAATCAACAAAAAAACAATGCAACAGCAGTCATACATGAAAGGTTAATATATTTGGAGACCAAAAAGGCAAATCAAACACATTTGTGTGCAACCTTACCTGGGCAGGGGACGAAGCATGACTGTTCCATCTCCTGTTGGAGACGCTGCCTCATAATATCTCCACATAGGTCAGTCTTTGCTGGCTGAGGATGATAATCATCCCCGTTACCCCAGTGGACAACACACGACAGGTTTCTTCTCCTGAGGCCTTCACCACACTCTCCACCCTGCACACATGGAAACACAAACACAGGCAAATATGACATTTGTTAAAGCCAGCAAATTTATATATATGTATATATATATATATATATATATATATATATATATATATATATGTATATATATATATATATATATATATATATATATATACAAACACACCTATATGTGTGTGTCTGTGTGTGTGTGTGTGTGTGTGTGTGTGTGTGTTACCTAAGACAAATATTTCTAAATGAAATTTTTACCTTTGCTTTATTTTCAGTTACTATGAATAACAAGTTGTATGAGATATGAATTGCTCTCTCTATTGCATAAAGTTAGATGTAAAACTTGTTTCCCCATATTAAGTAAAATCACTTTACCAAAGGTAATTTTTAATTCATTTTTAGTCAGAGAGAGATAGAGAGAAAGGCACATTTGGAAAAAGCTTCAGGACCATAAGAGATTTGAGAATTCAGACAGCTATTGCATCGTGTCATTCTGTAAAAAGCTTTTATGAGCGATGTGTTGCTCACAAACATCTTTAGGCAGACTGGATGATGCAAATTTCAAAGCGTTGCGATAACATGAATTCCTCTAACCTTGTAATAACAATCAGCAGCTTAGGGCAATTATAAGCTGCTTTGTACCACCAAAACACCAACAATTAAATTAATTTAGGTCACAAAGCAGGCAAAGGCTAAACGGAAATGGAAAAGTGATTTCAAGTACCTCATATCATGACATATTTAACTTGCAGCAAAAACCATGGTGTTAAGATCTGAAAGAGCAGTAAGACTTTCCAAGAGAATTGCTCAAATAATTGATGCATAAAAAGCATATGAGGATTTGAAAGAAGACCTTCAGTAAGACTTTAAAGACTAGAATGATGGTATCAGGTGTCAAGGGACCCGGAGAGAGTTGGAATCATCTCAGCTCTGTTGAAGAGATTTTTTCTAAGGCTGAGCTATGAAGAAGAGAAAATGTTGCATCTGGGTGATTGCAGAATGCAAATTATAACCAGATTATGTTCAAAGTGTAGTGGAGTAACAGAAATGTGGTAATTAGTGTGAGTCTAATCAATAATCAGAAACAAGATGATTTAGTTGATTTTGTAATGTAGTAAAGTAGCAATGTTAATTCTGTATGTTAAAATTTCTTGTTAGGTCAAGACACTGTTCATCTGTACTGTCAACAGCAGGGCGCTGTGTACCGCTGTGGAACGTCAACAAACTAGTTATTCAAAACAATTCTGTGTGCCAGGCTACCAAGGGCCAGCTCAGAGCTACCAGAGACACAACAAAGAGCAGGGAAGGATGTTGTTTTCGAAAACAATAGTTTCTTCTATTCTAATGAATGGAACAACATTCCAGGTCTGCACAGGACCAATAATGACCCATTAATTAGAATCAGGTGTGCAGAAGCAGGGAAACTTCTAAGACCTGCAGGACAGCGGTCCTCGAGGACTGGAGTTGCCCACCCCTGATCTAAATCAAAACAGAATGGATTCACCTAGTTCAGTTCACTCGTAAGAATTCCAGGTTCATTTGGTTGTCACATTGGTCTTTCATCATTGAATGGACTATAAGACAAAACAGAAGAAATGTGTAAAAGGTCATAATTGGCTGGATAGATTAATGAATTTAATTGTGCAACTTATCTCGCTGAAGATTTTAGTGTTTGGAATGTTTATTATAAAGAAGCAACTGCTCATGACTCTTTCCATACAGTACAATGTTGGAAGCTAAAGCTCATTTTGAAAAGTTGTAAATAAAAAACACTACATGAGCTATCAAATCAAATTATATAACAACGTAGAAGCAATTAATAAGTAGACAATGTGATGTAATTTGATATATTTGCCGATGTTTTTGTTGTTACTACAACTGCTTTTGCATTTCACAGGCCGAGAAGCCTTTGGAGGTAAAACGCACAAAAATCCTCTTTAAAATGACTTAAAAGACTCGGACCCTATTATTGGCATTTTTGGAACTGCCCCAGGAAGAGTAACATTTCCAAATTCTCAGTCAGAGGCTATAGCCTTCTCTTCCCTCCTAGCTCAACACCTCATACTTCTCAGGTGGAAGGCAACTATGCCTCCATCTCATGCACATTGGGTTAAGAGTGTTATGTCTCACCTTAAGCTGGAGAAGCTTAAATTTACCATACGTGGCTCTACTCAGAAATTTGTGAAGATATGGCAACCATTCCTGGATTACTTTGAGAAAGAATTCCCCTCTAGCATTTTAGGATGTCTCCTGACCCCCCACCCCTTTAACCCACCCCTACCTGGGACCTTATAAGTTATATTTTACTGGACTTAAGTTTTTTGTTTGTTTGTTTTGTTTTCCTCTTTCTTTTTTGTCTTCTTTTGCTGTATGTGTGGGTGTGTGTGAGTGTTGTTAATACAATTCTTACCGAAGTTCATTATTATCTGTATTGTGTTTATTATGGTCTTTTGTTCTGGAAAATCCAATAAAAAAAGTTCACATAAAAGACTTTTAGGTGACCTAAAAAGTGATGACAATCTTTGTCACTTTCAAAATGGGCTAAGCTATGAATTTCAGAGACAGAACATTTTCATGAGGTTGCCCAAACCTTATATGCCATCACGTAGATGCAGAAAGATGTATTGACAAACTTAATGCATGTCATACCTCTATAGTGCAAGGGGACCAGTCACTTAGCAACCACATATAGCAAGGAGTTATGGGACATGGTTTGGCCTCCGTAAGCTGGCCTGGGCAAGGGCGTCCCCCCTGGTGAGCCTCCTGTAGGATTCTCCGGCTGCGCACAAGGTAGCCTACAAAAAAAAAAAAGAAAAAATCAAGCTTAACACATCAACTTGAAGAGTTAAATATTCCTCAGCACACCTGCAATCTGTAGGTTTGGTGTTGTATACTCTTTTTGCCTCCACATTTGTGAATCTCAACAAAGGGGACATTTTGGATGATGTAAAGCAGCTCAGGGTCCCATGAGGTTCAGTAAAGACTTCTACTGACCATGCCAGGTAGAAGCAGTGGTCAACTTGCGTATGGGCTCCGTGGGCAGTCGTAATGTCAAGAAGCCACTCTGACATCTTGACATGGGAAGACATTTTATTCGAAGCGGGTGTTTAATTTGCACATTACAACAATCACTGCATTGATATTTTGTGGACCTTATACAAAAAAACACATTTTCAAGTTGAATGAAGATGCATGGATGAAAAGTGAAAACAGGCTAAAAAAAAACTTTGCTTCAGATTGTTCATATAATATCTTTTTTTTGTTCTGTTTCTATGTTCTTTTTTTATGGTGAAGGATTTGTACACATTTACTGATTTTGTTTTTTTCTGTTTTATACCTTTTTGCTTATTCACAGATATAGGCAAGACAAAGTTTACAGCACATTTAAACTGAAGCAGTTCAGAGTGCTTTACATTGGCAAAAGTTATGCATCAGCACATTAGAAGCAATATAAGCAAGAATCCATTAAGAATCAGAGGAAAATTAGGGCAAGGCAATAGATAGATGCATGGGAAAAAAAAGATTAAGGGCCAGATCTTCTGCCAGATCTCCTAAAGCCGCAATTTAGGCCAAAGAATGCAATTTTCCACCTTGCTTTCCCACCTGCGCTACCCGCTAAATTATGCATAGGTGTGGTTAGGGCGTTCCACCTGTTAAATCAATCAGTGCATCAGTAGCCTTCGCCTTTAAGAGCAGCTTGTGCTACCCGCAAACCGCTACCTGCAACCTCTATGGAGCGTCTTTTCATCCAGATCGGAGCAGCTCTCATGCGCAGCTCGTCTGGGACTCTGCTGTAGAGCTTCCTCCTCTTTCTTCCTTCCTCCTCCTCATCCTCTGCACTGATATATACATATAAATATTCCTATCCACTACCCGAAAGTCCCAGATAGGCAGTGCGCTACCAGTAAACACGCTCTGGTCGTCTATGGTTTAATTAGTGAGCAAGCTGTTTAAGACAATTTCTGCCATTTTCTCAAGGGTTCAACTGAGGACAAATCCTACTTTTTATACAAGAGTTAATTTCGAGAGGTAGAGCTGTCTGGCATGTCCATATGTGACCAGGTGGACGCACACCAAGGTGGACAGACCACCCGTTACCTGCTACCCTAAACCCGGAATGCAAGATACTGAGTTTCCAGAAAGGGCAAAAGACACGCCCATTGCCACACCTACAGAGTGAGTAAGGGAGTCGGCATAATGGGTAGCGGCTTTAGCGAGCGGAAGATTGCATTAGTGGTTAGTGGAGGTTCCTATACCCGCAATTTGTGGGTAGCAGCTAGCGGTAAGTGTGCGATCGGGGCCTCAAGGTCTCATAGAATGGATTAATTGACTGATTTGTCTTATGAGTTCCCTAAACAGGGTATGTTATATTGTTTTTACTGAAAACTACCCACGTGCAGTTGCAGATGACAATGTCACAGTCTGTAACATTCAGCCAAAAACACATGTATATGACATTATCACATAAATAGTCACAGGTCATCCAAGTATTTTTGTTAGGGCATAAAATTAGAATTTTTACCAAGTAGCCCCTGGCTACCAGGTTTTTGAAGTTGATAGCCAGCTAGCAATTTCGGTCGCCAGTGTTTTTCGTCGCCCCATACGCCCCCGTAGACTGCTGACATTCATCATGGAGGCTCAATGGCTTCAATGGTCTCTAGCATCTGTAGTAGACATTTCTCCAGCACATCCTCAGTAAATCCATCAGGGAAACACTATTCGTACTAGTGTGATATTCTGAAACATCTGCACCACCTCACTATATCTGCCAGGAGATCTAAGCTTCCTGGAGAAAAACTGGAATCTGCATGAAACAAGCTACAAGTTTGGAAGTCTGTTTAACAGTCATGCAGTAGCTTTTTTTTGCCCACATGAAGTCCCACAGTGGTTTGACATTTTAGACTCCCAGCATGTTACACAGACTTGAAACAGACTTACGTGTACTGTCAATACTACATTTGAATTTTCAGCAGCCAAAATATGAACTCAGATCACCTAGCAACAATGCAAACACAATTTGGAATTATCCTTTATAAAAAGCAAATGTACAAAAATTACTTGCTGCATGTGAGTTATATCATGTATATTGTTCTGTTTGTTTTACCTCTGTGTGTATGTCTCTGTGAAATGGACAAAAAAACCCAGCTAATTCAGCTATTTTTTCATTATATTAAACATAAGATAAAATCATCTCATGTATCACCTTTCAGAACGAGGGAAACAAAATTGTACAGGGCAATTCCCATCCCCTGCCATCTTAATGGGTCTCAACTCTTTGTATTTTGATGGCAACAACCGAAAGGAGTCGGTTTCAGGAGAAAATCCCACAACAAATTAAACAATTTAGCATGCACTGCAGTTAGTTGTCAGTATGATGGGGCGGGGGGGGGGGGGGTGGGGGGTGATAGTCAGAATTTCAATAGGAAATTTCATCAGTTCACTATTGTTTTATTTGAAATGTTTTTTTTAAATCAATGTCAATATGATCAAGAATAGCTTGTGGGTCTACCTATATAATGTATATATGGTGATAGAAAAGTTTTCACAGATCGCATATGAAAAACCCCTATTATCGCTCACTATCACTACATTTCAGAAGCATTTACAAGCATGTGTTGTAAGCCAGCCTGGCCCTTTAAGGGGAGTAGCCTGATGGGTAATGTAGTTTGTGAAGTGCGGGTGGCTGAACGGAGCAAGTGAACGGAGCTGAGTGTTATGTTATGTTTGCTTCCTCCGTTGACTGACAGGAGCCGAAAAATACAGACTGTGTAACGTTGTCAGTTCCAAGTGCCGTTCCAAGCAGAGAAAACTGGAGTTTTTCTTTTGTTTTCACTGGCGTGTTACCCGCTTGTCACGAGCCTGGAAGAGCACAGTACGGCGGTTTCCCTCCTACGGTTCGGAGACCAGAGGCCATACGGTAACACATGAAAGCACATTTTGATGTGATGCGATGTGCACCCTAAACATGGCCAATTTTCGCCAAATAAACTTGTTTCTAAATCATTTAGATACATTTGCCTTGGTGACACATGGCAAATTTGCAGAAATCATAGGAAAAAAATAATTTTTTTTCTAAGTTGATGATGGATTTTGTGTCCCTTGCCACTGGCGACAAGACAGAAAAAAAAGGTCGAAATGGTCAAACTTTGGTCACATTTGGCGACCAGTTGGTTGCGATTTTATGCCCTGTTTCTATGTAGCTCTTTCAAATGTTTTTAGCTTTTTATGTAAACATTAGTATGAATTAGGGATGCACATTTTGGATTTTTTTTATGACCGTTAACCAACGCTCTTTAACGATTAATAACCGTTAACCGATAAGATTTAATTGCCCTTCCATGCTGCCATTCCGACATTCCGACATGCTGCCATTCTGACATGCTGCCATTCCGACATACCACCATTTAGACACATCACCATCCCGAAATACCGCTATTCCGACACACAAACGTCCCAGCTGACCCGCCCGGGAGAGTTGGCTGCCACGATGTTGCGCGTGTTGTCGTGGACACATGTGGACACTTTACCACCAAGTCCCCACGTCTCCACTGCATCAACCAGTTTAGCTGTGAGGTTATCAGCTGTGTGTCTACCCAGCATGCTCTGCGTTAACAGGACGGCAGAATTAACTTTCCAGTACTCATCGATATAGTGACATGAAATTGTCACGTAGCTCTCTGTTGTGAGCGCGGTCCAGCAGTCCATTGTAATAGCCACCAAAAAATGAACTAAATAGTTAATTTTTTGTAATCAACAGACGCGACAGCCCGTGTTGCCATCTTTGATTGATTTCCTCAGATACATATCAGGCTCATTTGTGGTGTATTTTAAACAAAGTTTGCTGGAAACCTGGCACGGTTTTGACCGTGCGTTAACTTTGAAAGAGCGTCGTCCCCACAATTCCACACAGTAAGACATATAGGCAACAATCAGTGAAGTCGCAGATCAAATCCAAGGCTTTGGAATTTGACACATTTCTCAATTTAAACAGGATTGTGAGTGATTTAGAGATTTTCCCTTTAATGTATTCAATGTGATGTTTCCATATCAATGAGGCCCAATCAAGACTAAGACAGAATATCCGAAGTTAAACAAATTATAGACGTGGAAAAATTATAATCATAGAGGTGGAAAACAAAATAAAAGTGCCTGCTGATCATGTGGAAAGCCAGGCCATTTTGACTGCCGTTCATCTGGTGGAACCAGAGCAGAGCCATCTGCTCCACCAATACAGAAGGACTGGCAATCCTGAAATAAGAAGAAAGAAACCCTCAATTTGGAAGTATGAGAGGAGTTTTTGATTGTGAAATGATCTTCACAATGTTGTCAGATTTTGTAGTAAACCCAATGATAAGCCTTGAAGTAATTGAGAAAGATGTAGATTTCTTATGTGACTCAGTGGCCTGCAAAACAGTGTTTAAAACCCCTTTTCCAAATTTCCAAAAATCCAATGCCATTATATGGGTAAAGTCAGCAGATGGCGTAACACAAACATAAGCCAAGCTCCTAAACCGCTGACAAAACAGGAGATGATGGCCTTTTTAGCCCTGTGCAACTATTGCAGAGCTTGGGTACTAAATTATGCAGAGATAACACAGCCTCTGCAAGATGCTATCTATTGCAAACCAATGGCAATGAATGACAAATTTCTATGGACAGAGAACATTGGAAAGGCCTTTGATAATCTGAAACCAGCCCTGATGACCACAACGGTCTTCGTGTTGCCAGATTACAGCAAGCCTTTCACCTTGACAGTGGACTGCAAAAATGGTTTCATGGCCTGCAGCCCTTTTGCAAAAACATGGAAGCAAGTTGATGGTTTGTTTTCTACTCCAAGAAACTAGACCCTGTGGCCACAGTGCTGCCACACTTTGCATGGTCTCTGCAGCTGCTCTCGTGGTCGAGAGTTCATCAAATGTGAGATTATATCACCCAAACACCCTGCTAGTGCCACATGCTGTGCATGTACTCTTGTTGCAAACTCAGATGAGTTTTTATCCCCAGCATGCCACATGGCATGGACAGCAATTTCACTGTTGCAACCGCATAGAGATAACATGATGACCCCCCACACCAGAAGATGGGGAACCACACAATGGTGTACAGACAGCTCAAGGAGTACATCTGCCACACCCAGACCTTACTGATGCTTCACTAAGTAAAAATGAGGATTGGTTGGTAGATGGATCCTCATCTAAGACTCCACAGGGCATATGCCAGACAGGGTATGCCGTGGTTCTGTATCAGATGTTATAGAAGCTCGTCAACTTCCAGTGCACATGTCAGCACAAGCGGCAGAAGTCATTGCTTTGACATAAGTATCCCAGATAGCAAATAAAATCTGGCCCAGTTGCGGTCCACATGACCAACATTCTTATGGCCCACATACGGCGTGGAATGACGGCGATGACTCAATCTGAGTGTGGCACTGGATGTCAGCCATGTAAGGGTCAAAGGTGGGCCTTATTTCACAAATGCCATGGGCCAAATCTGGGCCAGGTGTGGGCGCCTGGTAAAGCCACTTCTGGCCCAGATCTGGCCCATGGCATTTGTGAAATAAGGCCCACCTCTGGCGCTTATATGGCAGACATCCGGTGCAACATCAGATCAGCGTCGTCATGTCTGTGGGCCAGAGGTGGGCCAGGCTTCCGGCACCCCCTTTCAGAAATTAATGGCTTAGAGTCAACTTATATCTACATTGACAGACTAGAAAAGTCATTTAGTTAAATAAACCTTTAATAACTAAACAAGAAAGATTATCAGAATTTGGATCTGAAATTAAAACATTTTTCTGCTAAACCCAATTCTTTGCACATGTAGCATAAAAAACTTACATTAACATTTAATATTTATTATATAAGAAATATCAATGTAACAACACAGAAAATGAGAATTTCATATACATATATATGTATGTTTACAGTTGTTTTATATATATATAAAAACATGATATATTTTGTTATATATATAATTTATATATATATAACAGGAAGCTGAAGATGCATTTGCAACAACTCACACCTTTGCCCCACCTGAAGGGAATAATGATAAGTGATGAAAAACAAGTAACTTCATTCATCCTGGAATTACTTTCCAACACTGACTTGGAAAGGACCCTGAGTGTAAATGTGTTTGCGCTCATAAAAATGATCTTACAGCCAAAAATCTAACTGAAGTGGTTGTTTTAAAATGATATGAGAATTTGAGCAAATATATGATAAACAGGAGGTAAATGTTGGAAAAATTATATATAGTTAGCACACATTTGCTATTAAACTGTATACTGCCTAGTGAAGAACTACTGAAAGAAGTAAAGTATGTGTCACCTTTAAAATGGCTTGTGTGATTGCTGGATAACATGCTGTGTAAGAGTGTGAGATTTATCATACGAACAGAAGGAGAAGAGCCGGGAACTGGAACTACACGAGAGAACATTGGGCATTCAACAGCTATGGTACTGATAAGTGTACTTAGTTAGGTCAGATTAAGATATGCAGTTAGTCACTCCCCAAACCCCTTAGAGCTGCATATCCTATGTAAAGCAGGGACGTCCTAAGAGAATAAAAGAGAGAGTTCGGCAGGAGTTAACTCAGAGCGGGTTGGAGACTGTAACTGAGCACTCTATGTCGTTCTCCTTGCAAGTAAATATAACAACTGTCTCTTGTCTTCCTTTTGAAGTGTTTTAGGTTGGCTGAAACTGACAATATATATATATATATATATATATATATATAATATATATATATAGTTACTTAAGTTACTTTTGGAAGTAACTTGCCCAACACCGTCTGTAACACATTGTGGACTTTTCCAGCTGAATATTTAAGTTATGAAATTTGCTTATGAAGGAACTGACACCATATAGGTGAGAACTGCTTTTGAGTAAAAGTTGTGTCTGTGTCTATGTGTGTTTTGCCAAGGGAGACACTGAGGTTTGTAAGCCTCAGGCAGACATGGCAAAAAAAGATTTCAGGCCTGCCATTATAATGGAAAAAAAAAAAAAAAAAAAAACAAGAACATTAACAGTCTCGCAGCATCCAGACAAAACATTATCCTTACACTATCTGACACGGATATGACACGGATATGACAAAATCCTGGATCAAAGGTGACAGTTATATTTCACTGTGTGTGAGAAAGAACTGAGAGTAGCAGGGAAAGCCATAGAATCCATGACAGAACTGTGACAAACACGATAGAGTCTTGAGTTTCAATCCCCAGAGGAAAGCCATTGCATGTGTGATTTTATTCAAATGAGATGTGAAATGGGACTTAACAAACAAACAGTCAACATCAAATTAAAATTAATCAACTTAGAGACAGAGGGATAACAAGCTTTCTTTGGAGACTGGTATTCAGAGACCAAAGTGACAAAGGGAATGTGTTAAGGAAAAGTTATTAATTTTTGTATGTTGCAAGGTCAGTTATCATTAACTGTATTTCCCCACCATCAAGTTTATTTGCACATGTTTAATTATTTATGGCATTCATATTAGTGGCCTTCATGAAATTCAGTTTGAATGAATCCTTATTATAAGAATATAAACATCACAGTCAAAGTTTCTCATATCAAATTTAGAAAACTGATATGTTCATCACCACGCTGTGCTTTGATAGATCCCCCAGGTGCGGGTCAGCCTCTGATTAGCAGAGTCTGTCACCGGGACCAGCTCTCCATCTTTTCAGGTCAGAAGTTGCGGTCTAGGGGGGTTCACCTCACTAGATTTCCTCTAACTTATTTAAGCTGGTGTCGGGGAAGATTCGCCTAGCCTCACTGCATACTATTCATCCAAATGCCGACCCTTCTCCCTCCAATAACTGACCTAAGAGGAATAGCCTGGCGGCTCAAGAGTCCAGCTATTGGTCACATTCGTTAACTGCAGCTCACCCTTATGATCTGGGCTCTTGTTACCGACTAGGATACGTTTTAGTGGCTTGGACAGCAAGCTCCAAGGATCTGTGACAATATTTGGCAAGAGTAATCAATAAGAACCTGAAGTTGTTATTTATGTAGTTAAGGCAGAGGTATACCCATTCTTTACAATTGTGGGGACAGTTTCAGTATCAACCACACTATCCTATGTTAATTTTATACATTTATTAAGCAGGTTAGCAGGGTTAAGCGACAGCAATCATTGGTTATACATTGATTAAATACTGATTGGATTGGAAATTGGAAAATGGAAAGACAAACTTTAATTCTATTCTAAAATAAAGCTATGGTTTACAACTCCGTTCTTCTGTGTTGATCCAGGTCGTGGCATGTAATTCCAATTATTTCCATGGAATCCAGGCTGAATGGAAAGTACTGTAGCTTGTATTTCCAATTTCATTCATTTGAATTGATCCAGGTTGGTTAGGGGGTGAGCTGTGGCTTGTAATTCCAATTTCATCCATTTGAATTGATTCATCTGGTTGATCCAAGGACGGTTGGGGATAGGCAAATGGCCAGTTTGTGCTTTCCGAGGCTACTGAGGAGCGAGGTAGACGAGGCGCGGTCTTTCCAAGGTCGGAGTGGGTGCTCCTGGAAAAACTGCTATCCGGCTTCTCCTCCTCTCCAGCAGTGAGCTAGGGTAAAATCCAAAAAGGCTCCAAATATATTCCTCAAGAGTTGGAAAAATAGTTAATCCCTTCTTGCATCTTCTTTGTTCTTGAAGAATAAATCCTTTGGAAATTTCCCTCCGATGGTTGATTAGCTCCCTTGGTCCCAAGCGGGTTCCTGCTCCTTCGAAGATGCCCCACGGAAGAACCCTGATCTTTCCTTCTCCTCAGGTTTTATGCTCTCTCTCAACCAGCCTGCCTCAGCCCTAAAAAGTCCTTGTTCGGTCTTCCTCAGAATCCACAACTCTCGATTGGTTGATGCACACAGGGGCGCCGCTAGGGATTTTGGGCCCCATGAAAAGAATCTTTACCGGGCCCCCCAACACAGCGGCGAAATTTGTTGATGCTATTTTTGATCATCATTAGGGGCCTCTCTGGGCCCCCCTCAATCATGGGCCCCTATAATCCGTATCCTTTACCCCCCCTTTTCGGCGCCCCAGGATGCACATCTGCATAGGCGTACATAATTTCCCAAAACTCACATACCAATTCATGATTGGTTTATCCACCTCTGCATAGGTGTACATAGTTACCCAAAATTTTACATAACCCTTCTTGTTTGGTCACACATCAATTCATGATTGGTTTCACATACAGTCGATCATGCATAATTCACAGAAAGAGTCACATAATCATTCTAATAGGTTCAGGCATCTCAGCAGAGGCGTATATAATTATCATGACATACACAACCTCTCTGATTGGTTTATGCTCAACAAAGGCATTTTAGCAGAGGCGTTCTGATCCACACATCTCCTCCCAGGTTCCAAGGTTACCCTGTTTACTTTTTAGTGGGTCGCTACCGCTAAACCTTATTAGCCAAAGCTAATTCTGACCTAACGTTTTATGTACCTATGTATGTCACAAAGGGTACCCAAAGCTCAATTAATTGATTGATTGGATAATATCCAGAATATGTGCTCATTTGCCATGATTCTGCACAAAGCCTGCACCCCTCGCCAGCTCCCCCATGGTCAGCCTGCTCTGCCATCCACCAAAGCAATTTCTTGCACCTGGCTTACCCCTGACCCAGTGCTAGCCACGGCTACGCTTGTGTGTATTGCAGGAGAAACTATTGTTTTTGATAACAACCACACATGATGCCTTCCCTGCTCTTTGTTGTGTCTCTGGTAGCTCTGAGCTGGCACTTGGTAGCCTGGCGCACAGAATTTCTTTGAATAACTAGCTTAACTTTCCTCTCAAATGAAAAGTTACCTAATTATCAAATCCAAGTTTACACTTTATCCAAATCCATTCCTCATCTATTCTAGGTATGTCATGAGAGAAAATTAATACTTCCATTGGGATTTTACCTTAATATCCAAATTTATCCACTTCTACCATTTTGTTTTAAAAAATCACACCGATTTGTTGACGTTCCACGGTGAAACACAGCGCTCTGCTGTTCTCGGCTCAGCATAAACAACACTTTGCATGCTCAGATCAAAATTCAACCACTTCTTACTGATTTTCTACATTACTAAAATTTAACATTGGTCCTATGGTTATTGATTAGAGATCACAAATCACAATAATCACCACATTTCTGTTACTCCACTACACTATGAACATAATCAGATTATAATTTGCATTCTGCAATCACCCAGATGCGACATTTTCTCTTCTTCATAGCTCAGCCTTAGAAAAAAATCTCTTCAACAGAGCTGAGATGATTCCAACTTTCTCCGGTTCACTTGACAGCTTACAATTTGTCAATTGATCTTTATTTTGTTCTATTAATACTACAAGCACAACTGTTGTCTTTACTTTTTCCTCCCTTTTGAAAATGTCAAGTTTGTTGTTTTTCTTTTCACATACACATATCTTACTATAAAAATACATCCTCATTTCAATCTGTATTTTATAATAATATTTCATAACTGGCAATACCCCTATTCTCTGATATTTTTCAGTCTACCATTTGTTTTTTTAGGCAACAAGCACCAAGCAGAGAGTGCAGGCCTTCTTACTTTCAGTGGATGAGCCGACAGTTTAAATTGACAGCTGAATTACGAGTAAAGTCCACTAATCCCTCAATATGGTGTACAGTGATCCCTTGCCACTTCGCGGTTTTAGTAACGCGGTTTTAGTGCTTTGTGGATTTTTTTCAGAAATATATTATAATTAAAAAAATCAAGAAATAATTGCTGAAATTCTGTGAAAATCCACCCCACAGCAGACGAGAGGCCGCAGCTGCCAGCAAAACATCAAACAATGACTCACAGCCTCCTGTAAGCAACAAAGAAACACAGACAGAACTCTAGAAACTGGGCGCTGTTTGACCGAGAAGCATTTACTACATTTACTACCATTTAGTAAATGCACTACATTTAAAACCATTTACTGGGCGCATGCACGACGCAGAGACCGGCAGCAGTGGGAAGCATGTCTGTCTTGTTTATCAGTTTTAAGTTTGTTATCTTATGTTTAAACTTTTAAACTTGCTGTGCACTTTGAATTGATCAACCTCACTTTTGTGTGATTCAGAGTGTCATGATTCAGTGACGTGGATCTGACTCTGATCTTTTTATTGGCGGTGCTGCGTCCTCATGTCACCTGGGGTTGCTGACAGCTCCATTCAATATTCCAGAGACTATCTGTTAAAATTCTCAAATCCCGTGATCAGCGGCCCACCAGCGGACCTAGTCTTTCCTGACCTAAAGGAACTTTTCGAGCACGTACCTCCACGACGGAAACCGAGGAGGCGAGGCAGGAGAGGCGGCGTACGGGAGCGCATGAGACGGCAACACCTGTTGCGCATCCCCCTCCCTTCAATTATCCTGTCCAACGTCCGCGCTCTCCGCAATAAAACTGAGGAACTACAGGCTGTTGTTCGCCACCAGCTTGTAGTCAAAGAGGCCTGCATCCTGGCCTTCTCTGAGACCTGGCTCAGGGAAAGGGACGTTAACGGTGATAGATGGGTTCGGAGGTCTGCGCCGCACCCACAGAGGGTCTGCAACATCTAATCATGCAGAGGTGGAGTATGTGTTTACATAAAGGAACGTTGGTGTAAAACTGTTGTAGTAAGAGACAGACTTTGTACCAATTTAAGTTTCTACCATCAGGTTCACTGATTAGACTCCCTTTTGCAAAAACAAACAGATACAAACAATCCGTTGTTCCCTCTGCTGTTGTTCTTTTAAATATCAGGGAGGAGAAGGTAGCAGGGAAAAGCCCTCCCTCCTGACTATAGCTTAGGTCTCTATTATAAATTTTTATGTGTAATTTATTTTTGTAACAATTATGCATATTTTATGTTTGATGTGCTCCTGCTGTCGCGAAACTAATCGCCCCTTTGGAGACAAAAAACATTATTGATTGATTGACAGTTCGGAGACGAGAGGTTGTGAGGGAAACAGAAAGACCACAGTTTAGCCTTTGTCTTGTGTCACTGCAGTGTCTCGCCACTTTTTTGCGGTGTTTAAACATATTTTAAACAACTTATTTAGGCTCGGGGGGCTCCGGCTCCATTTCGCGGATTTTGATTATTGCGGGGGGGCGCCAGTCCCCAATAACTGCGATAACTAAGGGATCACTGTATATCATCTTGTACAAGAGTTACTAGAGCAGGACAGATTTTAGTCTCTTTTTTTTAATTTAAATAAAAGACACACTCTCTTCAGGTATATTCAGAATACACAATTCACTCTGCAGAGCCTTTTTTTCATGCTCTGCTATTACCCATGGGGAATACTGGTTTTTAAATTCAATAATCTAATATTTTTACTTTTCAGCAATCACATTATTAATATCACCATATATACAATTAATGTCCAGCTGATCTATTTGGGTCTTTGTTGTGATTATTTCTGTCAAACATGTACTGTATATAGCTTGAGATAGACTGATATTTTTGTTAGTTTAAAGCAAAGGTTGTTTTAGTTTAAAGCAAGGTTGTTTGCTCATGTTTACCTTGGCTCCCACAGCTGAGGGAGCATTCTGCCCATGTTGACCAGTCAGAGAGTATACAGCTGACAGGACACTCAACCACGCATTTTTCCAGCAGTCGGCACTTGTTGATCAAACCCAACTGCAAGAAATGAGTGAAGACCAGCAAATTATTTCCAGAAACAAGAAAAAGGGAACAACCATATTTTCACTTTTTAAGCAGCTTATTTTCTCTCAGACCACTATTTAATTACATTCGAGTTCAGCATTTGTGGCGTCAAAACAGAAAATGAAACGTGTTATTACAGCAGGTTCCTTCCTGAAGATGCTGTGAATAATTTAAGGGAGGTCATTCTCTCTCATCTCCCTATAGAGGAATATGATAGAATAGCTGAGGGCAATGACCTGAATTTTACTCCGGCAGATACTGATTACCTCGTCAACAATACTGCCGATATTTTACATTCAGCCCTGGATGCTGTTGCTCCTCTGAGGAAGAGGGTCTCTAACCATAGGAGCTCAGCTCCCTGGTATAATTCGCATATTTGCATGCTGAAGCAGAAAGCACAAAAAATGGAAAGGAGGTGGTACTCCTGTAAATCTGTGGACTCCCATCGTGCCTGGAAAGATAGTTTAATAATCTGCAAAGGAGCACTACGCAGAGCTAGAGCATGTTATTATTCATCATTAATAGAAGAGAACAAATATAATCCATGTTTTATGTTCAGCACTGTAACCAGGCTGACAGAGTCACAACTCTGTTGGTCCATTCATTCCTGCTACTCTTAGTAGTGAAGACTTTATGAGCTTTTTTAGCGGGAAAATAATCAAAATTAGAAATGAGATCGGCCAAGCCCAACTGTCAATGGCTCTGGATGTCCCTGCAGCGTTGCTTCTGGTTCTGATTTGACTCTGGACTGTTTTTCTCCTGTGGGCCTCTCTGAGTTGACCTCAACTATTTTTCAAAAACAAAAACTAAACCATCTACATGTCTGTTGGATCCCATCCCAAGTCGACTGCTCAAAGATGTCATGTCCTTTATTGGTACATCAATTTTGGATCAGATTAACCTATCTATACAATCAGGATATGTACCACAGGTTTTTAAAGTTGCAGTTATCAAACCTTTGCTTAAGAAACCATCTCTTGATCCGGACATTTTGGCGAACTATAGACCGAATTTTATCTCTAAAATTCTGGAAAAAAATAGTTGCAAGCCAGTTAGGAGAACACATGCATAGAAATGATCTATTTGAAGTTTTTGAGTCAGGGTTCAGAACTCATCACAGCACAGAAATGGTGCTGATTAGAGTCACCAACGACCTCCTCGTGGCCTCAGACAATGGATTAGTATCTGTACTTGTTCTACTGGACCTCAGTGCTGCTTTTGAAACTGTTGATCACAGCCTTTTGCTGCATAGATTAGAGCACACTGTTGGAATTAAAGGGGCAGCATTAGGCTGGTTTAAGTCTTAGTTATCTGACAGGTTCCAATTCGTCCATGTTAATGACATTTCTTCTGCACGGACTAGAGTCTACTGTGGCATCCCACAGGGTTCAGTGCAGGAACCAGTCCTTTTCACTTTATACATGCTGCCCTTGGGAAAAATTATCCAGAACCATGGCATAAACTTTCATTGCTACGCTGATGATACACAGCTGTACTTATCCATGAAACCAGAGAAATCAAAACTGTTGGCCAAATTTCAAGGGTGTCTTAATGACATTAAGTCCTGGATGTCCTCTAACGTTTTGCTTCTAAATTCAGACAAAACAGAGGTTATTGTTTTTGGCCCTAAGCACCTGAAGAATGGATTAACTGGGTTTATGCTGGCTTCCAGCACAGCTGTGAAAAACCTTGGAGTCATTTTTGAATTGAATTGAATGCCTTTATTGTCATTGTACAAGGTCCAATGAGATATAAAACTTCACCATAAAGTGCACACATAAATAAATAGACATAGGAAAATATTATACAATAAAAGTCAAATGAGGTAGAAAAGAAAATTTGAGAATAATATATAATAAACCTAATATAAAACTACTATAAGACTGATCTGTATCAGTTCTTCAGTGCAAACTTGTGTTGAGTATGGCGATGGCTCTTGGGAAGAAACTGTCTCTGAGTCTCTTTGTTTTGGCTGGTATGGTCCTGTAGCGCCTGCCAGAGGGTAGCAGGTTGAAGAGGTGGAAGCCAGGATGTGTACAGTCTTTGATGATGCTCTTTGCCCTTCCTAGGCACCGGGAGTTGTAAATGGTGTACAGGGGAGATAGGGGGCAGCCGATGATCTTTTGTGCTGTGTTGGTCACCCTCTGCAGTCTTTTCCTGATCAGGATGTGTCATTTAAGCACCAGATTAATCAGGTTTGCAAGACTGCCTTTTTTCATCTCTGAAATATTGCCAAGATAAGGAGCATCTTCTCCCAGGGTGATGCTGAAAAATTAATCCACGCTTTTGTCAGTTCTAGACTGGATTATTGTAATGCGTTGTTAGCAGGATGTCCGAAAAGCTCGCTGAATAGCTTTCAACTGATCCAGAATGCAGCAGTGAGGGTGCTGACAGGAATCCGTAAGCGAGATCACATCTCTCCCGTGTTAGCCTCCCTCCATTGGCTTCCCGTGAAATTTCGAATTGATTTTAAACTTCTGCTTGGAGCACCTTGTTACTGTAACTGTGCTCAGTTTCTTTCCTGTAGTTTGTTGTGCTGTTTTGCCCCCTTTTTTTTCTCTTTTCTTTCTGTATATTTGCAGGCCAGAGTTTCCGGAGTTGCATGCTGACTTGCAGTTCCCTCCTCTGGCCATCCCAGCGTTTACCTCCACCTGTGTCTACAGATGTGTTCAGGGTGCTGGCTGGCGTGGTGACCTGGACACCTAGTCCTCTGACCATCTCACCTCAGTGCTGCTACCTGCATCTGTTTATGTTTATGTAGTCATTATATTCAATAATTTGTGTGCTCTCCTCTTTCTGTCCCACATTTTCTCTCTGTTCTGTGTCCGCTCTCTCTTTTTCTTTCTCTACCCAGCTGGCCTTCAGCAGGAAGGTCCCCCCATATGAACCAGGTCATGCTCAAGGTTTCTTCCTCTTAAAGTGGAGGTTTTCCTTGCCACTGTTTACCTTTAAGGTTTTTTCCTCCCACTGTGGGAGTTTTTTACTTGCCATTATCCTTGTTTAGGATTTAATATTATAATTTTAGTAGGGTTGGGCAAGTTAACGCGTTATTATCACGTTAACTCATTAATTTATTAACGCCGACAATTATTTTTTCTCGCGTTAACACATGTTGCTCACATGCTTTTGTTTTGAAAAGTCTGTTACTGGCTGCTGCAGAACCAGAAGACAATTGACAGGTAAACATGCGGTAAAGCTAAAACAGACATGGAAAGCTGTAAAAATCTGTCTACTTTACAGTTCGGGTAACAACTCAGGTAGCAATATTAACAATTCTGTCGAAAAAAGAAAATTCAGGACTGCAACAAACTTTCATGGCATTCCTCCATGTTACATCAGATCTGCTCCATGTGTTCACTGTCGTGCTATTCTCTTATTGGTTACTTCAGTGAGGCTCTATCTAGTGGCACAGATGTGTAATGACAACAGAAAGTCCAGTCCTCGATTATAAAACAAATTCAGTTCTGTGGCCCGTTTTTTCATTTCGTATTTTTGATCCAAGTCTAAAATAAAAATATATATAAAAAAACACATTTTTTAAAAATTTTTTTGTGTTAGATTTAAAAACGAAAAACGTAATAAAATGTCATTTTTTAATTTTTTCAATTTTTGATTGACAATTGAAAATGGAAAGAATGAATGATATAGAGATTGGTAAAATTACTGAACCCTAACATGGACATTTTCATTTTAAAAGTTCTCCCAGACGGAGGATTCGAAAGAAACAAAGATATTTGTAACAACTGACAAGTTGAACTCCCTGTTAAAAGTTTCTGCTGTTACCTCAGAAATTACCTGTTTTAATGTTCTGATTGTGCTGAGCCACAATCATTTTGTTGGATTATGTTCGTAGACTATTTTTTGTTTTTTATAAAAACAGGATGACAATGCCATGGCAGTGGCAATAAGCTTTATTTTATTTTATATTTTTTAAGATGAGATTTACTCTAAATATGTGTTACTGACAAGTGCTGATGTCAAAAGTGTTTGAACAACAAATGTTATGGCACTTTAGTTCATATGGCAGCACAACATTTTAATAAAAGTGCATTTTACACTACTTTTAAATATATTATTTGATTTTGCGTATACAACACAATTAATCGTGATTAATCAAGGAAATAAAGCGATTAATCGCAATTAAAAATTTTAATCGTTGCCCAGCCCTAAATTTTAGTTAATTATATTTGCTTCGTGGTCATGCTCTGGGTCTCTGTAAAGTGACTAGAGACAATTGACATTGTAACAGACGCTATACAAATAAAACTGAATTGAATTGAACTTGTAGTTAATTTCAAAATGGTGGCTAAATAGCAACCAAATAATACAAATCCCTTCTACTGCTATCATTGAATTTAGATTCAGTATATTTCTGTGCAAATGAATGTGGGAATGTAGCTTTATCTCAAAATATATTGGTGCATTGACAGTTTTCTCATTGCTGGAAGTGTATGGATTAAATGTAAACTCTTTATAGAGTCGTTACCTGCTCACACTCCTGCAGCTCCACAATCTTGCCATCACTCCGCACACAGTCCAGAAGACGCAGCCGTGAACCCTGACCACAGATGGCATTTTCACTTAGCTGGCATGTACTCCATTCTACGCAAACGACAACATAGTTGTTAGTCTCTATCTTAGATCACTGAATCGAGATCTTTTTTTACACATACACACACACACAGTATATACAGTGATCCCTCGCCGATTCGTGCTTTAAGTTCTGCAGTTTTAGTTATTCGCGGATTTTTCAGAAATATATAATGTTTAAAAAAATCAAGAAAAAAATTGCGGAAACATCACAGGATGTTGTGTGCGTTCTCTCACAGCAAAGGTATGTTATGAGCCAGCCTGGCCCCTTTAAGAAGGGGGCCTTATGGGTAATCGCGTGGCCTTATGGGTGATGGAGTGTGTATGTCGTAGGACGGCAGAATGAAAATGGGGTTAGATGAAAAGTGGAGTGAGCATCAACAGCAGCCCAGCATGTATAGATTTGCATTCTCTGTTAACCGACAGGAGCCCAACAATACAACCTGTGTGATATTGCAAGTTCCTGCAGTGCCAGAATAACGTGCCTGTTCCATGCCGAGAAAATCTGACTTTTTCTTTTGTTGTTGTTGTTAGCTTGTTACCCGCTAATTACGAACCAAAAATAGCACAATACCACGAAAAATAAGGGATCAGTACAAGTACTGTTACATTGCTTAAATATTACTCAATTACTCAAGTAAAATTATTGATGTTAGAAAAATACTTAAGTAAAATTAAAAAGTGTTTGTCAAAAAAAGCACCGGGGCTTAAAGTATTCTGGCACTGTCCCGCCTCTCTGGCGTTTGACTATGATTCGGGGGGGGGGGGGGGGGGGAAACATACACAAACACGTAATCTCTGAGTGGTCTTGAACGCAGCATCCGAGTTAAGCCGGTGGTTGTTCGAATGGAGGCAACATTCAAGTGTCTCTGGGCATGGATAGAGGACAAGGGCGGAGATGGTTAGCCGTTTGGGTACCAGAAGCTAAGGGAGCCTGGTACCTGTTTTTGTGTGTTGTGCTCCAAGAAGCTAGTCTATGCATCTAGCAGCAAAAAAAGCTCTTCACTGTCACGAAGGAGATGCTGCACATAAAGCAGCTGTCCCTGCGCTCCAACACACAAGCCGTTAACCAGTAGCAACAGCCACAGCGGATCTAGCGGCCAAGAGGACTGATCTGTTTGTGACTTGGAAATACGTTTGTGCTCATTTTTTGCGGAACACGATTTATCATTTACGATCGCTCAACCGCTCGTAACTCTGCATAAAAAAGTAGCCATTTATAAAAACGCTTTAAAAACTGCCCGTTTACAATCAACATGCCAGTTATATAACACACATGACATAGCACCAGAGTTCAAGAAACATCTGTCTGATCAGCTCAAAGGACAGATGTTTTCTCTGAATGTTGATGAAGCAACCACCCAAAACATGGAAAAAATACTGAATTTAAGGGTTCGCTTTTTTAATGATGACGCATCCAGAGTAATAACATCTAATAACATAATAACTGCCTCTGCAAATATGTTAGAGGAGACGAGTCAAGACCAAATGGAATGTATTTCCTATAACTTAATTTACCATTGTTTTGAACAGAAATGATGGAAAAGTTGCAATTTACACATTTTTTTTTCAAAACTACACACCGTAATGGGTGGAAGATGATTATAATCTATAATTACCAGGAAGGTACATGGTAATACCATAAAAACAAACTATGCTTCCTTTTACAGTACAGTTCCACTTTTATTACAGGGTAACTACTCTGTAAAATTTCCGATATCCCCCTAATATTTACCTGATAATTATCAGGAAGATATGGCAGTTTTTGCCAGATACCATGTTCAAAACTACACTCCGTGATGGGTGGAAGATGATTATAATCTATAATTACCAGGAAAGTACATGATAATACCATAAAAACAAACCATGCTTCATTTTACAGTACAGTTTTACCTTTATTACAGGGTAATTCACAAGGTTTTATCTGGTAATGTATTGGAATGTACGTAGTACACAGTTTTAATTACTGGGTAAATACCACTTACTATCTGCATAAATACATGGGGGTTAATGGGTAAATTGTAACTACTATGTAATTAGAAAGTAATTACTTAGTAAATAATTGCAAGTTATCAGGTAAATACTAGGCTATTACCAGGTAAATACAAGTCATTACTAACCTCACTGTCACTACACAGGTTGATTGGCTAATACATAATCCATAATTCTGGATAAATACCTGGTAGTTTTCAGTATATATCTAGCAAATACCAGGAAACTAGTTCTTGTATTCACCAGGTAAATATCAGGAAACTACCAGGCAAATAAGTGGTAGTTACCAGGTAAATATATCATTTTTGAGTAAATACCTGGTAATTGCCAGGTAAATATCTTGGTTAACAAAGTCACATATAGACACATTCAGTGGGTTTATAGACTACAATATGCAATTGCAGGATATCTACCAGGTAATTATTGTGTTAAGTCCTGGTAATTGTCAGGAAAATATCTAGTAAATACCAGGTAACTTGTTGGTATTTACCAGATAAATATCAGGTAAATATTTTTAACTACTGGGTTTAAAATCTACAATATACAATTACTGCGTATCTATCAGGTAATTATTGGATAAATGCCTGGCAGTAGTCAGAAGTATATCTTGCAAATACTGGGTAATTTACATGGTAATACTGGGTAATTTACATGGTAATACTGGGTAATTTACATGGTAATACTGGGTAATTACATGGGGAAGGTCCTTGGTAATTACATTTCATTACTTGGTTATTACTCAGTAAATACATCTTTTTACCTGGTTATTACCAGGTAAATACAGGACTGTAGAAAGAAAGTGTTACCCAAGGAACTAGCATTATCTAGTATGTGCAGATCGTCCTACCTGAGACTTTGTAGTGGTAGGTGAAGCAGGTTGAGTTGAGAACACAAGGATCTGACTGGATCAGCTCTGGACACTGCAATACCCTCTGATGCTGGGAGGCGAATAATATGTCTGCTTCTGTTTCTTGTTGTTCCTGGGTCACAGTGCTGCACAATCACAGCACAAAAAAGCCATTTTAATTTCAGAGAAAAGGTTTATTGGTAAAAGCCGGTTGGTATCAAAGCCGTGTCTTACTTGTACATTTACAAATATTGTGATTAATTAGTTATGCACTGCATAATTATTCTGTAGTTCTAAACTAAGAGTTAGAAAATAATTGTTTAACAAATTAATATATTCTTACCTTGAAAAATATGTTTTTATTACTTTAAAATTAGCCACAAATGTAGTAAAAAGTGCACAATAACAGAGTTTGCTGTTAATCTATTAAGTTAAGTGTTCGTTACTTTTTATTTTACTTTTACTTATTTACTGTGGATTTACTTTTACAGCATTCCACAGCCCTCAGCTTCCCTGACCCAACAAATGTCTACAGTCAGTATTACCTTTGTGCCACCAAAGGCTTATCATAAAAATGAAATGTAAAGAAATGAAATCATAATGTAATTGTACCCCATCATCATTATAAAAAGTAAAGTAATTAAATATTAAATGAGAGTATGGCAAAATGTTGGACTGATGCTTCAGATGTCGATCTAAGCATATGTGATTACAGATCTATGGTAAGTTTTTAATGATAATGCACGTTGCTGATCATAGTCTATGTGAATATATCTAAATATATTCGATTTGAGGCTTTTGAAGGAAGACAAGAGTGATAACTACAGAAAGAGCAATTAAGAAAACATTCACCAACTTCTCGCTAAAGGTTTAAGAAATTAATTACTTTGCATCAAGCTGCATTTGACCCTCTGCAAAGGATGTGCCAAAGCAGGCACCTCGGTTCTTGTTAGCTCCTAAACCAAATCTTTGGTGATGCTCATTCATCAGCTGAAGTCTCTGTACCACTACTGTGTTCACATGGCCTGTCACACAAAACAACACACATACATTTGTATGCTACATACAGCACACTGTGAAGTCCAGCAATCTAAAACACCCACGCACACTAGAGCTTTTATGTCAGTACTGTTCATTATCTGTGACTGAAACCAGTCAAGCCATCATTATGACCATCTCACATTGAGCTATAACTGATCCCATGTTTATTTTTTCAGTGTCTATGTTTATGGAGACAAAATGAGTATGGACTAATATGTACTACTGTGTAAAATAAGTATAATTAGCCTTGTGTAAGCATTTTGACATCACAGGAAAAATAAAAATGCGAGCTCATTGTTTCTTGTGGTTGAAACTCACATTTGTAAACACATCTCATTGTTTAGAGTCACTCAAACTCACTAAAGAATGGACATTAATGATTTAATTTTAAGTCAATTCAAATGATTTCTTGGCTAGTTTTCAAAGGACTTCAAGCAATGATGTTGATGGTTGTGGCTTCATGCCTTTATAGTTCAGACAGCCAGTGGATTTTACTTTTTTGGTCGCTCTTTTAGTTGACTTTTGGGATAAAATTTTAAACCTGCAAAATGTTTGGATATTCAGTAATTTGAAAAAAATTATTTATTTTTAGAAAGTAATTTTGCCAATGAAAACTACTGAAAAGGTGATAAAGTACAGCCTTAGAAATGTGCAGATGTAAAGCTAGGCAGATTGAAGCACATTCCTAGTTTTTTAGAATCTCATTGATTGTTGTCATCCATTAAGTGCAATGACAAAAACAATAAGATAAAAACCATCTTGTATAGGCTTTACCATAATCACATAGCTGCGTTGGGGTTATTCTTTATAGTGTGTGATGTCATGGGGATGTTTTGGGGTTTTCCTCTGATTTCATCTTACACAGTATCTGTGCACTGCACAAGATAAATGACCCAGGGCTATATACACCAGTCAAAAGGGGTGTGGGTGATGCCAATGGAAGAAAATCTACTGAGGAGGGTGGTATGACAGATGGTATCAAAGGCTGCACTCAGGTCAAGGAGGATGAGGATGGTGAGCAGGCCAGAGTCGGCTGCCATGAGGAGGTGGTTGGTGACTTTAATTAGGGCAGTTTCTGTGCTATGGAGGGGGCGGAAACCAGCCGCGGAAACCAGACTGAAAGTGTTCATAAAGGTTGTTTTGGGACAAATGACAGTGGAGTTGAGCAACTACAGTTTTAAATTCCAGGATATGCTCCTGTCATTTCAACAAGGAAAATGATTAGCCCTGGAGCTGCACGAGTGGTGATTGTGTCGACTTTGCCTAGAATAACCAGATGAAGCAGGGAAGACCGAAAAGGCACAAATCTGCAAAGCCCTGGATGAGTGCGAGTGCTGCCCCCTTACACATCATAATCTGCAGAATGAGGGTGGTCTTTATTATTCAAATTGTGCAAGAACAGAAAACCATGTCTAAAGCGCACTGAAATTTTGCAGATGAAAGTTGTTATTTCAAACTATCATTTCATTTTAACTTCTACTTTTTTTAGTGAGAAAGTGGGGAATTGGTTGTATGCGGTCTGTACAGATGGTTGTTTCGTATTCATCATATTTACTATTCATGGAGGTCAAGGTGCACTGACTAGTATTCCGCTGATCTTTTGTTCATTCAGTTGAGTACATAGAACATTAGTAAGAACATGGAACTCTGTTTGGCTATTTTTTCATTATTGACATGAATGTGAAAAAATTCACATATATTGTTTAATTTTGAATATAATTTGTAGGTTGTAAATGTCACTGCCTTCTAGTGTAGGCCAATGTAATAGGACTTAAATGTTCAGGCGTAAACCAAACTGATCTCTGGCTGAATGCTTCCTCAGCTCATATCTGGCTGATTAAACAGACATGAGAATGTTTATATCACCATCTACATCAATCCTCGAGTTTTCTCTTTTCTTTTTTTAATATAAAAGCAAGTCACCTAACCATTATTAGTAGCTCTTGTTCTTAAAAATAGCTCTTGTTCTTGCTCAGAATTATCATGTCTTCTAATTGCAACAATTTTTAAAATTTACTTCCAAAAGGCTCCAGGCTGAAAGGCTGAATGAAATGAAATGTCTGTAGAGAAAAATACACAACAGACTAATTAAGAGATCTCTCTGGCTCTTGTTCCAGCACCCTGGTCTCTCTTTGATTCCAGTGTTCTCATTCAGTGAACTGGTATATTTGACAGAAAACCTATACAGTTGCTTCTTGGCCGTGTGACCATGAGCCTTTGGCTAAAAACACAATAGAGCACATGCTAAGTGATTTCAAGCCTCAGGCCAAATGTTCAATGGTGAATGGAAACACATAAGTCAACTCAGTTTATTTTGTTCCCAAAACTTTGTAGACAGAGTGAAAATATGGCTGTTTGGTACAACTGACAACTTTACAGATACATACAAAGAAAAATTTTTTTTTTCAAAGAAATATAACATACACTATAGGTTATTCTTTCTTTTTTAAGGCTTTATTATTAGACAGATCCAAAGACATCCTCTCCTATAGAGTATTTAAGCTCTTAAAATACACATTTTTATTTTTGATAAATCAGCCAAGTGTTCTAGAACACAATCTGCCAACCAAGAAAGAAATGGTCAGACACTTGTTGATGTTGTTCTTACCAGAGGGCAGTTGCTCCAAGCTCCCCAGGGTGCTGTGACACAGTCGTTGGGGCAGGCCAGAAAGCAGCCCTGGGCTCTGGGTGGCATTTCTTCCACATCACACAGGTTATCGTCCACACTGCCGTCTTCCCCATCCATTGCTCCCTTCTTCACACACCTAGCAGAGCAGCAGATGTAGCTGTATAACTTGTTTCTATCCTCCTTAAGATTTTCTGACAAAAGAAGCTTACCTTTTTTTCCCTAAGGTAAGTTGTTCATTACAATCTTCCCTGACTCTTAAGAGTTTTCTATTCACAAACTGAACATAGGAGTTAAAAAAAAAGTAATAAAATCAAATAACTCATGTTTCCAAGACCAACCTCATACAGTTCGGTGAATGACTGTCAGTAAAGTGAAGATTACATGACATTATACAGCATCAATAAGAGTGTTTGGGTTTAGCAGGTTTTCTTGCTCATTAGTAATACATAATACTGTCTCCCATAGTCTTTTGAGAGACAGTTTATTATGAACAACTCACGGAGAAAGTCCTTCCTGTTTTTAATCACAGATAATGAATGAATCATTACATTATATTTTATTAATAAAGAATGTTCCAGTCTGTTCCAAAATAGCAGAATAGCATCATAGTTCTCAAAGTCCTTGACTCTAAGTTATATGAGGACTAACTACTTATTGTGAGGACAGTGCTGTTTTGTTTCATGATAACTGCTCTCTTCTGTGTGTCATTTTGTATTGCCCTCTCTCTCTTATGAATGTTTCATACTGCTTCTTGAACCAAGAGTTGCATTTGCACAAAGGAAAATCAGTTCAGTTTATGTAGATACATAAACAAAGCTACTCAGTTTAGAGTCTACTCTTCACAATAGTGCTTAATCCAGAGCAGTCAGCACTTCACTGCTCTCCCTGTGGCTATTATAAGTGCCACTAAAAGAAATGAAGTTAAAATGAAATGAAAAATACTTGATTCATCCCAGAAGGGAAATTCAACACTATAGCAAGGGCTCTTCTTCTCTTTTTTTTTCAACAATAAATAAATGACAGCAATAATAATATTGAATTAATAATAGTAGGATGTCTTGTTGTTTGGGAGGCTGATGGCTGCTGGCAGGAATGATCTTCTGTATCTTTCCGTCTTGCAACGGACCTGAAGAAGCCTCTCACTGAACACACACTGTTGTTTGATCACTGTGTTCGTGGAGAGGGTGTGAAGAGTCCCCCATCATCTTCATCAGCTTGTGCAGCATTCTTTTTTGTACAATCAGCTCCAGCGGCTCCAGAGTTCCACCCAGCACAGATCCAGCTCTTTTTAATCAGTTTGTTGATTCTCTTCAGGTCTCTGGTTCTGATGCTGCTGCCCCAGCAGATGGCTGCAAAGCTGATTGCACTTTCAACAACAGACCTATAGAAGATCTGCAACATCTTGATGCAGACATTAAAAGATCTCAGCTTTCTTAAAAAGTAGAGTCTGCTCTGCCCTTTCTTGTAGATGTATTCTGTGTTGCATTTCCACTCTAGTCTGTTGTCAAGCTGAACTCCAGAAAGGCATAAACTACACATAATCTGTCCACATTCATTGGGAAGCATTAGTTTGTAGAGACTGATTTGTGATTTGCTTTTCCCTAGCTCTGCAAGTGTGAGTGGTTATTGATTATGCCAGCTTCAGAGACATTGCCAGTCCAGCTCCTCCAATTGTGTGTTTTGATGCCAGGCAAGCAGCCTGCCAAGACTAATCCACTTACTGACCTGATCTTGCGGCTTTGGACTCCCTTTCCGCAAGCTGGCAGGTTGTCCACAGTATTGATGGTGCAAATGGACCAGGGCTCAATCCTCCACTTGTACTGGCTGCTCTCCCTTTTGCATGGCACAGCCTCATATACCTATGCATGCAAACACACACAGACAGATACATGAGGGATAATGGAAACAGCAAAGTGTGCAACCAAAAAAATTAGCATGCATACAAATCAGTTCACACACATTTGATACACTGATGCCACTTCACACAAGCATGTGACGTATCTAGCTAAAACTGGTTGTTCTACACCAGAAGAAAAAGATGTTAGGGATTCTTTCAATCTACAGAGAGTACTAACGATGTCTATTTTGGTTACAAACAGTGTTCCTCTTTGTTTTCTCTTGGTGAATCTAAAAGAAAATTAATAAATAACTAGTAAAGCACTCGGAGAGCACAGACCTCCACCAAGTACAACAATTCGAAAATTTGAAAGTGATCCAGAATCCAGGATTTCTTCCGGATCACACCCAAAATGAAATCAGTTCTTCCTTTTCACATTACTAAGGTAAGAAGTGTGCGTGCGCCCGGGGAGAGGGGGGAAGAAATACTTCAGGTACACTATGCAAAAAGGGAAAAACAGTTAGGGTATCAAGTGACTAGAGTTTACAACTTCACCTTCAGCCTTCTCAGCCCTCACATGAATATCATCCTCACACGTCCCTGACATGGATTTACCAATTACAGAGATATTAAAAAGAAGGCTGTATTTTTTTCTTTTATGTTACCTTTAACTGGACAACACCTCTCATCCCCTGTATGAGACTGCTGCACCCACAGTGCAAGAAGGAACGTTATCACAGGTCATTCATCCCATCAGCCGTCAGACTCTTTAACCGCATGATTTAATTGGAACACCTTTTTTGTCTGCTGTACAACCCTTCACCTCCTACCTTGTACAATATTTTTCTTTTTAGAATTAATTTATTTAAACCACATTTATTTATTATAATAGATCCCATTGTCAAATATCCACCGCTCCATCTCATGTCAATAAGCGAAATGTTCATATGTGTATATATTGTAAATAGTCCTGTGTGTATAGCTTATTTTCTTAACAATTTGTTAATTTTTGTAATATTTTTGAGAGCTATATATACATTTTATGCAATTTTTTAGCCTATTTTTAGCCTATTTGCTGCAATTTGTCCAACTTGTACTCCTGTAACAGTACAAGTGGGATTAATAAAGTTCTATTCTATTCTACACAAGCTTGACGTGAACCTCTAGCAAACCGGAGCTGTTTTCACCGGAGCTTTGGCTAGCTCTGACAGTGTTCAACATTAGCTGTAGCGAACGGCTACAGTGCCTGTAGCTGATAGGTTTGAGAGGTACAGCTGCAGCAGATATGGCTGCTGCATTCCTCATCACAAGACTATTGCTGGTCTACTCGTTGAGTGAAGTGAAATCGTAAAACTTTGTTTTACCGCAAAGTATGAAAACGACTGAAACCAAATTCAATCCACTGGTAAATGTGGGTAGGAAATGTGAACGTACGCTTGTCTGCCTCTTCGCCGGCATGGACAGCACTAGGTCCTGCTTCTAGTCCCGCTTAGCAATGTAACTTCCAAGCACTCAAAGTACACATGAATGAAGAATGTTCGTATGACTGGAACAATATGGCGTATGATTGGTTCTGGACAGGATTTACTGACCGTCTAAGTGTCATTTAAAGGGCCGATTTCTGAAATGCTCAGTTTGTTTATTAGGTCAATTATATGATAATTAAAACCGACTCCCCACCCTACCGCCAAAAAAAAAGAAGACTCCTCGGATCTACACGATTCACGTAGGTCACCCTTTTTGACTTCAAAACGGCGAATTTCACCGAAGGGTGAGTTTTCATTCCTTCTTAAAATTTTGTCAAAATCCATCCATAACTTTTTGAGTTATCTTGGACACAGACAAACAAACAAACAAATAAACAGATAAATGCCAGCAAAAATATAACCTCTTTGCGAAGGTAAAAATTCTTTGTGCTTTGCTGGGGTGCTTTGAAGTTTGTTGGAGCTTAATGTCAGAATAATACCACTATCATTTTTGACATTCAGAGTCAAAACACAACGGAAAGTATGAAAATTCAGTTTGATAAACAGAAAAGAGTTCAATACTTTGGAAAGTGAACCTTTTATTGTAGAGGGGCTGTTTTGATATTCTACTGATGCAAGAAAGGTGCAAGACCTACTATATCCATGCTGAAGTAAATCAGTGCATGATATGGAAAAAAAACAGCATTGGTATGTAAAAATGACAATGTCCATGGCAACGGTCAATTCAGCTGACAATGTTATTGGCTGGATTTTGAGTATAATCTCTTCCCTCATTTAACCAATGAATAGGGAAAGTCTGTACAACCAAGGGAGCGTCCAGCACAATTCTCCTGTAAAACACATGTGTACTCTCAATCTATGAAACTGTCCGCTTCAGTAAAAGGTATGCTCTTGAGGACAGACTGTGGAAAAAGCAATGACAAGCTGTAATGTGTGTTTGGAACTGTGTATGTGTTTAGTCTGAGCACACACACACTTCCGAACACACACTGGAAATGAGAGTGGAAATGAGGGTTGAGTATTCCCTCCCCTGCGGGCCACACAGATGCCTATTACACACTGTCATCATCTCTCATCTGTGCCTGCAGATGCCCATGCTGGGTAAACTGGCAACTACCCTACTGCCAGTTTTCCTTCTTCTATTGCAGAAACACTTCAGCAACCACCAGAGGGGGAAAAACAGACTCATAATTCGTTTTTCTTGCTACAGTATGCACATTGATTTACTGAACATGCAATAGTACTTACAAAATTGATTAGAGTAATACAACACACAGGTTACTGAATATTAAATAAAATCGTATATAAAATGAAGTTGGTCACTCAGGGCTAATGGACTGCTGTTCAATACAAAGATGGAGCAGAATAATACAGGATTTACTCCCAAGTATATCATAGGACACACCCATTTATGAGTAGCAGAAGAAAGCATAACAGGCAGTTATTTAGGAAAATCTTTGACATTCTCTATCTAGTGTGTGTGTGTGTGCGTGTGTTTTTGAATAGTTCTGGGGTCACCTTTCTCCTCAATATGAAATGAATGAAATATAACTGCTTCGATTTGTTTGAGCATGGTCTTGAAAACCTCACTTAATGAAAACCTAATGTTCTCAAGAAAAGTTAAATAAAACAAGGACAAACGGTAGAATGCCATTCAAATAGTTTCACTTTTTTTTTTTCCCAACCCCTATAGCACTGTCCTCTGACTATCTTTCCTAGTTGCAAGGAAAAGAGCAGAGAAGACAGGAAAATATGTGACCTGGACATATCTAACATGCATTTACTGTTTGCTCATTTGCTAAAGCAGAGTTTATGTACACAATGAATGGCACTGACCTGAGCCTGCGTGGATGTCCATATTAGCAGTGCATGACAAGCCAGTTGGGGAGGAAAGAGAAGAACAATAATATGATCATTAGTTTAGATTTTGCCTGCAATGAGAGAAATGTATAACTTCGCTTAAATTTAATTTTCGAAACTACTGCATTCTGCACAGTGCTTCATTAAAGAGGGTCTAGGAAGATTAGATGCTTCATCATCTGTTGTAAATCTTGGACATATTTGCCAAATGAAATGGCTCTCACTGCTCAGACACTTTTAAAGTGCTGTAGTTAGTTGTAAGAGCTGTGCTTTGGCCAGGCATGCAGCTCAGGGCAACATCGAGAAACTAATTTGTCAGTAAATGGTCAGTGTGACTATAAACACGCTCAAGAAAACTACGTTCTCTCTTTCAAAATATGGTTGCCAGAAGTAGTGTGTAATATGGGGATGGAAAAAAAAACACTTCATTGAAAATAATGAATGTCCTTGGTGTTGTCCAAAAGAAATTCCTTTTCAGTTATTGGGTTCAGGTGTTCTGTTGTCATCAAATTATCATTCCATCTATTTTGATGTGTGTTTTTTCCCCTTTAATCTAAGTGATCATATAAAATCAAAAACCTGAAAAGAATAATACATTCATACATAAACATACTTGATGCTTAAATAAAAATAGTTACATTATACTTGAATAAAATTACATATAATGAACATTTACTGTACTCAAAGAGCACTTCTCTGATCAAAATACTTGCAATGGCCATACACCAGTAAATGCTCTGAAAATGCCTTTTGTGTTAATCAGAGTCCCTTTTCTTTTGTCACTCCATATTTCTGACTAGATGAGCTGAATCTTAAATATATAAATAAAAAAAAAGGTCAAATTGCTTTGCACATGTCAAGGCAATTAAATTATGTTAAATTCTTTGCAAGATCTTGATTATTGCTTACATTGTGAAATACATACTTGCTGGTGTCACATGATGAGAATCATATGTATACAGAAACAGATACAAACTACGCATTCAGCTGCTGCCTTCAGTGCACCTGCACTGAAAACTGACTCTATAAGTCATCTGTACTAGGGGAACAGAAGCCCATTACATTCATACATATTCCTTTGTTTAATAGTGATCCAAACCCCTGTTCTTAAATCTGTTACAGGTAAGAAGCTGAACTGAACTAAATAAACTCTAAAGGCCACATTATATGTTTCACACATTTTTCTACTTATCCAATTCTTCAGTGATGCTTTGTGGAAATTATTGGTAATGTCATTGAAAAAAATCTGGAAAAAGTTTCAATGTTTAATTTAAATGCAACTTGTGTTAGAAAAAATTATTTTGTTAAAATGTGCAACTAAAATGTTAAAATGTAATGTATTTCTTGACACAGAGATGTAGACAATATCAGAAAACTTAATGAGCACATTTATTTTTACCATTAATTGATATAACATAACTTAGGGAGTGGCTTTGCTGCAACACTTCAGTACAGGTACAGTAGGTGATAATGAGGTCCTGCAGTTGAGTTTAATTTAATTGGTCTTTTTTGCAATATTTGTCATTGTGATAAATTCCAACCTTTCAGGCCACAGTCTTTCTGGCTGAACATAGCAGGCAGCATCACAGCCTCTTAGCTGGTGACCCATAAAATCCCAAACTTCAATATCATATCTTGAGCACACTTCCAGTGACAGAGTGACACCAATTTAAGGGGAGAAAAACATAGCTTAATTGAATAAATAAGTACCTGTATTTTGATTTCACCTCTTTCAATCTGTTTGTCATTTTTGATTCTAGGTGCGGAAGAGCTTTTGCCTCTTTAATTTATTGCTAATGAAGTTATCTCGCAAGTCAAGGTTTGCACTAACACCTACTGAGATAAAGCTAACCTGCAATGTGTTGCTTTGTTATACAGTTTGTGATATGATGAGATACTTCACACTTGTTGCTTGCTTTTTTTGGTCAGTACAAAAACAGAAAAATATACATTCAGTTTGCTCCGCTAGTAGGAAGCCCTGATTTGTTTAATAGTCATACTGGCCTTTCATCAAAGCATAGCAGAATAAATGTGGAAAAATGCAAATAAAAACATCAAAACAACAGGAAACACAACAAATGGAAAGCTTGAATAAACTCAAGTTGGCAAATTGGAGACCCACAACATATGCAACAACAGGCCACACAGGAAAAAAAATGCTGGTGAGGTTGTCATAAGCTGAGGGCAATTACTGGTATGTGATTGTGTATGTGTACCAGAAAAAAGCACTGCATAGACTCAACAGAAGATCTGTAGATGCAACGTGCTGCATGAATCAGTGTGTGGATCGGTGAATGTAGCTTGTACTGTAAAACTACTTTGGTCAACAAGTGGTGGTTAACAAGATGAAAAGAGTGCTATTTGATACATCTTCTATTTATCTCAGTCTTTTTGTTAAAATTTCTAGAGTGGTGCCACACCAGTGGCAGCCTTTTGCAACAGCTATGGTGATGTTGGGTTTTTCTTTTGCATCAGATTTTCAACGTAACTTTTTTAAAGCACTGATTGTTGAAACATTTTTCCATGCCAGTTTATTGCTTAGTTGTTGAAAGAACTTATGCCAGTAATCCTGGTAACCAGGCAACAGTTGTAACAATGTATTATGCAGTGATTGGATGTGAGATTGATCCTTTGGTTGGACCTTTTTACAACCATAAGGAGGTCAAAGCTTCTGTAGGCTATTTATCATTGTGGTCAAAATCTTGACAAAACTTTAACATCAAATTGATGCCACAGTGCCCGCGGGGATGTGTCTTTAATAATATGTTTAAAAGTAATTTGTCTTTCTTAACAAGACCAATACACATGTCTGACAAAACACAAACAGGGGGTCAGCTGTGATTCTAAATAAACATTCCTAAATTCAATTATCATCAAGTATCTAACCTCTTGATCAAGGAACTGTATAATGTCCCTAAATTCAATTATCACTCTCATTTAAGACAAATGTCCCTTTGCCTTCCTTACCACCTGCAGTGATCAACTCTGTATGCAAACCTATAGAGGAATCAACATCTCTTTGTCTAGGTATAAAAGAGAATGCCCTCTTTGTAAAGACAGAGTCCTCATTCAGTATTCTGTGGAATGCTGACTAACAGCTCTCCTTATGCTGCATAAGTTTTTTTTGTTTCTTTTCTCTAACAAATTCTAATTTGATTTTCTCATCGAGATAGGATCTTATTTTTTTCCACAACAATGTCAATAACTATCATAACTATCATACATAACTATCAAAGTCAAGTTATATTTGGTTTCAAGAAGAACGTTAATAATTCAGTCTCTAAAAAACTAATTCTGGATTACAACAAAACTTTCAAACCCTTTTGCTCGAGTCGGTCGCGTGGTTCCTCCATCAGATCCTGCTCCCATGCAGTCACTGTGATGCTCTATTAGCTTACTGGTTACTTTGGTGCAGCTCCATCTAGCTGCACAGATGTGTAACGACAATAGAAAAGTCTAGACCTCGGTAATAAGACAACCCCCAATTTTGAGAATATGATTTATATGATAGTCCATCAGAAGCGATAGGTAGCTAGGCTAACGTAGCGGCAGAGCGGCCTAGAGTTACTGCAGCTAGCAGTCCCCCTGTAGTACCCGAGTAGCTGGCCAGTCAGGGCGGCTGGGTGACGGTTCGAAGGAAGCATAGCCTAAAGCAAAGGTGCATGGATCACCATCACTCGCTTCACATATCAAACCATTTTTCCCCACTCAGCGACACACCCGCTGAGAAACCCACCCTGCTAATTGGCAACTCTATAGTCCAGTATGTGAGGCCGGCAGCCACGACCATAGTCAGGTCTATCCCAGGAGCCAGAGCGGGCGACATCGAGGCAAATTTGAAGCTGCTGGCAAAGAGTAACCATAAGTACCGTAAAGTTATCATACATGTTGGCACTAATGACACCTGGCTACGCCAGTCGGAGGTCACTAAAGTTAACATTGAGTCGGTGTGTAATGTTGCAAAGAGCATGTCGGACCTCGTAGTTTTCTCTGGCCCCTTTCCTAATTTGACCAGTGATGATATGTTTAGCCACATATCATCGCTCCGTCGCTGGTTGTCGTGGTGGTGTCCAGTAAATGACGTGGCCTTTATTGACAATTGGCCGGATTTTTGGGGAAAGCCTAGTATGATTAGAAGAGACAGCATTCATCCCACCCAGGATGGTGCAGCTCTTATTTCTAGGATTTGGCCGATTCTCTTAGACACTCCCCCTGACAATCCAGGGTGGAGACCAGGATGTAGAGCTGCAGTCTTACACGCTTCTCTGCTGCTTCTCGAGGACTGCCCCTGGCCACTAAAGATAGAAAAATCAACCATGTAGCTGCTACTGTTAACATGGTGCCGAACAAAAACATAGAATTGGTGTCAATTCCCCGTCCTCCAAAAGTCTGCTTAGCGCGCTGTAATACAAAAATAATCTGATAAAAATAAAAACTGTCAGACACTTGGAGCCAAGAGAACTTGTAATCAGATATGGACTACTGACTGTGAGGTCTCTTGGCTCTAAGTCTCTGTTAATCAATGATCTAATTACTGAGACTCGTTGCGATGTCTTCTGCTTATCAGAAACATGGCTACAAGAGGGAGAGTATGTGAGTTTAAATGAGGCTACGCCACTAGGTTATATTAATTATCATATTTCCCGCAGTACGGGTCAAGGTGGAGGAGTAGCAGCTATCTACAACTCCAGCCTACAAGTAAAAACAAAACCATATGTAATATGGTAACCAAATGTAATTATAATACATTTGAAAGCCTCACACTAAGTCTGACTTTTCCAAACTGGAAATCAGAAAAGCCAGTCTTGTTGGTGGTGATGTACTGGCCACCTGCTGGTGCTTATCTAGAGTTTCTGTCTGAGTTCTCAGATTTTTTAACTGGTTTAGTGCTCAGCTCAGACAAAGTCATCATAGTGGGTGACTTCAACATTCATATGGATGTTGACAGTGACAGCTTTAAATTAGCCTTTACATCTCTCTTAGATTCATTGGGAGTCTCACAAAAAGTAAAAAAAAAAACTCACTGCTTTAATCACATTCTGGATCTTGTTCTCACTCACTGTTGCCAACTCTCCAATGAGGAAAGTCGCTGTAGGCTGTCCCGGAAGTCGCTAGAAGTAGCTAGATGCGACGGACGGGGGGGTGGGGGGTGGGGGGCTGGAGAGATGCTCGAGTTGTCTCGCGCGGGGGGCGGGGTGTTTGTGTGCACACGCGTTGCCTCGCCTTTGTATGTGGTGACACGCACCCAGTCCACACACAGAAATTGTCTGAGCCTGGCAGAGAGAGAGAAAGAGAGAGAGAGAGAAGCGCAGCTCGCGAGGCAGACAGCAGCCAAGTGATGGCTTCAAACCTAGCGGTTTGAGTGCGCGTGAGTCTCAAAATCACCAGAAAAAGTCGCTAGATTTGCGCTAGTCGCCTTTTTACAAATTAAGTCACTAGGGGAGTCTGGAAAGTCCCCAGATATAGCGACAAAGTCGCTAAGTTGGCAACACTGTTCTCACCTATCGTATAGATACTCATCACTTGTTAGTGTCGCTGCTGAATTCTCTTCTCTCGGACCGCTTTTTTTGTCATTAAAACAGGAAATGAAACGTGTCATTAGAGCAGATGTCTTTCTGAAGATGCTGTGAATAATTTTAAGGAGGCCATTCTCTCTCATCTCCCTATGGTGGAATATCATAGAATAGCTGAGGGCAACGACCTGAATTTTACTCCGGCAGATATTGATTACCTTGTTAACAATACTGCTGATATGTTACATTCAGCCCTGGATGCGGTCGCTCCTCTGAGGAAGAGGGTTTCTTATCTTAGCAGCTCAGCTCTATGGTATAATTCACATATTCGCATGCTGAAGCAGAATGCACGTAAAATGGAAAGGAGGTGGTACTCCTGTAAATCTGCGGACTCCCATCATGCCTGGAAAGATAGTTTAATAGTCTACAAAAGAGCCCTACGCAGAGCTAGAACATCTTATTATTCTTCGTTAATAGAAGAGAACAAACATAACCCACGTTTTCTGTTAGCACTGTAGCCAGGCTGACAAGGAGTCACAACTCTGTTGGTCCATGCATTCCTGCTACTCTCAGTAGTGAAGACTTTATGAGCTTTTTTTAGCAGTAAAATAATCAAAATTAGAGATGAGATTGGCCAGGCCCAACTATCGACGGCCATGGACATCCCTGCAGCTTTGTTGATTTCTTCTGTTTTTGATTTGACTCTGGACTGTTTTTCTCCTGTGGGCTTCTCTGAGTTGACCTCAACTATCAGTAAAGCTAAACCATCTACATGCCTGTTGGATCCCATCCCAACTCAGCTGCTCAAAGATGTTATGTCCTCTATTGGTATATCAATTTTGGATCAGATTAACCTATCTCTACAATTAGGATATGTACCACAGGTTTTTAAAGTTGCAGTCATTAAACCTTTGCTCAAGAAACCATCTCTTGATCCGGAGATCTTGGCAAACTATAGACCAATATCCAACCTTCCATTTATCCCTAAAATTCAGGAAAAAATAGTTGCTATCCAGTTGGGAGAACACCTGCATAGAAATGATCTATTTGAGGTCTTTCAGTCAGGGTTTAGATCTCATCATAGCACAGAAACTGCACTGATTAGTCTCCAACGACCTCTCTCATGGCCTTAGACAATGGATTAGTCTCTGCCCTTGTTCTGCTGGACCTCAGTGCTGCTTTTGATACCGTTGATCACAGCCTTTTGCTGCATAGATTAGAGCACACTGTTGGAATTAAAGGGACAGCATTAGGCTGGTTCAAGTCATACCTATCTGACAGGTTCCAGTTCGTCCATGTTAATGACGTTTCTTCTACACAGACTAGGGTCTGCTATGGCGTCCCACAAAGTTCAGTTCTGGGACCAATCCTTTTCACTTTATAATGTTGCCCTTGGGAAATGCCCATGGCATGGCATAAACTCTCCAACAGGAGAACCAAGGAGCAGGGAACAAGGGCGAGCTGGCGCAGCTTGCAGTATTTAAGGCTGCTGGGATGCGGTCCGCCTTCGTTGGGGTTCCTGCTGTAAGATGGGGGTCCCCAGCCAGTGAGAGGCAGGGGGCATTTTCACACCATGGTGTGAAACTGAAACCGCCAGGCATGCTGGGAATTTGAGTTTTATAATTTCCTTTGTCTCAGAAAACCATGCGGTTTTCTAACACAGGGTCTGTGGCCCAACAACTGTGTTGTGAAGAAGATGCTCAAAGTTGACCATGTTTTTATTTTTATTTTAAATTAAGTATCCTCTGGCCCTGCGATGGACTGGCGACCTGTCCAGGGTGGACCCTTGCCTTTCACCCGTAGATGGCTGGGATAGGCTCCAGCAGATCCCCGTGACCCTTCGAGGATGAAACGGGTATAGATAATGGATGGATGGATGGATGAAGTATCCTCATTTGCACAATCAACTCCAGGGACTCCAGAACAGAGTGAGCTTCTTTATCAGTTTGTTTAGTTTTTAAAGGCACTGGTTCTGATGCTACTCCTCCAACAGAAGATTGCAGATGAGACTGCAATTACAGAAGATGTGTAACATCTTGCTGAAAACACTGAAGGAACTAACCTTTCTTAAGAAATAAAGTCTGCTCTGTTTCTTCTTTAGATAGCATCAGTGTCGTATTTTCTGTCCAGTCTGTTGTCCAGGTACACATCCCAGGCAATCCACCTGGACAACTGCAGAGTATTTCTGTAGATGACAGGACTCTGACTTGTACTGGAAGTCTGAGGTGTAAAAAGTGAAATGTCTATCATGTTCCAACGGGTCCTTTAATTAAGGCTTTACAAGGGATTTCAGCCCCTCCATCTACCCCTTCTCAGCTAGTTCCTTGTGGCAAAGGTAAACTGACCAAACAGTTTTATTTGGTCCTTAGCAGTTCTCAAAACTCTTGTCAGAATTTTGCGTTAACGCAAATTCTGTTTAACGCCACTATTTTTTTAACGTGTTATTAACACACACACATTTCTGTAAATATGACCTTCGGCCAATAAGTGTATTTACAATCAATGTGTGGGACAGACATGGCAACAGAAAAGGGTCTTATGAACCCTAGTTTAGCATTAAGGTGCTGCCAGGTGGGTCTGTTAACAAGAAAAAGGTTATTTGTATTTACTGTCACTGTGAATTGAGTTACCACCGCAAGGGCGCGGTAAAGTTAGTTTCACATCCAACATTCGCTTGTTTTCTTTCTCTTTAAACTTCAATGAAAATGGCATGAAAGTGCCATGAAAACAGCACCGATTTTATCCAGGTTGGTATCATTTTGTAGACATAAGTATGCCAGACATTTCACAAGTGTCATCAACCCTCCAAGCTCAGTGAGTGTGGTAAAAACTCTAAGGAACAAGGCTGAATGACCTTCTGAGTACCTCGCTGCTGCTGCTGCTGCTGCTGTTGTGGAACTTAGGGACCGTCAGCAAATTACTGCGGTCAAGCAGCAGCCCCGACAAAATACACGAGGAAGCATGATGAATCAAGCCCAGAAAGTACGGCAGCATTGGTGGACTTACGGTTTTCAAACTAAAGGTTTAAAGAAAAAAACAAAGCAGATCCCCGTGACAGGACATAGGGATGGGACATAGAGTATAGATGATGGATGAAAATGAAATTAAAATGAAAAATACTTCATTGATCCCAGAAGGGAAATTCAAAATTGTAGTAAGGGCTTTTTTTTTCAACAATAAATAAAAGACAGAAATTTTAAAAATTATGTCTTGTTGTGGAGGCTAATGGCTGCTGGCAGGAATGATCTTCTGTATCTTTATGTCTTGCAACAGACTTGAAAAAGCCTTTCACTGAACACACTTCAGGATGGATGGATTGATAAACACAACATTAAAAAATTGCGATTAATGTGCAACTAACTAATTTGCGATTAGTTAACTCAGTCAGTCGATTAAATTATTTAATCGACTGACTAATTACTAAATAAATAAAATAATAATAATAATAAAAACAATGCACATTAAAACAAAATAAAAGCCATCACACACCCCAAAGTTGCAAAGCCATCCTCCCATTACCCCTCAAACATAACAAAACTCCCTCTTTTTTTTCTCTTAAAAAAAAGGAGGATAAAATACTTCTATTTAATAAATACATATCAAAATATCAAAACAAATATCAAAACACCTGGCTTGGCACTGCTGTGAAGTAACGATAATTTGGGGATCTATTCACCCCAGGAGCCAGCCCACTCACATCCAGAGAGGCCATCACCGCAGCAACCACCCAGGGCAGGCCAGGGTCCAGACCACAGTCGTTGAACTGCAGTACAGGACCCCAGCCACCCAGACAAGGGTGATTACTGGGGCAGCAGCCCCCCAGACAGAGCAGGCAGAGCCCCCAGCGTGAAAGATCCCCATTGAGACAAACACTGGAGTAATTATGAAATGAACAAAATGAAAATAAATAAAATCAAATAAAAAATTCAGAACAAATATCAAATTACCTTAAGATAAATAGCAAAAGTAAAAATGCACATAAAGGATTTAATAAAATAAACCAATCAATAAATAAAATAGATAAATACATAATAAATAAATTAAAAATAAAAAATTAAGATGAAATAAAATTCAGTTAAAAGCTAAATTAAAAAGGAAGGTCTTGAGCTTCTTTTTAAAAACATATATATATATATATATATATATATATATATATATATATATATATATATATATATATATATATATATATATAATCATGTCATAAATACTTTACATTAATTATTAAAGCATCTATTTATTTGTTTATTTTTAATGACCTCTCACGGCCCACCTGCAGTACCACGATGGCCCACCAGGGGACCGCGGCCCACACTTTGGGAATGACTGTTATAATCATATATTCGTTCTTCCACATGGAAGAACCATAACCATACCCATCCCACAACAATATGTTGATGTTATCACTGTTTTACAAATAGTTAATCTCACATAAACTCACAGCTTTCTTGAGGTAATATTTACTCATGTTGACAATCAGCACATTTTACATTTTCTGATTTAGCCATTGTTTTACAAAAGAAACAAACAAGAAAGACTTCTGCCAATTTTTAATCATCTTTTTCAAAGAGGTATCTATTTTCTCCAACGTTCTTTCTGTATCTTTATGCTCAATCAACCATGTGACAAGAGGATGACTTGTGGTGCACTGTATATTTCATCTCTGTCAAGCTAATCACTTTCCGCTGTGGCTGAAGTAGAACATCTACTGGTGGGTATCAAGCAAGACTTTGAATAATCACTCATTCACAACTCAGAGTCAATGAAAAGCAAGAAGGTGTTTGTGAAAAAGAGTTGAAGAATAGAGAATACGAATATTTCTCATCACACTTATTCCAGGCAGAGACTAAACTGCAAACTGTGGGGTCCAGATGTTGGTTTAACAAAACAAAACAAAAAAAAAACAGTTTTCACTGCAATGCATTCACTCATGGCTTCTTTGTCAGGCACCATGCTAAGATGCTTCAGTGGTTTCCTAATTTAACATAACTTAATGTTTAAGTAATCTCACACATCTATGCTTCATGATTTAGCATAACATTTATATTATCTTTCCACTTACACATCAGGCAGATGTACTTCACTTTAGATGGCCAATTTAATAAGGGAAATAATGAGTCACACCACACAACTCAGGATAAATCTATGAGAACAAGGGCAACAGTGAGCTCTAACTTCAGTAGGGGGGTTATTACAAGGTATTACAACAGGGGCATTACAGACCTCCTTAGTAGGCACTTAACCATCTGTACAAAAATCTCAACTAGCACATATCTGAACATTTCTCTCACAACTGTGACTTATCCCTACTGACCTCTACAAACTAAAGTGTCCTTCCAAGTCCATTGAAGCATATAGGCAGCATTCATAAAACACTTTCCCCCTTTAAACTGTGACCCTCAGAGATGTCACAAAATATTCAGAGCTGGCGAGAAAACCTGACTGCAGAATATCAAAAGCTCCACTTGTCCCCTCATTATCTTCTTTCTCTGTTCTCACGTCAAGGGAATGTCTTGCAAGGCCAATTATTTAGTCTGACTGGAAACACCAGGAAATGAAAAGGTCACTTAGGAGTCAGCTCTGACAGACAATAAACCATGTCATTGAAATGTGAGAAGAATACAACTATACCACTGTGATAGTATTGAGGTGAAACACAATAAGGGCTAAAGAAAAAAGATGGATACAGAATTAAGATGGAAACTGGTGCATAATGTAGAAGAATGACTACATTCTGATTGATAAGACAACAATTATCATCAAAAATGATTTTTCCCTGATCAAAGGTAGTGGGACCAACCATACCTGGTTCTTCAAATCCAGCTCAGGGCATGGACGTCCCCCGTTGAAAGCTTTCTCCCTGAGCCACCTTGACCTGATCTTCAGCCCGCTGCCATAAGAGCCACTGCACGCAGACCAGGCTGACCAGTCACTCAGCTTACAGTCAAGGGGACAAGGTATATGACAAAGCTCCACTAGGTAGCCTGAAATTGAACATTGGCAGACACAACAGAAAAGGCTTGATTTAGACTCTGTTAGCATCTGCACCAATGATAACATTACTATTGTGTCTGTATTGGCCTGTGTTACCCCAGACTGTGAACTTAATCAATGTGATACCAACACCTAATTATCTGATTAATGAGATAATTTCTACACAGTGCCAGGGGTTTTCACTTGAGTTTGTCCAATGCTTTTTGTTCTTGACTTTTGTTGGTGTGCTGGATAGCTTTATTAGAATTAGATACCCAACTTTGATTCATTGACTAATGCATTTGTTACTGTGAAAAAAGTCAACAAGTGTTCCTCTATAATTTGTGCATTAGATTTCTGTCAGTCATACCTGATTCTGTACAGAGTGCAGGGTTAACCAAATGTCCCTGCTGGTTAATGCACGCCACAGCTTTGTAGCGCAGTCCTTGGCCACACTCTTTTACCTCCCGGTGACTCATCCAACCCTGCAATGACCCAAGGACTGAATGATCTAAATGAATGCAAACAGACCAGTTCCCATACGGCTGAGATAAGAATTCATTGCAGGGACAAATCTGCTTCTCCTCAAGAGGGTATAACTCCTCATTCAGGCAATGCTCCTTTTTTCTGCTGCGACCTAAACACAAGATGGAAAACACAATGCAAGATTATTCTAAAGGAAAGCTTGTATGAAAAGGCTGTAGAAAAATGGCTTGAAGCCAACTTTGTCCAATGCTGGAACTGAGGATGAGCTGCTGAATGCAGCTGATATATATGTGTTTATATATGTATATTAGGGCTGGGCAATGATTAAAATTTTTAATCGCAATTAATCACATTATTTCCCTGATTAATCACGATTAATCACGTTGAATATGCAAAATCAAATAATGAATTCAAAAGTAGTGTAAAATACACTTTTATTTAAATGTTCTGCTGTCATATGAACTAAAGTGCCATAACATTTGTTGTTCAAACACTTTTAACATCAGTGCTTGTCAGTGACACATGTTTAGTGTAAATATCATCTTAAAAAATGTAAAAAAAAAAAAAAAAAAAAAAAAAAAAAAAAAAAAAAGTGGCTTATTGCCACTCCCAGGGCTTTAATGTCATCCTGTTTTTACAAAAAAAAAAAAAAAGTCTACAAACAAAATTCAACAAAATGATAGTGGCTCAGAACAATCAGAACATTAAAACAGGTAATTTCTGAGGTAAGAGCAGAAACTTTTCACGGGGAGTTCAACTAAGCAGTTGTTACAAATAACATTGTTTCTGTCAAATTCTCTGTCTGGGAGAATTTTAAAATGAAAATGTCCATGTTAAAGTTCAGTAACTTTACCAATCTGTGTATCATTCATTCTTTCCATTTTCAATTGTCAATCAAAAATTTAAAATAAATTAAAAGTGACATTTTATTACGTTTTTTTGTTTTTCAATCTAACACAAAAAAAAAAATTGAAAAATGCCTGTTTTTTTATATATATATTTCAACTTTAGACTTGGATCAAAAATACGAAATTAAAAAATGGGCCACAGAACTGAATTTTTTTTATAATCGAGGACTGGACTTTCTGTTGTCATTACACATCTGTGCCACTAGATGGAGCCGCACTGAAGTAACCAGTAAGAGAATAGCAGGACAGTGAACACATGGAGCAGATCTGATGTAACATGGAGGAATAACACGAAGGTTTTGTTGCAGTCCAGAATTTTTTTTTTTTTTTAAGATAGAATTGTTAATATTGCTACCTGAGTTGCTACCCGAACTGTAAAGTACACAGATTTTTACAGTTCTCCATGTCTGTTTTGCTGCCAATTGTTTTCCGGTTCCGCAGCAGCCAGTAACAGACTTTTCAAAATAAAAGCATGTGAGCAACATGCATTAACACGCGATAAAATAAATGTTGGCGTTAATAAATTAATGAGTTAACGCGATAATAACGCAATAACTTGCCCAGCCCTAATGTATATATTAGGCACAGTGTAAAATGTGTAATGATTTGGAACTGTGGATCAGGAATTAACAGGGACAAAAGCGCCACTGACAACTTTTTCCTTGAAATGTACTGATTAACTGTGATTTATCTAAAATAAAGTTGCATTCACAAAAGTAAAAAGGCAGAAAGAAATGTACTTTCCCGTTGCTAAAATATGAGAATAAATGTCATTGCTGATTTTTATATCATTGATTCCATCACATAATATTATATTCAAAAAACAGACCTTGAGTAATTGTATTGTTTTAGTTTTGTATTGTTACATAACAAAACTAGTGCCAGGATTGCTGATGCAGTTCATTGGTTGCTCAGTTGTTCTTCCATTATTCCCTATAAGTCAAATTTATTTTCACTAGGAGAAAAAATAATAAATTAAAAGGAAATCACCATGCATTATAACCAGGTCAAAGAAAACATCTTACCCTTTTGTTATCCCTAAATAATCCTAGAGAACAATTAGTGTTGTATAGAAGCATATTAAACTTTATTTTTTCTATGTATTCTCAAGCCCTACAAAGGAATGGCACAAACTGTATGTTTGTTATATCACTCAGGTAGAGAAGGATAGATCTGAGCAACTGTTATTAAACAGGCAGTGAAACAGAACTAGAACTGGCACTACTTATATTTTATATGTATTTAAAAATAACAATAAAGACAAGATTGTCTGTTCAACTTCAACTATACTTGTAACCAATTGTATTTTTATATACAAAAACATACTTTAAAAACATTGTATCTACTATGATAAGAACAATGAAAATTGTTGCAGCAGTGTGGTCTTCTAAACAAGCGACACAGAATATCTTCCATAAAAAAAAAAACGACCCATCAATCATGTTTTATCCTACTACAGGCTTATTACCTCTATTTTTTTACATCCCACCACCATTTATTATCAATGATGAAGTGATCATCTTTGATTTAGTCCTGATTCTGGGCACCAGCAGGAGACCACTCTCTGAGGTTCTCGGAGTCCGGGTTGGTTCATATGGCTCTAACATGTCAGAGATGTACTTTGGGGCTAGACCATGAAGAGACTTGTACACAAGCAGTCCCCTTTTAAAGTCTATTCTCTGAGGGACAGGAAGCCAGTGCAGAGACCTCAGGACTGGACTAATTTGGTCGTATTTCCTGGTTCTAGTCAGGACTCGTGCAGCAGCGTTCTAGATGTTCTGCAGCTGTCTTACAGCTGGTTTAGAGCCCAGTGAGCAGGCCGATACAGTAGTCTAACCTGGTGGAGACGAACGCACAGATTAGTCTTCCTAAATTTGGTTTAGACACTATTCCTTTGATTCTGGCAATGTTTTTAGATGGAAAAAAGCTGCTGATGTTATTGCTTTAATGTGGCTGTTAAAGTTCAAGTCTGAATCCAATATTACCCCAAAATTTCTGACCTGATTTTTAGATTTTTGAGAGAGAGTCTCAAGGTGCCTGATAACATTTTCTCTTTGTTTCTGTGGGCCACAATGATTTTAGTTTTGTCTGAGTTTAGCTGGAGAAAGTTGTTTTGCATCCACACACTGATCTGTTCAATGCAGTGACACAATTAATCTACAGGCCCATGTTCTCCTGCTGTCAGTGACACATAGATCTCAGTATCATCTACATAGTTGTGGTAGGACACATTATAGCTGTGTATTAGCTGGCCTAATGGAAACATGTACAGATTGAACGATAGGGGTCCCAGGATTGACCCCTGGGGACCCCAACAGGTCATGGCCATTTGGTCTGAGACACAGCTACCAATTTCAACAAAGTATCTCCTATCCCAGAGATAGGACCTAAACCAGTTTAAAGCAGTTTCAGCGATTCCCACCCAGTCTTCTAACCTCTGTAATAAGATCACATGGTCAACTGTGTCAAAGGGAGCACTAAGATCCAGCAGATCAAAGAATGAGACTTTGCCTGCGTCTGTGTTCAGGCGAATGTTTGTCACCTTGATCAGGGCTGTCTCAGTGCTGTGGTGGAGCCTGAAGCCTGATTAAAAACTATCAAAAACATTGTTAGACAGGAGAAAGTCAGTAAGCTGTTGATATACCACTTTTTCTAGGATTTTGCCAAGGAATGGCAGGTTTGATATGGGCCAATACCTTCTTCAGTACTGTGGCATCAAGACTGCTCCTCTTTAGAAGAGGCTTAATGACAGCAGTTTTTAAGGTCTCTGGAAATGTTCCAGTCTGAAGTGAGATGTTGGTTAATTCAGTGAGTTGTGGTAACAAACTGCTCAGCACAGACTGTAGAAATCAAGTGGGCAACTCATCAAGGCAGCAGGTTGATGGACTCAGACTACAGATGATCTCTTTGATTGTTTTGTCAGTTACAGGTGAGAAATGTGTCAGCTCTAGGTCTCTAGTTGGCAGAGGAGTAGTTGTTTGTGTTGTGGAAATTATTGAATTTTTAATACCTTGAAATTTGTCATTAAAGAATATTGCAAACTCATTACACTTTGATGTAGAAATGAGTTCTAAGGGCAGTGAAACTGGAGGGTTTGTTAATCTGTTTACTGTAGCAAACAGGACACGGGAGTTGTTACTGTAGTTTTTGATGATTTTCAGAAAAATAACTCTCCCTTGTTCTACGCAGTGTTTGGTTGAACACACACAACTTTCATTTTGTAAATCTCGTAATGGACCTGGAGATTTGGCTTGCGCCATTTCCGTTCAGCTCTCCGACACTCCCTTTTCTGTGCCCTGACTGAATCTTCCCTTCCCCATGGCGCCTTTTGCCTACTTTTAACCATTCTAACCTTGGCAGGAGCAATGGTATCCAAAACCTTTAAAACATTTGATGTGTAAGAATTCAACAGATCACCAACATTAGGTATTTTCAAACTGAATTATTTCCATAAACTGTGTCCCTGTACTGTCATTTATGAGCCTTCTCTGAACAACCGCAGACCCAACAGCTAGTTTGGGTGAGACTAACAGGTCAAAGAAAACTCCAAAATGATCAGATAAAGCAACATCGATGACATCCACATTTGAAATAGCAACACCCTTTGAGATAAGCAGATCTAAAGTGTGCCCCATTCTGTGGGTGGGCTCAGTCACATGCTGAGTTAAACCAAACATTTCAAGGACAGCAGTAAGTTCTTTTGCTTGTTTGTCATGGGTTACATTTACATGCACATTCAAGTCCCCTATTATGACCAAACAGTCAAAGTCAGTGCAAACAACTGAAAGTAGTTCAGTAAAATCATCAATAAAACAATTCTGTGGTGGTTTGTAAATGGTGATATAGAGAATTGGAAGATTGTTTCATCCCCATTTTGAATTACGCATATTCAAATGATGAAAAAACCCCAAATGATAACTTGTATGTGAGTATATTGTCCCTGAATATGGCACAAACACCACCACCCCAGTCTGGTTTTGTCGTGTTTCAAGACACAAAAGTGAAGTTAGATGGACTAGATTCAATCAGGAACTGCATTGGCTGTGTTTTTGTCCAGCCATGTCTCAGTTCAAAACATAAAATCAAGATTGTACAAGGAAATTATACTATCAATTAAGAAGTGATTTGTTACTCAAAGATCTGACATTGAGTACTGCATGTTTGAGGTTAGGTGGAGTTAAACTGGGTGCTGTGTTCTTGCAAGGGATATGAATAAGATTTCTCTGATCAGACACTGACTGTTCCTCCCTTATCTAATCTTTGTGGTTTGACAATAGTCATTATTTTTAAAAGAATACACTCCCTCCCTGGACCTCTGGTTGATATGAGGTTTAGGAACACAGAGACCCACTAATGTCCTAGACAACAGCATTGACGCTGTTGGAACCATCAGCTCTTGGCACCGGTGCTGGGGTCTGAGCTGGTGGGGCTTTGGCTTGGTGGAGTAGGCTGGGGAGGGAGAGGGACACAACTCTTCTTTGAGGACAGAATCCTTGATCTTGTGATGTCTGGGGTGAAGGGAACCATTTTAATCCCTGATTTCACCAGCCTTTCAAAGTGATCAGGAAGTCTCATCAGTGACGGTGGAGATGAGAATGATGGTATAGCGTCTCTGGAGGGTGTAGATACAGCAGGTGGGTCCCAGGCCTGTGGTGAGGGCTGTGGTAAAAGTGACGGTAGGACGCTGCTCCATCTGAATGCTGTGATTGGGATGCTGGAGGTGCTGTCGGTGCTGCAGTGGTTATATCCTTTGCTGGGTCTCTGGGTGGTGAGGCAGGAGCTCTCCTCTCGCTCCTCTTCTCTCTCGGTAGCATCACAGGACCTAATACTGGCCCATTCTGATGGCTCAGAGCGTGGAGGAGTTTATCCGTCAGTCGTTCTCACTCCACCTCTGTTCAGGTGTGGGCCTTTTCCTTGAAACAGATCATCTCTTTGCCAGAAAAGATTTAAGTTCTCAATGAAATGCAGCCTGTCTGGACTCACAGACTTTGGACAACCATGTGTTTAGCTGAAGCAGCCGGCTGAATTTACCCATCCTCCTGTCGATGTTTGGGAGAGGTCCATTAATGAACGTTGGTATTGCCGCTTTATCAAGACTTTCAAATAGTTTGTTAAAGTCTTTTTTTCAAGATTTCAATTTGTTCCTTTATGATATCCACTGCAGTCACATGAACAATCAGCTGTTTCACACCCTGGTGTTTCTTCAGGACCTCTGGAAGGAGCTTTGTGATGTCAGAAACAGCGGCACTTGGATAGCTGCAAGTAACTGCTATGTTTATATTTATGTAAGATATCGCTCCGTCTCCAAGCAGGACACATTTGGCTCTGACAGTGGTAAAAACCTCTTTGTTAACTTTATTCCGGGTGATGCTACATATCCTCCTTTGATACCAACATTTTGACTTTGTTTTGGCTTAGCACCAAGTTCATTATGAGTGTCTTTACAGAGTCTTGGAAAAGATGCGGTATCATTTAGCTTTGGGAATCATTGGAAGCATATCATGAAGTCTTTTTTCAATTTTATAAGGCAAAAATCCTTTCTTGTAGTGCACAGATTTCTTGTTTATATATCCAACAGTTTTCACAGGGAGACTTTGAATTACTCTTTTGGGCATCTTGAGAGGTTTGTCGTCACTGGTTTGTCAGATGAGTTGTAAAAAGCACAAAAATGATTCAGGAAGTCTTGGTAAAAGGAAAAGGAAAAGAATAAAATCACATCCAAGACTTGTGAAAAAAAAGTAGAAATCACAGAAAGAGTTGAATGGTTTAAAAGTGCATAAAGCAGGAAGCAGCAGGAGCAAGCAAGAGACACGTCAGCACTCTTCAGAGGCTAAAGCAGAGCCTCTACAAAAGTTGGGATCTGCAAAAGTTCTTCGGATGATTTTTGGTAAACTGGAAACATTTCACAATTGATTGTGAAATGTTAATTATTTCAGTTGTGACTTTTTTCTTTAGAATATTTTCTATGCTTCAACACGTACAGTCCTTTGTCAAATGAGGGTGAAAAATATTTTATAAGTAGTGATAATAGATAATGATCATCACAAAAACTGCACAGCAGCTGGAATGCATTCCTGCCACAAAATTTTGTCTCCGGTATCTGGACATGTAACAGGAGCAACATTACCAGCTGTCCCATTGCTCTGAAATCTTCTTCTTTGATTGTTGGTTTTGGTTTTGCTTGATAGAATAACATTAATACAGTGCACACACATCTTTAACATATGGACAATTTTATTAAGGCAGCAAGGGAAAGTTGTCTCTTAACAACAGGACTTCCCCTTCCCCCAGATAAGAGAACAGGCAGAAGAACAGAGGACACCATCTTGGAAATTCAGCATTTTCCATGCAAAATATCACAGTAATAAACAGACAATGGAGTTAAAATCCTCTCTAAAAAAAAAAAAAAAAAAAAAATGTTTTCTTTAAATCTTTTAAGGACCCAAAAAAGTGATGATTTATGCATGTTTGCTGATGTCAGAGGAAGTATGAGTTTGTCCTTTCCTCTCACAGAGACCATCTGGACCAGAAATGGACTGGTTATGGCTTGACAAGGAAACTTGACTCAGGATTAGAAAACAGTGATGGCACATGGCAATAAAAAAGAATGAATAAATAAAAACATGACCTTCACAGCAAAGACTCCCTAGAGATTCGACTAGCCTTTTCCGCCTTCCTCAGGGGATTCTGGGTTTCTGGGTTTGCTTAGTCTAAAATTCACACCCTTTCACTTGTCAACTAACTGAAAAGTTCTTTCAGTTCAGTCAGAAAAGTAAGAAAGTTTTTTTTTTTGTTCTTCTACATGTAATTCCATTCAAGTTGTCCTTCTGCTTACAATGAGTAAAATCTTCCAACTCTGAATGTTCCACGATTAGCAAAACCTACGAAAATCAAAAGCTGTCAAACCATGTGCCAAAGTATAAGAAAATGTTTTCTTATTCTAGTACAATATTTAATACTCTTTCTAAAAAAATGTGTTAAAACATGTCAAATTGATGTTGGGTTCACATACTTATCGTTACCATAACAATATAATATAATATAATATAATATAATATGATATAGGGCAACACGGTGGCTTGGTGGTTAGCACTGTTGCCTCACAGCTAGAAGGTTCCTGGTTTGAACCTCAACAGGGGCCTTTCTGTGTGGAATTTGCATGTTCCCCCCGTGCTTGCGTGGGATTTCTCTGGGTACTCCAGCTTCCTCCCACAGTCCAAAGACATGCATGTCAGGTTAATTGGTGGTTCTAAATTGCCCGTAGGAGTGAGTGTGAGTGGTTGTTTGTCAGCATGTAGCCCTGCGATGGACTGGCGACCTGTCCAGGGTGGACCCCTGCCTTTCGCCCATAGATGGCTGGGATAGGCTCCAGCAGATCCCCGTGACCCTTCGGAGGATGAAACGGGTATAGATGATGGATGGATAATATAATATAATATAATTAGGGCTGGGCAACAATTAAAAATTTTAATCACGATTAATCGCATTATTTCTCTGATTATTCACGATTAATCGCATTGTATACGGAAAATCAAATCACGAATTCAAAAGTAGTGTAAAGGTCACTTTTATTTATGTTCTGTTGTCATATGAACTAAAGTGCCATAACATTTGATGTTCAAACACTTTTAACATCAGCACTTGTCAGTAACACATATTTAGTGTAAATCTCATCTTTAAAAATGTAAAATAAAACAAATCTTATTGCGCTGCCAGGGCATTAATGTCATCCTGTTTTTATAAAAAATAAAAAAAAGTCTACAAACAAAATCCAACAAAATGATTGTGGCTCAGCAAAATCATAACATTAAAACAGGTAATTTCTTAGGTAACAGCAGAAACTTTAAACGGGGAGTTCAACTTGGAAGTTGTTACAAATAACTTTGTTTCTGTCAAATCTTTAATTTGAATGAAGAACTTTAAAATGAAAATGTCATGTTAAAGTTCAGTAACTTTACCAGTCTGTGTATCATTTATTATTTCCATTTTTCAAAAAAAATTAAAAGTGACATTTCATTACGTTTTTGGTTCTTTTAATCTAACACAAAAGAACAAAAAAAAAAATGCCTGTTTTTTCTATATTTCAGTTTAAGACTTGGATCAAAAATATGAAATTAAAAAACAGGCCACAGAACTGAATTTGTTTTATAATTGAGGACTGGACTTTCTGTTGTCATTACACATGAAGTAACCAGTAAGAGAATAGCACAACAGTGAACACATGGAACAGATCTGATGTAACAATGAGGAATGAAGCAAAAGTTTTGCTGCAGTCTAGAATTTTTTATTTTTTTTAGACAAAATTGTTAATATTGCTACCTGAGTTGCTACCCCAACTCTAAAGTCGACAGATTTTTACCATTCTCCATGTCTGTTTTAGCTTTTCCTTGCGTTTACCTGTCTTCTGGTTCAGCAGCAGCCAGTAACAGACTTTTCGAAACAAAAGCATGTGAGCAACATGCGTTAACGCGTGACAAAATAAATGTTGGCCTTAATAAATTAATGCGTTATCATGATAATAACGCGTTAACTTGCCCAGCCCTAAATATAATATAATGTAGATTGGATATTTCCTTTGTTCATTGGCTTGACAAAGATAGATAAATTCTCAGTTAATATCTAATTTATGAGACATGGTGTAAATAAGCAGGAAATCCCTCATGACAGTTAACATCTGTAATGATGAGTTACTGTAAGCATCTGCCATTCTTTTATATCAATAATGCTGATATTTGATCAAACAGCACATCAAACCACTATAGAGTAAATTGGGGTGTACTAGCGGAACCCCACAGCGGTTCCACTGTTTCCAATATCAATCATTCTCCCTGGACTCCAGTCACCTCCAATTGCCCCCTCAGAGCAACAAAAGTAAGAGGCTTTTGTGTTTGGGCAGAGCTATAGCTTAGTTAATATTTTTTGTGATTTCGCTTTATTGTATATCTCTGTTTACGATTGAGCCCACTGGTAATCCACCGGTGCATATCCTCCCACGTGACGATCATGTTTCCTCACAACTGGCTGATTGCGCCCTGATTTCCAGATAACAATCAGGACGAGAGTGTGGAAGTCTGCTCCACACTCTATCCTGTGTAGAAGTCTCAGGAGCGATCACAACCTCGGTGGTTAGAAATCACCTCGTTCAGCCTTTCCTTTCTATCTCCTTACTAACAATCTTGTGAGGACGTTACCACGTGACCTTGTCAGCCATCTTGCTAAGTTAGTGTGTAAGAGTTGGAATTCTGAGCTATTTTAACTAATATGCTACTGAATGTGAGAACATGTTTTCCCACAGAAACAAACCAAAGAGCTAAGGCTGATGTCATATGGTGGTTTTTTAATAGAATTACAGAGGGAGACAGGGTATGTTTACTTCAACCTCTCTGGCATCTGATAAAATATTCATGAGGACAAATAGTATCCTGTCTGAACTGCAACTTCATTATCTAATTCAAGTTTCCCATCTGCTCCAAAGTTAGAGATTTACAAAGTAACAGGCTTAATTCATACCTGACATAAAACTACAGTAACATTTGCTGTAACGGAGACTCAATGACAGAAAAGCTACAGTATATCAAACCATGGTTTGCCAAAGTGCAGATGCTTCTTAGCACATGAAGAATATGATACAATTAGTGCTGCACAAGAAGGAAACAAAGACCATGTGCTGAATCAATAAGCATTAGGCTGCCTTCAGGAAATATCTACAACCGTACACTCTGTAGGCAGTCAAAGAAAAGGCTTTCTTCTTCCCAGCTTTACTTTATATCAAAAGTTGCCACAAGCCATATCAATAAAAGCATTGTGAGAATGTTTGATAAACATTGACAAGGAACAATCCAATTGTTCCACTAGCAAAGATGAAACAGCTGCTTAAAACTATCTGTCTCACCAGCTCACAATAAAAGTAGGGTCTGTACCTATAAGTGTACGTTTTCGGGTTTGTGAACTGCCACATCCAGCACATTCAGAGAACTTGGACCATGCAGTGAGAGTGCAGTCATCTTTACAAGGTACCCAGCATTCTCGGATTTGCGGGACCAAGGGGCCAGCCCATCGCAGGCACTCCATCATATTGGCTGTCTCTCCATCCTCCCCAACACAACTGAGACCTGTAGGCACATGGGGAAAGTTAATAATCAGCCTGTATCATTTACTGTTGTAAGCTTCAGATTTACAGAGCAATGCAGAAGACTGATCATTTTTCAAAATTCAGTAAAAAAATAAAAAATAAATAAATAATGGCCTGATTCTGTAGAGTACCACTCAAATATTTGGACACATACTTTTATTTAAAATAAAATAAAGAAAAAAAAAGGTGTGTCCAAACTTAAAACAAATCATGAGGAAAAGGCTTCTTTGTGGATATTAATAATGCCAATTTGGGCATTCGGGTATTCACACATTTACGTATATCACCAACCCCGCTCAGAGTAAAATTATACATCCTTTATCTATGATCTTCACCGAACTAAAGTTATGTATGTTATACCTGCATTAGCTCTACTCTGTTATGGTTCCAAGCCAGGTTGTGAACCCACAGCCCTCCACCTCCAAGGCCTCTGGGCACAACCCACTGCGCCACCATCATTTCTCCACATAGACACCCAGATCCACCTCCGTTCTCCCTTCTCCTCTGACAAGCAGCCTGGGTGTGGTACTGCACAGCTGTTCACACTCAATCATCAACACCAGTCTCTTCAAAAACCCCGGATTCAACCTCACTCCTCACCAGATCTTCCCATAGAAACGCCTGTCAAGCATAGTGGCTCTCCAACAAATTCTTCTTTCCTCACTCAGAAGAGTATTCTAGAGTTTAGCTGCTGTGGTAGCTGTGTTTGTAACCAGCCTCTCTTTCTTCCTCCAGATCCCGCCATCTGCAGTGCCACCTCCTTGCCTTTATCATTCCTTCGACTGGACTGTCGGTTTTGGCTGCCGAACCTCAAGTCTACCTTTTGTTTTGCTATTGGGAAATTAAACTTCAGAACTCCCTTTCCATCTCCTGTGTGGTTGCATTGAGGTTCAGAAAAAAACTCAATCCTTAACAGAAGATCTGGCCAAACATGAACCCAGCAACCTCCGGAGATCAGGCTGCAGACCAGGCCTCTTCATCTGGACTTTCCTCCAACCCTGCCCAGGCTGCCATTCAGCGCCAAGACAAGGTACTTGCTGACCACGCCCGGTTGCTCCACCAAGCCTCTTCAATGATGTAGGGCATGGCTGGTGAGCAGAGAACCCTGTCACAATGGCTGCAACAATTGGCCAGCGAACAACAGGCATTGCTAGCCCAAATGAGGAGCATGTCTGCCCAGCTGCTCTCGGAGCTGCAGTCCCACCAGCCCAACCACTCCCGTTAACTACTGCTGCAGCTGCACCTCTAGCTCAGGGCCCTGTCACTCAGGAACCTACCCTGGCTAGTCCCCAGCCCTACAATGGGGCATTCACAGACTACCGGGGATTCATGTTGAAGTGCAATTTTGTTTTTGACTTGCAGCCTAGCATGTTCTCCACAGATGCAGCTAAGGTGGCCTACATCGCCACCCATACCACCGGTGAGGCAATGCGTTGGCTCCAGTCCTTCTTGAGCTTCAAACCGGGGGCTAGGCAGGATTACCCCAGCTTTGAAAGGGAGTTTGAGAGGGTGTTTGACCATCCCGTCAGTGGCCAGGATCCAGGCTCCCATCTAGTAAACATCAAGCAGGGCTCCCGCTCTGTCGCTGCTTATGCACTTGAGTTCCACACACTTGTGGGTGGGGTGACTCAACACTGAGTTGCATTTTAGAGAGGGTCTTACAGAGGCACTAAAGGATGAGTTGGTTAAGGATAAGCCCACCAACCTTGATAAGCTCATCAGTCTTGCCATCGATGTTGATGAACGCCTCTGTGAGCGCAAGAGGGCCAAGGCACATCAAGCCCACTCCCGCTCAACCCCAATTCAGGGCATCAGCATCTCTTGCAGCCCGAGACATCTGTGTCACACTCTGTCATGGGGCAGAGCCAATGGAGGTGGGCAGAATGCATCTATCTGCTGCAGAGAAGGAGTGTCGTAAGATCCAGGGTCTCTGCATGTATTGTGGGCAGAGGGGTCATGCAAGGGACACCTGTCTGAAGCTGCCAAAAGAGTCACCGGAGACGGGGGACTCCGGGTGAGCCAAATCTCTCAATCCTCCTCACCCAATAGCCCTGCCAAGTTGGAGGCCCATCTCTCCTGGCACGGTGGAACACTATCAGCCGGCACTTTCATCGACTCTGGCGCTGATGAGAGTTTCATTGACCACCCCACGATCCCAGGTCCTCCAGTGGTGCCATGCCAGCCGGGTTGCCTGTCATCCAGGAGTAGCTCGCACCATCTTCTTTGCACGCCGGCGATTCTGGTGGCCCACTTTGGTGGTGGATGTTCAAAGGTTTGTCACCACCTGCTCGGTGTGTGCCAGAGGCAAATCATCCCATCAGCCTCCTGCTGGTCTTTTATATCCCCTTCCTGCCCCTGGTCAGCCATGGTCCCATATTGCCTTGGATTTGTCACCGGTCTTCCCCCCTCCTTGGGCAACACTGTTATCCTCACAGTGATAGATCGTTTCTCCAAGGCTGTACACCTGGTGGCTCTCCCTAAGCTCCCTTCTTCCAAGGAGATGGCAGAGTTGCTCATGGAGCATGTTTACTGCCTTCACAGACTCCCAGTGGACATTGTCAGCGACCGTGGCCCCCAGTTCACCTCCCACACCTGGAAGGCTTTCGACAAGGCCATTGGTGCTTCCATCAGCCTCTCCTCTGGGTATCATCCCGAGTCCAATGGACAGGTGGCACGAGCCAATCAGAGCCTGAAGGAGGCCCTCTGTTGCGTCTCTGCTCTCCATCCATCCTCTTGGAGTAAGGATCTTCCCTGGGTGGAATACTCATTAAAGAACTATGTCAGTGCTGCCACCGGCATGTCACCATTCAAGTGCTCCCTGGGGTACCAACCTCCCCTGTTCCCGGCCCAGGAGACTGAAGTTGCTGTCCCCTTGGTCCAGGCTCATCTTCGATGGTGTCGCAGGGTGTGGAAAACTGTCCCTGCGGCCCTACTGAGGTTCAACGCCCGTGCCTGTCGAGGGGCCAACCATCGACGGACGGAGGCTCCACAATATTGAGTGGGTCAGCAGGTCTATCTTTCATCCTCTGACCTCCTGCTGCAAGTGGAGCCCAGGAAGTTGGCATCCCGGTTTCTAGGACCGTTTCCTATCTTGCGCATTGTCAATCCAGTCGCAGTGCATCTCCAACTCCCCTCTTCCATGCGGCGAGTCCATCCAGTTTTCCACATCTCCAAGATAAAGCCCGTCTCCTCATGCCCCTTGACGCCTCTGCCCCCGCCACTCCCTCCCCCCCAGATGGTTGATGGCCATCCTCAGTGGACAGTACGGCGGCTCCTCCGGCAGCGTCAACGGGGTCGTGGGTTCCAGTATCTCGTCGACTGGGAGGGGTACGGGCGGGAGGAGCGCAGTTGGGTTTCCTGCTCTCTCATCTTGGACCCCAGACTTCTACGACAGTTCTACCGGAACCATACTAATGCGCCTGGGTGATCGCCGAGAGTCTCCCGTATAGGAGGGGGTCCTGTTATGGTTTTCGAGCCGGGTTGTGGGCTCGGAACCATACATACATACACACATACATAGGATACATACATACTATTTATAGATTTACTATTTATCAATGTATCTTTATTTAAACTCGGAGATACATTGAGGTAGAGACCTCATTTACAATGCAGCCGAGTGAAACAACAAAAATAAAATAAGGGCACTTAGACACAAAAAAGGCCAAAGAGAAACTTATATAAAAGTGACAAGAATTTAAAAAACACAATAAATTTACAATTAAAATGTAAAAATAAAAAATAAAAACATGAATAATTAGAATTAAATTAAAAATTAGTTTAAAATGTAGAACACAATGGTCAAGTAAAACAGGAACAGCAAGAAGTAAAATGTGATACAGTTAAAGATTTAAATTGGCCTATGAATAAAAAAAAGACGATAGTCTGCAGATGCAGGACAAATATGTTGTCCGTTAAAATACGTGCACCCAGCCTGCTTGGATGGATACCATCTCTGAAGTAAAAGGAAGGATGCTTTCAGAAGAGGTTAAAATTGTCAATAAAAACCATCCTGTGTGCTGCACTGGCAGACAGGAGCCATGAGTGGAGGCTGAGGATCCGGCTAAAACGTCCAATGCTGTGGCTCAGCGAAGGCAGAGGTCCTGAGATAAAGATACACTTTCCACAGTCTTTCAACGTGTTAAGGAGCCTGCTAAAATCCTGCTTTAAAATTTCAGAAGTCTGCCTGGAAATGTCATTGCATCCGTCATGGATAACAACATTCCTGGCGCTGGGGTACTTCGCCAGGAGAACGGGAGTTTTTGCCTGGATGTCATTCACTTTAGCACTAGGAAAGAAGAATGTCTCTGCAGATTGTCTCCTGATGTGCCTCATAATAAAATCACCAATGACCGGAGTAGCAGGAGACGCAGCTTGTGGTGGAGAATGAGGCCGTACACTCGATACGGCAGAGGATGGTGCAGGACGGGCGGGAGAAGAGCCCCGCGGAGCCGGTGTAAAATTCGGCTGTGCTCGGCAAGGAGTGGGGCAAGTGGGTCGTCCAGGTATGTTCATAGGGAGGACCGGGGACGGTCTAGATCCACTGGACTTATTTAAAATCATCATGGGAGGTGAAGGTGAAAGGGAAGGCCGGAGGTTCCCGGTCAGTGGAGGAAATTCGTGTAAATCCAGGATGTCATAGCGGTTATTTAGTTGGATGTCACAGGTTGTAGGACTACGAAAAGACAGCTTCCCCCTCCATCTTCGTCCACTGACAACCTCCCAGGTCTCCAGGTGTGAGGGATTGGAGCTGACTGGGGCTTTGGGTTTAGCTCCGAGCCGAAGCCAGGGATCCTCAGGAAAGGCAGGTTGAGTAAAATCAGCAGCCGCCGCAGCAGCAGCAGGCCACGCAGAGCCGACAACCGGACCAGCGGCAGCAACGGGTGGAGTGGAACCCGCGGCCGGAGGAGCAGCGGCAGCGGGTAGAGAAGAACATAAAACTGGATCGGCGGCAGCGGGAAGCAAAGAGCCAGTCTCCAGAGCAGCAGCAACAACAGGTGTGGGCAGGCAACAGCCTGCAGTTTAACCCGGAGCAAGCAGCACACGGACAAGGGCCGAAAGAGTGTGAGCATCAGCCGAACAAGGAACCGTGTCCTCGAGCTCTTCACCGGTGGCAGAGACTTGTGCAGGGCCGAAGAGGATAGTGTCCAGGTGTTTCTCAGCTTCCTGGATTTTGTGAAGATTCGAAATCCTCTGCTCCAGCTCTACGATCTTCTTACCGAGGGAGAGACAGCTCTGACAGCCGGATGGCGAAGTAAGTGGAGCCATTTCTTGGTCAGCCTGTTCCCAGTTTGTGAGATTAAGTGAAAAAGATCTCAGTTTCAGTGAACAAAAGTCTCTCTTCCAGTTGAATCTGGACTTAAAATAGACTTTAAAAAGTTGCCGATAAAAGGTTGCATCTTAAAACAAAATAAAGCCAGTTATAGTGGAGATGAGCCACAGAGGCATAGAAACGCCACGACTCCACACACACACACACACATATATATATATATATATATATATATATATATATATATATATATATATATATATATATATATATATATATATACACTATATATACACAGTCGCTTAGGTCAAAAGTTTTAGAACACCCCTATTTTTCCTGTTTTATTTAAATTAAAGCGGGTCGAGTCCAGTGAATGACTTTAAATGGTACAAAGGTAAGCAGTAAACTGCCAGAGATGGAAAAAAGTTTAGATTGCCAAAACAAATTTCAGAGTCATAAAAAAAAGAGGGGTCTTTTTCAGTGATCAAGCAACAATGGATGTAAATTAAGTCTTGAAATTTGATGCAAACAATTCCCACAGATGTCCCAACCTCTATTGATTACTTACAAAGCTCTTAAGTAATCAACAGATTGCTGGATCCAGAGTTGGTGACTTGTACAGAGCGACTGACACCCTGGACCAAAAGGGCTACAACGGCATTTTACAGAGCCATCCAGTACCTTCTCTGGTCTACGCCTAGTCGCTTAGGGGTTCATCTTACAGCAAGATAATGATCCAAAACATACATCCATTCTGTCAGAATGACCTTAAAAGAAAAAAACAAGACGGTCATCTTCAAATGATGTAATGGCAGCCCTGTGTCCAGACCAGAACCCCATTGAGCTGGTTTGGGATGAACTGGAGAGAAAGATGAAAGCAAAACAACCTGCAAGTTCAACACATTTCTGGAAACTTCTGACAGTGTTGGGAAGAACCTTCCCAACAATATTAGATTTCCATTGTAGAAAGAAAGCCACTAACACAAGTGTGTTTGTCTGTTATATCTGCAAAAAGTGGCGACTTTGATGACTCAAAGATTGTGGTTATATTTTTGTAAAAGAGATTTCATGATATCTTTTTTCAAATATCTAATTGTTTATTTGTTCTATACATTAATTTCAGATTACATTGAGACATTAAGCTATGTACTGTAAATTACTATAGAAACTGGAAAACTGGAGGTGTTCTAAAACTTTTGACCGGTAGTGTATATATATATATATATATATATATATATATATATATATATATATATATATATATATATATATATATATATATATATATATACACATATATAAATATATATATATATATAAGGAATAAGGAATAAGAGGATTTATTGTCATTGAACCGGCGTCCCAGTACAACGAAATTGCATTCCAGTACATCATCCAAGAAACATATAAAAAACAACAACAACATTTAGGACATGGATGTCGATGATGACTGAGGCTAAGCAACTAGTGTCGCTCCGCGCTAACTTAGATTGAAAAGGATAACATTGGGGAAGGAGGGGTGGAGGTTAAAAAAAGAACATCTCCCACTACGTGTCAAAAGGACACGTCGTGAGAGGGGAAAAAAAAACACCTCAGCACATTTAATTAAGCATGTACAAACTTAACACAGGACATTGATAGAAACATGATGACGGATAACCCAGTTTTGACAGTCTGTGCGCGCGCAGGGCGCATTGCGCAGTCAGTCCATCGCCACACTGGGGAGAAGGGGGAGGTGCGCAGGGCGGGAGGGGGGGCCAGCGAAGACGTTGAAGTGGGGGAGGGAGTGCGTGTTGATCAGTGTAGTGGGAGTGCAGTCATGTCGCCTGAAGATCCGTCTCCAGGTGCAGAGGGGGGAATGGGGGGGGTAGAAGCGTCCAAGCCACACAGCATCCAGGAGAATAGATAAGGGAGCGGCCTTGAAGGCTGCGCTTCCAGGGAGCCAAAACAGAAAAGAATTGTTTGGGGCAGGCTGAGACACACTCTCCGTCTAGCCTTGAAGTTCTGCTGGATTTCTCTGGTGGGAATACTTCAATATTCCGAATTATTGGCCATTCTCCCTGATCAACACGTGAATCCTTCCAAGATTGTTGTCCATTCGCCCAAAGAAGTCCAGAATCATCCCTTGGGTTTGATTCAAGTTCTGAATCGCTCCCAATTTCCGATCCATGTCTTCCAGTCTTTTAATCACATTGTCAACTTTCTCACACACGTCCGGCGGGGTGGAAGTTTACCTCGAATCCGAATTTGTAGCCTCCGTGCGTTTAATTTTCCGATACACCAAGAATCCACCTGCGCCGATCAGTAGAAATCCTGTGATCATAAATCCAAAAATGAATGCGTCTTCGACATCCTCCACATGCAGTGGGCCGAGACAATGAAGTTTCCATTTGCCCCAGGAGTCCATCACTTACCCCGCTGCATGCGTACCCCCCGGGCACGAAGGCTCTCCTTTGCCTTGTCTTGTTGTTGAAAAAATTTGATCAATTGCATTCAGAGACCAGCTTACTAAATCCATGGTTGATTCGGATATTCTGCAGAAAAAACGCTTCAGAAGCACAGACGAGACAGAAGCAGCTGCAGGAACAGATAGATAAGGGAGCTCAGAGAAATGCGTCCGCCTTCGCCGAGAGCAGGAAGTGAAGTATATATATATATATATATATATATATATATATATGTATATATATGTATATATATATATATATATATATATATTAGGCAGCACGGTGGCTTAGTGGTTAGCACTGTTGCCTCACAGCTAGAAGGTTCCTGGTTCGAACCTCGGCAGGGGGGGGTCCTGGATTGAACCTTGGGGCCTTTCTGTGTGGAGTTTGCATGTTCTCCCCGTGCTTGCGTGGGTTCTCTCCGGGTACTCCGGCTTCCTCCCACAGTCCAAAGACATGCATGTCAGGTTAATTGATAATTCCAAATTGCCCATAGGGTGTGAATGTGAGTGTGAACGTTGTGTGTCTGTATGTGTGGCCCTGCGATGGACTGGCGACCTGTCCAGGGTGTACCCCTGCCTTTCGCCCGTAGACAGCTGGGATAGGCTCCAGCAGATCCCCGTGACCCTTCAAGGATGAAACGGGTATAGAAGATGGATGGATGGATGGATATTAGGGCTGTCAATTTCTCAAAATAATCAATCAGATTAATCGCATGACTGTCAAAAGTTAATCATGATTATTCGCAAATTAATCGCATATTTTTATCAGTTCTAAATCTACCTTATACAGATCTTTTTCAAGTTGTATTACTCTTATTAATACGAGTCCTGACTAGAACCAGGAAATATGACCATATTAGTCCAGTCCTGAGGTCTCTGGCTTCCTGTCACTCAGAGAATAGACTTTAAAACAGCTCTACTTGTGTTCAAGTCTCTTCATGGCCCCAAAGTCCATGTCTGACATGTTAGATCCATATGAACCAACCTGGACTCTGAGAACCTCAGGTAGTGGTCTCCTGCTGGTGTCCAGAGTCAAGACTAAACAAGGTGAAGCTGCATTTCAGTTTTATGCTCCTAAAATCTGGACCTTGATAGTCTTCCAGACTACCTGAACTCTGACAATGTTCAGATCCAGACTGAAAACCGTTCTTTTTAGATGCGAAGATGATGACTGGAAGGATTTTATCTGCACGCTTCATTTTTTATTTAATTAATTAATTTTTTTGTTAATTAATTTTATTTATTATTGATTATTTTTATGCTTGTATGGAATGATTCTATTTGCCTTCTTGTGATTTTATGCATCTGTAAAGCACTTTGAATTGCCTTGTGTACGAATTGTGCTCTACAAATAAAGTTGCCTTGCCTAATATGAGAGTAAACAAATGCATGTTTATTTATTGCTACAATGCCAAATCCATTATATATTGTATATATATATATATATATATATACTCAATATTTTCTCTTATGTTCTTCATACAAAATATTTCCGTGGTTTGCTTCAAACGGGGGGCGGGCTCTCTCCATCCGCGCTCTAATTAACCAACAAGTGATACTTGAGAGTGGTCGGACTCCGGTGGTAACTAAATTCACATTGACAGTAAACACAAACAACATTTATCTTGTGGAGTTAGCCATCAGGCAAGGTTTTGAAGCTGAACTTACCATTCAAAATAGTATCTTTTTATCCCAGCTACTTCTAACGGAGGTTTATTTACGTCTGTCTGTCTGCGGCATGGATGTCGACCTCAGTGCATGGCTTCCTGTTTTGACAAACGGAGGACTACAGGACTACAACCACGGCGGGGCCCGAGGGTCATGAAGCCTGGAGGCAACACGTACTCTCCTCTCTACTATTGTACATCAACGGCCGGCCCGCGTTAATCATGCGTTAATAAAATTAGTTGCGTTAAAATTATTTTGCGTTAATCACGCGTTAACGCGTTAACTTTGACAGCCCTAATATATATATATATATATATATATATTATATATATATATATATATACACATATATACACATATATATATGTGTATATTGTGGAGCATCATTATGGCCCCGACCAGGTAAGAGTAGGCAGAGGGCCAGCCAGCACAGTGGGAAACAGCGAACCCCACTTGGCCTGGTCATAGAGGGGAAATACATCCCCAATTTTATCCTTCATCAGCTGGAAGTGTTGCCACCTGTGCAGAACACAGCTGATGCAGGTCAACAATCACCAGGGTTGGTTATATAAACCAACAGTCTCATCCCCACTGTGTGGCTGGCTCCTGCAGGAGGAACTTCTCGCTGTCAGGTGGTAAGTGTTGCTCCACTACAATTCCCTCAGCAGAGCATTGTTTGTTTTGGTTTTTCTGAGACACTAATTGAAATCTCTTCTTCTCCTTATAGGCATTATAAGGAGCCTACTGGAAGTCCTTTGTGGAATATTTTGAGTTTGTTTCTTTACAATCCTGTTTAATTAAAACCATGCTCCGGCGTGTTAACCGTGACTGAGTGCCTCAGCGTCTTGCCTTGACTGCATGTTTCACAGTTGGTGGAGAATGCGGGTATGGAGACCCACACCAGCCAACCATGGAGACAGCATTAATGGCTCTGCTACAAAGCCAAACCGAGCTGCAAAACACAGTCAAGGAAATATTTAAGAGACTGGAAAAGGCTGAGAAGGCCCCCCGAGCACCAGGGGATGTGCTCACCAAACTGGGACCAAATGATGACGTGGAGGCCTACCTCGAGCTTTTCGAGCGTACCGCCATGAATGAACAATGGCCAACGTCAGACTGGGCCAGAATCCTCGCACACTTCCTCTCAGGGGAAGCCCAGCGGGTCTGCCGAGACATGACGGCGGCCGACGCCCGTGACTTCAGGAAGCTGAAGGCCACCATACTAGCCAGCCAAGAGTACAGTCTCCCTGCGCGAGCACGGTGATACCATGCCTGGACTTACTGCTCCTCCCAGCCGCCACGAGCTCAGGTCGCTGAGTTGGTACGCTGCACCCAGAGCTGGCTCACTAATGGCGCTGGCCCACCATGGATAGAAAGACTGGTGCTCAACCGATGTATCCGCTCCCTGCTGCCTGACTGCTGGAAATATGCTGCAAAAAGTCAGCCCCAACTCCTTTGATGCACTGGTGGCCTTACTGGAGAACTTTTAGGTTAGCACAGAGATGCTACGGAGCACCAGGGCCGAGCCAGGCCACCCTGCTCCAGTGGAAAGAGTGGGAAGTGAACGTCGGCGGCTCTCTGCCAATAACACACCCAGACATCCACCCTGGAGGTGCTATATCTGCGGTGACACCGAGCACCTCTCTTGGACCTGCCCCAACCGCGGCAGCATCTCCATGCCCTCGGCAGTCAGCTCAGACACAGCTCGGCCCTGCTTGCACACAGAAGACGCTAGCCGCCCCCGTGCCACTATCCCAGTGCCACTATCGGAGGCGCTGACACCCATGCACTGGTTGATTCAGGGAGTGTCATCACATTGGTTCATACTGACTACGCTGGACCAGTGGGGTCCGAACTGGTCCCCATCATGTGCATCCATAGCGACGTATGCCGGTATCCAGTCACCGAGGTCCGTGTCCAGACCCCCCGGGGTGACGCCATCAGTACCCCTGCTGATCGGCATGAACTGCACCCCTCTTTCAGTGGTATTGGGACCCAGGGCCCCAGTCGAGAACCCCTCGACTCGGCAGATGGAGAAACCGGCACCCGGAGACAAAGGTCCCTCGAGCGGCCTGTCCTGCTTTTCGGGCATCGCCAGAGGAAACCCCTGCAGAGGGTGGATTATCAGAGGGGGATGCCAGCGGAGGAGAGACGCCACTCCCTGGAGCAGACCCCTTTTGCTGAGTTCCCACGGGTCGACGACGGGGCTAAATGACCCCCAGGCGAGTTCACCACCGCCCAGTGGGCCGACCCTAACCTGGGGGCTTCCCGCCAAAATGTCTTTACTGTTGATGGCCAGCCGTGCTCCGGGGTGAGTGATCTATCCTTACTGGGACTCTTATATCGCTGCTCAAAAACGAAGGGGGGGGGATCGTTGAACAACTCTTAGTACCTAAAAACTATGTCACTCAGGTGTTGTATCTAGTGCACACACACCAGTTGGGAGCTCACTTGGGAGCGCAGAAAACATACAACCGGGTGGTGGCACGATTTTCTTGGCCCGGGGCCGTGGAGGACTTTTGCCATGCCTGCCCTGAGTGTCAGAGAACGGCACAGTGACCGTTCCTCTGCAACCCCCTCGTGCCGTTACCTATCATTGGGACGCCGTTTTCATGCATCGCAATGGACATTGTAGGGCCCCTACCCAAGTCTGCCCGCGGTCACCGTTATATACTGGTCATACTAGACTATGCAACCTGATATCCAGAAGCCATTCCCCTATGGGTCCCCAGTGCTAAGAACATCACACACGAACTTCTAATGCTCTTCAGCCGGGTGGGCATCGCTGACATGATTTTGACAGACCAGGGTTCCAATTTCATGTCACGGGTTTTGGCCGCTGTAGGATTGGGACTACTTAATACCCTATGTTTTGTTCGTGATACGTGAAGTTCCCCAAGCCTCCACAGGATTTTCACCATTTGAACTGCTCTATGGACGGAACCCACGGGGACTCTTGGATCTGGCCAAAGAGGCCTGGGAAAGCCAGCCCTGCCCCCATCGGAGTGTGATAGAACATGTGGAGCACCTTCAGGAGAATTAGCAATTTGAATATATAGCCTCTCTTGGGATGATAAATAATAGCTGATAGTTTAATGTATGTTTTTTCATGGGGAGAATTATTTGTTCAGTTTACAAATTAGCCTAATACGGGGTAAGATGGAATTTAAATCTGATTATACAGACTCAGATGACTGAGAAAAGGAAGGAATAAGAACACACACACACACACAGTCAATGCACTGGGCTTTACAACATGCAAATGCACAGGTTTCTCATGGAAAGCGTGGGATTTAAATGGAGCAATGTTGCCAGTAAGGGAATCTTCTCCTCCCCCATTGCCTTACATCCTTTGAGGACTCAGAGATCTTCAAACATGCCTCTAATCCATTTTATTGATTTATATTTGACTTTGAAATTTTGCCCTCTGACAAAAACTAGGTGGTTTCTACAAGTTGCCTGAAAATGCGTGGGGTGGTGATTTACATACAAGGCTGCAGCAGAGCCACTGGAAGGGAGATGATAGCTGTTATTAATGTCAATTTATTCACTAAAAGATGTACAAATAGAAAGTAAGATAATGTTATCATAGATGTCTACTGGTTGGGCAGTGATGATTTTTCGATAAAGATTATTTAACTTCATTTTATTTTCCATAAAAGGCAACTAAACTTTGGGCGAAGCTGGTTCAGCCACTCTCACTATGGGAATGGCTATATGTCTTCAGTGACATTTTTTTTTCTGTCCTTTTACCTTGTCTCTTATCCTCCATCCACCCCTGTCAACCTCATTCTTTCATCCCCGGTGGCTTTTAATAGCAAGGCCTTTCTGATTTAGAACTGTGGATCATCCAATTTTAACATAAGTATTCATGCCAGTAGTTGCCTAAGCTTATTTTTGTTGCTTTTCACATAATCTCCTCTACAAAATGGTAACATTTTTGTCATGGTGTCGCCACTAATTGCAGGGATGATTGCTGACTATAGCTGCTAATAAAGACAAGCATCTTTTAAGATTACTTGAAAGACAAAGGATGAGGAAATGAAAATCTTGTCGAATTAAAGTTGGGATCACCTTGGCTGTATTGGAGAAATATTCTCTAAGGTTGAGCCATGAAGGAGGAAATGTCGCTGTCTGCGTGCAGAATGCAAATTATAATCTGATTATGCTCATAGTGTAGTAGAGTAACAGAAATGTAATGATTATTGTGACTGGTGATTTCTAATCAGTAGGAACAATGTTAATTTTAGTAATGCAGAAAATCGGTAAGAAATAATTGAATGCTGATCTAAACATGCAAAGTACCGTTTATCTGTGCTGAACTGAATCTGTGTGTGAGCCATGGTATGTAAGCAAATCTGTGTGTTCCAAACGAAAACTGCAGAGGACAAAAGGAGAGGATTGGGTGTATATGAGAAATGACACCCAATAAAAAGTATTGGTTTTCTCTAATGATGAACCTAGAATAAGGGGGAATAGGTTTGGGATAAAGCATAGAATTGGGTTGTTAACTGGGCACCATTTCTTTTGAGAGAGAAGTTCAACTGGTTATGAAAAACAATTCTATGTGCCTCAAGCTTATCAAATGCCAGCTAGAGACCTACACAGCCCAGGCTGTAGAAACGACGTATCATGTGAGGTGTTTTGATTAAAATAATGATGCTCTCCTACATACACACAAGAGTAGCCGCTGTTAGCACATGACGAGAGAGCCAGGAGCAAGTTGTTTTGGTGATGTCTGGAAGCAGCCTAGCCTTGAGGTGGCTTCATGTGGCTTCATGCAGCCACGTACAGAATTGTATTGGAAGGGAGCAAATGGGCTTTACATTGTCCAATCAATAAATTAATTAAACTTTGAGTGCCCCTGATGTACATATGGACATAAATATGTACATAAAGCGTTAGGTAAAAAAAGATTTTGTGCTGGTTTGCAGTGTTAGAGTAAGGTCCTGTGTCTGGGTGTGGTGGTTGTGTTAAACCAAGCCACAGCTCACCACTCTCCAGCCTGGATCTGTTACGCTCCCTGGTGACGATGCCGGCTAGAGGCAGTGTCTTTTTCCTTTCTCCTCCTCCCTTCCTTGTTCCAGGTGGGTGTGAACGGTTGTGTGGCGGTGAGGTAGACAGGTGAAACCAGGGACAATCAGTAGATGAGGAGCAGCTGCAGCTGATTGTTTGCAGCATCTCATACCAGGGTAAAAGCCCCAGTCTCTGGATGACTCCTCGCCATAACGTCATGATCTGCAGCCTTGAATCATCTGCCTTCACCTGCCATAACCCCGTCAGCTCGCCATCTGGATCCTCTGTTTGCCAGCTCAGTGTTCCCACTGGATCACAGGATAAACCTCACGGAGTCCATCCTGAAACGTCCGTCATTTGACCTGCCTGCGGAAGCCATTGTACCTCTCCACTGACATTCCCCATTCTCTGCCTGGCTGAATTCCTTCCTTCCTCACTCTCAGCTGTTACTCCAGTTTTGAGTATAGTGTTTAGTTTAGATTTGTGTATTCTAGTCACCTTTTGTTCATAGTTGCCACTGGTTGGATATCTTGCTCTATTTTGTTTGTATAGCCATTTTAGCGTCATCTATCTGTCCACTAGCGTTAAAGCTAGTTGCCTTTAGTTGCTCCTTATAATAGAATTCTACCCTCCTTTAGTTTGGTATTTTCACTAGTTTTCCTAGTCGCCCTTAGTTCTGTTTGGCTCATCATTTGTTTGTATTGTTTTGTAAATTATTAAATTTTAATTCTTGATTCTTGTTTATGGTCTTGTCTGGTTGCTCCGCATCTGAGTCTTTGAACCGTTCGTAACAGGATCAATGCAAATGAACGGAATAGGAATTGGAAGCCACGGCTTACCCCTAACCTGGCTGGGTATAGATGAACAGAATTGTAAGCCACAGCTTTATCTTTGGAGTAGAATTAGAAATTCTTTTTCAATGTTTATTCAATGAATCCTGCCGGTTAACCCTGCTAACCTGCTTTAATAAATACAAAATTATTATAAGACATCATGGTGGACATTGAATCTGTTCTCACCTTCATGGAAGTAAAGAGTGGGGTGTGCCTCTGCATTAACAAGATAAGGTTCTTAAAGGTTACTCTAGCCCATTTTAGTTACAGATCTTTGGAGCTAATTATCCTAGCCACTAAACCTAACCTAGTTGATAACAAGAGCCCAGATCATAAGAGGAGAGTTGCAGTTAACAAATGTGACTGATGACTGTACCTTGAGCCAGGCTGTTCCTTCTAGGTCAGTTATCGGTGGTATCAGGATAGGCATTCGGAAGTATGCAGTGAGGACTAGGCGTGTCTCCTCACCACCAGCTCAAACAAAGTTGAGGAAATCTAGCAAGGACATCCTTCCAGACCACAACTTCGGACCCTTTAAACGAAGAGCTGGCCCAATCACAGACTCTGGCAGACAGAGGCTGAACCGCACCTGGGGGATCTAATGTTTTGTAAATTAGAGGTCACTGGTAACTCCTAGTTATTATTTAGAAGTTCACAAGCATTTTTCCTCTAAATGCCTTCTTTGTTAGTTCAGGTTTAACAAACTTTTGCAGCAATGTTAGAATTTATATTTTCAGGAATTTCAGACCCTCCCAAGCTTGGTAAAGTTTCTCGTTTTTATGAGTCATCTGAAATGTATTGATTTAATTTTTTTTTTGTCACTAGTGACCTTTATTTGACAGTGAAGGAGAGACAGGAAACAGGGCAGAGAGAACTGGGAAGATCGTTTTTATTCTAATTGGTCAACACATAATACTGTTCGAGCACAAAGCAAGTACTAGTTACTTCACATTTTCTTAATTCATCATAAACATAAAATTTATACTGTATTCTGGACTATAAGTCGCACCATTTTTAGTAGTTTGGCTGGTCTTGTGACTTATATTTTGAAGCTACTTCTACTATATCAAAAAAACAGGGCATCGTCCACACTCACGACAGCTGAGTAAACTATAAAGACTGAAAGAGGAAAAAGCTATACTGCAGGATTTAAACTGAAGATTATAATATATGCAGCCGAAAAATGTTATAGAGGAGCAGAAATTTTGGAGTGAGTGAGAATCTTGTCAGGGACTGGTGAAAAGCAGAGAAAACTCTGACAGCTATGAAAAAGTCAAAGAAGGGCTAACCGTGGGCTGAAAGCACGATGGCCAGGGCTGGAGGAACAAGTCCATAGATGGGTCCTTGAACAGTTGCTGCTGGAAGGGGCTCATCAACAGTGACAATTAGCACCTGCTCTTACGACTTGTATATGTTTATTTCCTCTTCATTACATATTTTTTGACAGATGTGACTAATACTCTAGTGTGATTTACAGTCCGGAAAATACAGTATATTACATTTAAGCAAATATTAAGTTAGTCTTGATGCTCACATTTGAGCTCTGGTGCCTCCCACTTGATCTTTTAGATGCTTCGAAAGGGACACATATCTAAAGGTCTCACAAATGATGGTGAATACTAAAGAGGAAGCCAAGTCATTAAGTTGAGAGAATAGTCTTTAGACTTGGCAATTAGAGCAGTGACATGGGTAAAAAAATAAAAATAAAAAAATCTGTAGAAGTAAGAGCACCCAAGATCAAATAAGCTTGAATCATTCTAAACTAAACGTGAACCAAATCTCATATGAGATCTGGCCCTCCAGTCAAACTGAGTGATCACAGCTGAATAGCCTTGATCTGCCTGCTTGCACACAATTTTCACAAGTATGTATGAATAAAATCAGGCACTGAGAATCCCTCATTATTACCACCCCTGTCCTCAAAGGTGGATGGCAGCAGCATCCTGAAATCTTTTTCTACAACATGGGAAACTTGTCAGTATAGAAGGAAGGATGGTATGCAGAGAAATACAAAGTAAATTTTGGTCAAAAACCTTATATCTGGCTGAAGAAAAGATCTACATTTTAAGAAGTCAACAGCTAAACACATTATGTCAGGGGCATACAGGACTGGCTCACAGGAAACTGGGGACTGGAAATGAAAGTACACCAATACTCCCTTGTCTAACTTGGTCGAGTCAACAAAACGTGTGTCTCTCACTGCTCCAGAAATGCTCAAACTGAAAATGTGCATTTTGAAAGTTTTTAAACATAAAGTATTTTTATTAACTAATTGTAATTTACAGTGTTGCAACGTGTCATCCCCATCAAAATTTCATGTACACCATCTTATATCTTGAAAAAAGTTTAATCTATTAAGAAGTAAAATGTCCTTAAAACACACAAATCCAACATTTCACAAGTGTTACATGCATTAAAAGACCTTTAACACATTACTTACTTCCTGACTTTTGAAAAATTGGCCAAAACTACTAAGACACAAAACAACTAAGACTTAAAACGAAAAACTTTTGAAAATGTCACTTTATGATATTTTCAACATTCCATCTGTTAGAATTTAGGATTAATTTAGAGAACTGTTTAACTGTTAAAGCTAAACTTTATTGCCCATCTTAAACCTCAAAACTATAAACTGAATTTTAAAGGATATCTTGCCACCAGTTGTGTGGATGCAGATCATGTATGCTTCTGGTGACATGGTTTGTTATAATGTTAAATTTCTTATTAGGAGACACTTTTAATGATAGTTCTGGAAATCTCAGTATTAAATGTGTGCAAGATTAATGTCTGACAAGCTTTTGTCACTAATAACCATAACATTAAAACAGCATGTGAAATGAACAACAGTAATCATGTTGTCAGAATGCAATGTTGAGTGAGGAAACCTTGGATTCTTGCTTTCATGCTGATGTTAATCTAACATGTATCAACCACTTTAAGCTTTTTTAAACCAAGAATAACTTCCCATGTGATGACTTGGCTTCTAAAATTTCTATATTTGAATCCAATCAGGTATTAACTATATTAAAAAGCTCAGTCAAATATACAGGGACCCCCACCCTGCAATGGACCTAAACCAAAGGATGCACTGCCAATGTCTATGCAAGTCACCACAAGACACCCTTAGGCCTGTTGTTCATGCCTCTGCTGGACAGAGTTGTTTTAGTGGCACGAGGGACCCAAACACAATATCAAACATACAGTTTAAATGTGTAACTGTGTATGAAGGAAAATATTTACTGACAATACTGTCCCTCATCATTCAATACTGAATAGCAGCTGAAAAGACAAGAAGCAGGAGGAAGGCAGGCTGCAGATAGCAGGAAACTTAATGGGCAGGGACTGCTCTGACCATCTTCCTTTGGGACCTGATGCTGTCTCATTATGGCATTTGTGTATTCAGAAAGAAGTGCATCACTTTTAAAAGGTCCTTGAATATAAAAAGTGAGTCTCCATGAGACCCATCTGTCTTAAATGTTATATATATGCACTTATTAAGTTGGGTTTTTTTTCTGTTCACCCACTCTGGCCTCAATCTGAATAATTGTGCCATAATTATACACTGATTTGACATTTATGTGTCATTTTCATTGAATTGGTTCAGCCACCCAGTGAGTGAAAGCAGTTCAAAATTCTTTGTTGTTTAAAAGTCTACATTTAAATGCTGTATTTCTATCAGTTGCAGATTTCACACTTCAGGTTTTGAAATGTCACAGGTATTTAATCATTTTTCTCATCACATTTAAATGAGCTCAAAAGTTCAGTGAGGCTCACTCTTAACCTAGAAGCACGGCCAACATTTGTTTCATCTTCATCAAAAAGTCACTGAAATTTACCTGAAAAATGTCATTTATAATTACCCTGCTGAATGAGCCTTGCCAAGACCAGAAATGCTAGAAACCTTTCAGGCCATGCTCTGCAGCAGCAATTTCACTTCAATCTAACATATTGAATAAAACAAGCAGTTTCTGGGATTTATTGGGATTTTTGCTGTCTTACAGATGAGTGGCATTATTGAGCCAGTGGGAACCCCTAACCCTAACCCTAACAAACCTCTGATATTTAAAGAGAAATTTACATAATTTAGAAAGTACAAAGGAAAAGTAGTTAGGAGAAAGTTAAGAAAGCTACAGAAAGTTAGGAGTCATCTAAAATTATCTGGTAACCAGTATATTGTTGTTTAGACTATTGTAATTTAATTTGATGTGGAACAACCATGAAAGCTAAGTTCTTGTTTTTATTTCAAAAGTGAGGGATGCAAAAGTAGTAAATAGACAAGATTTGTATGGAACTTTTTAGACCTTATGGACCATTTGTATGGCAACACTGCAAATAAAGGGCAAGTGTTTCTTCAAATGATGTATTTATGCGTAATCATACATTTTAACAGAAATTCTAACTTCATATAAAGCTGTGCTGAAAACTCTTGCAACATTTAGTGTACATGTTAGAGTAAAAGTGACATTTTTACTGGTATATTTTATCACAGTAAAACACACACACAAAAACCCTAAATAAGTGTAAAAACCTTTATAAGACACTGTTTTTTTTTGGTTAAAATTGGAAAGTCCTTTACTGTTAGTGATACAAATGTGGAGATGTTTGACTCAGATTTTGAAAAAAAACTATTGAAAAAATATCCTTGAAATATGAGGTTCATATCATTCCAAATCACACTTTATTTAAAAAAGTAAAATTTAAAACACACACAAATGTGTGTGTGTGTTTAGTGTGATAAACACCTTTTTGCTAATATAGAGGAAGATGTAGAGACAAAATGGCACAAAAAGAAAAACAATAAAACATTAATTTAGGTGGTGGAGTATAACCTAGGGCTGGACAATATAAACTCTAATCAATATCCTGATTAATTGAACATTTTATCAACATTGTGATGAATGAGCAATGATTTTTGTTCTTTTATTTTTTGCCCTCATAGATTACTGACAAGGTCTTTGAGTTAACTTTGTTTCCAAATGGCAACAACGCACATCATTAACCAGCACAACAGCTAATTCTCCTTCACCGTGCTTTCTACACATGCATGATTCTTATCATGAGGGGGAAAAGTTGATGCAGTGATAACGACAGGAACTCATGCTGTGTTTTTCTCTTGCTGTGGCTTTGTGGCAAATACAGCATTATGCCTTCATGGGAGTAAAAGCACAGATTTATTAGTTTACTGCTGCCTGCATGATTCGTTGCTGTGAGACAGCGGTGAGTGTGTCTGCAGACTTCATAAACTTCACTGGTTTACCAAAGTTAAAGTTTTATTATTGGGCAGCACAACTTGTGGCAATTGTGACTTCGATCAGTGGAGATGAAGAGACAAAGTAAACTCAAATAGAACAGGGTGAAGTTAAAGGTGCTCAGTTATCAGCTTTACCTTTTATGAAACCAGAATAATTCAATTAACTATATATTGGAAATGGATGGGTAAAACACTCTATAAAAGTTTGGATGGAGGTAAAAAGATATCTGAAAGATAATGGATCAATCTCTTGAACCATGTCCATAACAGGTAATCTAGACTTTCCACCCTCAGTTGGGGATAATGGGTTTAAGGTATGGACAGTAAAGGGCTAAAAATTCTTAACCATTTATTTGTTGAAGCACATCTAAAGTCCTTTTCACAACTGCAAGAACAATTTCATCTTCCTACAAATGATTTTTAGAGGTATTTGCAAATCCGGCATTACATTACAAGCCATAAAGAAAATGAAAAACTTAGAACACCAAATGCTATAGAACAATATTTCATCACAATCTCAGAAAAAGGATTTCCAGTGATCAGACATGTCTCATCTTTATAAAACTACTTTCATCAGACACTTTTCAAAATACCTATAATATCAAGGAAAAATGGGAACTGGAATCAAATTCTGTAATAAAAGATATTTGATATTAGTCATATAGGCATCAATAGTCAATAGATTGGAAACTCAAAACCAGATTTTTTCATACTCCCTTGATTTTATCTAATTTTGTCAAGTACCCATCGGCAGCCTTATGCTGGAGAAATTGTGGTAAGGTAGGTGACCATACACACATGTTCTGGGATTGTCCAAACATAACAATGTATTGGAAGAATATCAAAGAAGAGATTGAAAAAAATGTGAAAAGAGAAGTACCTTCAAATGTTTTGTTCTACTTACTTGGAGCTATACTGATCAGTGATTTTAATGCAGAGCAGAGATATATTTTGCATGTTTTAGTACTGGTTGCTAAGAAAATTATAACAGTAAATTGGAAGAGTGCCAACTCACCAACTCTGGCAGAATGGAAGCAAAGACTGAAATAAGTTTACTTTATGGAAAGAATGACTGCAGCATTGCAAATGAAAATGGACCTTTTTAAGCAGAGATGGCACATGGTTGAAGATTATCTGAATGGATAAAACCTCTGGGTTGTTCTCGACCTGAGTTTCCCTTGTGGGCTCTGACACGAGGTGTCCTATATGTGTGTAGGTATTTGTGCACTTTTTGCATTTTCTTAAAACCTGTGTATAAATATTTTGATATTTTTTCCTTTATTTCTCCCTCTTTTCTTCCTTGTCTCAGATATTCTGTCTTGTTCTGTTTTCTATTGTTCAAAAATCTGAATAAAAAGTTTAAAAAGAATGCATGAAGCTCACTCTAAATGAGCAAACTACAGTCAGTCCAGGAGCTAAAGAGCGCAAGACCGTTTCAAGCCAAGACTGGAGGGTGACTTCACATTCCAGTATGTGGATCCTGACTTTGATGGACAACCAAGTGTTCTTGTAGATATTCAGGAATTACCAGAGAAGGGTATGTTGAAAGTCATGAGCTCTTAAAGAGATGACAGCTCAACTGCAAGTTCTGATACAGACATCCTCCCACACGTTCCTTTAACTCAACCTTAAAAGAATTGGCCAGATTGTTTCCCTCTGCCTGCTTTTTCTTTTGAAGTTGAGCATGTACTTCAGGAATGAAACTCTATTTTTGAAAGATCTGGAAATACGGTGAAATTGAAAAGGTCCCAAAAGCACAACATCCTGGAAACCAACCAGAAAAGATGTACAGCTTCAAGCCATATCCAAGTGACAGAGAAGTAGGAATGGCAGCTTAAGCTCTGGTTAAATCATATCCATGTCTCTGTGAACCAGGGAAGCAGAAATGGTTGGTATGGATTGAAGGTTTGCTTGAAGTTCAAGATGAGGAATTATCGGACAAAGCTGGCTAGAACAGGATGTGCCGAGGTGTCCATCAACACAGGCAGGAGAAGACACACAAACCCTAAAAATGAACATCCCCACTCGAATATCAAACAAGCCAGACGTCCTGAAGTAAACTACTTGCCGGACTTTCCCAGAGGAGAAAGCTAAGCTTCGCTGGAACAAATGAGACAAGACATTTTCTTGACTGTCTAAGACTGTCTAGGGCAGTCTTTGTCAGGTGCACTAGAGCCAGGGATCAAATTAGAAAACTTCTTTTGTGAGGGACAACCAACTGTATCATAATCCTCACCTCCACCCAGTCTACTTCAAATCCAGCTGTGGATGTCAGCTTCATGGAGTCTAAGGTCTTGCATATTTCAAAATAGGACAATTTCAGTAATCCTATTTTCCCACAATGTAGTCTGTACATAATGTATTATTTGGTTATTATATTGGAGCAACAAAAGCTTATTTATTTAGGCTGCTGACTTTTACATGCATTATTTTTTCTATTTTTGGCACTAGTGGCTTTTATTTGCAGTAGAGACAGACAGGAAAGGTAGCAAAGAGGGAATGGGGAGGACATGCAGCAAAGGGTCAATGAGCCAGGAGTCGAACTCGAGACTGCTGCGTCGAGGACTGTAGCCTTTGTACGTGGGCCACCTGCCCGAACCACTGCGCCACCGGGCGGCCCTTACATGCATTATTAAGAAGCCAGAGCTATATTAGCTACAGAAGAATAAAGGTTTCTCTCATCATATTACAGGATCATCTTTTTTACATTATTGTAGAAATGACAGGTAGTTCAGGGTTAATACTTACTTCTTGTCTCTAAACCATTTCCACAGGCTTCTCCTGATCCAGATAGTCCTTGTCTAACAGAATCAGGCACAATAGTACAACTGTGCCACTTGTGTGGCTTCCACCTGCATTGAAACACAGAAAAACTTTTTAAAGTGATGTTCCATTGTCATTTCTCACATATCATAAGACAAGCGTGACAGTGTCTGCCTCATGGTAGTTTGTGACAGATGATCTGAGCTACATGCAGCCAAATTGCAATCTTGTATTCAGTTAAAATGAAAATCATGACATTAAATTAACTGCAATTTGGTAAGGCTTCCTTTTGCAGTCTGGTATATACCAGGTAATTACCTGGTAATAACCAGGTAAAAAGATGTATTTACTAAGTAATAACCAAGTAATGAAATGTAATTAACAAGTACTTTCCCCATTTAATGACCCAGTATTACCATGTAAATACCCAGTATTTACAAGATATATATTTCTGACTACTGCCAGGCATTTACCCAATAATTACGTGGTAGATATGCAGTAATTGTATATTGTAGATTTTAAACTCAGTATTTAAAACTATTTACCTGATATGTATTTGGTAAATACCAACAAATTACCTGGTATTTACTGGATATTTTCCTGACAACTACCAGGTATTTACCAAATAATTACCTGGTTGTTATCCTGCAATTACAGATTGTAGTCTATAAACCCACTGAATGTGTCTATACAGTCATGGAAAAAATTATTAGACCACCATTTTTTCTTCACTTTCTTGTTCATTTTAATACCTGGTACCACTAAACGTCATCATGTGACTAAAACAGACAGAAAAGAAAACACTGAATGCATAAAAGCAGTGTTTTTGGCAGTACAACGCCATAGCTATTGATGTAAAAACTTAAGTGATTTAGGTTATAATCAAGAAAACCATGGAAAATGGTAAGATATCAGCTCTTAAATAAAACTCTTATGAGCAATCGTGGTTATCGTTATGTTTGTCCAAACGAATGTACCTTTAGTTGTACCAGGCATTAAAATGAACAAGAAACTGAAGAAAACAAGGGTGGTCTAATAATTTTTTCCATGACTGTATGTTCTAGACTGGATTATTGCAATGCGTTGTTAGCAGGATGTCTGAAAAGCTCGCTGAATAGCCTCCAATTGATCCAGAACGCAGCAGCGAGGGTACTGACAGGAACCCGTAAGCGAGATCACATCTCTCCCGTGTTAGCCTCCCTCCATTGGCTTCCCGAAATTTCGAATTGAGTTTAAAATTCTGCTTCTTGCATATAAAGCCCTTAATGGCCTAGCTCCATGCTATTTACAAGACTTGATAGCATGCTATGCTCCTAATAGAGCTCTCCGCTCTCAGAGTGCAGGGTTACTCGTCGTTCCTAGAATATCTAAAAGTAGATTTGGAGGACGGGCCTTCTGCTACCAGGCACCTTTTTTATGGAACCAGCTACCATTTTGGGTTAAGGAGGCTGACACCATCTCCATTTTTAAAACTAAATTGAAAACATTTCTGTTTAGTAAAGCCTACAATTAGTCTAATCTATAGTGTGTAGGGGCTAATAGTTATAACTATAGTTGTAGTAGCTCAGACTAGAGTAGCTCGTCTTAATCACAGCTTCGTCATAGCTATGCTGCTATAGGCCTACGCTACAGGGGGACACCAACATGATCTGCTGAGTGGTGTCTCCACTGCTTTTCTCCTTTGTCTTCCCTTTCCTCCTCCCTTCCTCCTCCTCCAGCTCATAATTATTTGGGAGCACCTTGTTACTGAAACTGTGCCCCATATTCTTTGCTTTCCTCTGGTTTGTTGTGCTGGTTTTGCCTCCTTTTTCTTTCTGTGTATTTGCAGGCCAGAGTGTCCTGGGTTTCATGCTGACTTGCAGTTCCATCCTCTGTCCATCCCGGGGTTCACCTCCACTTGTGTTTGGGTGCCGACTGACGTGGTGATCGGCGACCTGGTCCTCTGGCCATCTCATCCCAGTGCTGCTACCTCCCCTCCATCTGTTTATGTTTATATGGGCCATTGTATTTAGTCATTTGTGTGCTCTCCTCTTTCTGTCCTCCATCTTCTCTCCGTCCTCCATCCTCTCTCTGTCCTGTCTCCCCTCTTTTCTTTCTCTACCCGGCTGGCCTTCGGCAGGAGGGTCCCCCCATATGAGCCAGGTCCTGCTCAAGGTTTCTTCCTCTTAAAGTGGAGTTTTTCCTTGCCATTGTTTGGCATTAAGGTTTTTTTCTCCCTACGTGGGAGTTTTTTACCTGCCATTATCACTGATTGGATTTAATATTATAATCTTAGTTAATGATATTTGCTCGGGGGTCATGCTCTGGGTCTCTGTAAAGCGCCTAGAGACAATTGTCATTGTAACAGACGCTATACAAATAAAATTGAATTGAATTGAATTAATAGTTATAGCCATAGTTGTAGGAGCTCAGACTAGAGTAGGCTCGTCTTAATCACAGTTTCGTCATAGCTATGCTGCTATAGGCCTACGCTGCAGGGGGACCCCAACATGATCTGCTGAGTGGTGTCTCCACTGCTTTTCTCCTTTTCCTTCCCTTTCCTCCTCCCTTCCTCCTCCTCCAGCTCAGTTATAATTACTTGGGAGCGCCTTGTTGCTGTAACTGTGCTCCATATTCTTTGCTTTCCTGTGGTTTGTTGTGAGGTTTCTTCCTCTTAAAGTGGAGTTTTTCCTTGCAACTGTTTGCCTTAAAGGTTTTTTTCTTCCTATGTGTTTTTTTTCTTGCCATTATCATTAATTGGATTTAATATTATACTTTTAGTTAAAAACATTTGCTCGGGGGTCATGCTCTGGGTCTCTGTAAAGCGCCTAGAGACAATTGACATTGTAACAGACGCTATACAAATAGAATTGAATTGAATTGAATATGCAGGGCTTAAAGTTAAAAAAAAATCCCAAGCCTGAACTTTTTTCTGGGCGTGCAGTGGATCCAACACATACACAATTTGGTAACGCTTCCTTTTGCAGTCTGGTATATACCAGGTAATTACCTGGTAATAACCAGGTAAAAAGATGTATTTACTAAGTAATAACCAAGTAATGAAATGTAATTACCAAATACTTTCCCCATTTAATGACCCAGTATTACCATGTAAATACCCAGTATTTACAAGATATATATTTCTGACTACTGCCAGGCATTTACCCAATAATTACGTGGTAGATATGCAGTAATTTTATATTGTGACAAATATGCAAAAACAGGTGAACTGTCAAAGAGACTAACTTAATCCACTTAGTTTGCAAAACAGTGAACTTCAAGAGAGTAACTTCAATATTCTTAAAGAGAAAAATGGTGCTATAGCCTTAAAGTGTACTTCAAAACTAGTAGAACATGTTATAAAAAAGTACAAAAAAAAACCTTCAAAGTGCAGTTGCATCTAAGTCTGTTTTTCTTTGAAGAGGGCCAGCTCTCCAAAGCAATGGTCCCCGCAACGGTGTTCCTGTCCACTCCGAGTTCTTTACAGGTGTTGGTCATGCTGTGGTTTTGCCTGAAGACTTTTAGGACAATTTTGTAATGGTGGACAACGTCCTCTGGACTCAGACCTAAAAAACAGATCATCAAAAGAAAATATAAATTAATTCCAAATATATATAATTCTGATATAATTCTGTTTTTTAGGTCTGAGTCCTGAGGACGTTGTCCACCATTACAAAGTGGTCCTAAAAGTCTTTAGATAAAACCACAGCATAACCAACATCTGTGAAGAACTGGGAGTGGACAGGAACACCGTTGCAGGGACCATTGCTTTGAGAGCTTCCCCTCTTCAAAGAAAAACAGACTTATAGATGCAACTACACTTTGCAGTTTTTTTGCATTTTTTTTAATAAAATGTCCTACTAGTTTTGAAATATAAGTACACTTTAAAGCTATGCAACTGTTTTGCACTTTAAGAATATTGAGGTTACTCTCTTCACGTTAACTGTTTTGCTAACTAGGTGGATTAAAATTAGTCTCTTTGACAGTTTTTGTGTATTTGTCCCACTTCTCTGCAGATAAGAAAGAAAAATATTTCATTATAAACAGTGTTTTACCTATACACTGGACATACACGAAGTGATTCACACTCCCTCTCTTCATACAGTGTGTCAGGACATTCTTGACCTCCGTTAGCAGGCCTCTGTATAATGGTTCTGTATCGAAACTGCTTAGTAGCAGTTGCACTTTTTGCTGAAAAAGAGACACCAACATCACAAAAAAGTTTGTGTGCAGTCACTGAATATTTTCACAACTGAATTCACATGAGCTTTTTATAGAAAAAAAAAAGAATACAAAATGACACAGAAACAAATGCTTGATGCTCATCTTAAATGCTGAATAGATGAAGATTCAACATCACCAGTGCTGACTGGTGCCCTAATATCTCAAATAAAAGGCTAAAAAGAAAGCGGCCTAAAATCAATGTGATTCAAAGGAGCACATGCTTGATAGCTGTGACTTCCTCCACTAAACTGCTGTGTGTCTTAGAACACACTACACTTAAATGCCGTCATCTGGCTCAGGTTACAAGGTTCATTACACAATTCTAATAACTAAATATTAAAAATGGCACAATTAAGAAAGTAATTACATCTTCACCAGGCCCAGTGGATGACAACACATTTACTGAGATTAAATGCCTGCAGAGCTCTTCTAAAAACAATCACATTCTATATTGATGTTATTAAAGCATACATATTAATGTATTAAAAGTTATGATTATCTACACCAGAGGACATTTGTGTGGCAACTTGTAAAATTCATGATGGCATTGATTTCATAAAGAATCAGTTTATAAATAAATACATTTGCAGCTGACTATGTATTAAATTGTCTGATATCAAGAACCATACAGTTATGCACATGATGTGTATGATCAATATTTCTAAGACAAAATATATAAAAAAGAAAATATAAAATATTGGTATGGTACATGTAATTTATGCAGTGACACTTTAGTTCGTGGTTCACTACACCATGATGCATTAGTAATGTATCCTTTGAATAATGTGCATTCAAAAAGAGGAAAGGTTGTAGAGATCATTATGTCTTATTTAATTTGATGATCAGACATTTATTTTTAAAACAGGTTTATAGAAATGTTTGCAATGAACTACCTGGAATGCAGGCTGATGGGCAGTCTGTCCATTCACTGAAGGGGGTCACTCTGCAGTCTCTCTTGCAGGGAAACAAACATGATCGGGAAGTTTGTGGACGAGAAGAGTCTGAACACCTAAATATACAAACAAACAAAGGCTTTATCTTCTGTTCATCCAGAAAAATAATCTGTTGCACTGGTAAAAAAAAAGAAAAAAATCAGATTAAAAAATTAAAAATAAAATAAATTGCAAGTGTTTCATAATGAATTATTTTCACTAATTAAAATAGCTAATCATGATCAAGAGTGCTTGCCAGCAATAGCATATTACTCAAATTCCCCATCTTTAATAACACAATCTTCTAAAGTTCTCAAAAAAATAAATAAATACATCATCATACTGTACATACATACATAAATACATACATACATACTAGGGATGCAACAGTACTCGGTAAAATACGGTACGGTTTGGTACGACCTGCACGGGACACGGGACACTTTTATGTCCCGCAGTATTTATGTTCCAATAACTTTGCATTTGACTTGCACGTGAACGTGCGTGCCTTTTAGACAACTGGCCCGCCACTGCATGTCAATGTGCACTCGCCTCCGCTCACTCACAGTGACCACCTTGGCCGGATGGCTGCAGGTCATAGACACAGAAAAAAAACAAAAAACAAGCAGGCATGGCCATATTTTTTAATCACTGGTGTCAGAGCATTTTGGTTTTGCTGTTGAATACACCGGCAAGGGAGTGAAAACAGTTAACAGTTAACAGAACGCAATCTTCCACCTCCCTAAACCTGGATCTTACCTGCGTAAGATCCAGTTGTTACCAGTTGTGCGTCTTGGTGCAGCTGATGTGCTTTTTAAAATACTGCAGAACGAATCGTTGGATGCGCATTTAAAGATCACGAACAATTAATGTTCCTGTCCCTCCTTGACCACCAACAGTTTCAGACATATAGGAAATAAATTCAGCATCCAACCTTTTACAGCTTGACACCAGACATAGCGATCTCCTTGGTTTCCTCCACAGCAGACATCTGAATGAGAGCTGCCACAGCTACACATTTATTCCATTTGGACACGCTCTTATACGCGCCGACATGCGAGTTGCGCTTTCCGCAAACTCGGTATTTTGATATCTATTGTTTAGGGTAGCGGGTGGTCTGAAACTCTACCTAATCCGTACCGAAAACGTGACACAATAACCGCGGTACGGACCGTTCCATGTGTCACCTGTACCGTTGCACCCCTAATACATACATACATTCTAAAATATCCATCCATCCATTAGCTCCCGCTTGGTCTGGAGTCAGGTCGTGGGGGCAGCAGCATCAACAGCTTCAGCAGAAAGGCCCAGACCTCCCTCCTCCCGGCCACTTCCACCAGCTCCTCTGGGAGAACCCCGAGGTGCTCCCAGGCCAGCTGAGAGATATAATCTCTCCAGCATGTCCTGGGCCTGCCCCGTGATCTTTTTCCAGTTGGACATGCCCGAAACACCTCTCCAGGGAGGCATCCAGGGGACATCCTAACCAGAACCCTAACCCTAACCCTAACCTGAACCCTAACCACCTCAAATGGCTCCTCTCGATGTGAAAGAGCAGTGGCTGGAGAGTCCAGCCACCCTATGGAGAAAACTCATTTCCATTACTTGTATCAGCGATCTCCTTCTTTCGGTCACTACCCGCAATTCATGACCATAGGTGAGGGTTGGAACAAAGATCAACTGGTAAACAGAGAGCCTTGCCTTTTGGCTCAGCTCTCTCTTCACCACAACAGACTGGTACAAAGTCCACAGTCTGTGGAGCCGATCGAAAGTCTTTTTCCATGGCCTCACCAAACTCTTCCCACACCCAAGTTTTCCCCTCAGTGACCATCAAAGCTGCTGCCTGCTTGACCCGCCAATACCTGTCTTCTGATTCCGGAGTCCCACAAGCTATCCAAGCCCTGTAGGACTCCTTCTTCAGTCTGATGGCCTCTCTCACCTAAGGTGTCCACCACCGAGTTCAAGGATTGCCACCACAGCAGGCACCGACAACCTTACGGCCACAGCTCCGGTCAGCCGTGCGCGGAACATGGCACATTCAGACAGATTGAAGCTCTGCCGGAGGTGTGAGTTGAAGATCTTTCTGACAGGTTCCTCTGCCAGATGTTCCCAGCAAAACCTCACTACACGTTTGGGCCTACCAGGTCTGACTGGCATTCTCCCCCGCCATCTGATCCAACCCACCAAGAGGTAGTGATCAGTTGACAGCTCAGCTCCTCTCTTTACCCAAGTGTCCTAAACCAATGGCTGAAGATCAGATGATACAACTATAAAGTCGGTCATCGATCTACAGCCAAGAGTGTCCTGATGCCATGTGCATTTATGTTCACTCTTATACTTGAAGGTGTATGGTGTATACTTGAAGGTAACATGGTGCTTGTTATGGACAAACTGTGACGAGCACAGAAGTCCAACAACAAAACACCACTCGGGTTCAGATTAGAGAGGCCATTCCTCCCAATCACACCCCTCCAGGTACCACTGTCATTGCCAATGTGACCATTGAAGTCCCCCAGCAGAATAAAGGAGTCACCTTTAGGGGCACTTTCCAGTAACCCTGCCAAGGACTTCAAGAAGGTTGGGTACTCTGAACTGTCTTTCAGCGCATAAGCACAGATGACAGTCAGAGCCAGTTCTCTGACCTGAAGGCGCAGGAAAGCTACCCTCTCATCCACTGGGGAAAACCCCAATGTACAGACTCCAGGCTGGGTGGCTATAAACAAGCCCACTTCAGCCCGTCACCTCTCGCCCCGGGAAATGCCAGAGTAGAAGAAGGTCCAGCCTCTCTCTCTCTCTCTCTCTCTTTCTCTCTCTCTCTCTAGAAAATTGGTTCCAGAGCCCAGGTGGGGCACCGGTAACCCTAACCCGGGTGAGGGACATTGAGCTCTTGTTTTTGTTTTCTTCATAAGAGTTGTCTGAATCACGCTTGGTTTGGCCTGTCTCCCAGGACCAGTGTGCCTTGTGTAGGATCCCTCTTCGGACCTTTTATTCTATTAATTAAAGCCGCTTCTGCAGTTGTGAACTCTCACCTAATTTTCTTACAAACCTGGAGAAAACACCCCCCAGCAGATGAGCGTCCCAGCTTATCTGGTACCAACCGGACCCGAGCACCAAAGCTATAAAACTCAAGAATGTCCAGGTTGCCATGGTAACTCTTCCCTGAAGACCATTTTAGGGAACCCTAAAACATCTTCTCAGACAAGTTGGTATGTGGAGCGACCAACTTCTAAGAAGAGGTCTGGTATTCATCACACTTTTTTTCTCTCTGCTGGTGAGAGCAGAGCGCACCCAGGAAGTCTTGTACAACCCCCACCTCTCGTCTTCTGAACAGACGATAAAAAGTTTATATAAACAATTTTCTTACAGGACAAAACTACTATGATTTCCGTAAAACTGTCATAACTGAGGAGAATATAACTCAAGACATATAACATTCACGAACACCTGAAAAAAAAAAAGAGAGACTGGGAAGTGGAGTGAAATGATTTTCTGTTTCAAATTCCTGTCATTTTATAACCTGATCTTCCACAGGACAGTTTGTTAAATGAAAGGTTAAAAGTTATTATTCTGTGTGACATAACTGTGATATTTGTGTTTGTGATGTTTATCCCATCCTGATAATTAAGTTAGTAACGGCTTAAAATGTTGTTTAAACTTGTGGACTACAAAAGATCAAAGACTCCGTCTCCCAGAATTCAGTGCGCCGGATTCCAGCGGGAAATTTCCCATTTTCTGATTGGACGAAGCCCATCTACCAAACCCCATATTTGCATAAACGCTCATGAATAATCATGACTATATATTAGAAGATGAGCCTTTGTCCACTCTCTTACCTCTCTTACGCTCTTACCCCTCTTCGCTCCTTTTGTCTTCTCTCTCTGACTCCTTGCTTCTTCCTCTCTTAATTCTGAAACTTTCCCTCCTTTTTTTTTTTATATTATTTTCTTTGAAACTTTGTGGTACGGTAACACTCTGAAATCATTTTGGGTTGCTCAATTTTATTTTTATTTTCCTCAATGCGATTTTTGCTGCACATTTTTTCCAGTCCTCAATTGTCCAGAAGTGCAACAGTCGTGCAGCATTGACCTTTTTATAGAGCAATCGCTGAATGGTCTCAACTAACGAAGTTAGTTGTAAGTGATAACTTTTGCGTGCTGCTGCAGTGTCCAAACGTTCGACGTTCGACACCCGAGAGCCCATGCTTTTGCATTAGTTTAACAATTTTTGATTTTTGTTGCCCGTCTTTTCTTTTGGGGCCGCACGTCAACTTTAACGTGCAATCGAACTTTTAACTGCCGGTTCCTGTCGACCGAAGTCAGAGGCCACGGGACCAACTCGCCTGCCAGACGGGAGAAAGCGGTACGACCCGCCGAGTCACGCGCTACGTCCGGAGACTTCCAGAGAGACATCGGCTGAACACGATTCCCGGAGAACGCCACTGCGAACTGTGCCAACCGATGCGCCGACGATAGTAAGCCGCCAGACTCGCCCAGGGTAAGGCTGACAGAGAATAAGATTTGGTGTCTCCCAGTGTTGACGGTTCCGACCGGTCCGTGCATCACGGACCACGTCCGGACCACACTTCCCCATTATTCGGCAGCTAATTAGTTCGAGAACTGCCTCTCTTTATTAATTTGTTCACTTTGATAACAGATTAGCTGTTAGCAACCCGTGCGTACCCGCCATCTTTTTTGTTATGATTTTCTTTCCTTCCTTTCCTCTATCGTCATTTCCTGTCATGCGCTATAGCCAAATATGAAGAATTCGCGATGTTGATGTGCCTGTTTGTAGATATATATACATATGAATGTCTTATATATTTTGCGTTCTTGTCTGTGTCTAAATAAATGTTGTACAACGTATTAGCGACTCTGATGATTGATTTTCCACGGCCAATCCAACTCGTCAAGAACCCACTACAAATTGTGACTCATTTGTTCTTTTAAGTTTTCCGTCTTTTTACCAAAAGCCGGTGGCACCCCTAGATAATTATTAAAATATTAATAAAGTCACACGAGTCCCCCTACATATATTTATTGGCACGGCCAGATGGGACGATTTGCGACGCCTGTGGAAAATTAATCTGAGTCCGCTGATATTAAATTTGCTCTGAGGCGCACCCAGCCGCGCTCAGACCAGACCCCCCCGCTTTGTCTGCTGTGAGCTGACACAGAGAGCTGCAGGCCAGAGAAGGCGCGTGCCCGAGAGGCCGCTAGTAGAAGTCGCTGGACTCAGTGTTGATAACGTTCTAATGTTATGCATGCATGTTTAAGATTTTGTTGAAAAGGGCCCCAGCAGGCGAAGTTTCAGCGTATTCCTGAAATTTCGTATCTGCTCTGAGCGCTCCTGTGCGTGTCCGCGGAAATCCGGCGCGTGCACGAGGTTCAGCAGAGCGACGTCCGGGCCTAGCTAACCCGGGGACTGTCGTCTCAATTTTGCGCGTTGTCACCACAGAAATATTGCTTCGCGAAAGTACGGAAAGCAATCCACAGTGTGGTGACGAGAATTTTTCCTTTGTAACCGTGAGAGAACACGGAAGAACAACCCCGCCCCCGCGGGCCGTCCGGTTCTGCACCCAGAACTGCAGAGACTCATCGTTCTCCCAGAAAAACGCCTGGGAGAATTTATTCATTTGTGGTCACAGTAGTAAAGTCCAGACTTTAGTTTCTGAGGAAACTGGGGTCGGGAGACACGATCTGTGGTCATTTGGCAAAAGCCGACTCGAGCCAGGCGCGTTCACGCGCTGACGCGCTTTTGATCCGCTCACACAGCGGAAAATTTTGCCCTGCGCCACTGAAGTTTGAAACTTCTAAAGCGAAAAACAAATTTTGAGCACTGCCGCTTGAGTTTCAAAGTCTGTGTGGCAGGACCAGTTGTTAATCACTTCCTGAGAGAAGACAGGGGCGATCAGGCCCAGAAAATCCGAGTAGAAGCTAAAACGTCTTCCACTCGCGCGTGCTGCATGGGCACGAGCACACGCGCAAAAGTATTGTGTTTCAGCCGAGGCTGAAATGTTTCTGCAGTAGAGTTGTTGGTTAAACTTTTAAAGCAGAGGTGAAGTTGAGAACCCGCTGGGTTCAGTTTGTGTCACGTAGAGTCATTTTGTGAGCAGCTGCGCGCACACGCGACGCGTGAGCTCTGCAGGTTGTTTCTGGCCGCTGGCCAGAGGTGAAGTGACTCCTTGCAAAGTTGGGAACCTCACGGTGGGCGGAGTCAGGGCGTGACGTGACGACGTCATCGCACTGGTAACACCCTCCGTGACGAACGCCCTGAAGTTTGCAGGTGGAGAAACACCACCCTCTTGTGGTTATTGTCAGAATAACCAAGTTGGTGCTAAAAGGCACTATATGTAATAATTTTGTCCCAAGAAAGGACAACAGCAGATCACCTCTGATTATTGAATGACACATTCCCGTGAACATATTTGAGCAGTCTAACGACCTGTATAGTGTCGACTATCAAACAGGAGTGATAATTCGACCCATAGAGAGCTGCAGCACTGAGGAGTGACCACTAGAGGTCAGTATAGGCTACGTTGATAGTTAGAGAAGCTCAGCTAAGCCCTCAGCCAGCTAAATGCTAACTGAAGCTAACCAGGTCGACTCATAGCTGATCAAGCTAAGTCAGGCTAAGCTAGGTGGCTAAGCTAGGAGGCTAGGTGCTAACACGAGCTAGCTCAGCTGTTTTGTAGTTCATTAAGCTAGGAGGCTAAGTGCTAACTCAGCCATTGGTAGCTAGTTAAGCTAGGTTAGGCTAGGCTAAGTAGCTAGGCTAGGAGGCTAAGTGCTAACCGAAGCTAACTAGGCTAATTTTTTTTTTTTGCTAATCGAGCCAAGAAGCTAAGCTAGTGAAGCTAGGTTAGGCTAGGCTAGGTAGCTAGGCTAGTAGGCTAAGTGCTAACCAAGGCTAACTAGGCTGTTTGCGGCTCAGGAAGTTAGGAAGCTAAACTAGTGAAGCTAGGTTAGGCTAAGCTAGGTAGCTAGGCTAGTAGGCTAAGTGCTAACCGAAGCTAACTAGGCTGTTGTGGCTCAGGAAGTCAGGAAGCTAAGCTAGCAAGGTTAGGTAGCTAGGCTAGGACGCTAAGCGCTAACTGAAGCTTTCCAAATTTAAGCCAAACTAAGTAGAACAGATTAGGCTAAGTCAGAACCAACGTTCGGCTAGCTAGGTGGCATGAAGCTAAAATAGTTCGGGAAACTGCCAACAAAGCTCAGACAAAGGAGGAAATGGCAGGTGCAGACCCTTCTAACGGTTCTAGCCACGGAACCACCTTTGATAACCTGGAATTAGCTGTAACCGAACTCACGGGGAAGCTAAATCCTGGCTATCAAGAACACGTTGAGCGATTAACCACCACCGAAATCGACTCAAAACTGTCAGACCTAATAGCGGAGGCACTCACCAACCCTCCGAAAGATAAAGCTCTGACCAAAATGCTAGGTAGCATGACGATTTTGCTAACTTCCCAGTTCCTAACAGCACAAGCTCTGCTAGGAAAGGCACGTAGCTCACTCGAGTCACGTTCGCATAAAATAACCCAATCGCAGAAAACCAACGCTTTTCTTGAAACCCAAGTGGAACAGTACAAGTCCAAGCTCAGCGAAACAAACGCTCAGATGGCCCAGCTTGTAGCCGAGCGGGACGAGGCCAGGAAGTATGGCGCGGGATCGGGGCCAAAATTAAGACTATTGCGCAGCCGGCGGTGTCTACATCCTTGTCGCAGGAGGCTATGTCCAATCCGAAACCGGCTATTGATCTGATCACTGATAGGCCTGCATCAACAACTGAGTGGCCGGCGCCGGCAACTGAGCAGGCGACTAGTCACGTTACTTGGTCGGTAACCTTCGTGTCGAACCCAGCAACTCATTGGATCGCCTACTGTCGCTGACGTGCGTTATCATTGGAGAGGCTAACGACTAGCATGCCTAGGTTGGTCACCCACCGGATTGTCTACTCCCTCTGTTATCCATTAGCATGGATAGGCTGGCGTTAGCATTGGAGAGGCTGGCGACTAGCATTCCGAGGCTAGTCACCCACCGGATTGTCTACTCCCTTTGTTATCCATTAGCATGGATAGGCTGGCGTTAGCATTGGAGAGGCTGGCGACTAGCATTCCTAACTGCGGTCAAGCCAGCCGTCTCTCCTTTTTGCGAAGTCAAGCGAGCCGCTCCAACATTTCAGTGCTCATGTGTTTACAGGCTTTACGGTAAATGGACGGCTGCGGGTGAGAAAGTCAGCGCTAGGAGGCCACAGCGTGTATTAATATCCGGTTTTCAAAATAAAATGTGAGTTATTGAAAGGCGTGTAAGTGTGATCTTTACTAGTTTTGAATCATTATGTCACATGACCTAGAGGCTATTGAAATAAATTGATGATTAGGAATGTTTAAATGGAATAAAAAGATGTGTATCTCAACCAGCCAGTGTAGTACTGTGATCATGCACTGATTTTGAGTCATTAGGTCACATGACCTGGAAGCTATTGAGCTAAAATGCTAATATTTATTTTAAAAAATTAACATAAAATATTAGAAATGTTAAAAAAGAATAAAAAGAGGTGTATCTCAACCAGCCAGTGTAGTACTGTGATCCTGCACTGATTTTGAGTCATTAGGTCACATATTCGACACGAAGGTTACCGACCAAGTAACGTGACTAGTCGCCTGCTCAGTTGCCGGCGCCGGCCACTCAGTTGTTGATGCAGGCCTATCAGTGATCAGATCAATAGCCGGTTTCGGATTGGACATAGCCTCCTGCGACAAGGATGTAGACACCGCCGGCTGCGCAATAGTCTTAATTTTGGCCCCGATCCCGCGCCATAAGGAAGAAAATGGACGAGTGCGAAGCCGCTATTACAACCTTAGAAATCGAGAAAAACGAACGCGATCAGGCAATCGCCACTCAAAGCGCCTTCCTTAAGGAAGTGAACGAAGCGTGTAAAGCGTCCCATCGGGAACTCACAGAAGTCCGACGGATAGCTGCAACAACGCAGGAAGAGAGCTGCGCTTACAGTAAGCAACTCGACGCCAAACAGGAACAGGTTCTACTGTTGCAGGCGCAGCTCGCTCAAACTCAGCGCGGGCTCACAGAGGCCCACCGCCAAATTACCAGCATGGCCAGAAAAGAGCTGAAGAGGTCCCTCACAGCCAGAACGGCTGGAACACCTCCGCCCTTTTCTATCGAACTAAAGGCTGATCCTCGCGTACCAGGAGCTGGTAGTGAACCTCCTTCACCGCCACTCATGTCACCATTCGCGAACCCGTATCAACCTCGTGAGTCAAACCTAGACACAATGCGTCGAGGGCAGTCGCCCTCCCCAGCGGTTCAACAGGTTCCCCGGGGCCTCCCCGACAGGGAATTAGAAAGGCTAGCCCGACACATACCAAAGTTGGAACCCGTTCCTGGAGCGATAAATGACACTCGCGCATACTTGGAAGACCTCAGGTTCTACCTGCAAAGGTTCCCTGATGCCTCGACCCAGGACAAAATTTATCTAATTAAGTTGACGGCAAATCGCGAAGTCAGCCAATTTGTTGATCGCCAACCTGAAATCGTTAAAGGAGATTTCGACAGGTTGTGCCAAACCTTGGAGAGAGAGTTCTCCGACAGTGCATCTCAATGTGGTCTGACAGCAGCGCTTACGGTCAAACAGGGTCGACAAGAGCCTCCCCAACAGTACTATTATAGACTACTTGAAGCCTATTTTGGTACTCGTAACGAGCCTGGGATGGAGGAAGAGCAGAACTTCAAGTCGCTCTTCGTTCAAAATCTCCATCCCGCTACGAGCCATCATCTCGGGGTCATGGCAAACCCTCGCTCTTCCAGCATTGCACAGCTACGAGAGCTAGCTTGTCTGGGTTTCCAGAGGCAGAAACAGTCGCATGCCAAGCCCCCTGACCACGCCGTATTCGCAATCAGCGCAGAGCCCCTGTCCGTGGAGCTCGAAGGGGCCACCAGACCTAAAGCGTCTCGATCAACCCCTGCTCCTACATTCGCACCACAACATGGGCGAGGACACACACCTCCGTCTAGCCCAAATCGACCAAATCGCGAACCCATCCGCGCCAGGTCTTATTGGCCTGACCGTGAACCACGATCCCCACCGAGCGAACGACGGTGGCGTGATGGATTTCACGGGCCTCCCCAACGGGGAAAGTATCCACACAACAGGTACGGTCGACCTGTACCTCAGCATTCGGACCACGGATATCGAAACCAAAACCACGGTAGATATCAGTCAGAACGGTCACCGCCCACTTCTCGTCGTCCTCCACCAATGAGAGATCATTCAGATGTGAGAAACACTAGGCACGACGTAGAAGACGAACAAGAGGTTCTGTACCTGACCAAAACCGAAATGAAAAACATTAAATTGTTTTTACAGGAAATGGAGAAGGGACATCCGGAAAAGGAGGTTGATCTCTTCACAGTTTCTGCCGTAAGTCATGCGACCACTAGACGCAACGACGCGCGGGACACCCCTGACGCGGGCCCCGAACTCAGTAGTCTTAGCGATACTGCTCTGGCAGTTGTCTCTCCCAACAAAAGGGGGGTGGACCAAAGTCGTCCCGTTAATTACCCCACAGAGGTAAGTGAGGACGCTCCTCCTCCCAGGGCCACCTTGGTCACCCAACTGGATAAGAAGGATGAACCCGCAGAACAGAACAACTCGAAGGTCCAGGTGGAACCACCTGTCAACCAATTTATCTGCCACCTCACCAAAAAGGGTTCCACTCGAAAATTCTACCTGTCCCTCACACTGGAGGGCATGATAACCTGTGACGCCTTGCCGGACACAGCTGCAGACGTGACCATCATGTCAACTGCCCTGTTCCAACGACTGCGTCTACTCGCAAATCAAACCAATAAGGATTTGAAAACGCGCCCATGTTCATTGAAGGTAAGACCGTTCTCCCACGAGAACATCATCCTAACGACCGTTTCACTCGTCCGACTGTCCGTTGGCCCCATGAAACTGGTCCACCCAGTCTATGTGTCGCCTTTCGATTCCATACCATTTCTGGTAGGAAAAGACCTGCTTAACCGGTTTGAACCCGTAATCGATTTCAAACGGCAAAAGCTCTGGGCTCAAGTCCAACGACCTTTGACCCTGACCGTCCACGAGCCAAGAGAGAGCACGGTGTTACTTTGTTCAAACCCCATCGGGTGAAACCAAAGAACACCCAAACCTTCCCCGGCCACACTCGATCCAACCACCCGACCTAAAAACTCGGATGGTGGACGAGCAACCAAGTCCAACGCCACCAACAGGTGCAGCTGCTGGACGAGATGACCTTTCGTGCTCTTTTAATGCGTCTGAGGCAGTCGAACTCTACTGCCCTCTTGTGGCTCATGGCACCGAATGCCACGAGAACCAGGTAACAGAAGCGCGCCGATATTTGGGGAATGACAGATCAGCCGCCAACCAAGAGTTGCGCAACACGCTGGCGCCACAGAACCCAGATATGCGGTCAGCCAAAACGTCCTCCTGGTTCCCCTTAGACGTCGTCCGTGACAAAGTTGTCGGAGGCAACGCCCACATACCAGGTCCAGATAGGAACCTGAATGACATCGAGAGCACAGTAGCCGAACACAGCGCCTTACGAGCCACACCGGAGCTCTTCAACCAGGCGTGGCTACCTGTCTCCCTCCCACCCACCCAATTTGCGCCCATCGGCGCAATGACTAAAGCGATCGACACCGGTAACGACGTGAATCACTCTCCGGACCGGACTTCCGGTGGAACGAGGAGGATGTAAGACGCGTTTCGCGGAGGCTCCGCTGGAATGTGACTTTTTCATATTTTATATTACACTTTAAACAAAAAACTCTTCTGCCGGCGTAAAGCCCTAATGTGACAACTCCTTGCCAAGTATAAAAAGTTTTGGTTGCGAGCACTCAATGATGGCAAACCGAGGGAAAGGTGACGCTAGCAAAGCAGGCCGCGGCAAACCCCGATTATCACCTGAGCCTGATTCCCCAGATGCTAATGTCAACGCCAATGCCACCCTGCTGCGGAACATGAAGGAGATGATAGATGACATGCGCTCAGACATTCTCAGTAAGTTTTGAAACTACCATCTCAACAGCAGTTAAAAGAGATTGTGGCGGCTATGGAGCCCTTTGAAAACAGACTCGCTTCCTATGGTGAATCAATTGCGGACCTCGAGCGCTCGGCTAATGCTCATGATACGGAGCTATCCGACCTCCGAGCTAATGTTAGCAAGTTAACCGCCACCGTCGACTCCCTATCAAAGAAATGCGAGGACCTGGAAAGTCGTTCAAGGTGGAATAACATTCGCCTGGTGGGCCTGCCTGAGGGCACAGAGGGCCCTCGTCCCACCGAGTTCACTGCCCAGCTTCTACAAGACATACTCGGTCTTGACGACAAACCTGTGCTGGACCGGGCCCATCGTACTCTACGCGCCAAGCCCAAGGACGGCGAGCCCCCTCGTCCACTCGTTATACGGGTAAATCTATTCCAAGTCCGGAACCAAATTCTACGCCGAGCCGGAGAAGCTTCCCCGCTTTCCTACATGGGCAGGAGGATCTCCATCTACCCCGATTTCACTCCGGCGGTGGCTAAGAAGCGGGCCGCCTTTGCTTCAGTAAAGAAGGAGCTTCATTCCTGTCCGAACGTCAAGTTTGGCCTTCTCTACCCGGCAATACTCCGCATCACTCTGCCCGGCGGGCAGACCCACAGGTTTGAGGATCCGGCCCCAGCTTTGGATTTCATTGAGAAAAACATTAAAAAGGGAGTCACTCCCGACTCTGTTTAGCAGTCCTGTTTACTTGCCATTTAGCTGCTACTTCTGCTAGCCTTTTAGACTACAATTACCACGCACTCTGGATACCTTATTTTTTAAGTATTCAGTGATCTGTAGTCCTGATGTGTCGCTAACTTTGCCTGTTTATCTTCTCTATTTTTGATTTTTCCCCTAACATGGCTGTTGGTGATCATTTGAGTGCACAATACTTCAGACAATAACGCCTTATTTTTAATATTATTCAATAAGATTGTTCCTTGTATTGATTTATTAGTCAACCTTAGCTACCCTGCTCAGTCATAAGTGCATTTAATACAGTGTAATTTCATTGATTTAACTCCATGTCACAATTCCAACGCCTAAGTAGTTGTAGTTCATTAGTAGTTTAGTTTGGGCTCCTTTTAGAGCTATAAGAGGTGTGACAGTTGGTTTGTTTAAGGGGTACATTGCGCGCATCCCGTTTGGGGGGATGCTTCTGCCAGAGTTTAGGTGGGTGGGTGTATGGGTGGGAGGGAAATGATATGTGTGGGTTTTTATGTGCATGTTTCTGTTTTTCTTTTCTTTTGTTTCACATCAGCCACGTTTTTGTCTCCAGTTTTGTTTCAGGACATCTTTTTTACATAACGCCTCTGTTACCTGGATATGACACCATCCAATGTAACGTTGTCCAGTGGGTATGTCATTAGATTTATTAGTTTCAACTGTAAAGGGCTCAATAACCCAATAAAACGAAGTAAGGTACTGCACCATCTTAACCATCTTGGTGCCCAAATCATTTTTTTGCAAGAGACCCACCTCAAAATCTCAGACCACTCTAAATTGAAGAAGGGATGGACAGGTCAGATATATCATTCCTCATTTCAAAGCAAATCTCGGGGTGCAGCTATTGTGTTACATAAATCTGTTCCCTTTGTGCATTCAAGTACTATTTCTGACCCTAATGGTAGATTCATCATAGTTACTGGTCAGATTCAGAACACCTGGGTGGCCTTGGCTAATATTTACGCTCCCAATTTTGATGATGATGCTTTCTTTAAACGTGTTTTTCTAACTCTCCCTGATTTGTCATCACACCACTTAATACTAGGAGGAGATTTTAACTGCTGGCTTGACCCTCAGCTCGACCGTTCCTCACCCAGAGCTTGTGCTCCATCCAAGACAGCTAAGGTAATTCAGTCCTTTATGGAGGAATTTGCGGTCACCGATGTCTGGCGTTTTTTGAACCCGTCTAAGAGGGAATATTCTTTCTTTTCTCAGGTCCACCACACTTTCACGCGCATTGATTATTTTTTGGTTGATAATAGATTGCTCTCATCGGTATCTATTTGTAAATTTGACGCTATTGTTATTTCTGATCACGCCCCTCTTTCTATGAACATATGCTTTAAGAACTTAAACTACACACGTGCGCCATGGCGTCTTAACTCACGCCTACTTTTAAATGATGATTTTGTTAACTTTGTTTCTCCCGATGTGTCTGCCTCAGTACTATGGGAGGCATTAAAGGCATATATCAGGGGAGAGATAATCTCCTACACAGGATACGAGAAGAAACTTAGAAGAGAGAAATTAACTAAGCTGACACAACACATATCCGAACTGGACAGGTTATATGCTACTCACAAAACTCCAGAGCTATATAAAGAGCGCCTCTGTCTACAGGCAGAATTTGAGGTTCTGGCAACACAACGTACTACGGAAACTTCTTCTACAAACAAGGTCCCAGTTCTATGAACATGGAGACAAGGCCAGCAAACTGTTAGCTCACCAATTACGTCAGGAATCAATATCTCACCTTATCCCGCAAATTCGCATTAATTCACATACTACTACTGAACCCACAGAAATTAATAATGTATTTAAGGAATTTTACATGTCTCTTTACTCTTCTGAACAAGATACCACTCCTGACTTTGATCATTTCTTTGAAAACCTGGACATTCCCTCACTTGCTCAATCAGCTGTGGAAGAGATAGAGAGGCCAATAACTGCTGCTGAACTTAATACGGCTGCATTATCCCTGCAAAATGGAAAAAGTCCTGGGCCGGATGGCTTCCCCTCCGAATTTTTTAAAAAGTTTTGGCACAAGCTCGCCCCTCTGTTATTGGATATGTTCAATGAGTCATTTGAATTGGGCCGCCTTCCTCAAACTCTCAATCAAGCCTCCATCTCCCTTCTTTTAAAAAAGGGTATGGACCCGTTAAACTGTACCTCTTACCGTCCAATAAGTTTATTAAATGTCGATTTTAAATTGTTATCTAAACTATTAGCACTACGTCTGGTATCCTCCGTCCCCTCTTTAATTTCCCTGGACCAAACAGGGTTTATTCAAAATAGGCACTCTTTCTCCAACCTTAGACGTTTGTTCAATGTACTCTATAATGTCTCCCCCTCCAACACTCACGAAGCTATAATATCACTAGATGCCGAAAAGGCATTTGATAGAGTTGAATGGGATTACCTCTTCTATGCCTTGGAGAAATTTGGTTTTAAAAATAACTTTATTTCATGGGTTAAGTTGCTTTATTCAGCTCCGCAAGCTTCAGTCAGGACAAACAATATTCAATCACAATCATTTCGCCTATATCGCTCTACTAGGCAGGGCTGCCCGTCAAGCCCCCTTTTATTCGCTATCGCCATCGAACCTCTCTCAATAGCCCTTCGGTCTAACCCCCTCATTACAGGCATATTTAGAAATGATACTCAGGTCAAAGTTTCCCTTTATGCGGATGACCTCCTTTTATATGTTTCTAACCTGTCGGTCTCAATCCCCGCTGCTCTTGCCACCCTTCAGTCATTTGGTCAATTATCTGGATACAAATTAAATCTAAGTAAAAGTGAGATATTTCCCATTAATCCTGCTGCTAAAATGTATCCCCTGAAAAACTTCCCCTTTAAAATTGCCAGTTATAGTTTTGTTTATCTTGGAGTTCACGTTACGCACAAATTTGAAGACCTCTATAAGGCTAACTTTGCCCCCCTTTTGATTCGAATCCAGAAAGACTTTGAACGATGGCCTCTGCTTAATCTTTCTCTGGTTGCACGTGTCAACTCTGTTAAAATGAATATACTCCCAAGACTCTCTTACTTGTTCCAGTGCATTCCCTCTTTTCTCTCTCAGTCTTTTTTCCGTAAGCTAGATAGCTTGATTTCAGATTTCATCTGGAATAAGAAAGTTCCTAGGTTGCGCAAACAATATTTGCAAAGACCAAAACTGCTGGGAGGACTAGCTCTGCCAAATTTGAAGTTTTATTACTGGGCCACCAATATTAGGATTCTTAAATACTGGCTCCAATATGAAGCTTTTGATCCTCCCCCAACATGGCTGGTCATGGAGGCAAGGTCAGCAAGTCCTGTCTCCTTGAAAGCCTTAGTGCACTCCCCAATTCACTCGCCCACTCTCCTTTACACCAAAAATGTGATTGTTAAGACCTCACTTAGGATCTGGGTCCAGTTTAGACGCTACTTTGGTCTACAGAGATTCTCCATTTTTGCACCCCTGGCAGCCAACCATGCCTTTCCTCCTTCCCTCATAGATGGTGTTTTTCTACACGGTGGACAAATTTGGGTATTCATAACTTTAAAGATCTGTATATTAATAATGTCTTTGCTACTTTTCAGCAACTTTCAGATAATTTTTCACTCCCTAAGCAACATTTCTTTAGATACTTACAAGTTCGCAGCTTTGTTCATGACACGTTTCCTAACTTTCCTAATTTGCCCTCTGATTCAGCTTTGGACAGTTTCCTGACACCAATCCCTTCTCTTAAAGGCTCTATCTCATATATTTATAATCAAATTAACAATTTACGTTCAGAGTCCCTAGGCTTAATTAAGTCTCGCTGGGAAGAGGACTTAGGAGCTGCAATATCAGAGGAAGTTTGGACAGAGATTTTAAGACGGGTACATAAATCTTCTATTTGTGCAAGACATAGTCTTATTCAGTGCAAAGTTGTACACCGTACCTATTATACAAAGGCTCGACTGGCTAAAATTTATGAAGGTGTGTCTCCGACTTGTGATAGGTGTAAGCAGTCTCCCGCGAACCTAATTCATACACTCTGGCATTGTCCATCTCTATATGATTATTGGACTAAGATCTTCAATACACTGTCAGAGATAGTTGGGGAGGGAATAAAGCCAAATGCTTTGAGCGCACTATTTGGGGTTGCTCCCCCTTCCCTCAGTAAGTCCAAAAAGGATGTGCTGGCTTTTGCTACCTTGTTAGCCAGAAGACTAATTGTAATTAATTGGAAGTCAACAACACCGCCCTGTCATGCCCACTGGATTAGAGACACCCTTCATTTTCTTAAATTAGAGAAAATCAGACTCTCTTTATTGGGTTGCTCCAGAAAATTTGAGAAATTATGGGGCCCATTCTTAAAACTTGTCAAGATGATGAAACTTCCACTTACCCCTGATTGACCAGATTTTTTTTTTTGTTTGTTACTTTTGTCAAGGGTAACATGCTACTAATCTAATTTAAGATGTCTGTTGCTATCTCAATTCCAGTTTATTATTACCTGGCTGATGTGCCTGTTTCCTTTTTTTTTTTTTTTTTTTTGTCCTTTCTTTTGGTCTTTTTTATGTTTATACATGTACATATATATTTATTATTTATTCAAAAATGTTTATTTTGTTTAATAATTTTCAATTTATTTTTATATTTGCATTTATTCATTTATTTTTACGGCTGTTCTGGTTTTGTGAATTGTTCGGGTACGCAGCTATACTTCAATGTTCACTTTTGTTTTCTGTTTGTTTTCTCTATAAGAAAAATGCCTTTACTCTTTGTACATGCTTTAAGACAATTGTACTTATCTGCAAAACCCAATAAAAAAAGTTGGAAAAAAAAAAATCACCCTCCGGACCCTCGGTCCGTCGAACCTGCATTCACAACTGATGACTCAACCGCTCTTCGATATCAGGACCCGGCCATTTTATTCGTTATCAGATCCTTAACGGACACACCCGAGACGCAGGCTACGCCGGCAAACGTCAGCGACGTTCCTGACTCGCCCTCCTTTGTAGACGTGCGTTCTCTATTTCGAATGGTCACGGGCATCCTACAATGTGTTTCCGGAGCACACCCTTCGCCAGGGCTCGTGGTCCCCCGCAAACAAAGGGGGGAGACGCTAATGCATGCCCATGACACCCCTTCGGCGAGACACAAGGGCACCGAAGCAACACACAGAGCTCCCCTGCAACAACAGGGAACCTCGTCTCCTTGGTCCGACCTCCAGATCGACTGGATGGGACCTTCCACCAAATCGACGCGAGGTAACAAAAACCTCCTGGCTGTGACCCGCGAATCCACCACGTGGATTGAACGCCTCCCAGCCACCAATGACACGACCGAGGCCACAGCCTATATTCTGATGAACCACGTCTCTTTTTGGTTCAGGCTTCCAAATCGCGTCGACTCCGACCGGGGAACGCACTGCACCGCGCAGACGTGATGCGACAAGTCTGGCAGACGTTAGGGGCGAAAACAAAACCCCTTATCAGCCATCAACACCAACCTTCGGGCCAGGTAGAACGAACACACGCATACGTTGCGCTCCAATACCTCACCGACCTGCACGTACACCCGCGCACGACTTTCGTTTTGGCGAAGAACCGACTAGAGGAAACAGCCGAAGGTCGGAAAGCCTATCATGACCAGCAAAACCTCCCACGTGGAACCTCAGGTGAGTGACGAAGTGTGGTGCTACCAATCCCTGCAGCATACCAGAACCTGGTACCAAGCCANGACGACAAACCTGTGCTGGACCGGGCCCATCGTACTCTACGCGCCAAGCCCAAGGACGGCGAGCCCCCTCGTCCACTCGTTATACGGGTAAATCTATTCCAAGTCCGGAACCAAATTCTACGCCGAGCCGGAGAAGCTTCCCCGCTTTCCTACATGGGCAGGAGGATCTCCATCTACCCCGATTTCACTCCGGCGGTGGCTAAGAAGCGGGCCGCCTTTGCTTCAGTAAAGAAGGAGCTTCATTCCTGTCCGAACGTCAAGTTTGGCCTTCTCTACCCGGCAATACTCCGCATCACTCTGCCCGGCGGGCAGACCCACAGGTTTGAGGATCCGGCCCCAGCTTTGGATTTCATTGAGAAAAACATTAAAAAGGGAGTCACTCCCGACTCTGTTTAGCAGTCCTGTTTACTTGCCATTTAGCTGCTACTTCTACTTCTGCTAGCCTTTTAGACTACAATTACCACGCACTCTGGATACCTTATTTTTTAAGTATTCAGTGATCTGTAGTCCTGATGTGTCGCTAACTTTGCCTGTTTATCTTCTCTATTTTTGATTTTTCCCCCTAACATGGCTGTTGGTGATCATTTGAGTGCACAATACTTCAGACAATAACGCCTTATTTTTAATATTATTCAATAAGATTGTTCCTTGTATTGATTTATTAGTCAACCTTAGCTACCCTGCTCAGTCATAAGTGCATTTAATACAGTGTAATTTCATTGATTTAACTCCATGTCACAATTCCAACGCCTAAGTAGTTGTAGTTCATTAGTAGTTTAGTTTGGGCTCCTTTTAGAGCTATAAGAGGTGTGACAGTTGGTTTGTTTAAGGGGTACATTGCGCGCATCCCGTTTGGGGGGATGCTTCTGCCAAGAGTTTAGGTGGGTGGGTGTATGGGTGGGAGGGAAATGATATGTGTGGGTTTTTATGTGCATGTTTCTGTTTTCTTTTCTTTTGTTTCACATCAGCCACGTTTTTGTCTCCAGTTTTGTTTCAGGACATCTTTTTTTACATAACGCCTCTGTTACCTGGATATGACACCATCCAATGTAACGTTGTCCAGTGGGTATGTCATTAGATTTATTAGTTTCAACTGTAAAGGGCTCAATAACCCAATAAAACGAAGTAAGGTACTGCACCATCTTAACCATCTTGGTGCCCAAATCATTTTTTTTTTGCAAGAGACCCACCTCAAAATCTCAGACCACTCTAAATTGAAGAAGGGATGGACAGGTCAGATATATCATTCCTCATTTCAAAGCAAATCTCGGGGTGCAGCTATTGTGTTACATAAATCTGTTCCCCTTTGTGCATTCAAGTACTATTTCTGACCCTAATGGTAGATTCATCATAGTTACTGGTCAGATTCAGAACACCTGGGTGGCCTTGGCTAATATTTACGCTCCCAATTTTGATGATGATGCTTTCTTTAAACGTGTTTTTCTAACTCTCCCTGATTTGTCATCACACCACTTAATACTAGGAGGAGATTTTAACTGCTGGCTTGACCCTCAGCTCGACCGTTCCTCACCCAGAGCTTGTGCTCCATCCAAGACAGCTAAGGTAATTCAGTCCTTTATGGAGGAATTTGCGGTCACCGATGTCTGGCGTTTTTTGAACCCGTCTAAGAGGGAATATTCTTTCTTTTCTCAGGTCCACCACACTTTCACGCGCATTGATTATTTTTTGGTTGATAATAGATTGCTCTCATCGGTATCTATTTGTAAATTTGACGCTATTGTTATTTCTGATCACGCCCCTCTTTCTATGAACATATGCTTTAAGAACTTAAACTACACACGTGCGCCATGGCGTCTTAACTCACGCCTACTTTTAAATGATGATTTTGTTAACTTTGTTTCTCTTGATTTCTTTGTGAAATAAAACACCCGATGTGTCTGCCTCAGTACTATGGGAGGCATTAAAGGCATATATCAGGGGGGAGATAATCTCCTACACAGGATACGAGAAGAAACTTAGAAGAGAGAAATTAACTAAGCTGACACAACACATATCCGAACTGGACAGGTTATATGCTACTCACAAAACTCCAGAGCTATATAAAGAGCGCCTCTGTCTACAGGCAGAATTTGAGGTTCTGGCAACACAACGTACTACGGAACTTCTTCTACAAACAAGGTCCCAGTTCTATGAACATGGAGACAAGGCCAGCAAACTGTTAGCTCACCAATTACGTCAGGAATCAATATCTCACCTTATCCCGCAAATTCGCATTAATTCACATACTACTACTGAACCCACAGAAATTAATAATGTATTTAAGGAATTTTACATGTCTCTTTACTCTTCTGAACAAGATACCACTCCTGACTTTGATCATTTCTTTGAAAACCTGGACATTCCCTCACTTGCTCAATCAGCTGTGGAAGAGATAGAGAGGCCAATAACTGCTGCTGAACTTAATACGGCTGCATTATCCCTGCAAAATGGAAAAAGTCCTGGGCCGGATGGCTTCCCCTCCGAATTTTTTAAAAAGTTTTGGCACAAGCTCGCCCCTCTGTTATTGGATATGTTCAATGAGTCATTTGAATTGGGCCGCCTTCCTCAAACTCTCAATCAAGCCTCCATCTCCCTTCTTTTAAAAAAGGGTATGGACCCGTTAAACTGTACCTCTTACCGTCCAATAAGTTTATTAAATGTCGATTTTAAATTGTTATCTAAACTATTAGCACTACGTCTGGTATCCTCCGTCCCCTCTTTAATTTCCCTGGACCAAACAGGGTTTATTCAAAATAGGCACTCTTTCTCCAACCTTAGACGTTTGTTCAATGTACTCTATAATGTCTCCCCCCTCCAACACTCACGAAGCTATAATATCACTAGATGCCGAAAAGGCATTTGATAGAGTTGAATGGGATTACCTCTTCTATGCCTTGGAGAAATTTGGTTTTAAAAATAACTTTATTTCATGGGTTAAGTTGCTTTATTCAGCTCCGCAAGCTTCAGTCAGGACAAACAATATTCAATCACAATCATTTCGCCTATATCGCTCTACTAGGCAGGGCTGCCCGTCAAGCCCCCTTTTATTCGCTATCGCCATCGAACCTCTCTCAATAGCCCTTCGGTCTAACCCCCTCATTACAGGCATATTTAGAAATGATACTCAGGTCAAAGTTTCCCTTTATGCGGATGACCTCCTTTTATATGTTTCTAACCTGTCGGTCTCAATCCCCGCTGCTCTTGCCACCCTTCAGTCATTTGGTCAATTATCTGGATACAAATTAAATCTAAGTAAAAGTGAGATATTTCCCATTAATCCTGCTGCTAAAATGTATCCCCTGAAAAACTTCCCCTTTAAAATTGCCAGTTATAGTTTTGTTTATCTTGGAGTTCACGTTACGCACAAATTTGAAGACCTCTATAAGGCTAACTTTGCCCCCCTTTTGATTCGAATCCAGAAAGACTTTGAACGATGGCCTCTGCTTAATCTTTCTCTGGTTGCACGTGTCAACTCTGTTAAAATGAATATACTCCCAAGACTCTCTTACTTGTTCCAGTGCATTCCCCTCTTTCTCTCTCAGTCTTTTTTCCGTAAGCTAGATAGCTTGATTTCAGATTTCATCTGGAATAAGAAAGTTCCTAGGTTGCGCAAACAATATTTGCAAAGACCAAAACTGCTGGGAGGACTAGCTCTGCCAAATTTGAAGTTTTATTACTGGGGCCACCAATATTAGGATTCTTAAATACTGGCTCCAATATGAAGCTTTTGATCCTCCCCCAACATGGCTGGTCATGGAGGCAAGGTCAGCAAGTCCTGTCTCCTTGAAAGCCTTAGTGCACTCCCCAATTCACTCGCCCACTCTCCTTTACACCAAAAATGTGATTGTTAAGACCTCACTTAGGATCTGGGTCCAGTTTAGACGCTACTTTGGTCTACAGAGATTCTCCATTTTTGCACCCCTGGCAGCCAACCATGCCTTTCCTCCTTCCCTCATAGATGGTGTTTTTCTACAGTGGACAAATTTGGGTATTCATAACTTTAAAGATCTGTATATTAATAATGTCTTTGCTACTTTTCAGCAACTTTCAGATAATTTTTCACTCCCTAAGCAACATTTCTTTAGATACTTACAAGTTCGCAGCTTTGTTCATGACACGTTTCCTAACTTTCCTAATTTGCCCTCTGATTCAGCTTTGGACAGTTTCCTGACACCAATCCCTTCTCTTAAAGGCTCTATCTCATATATTTATAATCAAATTAACAATTTACGTTCAGAGTCCCTAGGCTTAATTAAGTCTCGCTGGGAAGAGGACTTAGGAGCTGCAATATCAGAGGAAGTTTGGACAGAGATTTTAAGACGGGTACATAAATCTTCTATTTGTGCAAGACATAGTCTTATTCAGTGCAAAGTTGTACACCGTACCTATTATACAAAGGCTCGACTGGCTAAAATTTATGAAGGTGTGTCTCCGACTTGTGATAGGTGTAAGCAGTCTCCCGCGAACCTAATTCATACATACACTCTGGCATTGTCCATCTCTATATGATTATTGGACTAAGATCTTCAATACACTGTCAGAGATAGTTGGGGAGGGAATAAAGCCAAATGCTTTGAGCGCACTATTTGGGGTTGCTCCCCCTTCCCTCAGTAAGTCCAAAAGGATGTGCTGGCTTTTGCTACCTTGTTAGCCAGAAGACTAATTGTAATTAATTGGAAGTCAACAACACCGCCCTGTCATGCCCACTGGATTAGAGACACCCTTCATTTTCTTAAATTAGAGAAAATCAGACTCTCTTTATTGGGTTGCTCCAGAAAATTTGAGAAATTATGGGGCCCATTCTTAAAACTTGTCAAGATGATGAAACTTCCACTTACCTTACCCCTGATTGACCAGATTTTTTTTTTTTTGTTTGTTACTTTTGTCAAGGGTAACATGCTACTAATCTAATTTAAGATGTCTGTTGCTATCTCAATTCCAGTTTATTATTACCTGGCTGATGTGCCTGTTTCCTTTTTTTTTTTTTTTTTTTTTTGTCCTTTCTTTTGGTCTTTTTTATGTTTATACATGTACATATATATTTATTATTTATTCAAAAATGTTTATTTGTTTTTAATAATTTTCAATTTATTTTTATATTTGCATTTATTCATTTATTTTTACGGCTGTTCTGGTTTTGTGAATTGTTCGGGTACGCAGCTATACTTCAATGTTCACTTTTGTTTTCTGTTTGTTTTCTCTATAAGAAAAATGCCTTTACTCTTTGTACATGCTTTAAGACAATTGTACTTATCTGCAAAACCCAATAAAAAAAGTTGGAAAAAAAAAAATCACCCTCCGGACCCTCGGTCCGTCGAACCTGCATTCACAACTGATGACTGACTCAACCGCTCTTCGATATCAGGACCCGGCCATTTTATTCGTTATCAGATCCTTAACGGACACACCCGAGACGCAGGCTACGCCGGCAAACGTCAGCGACGTTCCTGACTCGCCCTCCTTTGTAGACGTGCGTTCTCTATTTCGAATGGTCACGGGCATCCTACAATGTGTTTCCGGAGCACACCCTTCGCCAGGGCTCGTGGTCCCCCGCAAACAAAGGGGGGAGACGCTAATGCATGCCCATGACACCCCTTCGGCGAGACACAAGGGCACCGAAGCAACACACAGAGCTCCCCTGCAACAACAGGGAACCTCGTCTCCTTGGTCCGACCTCCAGATCGACTGGATGGGACCTTCCACCAAATCGACGCGAGGTAACAAAAACCTCCTGGCTGTGACCCGCGAATCCACCACGTGGATTGAACGCCTCCCAGCCACCAATGACACGACCGAGGCCACAGCCTATATTCTGATGAACCACGTCTCTTTTTGGTTCAGGCTTCCAAATCGCGTCGACTCCGACCGGGGAACGCACTGCACCGCAGACGTGATGCGACAAGTCTGGCAGACGTTAGGGGCGAAAACAAAACCCCTTATCAGCCATCAACACCAACCTTCGGGCCAGGTAGAACGAACACACGCATACGTTGCGCTCCAATACCTCACCGACCTGCACGTACACCCGCGCACGACTTTCGTTTTGGCGAAGAACCGACTAGAGGAAACAGCCGAAGGTCGGAAAGCCTATCATGACCAGCAAACCTCCCACGTGGAACCTCAGGTGAGTGACGAAGTGTGGTGCTACCAATCCCTGCAGCATACCAGACCTGGTACCAAGCCAGGGAAGCTCACACGAAAACTCCCCCCACGTTGGACAGGACCACACACGGTCACCGACACACTGTCTCCAGTGGTGTCTCAGAGCAGGACCAATCAAGGCAGAAAGGACCCCCTTTTCAGATGGGTCCATTGCAACCCAACCGAGTTGCACCAAACCCCCATGGGACTCGCAGGGGACCACATGATAGCCAATAGTTAGTAGGACTCATATACTTTCGTTCTCAGAGATAATTAGAGCAATTATCACTCCTGTAACGATAGTTGACAGCGTAGACTGGTAGTGCGATAATTATTGGTTCAACCCCTCAGCGTAGGATAAGTTTGAATAAAGTGTGTCCGAGCGAACTCACGAACGTGTGGGTACCGGTCTACCAACCAGTTGGAAGACGGGTACCTGGTGTGATTCTAAGTTGACGTTTGTTCCAACATGTTTCTAACGACGCCTATGCTCTCATTCCCCACTAGAGCGACAACGCTGACCCCAGCGGCCTGATACGAGTCCAGTAGGAAGCTGACAAAAGGGGGGTGCTCATCCATAAACCCCTCGCTCCTGTGGAAGTTTCCTTCTCTCTCTCCCCGATGTGTACCAGTAGAACACCTTTTTTTTTTTGTCGACTTTATGATGTGAAATATACCCATTTCACCTAGATTCTTTTTTTTTCTTTTTAGAAGTTTTTCTTCTTTACTGTGTGGTCATAAAATCGTAGGTTAGCCCATACCTGGGAAATGTGAATTAGAATTAGGATAGACAATCATAGCCAAAGGTCGAGGCCTCGGCTCAGATTACTCACTGTGTGTTTTGCGTCTGTCTTGTCCTGCATGCCTGTAAAGATCCTCACACCAAAGGTTCTTGCTAACGATAAAGAAACTTACCACATGAGTAGAATATGGAGCCATCGGAGTGTGCTCACTTAGAAATAGTAACACCGTTATAAGGACGGTAGGAGTCTAGATCGACTGTTAGCGATAGAATACTGGGAGACACTGATCTAACTCTGTTCAGACCTTCCTTCCTCAGACGGGACCTTTGGATTGATCGACGCCATCTAAAGAACCAGAAGACATCGATCAAAAGGGGGGAGATGTAGGATCCCTCTTCGGACCTTTTATTCTATTAATTAAAGCCGCTTCTGCAGTTGTGAACTCTCACCTAATTTTCTTACAAACCTGGAGAAAACACCCCCCAGCAGATGAGCGTCCCAGCTTATCTGGTACCAACCGGACCCGAGCACCAAAGCTATAAAACTCAAGAATGTCCAGGTTGCCATGGTAACTCTTCCCTGAAGACCATTTTAGGGAACCCTAAAACATCTTCTCAGACAAGTTGGTATGTGGAGCGACCAACTTCTAAGAGGAGGTCTGGTATTCATCACACTTTTTTTCTCTCTGCTGGTGAGAGCAGCGCGCACCCAGGAAGTCTTGTACAACCCCCACCTCTCGTCTTCTGAACAGACGATAAAAAGTTTACTATGATTTCCGTAAAACTGTCATAACTGAGGAGAATATAACTCAAGACAATATAACATTCACGAACACCTGAAAAAAGAGAGACTGGGAAGTGGAGTGAAATGATTTTCTGTTTCAAATTCCTGTTATTTTATAACCTGATCTTCCACAGGACAGTTTGTTAAATGAAAGGTTAAAAGTTATTATTCTGTGTGACATAACTGTGATATTTGTGTTTGTGATGTTTATCCCATCCTGATAATTAAGTTAGTAACGGCTTAAAATGTTGTTTAAACTTGTGGACTACAAAAGATCAAAGACTCCGTCTCCCAGAATTCAGTGCGCCGGATTCCAGCGGGAAATTTCCCATTTTCTGATTGGACGAAGCCCATCTACCAAACCCCATATTTGCATAAACGCTCATGAATAATCATGACTATATATTAGAAGATGAGCCTTTGTCCACTCTCTTACCTCTCTTACGCTCTTACCCCTCTTCGCTCCTTTTGTCTTCTCTCTCTGACTCCTTGCTTCTTCCTCTCTTAATTCTGAAACTTTCCCTCCCTTTTTTTTTTATATTATTTTCTTTGAAACTTTGTGGTACGGTAACACTCTGAAATCATTTTGGGTTGCTCAATTTTATTTTTATTTTCCTCAATGCGATTTTTGCTGCACATTTTCCAGTCCTCAATTGTCCAGAAGTGCAACAGTCGTGCAGCATTGACCTTTTTATAGAGCAATCGCTGAATGGTCTCAACTAACGAAGTTAGTTGTAAGTGATAACTTTTGCGTGCTGCTGCAGTGTCCAAACGTTCGACGTTCGACACCCGAGAGCCCATGCTTTTGCATTAGTTTAACAATTTTGATTTTTGTTGCCCGTCTTTTCTTTTGGGGCCGCACGTCAACTTTAACGTGCAATCGAACTTTTAACTGCCGGTTCCTGTCGACCGAAGTCAGAGGCCACGGGACCAACTCGCCTGCCAGACGGGAGAAAGCGGTACGACCCGCCGAGTCACGCGCTACGTCCGGAGACTTCCAGAGAGACATCGGCTGAACACGATTCCCGGAGAACGCCACTGCGAACTGTGCCAACCGATGCGCCGACGACAGTAAGCCGCCAGACTTGCCCAGGGTAAGGCTGACAGAGAATAAGATTTGGTGTCTCCCAGTGTTGACGGTTCCGACCGGTCCGTGCGTCACGGACCACGTCCGGACCACACTTCCCCATTATTCGGCAGCTAATTAGTTCGAGAACTGCCCCTCTTTATTAATTTGTTCACTTTGATAACAGATTAGCTGTTAGCAACCCGTGCGTACCCGCCATCTTTTTTGTTATGATTTTCTTTCCTTCCTTTCCTCTATCGTCATTTCCTGTCATGCGCTATAGCCAAATATGAAGAATTCGCGATGTTGATGTGCCTGTTTGTAGACATATGAATGTCTTATATATTTTGCGTTCTTGTCTGTGTCTAAATAAATGTTGTACAACGTATTAGCGACTCTGATGATTGATTTTCCACGGCCAATCCAACTCGTCAAGAACCCACTATAAATTGTGACTCATTTGTTCTTTTAAGTTTTCCGTCTTTTTACCAAAAGCCGGTGGCACCCCTAGATAATTATTAAAATATTAATAAAGTCACACGAGTCCCCCTACACTTGGGTGACCCTACCGGGAAGCTATGTTGCCCCCGACAACATAGCTCCTGGGATCATTCGGGCACACAAACACCTCCACCACGTTAAGGTGGCGAGTCAGGGAGGGGCATTCTAAAATAAGCAAATAAAAATATAATAGCACAGCACAAAATAGCACTGGTGAAAGTTGACCATGATTTTCTCCTGAACTCAGGCAATGGATTTGTTTTTATGGATCCAGTTAGATCACAGTTCCACATTAGATAAAGCTAATCACACAATTCCATTACAGATGCTTGATCATCTGTGTAAACTATACCAGACTTTTACATGAGATGAATCCAGCTCTCCTATGAATGAGCAAGCATGCCACACTCTCCTGGCACATCCCCTACATGGTTCATAATGATGACTTGGTTGACAGTAAATTTACTCTTTTATATAGTCTAGTCTTGTTGATATACAACCACACACATTCATACAGTATTCTCTTTGTCAACAGATCTATAGAAATTCTGTACATGTGAAACCGGTTTCAATGGCTGCTGTCACTTCTTCTCAGTTTCTTGTCTGAAGAACAAGCAGCAGCCATCCCCTCCTTACGGGACGTCCCCTCAGATCCATGGGCCCAGTGTAAATATGATGCTGGTCTAATAAAAAAAACTGTGACCCTGTTGTTATTACCCCAAAGTCTGATTACAGACCTTGCCAACACCAATACCCTCTCAAACCTGAGGCTGTAACTGGCATTAAACCTATGTTTGACTCCCTGGTTAAAGCAGGAGTCATCGTTCCTTGTGACAGATTGCCTGTTTCTTTCACTTTTGTTTCCTGTTAAGAAAATCAGAGACAAAGGTCAACCTGATGAATGGTGTTTTGTTCAGGATCTGCAAAGTGTTAATGCAGCAGTTCAACCAAGGGCTCTGATAGTCCCAAATCCCCATTCAATCTTATCTCAGGTACCATCAGCATCATGCAAAATATTTTTCTGTAGTGGATCTCTCAAATGCATTTTTTCAGTTCCTGTTCACCCTCATAGTCAATATTGGTTTGCATTTACTTTTGAAGAAAAGACTTGGACTTTCACACGACTTGGTCAGGGTTATTACCAAAGCCCCAAAATTTACAATGCTGCTCTAAAGCAAAGTCTTGACTACCTAAATTTGACCCCTGGCACTGCTCTCCTCCAGTACAATGATAACTCGATGCCTCTTATGATGTTTTATTTTCAGGACCACTCCCCAACCATTATTCCGCTCAGACCGCGGAACTCATTGCATTAACCGAGGCATGCAAACTAGCTGCAGGTAAGTCTGTAGTTATCTATGCAGACTCCAGATATGCATTTGGGGTCGTTCATGACTTTCAAGCACTGTGGAAACACAGAAAGTTCTTGAAATCTAATGGAAAACCCATTTTAAATGCACTGCAAGTCTTGTCTTTTCTTAACGCCATTTTGCTTCCATCTGCCATTGTTGTGTGCAAATGTCAGGCCCACACTTCTTCTGACCCTGTTAGCCACGGCAACAGTAGAGCTGATGCAACTGCCAAGGCTGCAGCCCAAAAGAACCTTCTTGTGTCCCAACATTTTCTTTCAGCCCCTGCTGCTGAAGTTCCTTGTTCCTTGCCTGAGCTCCAGTCGTTTGCAACTCCTGCAGAAAAATGACTTTGGAGCACAGCAGGAGACAGCAGGGGCCCTGTGTCCCAAAACAAAAATTGACACATGGAAAAGATCACGTGTCAAAAGGAGGGATGCTAATAACACTGACAACACACTGGTTCAAAAAAGGCTTTTTAGCCTATGCACAAAAATGTTGCCAATCTTGTCTAATTTGTGCCACCCATAATGTCAAAAAAAAGTTTCCCCTGCCTTTCAAGCACACTGTAAGAAAAGATTTGCCCTTTTAGTCAGAGGGATTGCTGTTGTTAAGTTGAGAGAACTTATTGCCCATTACAACAACATAAAATGAGTTGCCACAATTTCAACTTGAAAAAGGCTCAAAAAGTCATGAAAAACCTACAATAATCTGTTCACTTAAAGGTGGGGTAGGTGTTCTTTGAAAAAACGGTTCCAGCAATCCAACTCAAGTGAGATTTTGAAAATATACACTCCCTCCCTCCTCCCAAAGGCTCCGCCTCCTCCTCTTCAGCCCACCCCTCGAAACCACGCCTTCACATGATTCATGACTACATGAACCGCAGGGAGGGAGGGAGGGGTGGGTGGGAGTGCATTGATATTTGATGGACGTATTATGCAGCCAATGAAAGTAATGATGATCACTATTTTGATTGGTCAGAGTTTTTCTCTGATTATACCCACTAGACCGGACCAAAACGTTTCATTTTTTTTGCAAACATTTTATTTCAGTGGGTGCAATGGGAATGTGAAAAGGTTTTCAGGCAATATTGTAAAAAGTGCTGCAAACAAAGAACACCTACCCCACCTTTAAGCCATTCCTCTTGCAGGACAGTGGCCAGGACTCTATGTGATGCTGGTGGAAGAAAATGTTTTCCTACTTGCTTCTCCAAAACACCCCAATGTGGCTCAATAATTTAGATCTGGTGACTGCAAGCCAAGGGAGATGTTCAACTTCACTTTCATGTTCATCAAACCAATCTTTCACCAGTCTTGCTGGGTGTATTAGTGCATTGTCATCCTGATACACAGAAACACGTTCAGGATACAATGTTTGAACCACTGGATGCACATGGTCCTCCAGAATGGTTTGGTAGTCTCTGGCAGTGATGCACCCATCCAGCACAAGTATTGGGCCAAGGAAATGCCATGATATGGCAGCCCAAACCATCACTGATCCACCTCCATGCTGCAGTCTGGGCATGCATCCGTCTGGGTGGTCCACTTCTTTGGGGTTTCTCCACACCGTAACTCTCCCAGATGTGGGGAAAACAGTAAAGCTGGACTCATCAGAGAACAATACATGTTTCACATTGTCCACAGCCCAAGATTTTTGCTCCTTGCACCATTGACACCGACATTTGGCATTGGCACATTGACCAAAGGTTTGGCTATAGCAGCCCGGCCGTTTATACTGACCCTGTGGAGCTCCTGACGAACAGTTCTGGTGGATTCATTCTGCCGTGATTTACTATACCTTGATCTTAAATAACATGGAAACCTGACACATACTTTACCTTAAATATAGTACCATACCTCCTAAAAAAGATGAAATCCATAAAATGTTTAACAATGGAGCAGAATGTTATCTCTTTGTGATTTTTTATAGTAATTGTACAATAATGAGTTATTTTACGAATAATGAAAAGAAATGAAAAATACTTTATTAATCCCAGAAGGGAAATTCGACAAAAGTGTGTATAACCTTATTGTGTTCATCATATTTTTATTTTTCCAAAATTATATTTGAAAAATAGCAATCATCTTATAATCAGAGTTCTCCTATATTTGAGCAAATATGGTAGTTAATTAGAAATCTAAATAAATAGAAATCCTTTTATTGTCATTTTACAGGAGTGATATGAGAATAAAAAAATTACTATGGATACAGTTGAATAAGAAAGGTAAAATTGGGAAGAGAAAAGGTGAGGACACCAGTCAGTGGATCATGTTGGTGTCTCCCTGCAGCATAGACCTATAGCAGCATAGCTATGATGAGGCTGTTTCAGACCAGCCTGCTCTGGTCTTGACTTCTGCCATTCCTGTAACTGTAGCTATGACTACTGGCCCAAACACACTATTGTTTAGACTAACTAAAGGCTCTACTATTGACCTATTGCCATTAATGGAAAAGTTGTTCTGAACAAGTGTATCTGACACTTGTTCAGATACACTTGTTCAGAACAAGTGTATCTGACAATCTTGGACAGTCCCACTCTCTCGTCAAAGGACCATGATTTTGGTCACATTATTTAGTGTGTTTTGTATCCTATCTGTGATTTATCAGATCAGCCTTGGATTCCTTCAGCTCATACTGAAAAAAGTCCTCATTCACCATCCAAATTTTGTGGAATGATGAGTCTGCGGTAACAGCAGTGATGTGCTCAGTTATTCTGGTTCTTGTTAGAACTCTGGCAACAGGGTTCATCATAATCTGAAGCTGTCTAATCAGACAAAAGATCATTATGGTAGTCAAGTCTGCAGAAGATGAAGGCTGTGCACATTGGTCAAAATGCAGCCAATGTGCATATATTTGAAATCTGACAACAAAGGTCTTAGCGCACAATGACAATAAAACAGAAACTACATTACACAAATACTGCCTTAGAGCATACCTTTTATTCATGACAGAACCAGCATGCATCTTCATACAGCTGACTTTACGGCTCTGGACACCAGCAGTGCAGAGAGAGGTCCCATTGTTGAGGTCGTTCTGTTGAAATCACCAGAGGTATCCTCAACACAGGGACCCCATGCTGAGGCCTCCCAGTAAAATACTGTGCAAGGATGGTCGTTGCAGACTCGCCACTCCTCCAAGGCTGTTGCTGCTGGACAAGGTTTCCCCTCTAGATGTGAATACATAAGACAGACTATGAAAGAGTCAAATACATTAGTAGTTCACAACACTGAATTTTGAAGAAATAATCCCTGAGTAGCATGATTCAGGGTTTTTTGGGTGCTTCTCAGCGAACCAAACTATTGACTTTCCAAGAAACCAACTTTCTTTGCTGACTACATGTAATTTTCACAAAGAACACAATCCATTCATATAATCTGCCTGCTGTACACTGGAATTAGAAATAAAATTGGTAACACTTCCTTTTACAGTCCGGTATTAACCAGGTATTTACCAGGTAATACCCTGGTAATAAGCTGTATTTACTAACTAATAACAAGAAATGAAATGCAATTACCAAGTACTATCCCCATGTAATTACCCAGTATTAACCATGTAAATACCCAGTATTTGCAAGATATATTTCTGACTACTGCCAGGCATTTACCCAGTAATTACCTGGTAGATATGCAGTAATTGTTTATTGTAGATTTGAACCCGGTAGTTAAAAATATTCACCTGATATTTATGTGGTAAATACCAACAAGTTACCTGGCATTTACTGAATATTTTTCTGTTAACTACCAGGTATTTGCACAATAGTTACCTGGTAGATATCCTGCAATTCCAGATTGTAGTTTATAAACCCACTGAATGTGTCTATATGTGACTTTGTTAGGGTGTTAATAACTGAGATATTTACCTGGTAATTCATTCCATTGCAGGGCCACTTATAGACAAACAACCATGCACACTCACACTCCCTCCTACAGGCAATTTAGAACCACCAATTAACCTAACATGCATGTCTTTGGACTGTGGGAGGAAGCCGGAGTACCCAGAGGAAACCCATGCATGCATGGGCTGAAGCCCCTGCCGAGGTTGGAACCAGGAACCTTCTTGCTGTGAGGCAACAGTGCGAACCACCAAGCCACCATGCTGCCCCTAATCTGTTATATTACTTGAATTAGTTTCCATCACATCCCATTAAATTGCTAATTTCGTCCTTACTTTTGGAAAGTCAGACTTGCATGTGCACCTGTGAAAGTACAATTATCATAACCTGAGAAATTCTGTGTAATAATTATGAAAACAGCTATTTATAATTAAAGCTACATATCATTCTGAGAATATACCTTTCTGTAGGTGATACAGGACGGAGTATAGCTTTGGACTTAAAACAACACATAGTTTCACAGTTATCTGTAGCCATAAATCTTTAAAGGTTTCCAGCAGGAAGTAAAGCACTACAGGTGTGAGGAAAAAAAGTGTCATGATTACCATCATGTTTATTTGATAGAGAATCTGTAATATCTGTGAATGTTACCTCCTCATCCTTGTCCTCACTGCACCATTTTAGTCCTCATTTTCAGAATCAGTAGACTTGTCCATGTTAAATACCTTACCAAGTTTCATCCATTATCTAACTTTTGAAACTTTGCTAATACGATGAAACAACATCCCAACAAAGGTTTCATGGTTTGCAGTCCAGATTTTGGCAGCTGTAGAGACATAGTCCTGGAAAGACTCTTGGTGCCTTCAAGCTATTTAAGTGCAACAAGAACAATCTTGTCATCTTTATTCCCAACAAAATCAAATGGGCATATTTCCATCCAGTGAATATGAGAGCTTCTGTCTCCTTCTTCCAAGCTAAAATGCTTAGCTACTGGTCTGTGTGCCTGTGCATTTTGCAGCACACAATGACTTGTTTTGAGAATTTCATACAAATCAATAAAAATAGCATTGCAACCAGTTGATTATTTTCATTGTAATGTTAATGAATTTAATGGTTATAGTATTAAATCCTAAATCCCCTTACAGAAGCACAATGACGACTTTGTCACTAAACAACAACTAAATTAGTACTTACACAAACTTACTTGATTAGTTGCCATACAGTGGCGTGCACAGATAGACACCAGGTGGTGCTAGAGCACTTACCCGTTGCAGGTGCCCTCCTCAACATTAGTTTTGGTTTTTTTTTATAAAACATTAAACACACTTACACACACACACACATGCACACACACACACACGTGTCGTTCCCCGCCCCATCTCTTCATTTGTCAACGTGAACGCGCAGAGCGGACCCAAATGTGCATCGCAGCAGCACTGGACTGTCTGCAGAGCTGCACAGTGAATCAAGTGTAATGTTTGCCCCCTAAGCCTCAGTTGCCAAGCTATAAGCTATAAGGTGCATTTACTTGTCTCTGTTGTGAAGTAGCCTGTCTCATACAGCACCAAACAGCCGAGCCTAAATTAGCCAACTGCCCACCTGCTTAACAAGTTAGACGCTAGCCATAATAATCAATGCTTTGGGCTGGTGGGCCCAAAGTGTCATTATCTGACTACCTGGGAATGAGGACCACGTGGAGTCAATCTTTTCTCCAGAGTTAGCCCACATATTGCTGCTTTACCACCCGCAGCGATTTATTTGCTAAATAATAAAAAATCAAAAATAAATAAACAGAAAAAGTAGCTGTCTACCTTGTTGTAGCCTAATGTCAACAATCAGTCTTCATACTGTCGGTCTCTTTTCATTTACCAATTGTAGCAGCCCAGAAGGGACAGACTTAAGAAGGAGAGAGAAAGGGAGCTACAGCAGGCAGCCCAGGGGAGCAGCTCTCTGCTCACCTGGATAAAGCAGCCATCTGAGGATGAGGAGGAGACAGAAAGGTCAGCATCAACATCAGTCATGTTCACTGTTTAGGGCCTTTTCCTCTAATTTTATTGAGATATCTTAAAAGCTGTCCCTGATTTATTTTGTCAACACAAAGTGGTTTGGTGAAACTAAATCAGGCATGAAGCTGTATTAACTAAATATATTATTTTGTACCAACCATAAGTTATTTCTACGTTACAATGCTTGCAGTAATCTTGTATTTACATTATTAGGCTATTATTAAAACTTTGACAATGATAAATAAATACCCTATTAAAATGTGTCTGCAGAACACAGCACACTGCTATAAGGCAGCCAGCAGTTCCACACGCCGCGTCTGTGCCCTTATTTTTCACTGAGCACCTGCCCCCCAAAATGTCTGTGCACGCCACTGTTGCCATATCTTAAAAGTTACCAGCATAGTAACTTACCAGCACACAGACACAAATGCAGCATTAAGAAAAAACTAGCTCACCTACAAAACCTCCGCCAGCAAGGCGACGACATGGCAGTAAACACAGCTGGAGCCTGGCTTAGCAGCAAGATTCTTTCATTAGCTCTTACCTCTGATACATGTTTAGCTGCAAGAATTAACGGGTACTATTCAGTTGTTAAGGCGGCCAAGGCTGTCTAACTTGACAACACAACACAAGGAATATGCAGAAAACTGCTGGCGAGATAATGAATAGCCAACTCAAATGTCAGATGTTTTTTGAGATGAAAAATGTCATGACAGTCTTAGGTTTAGAAAAACAATCAAGCCAGTGTTCTTGAAACTACTCTGATAATGCCTCTGGTTCAGTCAATCTTTAATTCATTATTACTCAATTTAAATAACAAGATATATTTTAGTAAATTGGTGATCTATTCAGAGAGAGTAGTCTCAATCATACACTTCCTTTTTCTTACCCCTCAAAAATCCGACTTTTTTTTTCATACTGTCTCTTGTCCCACAAAGTTTTTAATGTACCTTTTTTAATACCCAATAACGCATACTGTGTAATATACCACCTTTGTATATAACTTTTGCATGTACCTGAATTTTGGATTTGTAGGTATAGATACCCTCTTTTAAGTGTAAAGTGACTGTCAATCGCAGATTTATCTACCAAAGCTCAACAGATTAAAAACTCAAAAACTTAAACTGGATCAGATGGAAATCCGAGCAAAAACATTCAAAGTGTCATAGTAAAATATACAAAGAAGAAATATTTCATTTCCTCCCAGCCAAAACCTTGTCAAGGCAAGCAGAAAATTTTGAATTACCTTTCCCTGGGATGGCCAACACTGTGCGAAAGCGGCGCTGCCTTCCCTCTGCAGTCCTACTGGCACAACTGTGTGAGCATGAGGACCAAGAGGACCAGGAGCCAACCACACAATCTGTGGAGCAGGCCACCTCACACAGCTCTTCTGTGAGTGGAGCTCCATCTACACAGTGAATGCTGGGCACACCTTTGCCTGAAAAAAATCATGAGAAGAAAACTGAAAAGGACACATCAGTTTTACAATTTCAGACTGAGCAAAGATTAAACTTTTAGTTCTTCTAATAATATCCGTGCCAGTCTGAGCATCTTCTTCTGTGCAGTGGAATTGTAATGAGTAAATTATATTTACATACAATGTCAAGATGAGAAATTGTCTACGTTCATCTACGTTTTTCAATCCCAATCTTCCTTAAAAACAGGCCTCCATCTTTATTGTATCACTGTCTGACAACAGGCATTGTGATCAATTCAGCAACCCACATCAGTGTGAATAATTTATACCGTGCACTTTAAATCATTCACACATCAGTGTGAATGATTTAAAGTGCACGGTATTGTTTGAGAATGCTGTTTTACTCTGATAAGTAATAATTGTCTCGCATGGGTGTCTGAAGTGTTTGCCAACTTAACTCAACTTTTTTGGGGCCGCTTAAATCTGAAAATATGTAATTCAGTGAACAGTTTGGATTTGAAGGGCATTGTGACATCACAGAGGCAGATCGGAATAGAATTATTCAGCTTGTGCATGTAACATTACATCTTCCTGCTTCATGAAGATGGCAGAGGACGTCTATTACACCACTTTTAAAAGAGGCACTCACTAAAGATGGGGTAGAGTCAAGCTGAGTGTGTCTGCACTATAAACCAGATGCTACAGAACAGTATACACATAGTAAAGGCTTTTGCACTTTGTGGTATTTTAACCAAAACTAATTAAATGTAACTAACATAATTAAGTGCTCAGAACTTTTTAAACATTTTTGAGAAAAAAGCATCATGTTTTCTTTAACCATAATTTGAAAATTAAAAAAATAAATGCCACGATAAATTTACTGTAAATTTTAAAGAAGTTTCTTATAGTGTTTGACTTTGCTAACTCAAGTAGCTGCTGAGAAGTGAAGGCAAACTCACCACTTTATATCTTCAGTATTAAGTTTGGGAAACAAATAAAAAAAGCTTGCTATAAAGACATGTCAGTGGTTTAAAATTGTCCTTCAGTCTCGCACAGTGTCATGAAATATATATCACAGGTCCCAATTAACTCTTTCAAGAAGTGAAAACAGCACAGGAAACAGTGTATTCACTATTTCTCTTTACTGTACTCAGTGATAATGCTTTGTTTTTTTTGTGTGATTAATCTCCATATTTGTAGAAAAAAAAACATCTCCGCAAAAACTAACAGGAAACCAGAGTTTTGTTTTTTCCATTTCAGAGAGCAAGAAATCAGGTTTCAGAAACAAGGATGCTATCCTGACACTAGCGCTCACTCTAACTCAATGACGTCATTAACTTGACTGAACTCCACTAGATTCTAGAATATGGTTTCGCAACAACAATCCAAGGGCAGATTTATCATTGTTTTGTTTTTCTTTTCTCGTCCTCAAGTACCCTTGATACTGAGGAAGGCAATGAAACTGGAGAGAGCAGACCTCTGTTACACCTCATAAGATAGATGAGGAGTTGGAAAACCCACACCTCTGAAGTTAAACCATAACATATCTACAACCATCAATATAACTGTAATGGGTACAGCAGGAGATTTAGCAGCCCTTCACTAGTTTTTTACCATTTATTCTATTTGAAGAATAGGTAAAGGCCTAGACTTCCATGGGCTTAAGTGTATTATTTGTTTTATTCGAACAGATGTACAGTAAGTTGGAAGAACAGGGAGAAGATTCCAACCTTAAAAGGTCAAATATATTCTTTGAAGGCAGTATTATCAAAGTTTAAGGGACTGATGATGATTATGGAGATAGTCTCAAGTAGCGAACCAAAGAAAGAAACACCCCCAAAAAACAAAAACAAACCGAGAAAAAAAAACAATAACTCTGGAAGACTCCGGTAGTTGTTTTTTTTTTTTCAAAATCATGAAATGCATTTACTTAACAGAGATCTGGAGGCTGCAGTACTTGAGCAGAAACTGCATTTCACATAATTATTTTGGACTGACTTAAGTTTTAAGATACGTGGGAAGTCATTGCCATGGTTTACCATAGCTCCCACTCAGGTAATTATCTTAGTTGCTTGAAATAAAGAGAGCATAATTGGAAAAACATGGTGTACACTATAGATTTATGCAAATTAGCTTCATACTTAGAGGGATGGATACAAAGGGTTAGAGTGGTAAAATTACCTTACCTTACCCGTGGTGGAGAATTTCATAAGATATTTATCCACATCATAAGAACAGACTTATTGAAAATTTTGACCACCTACTTTTTAAATGAACTATTGATCTTGTTAATATTGGTGATATGCTTTTAGAAAAAAACTAATCAACTTTATGAGGCTTATTTTTCAATAAGATCATTGGAGGGAAAGACATATAAACCTCGAGATTGGCCTCCTGCCTTGGATATGAATGTTTCTCTGTATTTGTCATTTGGATGCAGCTATTTTTTTCATGACAGGGACCAGGTACAATGCAGAGTTCCAGCAGAAAGATTTCACCTCAGTAATGACCCAGCTGGATAAACATTACTATTGAAATTATCTTCCCAAACGTTCAAGCTCATACTGTTGCAGCTGCAGGCTGTCAAGATGATGCAGATGCATTGTGAGCTTTAGTGGTGGAGAAAGCTTCAAGATGAATAAGGAAAGAGAGCTTATGAAATGAAATTGAATGAATCATCTCATCAGCTTGTCATCTGCACAAATCTGTTAATGACCAGGTATGTTGAAGCAGAGAAAAATCTAAAACATGCAGGGCAGTGGTGCATGAGAACAAAAATTGAGAAACACTGCTGTGCAGCTGTCATGGAAAATTAAAATACAATATGCTTCAGATGTGGTGATAGGTACAACAAAGAAACTCAGAGATAATAGGGGTCAACAGACTCTATCATGCTCTGTGAGAAATTTTCCCCGAGAGGAGAGCAGTCACACGTTGTTTTTATAAGATTTCTTTTCGCACCTACCAAAACGCATATCAAATGAATTCCTGTCCCTTGTTTTCAGCAGACTTCCACCACCTACTGAAATTTGTATTGAATCAGGTCCTGCCGTTTGGTCTGTCAAACTTGCTAATTCACATACCACAACAATGTGTGTTAAATAATCATTGTTTCATCTTACTCTTTCATCTGGCAGACTTCCTAAAAGTCACATATAAAACAGATGTAAATGTTTGTTTCGACGGACACAACCATCCAGTCTGCAGGCTACATGACTGTGTCCCGCTGGTGCGCTCAGCTGAAATAAACTTGGTTAAAGTTTGAGCTCTCTGCTGTTGCATTTTGTTAAGGATCTATAATTTAGTTTGTGCAATTTATGAAAATTGCCACAACAAAAGCACAAATACAAATACCAAAAATGCTGACAAATGTTCACAGATTTTAAGTGAATTTAGCTGAAGTGCAATTACTCATGTGTATTTATCTATGAAGGAAGAAAGCTCTGACTGGTACAAAGAGGGATGGTATCAAAACATTAAAGAAGCAAACTTGGTTGTTTTACTCTAAGGCACAAATTAAAAACACCATGATATGAGTAGTATTTGGAGAATGTAGGTGAATGGAGCTGAAGAGCAGCTCCTTCTGTGTCTCTGTCAGGAAGGGAAAGTGCTCTGATTGGAAAGATAAATCATCCAACCATGTTTTTATGATGTGTGTTGAGCTTAAACCAAGACTCGAGCAGAACTCTGACAACTGCAGCAGATAATAGTTTATTCAGGAGCTGAATAGTCTGAGGTGATTTGGAGGGTATGGATCCTGGGTATAGTTGGCTGGCAGGTAAAAAAACAGGTTGTCCTGGAGACACAGAGAGGGAGCACACCCACACAGAGACACATACACACACAAGCAAAGATTTTATGTATTTTATATTTCAATGTTTTATTTTACACTCTTGTGTCATGTCACACTTATGTCTTTGGTGACTGATCCTCTCTGCTGAAACAAATTGCTACTTGGTGATAATAAAAAATACCTTGACCCTGATCCATTTTCCACACCTTCTTCATCCTGTTCAGGGCTGCAGAGGGACTGGAGCATATCTTAGCTGCCCTTGAGGTCAACCTTCTCCTTTGTAATCACAAGTCCCAAAACATTTTAGTTTGACAGAGCTGTTATTACCACCAGTCAGGTTTTGATGGATTCAGCTAAGCGGTTACATTTGCAGGGGAGACTTTGCCAGAACAAATCAGATCTTTCTAAGCAGGTGTTCAAAATAAAGGGATAAATGCTGTCAGCACTCAAGAGAGTGGCACAAGAGAAGGAATCAAAACAAATGTTTTTAACCATCCCAGCATGTTTTCCTTTCCTTTTATCACTGCCTCTGGAAGCATCCATTATTCGTTCCTTTCTACTGCATGTAGTTAACATGAAAAAAAGGAGAAAAAAAAAACTAGATACATTCTATCTCTGCATTTGATTATTATGTACTGATTATAGACTAATATCCAACCTGTCAATTATTGTACATCTAAAATTCTTGGAAGGGTAGTGTCAAATGACTTCTTTTTTTCATTTTTATGTTTTTAGTGAGGGTTCACAATACATCATAGTACAGAAACAGCGCTGGTTAGAGTCACCAACAACCTCCTCATGACCTCAAACAATGGATTAGTGTCCATGCTAGTTCTGCTGGACCTCAGTGCTGCTTTTGGTACCATTGGTCACAGCCTTTTAATGTACAGATTAGAGCACGTTTTGGGGATTAAAGGGACAGCACTTGGCTGGTTTAAATCATATTTATCTGACACATTCTAGTTTGTTCATGTTAATTACGTTTCTTCTGCATGCACGAGGGTCTGCTATGGCATCCCACAGGGTTCAATGCTGGGAGCGATCCTTTTCACTTTATACATGCTACCCTTGGGAAAAATTATTCAACACCATGGCATACATTTTCATTGCTATGCTGCTGATGATACAAAACTGTACTTATCCATGAAGTCAGATGAAACAGAACCTTTAGCCACTACTCAGGCATGTCTTAAGGACATTAAGACTTGAATGTCCACAAACATTTTGCTTTTAAGTTTGGATAAAACATAGGTAAATGATTTTGGTCACAAACACCTTAGTGATGGATTTGCTGATTTTATGTTGGCCTCCAGTACAACTGTGAGAAACCTCTAAATTATTTTTGATCAGGATATGTCGTTCACACATAACACTTCTCAGGTTTGTAAGACGGCCTTTTTTCACCTCCGTGATATCGGCATGATTAAGACCATCCTCTCCCAGGGTGATGCTGAAAAACTAATCCATGCGTTTGTCACTTCTATTATTGTAATGTGTTATTAGCAGGATGAATTAGTAATTCTCTGAATAGCCTTCAGATGATCCAAAATACTGCAGCGGGAGCACTAACAGGAATCAGCAAGAGAGATCACATCTCTCCTGTATTAGCGTCCCTCTTCTGGCTCCCTGTAAAAATTACAATAAATTTCAAAATTCTGTTATTCATTCTCAAACTCCACGTCACCTACAGGACCTGATAATGCCTTATACTGCGAAAAGAGCTCTCTTCTCTCTCTCAGATTGCAGGTTTACTTTTACTTCTTATAATATCCAAAATTAGATTACATTTTCCTATCCGGCAAAAAACTAAACTAAAAACTAAATATATAAATACGTATAGTATATATATGTAGTATATATATGTGTGTATATATTTTTTTTTACTTTCAATTTCTATTTGTATTGTGTCTATCACAATGCAAATTATCTCTAGGTGCTTTACAGAGACCCAGAGCATGACCCCCAAGCAAATATTACCTAAAATTATAATATTAAATCCTAATAAAAAAAATGGCAAGTAAAAAAAACTCCCATAGTGGTAGAAGAAAACCTTTAAGCCAAGTGGTGGCAAGGAAAAACTCCACTTTAAGAGGAAGAAACCTTGAGCAGGACCTGGCTCATATGGGGGGACCTTCTTGCCGAAGACCAGCTGGGTAAAGGATGGATGAATGGATGGATAGATAAAACACACCGAATATTAATTTAAAAGACAACTGTACCAGTGTCTACAGAGCTCAGACTGGTAGTGTATAGCACTAAACTTAATATTTGATAACACCGATGATTTCATTCTTAGAGTCATTTAGTCTGCCAATAAATTTATACATAAGACCTCTCATGACAGACTGTAAATGGCTGACTCACGCTGTCACACACATTTCACTGGCACTCATCCATCGCAGTCTTTTTAAAAGTGTCCTTAGGGCATCGTTATATACCACTTGCAGGCTCTCAGGGCTTGATTTTTTTGTAATGAGACCAAAGATGTGCGGTGTACAAGGGAGTACAATAAGCTTTGAACAAAGTCACCTTCACAGAATCACTACAGGAACTGAATTTCTGTAATAAAATATTTGCCTGCACATACAACATGCGATGCTGTCTGTAAATATCCTCATCATCTGTAAGCTGATCAGTAATCCAATGGCCAAGATATTTAACCTTTTTGGAGACACGTAGAACATCACCTGCCAAATTAAAGTCAGGAAAGGTCATACATTTGTCTTCCTTTGTTCTACAGATCATTAGGACATTTTTTTTATGGTATATTTGATGTCATGTTGAACCCCATAAGCAGAGCAGATATCAAGAAGATGTTAGAGACCTGCTGAACTTGGACTAAAGACCACCAAATCATCAGCATACATTAGATAGTTCACCACAGCACTGCCCACCATATAACCAGTTCTACACATATTCAACTGTTTTGACAGATCATTCATATAAAAACTAAACAGTGCTGGGTAGGGTTGGGAATCGAGAACCGGTTCCTGTAGACAACCGGTTCCGTGTGTTTCAATTCCATGGAATTGTTTGGAAGTTTATCTAGTGATTCTCTTATCGATTCCAACCAGCACGAATCTCACGTAATTTACGCAAGTTACGCACAGTTAATTCCAGAAAGCATTTACGTGATTAAGTTATGTTGGTTTAGCACATGCATTGGAGTTGTAAACAACAATGGCGCCCACCAGGTTCAAACGCTCCAAAGGTTGGCTTCATTTCACCAAAGAAAGATGGCAACAAGGCAACTTGCAGTCATTGCAAAGTGGAGATAACAGCATCGGGAGGGAACACGACTAACATGCAGAAACATTTGCGCACACAACATGTGATAAGGAGTGTCGTGTTTTTGACGTGCTTCGGACTGATGGATCTCAACCCAGTAGCAGTGGCAGTAGCCAAGCTATGATGACCTCTGCAGTTACTGCGGAAGGCAACTCTGGTAAGTAGCCCACTACCTATGTGTTGAAATAGCCACTAGGAACACCCGTGAGCTGACCTTCTGAGCACACAAGCTCAAACAGGGATTTCAATGTTGGATCCCTAGCTTATTCAGTAATACAATCTTCTCTAGACAGTGATGGCAACGGGACAGAAAACAATTTGAACTGCTCCTTTCCCCCAGAACTGTCCTCTCCCTCAAAAACCGAATTTTGAGAAAGTTGAACCCCTCCAGACTATTCCAACTTAGCCTTACTCCTGGAACTTGTCAAAGCACAAGAAGAAAAGACTTTAGGGTACTGCTTAGCACAGTCATCTGGGCCCTCAAGTTCCTGCAATGGTGAACCGACACACAATAGTGGACAACCTTTCCACACCCTTGCCCCTGCCAAATCGTTCCCCAGAATAATATCTATGCCCTGAATCGGCAGCCGTGGACGCACACCCATCTCCACTTCTCCACATACAAGATCAGAAAAGAGATGAAAACGATGTAAAGGAGCCCACAGAAGAACTAACCCAACACCAAGTACAGAAGATTTTTTACAGGCTGAAAAAGGCAAAATACTCTACTATCAAACTCTCGTTAGCCCCCGTGTCACGCAACATCCTAACAGGTACCCTGTGTTTTCCATCCACAGACACAAAACCATCTGAGACGAAGGGTGCATAGGTCTTAACAATATCTTTAGATTGAACAGTGGCCAACAGAAGAAAATCAGACCTAGTCACCCCCATGCTTAATGCAGAGGAGACAACGCCAGCTGACTTCACATACACACTGGAATCAGCTGATTTTTTGGCCCGCCTTACCGATTGGACACTCCCCCTTCCAGTGCCCCTTGTTTTTTTACAAGCATGACATATTCTGGCTGGATCAAACCTCCCATCTGTCCCTGGAACATGCCTCACCGTCTGTTGAGGGGGCCCCTGGGCAAGCCCTGGAGACTTACTAGGCCTAAACCTTTGACCTTCCCTGTGGATTTTACCAAGTACAGAGCCACTAGCATGCGTCAATACATACTCATCCGCAAGCACTGCAGCCCCTGCCGCCGTCTTCACCTTCTTCTCATTAATGTAAGTAGCAAGGTGGACAGGCAAAGAACTTTTAAACTGTTCCAACACCATCAAATCACACAAATCGTCATACCTGTCTACCTCTGAAGTAGAGCACCAGCGGGCAAAATGAGCCAAAATATCCTGTGCAAATTCAACGTGAGTTTGCTTATCCCCTTTCCTCCTCCAGTCCCTAAACTTCTGCCTGTATGCTTCCGGAACAAGTTCATATGCTTTCAAAACTGCAGCTTTAACCTTAACAAGGTCACCACTATCAACAGAATTAAGGGCAGAAAAAGCTCTCTGAGCCTTGCCTGTGAAAATACACTGCAATATGGTTTTATGACTATCAGGCCACCATCTCACTTAAGACACACGCTCAAACAATGCAAAAAATGTGTCCAGATCTCTCTCATCAAACTTGGGCAAAAGATACAAACTTTCAGCAACATCAAAACCATTAGATCCCTGTCTACCACTGGCTAACCCCGTCTCAGGAGTCTCACTTTCCCTCCGCAGCTCTAACCGCAACCGCTCTAACCTTTGCTCTCTCCCTTTCCAGTGCTATTTCAGCCCTCATCCTCTCCCTCTCCAACACAAGCTGCAATTTCTCCTTTTCTAATTCAGATTTTTCCCTCTCTAGCTGCAAATAATGTTCAAACGATAGAGTACCACCAAAAAGCCAAGAACCAACAGGACCCGAAGCTGTTGGAGCCTGAACTACCTCCAAAAGACCGGCAGACATTGCCAGCTCATCAACCAGCCTTCTCAGCTCAGCCTTTCCAGGCACTTTGTCCGGTTTTGACCAGCCTAAATGAACAGCCAAATCCAGCAAATCTGCCTTCGCAAATTGAGTTAAAGTATTACGAGACAGCCTCTGAAGAAACTCAGAAACCAAAGCATTACTGTGCTCCGCCTCCATGTTCAACCCAACCACACAAACTAGCAAGCACAACCAAAAGAACAAAACAAGGTTGCCTGAGTCACCCAAATACACAACCACAGGGAGATTGAATAATTCTGGAGCACCCCTTCCTAGTTACCAAACCCAAAACTGGCTAACTCAACCCCTAGTCTTCATGTGCGCACTGGCGGTGGGTATTTATGCACCTTTAAACCATTAACCGTCTGTATCGGGGTAGACAACACGTCCCAGTCAATACTCAGGGGTGCCCCCGAGACAACTGCTACTAGCCGCACGGACAACACACAAAAACAACAAACAGCCCTGAAAACAAAAAAACAGCAACCTGTCCTTGTGAGATGACTGCTGCTACAGCCTATCTGGGGGACACATGAATGCTCCAGCCAGACAGAACAAGTTGCACAGCTACCCAGCTACAATCATCCCCAAAGTTGTGTACCACATAACCACAAACACACCGCCCAGGGGGATGCACAGCTCACCTGCAGCTAAAGAAAGGGGAGAACTAAATCTCAAACCCTACCTGCTGAACAGAACCATCAAAAAAAAAGCTGTAACCCTGGGCCTCCCAAAACAGACTATCAAACTCCCCCAAATGGCAACAGTTTGGGTCCAAAACTGGACGAGCCTCCACTTGTTATGCCCAGCTCGTAGGAGAGCATAACAAAGAAGGGAGGTCCACCCAATAACAGCTTTTAAACAGAATGATTAATTTATTGAAGGTAAAGCAGCATAAGGAACTCAATGATTAAGTCAGAGAAACCAAGGCTAAACTAAACATAAACAACCCAAACAAAACCAGAGGTTGCCAGGAAGGCACAAGCCTTCCAGGAGGGAGTGAGAGCCATCTTGGATTTCCCCAAGCTTTTAAAGGCTAGGCGCAGGTGAAAGCAATCACCAACGAGGAGGGAGGGGCAAGCAACCAGGGAGAGGAGGGAACCTGCAAGAAAAAGCAGAGGCAGGAACACAGGGAAACTGAACTGAGGCCTGTGGCTGTCACACCATTACACACATGAAAGGGTGCCAATACACGATTTTCCCATTTAACCTGCATGGTCTGCTATGAATACCAAAAAGACAGAATTCTGACATTCTTTTGTAATTATTTATGATTTCCTTTAGAGCGCATATACACATATCAGTGCCAAATTTAGATTTAAATCCAAATTGATTGTCAGAGGAACCAACAAGATTACTAATCCTATCCAGAATAATTTTTTCAAAGACTTTTGAAATTATACTAGCAAGGGCTATAGACCAATAATTATCTGAACTGCCAGCTTTTCCTACTTTGTCCTTAATCACAGGAACTAAAACAACTGACATCATAGACTCTGGTAGAAAACCATATACAAGAAAAGCTGTAAAACAAAGAGCCAGAAGAGGTGATAACCTCACACTGGCTAATTTAAGAGAGGAGATCTGATCCTTGCTAGTTGTTGGACAGATTTTTAATAGCTAAGTACACCTCACGTGATTTAAGTACACCTCACGTGATTTAATGGTATTGATACAATCAACTTTGTCTATTATGTATGGTTCACTATGGACACTGTTGAATATTGTTGCCAAAGCTCTGTAATCATATTCAGACCAGAGACCACATCCACAGCAGAGAAGGTTTGCAACTGTTAGTCATGACAGGTCACCAGTCCATCTCAGTGCCACATATAGACAAACAACCACACACACTCACAATCACTCCTATGGGCAATTTAGAATCATCAATTAACCTAACATGCATGTCTTTGGACTGTGGGAGGAAGCGTGTGAGGAAGAGTACCCAGAGAAAACCCACCCAAGCACAGGGAGAACATGCAAACTCCACACAGAAAGGCCCCTGCTGAGGTTCGATCCAGGAACCTTCTAGCTGTGAGGCAACAGTGCTAACCACTAAGCCACCGTGCTGCCCTAAATAAATAAATAATAATAAATAAAAATAAAAATCAAAGGGCCTGATTTACTAAAGGTTTGCGTGCGTAAAAACGTGTGCAAACTTGACATCACCCGCAAACCAATGTGCAAGCTGATCTACTAACAGCGTGCAAAGAGGACTGCGCCTCTCAAATGAGCAAAATAGCACACGCTGTTCATTTAGTACTTTTGCCCTGATGAATAAACAATATGGGGCGTACCCGCCAGAAAGCGCTAAATACTGGGAGGGGAAAATGCAAATAGGTTCATTTACCACACGCAATGAGATTTACCAACCCTGAAAGTAATTGCGGGGTTTGGCCAGATTTAGGAGATTTGGCTTGAATTGATGCTTGTTCTGTGCAGATGCAGCCTAGGTGGCTCCTGATCTGAGGATCACCACAACTTGGCCTCTGTTTGATGTTGTTTTGCTCTAACGTCCATGGGTTCTGTTGTGTTTATTACCTGTGCTGCGATCTTCTAATTTACAGTTTGGGTGCTGGCTGTGACTGCGAGTTCCTCTAACTGTAAATGGGGTTTATTTTTTTTCAAGATGCTTTGCATTATTGGTCCACTGAGTCATTCATGTGGCTGTAGAATTTGGGGTCCTAGATGATGATCTGTGAAAGGTTTTTACGGCGGAGGAGTTGTTTGTGTGGATGTCTCTGACAGCACACCCACCACGGGGTAAAACCTTTCAGATTATCTGAAAGTTAGGGTTATCTGAGGTGTTTATCGAGTGAAACTCTTTTACAGGTTGTCCAGGATGAAGGTCCAGATACTGCGTTGTTGTAGATAGGAGTTGGATGTTGTGCTACTGCAGATTGACTCACAGGTGAGCTGCTGGAGCCTTCCAGCCAATGGGCCCTACAGCCAGGTGATGGGCTCGAGGGGTCCCTGCTGGGAGCCGCTGAAGGCGACGGCGACTGGTCCCTTCCTGGGGTTGGCTGGCTACCCATGCAGCCATTAACAGCGCATATTGGGGGACGTGTTTGAGGTGGTGGTGCACATTTCTACAATAAAGATCAAAGTTAGGGGCTGGCGCTTCTACAATAGAGACTGTTACATTATACATGTCATCCATGGCTGCTGCTACATTGTCATCCAGGATGTGCTATCGTGCAAGTTCTGGTGTCACCACCATGGGATCTGTGCTGGAAGACCCAAAGCTTTCTACACCAAAGGGGGGGGGGCTTGAAGGGTTTTCATTGGACATGGGTTGAATGTGTATGGTAGTTAACTACTTAATTTTAGTTAATTACATTAATCATAATTATGAATCATGTTATTCTATCGTTTTTTGGGTCTCATTTACATGTGCCAGGAGCCTTACTCAGCCAGGGCTTTTTTGCGAGATGTAAGTGTTTGTCTGGCCCTTTCAGGAGGTCCAGATTACCGTAGCAATGGTTGGTACCATGCGATGGTGGCGTCAATCGATGGACTATGGGTGATGAATAGTCATTATGTTTGTTCAACTCTGTCTTGTTTCACTGTTAAC